>CM070570.1:29137334-30387334 GCA_036346355.1 Rhipidocladum racemiflorum | reverse complement strand
TTAAATTAATGCATGAGGAAGCAGAAAGCCAAATGCCAAAATCTTGAGTACCATGAAGATACCTGAAAATTCGCTTGACAAATTGGTCGATGTGAAGCACGGGGGAAAGCTTGAAAACGAGAACACAAGCACAAAGCAAATTCCAATTATCTCATCCTCAACAGCATCAGCATCTTCATGAACAAAAATACTCTCCCCCTGAACATGTGCACCTGTAACTGCACCATTTGGACTAGTGCCTTTTGCGAAAACAGAGGTGGAAGAAGCATCTTCAAAAATAACACTTTCAGCACGAGATGCACGAGTGAAAGAGAACCAAATCTTATCACCGAACATGTGATGTGAGCATCCGAAATTTACTAGTCATATGTTCTCCTTCCTCGCTTGAGAAGCCTACATAGAAGCAGAAAGTGTCGAGGTCTCAGATCAGGGTTAGAAATAAGATGTTTAGGAATCGATCTTGAGACACACGACGCATAACAGTAGGCACAACACGATCATTCTTATGCATAAAAACATATTTGTCTTTTCTCGTGTTCTTAGCAACAAAAGGTGTTTGCATCACCTTAGGCACATAATGAGAACCAAAGCGTGCCTGTCTGAAATTAGACCTAGCCTTAGCTTTTTCTTTCTTTTGTTGTTTGGCTAGTCTAAAGCAAAAATCTACTAAATGTCCATCTCTACCACAATGAGTGCAAGTGTACTTAACAGAATATTTGGCTTTAGAAGTAGAAGCAACATTTGCATTCATCATAGTAGAAGATAGCACTCCAGCAGACTTAAAGACAATTTTCTTAGGCTCATTGTCAATTTCAAATTTTCCTCCTTCAAGTGCTTTAACAACAATGGGAACATGTGATTTATGATGAGCATAAGAATCAAAACCTAAACCTTTATTATGAGTGCTGACTTTTGATTGATCCAAAATCATGTTTATGTTTTTCTTTCCTTTAGTGAAACGTTCTAATGACTTTTCCAAGTAATCAACCTTTTGAGAAAGAGTTAAACAGTTATTACAAAGAACGTCCACTTTTTCTTTTTGCTTGCGACAAGTTGAGCATGAAAGAACCTCATGTGTAAGCAGATCATCAGTCAATTGAGAAACCCTAGCATTTGCATCTTTCAATTTCAATTCAAGAGTTGAGCATTTAGAACAAGTAGTCGAATCATGCAAATTATCGGTGGAACAATAGCATCTTTAACATGTTTCTCATTTTTCTCATTTAGATGTAACAGAAGAGCGTGTTCTTTCCTAAGCAAGGTGAGCTCATTGTAAATTAAGTCACATGATTTGCAATTATCATCATCGAGAATCAAAGTCTTAAGTCTAGTAATTTCAGCATTCAATGACTCCACAAGAATATCATGTTTCTTAATTTTTCTATCACGTTTGTCAAGTAATTTTCCAAGACGGCAGACATGACATTAGCTAATTCATCATAAGAAGGATCTACCTCATTGAAGTCGCTGTCGTTCTTTGTCCTCCATGAAGTCGTTGCTTTTGGCCATGAGACACAATCCCGCCAACTCATGCTTGCTTGGAGTTGCATTGTCCTCATTGCTCTCTGAATCCACATCGCTCAAATTGACTTGTTCAAGAGCGGAAAGAACTCAGTGAACCACCTTGCGATTGATGAAGCTCTTTTTCTTTCTATCAAACTTTTTCTTTTCTTTTCTTTTGTCGTTGTCCTTCTCCTCCCATGATGCTTTACCTGCAAGTTTAGGACAATTTGTGCGAATATGGTTGAGGTCACCACACTCATAGCATCTTGGAGGACCACCACCACCTCTCTTCCTCATTCTCACATTCTGCAAAGCTTTGTAAAAGCGAGAAGAGAGTGATGCCAAGTCTTCTTCCTAAATTCCTCAATCTGCTCATTGGTTAGTGAAGACAAGAAAGACAAGGCAAAGCTTGAAGAAGTATTGTTAGGAGACATGCTAGTTTGAGAGGATAAAGCAATTGATTTATGTCCATTCTTCCTAGCAAGGACATCCAACTCATGAGTCTTCAGCTTAGAGTAAAGAACATCTAATGTGAGTTTGCTCATGGTAGTAGATTCTTGTATAGATGTTACTTTCATCTCCCATACCACCATGTCCAAAGCACTAAGCAATTGTCGAGCATTTTCAGCATCAGTGTAGCTAACTCCAACAAAGACGTAGATTGCTAAGAATTTTATTGAAACGTGCAAAGAAGTCATCTACAGATTCACTAGGTTTCATCTCAAAACGCATGTATTCTTTTTTGTAAATATCTTGGCGAACCTCTTTGTGATGTTAGAACCCTCATGATAATCACAAAGAGATTTCCATACCTCATATGCGGATCGAAGATGAACCACTCGATCAAAATCGCTGCGTCCCAAGCCTTGGATGATCAAGTTGCGCGCCTTACTATTTGCTTCAATATGTGCGCGATTGGTGTCGTTGACGTTGTCGTTTGCAGGGACTTCATATGGCTTGTAAATCTTCTCCCAAATTGCGAAGCCCTGTGCCTGAATGAACGCCTCCATCTTTGCTTTCCAAAACTGAAAATCAACACCATAAAAACACAAGGTTTTGTCGAATACCTATCCATCGCTACGGTTTCTAATCACCGGTTAAGATTAATTAGAAAAACCTTGCTCTGATACCACTTGTAGGATCGATATATACTAGTATAGCAATCAGAGGGGGGGTGAATGATTGCGCGGAAGCTAAAATCAAATTTTTGGTCTACTAAAAATTCACCCCAATTCAGAATTAAATAATCACTTCGTAATCAACAAAACAGATTGATATGCGGTCGGTAAATCGTGAATTCTGAGATCCAAATTTCGGATTGATCTGAAATTTTAACACAAGAAACTAGACTCCAATACGCATCTAAAAAAAAGAATCAGCTCGATCGGACTTACGGATCAAAAGTTACAAGCTTCGCAATCTTGCTGTGATAGACTATACCGAAAATAGATCTAACATGGATTCCCGAAAATCTAGCCGTCGGATTGATGTGAAATTTTAAATGAAGAAACTAGACTTAATTTAGAAACTAACCCAACAAGAATCGACTCAATCGGATCTACGGATCAAAAGTTATAAGCTTCGCAAGTTGACTGTTCAAAAAGTGACGCGAATTGATTAAACCCTAAATTCGTGATTAAACAAAATATAAAAGGAATTAACCAATCAAACTTTTTAGATCACTAACTCGATGCCCTAGGAAGGTTTGGAATAGATCGAATCAAAATTGTTATGGTGAAATAATGAATCAATCTGTAAATTAATGCGGGCATATGAAAGATGAAAAAGAGGAATTAGATTACCTGGATTGGGTAGCTTAGCTTTGTGATGGGCTAAGGATTCAGATCAGAACATAGAGTATTGTTTAAAGAATCTTTACCACACTTGAAAACAAGATGCCACGTATAGGACCAAGAACTTCTAGTCATGCAACGCACTTCTCAATGCACATGCGGCTTGGACTTGAACAAACCGATCAATAAAATTTACTGGCCATCGCCGTGCACTTCCACGTGCCTTCGAAGTGTCCTCACGCAGCCTCTACCGCAGTCCGGCTGTCTGGGCTGCGCCTCCTGCCCGCGAACTTCCGATCGCACTCACGCGTCAAGTTGCCAGAGCCGACGCCGTAAGGATGTCGCGACCACGCCGCCGTTATAAAGTTTATTCGCTCCTCTGTTTCTCGCTGCGTGCGGCTTTGAAGAAAAAAAAAATCTTTTATTTCTTTCTGTCTAGACTGGTTACAATACTCCTAACAAAAGAGTACAAACCCTTATCAACACACAATAAACAGGGGACACCTCCCCCTATTTATAAGAAAACCCTAGCAGAGTTCGTATGCATGTCCACTTGGCCCAACATGGCCCAATACATACAAACTACCTCAAAACGACATAACCGCACGCTGCACGCCCACCTGCCATACTCACGTGACTAACACTTTGCACGCGCATGGCCACCTGCCATACACACGTGACTAACCCTTAGCACGCGCATGGTCACCTGCCATACTCACGTGACTAACTAGCAACCATGTGCACCGTTCTCTAGTCCGAACGCCCCGCATGACATCCTTGACCATCAAGACCTCGATTCCTCCCTGAACCTAGTCCCGAACCTCAGTTCCTCCATGAACCTAGTTCTGGTCCCGTCACCGACCACGTTCGACCTCAAGCAACACCTGCACATGAACAAACACACAACTGCAGTACGAGCACAAGTCCACGACTTGACTCAAGATCAATCCATGCAACCACTCACACGAGCGCATTGCATCAAGCAAAACAATTACCATGCTATCACAAGCATATCCATTAATCTTCTGAAATAACACATGCACATGCACCACACATGCCATGAGCACAACCACTTTGCAATACCAAATTCATCACCAAGCCAATTTTTCATCACATGATTTCACAAAAACTAATAGTAAAGTTTCATCTTTCTATATGACATAGAAGAATGTTTGGATAAGTTGTATTGTTGTACAGCTAACTTGATGCTTGAACATAACTCCCTCGACATCCGATATATCATAAAAACTACTCCCTTGGCTGTTGCAAGGATAACTATAATAATGGTTGCTTCTTTACCTTGTGTAAAATCCTTGTGTTGAATCATATTAATAACTACAGTTAATTTAAAACATATTTTCTTAAAATGCTTCTTAGCAATAGTACCATCTCATTTGCTATATATCAGTGCTGCAGTTTTACCCTTAAAACTAGTATCGTTATCAAGTTAATATGCTATGGTTTAAAACCATTTTGCTCTTAGAACCATGTATCGATTGAAAATGTTAGCAGAAAGTACAATAAGATACAATAAGCTTTTGGAAAAACAACCAAAGGAATGATGCTAGATTATAGGTGGTGTGGTAAGAACCTGGCTCATCACCGGGCTGACAGTTCTTGTGGATTGATGAAATGTGTCACACAGAACTTCTTCTGGCGGCGACCAGAGGTGGAAGTGTGACATCATAGGATGCAACATTATAGGAAGTGACACTACGGAATGTGACAATATAGGTTTCAGCTTTACGGTACGACTTTTTATTGTGTTTTTGGGCCGTTTCCGGGTGCTTTGGCCTCTCCGGGGGAGTTTGGGCCTTGGGGGACCTTATTGGGCCGTAGGTGGGAGTCCCCGGCCCATGTGGGGGAGTTGGGGGGCAGCACAACCTGCCCCCATGCACCCCAAACCCTAGCCTCTCTCCCTCCCATGCGCCCCCACCTCCCCTAGCCGCCACCCTCTTCCTCCCATGCGCCTCCACCCCCTCCCCTTGCTCCTCCACTTTCCCACCTCCCCTAGCCAGCCCTAGGAGAGATCCACCCCCACCCCTTGCTGCCACGCCCTTCCTCTCCGTTGTCCTTGCCGTTGGGGAGCTCCGCGATGAGAGGATCCGGCGGGATTGGCGCGTGGAAGGAGATCGAGCGAACGAGAGGAGTTTTCGTCGGTTCATCGTTCGTCGGGCTAAGGTATGGTATTGGGAAATCCTTGGGGTGGATTAGGTGCTGTGTTAGAGGTGTTTTTGATGCTTAAAATTCTTGTTTAGGTGCTGCCTCTAGTTGAGATTAGGGAGTTTGCTATGATTGTCCCACGTTTTGTCTCGGGCAGATTGGGCGGCCGACCTAGGGTTTGCGTTTTCGCAATTTTAGATTCAGACTTTGGTCGTCCACCTGTTGAGAAAGTTGTAGATAACTTCAATACCTTTAATTGGACACCAAGAACATCCAATTCCGCCCAGCTGTTTGAAAGTTATGGTTGTTTTACCGAACGTGTTCAAAACTGTGACGTGATTGGGACAGATCGTGTTGATCTGTAGATTGGGCAATTTTAGAAGCCGAATAAGCTTTTCCAAATACTTAGAAAAAGCTAGGAAATTTCCTAAGCTTCGCGATGATGTACTCGTTTACTCAATTTGGAGTCTTAGAACTCAAGTTATGACCGTTGGAAGCCTGCTGTCCCGACGGACAGATTGGTCTGTTTTTCAGGTTTTCGGGGTTTCGGGTAGAATCGTTGTGTTCAGAGTTTTGTACTTGCTTGGGTGGTATGATATTGAGTGGAAACATGTATGTGCAGGTGGTGTGACCTCGGGAGTGCCCTCATCCTCTCGCCAATCCGTCGCCCGTGGTTAAGGCAAGTGTATTGTAGTGGTTGCGGCTTAGGGAGCCGTAATGTTTGATAATGAGGTGGTTTACACATGTTTTATGATATGATGCCATAATTGATGTTTGCCTATGACATGATGATCATGATTTCGTTGTATTAAATGTTTATGCCAATCTTTACATGTTTATGTCATATGTGTATTCAAAATGGAAGAGGCGTCCCATGCTGATGCGGGTCTCTGTGTTCACATGTAGTGAACACAAAAGACCTACCTCGTAGTCCCATACACGGTTGTGCATGGGAGCGAGTCAGTAAGAGTAGGCATCCTCCATCTACGGGATGGAAGGGGGAATGGGGTGTACGCCGACGGGTGTGCACTCGGTAATACCGGTATGTGCTTCAAGGAGATATATGCATTGCATTGCATGAATGAAGTGGTTTATGAAATGATTATGATGTTCTATGAGATGCATATGAAGATGTTATTTGAGATGTCTATGATGATGTTATATGAGAGCATAAATGAAGTTCATGAGTTAATTCTCAGGATATGTGAATGGCATTAAGTATGTATGTGAATTGTTATTATTTTTGTACCATTGCAATACACTTCGCTGAGTGATGAACTCACGCTTGTGTTTTTATGATGTTTTTAGGTACCATGAAACCGGCATGCGGGAAAGGGAGCTAGTTACACGTCATCACTTAGCATCACACATTTAAACATTGACATGTTCCTTTCTTTAATTGTGATGGTTAATTCATTGAACTAAATTGTGGTTTTGATGCTTCGTTGGTCGTCATGAGTAAATGATTAGTCTATATTTGACATGTGATGGATAGGCTTATATCCTTAGTTGTATGGTGGCTGAAATTCCTGATTGTCAATTGTTATTACTATTTTAGATGTTTCGTATCATGCTATATCTTGTTTTATTATTGCCGTTGCTGCATTTCATGAAAAAACAAAGGAAATGCTACCGAAATTTTCGGTTTAGCATTTGCGCTTTTGCTGTAATTTATCTTTATTTCTGGTATTTAGATGTTGTTTAGTCTATGTTTGGTGACATCCAGGGCATACTAGATGCCGGGGGTGTTACAGGAAGGCAGGAAGGGTGATGGCGACGGGAGGGAAGGCGGCGACCTGCCAGGCCCGGGGGAGAGACGGCGGAGGGAGCCGGGGTCCGGGAGGATGGCAACGACCTGGCGATGGGCTAAAGGAGTCGCCAGCGTCGGCGACGGTGGGAGTCAAGGGATCTGGAAGGACCGGAGGAGGCAGCGTAGGTTTAGGTCTGGGAGACTGGGAGGGAAGGCTTTTGGATTTGGGATCGACCGACAGATAAACCGATTCTAAATCAAAATATCCGAAATCGAATCCGAATCCAATAAATATCCAAATCAATAATTCGAATTCGATCAAAAGTATCGGATCAGTCGGTCGAACGGTAAATATCCGATCCGATTGCACCCGTGTTCGAAACCCGTCAACAAAATCACGTTAACACGAAAGTCACACGCATTGCACATACCGCGATACGCAGCACTGTTCATAGAATTTGTTCCCCACGATAGGGAATGATAACGAGCCGGCAAAGCCCCACGATGTCAGCGACACCACCCCTCCCGCTGTCCCGCACGGCTTCACCTCCTCCCCGGCAAGGCGTCTCCGCCTTGTCTCTCTCTCTCTCTCTGGTCTCTAGTGCCGTACCTACTCCTGCGGCATCACACCAGATACCAGTCACACCGCGGCCTTGCCCGACGCGGCCATGCCGCCGCCCCACGACAACGACGACTCGTCCGCGCAGACACCGCTCATCCCCACCCTTCCTCCTCCACGCCACCGCGCCGCCGCGAGGTTTCACCCGCTCCCCCTCCTCGTCGCCGTGGCCTTCGCCGCCTCCTACCACCTCCTTGTCGCGCCGGCCCCGTCGTACTACCACTCCCTCTTCCTCTCCCTCGGCTCCAACGACACCGCCGCCGCGCACCTCCGCGCGCTCACCCTCCGCCCCCACGTCGCGGGCACCGAGGCCAACGCGCTCGCCGCCGCGCACGTCGTCTCCGCACTCTCCTCCCTTCCTTTCCCCACCCGCGTCACGCCCTACTCCGTCCTCCTCTCCTACCCCATCCGCCGCTCGCTCTCCCTCTCCGCGCCCGGCCGCGCCACCACCTCCTTCGCCTTGGTGCAGGAAACCTACCACGGCGACCCCTACGCCGCGGTCTCCGCGGAGGCCGTCCCCACCTTCCTCGCCTACGCGGCCTCCGGCACCGTCGCCGCTGAGGCCGTCTACGCCAACTACGGCCGCTCGGAGGACTTCGCCTACCTCGCCTCTCGCGGCGTAAACGTCACGGGTAAAGTCGCCATCGCGCGCTACGGCAAGGTATACCGTGGCGACATCGTGAAAAACGCCCGCGACGCTGGTGCCGCGGCGGCGGTGATATACACCGATGCCAAGGACTACGCGGCGGGGAAGGCCTTCCCGGATGGGCCGTGGATGCCGCCGACCGGCGTGCAGGTGGGGAGCACGTTCAAGGGTGTGGGGGACCCCACGACGCCAATGTGGGCGTCGTCGGAGGGGTGCGAGCGCGTGAGCATCGCGGAGGCGATGGCAACCGACGACATGCCAGGGATACCGGCGCTGCCGGTGTCGCGAATGGATGGGGAGGAGATACTAGGCCTCATCGGCGGAGATGTCGCGCCCGAGGATTGGCAAGGCGGCGATGGCGCGCCGGTTTACCGGCTCGGGCCCGGGCCGGCAGTACTCAATCTGACTTACATAGTAAGTTGCTATCGAATTGTTGGAGTGGAAAGGTGAGATCTTTTGCTGTTTATGGTTCGAGATAGTGATACCTGGGTGTCTTTCTTTGGAGGGGAATGAGACGATAGCTACTATTCAGAATGTCATTTCGGTGATTGAAGGGAAAGAAGAACCTGAAAGGTAAACTCTCCATGTTTCTGGTTCGAATGATCAATATCCCTTCACCTCACTCGCCAGGAAATTCCACTCGTCAGGCCCCCACCCAACCTCCTACTCTCGGTAGCACTGTGCCCTCTGGCTCTAAGTTGGATCCGTACCATAAGCCGCAGTGTGAAGGCCCTAGATAAAAATTCGATACAATTATAACAACAGTGTTCATTTCGAATCGTACTACAGAAACTAAGTTGCATTTCATTCTGTGAGTAGTTAATTAGATATGAGCACGTTCATGTTTAAGTATTTCAACTTTACTAGTACAGTAGTACTGATGAGTTTGCAAGTAAAAAAAAAGTACATACCATGTAAGATAATCATCACACACATACAGATATGTAATCCTCGGTAATCATCGTGATGCATGGACATTTGGGGCAGTCGACCCAAACAGTGGAACGGCAGCCTTGCTTGAGGTATGCCATATATTTTTTTTTTTTTTTATTATTATTATTATTATTATTCCGGGCAATTTCTTTGCTGGTTAACTGCCATTGAATGTAGCTAGCTCAAAGGTTGTCTGAGCTACAAAAGAAGGGCTGGAGACCTCGACGGACCATCATCTTGTGTAACTGGGATGCAGAAGAGTATGGATTGGTCTCTCTCTCTCTCTCTCTCCAACTATTATCAAGCAATTCACCTGTCCTTTTTATACCGATTTCTTTTAAAAAATTTACAGATGGGATCCACTGAATGGGTTGAAGAGAACAGGGCAATGCTAACTTCAAGAACTGTTGCTTACTTGAATGTTGATTCTGCGGTTTATGGTCCTGGATTTCGCGCATCAGCCACTCCTCAACTTGATGAATTGCTTAAAGAAGCAAGTAAACAGGTATCCTAGTATGAAATAAATATGTCGTTCAGTTAATAGCGAAAGTTATACAGTTATACCAAGTATAATGTATTTTGTGACCTAAAATTACGAGTGAGCTTAATTGCATGGCTCGTGCAGTTATGCTTAGGGAACAGTTCAGCAACTAATTTACAATCAGAATAAATTATGTTTCTATTTAGCATATACTACAATTTGTTTTGTCATTACTCATTACTGTTACCTGTGGAACAAGGAATTGTTTACTTTGTAATGTAATTGTTGTCAGTACGAATATCTGCTAACTATGATTAAAAATCAAATAGTGAACTTATTTTCTCCATCAAGTCTACTGGCTCTCTAAATATTCTGTGTTTTGTTTCTTTCTGAGGAAGGTTCAAAATCCTGATAATGGGACACAAAGTCTGTATGACTTGTGGATGGCTTCTGATAATTCTCCGTTGGTAAGCAGTTAATGTTTAAGTAAAGCTGTTTCTTTCTTGTTACACAAGCTTGTTCTATCACTATTTTGGGCAGTTGGCATGTAAAGGGAAAATATTATGTATAGCCCAGACCTAGTTTTACTTCCTTTTGTTTGAAGTTCAGGTGCATGATGCTTTTGCTATATTAGATGCAAATTTAAGATTTCTGATGAATTTTAAGAGTGCTGATGAGACACTTGTATATTAAGTTTGGAAGATTAGGAGGGGGAGCATCAGATTATTCTGCCTTTGTTCAACACATCGGCATTCCTTCAGCTGACATGTCTATTGGGTCAGGTTTGTTCTATGCTTCCTATGTATGTACTTTTCATTAACTTGCCCTCCTTGAAATGATCGGTTGTTCTGTTTGTTGCATTGCTCCATGAAGGTTAAGATTCTTTTGTTCGATTGAATCAAATAATAGTATTATTTGTTTGCAGGGTATGCAGTCTACCATAGCTTGTATGATGACTTCATATGGATGGAAAAGTTTGGAGATCCCTTGTTCCGCAGGCATGTCGCAGGTACCCCTATGTCCTACCTAAATAGTACTCTACTTATGCACGTTTGGCATGGCAGCTGGTCTGCCCTTTGGCAATGCATGTTATGGCATTTTCACGTACATGCTTCTTCAACTGCTGGAGGGAGAAGAAACATGGCAAACATTGAACCATTTTCTGCATTGCTCGGATTCGAGCTTTGTATTTCTCCGTGCAATTTTCTTTAGATCCTGTTTACTTTCTGGTCATATTATAAGATGGATCTTTTGTGCTTGCATAAAACTCCGAGGTACTGCCCTAGTGCACATATTTTGAGATACTCCATTGTCTTTATAAAATGAAGTATGCATGTAAAATTGTGAGAAAAAATTTACTGCATGGTCTGTCATCCGTACTTCTCCTTTAGTTGATCATCAAAATTAGGTCATGCTAAATTCTGTTGCATTTGTAAAACACTTGCATAAGTCCACCAGCAAAATCTCAAGTTAACTTCGTCTCTTCTTGTAGCGGCAAGCATATGGGGGCTTGTTGCTTTGAGGCTTTCAGATGAGGAGATCCTACCCTTCAACTACAGCTCTTATGCTGCAGAGCTTGAGGTAACTTGTCCTTCAGAGCTCTTTGACAGATTATGGATAACCTTGTTTCAGAACTGCGCATCTTCTATCTGTAATGAGAAGTCAAAGTTTAGAGGATCATGACATGTGCTCTTGATTAGCAGAATGGTGCGATGGATATAAATGAGAGCGTAGTAGGAATGCCTGTTAGCTTATCTCCCCTGCACAAGTCAATCAAAGAGTTCAAAAGGGCAGTTCTAAAAGTGGATTCTGAACTGAAGGTATCCGGTGCTTCCGATTACTGCATGCTGTTGCCTGATCATAGTTTCAACTTTAAGTTTCTAGGGTTTTTTTTTGGGTTCATTAGGCTCTACAGACATGGAAAGTTTGGCCCCCCTGGAGAAATAATCCCTTGAAGGTAAGAGATCTCAATGACCGGTTGATGATGACTGAAAGGGCATTCACAGAGCGAGAAGGGCTGTTTGGAAGACCATGGTACAAACACCTGGTAAAAATTTGTGTAGTTTCTGAAAGTACTGTTATCAGTTCATCATGTACCGCTGTACTCATGGAACAAAATCACACAGATTTATGGACCTTCGCTGCATGACGATTATGCAGCACAAGTGTATCCAAGTGCTGGTGATGCCATTAAGACAGCAAAGAGAACAAATACTTCCGAGTCCTGGCAATCTGTTCAGCATGAGATTCACAGGATTTCTAGAGTCGTCAACCAGGCTGCGTTAGTCCTAAGAGGAGGGTTGACATGAAAGCTACTCTGTTGATGCGATCAACCATCGTACGGTGCTGCATTCCACACACAGTTTCTGGTTGCAACAATATTTTGTCAGTGGTTGCAAGTTGGCGCAGCTGCAGCTCGCAGGACTATGCTGAACGGTGGGGCACCAAATTGAAGGTTGTGGACAAATGATAATGTTTTGTGTGGGTTAGTGTTCTGCAATGGTGATTGCCGCTGGGGCGCTGCCACGTCAAGAGCCAGGATGGCGTGAACAGTGAACTGGTGACTCAAATACGTAAGGTCTACCATTATCTGAGTGTGTCTGTGAGCATTCATATAGACGCTACAACACATCTGCAAGTGCCCTTTATCTTGGGAGAAATATGTGAAGTGGTTTTTGTTATGCACTCTTTGTTTTTGCTTAGCTCAAGGCGTACGGAACGCCAAAAGTGATCATGTAGAAACCTTCGTGCGTGTGTTGTCGAAATTCCTTGCGCCATAGACACGGAGTTAACTTCTGAAGAAATAATTGTAAACTCACAAAAGGCACGGGCTTTCGACATACTTCGAAGAAACAATTCGTTTACAGTCGCAATTAACGGATTGTCCAACTTTTTGCTAGACAACTAAAACAAAAGGCTAATTCAGGTATCATCAAACAAAATAAAATACGTTCTCGTCGAATTGGAGAATGGAGAACTCAATATCTATGTGGAAGACCAACAAGTGCAAGAGTATCAGTATGGAGCCCAAAGTATGCAAAACTCGAGCAAAAAAAATTTAACCTTGTGGTTTTTGTGAAATGTTCCGGACGGTTGAAACATACGCTATCTGCGCAAGAAAACCATGGATTGGTATACGTTGTTGAGGGTGGCGTCAGCTATCTCAGCAGCTTTCCTTGTTCCATCTAACAGAACATCATCCAAATAACCTGGATCAGACATTATCTCCTCGCAACGGACCTACAAAAAGGTGAAAAGAAGAACGTAATAACCAAAGGGACATATGCAGGATGAAATTGATTATAAAGGTGAATAGAATTTGATTAGCAAACTACAGCGTCGAGTACAATAATTTAAGCACAGTTGGGTATGTCAAGCACGAAGGCTGCACATGATCAGACCATAGAAATCCTGGGATTGTCAAACATGAATAGGTTGCAGATGATCAATTGAATCATCCTTGAGGGCAGCCTTAAATGTCCCCCAGTTCATATCTTGGCATTCGCTAACAACTTCCTGTGAAACCAAACAACTAAAAAGATCAGTTTGGGTATTGAATTATGTAAACTATCTTGTCAATCAACAACAGGACGCTGGGCATGGATGAAACCGTCAATTTGCAGGTGACCCTGGTTCATGTTCTGCTGGATAGGTGTACCATGCAAGCATGCAAAAGTTAAGAGCTCTTTTACGGTGGATTAAAATCAATATAAGCCGTCCATTCCTTTAAATCTAATGGTTGAAATCAATTTAGATCTAGTTATACTACCACCTCTAGTATTGGTAGTAAAATTCAGAAAGGGGTAAAAGGGTAAAAAATTATATCATATTATTTGTCCTCTACGGTAAAACACGTCCATTGATCCTGATGAATGACGGATGAATGGATAAGAATCCTCTAATAAAGATCATCAGGTATTCGGTGAATCCAAAACTGTGAACGAATTATGAAAAGTCTAAAATACCTTTGATGAATAGATAGGAAAAGCCTAAAATACCCTTGAGAAATGGATGGTTAGATTTGATTTCTACTACCACTATTTACTACTTATATTATCCACCGTAAAATTTCTCAAAGTTAAATACATCTTTCATTTTCCCGGTAATAATATGGTATATTGAGAGAGGATTGTTGCATTCCGGCCTCTCTGGGTCAGGGTCACAAAATCATGGATAATCAAGCGATTATCACGATTGTTGCCTATATCGAGGAGGCTCGATATTTAAAACCGGTTGGTAAACCGGTTCAATTCAAATTCAAAAAAAATTTTATCAAAAAGTGTTATTTTTGAAAAAAATTATGTGAGGTCCTAAGGCAATGCTAATGATGCTATAAAATTTTCATATAATTGCCAGTTCTATATATTTTTTAAAATTGTGATAGTGTTACTATCTTTGTATATGCTCTTCTATTTTTTTATTTTTAGGGGAAATAAATGAAGTCTAATATTTCTGCAAATTTTTGTGTGATGTCCTGAGGCAATGCTAATAATTATGTAAAAATTTTAGATGATAATCAGACCTGTGTATTTTAAAAAAGAAATTCTGACAGTATTGTTGTCTTTGTATATTGAAGGACCGAAATGGTGATTAGAAGGGGGGGGGGGCGGTTTGAATAATCCCAATTAAAATTTTCCCCCTAAGAAACCAACCAAAACTCTCATGATCGAAGAGCAACAGAGAAAACAAATTTTAGAGTAGTTACCCCACAATCAGCACTACCACAGTCGGCAACCGGTAGTGCCAAAAAATCGGCATGAAAATCGGTAGTGCCAATTATTCCAGAACATTAAAATCAGCACAACCTCAAAAATGAAAATTGATGGATCTTTTGATCTATTAGTCCAAAACTCATGAAACTTGGTAGACACCTTCTTATGAATGTCAAGAACTTATTCTAACCTTCAATCTAAAAGATTGAAGTCAAAGTTTCAACTTTTTTTCAATTGAAGGAGTGCACCAAGTTTGAGCAAAAAACTAAAATCTTGGTCTTGGTTTTACTCATGGGGTTTCGATGATCAAGATTGAATAACCTCCCACACGTTAAAGCAAGCAAGAATACAAGAGAAGAACCCTAAAAATATGATCTACCAAGTTTTTTTCATTCCACACAAGAAGAGCGATTTCTTGCAAAGTTCAAGAAGAGATTTGCCTAGATGATTGGGATATGATCTAAGAAAGATTTATCCATCAATCATTCATCATTGGCACAAAATCCACAAGTATTTAGAAGGAGGGGAGGCAAATCCAAATGTGCGAAATTTAAATTGCTTGAATGTAAATGCTGAATGTAAATTGTGAAATTTACGACATAATGTAAATGCGAAATTTAAATTCAAAAGTAAGAAAATAAAATTTTATTTCTTTGGGTGAAGGTTTACAAAGCCTCACAATAAGGTGGGCAAAGCTTAAAGAGCACCAAAATCTTCAAGAGGGGGAGAGCTACCCCTACCTCTTATTTATAGTCTTCATGAATCATCCTACACCCTTGGATGAGTTGCTTCAATCCGAAGCTACCTCTCTAAGGGCTAGGATTGACTCAACCACTCATACATGGTCTAACCGGAAACCCAATAACTTAATGGGTTTTGCACGCTTCTCAAAGTTAGCTAACTTGACCGCTACTTTATCCTCTAAACCGCGATCCAAAGGCTCTCCTTGATCCAAGCAGCTCCAAGCTAACATCCAGTCGTTCCTTTTGAAAGTGCATCTAGGCCCCCTAAATTTGTTTTGGGTGATTAATGACAAACGATTAAAGAAACTAATGTGTTCAACTAGTTTATGAACAGGCAAATGCTTCAAGAAGAGATCGTCTATGCACGTGAAGTGTCCCCTAGTAGCGCTGAGTAAGAAAAACGGTATTTAAGCTTGAAATTTTAATCTATTGAGTCATAGGAATGCCGTACTATTAAGAGGGATGCATTGAAATTGACTTAGAGATGTTCTCCTCACTCAAGATGAACTTAGGCGAGTCTCTCAAGGGCTAGAAGTGTTCTCTCTCGCTTCGGAATGTAGTTTGTTTTAAGTTCAGGTCGGATGTTCCGAATTTGTATCGGACACTCCGATAGTTCAGATGTTCCGAAGTGCAGTTGTGCTTCAAATCCGATGTGTTCGCTTTGGGTCGGACATTCCGATGTTCTGTTTCGGATGTTCCGATACCTGTTGTGTTTTAGATTGGGAGCTCTCTGTTTGGTTCGGATGTTCCGATATTGAGTATCGGAAGGTCCGATGTGTGCCTTCTTGTGTAAAGGTGCTCTCTGTCTAGTTCGGATTGTCCGAAGTTGCGTCTTCGGAAGTTCCGAAGTGGTTGTTTTCCTGTTTGGGAGCCCACTGTTTTCTTCGGATGTTCCGATGTCTATTTTCGGACATTACGATGTGGACTTAGCTTGTTTTGTTGGGTTCCCTCTCTGAGAGTCATCGGATGTTCCGATGTTGTTATCGGACTTTCCGATGCGTGTTGTTTTCGACCGTTGGAAGCTTTCCAAGTCTGGTAGTTTGCACACATCGGATGTTCCGAAGTTCTTTTCGGACATTCCGATGTGAGGCTGAGTGCGAGGGTAACGGCTAGTTTTGATCCAAAACTATAAATACCCCTCTCTCACTCCTTTTGCTGGTTACACACTTGGTTGGGCTATTCATTTAAGCTTCTTGTGTATTCTCTAGAGCATCCTTTGAGCTTTCTCTCCTCCTTGATCTTAGGGATCATTTAGTGAGTGAGAGTTTGTCAAGTGTGATCGAAAGTCAAGGGCTAAGTTGGTATTCATCTTGAGAAAGTAGAGAACCTCTCCAAGATCGAAATTCGAGTGCATTCATTTCTCTTGGAGGTTGAAGGACTCCTAGACGGCTAGGCGTCGTTCACGAGCCCCCAACGATTGTGGGACGCCGTGAGAAGTTTGTGAAGGCCGGCTCCGCCTCCGAAAGGGAAGGAACCAAATAGTGGAACCAAGCCTCAAGTGCGACCGAGGTTTGGGAGGAAAGGGTTGGAAAAGACCCGGGCTCTTTGGAGCCTCCTCAACGGAGACGTACGATCCCCTCAAGGATCCGAACTCCGGGAATCAAACTTTTGTGTTCTCTCTTGTCTCTAACAGCTTGATTGATCTCATTGATTTTCTTCAGTACAATTTTAGTATCTAGAGCTAGTTGTCGTACTGCTCTTTCTACTTGACCCCTTTTGTCAAGTGCTTATCGGATAGTCCGAAGTAATTACGAAAGTTCCGAAAATTTCGGAAGTTCCGATATTAGTTCGGAATATCCGTCCCTTTTTCCGCTGCATTAAATTGTTTTAATTTAAAATTAGCCTATTCACCCCCCCTCTAGGCAATCTTCTAACCTTTTCAATTGGTATCAGAGCCAAACCTTCTCGAAGGCTTAACCGCTTGAAGGAACGTGATGGCCAACACCGGGTTGAAGGTTGTCATGACGGACGAGCAAAATAGTCCAAGAGCCGGAGATGGAACTCCCGGCAAGAGCAAAGAGGAAGCTACCTCTACATCTACTCAGGGAGCTCAAATTCCATTCAATTATGAAAAATTAAATACTTCCTCCTCGCATTCGTATATCACTGTGCCCTCCGGGCGTGCTCCTTTCTTTGATGGCACGTACTATTCCGCTTGGAGGCACAAGATGAAAATGCACTTGATGTCACTCCATCCTAATGTTTGGAAGATTGTTTGCACAGGTTTAGATATGCCGGAAGACGATATGGAGCTCACGCCGGAACAAGAGCAAAACGTCCACCGCAATGCTCAAGCCGCAAGTGTGTTGCTTGGAGCGTTGAGTCCCGAGGAATTCAACAAAGTGGATGGCTTGGAAGAAGCCAAAGAGATATGGGACACACTCCAAGTAGCACATGAGGGTACATCAAGTGTAAGGGAATCAAAGATTGAATTGCTAGAAGGCAAGTTGGGGAGATTTGTCATGAATGATGATGAGACTCCACAACAAATGTATGACCGCTTGATGATCCTCGTAAACAAGATAAGAGGGCTTGGAAGCAAGGATATGACAGACCACGTCGTGGTAAAAAGGATGTTGAGAGCCTTTGCCCCAAGGAACTCTACTCTCGTAACCCTTATACGAGAGCGAAAAGATTTCAAAAGGCTCACTCCAAATGACGTGCTCGGAAGAATTCTTTCACATGAACTCATGGAGGAAGAAGCAAAAGAAGTGAAGAATCTTGCCAAGCAAAGCTCTAGCTCAAGACCAAAGCAAATAGCTTTGAAGGCAAGCAAAAAGGAAGAATCAACATCAAGTGATGATGAGGAAGATGAAAGCGAAGATGAAAAAGACTTGGCATTATTTGTGAGAAAGTTCAAAAAATTCCTCAAGTATGACGGGTCAAGCAAATACAAGAAAAACTTCAATGACAAGTCAAGGAGAAGAAGAAATGTGAAGAGGGCGTGCTATGAGTGCGGTGAAGTTGGACACTTCATCGCCGATTGTCCAAAGAAGAAGACCTCCTCAAATGAGCAAAAGAAGAGTGAGCCAAG
Organism: Rhipidocladum racemiflorum; assembly: GCA_036346355.1. Taxonomy (NCBI): domain Eukaryota; kingdom Viridiplantae; phylum Streptophyta; class Magnoliopsida; order Poales; family Poaceae; genus Rhipidocladum; species Rhipidocladum racemiflorum. The sequence goes on along the minus strand of CM070570.1, from coordinate 30,368,957 downwards.
CAAGAAAAATAAAGGCTACAAGAAGAAGTACTCGGGGCGAGCCCATTTGGGCTAATATTGGTATAAAAACGACTCCGACTCCGACACCGATGATGAAGGAGTCGCCACCGTCGCCATTGAAGCCGCTCCTCCAACAAAATCACTCTTCGGCGACATGAGCGACACCGACAACGACGACGCACCCGTTTGTCTCATGGCAAAAGGGCGGAAGGTAATGACTAAGTCAAAACCTCCAAGTAGTGATAGTGAATTGGATAGTGATGATAATGATGATGATGATGCTCTATTTTGTGACTTAAGCAAAACGGCTATTGATAAGATTCATAAACTATTGAAAAGAATAGATAGCCAAGAGGAAACTCTCGAGAAGCAAGAAGAGTTGCTAATTTGTGAAAAGAAGAAAAATCTTGCTCTCGAGAAGGTTCTCACAAAAGAAAAGGAGACAATTGAATTGTTAACCAAAAAGCTTGATTTGGCTAATAATTCAATAACATTACTTAAGGGTTCAAATGAGTCACTTCAAGAGAATGTCATAAGTCTGGAAAACAATCTTCAAGCTCTTGAAGTGCAAATTGAATCTCTTAATGATCTTAATTCTCCAATTATTAATTCTTCAATGGCTTCTATTCCTTCCACTAGTAATGGTTGCTCTCGTTGCTATAATATTGATATTAATGCTTGCTCTACTAATTCCCAACTTGTGCAAGTATTAAAAGGAGAAAACGAGAGATTGAATGCCTTGGTAAAGTATGGTTGCATCAAGACTTATCAATCCAAGGATGCCCTCTACAAAACAATCAACACTCGTGGAAACAAAAATAAAGAAGGGCTAGGATATGATAAGTATGAATGCAAAGGAAATGACCGTGTGGTTGTAAAAGGTAAGGAATGCATCAAGTTTGTCAAAGGAAATGACAAACAACCATTGACCACCACACAAGTCATCAAAACCAGGCAAGATTCAAAGAAGCATCCTCAATGTCATACATCTCATTCCATTCACTTTGCTTCTTACATATTGAAGAGAAACCACCGTGGTAAAGTGGTTGCTCATTTTGTCGGTGCCCACCACTCTAATGATGTGAGCAAAAAGAAAGTGTGGGTACCAAAAGTTTTAATTACTAACATGCAAGGACCCAAAAGAATTTGGGTACCTAAAAACAAGACTTGATGCGTTTTCGTAGGATTATACCTCCGGGGGATCAAGTTGGGTGCTTGATAGTGGTTGCACAAACCACATGACCGGAGAAAAGAAAATGTTTTCATCTTTTGATGAGAAAGGGTCACAATATGAAAATATTGTGTTTGGCGATAATGGTAAAGGTGAGGTAATGGGATTAGGTAAAATTGCTATTTCTAATGATCATTCAATATCAAATGTCTTGCTAGTTAAGTCCTTAAATTACAATTTGTTATCCGTGTCGCAACTGTGCGAGATGGGTTATAATTGTCTTTTCACTAATGTGGATGTGACCGTCTTTAGAAGAGACGATTCCTCAATTGCTTTTAAAGGATATTTGAAGGGTAAGCTCTATTTGGTTGATTTCAACTCAAATAGCGCTAACCTTCAAACATGCTTAATGGCAAAGTCTAGCATGGGTTGGTTGTGGCATCGCCGGCTAGCTCATGTTGGCATGAGGAACCTCGACAAGCTTCTAAAAGGTGATCACATCATTGGACTAACGAATGTTGAGTTTGAGAAAAATAGGATTTGTAGCGCTTGTCAAGCCGGAAAGCAAGTTGGAGCGCGTCATCCCGCAAAGAACATCATGACAACGACAAGACCATTGGAGCTTCTACACATGGACCTCTTCGGACCTATCGCTTATATAAGCATCGGAGGTAACAAGTATGGTTTAGTCATTGTTGATGACTTTTCACGCTTCACGTGGGTGTTCTTTTTGCAAGAGAAAAGTGAGACACAGGGGATAATTAAGAAATTTGCAAGAAGAGCCCAAAACGAATTCGAGTTGAAGATCAAGAAGATTCGAAGTGACAATGGAAGCGAATTCAAGAACATTCAAGTCGAAGAATTTCTTGATGAAGAAGGGATCAAGCACGAGTTCTCCGCTCCATATTCTCCTCAACAAAATGGAGTGGTAGAAAGGAAGAATCGGACGTTGATTGAGATGGCAAGGACAATGCTTGACGAGTACAAGATCTCCGATCACTTTTGGGCGGAAGCCGTCAACACCGCATGTCACTCCATCAACCGTTTATATCTCCACAAAATATTGAAGAAAACGGCTTACGAACTCCTCACCGGTAACAAATCAAATGTTTCATATTTCAGAGTTTTCGGTAGTAAATGTTTCATTCTTAACAAGAAACCCAAGAACTCTAAATTTGCTCCTAAGATCGATGAAGGTTTCTTGCTAGGATATGGATCAAATGCCTATGCCTATCGCGTTTTCAACAAAACCTCGGGTTGCGTTGAAATAGCGAGAGACGTGACATTTGATGAATCTAACGGCTCTCAAGTAGAGCAAGTTGATTTAAATGTGCTAGAAAATGAGGAAGAGCCAAGCATTGCGATCAAGAAGATGGCAATAGGAGAAGTGAGACCGCAAGAAAAGGTGCATCAAGATAATTCATCTACACAAGTGGAGCCTCCCACTTCAAATCAAAATCAAGACATTCCTCAAGATAGTTCAAGCAAATTAATGGAGGATGATCAAATTGAAGATAATGAGCCAATTCAACAAACGTCTCAAATGCCGCATCCAAGAGTGCATCAAAGTGTCCAAAGAGATCACCCCGTCGATAACATTCTCGGTGATATCCAAAAGGGGGTAACTACACGCTCAAGAGTAGCTAATTTTTGCGAATTTTACTCTTTTGTGTCTACTTTGGAACCTTTGAAGGTTGAAGATGCACTAAGAGATCCGGATTGGATAATGGCTATGCATGAAGAGCTTAACAACTTCGTTAGAAACAAGGTGTGGTCGTTGGTGGAAAGACCAAATCAAAACGTGATTGGAACCAAATGGGTCTTCCGCAACAAACAAGACGAGAACGGAGTTGTCACAAGAAATAAAGCTCGGTTGGTAGCTCAAGGTGTCGGCGTACTAGCCAACAGGCACCTCCGAGACGGGTGCTTATGAGGTTCCGACGGGGGGCTTTCGGGGCAATCGCCTCGGAAGGGAAGACGGTGACGATCCGGGCACCGGGAGGCTCAGACTAACGGGGGGACGCAAAGAGTTTTTACCCAGGTTCAGGCCCTCCGAAGAGTAATAGCCCTAGTCCTGCCTTTCTTGGTGTTGCTTGTGTTCTTGCTGGAGAGGATGAAAACCTACTCACAATGATTCGAACCGAACCCCCTCTCCCATGCACCCCGGCTTCCTTTTATACTCGGACTGACGGGGGCGCATGGGAGGCTTACACTGCAAGCCATCATCATTACACTGGCATGGGCTCATTTAATGCGCACGCCGCTGTTCTTACATCCATTAATGTCTGCTGTATCTATCATAGTCCTGCCTTGGGCCCCATGTCCACCAACGCCGCCTGCCTGGCCACGGGTGAGGTGTAGTTGTGACGTCTCCCAAAGCCATGATGCGCCTGGGGAAGGCGCGCCGCCACGCTGCAGCTCCCATGCTTCCACATTAAATGCGCACGATTCGCATTTAATGTCCCTGATCTCGACAGGACTATCCCGGGGATGGTGCGCCAGTGGCCTAGCTTGCACGCCACGTGTCCGCCGGGGCGACCACCTTGCTGGTCGCCCAGCGGCCTAGCTTGCACGCCACGTGTCCGCCGGGGCGACCACCTTGCTGGTCGCCCAGCGGCCTGGCCTGTACGCCATGTGTCCGCCGGGGCGACCACCTTGCTGGTCGCCCAGCCTGGCTCAGACGCCACGCCACGTGTCACGGGGCGACCACCGTATGGGTTTTTCTCTTGCCGTGGCAATGGGCTCAAGCACGCCCTGGCTGCCACTTGATTCCTTTTTTAGCGCGGGGGAGCGGGTACCTTGGTGTAGAATACGCCGACAGTAGCCCCCGGGCCCACCTAGGAGCGCTTTTCGGTCTTCTGCTCTTCTTCTTCTTCTTCTTTAATTGGCGGCTTGAGAACTGCTCCGGCTCCTGGGTGGGACCCTTCAAAGGTCCGCGCGCCTTGCAAAAAAGATCTTCCGACTTCTCCGATTCCCGAGCGGTTTGCGCGGTTACATCCTCCTTGTAACCGCCGCACGTTCCTTGGGATGCGCCCCATTTATGAGGCTCTTAAACTTCCTCTTTTTCGAATCGCCGCGCCTTTTCGGTTTTCCCGCCGGTTCGCCTTCCGCGGCCTTATAAAAGGCCGATCGAAGGGGGAGTGGTTCTTCCCCCTTTCAACTCTCCACATTCCACATCTTTTCAACGTTTCAAGCTTCCTTGCTTCATCCCCTTTGCGGTTGCGCTTCGAAATCTCTATCCTCCCGATGGCTCCGGTGCTTCCTTCTTCGATCATTGAGGAGGAGAGAGCCGCTAGGTTCTCCCAGAACATCACCGGGGGCGCCCTTCGCCTCCGCTGGCCGGATCGCCGAGCCCCACTGGTCGGCTGGGAAGTGGTTTTCTTGGTGGCAGCTTGCCGGCCTACTTCCACGGTTTCGACTTTTATCTTTCTGTTCTCAACTTCTATGCCATTCACCACATTCACCTTCCTCCCAACTCGTTATCCTCCTTTCGCCTTTGCTCACTTCGCGAGATGTTCGTGGGAGTGCTGCCCAACCTTCTTCTTTTTTCGCTACTTCTACACCCTTCGCGCCGCAAGCAGTACTCCGCCGCTCGGAGCTGTCACCGCGGCCGTGACGGCAGCGTTGCGCGCTATATCCCACTGGACTGCCGGTCCAATTGGATGGATTGGCGCGCAGAATGTCTGTACGTCGAGGACGACAGCGGCATTGAAGTGTTGGAGCTTCCGCCCGGCCCAGCGGTCAAGAACCCAACTGGGGGCTCCGGTGAGCGATGAGCCCGAGCTCCAGCGATGCCGCCTGGCCGACCGGTTGGCAGACGGCTGGCCTGACGGGGCCATGGTGATCCGGGATTTTATTACCCGAGGTCGTGTCCTCGCGCTGCCGCTGGCCCGCCACTGGCAGTACATGGGCGTGGGCGATGGGACCCGGAGTATCCCCGGAGGTAACCTGCTCCGCTCTGTGTCATCCCTTGCTACTTCTGTTTTTCTTTTGACAGAACCTGATTCTTACAGCGTTTCTTTCCTCCTGTAATTTCTTTTCCTTCTCGTGCCGACAGCCGCCGGGAATTTGGCTGATGACGTGATCGACCGGTGGATGCTGCAACTGGGCTTATCCGGCCCTGTTCCGCCGTTTCCGGCGGGCGCGGTCCCACTTTGCCGGCTGTCTCCCGGGGAGCGCGCGGTAATAATCCGCACCCTGCCCTCGATGGACGCCATGGGCTCGCCCGTCGTGTCACGCCAGACTCCCTTAACGATCCGGGATCCTCCTCCCGCAGGCGATCAGGGGAGGGGCGACCGAGCGAGGCGCAGGCGCCCGGATGATGACGACGGCTCCGCCCATCCTTCTCAGAGACCCCGCCTCCTGGGCCCGGCCGAGGACTTCATCGGCCGCGAAGCTGCCGGTGCGACAGCAGGTTCCTCCGTGGGGCGGGGCTGCTCGTCAACCGGCGGTCATCCACCCTTGTCCTCGCCGAAGTGCGGCGCCGACCCTCATTGCCGATCCCTTTGGTGCCGCCACCGCCACCAGTAGCGGTGGTCCTTCCTCCGCCTCCGCCTCCGCCTCCGCCGCCAGCAGTGGCGGATCTACCTCCGCCTCCGTTGGCCGCGGCGGATCTGCCCCCGCCTCCGCGCGGGGGGTTGGTCCTCGTTCCGAGCGTGCCCCGCTTCCCAAGGCCAGCGCCCAGGTACTCACCGTTATTTCCTCTTTTGTCCAGGGTTCCTGCTCCGGGTACCCCCGCTGCTCGCGCCGGGGGCGGCCAAGGTGCCTTGGCTGTCGAAGCTGCGCCGGCCAGTCGCCAGGAGGCGGTCGAGCCGCGGACGCATCTCGAGTAGCTGCCGCGGCTGCCGGTCGAGACCAAGGCCCAATCGGCCCCGTCCTACCCCTGAACTTCCCACCGCCTCCGTTCCTCGGCGGACGATGCCTGGCGGCCCTCGGCGAGCTCTACTCAAAGACGAGCAATCGCCTGGTGACGAGCGAGGAGCGGTTGACGGAGGCGGAGCCGAAATCAACCGCCTCCGCGAGGTGGCGGACCTACGATCGGGGCGGGGATCGAGCTGCGATTCGCGGAGGAAGCGAGCGGCGGGAGCAAAGCACCCGGCGCGCCGGCGTCTCATGAGCCGAGGCGGAGAGAGCCGACCGGACTCGGTCGGAGGTGGAGACACTGCGGATGCCGCGTCACGCCGATCGGACGGTGGCGACCTCGCTCCATTGGGGCTGGAGCAACCAGGTCGCGAGAGAGAGGCCACGGCATTACGCCTTTTGCCTCTGCCCGGACCGCGGACTTCCTCACGCGCTTCTGCCGCCCTTTCGGCTCGGTCCGCCCAGAGGCGCGCGATCGCAGCGGCTACGGCCAAATGCGTCTTTGGCTTGCTATGCGGCCGTGGCGCCAACTTCAATCCGGCGGTTCATCAAGGGCCGGAGGGTGATCGGGCGCAGCGGAGGAGCGAGTTCACGAAGCCTCCGAAAGTTGCCGCCCGCCTAGCGATGGAGAACCCCAGATGGAGGCGGTGGCGGAGGACGTGGCGCTGGTCTTTGGGCGTGGCCCCTCATGTCAAGATGCGGCAATGAGGAGGCGGCAGATGACCCGAGGACCCTCCGGCGCCCCTCGCAGCTTTTCTTCCTTTTTACCGGTGGTGACCTTGCTCGCAAAACTTTAGGCCACCGCCATTTCGAACGGTAGTAATGTAAAATTTCCGGCAGGTTGCTTAAGGACTCGCTTGTCAGTAGAAATTTTTTTTTTTTTTCTGCCCACGCGAACGAGCACACAATTGCTTAAAGACTTCAAGTCTTGCGCCCGCGAGACCTCGGCCCTCAAACCCTTTGCCTTAGCAAAATTTACCTCCCAGGTAGCCTCTAGGAACGAACACTTAGTGAGTCGTGACAGACCTTGGGCTTTTGGCAGCGGTGTTGAGGCGCCGTCCCCACTGAGGACACCCGGAGTGTCATGGCCGTCTTTGGGTCGTCTTGAACCAGTACCAACCGCCTAGCTTCGCCGCTCTCACTTAGCGATTCCGTCTTTACTACTGGCATTTGCAAGGCGGCAGGCACGTGGGCGAGTGCCTTGGCGCTGCCCAAAGAGCTGGGCAAAAGACCGAAGAGAGGGCGAAAGAACTAATACTTCAGATAAAGAAAGCGAATATTTAACTTTAAACATAAGGTCTCCCCACCCACGGCGGAGAGGAAGACATACTCCTACTGGTCGGGGGGCGAGACCCTAGGACTTACAACCGATCGTGGGTAGAACTTGCGCAGATTTTCTATGTTTTGGGAGTTTGCTAGCTCTTCACCGTCTTGATGGCCACTGACCGCCGGCGAGAGATCGAGACCACTTTGAAGGGTCCCTCCCACTGGGAGACAGTTTATGCGACCCGGCATGCGATCGATTCTTCGCAAGACCAGGTCGCCCACGCGATGTTCTCTCATTGACCGGAGGCGTGGTACCGCTGAGACTTTGTTGGTATCTTGCGGCGCGCGCAAAGCCGCTCGATCTCGCGCCTCTTCCAGAGGTTGGCGCTGCCGGCGCAGACCCTCCTGCTCCTCTTCTGTGAATGCCGCGACGCTGGGTGATCCCAGCTCGATTCGGAAGGAGAAACGACCTGCGCCGTAGACCAGGAAGAAAGGAGTTTCCCGTAGCCCGGCTAGGAGTGGTCCGGTGACCACAACACAGCCGGGAGTTCTTCGTCCACCGGGCGCCACGCTTGTGGAGTCGGTCGAACGCCGGTCTTGAGGCCCTTCAACACCGGTAGCGTTGGCCCGCTCGACCTGGCCGTTGCTCTTGGGGTGGGCGGCCGAGGCAAAGCGGACTTTGGTGCCCATCTCTTCACGTAAATCCAAGAAGGTCGCTGGTGAATCAGGCACCGTTGTCGGTGATAATGCGGTTGGCGACCCCAAAGCGGCGAAGATCCCTTGCATGAACTTGATCTGCGGTGTGGCGGTGATGGATCTCATCGCCTCGGCTTCCACCCACTTGGTGAACTTGTCGACGGCGACGAGCAGGTGGGTGTAGCCCCCGTGGCCAGCGAACGGGCTCAGGATATCCAGCCCCAGCATCGCGAAGGGCCAAGAGAGCGGGATAGTTTGCGAGGCCTGGTGGTTGGTGGATCTGCTGGCGTGGAACCGCACGCCGCATCTCCTCACCGACCACAAGCATCCTGGAGGGCGGTTGGCCAAGAGAACCCTTGACGGAAAGCCTTTCCCGCCATCGTTCGTCCGACATATGGCTCCCGCTGACACGCCTCGTGGATATCGAGAGCAAAGCGCTCCCTCTTCCCGAGTGATGCACTTGAAGAATTCCGTTCTTACCCGGCGGTATAGATCCCGCCCACCAGGGTATAGCACTTGGCCTTTCGTGCTACCTTCTTCGCCGACGCATCATCGTCGGGGCATTCTTGATCCTCGGGTAGGCCAGGATCGGATCCATCCATGTGCCTTCCCGGTCAAGCACAGCGACCACGAGGTGGCCGTCCGGGTACTCCGGCTGCCAGCGTTCGCCGAGCCACTTTCCCTCCAAGAGCGAGTGAAGCGGCATCACCACCGCCCCCGCCGGAAATGGGGCTGCGATGGACGGTCGTGGAAGCCTTTCTTCAAAGACCCCGACCGCACAGAGATCTGGTTGAGGCGAGCCGGGCGAGCTCGTCTGCGATGGTTGTCGCGTCGGGGGATGTGAGTATACCCCAACCCTTCGAAATGCCTTTCCAACTTCCTGACCTCCGCCAGGTACGCCGCCATGACGGGGTCAGGACAGGAGAAGTCTTTCCTTGCCTGATTGACGACCGCCAGGAGTCGCCTTTACTTGCAGCGCCGGACGCCGACGGGCGCGCGCCCGCACCACCAAAGAAGCCCTCGTATTCGGCGGCGTTGTTAGTGGCCTTGAAGTCGAGGGCGACTACGTTTGAGGAGGTCCCCGGTCCGAGAGACCGAAGAACCCCACTTCGCGCCTTCAAGCCTGAAGGACCTGTCGAAGAAGAGCGCCCAGGGGAGGACGCTGAGGACCTCATCGGCCGGGCTCGGCCGAGTCCACTTTCGGCGACAAAGTCCGCCAGCCTTTGACTCTTTATCGCAGTGCGTGGAGCGAACTTGACACCGAACTCCCCCAGCTCGACAGAACACTTTGCGATTCGCCCCTCTGCTTCTCGTTTGTGGAGGATATCACGCAAAGGATATGAGGAGACTACTCTGATCTCCCTCCCTTGAATATTTTGACGCAACTTTCTCGACTCTACCACCACAAAGATAGACCATCTTACGAGCCTGAGGGTACCTTGTTTCTGCGTCGTGTAGCATTTTTGATGTAGTAGACCGGCCGTTGGACACCTTCCTGTTCGCCACCGGGCCAAGCTTACGAGAAGGGCTAGCCGCCACATACAAAGCAGAACGGCTCGCCCGGCTCAGAGCAACCAGACTGGGGAAGAGAGGTACTTCTTGAGATCTTCAAATGCCCGTTGGGCTTCGGGGTCCATTCAAATGAGTTGGTCTTCTTCAATAGCTTGAATAAGCGCAGACTTTTTCTCCGAGCCGATATGAACTGCCCAGTGAGGCTAGCCGGCCACCAAGCATTGCAGTTGCTTGAGCCGGGTAGGCGGCTGCATCCGCTCGATTGCTTCTATCTTTTCCGGATTGACCTCGATTCCACGGCTGGAGACCAGGAAACCGAGCAGCTTTCCAGATGAAACACCGAACACACACTTCTCGGGGTTCAACTTCAGACAGTAGCTTCTAAGGCGAGAGAAGATCTCTTCTAGATCCTGAACGAGCTCATCAGCTTTTTTTGTTTTTACCACCAGATCATCAACATACACTTCCAGATTCTTCCCTATTTGGGGCCGAAACACTATATGCATGGCCCGGGTAGGTGGCACCGGCGTTCTTCACCGAAAGGCATTACGATATAACAAGACACACACAGAAGTCACAAAAGCGATCTTTTCTTCATCTTCTTGCGCCATGCTGATCCGGTGGTAGCCGGAGTAGACGTCGAGGAAGCCTGAAGCTTCGCACCCGCCGTGGAGTCGGCGGCGATGTCTATCCGCGGCAAAGTGCACGGTCCTGGGGCAGGCTTTGTTGAGGTCGATAAAGTCGATGCACATTCGCCACCTCCCGTTGGACTTCTTCACAAGCACGGGGTTGGCGACCACTCGGGTAGGTGGCCTCCCGCACGATCTTAGCGGACAAAAGCTTTTCCACTTCATCCCGAATGGCATCCTGTCGCTCGGCGCTGCCACGGATCTTTGCCGAACCGGGTGCGCTCGAGGAGCGTTGCCAATCGGTGCTCGATCACCTCCACAGGGACCCGGTCATTTCTGAAGGTTCCCAGGCGAACACATCCAGGTTAGACCGGAGGAAGGTGACGAGCGCGTCTTCCTATTTGGCGCTGAGGTCAGTGCCAATCTTGACGACCTTGCCCGAGCCATCCTCGCCCACGGGGACCGCCTTTGCCTCACCCAAGGGTCTGGGCGGAGCACGGGTCTTGGCCGAGGGGGAGGCCGGATTGTCGTCCTTGTCGCGTGCCGAGCAGGTGGTGCCGGCCAGATCCTGCGGTACGCTTCTGGCGGCGCGAGGCTTCGATCTATCCACCTTCACACGATGGTGGACCCCAGGCCCTGGGATCTTCACTAGCATGTAGGCGTAATGGGCCACTGCCATGAACTTGACCAGGGCCGGGCGGCCGAGCAAGGCGTTGTAGGGGAGGTCGAAATCAGCGACCTCAAAATTCACCAGCTCTGTCCGGAAGTTCTCCGAACTTCCGAACGTAACCGGCAGCCGGACTTGCCCCAGGGGTAAGAGGCCTACCCCGGGGGCAACTCCGTAAAACAATGGTGGGCGAAGTTCCTCGTCACGGGATTTGGAGCGCTGATGCGCTCCGACAGATAGCGAGTTGATGGCACGCCTCCATCAACTAGGACCCGCCCGACTTTGCGTTGCGGACCGTGGGAGACACCACGATCGGGAGATGGCCAGGGCGGAGGTGTTCTCGGGTGGTCACCCGGTGAAAGTGATCGATCAAGCTCCGACCACTTCAACGGCCGACTTCGCCGGAGGATGACGTTGTGGCACACACTGCCTCGAATCTCGCTTATGCTGCGAGTTCGATGAGTAAGTGGCGGAGCCACCGTGTATGAACGCCACAAAGGCGCTCGCACGTTGGAAGGCTAACGGAGCTGCATCTTCATCTTCTTCGTCTTCGTGGTCTTTCTCACGGCGCTTCTTGAGTCGCCTGTCGACCAACTTGGACACAACCTGGCAATCCTCCAAGTCGTGTCCGCTTGTTCGATGGATGGGGCAATAGGGCTTGCCACCATCGTTCTCGCGGCGGGGCGAGCGACGGTCCCTACGGTCGCCACGCCCGCCCCGGCGCTCGTCTCGTCGGTCCTGATCGTCATGACGGGACTTGGGCTCCGGCTCGGCGACCAAGACTTCTAGCGGTTGCCTCCGCCGCTTTTTCTTTTCTTCTTGCGGTCGGAGGACTTGAGGCGCCCGGCATCGCCGAGTCGAGGGTCTTGTCGCGCACTTCCAGAGCCGGCCGCCTGGCGCACTTGTGCGCCAGGGAGAACAACTCAGGCGTGGTTGAGATGACGCCGTGGCCATCTTTTCCCGCATCTTACGGTCTCGGACCCCTCCGGAAAGCAATAATCACCGATTGCTCAAATCCGGATCGTGTTGCGGCGATGGCTGAATCGCCGGATGAACTCTCTCGAGGACTCCCCTCTTTACGCTCCAGGCGTGGAGATCGTCCTCCACGCCTGGTTGAGCGTAAGAGCCTGAAAGTTGGCGACAAAAATGTCGCCAGCTCCTCCCACGAGTGTCTGAGCCTCGCGGGAGGTTAAGCGACCAAGACGGGCAGAGCCCGTCGATGTTGGGAGGTAGTTGGCCATTACTTTCTCGGATCCTCCGCCGCACGCACCACCGTGGTGTAGATCTGCGAGGAACTCCTCCGGGTTGGTGGTACCATCATATTTCTCGAAGGAGGCGGGCGGAACCTCTCGGCCATGCAGCTTGTCGGCGGAGAGAACGCTGGCATCCGACGTTGTATGGGGAGCGGCGTCGTTCGCCGACCCCTCGATCCTGAGGAGAGGATGAGGAGTGCGACCTGCGCTCGCCCAGTCCGAAGGAGGAGCCCCTGTCTTGCACCCCATGGCGCCGCGAAGGACACGACGCAGTCACCGTCATGGCCCAGCGTTGCCTCTCGTCAAAGGCGCGATCGAAGGTCTTCGCGGTTCCCCCTGGAGTCGGGGGACCGCGAGGAAGAAGCGAGTCACGTGCCCATCCCCGTTCTGAGAGGGGTTGCAACCAGGACTCCTTCCCTTGCCCCGGTCCTTGGTGCCGGAGAAATTGTCGTGTGGCGGCCGGAGACCGGCCGCGTCGGTTCTGCTGAGCTCCTCGTCGCCTCATGCCGAAGCCCCGGGTCGCCGCTTCAACTTGTTGTGGCGGCATCCACCAGTGGACGATATCCCGCAGCCACGAGTGGCGGGTGTCATCCCGAAGTCACCGGAGGATGATCGAGGAGGAGCCGGGCCGCCTGAAGGCTTCGCGCGGGGGTGTCGTCCCCAGCGCCAGCGCCGTTAGACGGTGACCCACAGGCGGGAGCCAAGTGCACCGCTCCCGCGGCGGAGGGGCCCGGGTGGCCCGGCCCCCTCTCCGAACATTGGGACCGGCTACGGGCGCCCCTTACCTCGGGCAGATTGCTGCGCTTGGAATGCGATTCCGCCATGCAGACAAGCGCCCCTCCTCCTGCTGAGCTCCGAACTGAGAGTGAAAAAGAGGAGGCAATCTAACCACCAATAGCCCCTACCTGGCGCGCCACTGTCGGCGTACTAGCCAACAGGCACCTCCGAGACGGGTGCTTATGAGGTTCCGACGGGGGGCTTTCGGGGCAATCGCCTCGGAAGGGAAGACGGTGACGATCCGGGCACCGGGAGGCTCAGACTAACGGGGGGACGCAAAGAGTTTTTACCCAGGTTCAGGCCCTCCGAAGAGTAATAGCCCTAGTCCTGCCTTTCTTGGTATTGCTTGTGTTCTTGCTGGAGAGGATGAAAACCTACTCACAATGAGTCGAACCGAACCCCCTCTCCCATGCACCCCGGCTCCCTTTTATACTCGGACTGACGGGGGCGCATGGGAGGCTTACACTGCAAGCCATCATCATTACACTGGCATGGGCTCATTTAATGCGCACGCCTTGTTGTTCTTACATCCATTAATGTCTGCTGTATCTATCATAGTCCTGCCTTGGGCCCCATGTCCACTAACGCCGCCTGCCTGGTCACGGGGTGAGGTGTAGTTGTGACGTCTCCCAAAGCCATGATGCGCCTGGGGAAGGCGCGCCGCCACGCTGTAGCTCCCTTGCTTCCACATTAAATGCGCACGATTCGCATTTAATGTCCCTGATCTCGACAGGACTATCCCGGGGATGGTGCGCCAGTGGCCTAGCTTGCACGCCACGTGTCCGCCGGGGCGACCACCTTGCTGGTCGCCCAGCGGCCTGGCCTGTACGCCATGTGTCCGCCGGGGCGACCACCTTGCTGGTCGCCCAGCCTGGCTCAGACGCCATGTGTCCGCCGAGCGACCACCTTGCCGGTCGCCCCGGCTGGCTCAGACGCCACGTGTCCGCTGGGGCGACCACCGTATGGGTTTTTCTCTTGCCGTGGCAATGGGCTCAAGCACGCCCTGGCTGCCACTTGATTCCTTTTTTAGCGCGGGGGAGCGGGTACCTTGGTGTAGAATACGCCGACACAAGGATTCACTCAAATTGAAGGTTTGGATTTTGGTGAGACTTATGCTCCCGTAGCTAGACTTGAGTCAATTCGTATATTAGTTGCATTTGCCACTCACCATGATTTCAAGCTTTATCAAATGGACGTCAAGAGTGCCTTCCTAAATGGTCCAATCGCCGAATTAGTCTACGTTGAGCAACCGCCGGGAATGGAGGATCACAAGAATCCTACTCATGTCTACAAACTCCATAAGGCGCTCTACGGGCTTAAGCAAGCACCTAGAGCATGGTATGAATGCCTTAAGGACTTTCTTATAAGAAAGGGTTTCGAAATTGGTAAAGTCGATCCTACTCTCTTCACAAAAAATGTTGATAATGATCTATTTGTGTGCCAAATATATGTCGATGACATTATATTTGGATCTACTAATAAAAGCTTTTGTGAGGAATTTAGTAGGTTAATGACAAAAAGGTTTGAGATGTCAATGATGGGTGAGTTAAAGTTCTTCCTCGGATTTCAAATCAAACAACTCAAGGAAGGGACATTCTTGTGTCAAACAAAGTACATCAAGGACATGCTTAAGAAGTTTGACATGGAGAACGCCAAGCCAATTCATACTCCAATGACGACAAACGGACATCTTGGCCTAAATGAAGAAGGTAACCCTGTGGATCAAAAGGTATATCGATCCATGATAGGTTCATTGCTTTATCTTTGTGCATCTAGGCCAGACATTATGCTTAGTGTGTGTATGTGTGCAAGATTTCAAGCCGCTCCGAGAGAGTGTCACCTAGTAGCCGTGAAAAGAATTCTTAGATATTTAGTTCACACACCTAATTTAGGGCTTTGGTATCCTAAAGGATCAAAATTCGATTTGATTGGTTATTCGGATGCTGATTATGCGGGTTGCAAAGTGGATAGAAAAAGTACTTCGGGGACTTGTCAATTTCTAGGTAGATCACTAGTAGCTTGGTCCTCAAAGAAACAAAACTCAGTAGCTCTATCCACCGCAGAAGCTGAATATATTGCCGCGGGAAGTTGTTGTGCACAATTGCTATGGATGAGGCAAACCTTGAAGGATTTTGGACTAAAGTTGGATAGAGTACCACTCTTGTGTGACAATGAGAGTGCGATTAAGATAGCCAACAATCCTGTTCAACACTCTCGGACCAAGCATATAGACATCCGACACCACTTCCTTAGAGATCACTCTCTTAAGGGAGACATAGATATTACCTATGTGAGAACCGAGAAACAATTGGCCGATATATTCACCAAACCTCTCGATGAGAAACGATTTTGCGAATTGAGAAGTGAGCTAAACATCCTAGACTATCGGAATGTGACTTGACATCTTGTTCGCATATATAGTTACTATTCTTGGTGATTTGAAAATAAAAGGATTGCAAAAATTAATTATCTGTCTTTGAAAGAGTTGAGTTGTAAATTGCATCTTTAGTCATTCAGCCTGTGATCATAGCTTCGACTGTTGCTTTGGTCTCTGATCACAAGTAGGATGACTGCCGAGTTCACTGTCTCAAAGTCTCAATCTCTTCCATCTCAGAAATCCTATCCTTTCTCCTTGTCAGCTGGAAAAATCAACTCTTCGGAATTTCCGATTGTGTCATCGGAATATCCGACTTGTTTTTGAACTCTTCGGAACATCCGATATTTTTATCGGAATATCCGAATCCTGCTCAGCTTTTGGTTCGCTGGAAACTTGAACTCTTCGGAACATCCGATATCCTATATCGGACACTCCGACTTTCTGGAAA
The DNA here is from genome assembly GCA_036346355.1 of Rhipidocladum racemiflorum. Classification (NCBI taxonomy): domain Eukaryota; kingdom Viridiplantae; phylum Streptophyta; class Magnoliopsida; order Poales; family Poaceae; genus Rhipidocladum; species Rhipidocladum racemiflorum. Next base: position 30,353,301 of record CM070570.1, on the reverse strand, counting down.
ATCAAATCGTTCGGAACCTCCGAACTTGTTTCGGAATTTCCGACGTGTGTGTAAACGCTTGAAAAGGACCGCTCGGTTGGCCCCTCCTCCTCATTTGTTTTTTGCTTAGCCTCCGTACGGTTCTACTTTCTTCATCTCTTGTCGTCTTCGGAGTCTCCGAGCCTACGGAAACTCCGATCTCTCTCCAAGGAAGTTTTTACTTCGGCTTGGAGGATCTCTTCTCGCGTTAATCTTGTGTTCTTTCGTATTCTCAGGTAAACCTAGATCTCCAATCTCGAGATTATTCCTCTTTGTAAAATTCTTGATCATATCTTTCGGTAGACTTGTTGCACTAGTGTTTCCCCGCCTAGATCTCAAGTTTTATCGAATTCCTTTGGTTGATTTGGTTGGAATCCTAGTTTTAGGGTTGTACCGAATATATCGGAACTTCCGAAATTCTCTGTCGGAACTTCCGATGTAAAGTCGGAACTTCCGATACTTTGTCGGAACTTCCGATGTTGACAGTACAGCACTAAAACCAGTGTTCTCTCTAGTTTCTTTTATCTTATCAATCTATTCCGTGTCAGCTTTCTCAAATGGACCCAAGTCAGGGTGATCAGCCTCCTCAGGATCCGGCTAAAGTCACTTTCAGTCGAAAGCGCAAAACTCCAACTGGGGCAAGAACAAGCGAGCTTCACTCGAGGATCTCAACCAGGGATTACAATCGGTGAACTCTTTGCCAAAGCCGCTCAGACAGTCAATGTGCCTCGTGGAGCACCGCTACCCTCTAGGAAAGGCAAGGGTATTGCAGGTGCCTCAGGATCTCAGGCTAGAGACATGCCGAGATTGAGAGCACCTGAGAGGAACCCTAGACTGCAGAGGAAGCCAGTGAGCTACAAAGGAAAAGCAGCACAAGTGAGAAGAGCTCGTGAAGAGAATCCAAAGCGAAATGACCAGTTCTCTTCTGACTCACGTTTCTGGACATTCTTTCAGCAGGACTTTTATGCCTCAGTCATTTACCCTAGAAAGAATCCGGTAATCCAAATGCAATGTGTTGATTGGGAGTATATGGCAGCAGCAGATGATGCTACATTCAATGAAGTTATTGCAGCCTGTGAAAGAACTAACACCAAAAGAATCATGGCTTTTCAGCATGATTGGAACACAGAGATCATAGCTCAGTTCTATGCTACAATGTATGTCTCCAGGGATCGAGTCTCTACTCTTCACTGGATGACTGAGGGAACTTGGTATGAAACTACATATGTTCAGTTTGCCAGGTTACTTGATTTTACAGAAGCAGACTCCAGGGACAGAGATCAGATCCACAATGAAGTCTCTCTCGGTGCATCAAATCTGAATTTCTTGTATGAGGAGAATGCAGAGTTCGAGCCAGGTGACACCAAGGGGATGAAGCCCTTCTTTGCCATTCTGAACAGACTCTTCAGGAAGACTTTGGCTCCTAAAGAAGGTGATGCTTCTCATGTCCTGTCTTTCACCAGAAATCTCCTGAGCAGAATGCAAGATGGTCAGAGACCCTTCGATGTCTTTGACTTCATCTGGAATGAGATCATACTCATTGGACAGGAGCCCAGAAGGAGCTGTGGATATGCTCCATTTATCATGCATTTGATTGAACAAGTGACTGGGCAGCAGTTTGAGTGTGATGGAAAGCATGTGGCGCTTCAAGTCAGGGCAATCAAGGCCCCTTCTCAGCGAGCCACCAGGGCTTCCACCAGGAGGACTACTTCTTTTGTTGCTACTCCTTCAGCTTCTGCTCCCAGCGGATCTTCTTCACCTATTCTGCGAGCTTTAAAATCAATATTTGTTCTTTGCAAGAGCAACTCGTAAAAGGTAAGAAGAATGCCAAGCGACTCAAGGATATCCAAAGGCATTTGAATCTGGAGTGCTCAGAGGACGAGGAAAGTGAAGAAGAGATCGAGGATCCCTTTGCTCCAGCACCTGATGCGTCAGAGTCTGAGGATGACGACGAAGAATCTGGGTCAGATGAAGCTGCATCAGAGGAGTCTGATTAGTCTCTCTCTCTCTCCTTCCTTTGTGGTGCTTGATGCCAAAGGGGGAGAGATGGACAATTTTATCTATCTATCCCTGGTTCAAAGTCGTTGAGTCCGTGAACTTGGAACTTAGTTTATTTGGTTTAAAACTTCGTTGTTGAATGTTATTATCGTTTTAATCTCTTTATTGTTTTTGCATGGAGATCTCTTGCTAACTTGATGGTTATTATTTATCCATACTGTTTATCCTGTCTAGCTTGTGTTAAATCTCCTATGCAAGGATATAGGGGGAGCTCCATTTCTTTTCTTCTCTCGAAAAGTGCATTTGTTTTCAAGTTTCATTCTCAATGCACATTTTGAAAGGGAGTTCCGTCTATATTTATTCTCTCTTAATGTTTTATAAACTTGTCCTGAATCGTGTTGTCATCAATCACCAAAAAGGGGGAGATTGAAAGTGCATCTAGGCCCCCTAAATTTGTTTTGGGTGATTAATGACAAACGATTAAAGAAACTAATGTGTCCAACTAGTTTATGAACAGGCAAATGCTTCAAGAAGAGATCGTCTATGCACGTGAAGTGTCCCCTAGTAGCGCTGAGTAAGAAAAACGGTATTTAAGCTTGAAATTTTAATCTATTGAGTCATAGGAATGCCGTACTATTAAGAGGGATGCATTGAAATTGACTTAGAGATGTTCTCCTCACTCAAGATGAACTTAGGCGAGTCTCTCAAGGGCTAGAAGTGTTCTCTCGCTTCGGAATGTAGTTTGTTTTAAGTTCAGGTCGGATGTTCCGAATTTGTATCGGACACTCCGATAGTTCAGATGTTCCGAAGTGCAGTTGTGCTTCAGTCCGATGTGTTCTGTTTGGGTCGGACATTCCGATGTTCTGTTTCGGATGTTCCGATACCTGTTGTGTTTTAGATTGGGAGCTCTCTGTTTGGTTCGGATGTTCCGATATTGAGTATCGGAAGGTCCGATGTGTGCCTTCTTGTGTAAAGGTGCTCTCTGTCTAGTTTGGATTGTCCGAAGTTGCGTCTTGGAAGTTCAAGTGGTTGTTTTCCTGTTTGGGAGCCCACTGTTTTCTTCGGATGTTCCGATGTCTATTTTCGAACATTACGATGTGGACTTAGCTTGTTTTGTTGGGTTCCCTCTCTGAGAGTCATCGGATGTTCCGATGTTGTTATCGGACTTTCCGATGCGTGTTGTTTTCGACCGTTGGAAGCTTTCCAAGTCTGGTAGTTTGCACACATCTGATGTTCAAGTTCTTTCGGATATTCCGATGTGAGGTGAGTCGAGGGTAACGGCTAGTTTTGATCCAAAACTATAAATACCCCTCTCTCACTCCTTTTGCTGGTTACACACTTGGTTGGGCTATTCATTTAAGCTTCTTGTGTATTCTCTAGAGCATCCTTTGAGCTTTCTCTCCTCCTTGATCTTAGGGATCATTTAGTGAGTGAGAGTTTGTCAAGTGTGATCGAAAGTCAAGGGCTAAGTTGGTATTCATCTTGAGAAAGTAGAGAACCTCTCCAAGATCGAAATTCGAGTGCATTCATTTCTCTTGGAGGTTGAAGGACTCCTAGACGGCTAGGCGTCGTTCACGAGCCCCCAACGATTGTGGGACGCCGTGAGAAGTTTGTGAAGGCCGGCTCCGCCTCCGAAAGGGAAGGAACCAAATAGTGGAACCAAGCCTCAAGTGCGACCGAGGTTTGGGAGGAAAGGGTTGGAAAAGACCCGGGCTCTTTGGAGCCTCCTCAACGGAGACGTACGATCCCCTCAAGGATCCGAACTCCGGGAATCAAACTTTTGTGTTCTCTCTTGTCTCTAACAGCTTGATTGATCTCATTGATTTTCTTCAGTACAATTTTAGTATCTAGAGCTAGTTGTCGTACTGCTCTTTCTACTTGACCCCTTTTGTCAAGTGCTTATCGGATAGTCCGAAGTAATTACGGAAGTTCCGATATTAGTTCGGAATATCCGTCCCTTTTTCCGCTGCATTAAATTGTTTTAATTTAAAATTAGCCTATTCACCCCCCCTCTAGGCAATCTTCTAACCTTTTCACCTTTGTCTCCTCGGTTCGCAGTCATTCCATCTCCGGTCATCCTCCAGTGATCCCTGACTGTCTGAACCTCTAGTGCACCTCACCTAGTCCTGATCATCCTCTTCATCACCATGGCCTAGCGCCGTCATCATGCAACCAACAAATACAAGAAAACACATCACATAGCATTGTCTAACAAAAATACGCAATATACACCAAAATCAAAAATCAAATGTCACTTCGCGGATGAAATCGACACTACTGCTAACTAGGGGCCGGCAGTGCCGCCCAATTGGCAGTACCGCCTCCAATGGCTGGTAGTGCCGATTGCTCAATAAACTCAACGAAGAACCCTCTGGAAAATAAGTACCGCACCTTTGAGCCGGTAGTGCTGCTCGGCCGGCACTATCGCCCCTTAGAGGCCAGTACTACCACTTCGCTCAAAATAGAGGTAAACCTGGTACAACCGCAAACCGGCACTATTGCCGCTTGGGTCCGGTAGTGTTGTAGGTCGGTACTACTACCCCTAGGGCCGGTAGTGCCGATTGCTGACTGAAAACTCAAATTGCTCCAATTTAAAATTCAATTCAATTCAAACTCAAAATTGAGCACTCATAGCTCAAATATAGTCAAATACTCATCACAAATATGGATAGACCTACACATAGCCTTTCATATATGCTCTTCTATTTTTTCTTTTCTAGGGGTACTAAATGAAGTCTAATATTTCTACAAAGTTTACTACATGATCCTAGGCACTAGTTATGATGCCATTAAAATTTTAGAGCATGATCAAGCTTGTAAATTTTTATAAAAAGCTGACAGTACTTCTGTTCCTTTTCATTAATTGCTATTTTTGATTTTTCAGAAGCACTAAATAAATTTAAAAAGTATTAAAATTTCTCTGAGGTGTTTTATAAATTAATTGGGATTTATTCAATTATTGAAGATTATTGCAATTTCTCTGAGCAACGTTCAGAGCAGGAGTAAGAGCTTTTCTAGGGCAAATTGTGTTTTAATATTGATCCCATGTTTCAAAATTTACATTGCTTTAAACTATCGCATGCTAAATCAAATTAAAAATGGTTTCAATTAATTTGGGATTAGTTAATCAATCTAATTGTTGTATATCCACCATGTCATTTGTATGCCATGTTCATTTGTCACCTTAAGTTGATTTAATGTTAGTTGGATGCTATTAATTGCTAACATGGGTTGCTAGATCGTGACAAGTATGCCTAGACATGCAATGTGTTATTGATATCATTTTGGAAATACGAATTTAATATTGATTAATGGAATATGCAATGTGTTTCTAAAATGGTGTGCCATGTGTTGCCACACGATGATGTTGATATGTAGAGGTATGTGTTGTTATACATGGATGTTGACTTGTTAATGGCTTGTGTTGCACAATAATCAGTTGGGTGGGAAATGATTTAGACTGGGGTAAGTAGCAAGAGGTTGTGGGCCTATGTGGCAACGGGTTGATGAGCGATGTGAGGGTTGTGTGCCAATGTTGAGAGTTTGAAAGTCTTGCCTTGGTCAATTAAGGACTTAACCTTGCAAGCCTTTGAATTGGGCCAAATATACAAACACATGTCTGGAATGGGATATACCTAGCTACCTATGTCTTAGCATGTGATACCTCAAGGTGATAGTCACATAGGGGTGTGATTAAGGGGGAGAATGTTTGTGCGTATGCTTAACGTCGATCCAACAGTATGTCGGTCCTATAGTTCGGCTCTGTGTGAGGGAAGGGATCGTAAAGGCAATACTGGAGAGGTTCATGTGTTAGGATGAAAGTTTCTGAAAGGTTTTGTTGTGGTCTCTCTGTCGACACACCAAAGGAAATGTGTTAACTGCATGGCAACAAGAGTTGATCATGTCTTGTGGGTAAAGTATATAACCTCTGCAGAGTGTGTGTCAAACCTATTCAAATAGACGTGTCCGCGGTATTGGATAATGTTCGGGAATTACAGTTAAAGGTTCAATATTGAAAAATAAAACTTAGGAGTGGGAGGTTGTGTGCCTACGGAAACAATGATGAACTTGGTTAGGCTGTGTGCCAGTGAGTCTTCGAAAATAAATAAGAAATCTGCTTAGTGATAATATTTGATTTACAATCATTTTAATCCATACTTGTTAAGTTTGAAAATGTTGCTTTATGCAGAATAACCACTTCACCCATTCACTTGTAATAAGCCATGCATGTAGTTAATAGACTTGCATTCTGTGCATGACTTGCCGAGTGCTTTATGTACTCACCCCCTTGCAACACCCAAATCACCAGTTGAGGAGTTTACGCCAGCTCTTGAGGAGGAGTTCTAGAAGGAGTCGAATAATTATGGTGTGAGCCTTGTCAGTTGCCTGTGGCAAGTTGATGTGTTACTACGAGTCTTTATTTCTGCTGCAGTTTTCTTAATTTCAGAATCTTTGCCTTATGTGGCATATTATTGTAAGTTGACCATAAGGTTGACCAAACAGGTTATATTAATAGATGAAGTCTTTATTTATTATTCTGTTGTGAATGATTGTGATATTTCATCTATGTTGAGACTGTGCACCAACATGATCCTGGACTAGTAGTAAATACACAGAGGATCCAGATTTGCATATTCGGATCCCGACATGAAGTGTCAACCATTTCTTTCTGGTGGCAAAATATTTGTACTAAGTTTCCTTCAAACCTTAAAAAGGAAGTGGATGGTGTTTTAACTTATGGGCTTTGAAATATTTGGAAGGAAAGGAATAGTCGTATCTTCAGCAACCAATATTGTACGGTGCAGGTGGTGTTTCACCTCATTTTGCAGGATATCACAAGTCGACAGTTGGCATACAAAAATGACAACCCAAACCAAAATTCAGTTTAGTTTGCTCAACAGATTGAGGCACATGTGAAACATCTTCTCATAGGACTCAAGTTCACATGCTTCACAATTTGTTTGGGTGAAACACCTTCCATTATCTTTTCCAGCCTTCCTTGTTGGCTTCAGCTTTGATGCTTTTGCGTTTGTTCTTATTCTCCGTATATTCCTTAGTTTTCCGTTTAATAGAGGTTTTCGCTGCCCTGTATTTAAAATATTTGTGTAATCGTGCAATAAAGTCAAGAGGGCGTGAACATATACATTTTTATGACTTTCCCGTGGGTATATAACATCCTTGTACGGGTTACCTAACCAGGTTGGAATTCTAGCATGTATGATGCCGCAAGAAAGATGTATCACTGCCCTCATGGATCTAGCTTACTTTGATAGGACTACCTTGCTGAGCATGTTTTACAGGGAAACTGTCTGCTGAACATTGTTTGGGTCTTTTTGAGACATTTTCACTTTGGGTACATTTCCAGTAAAATGGAAGATGATGACATCAAAATATAACACTGCAAAGTCTTTAAATTGAAGGCGATCATCGCAAAGTGGGAATTCTTGACGAAGACATCAAGCCACATTCAGCAACATATGTACAATATCCTGGAACAACCGAGCCATGGCATCTGGGACGCACAAAGTAGTCTGTGGTAACAGAGCAGAATACAGGCTTCGACATGGATTTGAAAAACTCTCGGTAAGACATTGCATACAAGAAAAGCCGCACGGCAATTATAAAAACTCTTTGCTCCGCAATTCTTAAAGCAAAGGCAGGCATATTGGATCTTATAAAGAAGGCGAGGCAGAATTGTATGAATTGCAAACCGCCACCGTGACCTATACAAAGGGTCAGTCCTGTCCTGATTGTGTATCATCTGAAATTTGGGAACTGCGTATCCCCCAGAAGGATTTCGGAAGAAGATTCTTCTTGTCGGCCCTGAAAAGCCAGCCTATGTTGGACTCACAGGAAGCACACAATGCACTCGTCCAAGTATATCTACAAGTTTTTTTCTTAGTCAGCGCATAACAAAAATTGTTCAACTATGGTAGTTGCGTGTGCACGAATCGCACAGGAAACTGCTGCCTTCTCCAGTTCAAGCTATGGAGAAACTGAAATAAATAGTGTATTAGTACAATATATTAGGGCATACCCTGGGAACCAGCTGTGAGCTTTAGAAGGATTGCCGTGAAGTGCAACCCCAGTCACAATGTACACTGTTATCAGCTCCTGCGCACAGTCGTACGACTTGACATAAGCACCAACAGGGCCATCACTAGACATCACCACTATGTCACTACGTCTTGCAATAAGAGTCTACAATAAGAAATGAACTTGTCATCTTGCCAAATTAATTAAAACAACCTTGAAATTTTTCAATCAAATTTAGGCACTGTTCCCCTAGGCGGCCACCTAGCTCTCCTAGGTGGCGCCTAGGCGCTAGGCCCCTACCTCCCACCTAGCCGTCTAGGCCAATTTTCCACACATAAGCGGCCGCCTAACCTGCCTAGGCGCTAGGCATTGGTCTGCCGCCTGCCTAGCGCCCAAGGTAACACTGAGTTTAGTTATACCTTTTGCTCAACTTTATAGCTAGTGCCCTAAGGTCCTAGCAGTACCAATATTATTAAGTTGTCGACTAATCCACGATTAGTCGTCCAGTTGATACATGAAGGACGACTAGGGAGATCAACTCAAATTGAGAGCCTAATCGTGCGGCTGGACGACTTATCACCGCCTAACCACGACTAGTCGGCCATGTCTAGCCAGGCGACTCATGGCCCACGTGAGACATATATACATGGCATCAAGTAGGTGAACCCTAGATTCTCCAATCCCGATCGATTTCCACCCAGGGCTCCGCCACAGCAACCTACGCCCGTCCGTCCGCCTGCTAGAGCCGCCTCCGCCTTCTCCCGTCCGCCCGTCCTCTTCGCTTGTGTCTCCGCCCGTCCGCCTCGGCCACCGCCACCTCTGCCTCGGCCACCACCGCAACATCCCATCCTCCTGCACCCATCTGTCGAAGCCGCCTTCGCCCCCGTGTGTCGGCCCATCCGCCTCGGCCATCGCCGCAGCCTCTCGTCCTCCTAAGCCCATCTGTCGGAGCCGCCTCCGCCTCCTCCCGTCCGCCTCCGCCAGTATGTCTATCGGAGCCACCTCCGACTCCTCCCCTCTGCCCTTGCCCGTCCAGATCGGGTAAGATCTCAAAGATTTGATGTTCAGTTAAATTTTGTAGTGGTGATCTAAAAGAAATTTACGTGTAGTTTGGTATTCGTCTCATCTAAACTCACTAGGTCTAAATACTTCAATCATAAGTACTTTTTCATTGTCAAGCCCTAGTGATGTGCTGATGAACATTCATTGCATGCAACAAGAAATTAAATTCTTGTATTGTAAGGACCCTGAAAATCCCATTAAGCTTATGCATTGATTACTGTTGCTAATCAAGTAATTAACATGGAATTGGATCCTAGTCAATGCATTAAGGTGTATGATAAGGGTAGAAATACCACAATTGCCATGAATGGGAGTATGGAGTCAGTATGAGTAGCATTGCTAAATAACAAGGGGGCTAGTGCTACAACAGAAAGGACATTTCTGCCCTTAGCTGTTCAGTGGAGCATAGAGGGTAGAAAAGTAATTTCGCAGCTGGTAATGGATAAGAACTGAGTTACAGTAAGGATTCACAGCACTCCCTCATTTCACTGCAATAGAGCCAGCCATTCCCATCGCTTTTCCCCTAGCCAAACTGGGAGAGAGTGAGAGTGAGAGCAAGATCAGAGGGGCCGCAGCCGGCCGGTGGAGGAGAAGGCCTCAAGAGCTGCTGGACTGGAGTCCCCAGTCGAACCGAAGGAGCCAGAAGGAGGTGGAGCTGGGCAAGCTTGGGTTTCGGCCACCTCTACTCCTGCTCCAACGCCAATCCTTCTTCCCCAACCGAACCGAAAAGCAAGGATCCCAAGTAAGCCGGCAAAACCCCATTAGCATAGGAGTAGCAAGCAGCAACAACCTAGAGTAGAATGTAGTTGGCAAAGCTAACAAATCTAGTAGAAACCAGTGTAGATCGGAGTTCTTCCTTTTGGGTCTCAGTAGGGGAGTTACCTAGGGGCCCTTGTAGCTCGTCCCGGTTGTCCCCAAGCCCTTACCTAGAACTGGCCAGCCGGTCTCGGCGCTACAACCCCCAAACCTAGGTCATCTCACCCCAATATCGTCATCGACCCTAGGCATACCTTGTAGCACCACTGTTCGAAGCCATCAAGCAACCAAGATCCCAAGAACCGAGCTCAAGGCAACAGAAAACCGAACGTCGAACCAGTGTCAGGCATCAAGAACCTGAATCCCAGCAAAGAACCGAACCCCCCATCAACCAGCTTCGAGCAACTAAGAACCGAACCAGAGCGAGAGATCCCCAAGTTCCAAAGAAGCACCAAGAACATTAGAACCGAGCCACCGCAACCTCTTCCCCAAAAATCCAAGAGGGCACCCAAACCCTAGATAAAGCAAACCAGGGCGCGAGGAGGGAGGTGTAGAGGTAGCCTGTGTTTGGCCGGAGTCGGCCGCTAGGTCATGCGTCTGCCCGTTCTGATTGGCCGTGAGGGAGGCGGCGCGGGGAGTCAGGCGGCATCGATCCGTCGAGGAGAGTCTGAGGAGAGGAGGCCAGGCGTCGCCAAGGGAGAGAGGAGGCGTCAGGCGGTGGGGAGATCGAAGAGGGAGGAAAGGAGTAGCGAAGCCGAAAGCTTCGGCTGAGAGAGGAGGCGGAGAGACCGATCGAGGAGTCAGGAGGAGGAGCGAAGAAAAGAAAAGAAAAGAGAGGAGCGGAAGCGAGTGGGCCGAAGGCCCATACGGCTGGAGAAAGGAGAAAACAGAAGAGAAAGAAATAGAAAGAGGGAGAAAGAAAGAAAGAAAGGAGAAAAGGAAAAGGAAAGAAGAGAAAAGAAAAGAGAAAAATAGGAAAAGAGGGAGAATCTGGGTTTTTATGAAGTCTCTGCAACTGTAGCTAGTTCCGTTAATTTAGTCATTTAAAACCTGAAACCAACCATTAGAGTTTAGTAAATAAAGCATAGTCTAGTCAATAGTTGTCACTAAGTGTTGGACGCCATTAATCAGATTCAAAAGGCTAATTATGAGCAAAACTAATAGTTAGTAACTATATTTCAGATTTGGACTTGAATCAACCAGACCAGAACCAACTGTTGAGCGAGGACGATTTTACCAATCTTAATTCAGGCAAGTTTCTTTAAATCATGTCTTATTAAATGTTTTCCAATGTTTTCATTAAATACTTCACTGCATGGAAAATTTATGTTGCAACTAAAACTACAAATTGGATGTGGATGGATGGTGTAGTTGAAAAATGGATGGATGGATGGTTTGGTAAATGGGTTGGTGTTGGAATGGTTGTTGAGTGGATGGATGAGTTGGCTTATGATTATTATGGTGGGTAGAGGGCGCCGATGAGAAGGGTTGTAGCCGGCGGGGTCCTCTACGTATGGTTATTATATAAGGTCAAACAATCTAACACTTGGGCAATGAGCCGTAAATGAGTATCAACCATAGTGTGAGGAATTCAGTCAGAAAAGGTTGTCCTAGGAAGGTAATAATATCTCCACCATGGGTAAGTTAAGGCGCGCCTGCAGGAAATGCCAGGTAGACCCAGAGGACTAAAGCCAATTGGACGGCCGGTATATTTGAAGCAGTGGAGTTCTTGCCAGTTGGTGCGGGGTAACAATCTATGTCTGCGAGTTGTGGATGACCTTGGTGGGTGTCCCCAACTCGAGTGCAGGTGGAGAATTACTCTTGGACTAGTGATAAGCGTTAAGGGCATCTTAATGTCACTATGGGTAAAGTGGTACAAACCTGCGCAGGATAAATCATGAATTCATGCCAGTCTCTTGGATTGGGGACTACGAAAGCTAAGTCTGTCTCTAATACGAGTGTTAGTAGCATTTTGGGATAATTAAAATGACACAACTTTCTTAATAAAGCTCTATTTTATGAAAAGTGGATCTTGAGAGGAAATGGTCTTGGATGGACATGAGTTGGATGATTTGAGGGGAAATTCATCTATTGTATTTTACTATTAATGCTTCTTGAGTACTTGATGCTCACTCTTGCTAAATCTCCCTTTTCAAGAATCGGGCTCCGATGTTCAAGCGTCAGGACGGTTTGACGAGGCGGCTGAGTACTATCAGGAAGGATAGAAGGGATTAGTAGCTGTACGTTGGCTACGTCAGGCTTTTGGTGTATTTAGTACCTATGTAAATCCCTTCGTTGTATTAGATTTGATGTACATCTAAGGTACTGGACTTGAAGCCAGCGTGGCATAATGGTTGCAATAAAGGTACCATTTTCTGTCTCTAATTATTGTTCTGCTGTAATACTCTGAATACGGTGTAGTAGCTGCTAAAGTATTGGGTTGTCCGATATTTTATTAGCCACTATACCGAGATCTGAGTAATTATCTCAGCATAACAACAGGGAAGCTGTTGATTATCTGGGCTAATTACCTGGGTCGTCACAGGTATCAAGCTCAAAGTGTTCAACAAAGACTTTGCATGTGGAACTCTCTAGTTGGAAATGCTTGGAGCTATTCAATGATTGAAATTTGACTTCACAGTTCACAGTTTTCTAGATGCGGAAGACTGGTGGTTTGCATCGTGCAATAGGAAAGAAAATTGTTGCTACAACTTAGTATGTGATATGTCCTACTAACATACTTCCTAGTCTGGAGACTAGTCGTGACGCGACTAGTCGAGACTACTGGTCGGTCAACTAGTCGCCCAAGTCGGCAAGTAGCCCCCTTGACGACTCGACTCGACTTTACGACTTAATAACCTTGCCCAGTACCATTCCAGATCCAACAAATGATGGGTGCCAACCATGCAGGATTTTCAATGCTAATTCCACAAATCAACTCAGCAAAACCAACCAGTGAGTTTTAGCCATTTAGAGATAGATAAACAGTTATTCAAAGTTTCCCAAATTTTGACATAGCAATTCAAAACACTAATCTAAGCAAAAGAAATTGTAAAACTTATCCATCAACCATAAATCAAATCAATTTTTAAATCCGAGTGCAGTTATATCTACACCCTGTCCTCTCCCAAAAATCCTGGTGACACAGTTGTTCATAACCCTGGCCACAACCAACATACCTAGATGAAGCAATTTGATTTTATGTCACTGCTATTGCTTATCATGCAGCTGTGGCATGCTGCAGCAAACCAATTAGAACTCTACCATATGGTTGCAACTGCAAACCAGAGACATGTAAGCGCACAAACTAAGTCATAGCCAAGTAAGCAGAACTGCATCAATGAAGATTAAAACATCAAATAGAATTGGAAAAGGAAGCTAAAATTATGATCAGGAACTTGAGCAAAATAACAGTTTCAAAAATAAGAAATCATTACCAGGCAATTTCTACACCGGATGAGATTAAAGGCCTTGAGTAGCTGAATCTCCCGCTGTAGCCGATATGAGATTCCATCAATCTCAAGCAATTCTTGTCTCACAGATCCTGACATGGGAAGTTTGCTTCCAATATGAAATGACAAAATATCCGGTTTTCTCACATGATCATCCATGCTCGGGTTTATGATTATCTGCCTCCACAAATCTGCCGTAAAACCAAGCTAAGGTCATGCATACAACACTCTTTAATCGCAGCTTAACAGATTGACACTCTTAACAGAATTGGAAAGGAATATCATTGGGTTAAAAACACATGAACGTAGAACAATAAGGATTCATTTTGCTACAATTATGACAAACCAGTGGTGAAATGATCCAGTACCTGCAGCTCTGCGAGCAAGTGAATATGAATCATATATTTCGTAAGCCCAGCGAGGCCAAAAAGACAATGGAGCCTGAAATGCCCGCTTTGAATTATAAGCACCACAGTACCGTCTCTGTTGTTCAGCATCTTTCTTTCTTACTGTTGACAAGGATTTAGGGGATGCAAAGCAAAGATCATCCTCATCTCCCATGTTGGTATTCTTGACAGGATGACCTAATGCACCAGTTTTTTTCACAGAATCATGCTTCCGCCAAGATAATTCATGCATGATATCTTTGTCTTTATTTGAGGAACAGTATAATCTTGTATCTGTTACTGAATGATCACTTGAAGTACTGGTCGATTTTAGAGAATCCCAATCTAGTTCAGAATCCACATGATCATATTGTTTGAAAGAACACACACCTGAACTGCGCACTGATGAATCACATTGCTTGAAAGTAATACTTGCAGCTAACTCTCCAAATGCATCTCTTGGAGTTCTTAGAGGCGTATCTTCTTCGATGATTTGGACTTCACCCCATGGCTGTCGATGAATAAAAATAAAATGAAATTGCACTCTCTCTTGGCTCCAGTTCATAGGATTATAGAATATCCTGTTTTTCAACTAAATGTTAAAACTTACTACTCCATCGATGTCGATCCAACAGCGTCTAAGACGAAACCGTTGCTGACCTCGAGTGACAACATTTGATGAGCCATCATCCAATTGTTTAATTTGCTGTATCTATGACAGTAAACAAAAGCATAAGCTGACCTGACTAATGAGAAGAAATTATTGGTATCACACCGCAATTGAAGAAAAGTTGTTTAAGAAAAAAAATTCCAGCAACATATAGCATTCCATATCTATATTTATCTGGTTGATTTAGAACATTTTAGATAAATTTAAGGTATAGAAGGATTTAAACAAAAAAAAAGAAACATTCTCGGAAACATGGAAATGATGTGTATAGAACATACTTGTGCTTAAGGATGTTTTGTAACATCAAAGGATCAGCATACAACTCCACACATTACATTAAAATATGATGATGAGGTTATTCTAGTAAGACATTTACAAGTCCAGTTAACTCTAGCTGTGCATACCATGTGGATATCTAGTAATGGATGGACAAGTCGTGTGGCAGTTCATCTTGCTTGTTTTGATGTATGTCTTTTAGATGGCATGGGTATCTACAAATGCTAAATCTTAGCCTTGGTATTCTTAGACAAGGCAGGTATAACATTTGTACACATAACTACTAATTAAATAGCTTAGGTGGGTGTTTGCAGCAAAAATGGTTCACCAACAAAAGAAGAATAGAAGATTGACGAACCGATAAATTTGCAAAACGAAACATAACACAAATAGCAGAAAGTCAGAAACCAGCAAATATGCAATATTAATTATTAAACCTCGATACAATATATATGATTCTAGACTGAATGAGCTTCCATGAAAAAGAAACAACACCTCTGCCGTTGTCCCAATTGAAGCAAAAGCATGATGTCCATCATTTATGTGTTGGTAAACATGAACCTAACATTGGAGAATTGTCAATTAAAGAAAAACTATAGCAAAAGGCAGCAGAAGAAGAACATGTGACACTCACCACACCTATCATGCGTGGAGCATCAACATGATTAATAGCCTTGTCAACAGCTGCCAAAGATCTAGGTTGAATTACTCTAAGAGGCAGGGCAGCTTCAGGAAACAAAACAACTCCTGCAAAAGTATGCCATAACCTTGGAATAAAAGTGGCTATGTTATAAATGGCAAGTTGTTAAACATTAACATGCGATTGTGCAAGGGTCAGGATGTCAGGTGAAAGGATGGCACAGATGGGTATTACTATTTCCAAACGTACTTTGTTGGTTTGCAATAGATGAGATATACAATTTTCAATGAAGCACAACATGGATCAGCTACTCAGAAAGAGCAACACTTGAAAATGTGTTGGCTGTTTAGTCAGATTAATTTGAGATAAGCCCTATCCTAAATCCTAATATGTTGGAATGCAGAGTCCAAGGAATGTTACCTTGAAGATAGAACATTGGTAAACTGAGGACTGTGCCACCATTCAAGAAAGCAAATCTGCCCTGGGTATCATCAACCCCTGGCACATAAACAGACTTCTAAACTTTGTAGCTAGCATCATAAAACATACTAAGATCAGTATGAATATTTACTACCAACATAGGTGCACAGGGAAGCCAGAGACGTATTAATTGTAAGCTCTTCAGAAGTGCTAGTCCCTCCATCACCATGAGTATTTCTGTGATAAAAGAATGAGAAAAAAGAACAAAGCAACTAAGCAAGGTTCCTCATAAACATCTAACTGATCCAAATTTCCTTCCACCAAGAACCAGAGAACTGACTGCAGAGAACTGATCTAAACAATGTATTTCACTTCACCCATTGTCCAAGGGGAAAACACACATCTAATCATGAATAGCATCGCTGAGAGTATATAAGCAAATATTGTGAACACCATCTAAACTACTTCATCACTCTTCCCATCGTCCTGAAGGGAAACACAACATTTAATCATCTTTACTCCTAAGCTCGAAAACTATCCCCAACCCTAATTTCCACCGCCTCCGAGTTCAGAATATCGAGAAGGCACACCCTAACATAGTGTGTTTCCAAAATAATTACAATTTGAGAGATGCTTCTATGCTCTTCCTTCTAGTACAAGTTGCACAAATCTTGAAGCAAGCGAAGGGGTAAGTAATCACCATCTACCCTTCATTCATGCTTTAATAGTTGTGCAACTTTTAAAAGGAAGAGCATAGAAGCACCTCTCTTACAATTTACCAGCAACTAACAGCTCCCATGGCATCAATTCAAACACTACATCATCGCAAAACCCCTCTCCAGCATCAACAATCAAACGAATAAGCCGCAGTTTAAGCATAGAGCGCAAGGAAATGGTAAGAAAGGGGAGAGGGGTGTGTTGGGACCTGAGGAAGGTGTCGACGTCGGAGGAGGAGGATGAGCCAGCGTCGTCGACCTCCTCAACCTGGAGCTCCTCCATGTCCAGCTCCAGGATATGCTCCATCTGCCTCCGCTCCCTCTCCAGGATCCAGTCCGGCCCCGCCATTCCGCCGCCGCCGCTTGAGGCCTGAGGGCGTGCCGTCTGGAAGGGACGGCGTTGGGTTATGCACTCTCCACTTCTCCCCTCGCTTGTTGCCCGGGTTCAAACGCTTCTGTGATTTTCCACTAAGAAAGCTGGCTGATTTTGCTTGGGCAAAAGACAAAAACATTATAACCACTTCCATTCCTTTTCTAAAAACAATTTGGGTCGACCAATATACTCCATAAAACACTTATCAAAGAAACGCCGCTCGAAGGAACTATCCATGTCATCCCCTCTCTTCCTCTCTCCTCTATTTCCAAAAAAAAAACCCTCCAGTCGTATAAATTACGGATAGGTCTTTCTAATCTATAAAGAGGTTCTTTGCGATTTTTTTGTGGAAAGAGGCTCCCGTTAAATACGAATCATAAACGAGCCATTTTCTAATTTTTAGAGATAGTGATCAGGTCCAAAAATATAATAAATAGGTCTCTATTTCTTACGTCCAGATCCTTTCTCCGTTTTTCCCGGGAAAAATGTTTTCGTTATCCGTTTTTTCTCCGGATCATGGGAAAATATTTTCGTTGACCTTTTTTTCTCAAAAAAAAAATGCAAATTCGTTTTTCGTTCGTCGTTTCTCTGTTTCTGTTTGAAAAAAATATTTTCGTTGCCCGTTTTTTCTCCGCACCCATTTTCCCTAAAAAAAATAAAATTCGTTTTTCGTTCATCCTTTCTCCGTTTTTGCCGAAAAAATATTTTCGTGGTTCGTTTTCCCTTCGGATCCTAGAAAAAAAGTTTTTGTGGTCCATTTTTCCTTAAAAAAACGTACAAATCCGTTTTTCGTTCGCGCCCGCGGCGTGCAGCGCTTTTTTGTTTTCGTGGTCCATTTTTCCTTAAAAAAAACACAAATCCGTTTTCCATTCGTCATTCCTCCATTTTTGCCGGGAAAAATATTTTCATGGTCCATTTTTTCTTTGGAAACCAGAAAAAATATTTGCGTGGCCCATTTTTCCCTAAAAAAACACAAATTCGTTTTTCATTCATGCACATGGCTCGGTCTCAACGGCTAGCCTCCAAAAATTTTGGAGATACATCTGAGTCTATTTTTCACCCGAAAAAAAACGCAAAATTATTTTTCGTTCATGCGCGCGACGTGCGCCGCGCTTACGGTTTCTATATCATTTGGAAACACTAACTTACGCAACGAAAATTTTGAAAACAAACACTAACTTTTCGATTTTTCATTGCCTCATCTCATAAGTTTCTATATTATTCGCAAACACTAACTTACACGGCGTGCCACCGCGTGCACGTTTCTAGTGCATTCTACTTCCATAAGTGAAAAAAGAACTTTCTTCCCGGGTTTACTTTAACTACGTATATAACATTTCAAGTGCAAGTTACAGCTATACAAAATAAGAAAATTCACAGATGATGATTAAAAGAAATAATTGAAAGGACGAAAAGTAACAACTGATAGATTCTTGAAAGGTGCTTCTATGCTTTTCTTTTTTGAAGTTACACAAATATTAAAGCATGAATGAAAGGTAGATAAGGATTACTTACCCCTTCGTTTGCTTTAAGATTTATGCAACTGGTATTAGGAGGAAAAGCATAGATTCTTTCTTCTTCTTCTAACACATTTTGATTTTGACGTTAGAATTTTAAAGTGTATTACAACACTACGCAGAATACATCTACAATTTGTATGGCATCTTTTCGTATTGGTTTGTGAACTGTCCTACAATTATAAAGCTAAACCAATTTAAAAAGGCAAAATTAGATACATAACGCTGCATTTGGTTGACGTTTACCTAGCGTATTTTTTCCCAAAAAAAACCAAGCGAACAAAAAAACACTTCGATATTCCTGCCTTTTTTCAGAAATAAAAATTTAGACCAAATTTCGCACGGCGCAAATCTTACTAGTCTTACATACACCACAACACACGCACATCTACATTATACGAAAACACATGCTAGGTCCGAAGTAGAGATTGCTAAATAAATCGTGTCATGATATACATAGAATCTCAGTCTAACTTTGAAAGGAATTTATCTATTGGAGAGTGAATCTGAATCTATCTCCTATTGATTTTGTTATAGATTGGACATTTGTAACACCCTAGTTTTCGCTTTCCGGAGAAAATCTAATTTAAATTATTTAAATTCAAAATTTTGGAGTTTCATTGGTGTTTATATTAACCTGGCATCCTTTCCCATCCAAAATCGGGATTTAATTCCCTTCCGGTCGAAAAATCGATTTTCCAGATTCCCGCCGGTACCCGAAATTTCACCCGAGTCCAAAAATGCTCCAAAAATCCCCAAACCACTTCAAATGTGTTCCAAATATTCCAAAAGGATTTTAGAAATCATTCCCCGGATTTTTGGACCTCCGTTCCTATTTTATCTCGCGCGGCTTTTGTTTAATGCCTGCGGTTCGCGCCCGAATATTCAATTCCACAAAATCATCCAAATTCAGCGGAACCAATTTTATTGGGTCCCAAATGTTCTAAAATGGTTCTAGGAATTTTTCCGGAATTTTTAGACCATTTTTCCTAATTCTTCTCTAGGGCGAATCATTTGCGTAAAGGAGGACCAATGGGAGGGCGCCACGTGTCTCATGAACAGTGTTCGTCTTCTACCTCTAGCCAACCCAAAACAACAGAGAAGAACTTCAACTTGCTCTAATGGCTAAGGTTGATTCAAGTGCCCATAACTCTCTCAATTCAACTCCAAAACTCGAACGGCCGGTTCCGTTGGAATCGTAGCGTCGATCTCTTGCCATTCCCTACCCTCACTCGCCGTCAAGTTCGCCGGAAACGGCCGCATCAATGAAAAACTGAAATCCACTCACTTGCCATTAACTCGTCCGTTTCTCGTCCAAACGGCGCACCACCACCTCCATTCTCTTCGTATAAGTATCCCCGTTCCGGGAGTGTGCTCCCCTTTCCCTCTACTCCACCCTTGTGCCCGTGAGATCAAGAAAACCGAGGTTGTGTCACGCTTTTTCGGTGTTCTTCAAGTTCATGCTTGTAGATCCTTCTCCGGTGAGCTATTCTTCATGCCACTTGGTTCCTTGTGACCGTGGATGAGTCTAGAGTCTAACTCAATCATCAATTTTAGGTTTGATCAAGAGTTGGCGACGAATTTCGAGTTTTTGTTCATCCGGTCGGAGCTCCGTTCATCGCGAAATTCATCATCTCCGGTGAGAACCAACTCAATTCCTTCCTCCTATGAGTCCCTAAGGATGTTATCTAGAGAATTCATGATTTTATTTGGTCCAAATCCATACGAAAATGGGGCAAAAATCCATTTTTTTGGAAGCCAAAGGGGGCTCTGTAACTTTGGTCCAGCTCTGGAACAAATTTTTCGCGAGTTACTGTAGCAAACAGTAACTTTTCTCTTTTTGTTGATTTTCCATCATTTTCCAACTTCGAACGCTTATAACTTTTGTATCCGAACTCCGATTGACTCCGTTCAAATTTCTAAATTCATCTAAAATCAAGATCTACCTGCCAGTACTAATTTTATAATTTTTGGATTTTATTTATTTTCTGTTATTTATTTATTTGTCTCGTTTTGCGCGTAGTCGACGATTCCGCCGAGTCCGCCGACCCCGCCTCCGGACTTCAAGAGTTCGACCTTCTCGCTGTGACCGAGGCAAGTCTCCTTGACGCATTTTGATCCTACCATTTATAACTGTTTTACACTGTTTTATAAATTGCATTGCTATTTACCTAAAATGATGATGTCAAACGTTAGGCTGTTAGTTATACCTGTTGCGTATACCTCCTTGATGTTGTTGTCCGTAATCCTTTGTCGCCTTAGGACAGTGATCCACCATATTAAATATTTTTGATAAAATATTCTTTAATTAGGGGAAAAGACTATTTGGCAGACATTTTAGATGGATCAAATAGTATGGAATGCAAATTGGAGTTAGATGAATATTAGTGATGATGTGGGTGTAGTAGTTATGAAATTGATCTATGATTGGTGATTAGTTGAACTACTAAGGAGTTGGATTGTGATAGTGGTTCGCCATATAACTTGTGTGGATTCCGAGAATATTGGAAGATGTATGATATCCAGAGTAATAGTCGGTAGAAGTAAATAATAATATTGGGAGGCATACTTGTGGATCAAATAGAATAAGTGGTGAATTATATTTCGGTGGATTTTAACAAGAATATTATATGATAATCCTTTATGGAGATTGTGAATGATCCAGAATGTTTGGTGGTTTATTGAATGATAATATTACGTATTCTTGGTGGATTAAAGTAGATGATTTAGAGGTGATAATGTGAAGGATTAAATACATGACGTTATGAAGTGCTATCGGTGGATTGTAGCCTAAATGATTAGAGTCGATATCGTGAAGTATTCTCGATGATTCAGTCAATGATATGATCAAATATACTCGATGGATTCAGTGAATAATATTGAGAATCGTACTCGATGGTTTAGTAGATGATTTTGTGAAGTATGGTGTTGCGATAACCATCTAGGTGGGATTATGAATAATGAGGATTGTATGTGATTTGTTTAGCCAACTTGGTGTCATTGTTTAGGGAAACAATATAGGCAATGAATCAATGAAATCTTGGATTTGTAGAATCTTTCATGAAATATGCTCGGGGATGAGATTATGAATTATTCTCGGTGGATCAAGTAGATTACAAGATTTAGCGATGTATAGATGATGGGTAACCCCTAAGAAGACTTATATTTTGAGGAGATTGTTTCATATACAATGATATCAGTAGCTTAGCATAATTTTGGAGTTATGATGGCACATGGTATAGATTTTACTTGTTGGAGTACTAAATTGGATTGGATTATATAGTGCCATGATAATAATGGGGGAATCTTGGTGGTCTCATGAATTTTGGAGATGATAGAACTGATTATCATAATTTTTATCAAACACTGAGTTTTGTATTTTATAAAATAAACTATTGGTGGAATAGAATAGTACGGTAGAAATGCTTAGCCTCGCCATCGGTCAATATTCACCTATGGGTGGGACTTTCAATTATCTCTTGAAAACTTGTATTTGAAGTTATAGGCAAGGAGTATTGCCAATGGTTTACAAAATAAAAATAAAATGAAAAATGATTTCGACTTGGGCGGCATGGAATGTCGGGTGGAAGCGGACCAAGCCTTGGTTCTTTTGTGCAAGTACCGCCCCAAGTCAAATAAGGACCGACGCTTATGACTATCTCCATTCTAAGCATTACCGTACAACCACATGTCAAAGTGGGCACGACCTGGCTGAATAATTTGTAGAAACCTAACTTAGACTCACCACTCGGTTGTTGTGTGAGAGCCGAAAAGAGGCATTGTTGTTGTTGTTGTTGTTGTTGTTTTTCTCACACGGCGCAAGAGGGGGCTTCTGTACTGGGTGGAAAGAACCCTAACAGCGGTGAAACCTCAGCGGGTGGGTCGGGTTAGGCATATACATTGTAAAGGCCTTGTCATGATATCCCTGCCGGCACACCTAAGGAAGTGTGCTAATTGCATGGCATCAAGGGAATATCATGTCTTGTGGGTAAAGCTGTACAACCTCTGCAGAGTTAAAACTATTCGAATAGCCGTGCCTACGGTCAAAGGCAAAGCTTGCTGAATGCTTTCATACTGGTAGACTTTGGGTTGTGATTTCAAACTAAACAATGTTTTGTTTTGGGATCCGGGAGCGGTTAGAACTCTCGGGTGTGCTTCTGGCGGTTAAAGCCAGGTAGGTGGAAAGAACCTGATTTTGTGAACCATGGCGGACAGAGCCATGTGATTGGATTGAACCACGATTTTCTTTGAAATTTGTGGCGGATAGAGCCTGTATATTAGTGAGTGGTGGTTAGAACCTTCACTACAATATTACATAATTCAATTATTAAAAAGAATTGCTCAAATATGCTTTGTGAAAATTATTAACAAGTATGATTTGATGAAACTTGGCTTTGTGCAAATAAACCATATTAAGCCATCTTTGAATAGCCTACATGGTGCATAATTTCCCAGACTTGCTGAGTACTTTATGTACTCACGTGCTACATTCTAATCCTCTCTCAGAAGTGAAAGAAGCTGTTCAAGATTTCCAACGACTAGGGTGCGTTCTCCACTCGATTGCCTGTGGGCATTTGGATGGGTCGCTTTGGTGTTTTCGTCTTCCGCTGCGGTTGTTCAAGTTGTTCAGCCTGTTTAGGCCGTAATGGTAAACCTTGACCATAAGGTCTTTGCTTTCATTTGGTATTATTCTTATTTAGTTATTTGTATTCGTGATATGGTTGTTGATTCATCACTTTTGACTGTGTGTACTAGCTACTGATCTGGGACTAGTACAGAAATACACAGAGGACTCCGGATAGCCGATCCGGGGGCCTACAACATTCCTTGTACATAGAGTAATCAATCTAATATGAGAGTTTTGCTTCCTACTTTGTGTGTGCTCCCTGTTCTTACTTTTGTGATTTTGTGGTGTGTTGTTGATTGATCGCAGGTGAACAACTACGTTTTACAACATGTTATCAGCACGAATGCTCTTTATCCGGATATGTCATTCTAAATATATTGGTGATTAGATCAATTGCGTTTTCATTGTGCTAATCACAATTCGATCACTGTTGATGCATGTACTCACACGATGTTTTACCGAGGCCTATCGAGATTGTTTGCCTGCATCGATCTACACAACATCGAGATCATTCTACTACACACGATCACACTATCACGAGCCCTACGTAAGTTTGAGCTACGTAAATACTTCTACCCAAAATTCTGATCCTGCAGATCATCATATCATATTTGCTGATCAAATTCTTAAGCTAATCGCAATCAAGCTTCAGAGTATGCACTATGATTACTGTTCAACACCTATTAGAACAAAAGAAAAAAAGGGATAGCCATCCGGCCATGCCCGCTCATCCGGCAAGACGGCCTGGCTATGGTCTCGCGTATGCACCTATCATTCTCAGCCGCTGCGCCCTGAAGGCGTCGATTCAAGCGCCTGCGGTTGACGCCACTGCGACCGATCATCTCGCCCAGAAGGCACCACACGCGCGCTATCGCCGCCCGCGTGTCCGTCGAGCTCCGCGCCAGGGCGCCATCCTCGGTCGTCATCGACCATGCACTATTTCTGGCCACACGCCCGCCGTGGGTTGCCATTCACGCGCTCTGTCTGCTCCCGCGGCCCAGAAGAGCCGCTCACGTTGTCTTGCGCCACGGCGAGCAGCCTCTTCCTCGGATCTGGCCATGCATGTGCACCCAACTGTGGCGGTGTTGGCCCTGTGGCACACACCCGCGCCTCGCGCATAAGGCGGCAGCGGTGATGGCTATGCCGACGATGCCGCTCCTCGTGCCAGCCAAAAAACGGCGACGGCCGTCATCCGCGGTGCCCGTGACCCACGGTGGTGGCCCTCGTGCTCACGTGTCCGGCGATGGCCCTGAGCCCAAAGAGCCGACGGTGGCCTCGCGCCCAAAGAGCCGGTATCGATCACCAACCGCCCCTCCGATGGCGGCGTCGCCCACGCGCCCCTCAGACGGCGGTGCCACCCGTGTTCACGCGCTCCTCTACCCGTCCTCTAGCGTCGGTTCAAAATGGTGGCTAGGGCTGGGAACCCTAGCCGCCCTCTTAATGATGGCTAGACGTGCCCCTTTTTCCTCGGGCCGAGTTGGGCCATCCGTCCCAAAGGGCGTACTGCCCGCCGGTTTCCTCGAAAAAATGGGAGAAACTAAAATTTATAATTTTATCCCCTCGGATTTTTAGTAATTTTTAAAATATATTAATAAATTCTAAAAATTATTATTAAACACTAGAAATCAGATTTCTAAATATTTGGACTTCCCTAAACTTTTACAAATTATTGTTTAACACATATTATAAGTTTTATACCAAGGGTTTATTTTTCTAGTATTATTCAATGTTTAATATGTGTTGGATTTTTTTTTATATAATTAAGTAGTTCTAAAAATTGATTCAATATTAACAGAAAATTATGAAAAATACTAACAAATTATGTATGACATATTGATAATATTATGGCTCTGGATTTATTTTCTAGCAATTATTCCATATTTTATGTGTATTAGAATTATTTTTTGTTATTCAATAATTCTAAAAATTGCTTGATAATTAATAGAAAATTCTAGTTAGCATATTGGGAGCCTTAGCACAATTTCATGTTTAATTTGTCTTGGGATTTATTTTCTGTTATTTAGTAATTTTGAAAATTGCTTGATAATTAATAGAAAATTCTAGTTAGCATATTGGAAGCCTTAGCACAATTTCATGTTTAATTTGGCTTGGGATTTATTTTTCTGTTATTTAGTAATTCTGAAATTTGCTTGATAATTAACAGAAAATTATGACAAATGCTAAGGTATAAACTAAGCTTTACTAATTAGAAAGTTAACATGCAATATAATAATTTTACCAGTAGTAAAAGTCATTTTGCATAGATAAAAATAGAATATGTTGGACATCGTATAGAGGGAATTTATCGAGCTTGCATTGAATGGTAGTAATTACCTTACCCGAGCAATGAATACTAAGATTAATCCGATAGCTCAATCTTTTAGAGTAGTTATTTTTCCAGCCTGAAGCTGGCAATCAAATTCTTCCGAAGCCGCAAGTGTGCGGTTTTGTATTTTCTGAGACACAATATTCATACAGACTTGAAGGCCGTATATTTGATGAAAGAGGACCAGCTGATATTTTTGAATTCCCTGAAAGAAAAATATAAAACGAGCAAAAAGATCCATCCTAGTGCAAGAAGCATAGTGTGCATGGATCTTACCGCGCTTTCAAGAATTTTAAAGGTTGTGGCAGCACATAACTTTGCCATGCACAGACTTATCATTAAACTAACATTCTATAACTAGTAGTTATTGATGCTAAAATGATTGACAAGACATTATGCACCTTCCACCCCGATATGAGGATGCTGCTATAATAGTATCGTCATACCAAGTACCAAAAGTACTCCGAACTTATATGCATTTTGTTAGAAGCAGAAAAAGTATGATGAAATCCTACTAAGAATTATCACGTACTTCCTAATGAGAGTCAGATAATACCAAAAGTACATGCAAATGCTCAACAGCTAGCAATGGCCGAGGCCACGGAAATGGCCAAAAGGCATAAAGGGGATAAATAGAATAATAGCATAAAAGATAAGGGAAGAGGCAATCCATAGTGGAAATGTAACGGTAAAGGGCCAAGGGGCTTCCAGAAGCATGACTCAGCTAACAAAGCTGTAAACCCTTGGATAACCTTGCTTTAGGTATGGATGCACTAACCATTGGTTATGCACCTATTGCATCCTGAAGCATGTTGTAGACATTTACATGAAATCCACAAAAAAAATTAATAAGACCCGGGGAAACAATGTTGAGTCATACTTCACCGTTCAGCCTATTGTTGATATGGGCACTGAGAAGTGTGATGATATGGTTCTTAAAATTATTAAGTTCGAGGAGGACCCGAAGGACACCTATGATTCACATGGAGACTTAGACTAGTCTCTTAATATTCCTTCACTTTACTACTCAATGTCACGTATTCTTTATAAGTCTCCTCATCAGTTTAGCACTAGTTCCTGGATGAACATTTGGTCTACACTCCTATTGAGCGATTATCATTTAAAATTGAATAAATGCCTATTTCCTAGATATTTGATTAATTATTCTATGTTTATTTTATATTCTACAATTTGTTCCTGAAGCAACAGTTGCTCGATTATTAAATCATACTTTAATATAGAACAAAGTATAATCTAATTATGGAGGAGGAAATCTATGTAGAAGATAGTTGTACCACACTAAGTAAATTGAAAATATTGTGACTATCGCCAGAATCGATGCTCTCACAGTTGGCACTCGAAGAATACCATATTATACCATGAGTCCACTCGTAGTCAGCACTCGAAGAATACCATATTATACCCTGAGTCCACTCATAGTCTCTTAAGTTTTAAAGAGATTGGTCTGAATAGTTTCTATATGTAAACAGAGAAAGAGGATGGTACAGAAAACCTACTCATAACTAAGTTCAATTGGTGCAATAAATGTGTGGTTAAAAAACTCCCTTCTTTCTCTTTCGGGTTTACTATGCACATATAAAATCTAAAATTTGTATTGCGATAAAAACCCAGAAATATTTAAGATCTAGCAGATCGATTGGGTTATCCTGAGTTGAATATTATGAGAAGAATAATTAATAATTCTGCTGGCCATAGCATAAATACTTTTCTAGACCTAAAGATTTTTTACGCCCTGTTTGTGCTATAGGAAAGCTCATAGTTAGATCTTCTTACCTAAAAATTAGGGAAGAATTACTGAGTTTTCTAGAAAAAAATTCAAGATGGTATATATGGACCCATTCAGCCCCTGTCGGGCCCTTTCAAATATTTTATGGTACTAATAGATGCTTCTACTAGATGATCCTATATATGTCTCTTATCTATTAGGAACCATGCTTTTTTCAAATTAATTACCCAAATTATTAAGAACCTCCTTTCCAGAAGGAATAATCAAGTCTATTTTAATGGTTAATGCTAGCGAGTTGACCTTAAAAGTATTTAATGATTATTATATGTCTCTGGAAATTAATGTAGAGTATTTAGTACCTCATGTCCACACTCAAAATAGCCTTGCAGGGTCATTAAATTAAAAGAATAAAATTATTGATTGGCCACTCTTGCAGAATAGTAGACTCTCCACCAGCTGTTGGGGCCATGCAGTGCTGCATGTTGCGGTATTAATTCAACTAAGACCAACTGCTTATCATGATATTTTCCCATTGCAGATAGTGCGTAAAAAATAATTAAGTATTTTCTATCTGAAAAATTTGGCTGTCATGTATACATGCCAATCTCTCCATCATAGCGTACCACAATGGGACCTCACCGAAAGTTAGGGATCTATGTAGGTTATGAACCTCCATCAATTATTTAATACCTAGAGCCTATGATAGGGGGTCTATGCACGACTCGGTATGTTGATTATATTAAGGATATTTTTTAGCATTAGGGGGAGATAAGAAACCGAACTTGAAGTTCGAAGGATAATAAGTGCACAACAAATAAGCTAATAATCTGCCAAATACCTTCATTGATCATAAGATAGTGAAAAGATCCCATATTACATATAGTATATGCATATGAAAGAGTGAAAATATTCAGAAAGATATTGAATCCATTCTTGAACCTCATCATAAAAAGGGGGTGCTCTAGGTGCATGGGACTCAATTTCGCGGAGACGTTCGCAGAAGTAGAGAACCAAACAAATGATAATACTACCCATGACAGTGAAAGAAGCTCAATCTAATATTGAGAAAATTTTAGAAGTGAGCCATTCAGAAGATGGTCCTGTTGACAGTGAAAGAAATAACTGGGGCAGCACCCACTTAATAAGAGAAAAAATTTTGGTCCCGTTGACCAAACACCTCATAAAGTATTCCCTATAAGATCAAATGGGTTTTTTCATCCGGGAGGAAAATAAAAATATTGAGATGGTGAGATATAAAGTGAGACTTGTAGTACAAGGGTTCACACAAAGACCCGACATCGATTACGATGAAACCTATTCTCTTGTAATGAGTGAAAAAACGTTCCGATATTTAATATTAATGGTAGCAAGCTTAAACTTATAAATGCAGTTGATGGATGTAGTGACTGCGTAATTATATGGATCACTGGATATGGATATTTATATGAGAATCTCTAAAGGAGTTAAAATTCTGAATACTAATAATCGCAACATGTATAGAGTCAAACTGAAGAGATCACTATACTAATTATAACAGTCGGAAAGAATGTGGTACAACCAACTTAGTGAGTTCCTCCTGAAGAAGGAATATTGTCCCTGTGTGTTCATAAAGAAATCCTAAAATAAATTGTATGTCATCTCAATATATGTCGATGATTTGAATGTCATCAAAACAATAGAGTAAAGAAAGGATGCTAGTACTTAGTTACGATAGAGTTTTGATATGAAAGATTTGGGTAAAATCATATATTGCATTGGCCTACAGTTAGAGTATTTCTGTAACATCCCCATTTTTACTTTTCTTGAATTTATTATGCATTTGAATTTTGGGGAATTTTCTAGAATTTATTTGGAATTAATTTGAACTAAGCATTTGTTCAAATTATTTAAATGTTGAAAGAGTTTAAATAAATATTTGTTGAAAATATTTTATTTGAGTTTAAAATATCTCAAAATATTTTCCATAGTTTTTTCTGGAATTATTCTAATATTTTATGATTTTTCTGGAATTATTATAATATTTTTTTACTATTTATTTTGACTTAATCTAATTTCTAGAATTAATTTAATTTGAAAAGGCTAAAAATGCTTTCGGGTTTTTGGGCCGAAACCCAAAGCCTAGTTTGGCCCGGTCTACATGGTGCCGCAGCCCACTCGCCGCCCGAACCCTAACCCTAGGGAGCTCGATCGTTAGATCGCAATCGGTCGAATAGGATCATGCCGCGTGGTGGATCGCTGCGAATAATTGGAGTCTACGTGGATGCGCACGATCACGCCACATCATCATCGTGTTCGAGCCGAACTGCGCCACCATGGGCCGCCCCGTTTGTTTCGATGTCCGCGATTTGTGCCCGTCGAGGCCTTATTTAAGCCACCTCCTCATGCATTGAAGTCCCCATACCGCACCGCACCCTTTTCCCTAGGAGTCCACGCCTAAGTCACCGCCATCATGCCGCGATTTCTCGCTAGAGTCAAGAAGGAGGCCATCGCGGTTATTCCTCTTTTTTGTCACTATTGTGCCTCATCCTCTGCCTTGGAGCTTGGATTTGTGGACCTCACATTCTGCATTTGGATTTGTGGACCTCACATTCTGTAGAATCAAACACGTAAAGCCTGTTCGTTGGAGGAGCCTAGGAATGCCATTGAGCTTGCCGTCATCTTCATCGCCGACAAAACCTCACCATCGAACCTCATGAAGCATCTCAATCACCGGATCTTCATCGTGTGGTCTAGGTAAGGCCACATGTCGCAAATCCGCATCGTCTCATCGTCGATCACTATAACTAATCTCATCCTTAGATTTAGATCGAATCGCTTACAATCTGCCATGTGATCACAATGTTACTCTACCACGTGTCTTGGTCGTAGCTGCAGATCCAAGTGATTTCAATCATTAATTTCGAATCGTATGGTTTAGATCTTGCCACGCATGGGATGAGTAGGGTGCTGCCACGTGTCAGCGTGAAAACCGAGGAGTCGCCAGTCGCGCGGTCGCCGCTGATGTTAGCA
The DNA here is from genome assembly GCA_036346355.1 of Rhipidocladum racemiflorum. Lineage (NCBI taxonomy): Eukaryota > Viridiplantae > Streptophyta > Magnoliopsida > Poales > Poaceae > Rhipidocladum > Rhipidocladum racemiflorum. The sequence continues at coordinate 30,323,272 of CM070570.1, read as the reverse complement.
ATAGCGTCATGGTGGCTGGACCCGCTTGTCTTTTGCTCTAAGTCGTGGACTCGACAACATTCGTGGACTTGGTCTATAGACTGTGGGCCCACATGTCAGCCTAATACGGATTTTTCCAGAAAATTTTATTTTATTTAATTAGACTGTGACATCATTAGTGATGTCATAAGTCGGGTTTTTCAGTAGAGAAGTAATTTGACTAGAAATAGAAATTAGCTGTGACATGTGTCGCTCTCTAGTTGGTACACGTGTTACAATAATATCAGTATGACATCATAAATATATTTTTTAGTAGAAAATTATCCAGCTGAAACTCAAAATAGTTGATGACATCAGCGAGAGATCATATTTCCTATTTTCTAGTACAAAAATAAGTCAATTAATTTAGTTTATTCTTTTTGTTTTATTTTTAAACTTTAAATAGCTTGTTCTTGCTCATACGAACTCCGATTGAGGTGATTCTAGAGCCTAAAAATTTATAAAATTATGCTCTATTTAATGGTGAATTTTATTTAATTTTTAGAGTTGATTTCCCCCTCTTTTTTAGTATTTATTATTTATTTTTGCGTTACGCGTAAACGTTGAAGTGTCCGATGGGTTCGAGAGTGAATTGCTAATTAAAGAGCAAGGTCTAGAGCAGGACCAAGAGCTTTTTCAAGGCAAGTTGTGATTTGACCATGTTGATCCCATGTTTCAAAATTTATATTGATTCAAACTATTGCATGTTAATTCAAATTAAAATGATTTCAATTAATTTGGGATTAGTTAATCCACATAATTGTTGTATATCTACCTTGTCATTTATATGCCATATTTATTTGTCACCTCAAGTTGATTTAATGTTAGTTAGATGATATTAAATTGCCAACATGGGTTGCTAGATCATGACTAGTATGCTTAGACATGCAACGTGTTATTGATATCATTTCGGAAATATAAAGTTAATGCTGATTAATGGAATACGCAACGTATTTCTAAAAATGGTGAGCCATATGTTACCACAATGGTGAGCCATATGTTATTGATACCATTTCGGAAATGTTGAAATGTAGAGGCATATGTTGTTCTACATGGATGTTGACTTGTTGATGGCATGTGTTGCACAATAATCAACTAGGGTTGAAAATAATTTAGACTTGGGCAAGTGGCAAGAGGCTTTATGCCATGATGGACCTGTGTGGCAATAGGTTGATGAGTGTAAGTGAGGGTTGTGTGCCAAATATTGAGAGTTTGAAAGTCTTGCTTTGGTCAATTAAAGACTTAACCTTGTAAGCCTTTGAACTGGGCCAAACATACAACCACATGCTTGGAATGTGATAGACCTAGTTAAGTAAGTTACATATGTCTTATCATATGATACCTCGGGGTGATAGTCACACAGAGGTGTGGATATGGGGGAGGATATATGTGAGTATGCTTGACGTCGATCCAACAATATGTTGGTCCTATACTTCGGCTCTATGTGAGGGAATGGATAGTGAAGGCAATACTAGAGAGGTTTATGTGTTAGGATAGAAGTTACTGAAAGGCTTTGTCGTGATCTCTTTACCGACACACCAAGGGAAGTGTGTCAACTACATTGCAAAAAATAGATGATTATGTCTTGTGGGTAAAGTGTATAACCTCTGCAGAGTGTGTGTCAAACCTAATTGAATAGCCATGTCTGCGGTATTGGACAATGCTCGAGAATTACAGCCAAGCGTTAGATCTTGAAAAATAAAACTTGGAAACGAGAGGCTATGTGCCAGTGTTGAAGAATGAATTTGGTTAGGCTGTGTCCCAGTCAGTTTTGGAGAATAAATGAGAAAGTTATTTAGTGATAATATTTAATTTACCACCATTTTAATCTATGCATGTTAATCGTTTGTAAATGTCACTTTATGCAAAATAACCACTTTAGCCATTCACTTGGAATAAGTCATGCATGTAGTTAATAGACTTATTCTATGCATGACTTGCTGAGTGCTTTATGTACTCATCCCTTGCAACAATCCAAACACCAGTTGAGGAGGAGTTTACGCTAGCTCTTGAGGAGGAGTTCCAAGAGGAGACAAATAATTAAGGTGCGAGTCTTGTCAGTTGCTTGTGGCAAGTTGATGGGTTACTATGAGTCTTTATTTCCGTTGCAGTTTCTATTATTTTTTAGTCTTTGCTCTGCGTGACATATTATTGTAAGTTGACCATAAGGTTGATCAAATAACTTATATTAATAGACGAAGTCTTTATTTATTATTCTGTTGTTGTATGATCGTGATATTTCATCTATGTTGAGACTGTGTACATTAGTGTAATCCTGGAGTAGTGCTGAGTACACGCAGGGTCTGGATTTGCACATTCAGGTCCTGACAGAGGTGGTATCAGAGCCATATTGTTGTAGGTCTTGACCCTAGTTAGACTGGCCGTTCAGGCGAGGACCCCAAGGAGTTAGAGCTAGAGTACGAGCCCAAGTCAGAGCTGGAGCTAGAGCCTGAGGAGGAGGCGTCGTCAACTACTACCGCAGTCGGAGGTCACAAGGACCAGCTTGCACCGATGCCAGATCACCCATCGATGTACGCCCTTGGAGAGCCACAGCCGGGTTAGCTTGACGCGTGATCGAGTCTAGTTTAGTAGTAGAGATTCAAGAGTGTGAGTCGCGTCTTTTTGAGTTAGAGTCGCCTTTTAAGCGTTAAACTCTTGTGTTCTTATGTTAATAAGTGTCTTTATGTTTTATGAGTATGCAGTATGTGTTGTATGGCCTTTAGGCATTTGTGAGCAATCATACCAAGTTATTAATAAAGTTGATTAGATTTGGATTTTTAGTTACACCTGTTACCCCCGTATAAGTTTCTTTATTACTTGTCTATTTTTCCCCCTCTTTTCTCTAAAACTTGGAGTGATCAACAAATGGTTTAGACACGAGGGAACAATGGATCCAGTAGAAGTGGTTCTCGCCCCAGTGTGAACCCCAATGGAGAGTGTTATCCCCAACCTGCATCACAAGTGAACATGCAAAACTTTGGAGCTTTTATCGCTGCACAGACTCAGTTAATGCACACTATGATGCAACAAGTGCAGCACATTACTAACCAGACAGCTGCTAACAACGCAAATCAAGTAGTTAACAATGGATCGCGTCCTTATTCCAAGTTGTTAGAGTTCATGAGGACTAACCCACCTACTTTCTTTGGGAATGCTAACCCCCTAGAAGCAGATGATTGGCTCAAGACCATTGAGAGGAAGTTGCACATAACCCAATGTGCAAGAAAAGAGAAGGTGTTTTATGCTTCTCATCAACTTGAAGGAACTGCTGCAGAGTGGTGGAAGAACTATTGTGCTTTTATCGAAAACCCACAAGAGATCACTTGGGAAGAATTCACTATTACTTTTTGCCAGTATCATGTACCAAAGGGTATCATGGATTTGAACAAAGAAGAGTTCAAAGCACTGAAGCAGGGAAGTTAGTCAGTGGTTGACTATCTAAATAAGCTTACACAACTTGCACGCTACACCCCTAAAGATGTGGCCACGAACAAAGCTAGGCAGTCTCGCTTTATGAAGGGACTGAATTCTGGACCGCAAGTTGGTTTGATCACCCATATTTTCCCTGATTTTCAGGAGTTGGTCAACAAGTCCCTTATCCTGGAGGACAAGCGCAAAGAGTTGCATGACAACCGCAAGTACAGAATGGCACAGGAAGGAGTTCGTCAAGGTTAACAGAGAGTGAGGATTACTCCTAACCAGTTCATCAGATTTCAACCTAAGACCGGTTTTAAGACGCCGTCACCTGCACTACGTCCATCGGGTCAGAATTCCCAAACACCTACCCAAGATGCTAATCAGTCGGGAGGAAACCCACAGATGATAGGATGCGTTGCTATAATTGCAATGAGCCGGGACATTTTGCCAACGATTGTCCTAAGAGAGGAGATGTGATATATGGATGTTGGCTATCTGTCTGATCCTCACAGTGCCAAATCGAAGACTAGTTTTTGTGTTTTTCTGATATGGTTCAACTATTTTTTGGCGGTCTTTTAAGCAAACCTTGATAGCTACTTGTACCAACCACTCAGATACTATAGCCTCACGTGAGTGTGTTTGGCTGAGACGTGTGATTAACCATATTCAGAAGCCATGTGATTTTAATACCGTTTATACCTCTATGATTATCTATGAAGATAATATTAATTGTGCTACACAAATGCAAATGGGTTATGTAAAGAACAATATCATGGAGCATATTGCATCAAAGATTTTATATCCTCACGAGCTTCAGAAGAGTGGTAAGGTAAAGATATTACAAACTAAGTCATGTGAAAATCTAGCAGATTTGTTTAGTAAGTTCTTGCCAAAATCTATTTTTCAAAGATGTGTTAATGTCATTAAAATACGATGACTTAAAGATATGCAGAGTTCAGAGGGAGTAAAATCCTGAACCACGACCCTTTGTATGATCCTGAAGATCCTACTTTATATCCTGAAGATTATAAGTTGCTCTTTTTTCCTTGGTGAATTTTTCTGAAGTTTTCTCACATTAAGGTTTTTAATGATGTAACCAGTGTAACACGGATTGTAAGTGTAATGTACTCTTTTCTTTATCTTTTTTTTTCATTGGGTTTTTGCGAGGAGTTTTTAACGAGACATATGCATTACGTGGTACTCACCCAAGAGAATTACAATCCAAATTTGAAAAAAAATTCTTTTGATAAACAAACCTGAATCTATCAAATATTGGTTTTGCTATATCTACAAATGAACGTAGTAGCGTCTTTACGTGGTTAGATGATTTGGCGGTGCGTTTGTCAAATATGAACTAGGTGTAGTGGCCTATTAAAAAGATGGGCCCTACTGAGATTCGTCCTCAGCCTCTGCCACTCTGCGGAAGCAAAGACATGTAAAACGGTCCTTTAAAGGCCTTTTTTTTCACTCAAATATGTAACCCGGCGGCCCGCCTCGCGGGAGATGACCTCCCTGCTCACGGACGACGGACCTCCCGGCCGCGGCCGGCCCAAACGCCGAACCAAGCGGCCCGCCTTATAGCAATTGGCTCTGCCAGTTGCCACCGCCTACGCAGCCTTCACGGTTTCACCGTGCCGACCGGCCGGCCGCTCGGCTCTCAGAGTCTCAGGCCGCGCCAACCCATGCACCACCCACCCGCAAAAGCCACGAAATCATCCGCCGCTGCCGTATCCGCCGCCGTCTCCCCCGTCCGGGGCCTCACGCGGTAACTCACTGACCACTCACACCATTTCTTCGCCGTCTGCACGGGTTATCTCATCTCCTACACCCTTGTTGAGGCGCCGGACTTGCGCCCCGCCGCCCTTGTCTGCGCGTGCGTCTTTTCGCCGTGCCACCCTTTCGGTAATACCGGATGCTAAACCTGCGGCTGCGCTCCGGCTGACGTCGAGCCGAGCGGGGATCGGGCAGGCGCGCTCATCCGGTCGTGGATGGATGCCAGCTGCAACCGTGGAGGTTGCTGTCGAGGAATCAACGTTCTCTCGGCTCCCCATTGGTCAGTGTAGAGCTTTCCTTTGCTTGTCCCCTCATGGATGTCGCTAGGAGGGAATCGGTTCTTGTGTGACATCAATTCAATCAAGGCAAGGAAGCGGGTTAGCTAAAACTCGTGTGACCTTTATTTTCTAGTACTGGAATGAAAAAGATCGCGCAAGCTTAGATATTTGATTAAACCCATGTTAGTTCTGTCTTTCGCACATCGTGCATGGAGAGGAGTCATTTGCTTGTGGTCCGGTGCTGAAGATCATGTACCGTCTCCTTGCTAGCTACCAGGTATTGGAGAGAAGTAGTCGGTACTTGTGGTTCTGGTCAAGCGCTCAGTTATGCATCATAAAAGCTGGGGATTTTTTGGTTTGTTATCTCAGGCTATATAGCCTCACCTCTAGATCTGCCTGAGCCACTCCCTGTGCATTGGGAGGTTAATCTAAATGATTGGTCATACAAAAACAATTTTAAGTAGAAGATTTCTTCAGTTTCTAAGTAGACTTTGAAAGTGAGGGGGGACACTGGCAAATTGACGCACGCATATGCAAGAACAGAAACCAATTAAGGTGTCAAAAGCAATGGAGCATGCCTACAAAATAAAACCAAGAAAGCATCTCCTTTTAGAGGGCCATAGATGGTAAAGCCATGTATACTCTCTTGGGGTGGGGGGTACAGGCACAAATCTATTTCATGTTGTGCACTTGTGCTACTCGTATGCTAGTTTTAGACTATCGAAAGTGCATACGTTGATACTATAAAGGGATTGCTGATGACGTGGTCATACACAAGCCATAAAGCATGGATAACCTTGGTACGTGGAAGCAGATATTTGTGAATATGTGATGCATAGAGATATCTAAATGCACCCCTGATCTTTCCTGTTTGCTTACTCCATTTGTAATAGGACATCAGAATGAAAACTCAAAATGCTGTTTCAAATGCTACATTGTGAGAAGTTTACTTTACCAAGAACTACAAGCTTCAAAGTGCCAAATGCTTAAAATTCCTTATAGCATTGTCTTGAGAACCGTATCTGAACTTCACCCATCTATATGCATGATAAAACAGTTGGTGTAGCAATATTTGTTTTATTCAACTTTAAGTTAGGTGTATATCAACATGATGTAGATGGTATCATACCCAACATGAGGACCTCTAGAATTTTAGACTATAACCATGTTTAGTAGTAAACATATTGATAAGACTAACTTGTAATGAATTATGTCTTAAAATTATCTCGGAGCACAGTCGTCAATGTGCTTTGTAGGAAAATGGGTGGTGCCTGATGGTGTAATTGATCACGAAAGTGAGAGGTTGTTTCATTGCTTGTTAACATTGCCATGAGAATGGTCTTGTAGAAGGAAAAATGTTTCCATAAGAAATGCTCACTAGAGAAATGGAAAGGGATGTCACTGTAGGGACGAACAGTGGGACTATGCTTTGGAATTTTTTTTTTTAATGTATGCATCATTCAGGGAAGGGAATGCCTGCGTAGCTTTCATGTAGACAATATTTGCAGTTCATTCATTTGTGGCCATGGCAATGACCCATCTAGAATTCGCCTTTTTCTGATCCATTCTCTGTATAGGCCTTCTGATTATTTCGAATTTTTTGTCCATGTCAGATTCTCTTATCAAGTTGAGATGTTGATTGGGGGTGAAGAGCAATCATCGGATCAATCATTGAATGAATCTCTTTTATTCCTTTTGCGAAAGGTTTCTGGTTTAGCCACGTGGTCCAATGTGTTGAGAGTCTTTTTTATAACAATTGGCAGGAACCATTGGGGTCTGTTTCTTTGTCCTACTTTTCTTTGGCTGGGGCTCAAAGTAAGCATCTCGTGGGCCTATTCTAATTCCCCATCGTTCTCTCAGATTTTATCACCACATTATGTTTGAACTTTGAGGAGCACAAAAAGATATCTTGTTTTTATATTTCCCCCTTTGTCTGATTACATTCTGTTTCATGAGTTGTCACATAAAAGAATTTCTTCCGACATCTTAGGATAGCTTTTCACTTAAAGCTCCCAGTATTGTACTATTCTTTACCTACAAAGCAGTTAACCAATAGCTGAATAAGATACTGATGTAAATTAATCAGATTTTCATGTTAGTTGGTTTAAATTTTGTTAAATGGAGTACCAAATGCTTACCCAATAGATATGAATCAAATGACAGTTTGACGTTGATTGGCACAGAATGAGAAAATTCCTTGGTTTAACATGTAGTCTTTGCTGTCTTCGTTTCATATATAAGTTTGGTAGTTGCTTGTGCTAAATGTTGGTTTTAGCCCATGATCAAGAGCATGTTAAACAGTATCCTGTACTTATCTTGTATAGAGATCGCTAGTATCCTATATTGCCTTATATTCGTGTATTGCATCGTATAGGCTTTCCTTTTGTACGTATTGCCTTGTATAGGCTTTCCTTTTGTACCCTCGTGTAACACTATATATTCTGGTCTATTGGCCTGATATTGAATACAAGTATTATTCATAACATGGTATCAAAGCTATAGGTTCTAGGGTTAGGGCTCACCGGCGTTTGCAGTTGCGCCTTTTTCGACGACTTTTCTCATCACCTTTTGGTTGCCCGATTGCTGACCTTCTCCCGGCCGGCCGCCTCTGTTCCGTGAAGGAGAGGACGCTGTCGCCCCTTGTCCGCTCGCACGGGAGGAAAAACCTCACATCTGGCCAGAGCTCGTGTAGCTTCGCCTCCCGGCTGACCGTTTGCGCACCCGCTCTCCTTATCCGTGGTCATCTGTCACCATCTCGAGCTCAGCCACCTCCGCTTCCGTCGGCCTTCATCAACCACCTAACACCGGCCACTCCCGTCCAGAGCCCGCCCGACGCCGAGCTTCCCGGCCGCCCGCCCGCTCGAGGCCGTGCGAGCCCGGCCGACGCCATCGCCTGGCCGCCCAAGGTCCTGCGAACCCGGTCGACTCTGACGCCTAGCCGTCCGCCTCTTCTCACCGAAGTAGTCGAGGCCCGATTGGATCGGATTCCAATCCGATCTAAAACCAGATTTTAATCCGAGAGCAAAAAAAAAATGTTGTCTTCTTCTACATCTTCTTCGGGGACTGTTTTTATTCCTCGTTGCCCGGTTATCTTCGATGGTCTCAATTATCAAGACTGGGTTCTTCATATGCACCTTCACATGCGCGGTCAACGTCTTTGGGAGTTTTTTACCGACGAGCTATCTTGTCCGCCTCGTCTTGCTCTCTTTGCCACGCTTGTTGTTTCCAAGGAGGCCGATGATGCTACTAGACGAAAGCATTTGATGACTATACTGATGCTGTGGAGTCTTTTCAGACTCAGTTTACTGCATATAAGATATGGATTGATGAAGATACTCGTGCCTCCGCTATTTTGGTTGCTAGTATGGAGGTGCATCTTATCGCTTTGTCTTTGGCACAATTGATGTGAGCGCATCTTCGCGATCGCTATGAGCCCGCTAGCGATTCTTTGTACCTTGCTGTTGTGCGACAGGAGCAGTCGCTACAGCAAGGTGATTCTATTGTAGATGAGTTTTAAGCATAACTATCCTCGGTGTGGCGTCAGCTTGATTCTCTTGGACCAGAGGTTTGCCGCACTGTCAACATCAGCACTCTCATTTGGAGCTTTGTCGCATTTATGACTTCTTGACATGTCTCCGGGCTGAGTCAAATTCGTGCCCAGCTACGTGGTCGCCATCCTCTGTGACCTTATTGGTGGCCCTTGCAACTATTCGTACTGAGGAGACTCGTCTTTGTGGTCAGTCCTAGCGGTGCCTCATACTACTCCGTCTGTGGCACCTACTTCAGTGACGGCTACTGGGGGTGGATGACTTCACTGCACATATTGCGACAAGAACGGACATATGGAGCAGTTCTGTTACGGGAAGAAGGATCTTGCTCGTCGAGGTGGACGCCCCTCTAAGGGCTCTGGGCTCTTGGGCTCCTCTCAGCGGACCTCTGCTAGTTCTGACTCCACTCAGGAGATTCTTACGTTGCTACGTCGCATGGTTGCCTCTACACCGACAGGTTTTGCTGTTTCTGCTACTCAGTCTTCCAGTGAGAGACCACCTTCATCATCAGGTATCACACCATGGATTATTGACTCTGGAGCTTCTTTTCATATGACATCTGATCCCACGAGTTTCCATTTCATTAGTCCTCTTGCTGCTCATATCATTGTGCAGACCACAGATGATACTTCTTTTTCTGTTGCAAGACGAGGCAATCTTGTATTCCTGTATTCCTCTTTTCATGTGTCTGCTGTTTCTCATGTTTCCAAACTGACCATGCAGCTCATATTCGCTGACCAGCTCATTGATCATGGCTGTCGTGTTATCTTTGATTCTGACTCTTGTTGTGTTTAGGATTGCCGCTCAGGGTCTCTGGTTGGGACTGGCCGTCGCCGCCGTGACTCTCAGCTCAGCGCCTCTGGGAGCTTGACTGGCTTCGTCTTCCTTCCGCTGCCCCTACTGGTCTCTCAGCCTCCTCCAGCGCTTGGCCTCCGTTCCATCGTCTACCGCGTCGTCTGCTCACTGGCATCACCTTTTAGGACATCTTTGTGGTTTACGTCTGTCTTCTTTAGTTCATTGTGGCCTTTTATGATCTTTGTCTGGTGATACCTCTTTAAACTATACGGGTTGTAAGGTTGGTAAACATCTACAACTTCTCTATCCTTCCGGTGAGTCTATATCCCAGCGTCACTTTGATCTTGTTCATTCTGATGTTTGGGGTCCGACTCCTTTTGTTTCAAAAGGGGGTCATAAATATTATATTATTTTTATATATGATTTCGCCACACCTGAATATATTTTATGTCATCTCGTAGTGAGGTTTTATCCACTATAAGAATTTTGCCACCATGATCCGTACTCAGTTTGATTCTCCTATTCGTGTTCGTGCTAACTCAGCGGGAGAGTATCTGTCAGGGGTCCTTCGTGCTTTTCTTGCTATGCAGGGCATTTTTTCTCAGTTTTCCTATCCTGGTGCTCATGCTCAGAATGGTGTGGCTGAGCGTAAGCATTGTCATCTTCTTGAGACAACTCGTGCTCTTTTACTTGCTTCCACTCTTCCACCTCACTTCTGGGTTGAAGCTGTTTCCACTGCCACTTACTTAACTAATATTCATCATTCTTCTGCTCTTCAGGGTGGGATTCCAGTAGAGCGTCTTTGTGGCATGTCTCCCAATTATTCTAGTCTTCGCCTCTTTGGGTGTGCGCGCGCTATGTTCTTCTTTTACCTCGTGAACGCACCAAGCTGGCCGCTCAGTCTGTTGAATGCGTTTTTCTGGGATATAGTGCTGAGCATAAGGGATATCGTTGAGATCGTGTTGGTCGACGGATGCAGATCTCTCGGGATGTTACTTTTAATGAGTCTTGTCCCTTCTACCCTCGTCCTTCTTCCACTCCAGCATCTCTTGTCGAGCCGTTTTCTTTCTTGACTTTTCCAGATACTCCGGTTGCCACTTTCCCCTTTCCACAGTTGGCGTCTCCTTCATAGCCGGCCTCTCCTTTGGTACCTTCTTCACCACCAGTGCCTCTTCCGGAGGTTTCTCCTGATATAGTTCCCTCTTATCCTCTATCCTACACTCGTCGTCTGCAAGTTGAGGATTCTCCTACTGAGCCACCTTCCTCCGTCTCTCCTCGCTATGCTCTTCGCGATCGCCAGTCTATTCGATCTCCTGAGCGCCTTGGCTTTGTTGGTGCAGTTCTTGCCGAACCGACTTCTTATCGTGATGTTATTCATCAGGAATGGTAGCATGCGATGCCAGAGGAGCTTGCTGCCCTTGAGCGTGCTGGCACGTGGGATCTTGTACCCCTTCCTCCATGTGTCTATCCCATTACATGCAAGTAGGTCTATAAGGTTAAGACTCGTTTTGATGGTTCTCTTGAGCGCTACAAGGCTCGTCTTGTGGTGCGTGATTTTCAGTAGGAGATAGTCGTGATTATGATGAGACTTTTGCTCATGCGGCTGACATGACCACTGTTCGCACTCTTCTTGTTGTGGCCTCTGTTCGTGAGTGGTCCATCTCTCAGCTTGATATCAAGAATGCCTTTCTTAATAGTGAGCTAAATGAGGAGGTTTATATGCAGCCACCATCGGGGTATTATGTTCCTAAGGGCATGGTTTGTCAACTTCGTCGCCCTCTTTATGAGCTTAAGCAAGCTCCTTGTGCTTGTTTTGAGTGTTTTCTTATGTGGTCACTGTAGCTGGCTTTTCTGCTGGTGCTCATGATCATGCGCTCTTTGTTCACACTTCACCTTGTGGTCGGACTCTTCTTCTATATGTTGATGACATAATCATTACTAGAGATGATTCTCAGTATATCGCCTTTGTGAACACACGTCTCAGTGAGCAGTTTCTCATGTCTGATATGGGTCCCCTCCGCTACTTCTGTGGGATTGAAGTTTCTTCTACATCTGAGGGCTTCTTTCTTTCCCAAGAGAAGTATATTCAGAATCTTCTTGATCTTGCCTTCCTTACTAATTAGCGCATAGCCGAGACTCATGGAGTTTAATATTCACCTTCGATCTACTGATGGTGAACCTCTTGAGGATCCTGCTCGCTATCACCATCTTGTTGGAAGTTTACTTACCTTAATGTTACTCGTCTTGACATTTCATATCCAGTTCATATCTTGAGTCAGTTCGTTTCTGCTCCCACTCAGCTGCACTATGGTCATCTTCTTCATGTTCTACGATATCTTTGTGGAACTATCTATCGTCGTCTTTCCTTTTCTCGTTCCAGTTCTTTACTGCTATGTCTGATGCTACCTGGGCTGGTGATCACTATGATCGTCGGTCTCTTTCTGCTTACTGTTTTTTTTTGTGTGTGGTTCTCTCATTGCTTGGAAGACTAAGAAGCAGACAACAGTTTCTCATTCGAGTGTTAAGGCTGAGTTGCAGGCTAGGGCTCTTTTGACAACAGAGATTACTTGGCTACAGTGGTTACTTGAGGATTTTGATGTTTCCGTTTCTACACCGATTCCTCTTTTATCTGACAATACATGTGCTATTAGCATTGCTCGAGATACAGTGAAGCATGAGCTCACCAAGCATATCAGTGTTGATGCTTCCTACATGTGGTCACAGGTACAGGATTAGGTTGTGGCTCTTCAGTATGTGCCTTCAGAGCTTCAGTTGGTAAATTTCTTCACAAAGACACAGACTAGAGCCCGTCATAACTTGTATCTCTCCAAACTCAGTGTTAGACAGTACCCTGTACTTACCTTGTATAGAGATTGCTAGTATCCTGTATTGCCTTATATTCATGTATTGCCTTCTATAGGCTTTCCTTTTGTATGTATTGCCTTGTATAGGCTTTCTTTTTGTACCCTCATGTAACTATATATATTCTGGCCTACTGGCCTCATATTGAATAAAAGTGCTATTCATAACAGAGCACACACACCAACACAAGGAAGAACACAACAACGCACACAAAAGAATATTTGTTGTGCGGCACAACTAACATCTTTTGTATTTCTCTCTTTTATTTTTCTCATGGCTTACAAGCAACTAGTGCCTTAGTTATATAGTAGTACTACTAACTAACCTATTAGAAAACGAATTCTACTTGGGAACGAATCTGTTTCCTACTTGTACAAGATTAATTCTAACACTAAATCTTCAAAGACCCATACGGAATTAGGAAAAGCTGCCATCTACAGACTTCTCTCAGGCCCTGTGGTAGGCTGGTAGCAAATGAATGTTTAAAGTGTTCTGTTTGTAACTTGTGAGTTCAATCCAATCATGGAGACTTCAGCTTAATTAGATCATAGAATTATAGTGGAGCATCTATCTTCGTATTGTGGGTCTTCACTGTTGGAATATGTAATGTTGTTGTTTTTTTCTTCTGAGCAATCCAACATGGGAAAAATCTAGCAATTTAGGTTGTAAACTCTGTACTCAAATGTATTTACTGCATGTAGAGGAGCACTAACACAATATGATATCATGCTTTAGGTATATCCATGCACATCATGTTACTGTACAATAAACGATGATTTTACCTAGCCTTTTGAGATCTTCTTGGATGATGGTTGCTGGGAAAATAGTCCTAATGTGGTAATGCCATGAAACAGGTTAATCTGTTCGAGACTTTGAGCTGTTGTTGCAGCGAGAAACTAATCTGGAGATTGGTTCGAATTAGAACCTCTAATGGTTTCTTCACACTTATTTTACTTAGTGTTACTTGAACACGGGAGTCGGAATCTGACTCGGATTCGGGGTGTCTAATTCGGCAATTTTTTTTGACACGGGAAATGCTACTCGGAATCGGACACGAGTGTCGGAATCCGACTCGGATTCGAGGTATCCGATTTGGCAAAAAAATTTGAACACGGGTGTCTGAGTAGCATTTATAATGTTTATTTTTTGAATGATCTTATAAAGATCTGAGGCCTACAAGAACCCATCTCTTGAAGTCACTCTCCAAAATGTGGATAGCCTATGCACACTGTGGCAATCAAATCACCTGTGCATGCAAGATGCTAGCCTTTGCTATCAAGAAGTTAGAATATCTGCACTTTCACTTATGTTTGGTGGACAAATAGTAACAGCCTCCTCAACTATATAAACGTATCTCATGTTCAACTTTCTATGTCTGTAGTTCCAACCAGTTATATGTGCATTGTGAAGTGTGCTCCTACCTGTATCAACTTCGCTTTGCCACTTATTCCCTCATTCATTCATATATATGGATTATTCTAATTTGCAACACCAAGCTGCATCCATGAAAAAGAGCTTCTTTGATCAGGCTTGTATTCTATTCTCTGGAGTTTTGTCTCAACAATATGTCTTATGTTTGCTCAGGGAGCCTTGAGCCTTCAACTATATTATGTGTTATGTTTGTTCAGGAAGACTCCCACTTTTGATCCTATTATCAGTATAATACTGCCTTTTCATGTTATTCTTTGATAAATCACATGCTGATTCAGCATGTTATATTTTTATGGCAGGGGTACCTAGATGAGCAATTTTGTCAGGTGGAAGACTTGCAGGATGAAGCTAGTCCTAATTTTGTGGAAGAAGTAGTTACTTTGTTTTTCAGGGACTCAGCCAGGCTGATGTCAAACATTGAGCAAACTCTGTAAGTACTGAGTAGTGAAACTTCCATAATCAGGGATAAGAGCTCCCCTTTATGAAAAATGTAGGAGGAGATCTTTAGATCATGCAATCAATAGTGTTAGACCTGACTAATTGAGATCTGAAAACACTGCAGGGAGAAGTACCCCAGAGATTTCAACAGGTGGGATGCATACATGCAGCAATTAAAAGGCAGCTGTACCAGGTAGCTTCAGAATGCTTCTAGATATCTTTGTTCAGTTGCATATGATGCATGCAGTGCGACAGATTCATCATCGCAGACCTTTAGCTCAGTGTTTCACAAACCATGAGAACCAGCGGGACTACAGAGTTTAGCTAAGCATCTAGGGAAGCTGACACTCTTTTTGGCACCTTCTTTTTTTGAAATAAAGGCTTACAGTTAATTTGTTGCCTTTAGTTTCTCCTGCTTCAGCACTTTTGGTTTATGTGAAACACCTCATTTGAATGACTTGATACTAAATAAAAGATCCCGTATGCATGTAAACTAAAATTACTTTAAGGCTTTAAGGGGACCTGGTATTGCGGAGAAACTCATCTTGCTTTAATTGGTTAATTGGCCGTTAAATATGTATGTCACTGCTGCCAACCAAAAGCTCAAAGTGTGTAGCCATCAACCTTTTGTAAACATTGTAAGCTTCTAAGCTCATTTGGCATGATGTAGAGAAAGCAAGACTCCAGACAGTTGTGTTGTACTATTTTATATAATTGATCTATCATTGACATTACACCTTGATGCAGCATTGGTGCTTCTAGGATGAAGAATGAGTGCATGTCATTCAGGGATAGCTGTGGACAAGGAAATGTTGAAGGGTACCCCCCCCCCCCCCCCCACACACACACACATTGATGCTTTCTATTTTTTTTAATATATTTTGACTTGCTAATGGAAACACCACGCCACTTCTTGCACAATTGTCATTTTTGAAAATTGAAATGCTCCATGAAATGGCCACATATCGGGGTCCCTGTGGTGAAAACAACCATTATTTATACGTCTGCTATATTCTGGTATGCAGTTGCATGAGGTCTTTCCAGAAAGTGAAGAGGGAGCATGCTGTCCTGAGGCAGAAACTAGAATCCTATTTTCAGGTAATCTTCACTCACCACCTAAGCCGCTGCTGTGTGATGACAATTGATCATTACCTCCTTTATCTCTGCATGTGTTAATATATGGTTACATGCAGCTGCTCCGACAAGCTAGTCCTGCTGGAGCAGCCACTAGGCCTGGCATGTAAGAACGGGCTTTTCTCATTCACAAGGTGCACAAATATGGAGTACTCTGGAGGATTCCAGCTTCCTACAGCATACATGCTGGTCCTGCTAGGAGTGTAACTAGGCCAGCATGTCGGTAACCTTCGCCTCTACGGCAATAGATGTACTACCCTTAGATATCACGCATGTATATGTATAACGAAAATAAGAAGAGATGAGATACCTGGTGTGATGTAAGTAAATATACGAGCATGAAACATGAGATCTTTTTCTTGCTCCCTGCAATCTTTTCACCTGCTCCTGTATATTTCGGCTGTGCTTGTTTATTACTCCCTTCCATAGGCGGAACCTTGCGGGCATGCCCTGGCACCCTAAAAAAAACTGAGAAACACTAAAATTTTGTCTTTTTAATTGACTAATTTTTTTGATTAATTTGGTTTTGATTTTGGTGTTTTGGAATTTTTAAGATTTTAGAACTATTTTATATTGTACTTTTAGCAAATTTCAAATATATGTTGGATTTATGATAGTACAAAATTATTGTACAAGACTATAGAGTTGTACGTGTGAAGTGTGCACCCTCAACAAAAATTTTCTAGTTCTACCATCCTCCAGTCACAAATACAAATAATTGTTTTAGATACAGGTGCGGCCAAACTTTCGAAACTTTGGATGTTAATATCTTTTTAAATATTTAAATTTGATATATGAAAATTATATATGTAGATTTGTCTCGAAAAGTACTTTCAAAATATTAAACTTATATTAGATTTTATAAATATATTATAATAAAAATTAGTTGTCAAAGTAATGTTTTGGAAATTATGTTGATATCTAAAACGATAATTATTTGTGATAGTAGTATCAGAAACATCGTGTCACGGGTTACAGCCATGTATGGTTCTTGGCCTGCAGAACAAGAAGGAATGTATGAGCACCAATATCACCCCTATTATGTGGGGAAGGATTGGAGCTCAATCATGCCCCCCACGTGGCAAGGGTTTTTTGCGAAAAGCCCCTCCGGTTTTCCCGAAATTACATTCAGGTCCTTGCGCGTTTTTATGTGAGAGGAGAATGTTTTTCCCGGTTCGCGTTTAGGTCCCTGGTTTTTTGTTTTGCATGGAGGCCCTCCCGTTAAGTGCGAATCGCGAGCGAGCCCTTTCCTAATTTTTTAAAATAGCGAACAGGTCCAAAATTATAACAAATAGGTCCTCGCGCTTTACGTTCGGGTCCTTTCTCCTTTTTGTCTCAAAAAAATATTTTCGGGGTCCGTTTTACCCGAAAAAATTGTTTTCGTGATCCGTTTTTCCTCCGGATCATGGGAAAAATGTTTTCGGTGGCTATTTCGCCCCCCAAAAAAATGAGGGACCGTTTCCTTTCTCCGTTTTACCAAAAAAAAAATATTTTTGTGGTCCGTTTTTCCTCCGGAGCATGTGAAAAATGTTTTCGTTGACCGTTTATCCAAAAAAAATAGAAAACCGTTTCCTTTCTCCGTTTTGCCCGGAAAAAATATTTTCGTGAGCCGTTTTCCCTCCGGAGCATAGGGAAAATGTTTTCGGTGGCTATTTCCTCCCCAAAAAAAATGGGAGGCCATTTCCTTTCTCCGTTTTGCCTGAAAAAAATATTTTAATCCATTTTCTCTCCGGAGCATGGGAAAAATGTTTTCGTTGGCTGTTTCCCCCCAAAAAAATAGGAATTCGTTTTTCGTCCGTCGTTTCTCCGTTTTCCCTCATTTTTCACGGGAAAATAAGCGCATATGATGTTAAACTCGGCATCTAAAATTTCTTTTGCGGCTCAATCTATAATATTTTTAAGGACATGTATTATTGCCCATTGACCGCATAGGGTGTTAAACTCGGCGTCTATAATTTTTTTTTTTTTGGATCTAATGTTTCTCGGAACATGTGTTATTTTTTTCCCCCAAAAAAAACGTCGTTGTTTCGCTGGTTCGTCGACGGTTCTTACTTAGCGTCTTTTTTCGAAGAAATACCCAAGCGAACAAAAAAAACTCGGATATTCCTGCCTTTTTTTAGAGATAAAAATTTGGATCAAATTTCGCACGGCGCGGCGGAGCGCGCAGCTCTAACTAGTAAACTACACAGTGCCTTGTATTGGACCATGCTATTCCTGCCCGTCAAGCCGTGAATACTGAAGCTTCACGCCATACTTGTACATGATCAGGTTCGAATTATCGTTGATAATCACTTATTATCGTGATAATCAAGGTTATCGACATGACACGAAATTAATTACCGATTGGTAAACTGAGAAAATTTTAAAAAAAATTCAAAAATTCAGAAAAAAATTATGCGACACAAATATCACGATTATCGAGATATATCGAGCGTTATCGCCAAATATCGAGCGAAAATCGCTCAAAAAATCGATCGACAAAGATTCGTTTTGTTGGCTGATTTTTTAGGCAAATATCGAGCTAAAATCGATGATTTTTTATTTTTATTTTTTTTCAAAAATTTTATTTTTAAAACAATACGTTTTTTGGCTTGATTTTATGGATGTTTGAAAATCGATTGTCGCACGATTTGTTATAAAATGATAATTAAAACCCTGTACAGGATATAATAATTGTAGGGCTTGGTGACAAGTGGTGGATGCATGCATAGGGCTCATCATACCTCTCAGCTCAGCTCTGTCTACTTTGCTTCTGAAATATGCTGAATCGATTTTGCTATGATTCTGAGTCCAGGCGGATCCATCGTTCCTTCAACGCGGAGCAACTGTATTTTTCATATTTACCTTTTTCAATCGTAAAACTGGCAAGCAGATGTCAATCTTTCCATTCGTCAAGGAACTACGTGGCGCCCTTAAAGATTAACGTGGTGTGACGGAGTAGGTAGAGCCAGTCAGCCAGATGGGCACAACTGAACTACAATTTGCTACGATAGAATAGAATCTCTATCTATTAGTATACAAATTCGAATTAATCTCTAGAAATTTTCTTTTATATATTAAATATTGTATTTTACAGAAAAATTAATCTAATAAAGAGAGCTTTTCTCTTACATTATGTGTGCTTCTACTTACGTCTCTACCTTTGTTCGTGGAATTGCATTTGTCGTATTGTCATTTGTCGTAGGTAAACGATTCCGTTTCACAACACGTTATCAACATGATCATTCTACGCATGACTGATCCGGATCATCTACACGACATAGATCTAAATCGCGTCGACACCTTGATCGTAGCCAGTCGCTGATCGTCTGCCTGCGTCAAGTCTACACAGCATCGAGCTCGTCTTGCAACACACGATCTACGCTACTTCGAGCCCTACGCAAGAGATCGCGTATGAATAGTACCTAATCCGGTAGATTGTTTTTGCTAATTTACATATTAGCAGTCAGTCTAATCTACTGCTGAAAAATAATTACTGTGCATCCATAAAAAGGAAAAAGCTTCGGCCTAAAGGCCGAAACTGTCGCCCGCCAGAAGCCGTGCCGGTGCGCGTCCTGCCCCACTGCGCGAGCTCGCTGAGAGGTATGACGAGTAGGTCGCCACCGCTCCCTCCGCGTGTGTCGCGCCCGGCCCGCTATCGCTCCCCACCACGCGAGCTCACGCTCGGCCAAGAGTCGCCGCCGCTTCGCTGCAGGCGCCAAGCGCCGGCTGCTCGCCGCCGCTTCCACGCCGGACGCCGCATGCGCAGCCTACCGTCGCCGGCTCAAGCCCCTCCGCTTGTGCGGCACCGGCGGCACTGGTTGTGGTTAGGCTCCCGCCGCATGCCGTGCTCCCCATCGGCGAATGCGCCCATGAGGCGGCGCCCTCAGTGCCACCGCGCTTGCCCGTGCAACCCGCCAGCACCCACGGCAATCGCCGAACGCCGCATAGTTGCTCCTCTGCGCGAGCCGCCACGGTCGCTTGCTGTGCCGGCAATAGAGAGGCCAGTGGCGGGCCTTGTGGGCCAACCGGCCCATTGGGTCGAACAGGGCCAATTTTTTCGAGAAAAGGAAAAATAGTAAAATTACAATTATGCCCTTAAAATTTTACCTTATTTCATAAATTAATAAATAAATTCTAAAATTTTAAGTTAAATCCTAAAAATTGAATTTCTAGGTATAAATACTTTCGTAAAATTTGGAAAATTAATTTTTATCATATATTGGAAGTTCCATACCCTTGGGTTTATATTTCTAGCATCATATCGTGTTATTATGTGCTGAAATTTAATTTTTCTGTTATTAAGTAATTCTGAAAATTGCTTAATCTTTAACTGAAAATTGTGAAAAATACTAGAAAATTCTGAAAATTTATGAATGACATATTTACAATATTTTTGCCTCTGGATTTATTCTCTTAGCATCATTCCATGTTTTATGTGTATTGGAACTTTTTTTTTTGTTAAGTAATTCTGAAAATTGCATGGTAATCAACAGAAAATCAAGAAAATGCTAGAAAAATTCTAGAAAATTCCAGATAGAATTTTGTAGTCTTGTGTCTCTGATTTTATTGTCCTAGCATAATTTCACATTGAAATTTATTTTATGCCACTTAGTAATTTTGAAAATTGCTTAAATAATTAGCAGAAAACTATGAAAATTGCTAGAAAAATTCTGAGAAATTTTGGATAATTATCTACTGAATAGATATAGACCAAATTTTACTGATTGAAGAGTAAGCATGCAATATAATAATTTTACCAGTAGTACAAGTTATTTTGCATAAATAGAAATAGGATATGTCGAACATCGCATAGAGGGAATCTGTTGTCCTTGCCCTAAACGTCAACAATTACCTTACCGGGCAACAAATACTAAGATTTATCTGCCAGCTCAACTTTTAGAGCTACTTCTGTCCAGCCTGAAGCTGGTACTCCTACTTTCCCTAAACCATCATGTGTATGGCCTTGCACTTCCTAAGACTTTATTTTCATACAGACCTGAAGGTCGTATATTTTGATGGAAGAGGACCAGCTAGTATTTTTGAATTCCGTGAAGGAAAATATATAACTAGCAAAGATCTGTCTTGTTGCAAGAAGCACAACACGAACGGACCCTCCCACACTCTCAGGAATTTAAAGGCTGTGACAGCATATAACTTTGCCATGTACAATCTTGTCACTAAACTAACATTATGTAACCAGAAAGTTACTAATGCTAAAATGATCGATAAGATATTATGCACCTTCCACCCCAACATGAGGATGCTACTATAATAGTATCATCATGCCAAGTACCAGATGTACTCCGAGCTTATATGCATTTGGTAGAAGCAGAAAAATATGATGAACTCCTAACGAATAATCATCGAGCACTTCCCAATGGAAGTCATGCAATGCTCGAAGCACATGCAAATGCTCAGCGAGCTAGCAATAATCAATGGTCGCAAGAAGGGCCAAAGGAATAACGGAGATAAATGGAAGAATGATATATCAGGTAGAGAAGAGGCAAGTTATAGTGGATAAGTAAAGTTAAAGGGGTCAGGGGGATTCCAGAAACAAGATTTAGTTGAATAAGGTTGCAAACCCTAAATAACCCTGTTTTAGGTATGAATGCACTTGCCATTAGTCGTGCAACTATCACATCCCGAAGCATGTGGTAGATCTTTAAACAAAATCCACTAAAACAGTCAATAAGACCTGGGGAAATAATATTATATCATACTTCACCGTACGACCTGTTGTTGACACGGATGCTGAAAAGTACGGCGATATGACTCTTAAAGTTATTGAGTTTGAGAAGTCCCAGAAGGACATACAAGACTCATATGGAGACCTGGATTAGTCTCCTAAGTATTCCTTTACTTTGCTAATCGATGTCACATATTCCTTATAAGTCTTCTCATCAGTTTAGCCTTAACTTCCTCAATAAACATTTGGTCTACGCTCCTATTGAGCTATTATCATTTACAATTGAAGAAATGCCTATTTTTCATATGTTTGATTAAATGTGCTATGTTTGTTCTATATTCTACAATTTATTCCTGATGCAATAATTGTCTGATTACTAAGTCAAACTTTTAATATAGAACAAAGTAGAACCCAATGACGGGGAAGAAATCTGTCTAGAAGATAGTTATACCACACTAAGTGATATGAAAATATTATGACTATCGCCAGAAGCAATGCTCTTATTGTTAGCACTGGAAGAATGCCATATTTACCCTAAGTCCAGTCGTACTCTTTTAAGTTTTAAAGACATTGGTCTGAATCGTTTCCATATGGAGATAGAGAAAGAGGATGATACAGAATACCTACTCATGATTAAGATTAATGGGTGTAATAAACGTGTGGTTGAAAAATTCCCTCCGGGTTATACATTGCATATAGAAAACTTGAAGTTTATGTTGCGATGAAATTCCAGAAATATTTAAGATCTAGAAGATCAACTTAGTTATCCTGATTTGAACATTATGAGAAAATAATTAGTAATTCTGATGACCATAGCATAAAGACTTTTGTAGGCCTGAATATTTCTTATGCTCTGTTTGTGCTATAGGAAAGTTATAGTTAGATTTTCTTACCTAAAAGTTAGGGAAGAATCACTAAATTCCCTGGAGAAAATTCAAAATGATATCCGTGGACCCATTCAGCCCCTGTCAGGCCCTTTCAGATATTTTGTGGTATTGATAAGATGCTTCTACTAATTGGTCATACACATATCTCTTATTTACTAGAAACCATACTTTTGCTAAATTAATTGCCCACATTATTAAGTTAAGAGCCTCCTTTTCAGAAGAAAGGATGAAGTCTATTCGAATGAACAATGCCAGTGAATTTACCTTAAAAGTATTTAATGATTATTGTATGGTTTTGGGCATTATTGTAGAACATTCTGTACCACATGTTTATACTCAAAATGGCTTTGCAGAGTCATTAATCAAAAGAATAAAACTTATTGCTATGCAATTTTTGCAGAATTATAGGCTACCCACTAGCTGTTGGGCCACGCAGTGCTGCACACTACGGCATTAATTCAACTCAGACCAACTGCATATTATGAATTTTTCCCATTGCAGATAGTGCATGGAAATTACTTAAGTATTTTCTACCTGTGAAAGTTTGGCTGTGTTGTATACATGCCAATCTCTTCACCACAGCGTACCACCAAGGGACCTCACTGAAAGTTGGGGATCTATGTAGGTTTTGAATCTTCGTCAAGTATTTAATACCTAAGAGCATATGACAGGGAATCTGTACATAGCTCAGTATGCTAATTGTACGAATGACTTTTTTGGCATTAAGGGGAGATAAGTACCACATTAAAGAATGTCTAGTCCTTAAATCCATCCACGCACTAAAGTGATCGAACTTGAAGTTTGAAGGATAATAAATCTGTAACAAATAAGCTAATAATCTGCCAAATGCCTTCACTGATCATAAGGGAGTAGAAAGATCTCATATACCTATAGTATATACACCAGAAAGAGTGAAAATATCCTAGAAGGATGTTAAACTCACTATTGACCCTCATGATAAAATGAGGGGGAGACCTTCAGGTGCACGGGACTCAATTCTGCGGAAACATTCGCAGAAGTAAAGAACCGAACAAATGAGAACACTAATCGTGACAGTAGAATAAGCTCAACCTGATGTTGAGAAAATCTCTGGAGTGAGCCATCCAGTAGATGGTAAAATTCCTGAAGTGATCCATCCTGAAGATGATAACCCTAGTATATATTTGCGTGCACAATCCAACACTTGAAGTCGGAATACCTAGACTCCATTGTTGTGGAAAATTATGAGGAGTTGGAAAAAATTAATGAAGAGATATCCTAGAAGTGATGCAGGAGAATTGTATAAAAAAACTACAATTGTCGACATATTTCGCCTCTAAAATTGCTAAAAGCTGCATCCAGAACCAAAGTTTATAACAGAGTGCTAGAAGCGCTCATATAGGGTCAAATAGAAAAGCAATTGAGGCAGTGCTCGCTTAATAAGAAGAAAGATTTTGATCCTGTTGACCGAACATCTCCGAAAATGTTCCTTGTAGGATCAAATGGATTTTTCATCCGAAAGAGAAATGAAAATAACCAGGTGGTGAGATATAAAGCGTGGCTTCTAGCACAACTGTTCACACAGAGACCCGGCATCGATTACGATGAAACATATTCTTCTGTGATGAGTGAAATAACTTTTTGAAATTTAATATTAATAATAGCAAGCTTAAATTTAACAATGCAATTGATGGATGTAGTGGCCACATATTTATATGGGTCACTGGATACGGATATTTACATGAGAGTTATTAAAGGAGTCAAAGTTTCAGATCCTGATAATCGCAATATGTATAGCGTCAAACTGCAGAGATTGTTATACGGATTAAAACAGTCGGGAAGGATGTGGTACAACCAACTTAGTGAATTCCTCTTGAAGAAGGGATATTCAAATGATGATGATATTCCCTGTGTGTTCATAAAGAAATCCCAGAATGGATTTTGTATCATCTCGGTGTACGTTGATGATCTGAAAGTCATCAGGACCACAAAGGAAATAAAGGAAGCAAGTGTTTACCCTCTGACGGAGTTTGAGATGAAATATTAGGGTAAAACCAAGTATTGTTTAAGGTTTGCAGCTAACACCTTTCCCAGAAAGAATGTTTGTACACCGGTCTATCTATATCAAAAAGGTATTGAAAAGATTTAATATGAATAAATCTCATCCTTTAAAGAGCACATGGTTGTGAGATCTCTTGAAGTGGATAAAGACCCTTTTTCAGGTCAATGATGTAAAATGAGAAAATCTTAGGACATAAAGTCCCATAATTATGTATCTTGCGAATTGCATAAAGCTTGATATTGTATTCATAGTAAATTTGATAGCATAAAACAGTGTAGTCCCAACCAGAAGATATTAGGCTAGTGTCAAGACTTTACTCATATACCTACAAGATACTCAAGATCTTGGATTGTTTTTTCAGAAGAACCAAGACTTAGCCATGGTGGGATATGTGGATGTTGGCTATCTATCTGATCTCCACAGTGCCAAATCTCAGACTGGTTTTGTATTTCTCTACGATGGTACAGTCATTTTTTGGCGGTCTTTTAAGCAGACCTTGGTAGCTACAACTATCAACCACTCAGAGATTATAGTCTCACGTGAGTGTGTTAGGCTGATATGTGTGATTAACCATATCCAGAAGTCATGTGGTCTTAATACTGTCGATACCTCCACCATTATCTATGAAGATAATATTGTTTGTGTTGCACAAATGCAAATGGATTATGGGGGTGTTTGGTAGAGCTTCAACTCCACCAAATTCGTGAATCTGGTGGAGCTGGGTATTCTTAGCTCCACCAAATCTATGGAGCTGAAGTTGTAGGTATATTAATAGTGTTTAGATAGGTCATCTTATTTACATTTTAGAATAAAAATATAAACTTAATTTACTTTATTTTAACCTACAAATTTCAGATCTGAGGTGGAGCTAGGGTTTGGAGCTCTGCCAAACAGGGCCTATCATGAAGCATATTGCCCCTAAATTTTTCTATTCTCATGAACTCCAGAAGAATGGTGAGATAGATATTACAAACTAAGTCATATGAAAATCTAGAAGATTTATTCACCAAATCCTTGCCAAAATCTATTTGTCAACGATGTGTTAATGGCGTTGGAATGAGACAACTTAGAGATTTGCTGAGTTCAGGGGAAGTAAATCCATGAACCATAACTCCTTTTGCATGATTCTGAAGATCATATTTTATATTCTGAAGATTATAAGTTGTACTCTTTTCTCCTTAGTGAGTTTTCCTGAAGTTTCTCACATAAAGGTTTTTAATGAGGTAACAAGTGCAACACAGAGTGCGAGTGCAATGTACTCTTTTCTCTGTCCCTTTTTTTCCCACTAGGTTTTGGGAGGAGTTTTTAATGAGACATGTGCATTACGTAGTATTCGCCTAAGGCGGAGTGTTATGATATGGATAGAATCTCTGTTCCTGTATAGAAGGACTCTATCCATTGGTGAGCAAATCCGAATTAATTTCCAATGATTTTCTCCTATATATTGGGTATTGCCTTGTACAGAAAAATTGATTTAGTAAGAGCATCTCCAAAAGACTCTGTATGTAGGTCCCTATCTCCATTTTTTGCCAAGTCACGGGAAAAACACGGCTCCAACAGAGTTGCCATCGTCCTCCCCAAAATTTGCGAGCAGAGAGAGGCTCGCTACATTTGGCGATTCTCTCTCCGCTCGCTACTTCGCTCCGCCGAACTGCTCCTCCATTCGCGCCAGTCGACGGACCGTGGTCATCCTCGTCGTCTCCCCCACACACACCGGTCGCAGCGGACGCCACCATCTCCAGCCGCCCTCTCCTCCCCTCATCCCATCCGAAGGTCGAGCTCGAAGTCGAGATCTCCCCTCCCCCAGGAAGGTCCCGGCGGATCCCCAACCCCCGAAGAAGGTCCCGGCGGATCCCCAACCCCCGAAGAAGGTCCCAGCGGCGAATCATCCGGCGGATCCCCAACCCCCGAAGAAGGTCCCGGCGGATCCCCAACCCCCAAAGAAGGTCCCGGCGGCGAATCATCCGGTGGATCCCCAACCCGACACGAACCATCCGGCGGTGAATCTGATACGGCTACTGGTGTGGAGGTGAGATCCAGCCGGATTTGAGTGATTTGCTGCTGCTTCTCGTTTTCCCGGTAAGGAGGAACCCTAGATATCTTGGTTGGATTTGGGTTTGATTGTTGGAGGAGTTATTAGTTGCGGATCTGTTTGTTGCGTGCACGGTTAACCTGATTATACATCATCTGATCAGGTTCTTGTATTATGCATCATCGCACTATGTGGTAGATTGATTTTGTCAAATCACATTGCTTGCCATGTTCCGAAAAATTACATGTCCCCTTGTGAGTTGAACTGTTTTCATGCCAAGGTTGCGCTTTTTCTTTAGTGTATTGTGTGGGTAGACTTGTCCTGAATCTCAATGTGGTAGTTTGAAGTTTGGCCAACTTTAAGACAGATAATGCTGATTCTTTAATCAGGACATGTTAGTGATGGGGGTTTTGATTTATGTTAGCCTTACATGTCATACTAACATATTGTATCATAGACAATGTGCTTATTTCCACATTTTGCTTTTGTAGCAGAAAAACATTCTTCATTGAAACTGCATTCCAGCGCTTCTACTCCTAAATTCCCAAAACTAGAGGGCTGAACACTAGAAGAAAAAGGAGCCCATCGGTTAAGCAACTGTAGAACATATAGGGGATCTGATGACAAGTTCTGTAGTGTTGACAAATTTATTTTTCTATGCTGCATTGTAATTATCTGGATCAATGCTCTTCAAGTTCTTTAACATCATAAATCAGACATTATAGTTTTGTGATAGGAATGCTATATCTGTTCTCTGCTTATGTTCCCAGAAAACATATGCCTTCTCACTTGAACAGTTGAGCAATGTGCTGACAAAAACCAAAATCAAGAAAACATTTGTTGTTCTTGACTTGTAATAAAATCTGCTATCTTTGTGCCACAACTTGAGTATCTGTAGCGATGATTTTCCCAGTATTTCGTACTTTCAAGTGTTCAAATTGGATAATGTGTATTATCATATATGTTGGCAACGAAAAGTAATGAATCTTTGATCCTATTTGGAGTACCATTAATAAGGATAGGTGGTTTGCAATATGTACAAAATCAGCATGTTTCCTTTACACTGTCCTGTCTCATGTTATGCGAATGTTCCAAGATCTGCCATAGCTGCTTACACTGTCCTGTCTCATATATGTTGCTCGGGTTTGTCTGCTTTAAAGATAGCAAAGAAAGGGTCTGCATCATCATGTTGTTGTGTGTGTAGTTGATCCTTCAAGTTTTGCTACATCCGAGTGATCAATAAACTATGCATATTCTGAAATATGTTTACTCACTAATTTCATTGAATGTATTTCCCCTCATTAGGTTTTGCTATTTTAACTGCACTGGTTTTGAAGTTTGTGGCTCTTCCCAGATTATCGATATTTCTGCTGATTCGTTGCATAAAGTAAGTCTACTAGATACCCTGCTGGTGAGGTGAAGCTAATATAGATCATTTTATCTTTAATTATTGCATATATTATGGTTATCAATTGGAAAAGAACTGTATAACTTTTGCCGGTTGGGATTTACCTTGCACATAGTTGTATGGCTAAGCGTAATGCTTCCTTTTTAGTACTGTTGTGGCACAAGATGTGTGACAGTAGTAGAACATAGAATTTTACATTGTTATTTTGCATATGTGAGCTTAATTTTGTTGCTGGATACAATATTTGACCATTTGATTTACTGATCTCAGAACCTGAACCATAAAAACTTGACATGCTAGTTATGATTAGTGATGTCCTTGTCTGGCTTGTTCCTTACCATTTTATATGTGCATGTATCATTGAATTGAAAATCTTATGTTCAGTTTGTGTTTCCCATTTTACAGAATTGCAAAGAAGGCACAAGGGTCTTGTGCATTGAGCTAGTTGCGAATAGGTTTCTACGCAAGGTACGACAAGCTGTCAAGCTGTTATGTAGCCTACTAAATTCATTCTCAATCATCACATGGATGCTAGTTCTCAGTTCTCACGTAGTTGCACTAAGAAGATGGTTAGGGTTCTTGTAGCCCTACGGTAATCATAATTGCTCAAATTTTTTATTATCATAGCACAAAAGCTAGTACGAAATACCATACCTAAATCAGTTATAGTATTTATTTAGAATTAGAAGCAGCTGTGGTTAGCATGTTTTTAGTATTGTTGTTCTATTTGATGCTCAGTCTATGCTCCCCTTTACAGTTTTGAATTCCTAGCCCCACTGTTAGTTTGCTTATAACACGAATAGGAGGGTCTGAGATTTTGGATACAATATTTTACTTTTCAAGTGAACTTTTGTATTTTTGTCTAGTATATACTCCGGGATTTATTCATCTTAGTGTACTATTTACTTGCATTTAGATGGATAAAGATTCAAAGAAAGTTACTGAAGTGCACGCTTGGACAATTAAGTGCATAGAGGAAATCGCAAGTGATATTAAGAACATCGTGTACAATAATTTTTCCCCTTGCGCATGCGAGGGCGGAATTGAACTTAATGGAATCTTACTTAAGATCGAAGACACTGCTCGCCGTCTTGATGAGCTTGCCATACAATCGGAAGGCTTGGTGGGAACAACCGGTGTTGATCCAGTCGACGAAGAAGAAGGAGACGAGGAGTTGCGCCCATACGACTACGAGAGTGATGATTCGGATAAAATTGACGATCATCAATTTAGAGAGGATGAAAGTATCGAGTCCAGTGGGTAGTGTTATTTGTGGTCTACTTATGAGATCTACTTTTTGAGTACAGTGACTAGCAGTATTCTTGTTCAGCGTATTAAGACGTGTCGTACTTTTACATGTGTTGTTATGCATCTTTGTTTAATTAAGTAATGTGCTAGTATTATTTGTGTTCAGCATATTAAGACATGTCGTACTTTCTCACGTTTTGTTATTCATTTTTGTTTAATCAATTATTGATGCCTACAGTTTGTGCAATATGGATGATTTCTATACTCGTCTGTTGAGTGAGGGGGGGAGTGAAATTCGTTGGGATGAAAGCCCAATTGGGGAGCAACCTTCTGCAGTTGACCATTGCAGTCCCCAGTCGAGAGCTCAAAATAAAAGATCAAAGAATTTTTCGGAGAATGAAGATAATTTGTTGGTATCGGCATGGCTTAATGTTAGTTTGGATCCATGCAAGGGACCCAACAAACTCGTACCACATATTGGAGTAGAATACATGATTACTTCCATGAGAATAGAACTTTTGATTCCGAGCGTAGTCAGAACTCACTTATGCACCGATGGTCATCTATTCAAGAGCATGTTAACAAGTTTTGTGGATGTTACGACCGCATTGAGCGTAGACGACAAAGCGGGATAACAGAGCAGGATAAGGTGGGTCTATATCCCTTTTTTCATTATAGATTTATATGTATTGTCCATGTTAATAAGGTACATGTCCTTTTGTAGATTATCCATGCTAAATCATTGTATCAAGAAGAAGGGCGATTATTTGCATACTTGCATTGCTGGAATATACTACAACACCATCCAAAGTGGACTAGTCATTTATCTCAGAAAAAGCAGAAAACATCTTCCAATGCGTCTCCAGGTAGTTCCAGTCCTGTTAACTCCAATGCAAGTCATTTTCAGGAAGATGCTACAACTGCAGAAGGTGATGTGCTCAGAAGGCCAACTGGGAGGAAGGCAGAGAAAGAGCGGATACGCCGCGGTAAAGCTGCAGTTGAGAGTGGTGCAACAGGTTCACTCTACATGGAAGCATTGGAAAACTTTAGGAAAGAAATGAAAGAAATGGAGCTTATTAAAGAGCAGAAGAAAGAAGAGCGGTATGAACGAGCATTTGCGCAAGAACAGGAGAGGATTGCTCATGAGAAGGAAAAGATTGAGATAAGAAAAAATGAATTTGAATTGAAGAGAATGGTTGAAGAAGAGAGAATTATGAGCGTTGACACTAGTCGCTTGAGTGGGCCACAACAACAATACTACCTGTCCTTGCAGAATGATATAATCACTCGCAGATGTAATATGTCCAGTTGATCTATGAACTAATTATTGATGTAATAGGTCCAGTTGATCTATGAACTAATTATTGATGTAATAGGTCCAGATGATCTATGAACTAATTATTGATGTAATAGGTCCAGTTACATCTAGATGGAATTGGTTATTTTGTTTATCCTTGAGTTAGTGATGGACTTGAAGTTGAGTTGTGCTTATCCTTATTATGATCATTCTGCTTTTATTTTTCAATGCTTGGGAATTGAGTACATCGTAGTTGAAATGCATAAACTGGTACATCATAGTTGAAGGAAAATAACTAGTACATCATGCGGTCGCCTACATCCCTCCATAATGGTGCTATAAGTGCTCGACTAGATCTTCTTGAAGCTGAGAGTGAGCTTTCCTATTCCTGATCGATTGATGAGTTTGAATAAACTCAGAAAGCTCAGGTGTTCTTTCATGTGAGAGTGCAATATTTTCTCCCATTGCTTCGTAATTGTAGTCAACTGGACCTCCATCCCGCTCATCTTCAATTATCATGTTATGCATTATGATACATGCTGTCATGATATCTCTAAGTGTTTCTTGATACCAAAAACGAGCTGGTCCACGAACAATTGCAAAACAAGCTTGTAAAACTCCAAATGCTCGTTCCACATCCTTCCTAGCTGCTTCTTGAGCTTCGGCGAAATGTTTTTTCTTATTCCCTTGGGGAGCTGGTATTGTCTTCACAAATGTTG
Source organism: Rhipidocladum racemiflorum (assembly GCA_036346355.1). Classification (NCBI taxonomy): domain Eukaryota; kingdom Viridiplantae; phylum Streptophyta; class Magnoliopsida; order Poales; family Poaceae; genus Rhipidocladum; species Rhipidocladum racemiflorum. Next base: position 30,292,278 of record CM070570.1, on the reverse strand, counting down.
CCCATGAAGGATATATTCCATCTGCAAGATAGTATCCCATTGTATAGTTGTGACCGTTCACACTATAATTCACTTCTGGTGCTTGCCCTTCGGCTAGCTTTGCGAAGAGAGGGGATCGGTGAAGAACATTAATATCGCTGTGAGACCCTGGTAAACCAAAAAAAGCATGCCATATCCAAAGATCTTGCGAAGCAACGGCTTCTAGAATGATTGTTGGCTCATGCACATGACCAGTATACATGCCTTGCCATGCTGCAGGGTAATTTTTCCACTTCCAGTGCATACAATCTATGCTCCCTAGCATTCCCGGAAAACCTCTTTCCTCACCAATTGCAAGCAATCTAGCAGTGTCATTACCATTTAGAGATCTCAAATACTCATCTCCAAAGATTTCAATAATAGCTTTCACAAACCTTCTCAGGCTCTCTATAGCAGTACTTTCTCCAATCCGCACATAATCATCAATAGCATCTGCTGCTACTCCGTAGGCTAGCATCCGAAATGCCGCGGTAACCTTTTGCAAAGAAGATAACCCAAGAATTCCAGCACAATTCCTCTTCTGAATGAAATAGTTATCATGCGCTTCTACAGCATGCAATATGCGAAGAAATAAGTAACGATTCATTCGAAACCTACGCCAAAAAGAAGGTTGAGCCGCGGACAGGACGATCAGCATAATATGCGAAGACATAAACAAGGAATAATTCCAAACCTGCGCCGAAAGAAGGTTGGGCCATAGATAGGAGGATCAGCAAAATAGTCTTCGAACAGTCTAGCATGTCCTTCTTGTCTATTGCGATGAACGACTTGATGGTCGGGAGTAGAACCGCCATGGCGTGGAACATTAACATCTTGATCTTCCGAGTGTGCTAGGTATCCTGTTGTCAGAAGAAATACGTACTCATTATTTCTCTCAGACTCCTCATCTTCTGAGAGACATTCTGAGACTAAATTTCGACGACTCATTGAGGTATTGTTGGTAGTGAACAACAAGAAGCGTGCAATACCTTGAACTGCAAATGGGGTTGTATATATAGACAGGGATAATATAGCCGTTGGAATTTACCCGTTGAAAAATAACCGTTGCAGCGTTGTCATTACAATAAATTCAGATTTTTAAATTCCCGCATTGAAATATAGCCGTTCGAATTTACCCGTAGGAAAATAACCGTTGAAGCGTGGTGGTTACAACAAATTTTGAATTTTGAATTCCCCCCTCCAAATATAGCCGTTCGAATTTACCCGTTGAAAAATAACCGTTGAAGCATGGTGGTTACAACAAATTTTGAATTTTAAATTCCCGCATTGAAATATAGCCGTTGGAATATACCCGTTGAAAAATAACCGTTGAGGCGTGGTCGTTACAACCAATTTCGAATTTTAAATTCCCGCCTTGAAAGATAGCCGTTCGAAATTACCCGTTGAAAAATAACCGTTGCAGCGTGGTGCCGTCCAATAACTGTTATGGCGGTTATGGAATATGATTAAAATATAGGAGAGATAAAATAGAGAGTGTGATATAGAGAGTGCTGTTGGAGAGGAAGAAGATATAGGGAGTCAAATTTTTGGAGAGCTCTCCAAATATGACTTTTAGAGAGTGAAATTTGGAGAGGCTTGTTGGAGATGCTCTAAAGAGAGCTTTTCCCCTATATTATGTGTGCTTCTACTTGCGTCTCTACCTCCATTCGTGGAATTGCATTTGTTGTATTGTCGTTTGTCGTGGGTAAACGATTCCGTTTCACAACACAATTAAGGCCTGAGCACAACAAAAGAAGCCTGAACATTCGAAGCATTTACCAAGCTATGCCACGCGAATGTAACCCCGTGTGCTCGTAAATACGGTTCGATAAATAATTTTTTAAATACGATAATTAAAATGTGATACTAAATATATTCAGTTCGATATCGATAAATAATATAATATTTTGGTTTGGTATCGATAAATACCATTTTACCAAACTAACATGAATTTTTTTTACTTATCATTTTAGACATCGATACGGTTTCTAATACAGTCATTTGACCATTACTTTATCTAATTATACGATAGTAAAAATTATTGCACGCCTTTAACAATTACTTAGACAAGTGTAGTCATATTATTTCCATGTGACACCGTGCTTCATACACATTTAACCATTACTTTATATAGTTATACGTGCATTTTTAATTTTAATATTTTGGTTTACTCACGGTTTTTACGAAAAAAGCATACCCCAACAATTATGTTTTAGCCATACCACACCATAAATCGGTCAAACCGAGTTGCCTGATTCGGTTCAGTTTTTCTAGCATGGTTTATCTATTCGATAGAACCGTATACAACCCTACTCATAGGTCACAAGCACATAATGGTCGTAGAAAATGGCTAGAATAAATCGCAAGGAAAAAAACAGAGATAAACCTCGGAGCATCAATAAAAATGGCTAGTTCGTTCTTCAACACAACCCATTGTAATAGGAGGTTAACAACAGATTTGGAGCAGTGAACCGTGTCGTCAAGCAGAGGCAGCAGCGGACGCACCACGAGGGTACACCGGGACCGGGGGTAGCAGTGTAGCACACCGGCTCCGGTCGCAGTGTCCCTGTTACTCATTCTAGGATTTGCCATTTTTAATGCCCTCTAAAGCACAGTATCGGTCAGTGTAGCCAAGGGCATGCTTAATTGCTTATAAGCACCGTGTGTATTTTTATGGTGCGTACGTCATTGCGCAGAGCGCAGAACAGGATCGAAGCGGCTACCTGACGCCGTCCATTCCTTTCCTCTGCCCCTAACGTGCCGCCGTGCGGGCCATCAACTGGGTCCAGAGGTATCGTAAGATCACGGCAACGCATCGGCCTTATAGGTTATAGCGTGCAATTATGCATGCGCCCATGTCTGGACGTCGCACCTGGGAGCAGTCGCGGACGCAGTCCATCGCGAGGAATGGCGTTGCCGCGGATTTCCCCGACCGCGGGGTCTCTCGGCTTGGAATTTGTCGCGTGGAGTCGCGAGAAAACTTCAAAAGCCTCCGGCCGCGCACGTCCCGTCGACGTTGGGGAGGAGCCGTGGACGTAGACCGGTGTTGATTTTGACGCCGTTGTTGTTTTTTTTTTTGTTTTTTTTTTTTTTTGCAGGCTTTTCCTGTTGCTCTGTGTTTTTCCCTTCTACACACGTCGCAATGTTGGATCTTTGGAACGATCCTTGTGGTTAGTGCCCACCACTTGGTAGAGGCCCAAGTGCCCAAAAAAGCGCGGTCCAAGTGTCCACCACTTGTTAGAGGCATCACGTTGTGCAAAGGCAACGGATGCATATGTTTGTCCCCAGGTAGACCTAGGCGATGGACCGGGCTTTTGCCGGGCGGTCCAAGGCCCGGCCGTCGCGGCACGGCCCAAGCACAGCACGAACTACCGGGTTGAGCCAGGCCTAGAAATGAGGTGCGTCGGACAGCACGGCCTGGCCCGATTACATGGGCCGGGTTTGAGCTGGCCCAGCACACAAGCCCGAGCAGGGGCCCAGCATGAAGGTTCGACCAGGGGCACGGAGCCCCTTGCGGGTGTGGCGCGGCCAAGGGGCGCGTGGGGCCCGGAGGCAGCGGACGTGGGCCGCATGGCGGTGTCTGGGCGACAGGGCGAGCGGGATCGGGGCGCACACCGAGCGAGGCGAGGGCAGCGTTGGGCGTGTGGCGGCTTGCGGGAGGCCGGGGGCGCAAGCCAACGTCGTCGCGGGGTTCAGGGCATAGCACCACAGCGTGGGGCCATCGATCGAGCTACCGGCGTGGTCGTGGCGCGGGGTCACAGGCGTGGCGCGCCGGCCACTGGCGAAGCGGGCGCGTGGCGGTGGCGGCTTGCGCATGGGGGGGCTGCCAAGGAGTGGTCGTGGCGCCTGGCGCGTTCGACGCGCATGGGGTAGGGTGCCAGGGCTAGGGCGGCAGCCGACAGGGTGGCTGGGTGGCCAGGGCGCCAGTGCAGGATTTTAAAAATTTTCAAACATCGCAACGGACAGATTTTCTATAAATTCATCACCCTGCATTTTCATTGTTTCATCACAAAACCAAAGCAACATTTCCTCTGCCACTTTGTAGCACTCATTCTCAACATGTCCGGTAGAAATAGGAAACAACTAGCATGGAGGCCATCGCGCACACGTAGATATCCTGTTGATGATGATATTATCAATGCTCGGCAACTGTCCCCACGTATGGGGGACTACAGCATGGAGGGCCGTCATATGGACGACTCGCAAGGCTTCGAGGATGCCGGCACCAACTACTCGCCTCCGGTCGTTGAATCACATGGTGGCTTATCAACTACCCAAAAATCCACCACTGGCAAAGCAGAGTGCTGGAAGCACATGACGAAAAGGGTTTACATCATCGATGGCCAACGGAAGGTATTCGCGAAATGCAATTATTGTGGACATGAATTAGATGCAGGTTCGACGATAGGGACGGGGGATCTGAACCGGCACTACAAAACAAGTCTGCAAAAGCTAGGGCAAATGCAAGGAGAAGGTGTGCAGCCACAGCTCAATTTTTCAGCCGACGGCACTGTAAGTACTTGGATGTATAACCCCCAAACTGCACGCGATGAAATTGCTATATTTATAGTTTCGGAAGATTAACCTATTATGATAGGCGAGAGCCGTAATTTTGAAAAAATGATTCAACGCGGGTTTTGCCTACAATACCAACATATTAGTAGAAGAACAACTAAATCTGATATTCTAGCAATTTATAATAAAGAGCTAGCTGCATTGAAGGAAAAATTCATACATGTTAGCTTTCCCTTTTCTTTAACATCGAATACTTGGACTTCCTCGCACCAAAGAAGTTGTTACCTTAATGTTGTTGCTCACTATTTAGATGAGCAATACAACCTAAATAAATGAGTCATAGGGTTTAAGTTAATGGATGAAGCACACACAGGACAAGCTATTGCGAACTGTATATTAGAAGTAATTCGAGATTTTAAGATAGACAACAAGATTTTATCCATTACTCTTGATAATGCTTCCGCGAACACGACTGCAATGGAGTATCTCACCCCCCATCTACAGTCTTACATACAAGGGTATGTTTTGCACCAAAGATGTGTATATCACATAATCAATCTCGTTGTCCAGGATGGTATGGAGGTAATAGATGCATATCTAAACAACATTTGCTCCGCCATTCGATTTGTCTCAGGTAGCCTTCAAATGTTTGCTAGGTTTAAAGAGTACTGTAGGGCAAACAACATTGAGCCAAGGAAAATTGGCCTTGACATGGAGGTTCATTGGAATTCAACATATATCATGCTAAAAAAGTTAATAGTGTATGAACATATTTTAACCGTCTTTGTTAATGCTAATGCTAATGCACAAGAAAATGATATTATACTTACTGAATCATATTAGACCGTTGTTACATATTTTCGAGAATTTTTATTCTGTTTCTACGAAGCAACTAAAGAACTCTCTAGGGTTTACTGCCCTATCCCATGCTTGATAATTGATTATATTTGGTTACTTGCGGAGACATTTGCAAAATACAGGCATGATGCACTTTTAGGCCCTATTGTTGCACCGATGAAGGTAAAATTTCTAAAATATTTTAGTTCTATATCACATCTATATTGTTTTGCTACCATTTTTTATCCTCGAAAAAAGTTGGATGGACTGCAAGTGGCACCGGAAGGAATAGGTGAGGCTCTCGATATGGATTTGTCCGCCGCTTTTGGCCATGTAAAAGATAATTTTTTTTTAGTATTCCAATTGTACTACACTAAGTACGGCACAAGTGAGATGGAGTCAAATGCGTCGCAGCAAGTGGTGCAACCATCGAAAGCGAGCGTGACGGCTCACTTATGGAAGAGGCTGAAGGGCAAGGAATCCAGTTCTTCATCATCTCAGTCGTCCACCGGCACAAGGTGGAACCCTAATGCAGAGCTCAATCATTACCTCGGCCACAACTTTGCAGCCACCGATCCTACCCTCAAAGGTGAGAAGGTCCAATTGCTTGAATGATGGAGGGATAACAATTGGATATTTTTCTTGTTGTGCCATTTCGCATGAGATGTCTTGGTCGTTCCCGTGTCATCTGTTTCTTCCGAGGCGACATTTAGCATGGTCGGGAGAATAATTGAAGAAAGAAGATCGTCGCTCACGCCCGAAACAATGGAGGCCATCACCTGCCTCAAGGATTGGCAACGCGCAAACGAACGACAACAACATCAATTGAAGGATCCCGAAATCGTCCAAGCATTAGCTGATCTAAATATAGAGTAGGCAATATGTATGCATGTTTAAAGTTAATGTACTCTTTTCCTTACAGAGGAATCCCATACTAGGCGTAAGGTCTTTAACGAGGCAGTAACTTTGTATATGTAAATATCAATAAAAATTTTCATTCTCCCCGAATACTCATTGTCATTTTTACTGTCCATCGATCCATTCTACTGATTGTGCAGTCCGAGCGCCTGTAGCTAATTCAGGACCGGGTCTAGGCCGACTCGGCTTGACTCCGGCCCGTCGTGCTTTTGGACCGGACCAGGCTCTGAAAAATGTCTCTTGGGCCGGCTCGGCCCAACCCGTTTGCCTTTCCGTACTGGGCCGGCCTGGCTCGCGATGGTCGAAGCCCGCCGTGCCGGCCTGGCCCGGCCCAACGCCCGGTCTAGGCGCAGGGGCACACACATCGAGTGATGAGTAAGCAACAAATGATGTAGACTGGTATAACAGTCAGAGGATCCAAATCTAATATACAAAGTATTTATAAGATACATGTATATGAATAAGTAAGTTTAAAGATTTGAGGTTAAATAGAAAAGGCACCACGTTACTCCCACTAACGGTAAGGTGACGCGAGTTAAGCGGCAGGGACAGTACAGCACTGTTACACTGACCGGCCTTAACGCACAAGCAAAATCAAAATCAAAACCCCAACAAACCCACGAAGAAAAAGAACAAAACAACAGAGAAGCTGAACCAAACGTAGTCCAGCTGCCCGAGGAGGAAGCAGGGGAGAGGCCGAGAAACCCCAGACCAAAAGCCCCAGGCCGATCCCCGCCTCCCGCATTGCGTCGAAGCCGCTCGATTCGGCCGAATCCGAGCCCGCACCCGCGCTGCCCCGCCGGAGGGCTCGATCTGGGCCCGGATTGGCCGGCATTTCGGCCCTGTGTATGCTCTAGTCCCGGCGGTGAGGCATGGGAACCGTGGACGGCCAGTTCGAGGACTTCCATGCAGGTGAGGCCGTCGATCTGAGCTTTCCTTTTCTTTTCGCTGTGGCCTGTGGGGGAACGGCTCAATTCAAGCTCCGGGGCTCACTGTCTGTTTGGATCTTTTAAAGTTTGGTGCGTTTTCTGTGTGAATGTCGGCGAAACTGCGAACCGGGGGGGGGGGGGGGTCGAGTCAGTTATTGTTAAGGTCCAGGTGCGCTTCTGGACTTTAATTTGCCCGGTGCTTGGATTTTTAGGTGTTCTTGATTCCTCCTATTTATTTTGGCAGTGCAGTGCGATGCAGCTGTTTTTCGTTAGCATTTGGCTTGCTATTTTTTTTGCCTGGGAGGTCAAAATGCGATCTTTGTTCTAATGATGTTGTTTTTAGACTATAAATTTGAATTTGGGAACTCAAAGTTGTGATTTTTACGCATTTGTCACGCTTGTTTTCTTTGGTGATAAAAACATCTCCAGCCAATCGGCGTGCTGAGGTGATAGATTGGCTCGGTGGGTTACTGCCGGAGTTCGATTTGCCGTTGGATTCTTCAGACGAGGAGCTGAGGGAGCACCTCATCGACGGCACGGCCCTGTGCTACATTGCGGACAAGCTCATGCCCGGTGTTCTGGAGGTGAGCAAACTGATCTCGGAAATGGAGGATTTTTGCTGCATGTTGCTCTTGCTGATATGGCTTTGTTTGTAGGGAACATGGGGTGGTTATGCATTGGGCCAGCGGTCAAATGTGAAGAAGTTCCTCTCCGTTGTCGCGGAGATGGAGCTGCCAGGCTTCAGTGTGAAGGATCTTGAGGAGGTGAGGTTTCTCCTGTCACTCATGTGAAGTAGTTGTTGGTACATGCTAGAATTACGATGCTAGTATGTGTTCCAACTAAATGCTGGTCTCCTCTCCTTGTCAAGGTGTACGTTAATATGGTTAGCCTAGTTGGTGTTTAGTACTTAACTTCATGGCAATAAGGACTATAATTTTGTTGGCACAGAATAGCAATAATTTGTTTATGTCTTTATGAAGATGATTTATATGCACTTATATGGTACTAACTGTCCCCCTTAAGTTTACCTATTGTTGATTGGACAGCAGAAATAACCTTAGTCACTATTACTGTTAGAAATATGTGAAACCTGAGTGGTCGTACACAGTTAAATATTGATGCTCTGCTGTAGAATTTTACTGAACATAGGAAGCAAGTTTGCAGAAAGTATTCACTAAAATGTTCCTCATTTCTTAGATGCTTACTCCTAGCGTTTAAAGGTTATGGATGTATTCAGATATTTGTAAGAGGCAGAGACATGAATGCTTTGGATTAAATCAGACTCACTTTACAGTTGTCAATCAAATCTGTAGTTCTGTACCATGTAATTTTCTGTTCTCATGTCATTTTTTGTCAACTCTGGTTGGTTTGATGATTACAGGGATCAATGATTTCTATAGTGGAGTGTCTGTTGGCTCTAAAGGATAATGTGAATACAGGATTGGGTGAAAATATTTCTAACTATGCTGCAAAGACTCCAGTCAGAATGAAACTGGAATTTCGAGAAACCGATGGTCCTGTAGCTGAAGTTGTGACACCAGGGAAAAGATCTCCTGGAGAGGAAAGAAGAAAGGGCATCTGGGACCCCAAGTCCCAGCAAAGAAGTCCTCTACTTTCAGGTATGCACATGTTGTCATTTGTTTGCATCAAGTGTCATAGATCATTTGGATTTTTGGACCATTAAACACTGCAATGAGTTGATATTTGAAAGTTCAAACAAACAATATTTGGTGTTTGCCTGTTGCCACTAATAATTAGCTGGCAGTAGCATACCCCATTAATCCTTGAGTTTTGCATATTGGCACAGTAATAACAATTTATATAACCAGGCATAGCTACTTCAGCATGACTCTCGTATCTTGGTAAAATTTCATATTTGTAATGTTGTCAACTTGTGTTGTTTTAGGATGTAAGTACCATTTATTTTTTTCCATTTCTGGTTCTTCTCCCCTTCAATGTGACTTAGGACTTTAGGAGGTTTGTTATGTTGATCTATGGTTATGTTTTCCTTCGTATTCAGGACAAAAGGTCAACGAGGTTTGCCAATTTAAGCGTGGATCCTACACAGATCTTCCTGCAGCTAAGATTTCAGAGATGATGCATTCAAATAGTTTAGATGTAACATCTTTAGCATCATACCATAACAATTAAACATTATTTTTCGTACTTGTCCCTGCTCCTTTCCTGATAATTATTATCTTTTCTCAGAATGCCCCTACTCAGTCACTTCTTAGAGTTGTTAACGGCATTCTGGATGAAAGTATTGAGAGAAAAAGAGGAGAAATACCACAGGTATGTCTACTTTTTGGTGACTTTCAACAAATAAATTTTATGGAATGCTAGTGCTTATTCATCCCTTTTATTGATGACTAACTCTGGCCTACTTCTCTCAGCGTGTTGTTTATTTACTAAGGAATGTTGTTCAAGAGATTGAGCACCGCATTTCTATTCAAGCCGACCAAATTAGAAACGTAAGGGTAACCTTTTTTTTTACTCGCCATTTTTTTCCATATGGATTCAATTCCTGAATCAAATAACTTATTTGAGTTATTTCATAGCAAAATAGCATCATGAAGACACGGGAGGACAAGTACCGTTCAAAAATTAAAGCCCTTGAGACATTAGTAAATGGAACAAATGAAGAAAATGAGGTAAAGGCCCAACCTGTTGATGGTTAGAAAATGCTTACCAGAGTGCCTCCTATGTTGTAATACTGACAACATGTGGTTCCTTCTTCAGATGGCAATAAATCGGCTTGAGCTAGTTAAGGTATTCAAAATATCTTCATCTGTTTGCTATATTTTTAATTTCTTATGTTTTTCTTTATGCATTTTACTTGCTTCAGTTATTATTTACAAGGATTTTATTTGAAATTATTTGAAAGAAATACTGGTAACACAATTTTAGACTGTATAAAACTAAGATTACTTATGGGTTTATGCATTACATGTAGTGCTAATAGCTAGGATGAACGTATTGTACTTGTGTTTTTCTTGTAGGTAGAGAAGTCAAAAATTGATGAAAAAAGAAAACTAGGCGAGCAAGACATGGTTCGGCTGATACGAGAAAAGGAGAATGCTGAGAACACAATCATTAACCTTCAGCAAGAAATGCAAGTCATGACTAGGATGCATGAACAATACCGCGAGCAAATGGAAACAAAAGCAAGGCACATGGAGGAACACTTGACTCTAAGAGCTAAGGAGGCTGAGTTTCTTCTTATGCAATCGGAAAATAAATTAGGAGAAGTTGAGGCTGCTTCTCAACTAAAATCGCAACTCTGGAGCAAGAAGTCAAACATTTTTCAGAGTTTTATGGATACTCAAAAATTGTCTATTAAGGTGTGCTTATCTTTGTGTAATTAAGTTTCTTTATGTTTTAGTTTCTTCATGTTTTTATGATTCGAATATTGTAGGACATAAGAATATCATCTCAGTCCATTAAGCAAGATATCTATACCCTTCAAATGAAATGGAGGGATGAAATATCTAACATTGGTATGTGGGTATATCTTCATGATGTGTGTGTTTGTACTATTCCATATGCATGTGTGTTGTTACTTTAACATTTTAATTTGTTTTGTCTTAATGTTTAAACTTGTGTAGGACTTGACCTAAAAGGTTTGGTAGATGCTGCTGAAAATTATCAGAAGGTTCTTAACGAAAATCAAAAGTTATTTAATGAAGTACAAGAATTAAAAGGTATTTTGCTACACAATTGTTTATTTACTTTTGGAGCACATTGTATGGTTGTAATTTTTTTTCTCTAATGTTTGTTATCAGGTAATATCAGAGTATATTGTCGTGTAAGACCATTTCTTCCTGGTCAAGATGGAAAGTCAACCACAATTGATTATATTGGTGAAAACGGTGATATTCTCATTTCAAACCCCTCCAAGCAAGGAAAGGATGGATATCGAATGTTCAAGTTTAACAAGGTGTTCAGTACACATGCTTCTCAAGGTATGTCTTAATTAGATCAAGAATTCAATAAAAAATTAAAAATATTTTGTGTATTGTTGGGTATTGCTTACTAACTACTATTTGATAACTCACAGCTGAAGTTTTCTCCGATATCCAGCCCTTGATTAGATCAGTTCTTGATGGATTCAATGTGTGCATTTTTGCATACGGCCAAACTGGTTCAGGGAAAACTTACACCATGGTATTAAGTATTAACTACTTTTGACTTATTGGAGATAACAAACTTGATTTGATAACTAATACTGGGGATATTACTAATTGGTATTTGCATTTTTTTTTTTTTTGTTTTAGAGTGGACCGGGCACATCAAAAGAAGATTGGGGTGTTAATTATCGAGCTTTAAATGACTTGTTTGATATCTCCCTAAGTAGGAGAAACGCTTTCTCATATGAGGTGGGAGTACAGATGGTTGAGATATACAATGAGCAAGTCCGCGATCTTCTGTCAAATGATATTGTGCAAAAAAGATATCCTTTTCCAAAAATATATTTTACTAATATTAACATTTCTTCCCTGGTTGCACTATTAGAAATCATATTAACATGTAGGAAAAAATCAAGCATGTTATTCTTGACATAAAGAAACACTTGGAATTTGGAGTACTTCTCAGCCTAATGGACTCGTTGTTCCTGATGCAAGTTTACACCCTGTCAAATCTACATCAGATGTACTAGACTTAATGGAAATTGGACAGGCAAATAGAGCAGTTGGATCAACAGCTCTAAATGAAAGGAGTAGTCGGTCCCACAGGTATATACAATAGACTACTAACTGAAGTTATCCCATCAAAATTTTATGAAATACTATGCTGAAAGCTTTTGTTGCATGCAGCATTCTAACTGTGCATGTTAAAGGGCTGGATTTGAAGAATGGGTCTACTTCTCGAGGATGTCTCCATCTGATTGATCTTGCTGGGAGTGAGAGAGTTGAGCGGTCTGAAGCAACCGGAGATAGATTAAAAGAAGCACAACATATCAACAAATCCCTTTCTGCTCTTGGAGATGTCATTTTTGCTTTGGCTCAGAAGAATGCCCATGTGCCATACAGAAACAGCAAACTGACTCAAGTTCTTCAGAGCTCTTTAGGTAACATATAGTTTTACGCATTCTTCAGAGCTCTTTAGGTAACATATAGTTTTACGTATATGTGTATGCGGTCAGGTTTACTTGTGCTTCTAAAGTTACTCTTTTCTTGTAGGTGGACAAGCAAAGACACTAATGTTTGTTCAAATAAATCCCGATGTTGAGTCATATTCAGAAACCATAAGCACTTTAAAATTTGCTGAAAGGGTTTCTGGAGTTGAGTTAGGTGCTGCAAGAAGTAACAAAGAAGGCAAAGATATAAAAGAGCTGCTAGAACAGGTTTTTGCACTTCAGCCTCTGATAAATTCTAAATTACTTTTGTTTCACTTTTTTTACTTGACGCCTTGAACTGTAAATACTAGCCACCAAGCTTTACATAAACTTAATGTGATCATTTTTATTAAGGATATATTATCTCTTATAGTTATAGATAAGTTTCTGTTATAGATAGAGTCATATTCCTATTCTTTTCCCTCATGTACTCTATATATTGTGGCCTTTGGCCCTCATATTCAATACAAGTCATATTCATAACATGGTATCAGAGCCAAAAGGTCTTGAACTCGAGACCTCTTGGCTCTGATACCATATTGAGTTGCATGCACCAGCCAGTTCACCCAAAAGCTTAAGCTGATGAGGAAAGACGGGCAATTCACTTATACTTTAACAATTTTCAAGGGTGACTTTTCTGCTGGTATCACATCAAGTGAACTTCTGAACTGAAGAAAAATGTGAGCATAAATTGTTGAGCCTTAATAGGAGCGAATGGATGCTTTAATTTATTGTTCTTAATGTTGATTGCTAATACTTGTTACTTGTTAGTATACTTAGCTCAGCTAGTCATATGCACATGCCGTTGTGAATATTCTCTCTCTCAATTTCAAAAGTATCATCATTACTGTATCCATTCCAGGTTGCATCCTTGAAGGACACAACAGCACGAAAAGATGTGGAAATCGAACAGCTTCAACTCCTTATAGACAAAGCCAAATCTCTCAGTTCATTAACAGATAGAAATGGCAGTAGCTTGATCAAACACTCAACCTCCTCTATGGGTTTTTCATCACTCACCATGGCAAGCCAGCAGAACCAACCATTATCAGGTGAAAGATCACTGAAGTCTAGTGATAGACTTCCATCAGAACCTAAAAATTATACCGTGGTCAATGGAAGCAATAACGGTCATACTTTACCTACTGATACAGGGCCTGTGGGATCCGGTGAAGCCGAATATGAAGATAATGGATCTGATGATGGTTGCTCAGTGGGAGAAACTGAGTATTCTATTGGCAGTGCTTCCGAAACAGCAGCAGAGCGGATGTATGTACTCATTCTGTATTCCTCTCTCTCTTCTTCCAAACCCATCCTGCACTAGTGAAGAGAATTTATGTTATGTCTCAGCATACGGTGACTTAAACATCATACACTGAAAGCAAAAATGCTGTATATGCATCACCAAAAATGCCTCCTTATCTTGTAATGAAGCCTGCTATTTAACTGATGCTCTACAATTACAGGCAGAAAGCCCCATCAAGAATAGGCAGATTTTTTCACACAAAGAATGGGCAGCCATCAGCTTCCAGAGCAAAACCAAGGGACGCTGTTCTCAAAACTCCAGGTATGTAAATGTAAACCATTTCACATGCTAGGTCACTAGTTTCTTTCTTTGTTGAGATGACAAGGTCACTTGTTTCTGGTACTTACCAAAATTTCCATTTACTGATGCTCTGACAAAATGCAAATTTCTAGAACTTGCATGCCTTGGCACAACATTCGTTAAACACACGTTATCAAACCCAAAAGTTGCATTATGCCAATGATACTTATATTCATTAATCAGGTCGAGCGAAATCTACTACGGCCAGCCAGGTGACAGGAGGATCTTCTATCAAGCCTCCAAAAAGACGGTAGAAACAGGGCAGGGCCCATGCCTTTCATCTGTAATGTAACTCAAAAGCTTGTACTGAAACACGGGGTAGTTTAGGAGGTAATTTAGGATGTGTTTGGTTTGAGGAATTATCCTATCCAAGATCACTTGGTCCTTCATGAGATCATCCTACCTATGATGGAATGGTCTATTGAGATTGTTTGGTTTGAGGAATGGAATGGTCTCTTTTCTTGTTTTGGTTTAAGGAGTGGAGCAAAACGAAAAAACATGTTTAATACATCGTACATCTATTACTGAAACTTAAATACGAGGAAAATGACCACAAGGTCATATGCATAATCATCGTTAGTTCAGAAAAAAAAAAAACACTATCCAAAAAAGGGCATATAACTTCAATGTTCTTGTATAATAAAAGACAGTAATTCAACATATTAAAGGACATTCATTACGGAGTATAAGTCCACATAACACATAGTTCGACTTGCAAATATTAAATACTAGAATTCATGTTGTTCATACAAGGTGCATCAAGAAAGATGGTTCTTGATGTACCTAGATACCCACACCATCTTGTTATCCAGGTTAAGTGTCACAAAAGCATTAGCAATAGAAGGATTCTCAATAAGATAAGCATAGTAGTGTGAGAGGTTACCCTTATCAAATGCAGGATGTCCTTCATAACATCCCAAAAGTTATCTGGAATCACTGGAGCAGCACGGGGTGCTGTTGTCATAATAGCATTTGCAATATTATTTAAAGCAGAAGTGGCAGATAAAATCATAGGATCTTCTTCGTGCGGAATGGGCCATCGTCGGCGCCGCAAGTTCGGCGACTTCCCTTCTGCGCAGTGGTGACGCTTAATACCTCGCAACAGAGAGAATACTGGTATTACGTACAAAGATGGAACGTCCTTAGTAGTTCGAGGAAAACAAAGCGCTCTAGCCCATGCGTACGTACTCCAGTACATAATAGTATAGTACTAGCTTGATAGCTTCATGCAGCGAAACCTGTGCAACCGCAGGGAACCAAACTGACAAATGTCACGTACAAAAGGACGCTAAACCGGCCTAGTTTAAAGCCGTTCAACGAAAGAAAAGCACTTTGGTGTTCCAGAACATCTTTAACAGAATGCAGAAGGATATTTAGAAGGTACACACAGTGACACCTCTGGCACAATGATGTAGCATCATCCCACCATCTCATCTTTCTAGCTGGCATCTGGCTTCCATTATCATTCCTCTTTACCACGAAGAACAGAAGAATTCAAGCTCAGCAACTATACACAAACTTGGCACCATCTCTCTATGCCATTGCCAACCATATATATATAAGCTAGGGCGGCAAGAACTAATACGAGCAATTTTCGTTTCAAAAGAAAATTGAACTAATCCGAGCAAAAGCATACATTAGCAGCTACTCTAATTAATGGCTACTGCGTTCTTTGCTACCTGTCTTCAGAAGCCAAGAGAGCTCCCGGTGCCGGAGTTCCGGGCACCGCCGCCGTCTCCCGTCACCGGTGTTCTTACAAGCAGTAGCTCGGGATCACCTGGCTACGGCGAGTGCCTTGATGGCAACGAAGATGACGAGATCGGCAGGTTCTTGCGCCGCTCAGTCAGAGTCCCGGTGCTGCGCTTGCCGGAGAGGGCCGTCCCACGAAAGAAGAAGGCGGCGTGGGCCCCTCCGGTCATCGACATGCGTATGCTGGCCTCGCCGGAGGCCGGCGGGCAGGTGGTGGAGGCGCTGAGGTCGGCAGCCGTCGCGTTTGGCTGCTTCCAGGTGGTCGGCCATGGGGTCGACGGGGACTTGGTCTCTGCAGAGTTACGTTCAGCGACGGCAAGGGCGAGATCGCTAGCGTCGTCGGAGACGGAGGCCAGTGGAGGAGGGGATGAGGATGGTGAGGAGTTGTGGTGGCCACCGGGTGAAGGAGACCAAGAGATGGCGGTGAACTGGCCGTTGCAAAATGGCGCCAACCAATTCAGGTATAAACTTTCCCACACTAACGAACTCACAATCTACCATGAGATTGGCTGCATGCCTGCAAGTAGTCGAGACATATCATTTAGATCAAATATGAACAACTATGCTTATCTCATTTAAATCCGCAATATGAACAACCATTGGTTAGCATGCATACTGCCCCGGATTTTGCTGTGTCCAGGAACGGAGCCGACGAATTATTCACTCAACTGGAGCAAACTGCAACCAAAATCATACATGCCTTGCAGCGAGGCAGCGTTGGCACTGAATCCTTGGCCGGAGCTGACAGAAACGGCTCGCTTCTCTGCATCCGCACGCACCATCTCAAGCAAGGCGATAGCAGCGCCTCCGGCCCGATCAGCAACGACGACATCCTGAGGGTGTTGATCCGGAACTCGCGGTGCTCGCGGGCGCTCGCCCTCCATCTCTGCCCCGGCGCCTCGGCGTTCTACATCTTCTCCCGGCGAGGCTGGTCAAGATTCCGTCCCCTCGACGGCGCCGTAGTGGTCGCCGTGGGGGACCAGCTTCAGGTGATGCATTGGATCTTTTTTCAACTGATTTCGACGCTCGACAACAGCTCCAAACTTTGACTGAAACTCAGAAAAGTGTTTAAAGCGAAGGTCTATCCAAAGCTAGAAAGGAAGGCCTACCGCCTACATACAAAAAAGCCCTCCAGCCTGGGCTTCACAGAACTCTATGTGCATAGATTTGATGCCTCTACTGTCTGCAAACAAGAAACTAAATTGAACTTGCAAAGTCACCATGTGAACATTACCATCAAGGCATTAACACAATCATTCATTGCCATGATTCATGCCTCCTTAGTTACCTGTTTCGTTCTCCGTGTATGTATGTATGCATGCAGGCATGGAGCTGTGGGCTGTACAAGAGCGTGGCTGGGAAACCGGCTTACAGCAATGATGATCTAACAGGAGACGGTGGCGATGATGTCGTCTCGGCGGAGTTCCTCCGTTCCTGCTCTTCGGCCGGCACAGCGAACGAGCCCCTGGACGCGGATGCCACGAAGATCATCCCGTTGAATCTGCAGATCATGGTAGCTGCTTGTCTTGTGCTCGTTTACCATTTTCTCCTGTCATGCTTGCAAGCGATTTGGTGATCTTGAGGTACTGCAGGACTTGTTCCCTGAATATACATGCAGCTCGGCTTGTTTGTCTATGTATAGTTCTCACAGTTAGCCAGGAACTTTGAAGCAGTACTTCGTTGGCCTTTCTGATAACACCCACCAAAGATCAATCATTGTGAATAACAGTTGGGTGACTAAGAGTGTATTTGGCTGTTTGTACCATTTACCAAATGGTATATGTACGAGGTAATTTAAGAAAAAAATCATTGGTTACTTGAATGGAACCATCCATCCTGAATGGTGGGATACAAATTTAAAGAAAATTCCTTATAGATGCTTAACCATTCCATTCGCTCAAAATAATAGAACCAAATGATACATAACTATCTTATTCTATTTATCTTCATCCCACTAACTAAACACAACCGATACTGGATAGACACGCCTCATTGCCTTCACTGCACGCATTTACATGCAAAACTGATTAAAACTATCAGCTATTGAAAAGAAAAACACAGCATATTGCCCGTAAGAAAAAAAATCTGAACCTGATGACTAGAGCCCAAATTTTTAAATCCTGTCTAAACAAGCAGAGTTACAGGCAATAGGAACTAGTAACCAGGAGGGATCCGGATTATTAAAAAAAAATGAACACTGATGTGCAGAACCTATGCGACCATTGGATCCAGATATCCCAGGGTACTTTGGTGATCCCCTTCCCTTTATCTAGGCAGAGCAATGCATGTAAGCTGACAACAGTATGCGAAGGTCTGAAACTACAGGCACAGCCTTTATAGAGGGAGCAGCACCACTGCAAGACTCAGAAAATGGTAACCAATATACCTCAAACGACAGGCAGGAACCTCTGAGGCTCTGACACGGCCAGGCAGGAGTTCAATCATATTGGTCAGGTGTACGCATCTGACTACGGCTTACACTGCAGCTAATAGTACACTACATAAAAGATTAACACGGGCTACAAAACATTTACTACTGTACATGCTCTTCTATAATTAAGAACAACAACCAGAAACATCTTCACAACAACACGAGAGTCAATTCATAACTTGCCCGCACACAGAGGCTGCTACACTGAGCTAGACCAAGAGATGTGGCTAACTAAACTCGGTACGAAATGGCTTCAACCCACATGGCAAAAGATTCCTAGGATACAGTGCGCCCATAACATACTGATGCAAGGTAGAGATCCTTGGACCATTTATCCTGCAACAAAACAAGCGAACAATGTCAGAACAGGTACTAGCCTACGAGCAAATAACTAGATAGTTGAGTCAAGTGAACGAGGCGGATGGACCTTCACATGTTGACTAGGGAAAGCAGATGTTCTCAGCGTTTCTTGAGTTTCATCTGTAGGCTTCCTTCTTGGTACACTTAAAACTAATGCCGCCTGATCCCAAGTTGCAGCAGTTGCTGTTATCCGGTAACCATTGTCCCACCTCTTGTGAATTCCCTCACTGGGGTACAAGAAGTCCAGTTCAACAACCTGGAAAATAAATACATGCAATAAAAGGAGTGCAAAAATATTTTTTTTAAAAAAAACAGTTAGCTTGGTAGTGTCAAAAAAAAATGCAAAAAAAAAGGACACCACTGGATTGGAAAGAATGTCACCTGTTCAGAAAATCCTGCATTGCGAGACATAACAACCGCCCATCTACTTCCAGCAGTTGCCATGGAAGTCACATAGAAACCATCACGCCATTTCTTGTTTATCCATTTGAAGGGGAAAGTATCACTAACTTTGTAGGACTGCTGAGTATACAGTGTTCCTGGATAGACATACCAAGTAGTCAAAAGAATATTCCTATTATTAAGACAGGAAGGACCATAGAACTGGAGTTTTAGCTGGTTACCTTTAGACATCACTACGAGGGAACTCCCATTGTTTGCTCCAGCAAGTGCAGTTATATAGTAGTTCCTCTCCCATTGGTCCATTATCCATTCCTTCAAATGACCATAAATCATGACATAACACTTGGCATTGTACAAAACAGCTTATATATGTAACTTTGCCCCCAAGTGATTAGTTTGTAAAGATTTTAACCTTGAAAGAAACAAGGTACAGGCTACTCACTTTGTGAAGAAAATGTGGTGAAAGCTCGTAAACTTGAGAGGTGAACCCAGTGCCAGCATCCATGATTAGTGCCCAGAGATTTGAACATGATGTTATGCAACTAATAAACAGTCCATCTTCATTCCCTTTGTCAATGTGCTGTACAAGCCTTGAATCTGCAACATTGTAGTGATACCTGCAACATCCAGAACAGGTATGTTCTTGTGCTTTGCCTCAACCAAAAAAAAAGGTGCATCGAATTGTTAGCCGTTAACTAATATTATTGGGCCTTGTTAGAGAGAGTACCGTTGTTTCATAGGCCGCCTGGCATTATAAACACTTATCCACTGTGTTGCAGGCATTCCCATCCTGATCTTCTTCTTTGGTTGTTCATCTGTCTCTTCTTCCATTGATAAGCGACCTCGCTTTTGGCCAACTTGATGTATAAGCTTTAGAGAAGTTGCAGGGGAGATTATATGCACTGAAAGTAATGTTTTCTAAGTAAAAGACTGCAAAATATTATTTTACCTTCTGAGCACCGTCAGTGTTAATTGGCCTGATATCTGGATTTGGGCCAACTACACTGTCAAAAAGGGAGATACACTTCGCATAGTTGGGTTCTTCATCAAACTTCAAGTTGACCACATATTCTACAAACTCCCGGAAGGGTTGTGGGCAAAAGCAACACAGTGATTCTGGAGAGGTGGCCATTTTCTTTTTGCAAACAAGGAAGCCCTTGTTTTCACCCTGCAGGCACAAACAACTATCAGTTACGCGAATGCATCACTAAAATCGTATATAATTGGAAAGGCAGGTTCCACAATTTACCTGATAACCTTGCCAAGGCAGACGTCCCCGTAGAAGAAAGACTAATGTATAAGCTAGAGATTCTAAATCATCCCTCCTACTGCCTATTCTCCCAAGATGTGCATGAACACTAGCATAACGAACTGTTCCCCTGAAATAAAAGCAGTAACAAACAATAAGACCAGTCTACACATTGAATTGATCTAGCTATGTGTGCAAGCAAGCCTGAGATGCATACAGCCACAGACACAGGAGGTTTACTAATTACTACTCCCTCCAGTCACATATACATGTCGTTTTGGACATCGACACGGTCTCCAAAATGCAACTTTGACCACTAATTTCTATTGTAATATAGTTAGAACACCCAATAAAATTACAAATATTATGAAAAATACTTTTGAGACAAATCTATACATATAATTTTCATGTATCCAATCTAAATATTTAAAAAGATATCGACAGCCAAAGTTTTGAAAGTTTGCATGTATCCCAAAATAGCATGTATTTGTGACTGGAGGGAGTGGAACATGAAGTTTGATTTGACATCTCAATGGTTTGACTGAAAAGATTCAGTTTCCTGGTGAGAACCAAGCAGTTACCAAACATACCACTCAGGATTGGTTGGCTGGTACTGACTGGCATCAGGTGTATTTGGTGCTGTTAAGAAGAATATAGAAACTAGTGGTTGTGCAATACTAAGGAAATGCCAAAAAATGAGAAAAATAAAATTAAAAAGGAAAGAAAATAATGGTTGGCCAGAAACCACTAAAGGCGGCCAGTTTCTGGCGTAACAGTTGAAAAACAGGAAGCAAAACCAATAGAGGAAATACTACAAAATATTCATTGTTGTCGATAAAGTGCTAGCGACAATGTAAATGATGCATATCAGTTATCATAAAAACTTCATCTGGTCACCTGAAAACGTCAGGTCGCTGATCATACTCAACATGGAGGCCTGTTGAACTATCCTTCCAGTTGGTAGCTGCCATTGGAAGATCAAACAACACTCAATCAATTCAGACTCCTTAATCTGTCGCCTACCTAAAGAAGAGTTAAATACACACAACACGATCAAGCTGTTGTTTACTTGACAGGCAGTTAAATTTAATTACCTAAGCCAAGATCAACAAGAAAGAGTTTCTTTTCTTCAGGAGTTCCAGGAGGCCCTAGCAAGAAATTCTCTGGTTTAACGTCCCCGTGAACATATCTGCAATTGCAAAGCATTGTTTGTTACAAATTTGTTAGCACAGCTAACAGATATATCAAACAGAAGGTATTGTGAGGAGAGGGAATGGTTGAAGACCAACGATTAGGGATGCCAACTGACCCTTTTGAATGAATTTTTTCAAGTATGGACATAGCTTCAATAGCAATGCAAGCAACCATTTCAACGGACATTCTACAAAACAAAGAGTGCTGTTAATGGTCAGCTAAAAGCCTATGGAAAATGCTGGGTATAAGAGTAAATTTGACAACTCACGAGTGGGAATTATTATTCCAGACATCCCACAGGCTGGGTCCGAGCATATCCATGACCTGCATTGTTTAAACCAATTTAACCAACATCTACAAATGAGGAGAAAGAAAGAAGTTACTGTTGTAACAGTCCAAACAAAGTGCTATTACCATAACATAGTAATCCCCTTGGCGCCCTTTGTAGTGGACTCGAGGAACCCCATGAATACTACCAAGGGTGCTACAAATGCGATAACCATGAAAATCAGTCAACACCTGTGTCTTGAGAGTATCTCAGCAAAACCTACATCTTGCTATACCCCAAATCGTAAGATCATGAATACACTTACTTGTAAACCTGCCACTCATAAGGAGGCCCGTGGTTGCATCCTTTACTGCTCCTATGCTCAAACTTTAACGCCACCTATCATACAAAAGCAGTAGATTTATTCGCCACTGCTAATACCACCCACAGGCCATAATTCTAGTTTTCCAAGTGGGTTAGTAGAAAAATCCTCTATTACCTCCACAGCGCCTGGACCATTAGCTGAAATGCGGCGGCCAACATATACTTGGCCAAATCCTCCTTTCCCAAGCTTTATGTTAACTCTATACTTTGGTGAATTGCCCACCTGAACCTGTATAGAACAAACAGGCATAGATTAAACCAAAAATCATTTGGAACAATTGGAGGCAAACTGGAAGCTAACGCCGTTGGGCAGAAAAGGGTAAAACAGACGGCACAGAACCGAAATATGCGAGCTAATAAACCCAAATATCTATAATCTATGTGATAATCTCAACAAAGATTTGAACAATCCCAACCAGAATAAGTCACTTAGCCTTAAAAATCTCACTTTGCAAGTTAAACCAAAATTCCTCTTCACGGATGCATCAACGGAAAACTACCATAAGGCTAAACGTTCTCTGATTGTATCAAGCCCATGCATAGTAGGCACAACCGCACAAGTGAAGCATGGTAGAAACATCTCACCGTCTCAGGGACTGGAGTGGTGGTCCCCTCGTCCTCGACAGCCTGCTTGTCGGCGCTGCGCGCCGCGCTGTCCGGGTCGTCCATCCGCTTCTCGCCGCCGTTTTCCCCCGCGAGCTTGATCTCCTCCTCCTTCGCGGCCGCCTCACCCCCGCCTCCTGTCTCCTTCGTCCTCTCCGCCCTCCTCGCCGGCGGTGGCGCCCGTGCTATCGCCTCCGCCTCCGCCGCCGGATTCTCCTGCGCCTCCCGGGCCCTCCGTGCCGCGCTACGCAGCACAGGCATCCTCAGCCATGTTGCCCCATGCCCCACGCCCCCGCCGCCCTCGTCTCCTCGCTCAGATTCCACCTGCCAAACTACAGCAACACCGCCGATCTCACGGAGGAGGGGGCGACGCAGCGACCCTAAGGTCGCGGTGGCTAGCACGGAGGCGAGCGGGAGGGCTAGGGTTCGGGGCTTGTGCAGATGCGAGTATGTGACGGAAGGGGGGCGGCGGTGGTGCTGATGTAACACCGGCTAGACGCAGCGGGGTCGTTACGAGAAAGGAAAAAAAAAAAGGGATTAGCACCGTTCCACCTTGTGTGTACATCATCTGCCATCCGTCCGTGTGCGGAAATAGCCAACTCGCCAGACGCGATGGCGTAATGGCGCTTATTTTGCTTCGAAAACCCAAGAAGCTACGTCAAAGATGTGCGTGCTTGCTGGATAACTGTCTTTTGCCGTGAGACCACGGCGGACATGCGACGGTGTACAACACGCTGATGGTTGATCTGTATATTACATACATTCATCGTAAACGAAGCAGTTTGGTGATGGGTGGTGGCATCGCCAGTTATGAGCATGAATGA
The DNA here is from genome assembly GCA_036346355.1 of Rhipidocladum racemiflorum. Taxonomy (NCBI): domain Eukaryota; kingdom Viridiplantae; phylum Streptophyta; class Magnoliopsida; order Poales; family Poaceae; genus Rhipidocladum; species Rhipidocladum racemiflorum. The sequence goes on along the minus strand of CM070570.1, from coordinate 30,268,875 downwards.
AATAGCTTAGGGGTAATAAAAGTGTGCAAAAGAAAGAATTGTGATAGTATTACTCGTGGTGGTGATTGCCAGTGGAAGATCAGTAGAATGAAGAGGAGCATGACGACACTCTCGGTGGTGTAGGCCGCAAGGGTGCTCAAGCACCGGCTCTCATCTTCGCATCCTTAGGAACACCTTGGAATCGACGTTAAAGTTGTGTGAGACTAGACTAGAGGCGGGAAGTGGGGCGTAAAGACTACATGGTTTATCGTTTATTTTATGTAGGTACCATGTTTGTCTTTTATGTAATCGATAGGTGGAAATAGGAAGTTAATGTCGTAATTGACTTTTCGATAAAATGGTTCTCAATTGAAATACTATAATACTACATTTTGCAATACAAATAGAGTAGTCATAAATCATGTGCAGCTTTGTACTTACATGGATCTTTTATTGTTATTCTTTGACCGTTTTAATAATATCTTAAAAACTCTAACTTTACCGTGAAAAATAATCGGTAATCATTTTTTTTTCCCAGACATCGGCAATGGTGTGGCCAGAAGGCCATGGCGTGGCAAGGTTTGTCATGACACCAAAGATGGCGTGGCTATCAGGGGTCATTTTTGGAATACATCAGGGTGAGGGTTATTTAAAAATATTATTCATAAAAGAGTTGTTTGGTAAAAAAAAAATCGTTACATGACACAATATATATATTATTATTTGAAGTAGTGTTGCATCTTTTGCTCAAAACAGAATTGTATTTCGTGAATCATATTAAATTTTAAATATATTTTTATTAATGCGAGAATCTACAATCTTTCAAGTAAAAATAATGCATTCAATTAACTGTGTATTAATTACATAAAAGATGGATATAGAGATCTTAGTATCTTACTGTAATTTCATTGCGATAAAAGCATAGTCATCATTCAAGCCACAATTTGTCCATTGATCTATGCTTGATTTTTTCAACGGAAACACAAACTATAGGTTCCCAACTACCACCAAAGTGGTTAGCCACGTAGTTTCAAAAGAAAAAAAGAAAAGGTGGTGTTTGGGGCTCTTATGATATACTAGATAGAATTTCAATCCAAGCATAGAAATACTCTATTTATTGATGGGCGAATTCGAATCTATTCTCCTATTAGTTTTGTTCTATATTAAGGACCCCCTTGTACAGAGAGAACCAATCTAATAAATAGAAAACTTTGCCTCCTACTTTGTGTTCTTGTGTTTCCGTTGGTGTGTTGTTGATTGATCGCGGGTGAATGACTACATTTTATAACACGTTATCAGCACGAAGATTTAGAATGATGAAGCCCTCTACTAGATTCAGAGAGGCTAGCAAGAAGGTAGGTTTACAAATTCTTCAACTTATTGTTCGGACGTACCCTGCTGCATATCTTGTCCGGCCTGAGCTGTGCCATTGTTCAAGTGTCCTCTGCGAAAGTTTTGTGGTTGTCTTATTGCATTGTTGGAGGCTTTGGAGTTGTTCATGCTTGATCTTGCATTTTTGCTGCTTCTTAGGGCAATTTTTGGCGAAGTGCCCAATTTCCTGACAATTAAAGCATGCGACTCTAGTGACAAGAGGTGAATCCTTTTGTGTTGGTCTTCCCTGTGTTGCATTGAAGATCATTAAGCTGTCTGGGCTGTTCACCATGGATGACTCCTCGATTGTAGCTGTCGGTTCAGGTTGGACTGACCGCGACGGAATTACTCGAGCTTTGGAAAAAGCTCCAGGATTGAACCTTTGGAAAGCCATTCTTCTTTTACTGTTCTCCATCTCTAGGTGCTTGCCTTCTTGACGAAGTGCCTTGTTGATCGGCTGATGGAAGTCGGAATAGTCATAGGAGATTAGCTAGATAGACAACTCGTCATTGAGCCCTTCGAGGAATCTCTCCTACTTAGCCTCATCCGTGGCCATGTCTTCTAGCGCATACCGTGCTAACTGGTTGAACCTGTGCAGACACTCGGTCACGGTCAGGGTTAACAAAACCGAACGAAATTCTCGAATTTCGTTCGGTTTTCGAGATTTCGAGTCCCACCGAAATATAAAACCGACCGGTAAACCGGTCCAGTTCAAAAAAAATTCAAAAAATTTAAAAAATTTTATACTATGTAAACCGAGCGGTTTTTCGAGGAAACCGAACGGTTTTTCGAGCAAACCGAGCGGTTTTCGAGGAAACTGATCGATTTTCGATTTTTTTGAATCTGATTTGAAATTTTTTTGTTCAAACACTCGGTTTTCAAACTCTTCGGTTTTTACCGATTTTCGAGCGGTTTTCGCGAAAAACCGCTATCGGCGGGGTCTCGATTTTCAATTCGAAAACGGTTTTGTAAACCCTGGTCACGGTACGGCATCCTTAGCGCAGACTACATAATTCTTTCTTCTTCAAGGATATAATACCAGAGGGTATATGAGCTCGTCAAAAAGCCTGAACAAACTCATCCCATGTGATGGCCTGAGTATCCTGATGGGAAAGGCAAAAGTTATCCCACCATTCCGAAGCTGGTCCATTAAGTTGGTGAGAGGCAAACAGAACTCCCTCACGGTCACTGCACTAAGATATGTCCAATTTCTTTTCAATTACCCTGAGCCAATCATCAGCGTCCATCGACTCAATGCTGCTGGAGAAAGTCAGAGGTCTGGTCCTCATAAACTCAGACAGCCTAGACCGAGGAGGTGCATGAGCGAGTGGAGCAGCAGCTTGGTTGTTGTTGATTGATTGTGCCAAAAGCTGGATTAGCTGGTTTTGATTGGCCATCACCTCCTGCCAATCAGGTACATCAGCTAGCGGTGGCGGTGGATTTGGGGTGTTTCCATTTCTAGAGGCTTCGTTGTTGAGGTCGATCCCACTCTCGTTGCGACGGGTGTCATCATCTGTTGGTTGCTTCAAAAAGGATAGGAAAGAGGAAGACTAGGAACTAGGGAATAAGGATTGCACATCCAACAAAGAAGCAATAAACACCAACCTTATTATTACAATATATTATTTATTGTGGATGTCAATAAAAGATGAAATAGAGGAAATGGGACAGCTCACAACATCGTCTACTAAACTGGATAGCACAACCGAGACCTTAATTGGGGTATTTCTCTGGTCTTGATATTCACAACCTTCGGGGCAAAGGTAGTAGTAGACTCCAAATAGTGCTTGTCTATCCATTACTTTGCTTGGTGCTATCTCTGACCATCTATCATTTTGAAAAGGGAAAGAAATACATACAACTCCTTTTAAATAATGATTTAAGGTAAGATCAAGATATAACAAGACAAGAGTAGAACTTGTACGAAATATTTTATTATTTTAAAATAAGTCCTTAAGGTTAAACCGTTATAACTAAGGCCACTCGTACAATTGATATAGCTCTGATACCACCTCTGTTGGACCCCGAAAAAACACTTCTGAAATTCTCTGTGTATCATGTACTAGTCCAGGAAAGCCTAGTACACAAAGTAGAAATGTTATCACAACATATCAAACATATTTTATTAATTAATTATTCCAGTTTAAAGAACGAGTGGCACGCATGCCGAAAAAGAAAACAGCGAAAATAAAGTAGATTGAAGTAAAGCCCAATAGATTTGCCACAGGCAATCGACTGGAAAGCGGTCTAGTCCGTCTAGTCCTCACCATCGTATAACTCCCCCTCTAATGAAGGATCTCTACGCCGGCGCATGGAACTATTCACTTGGCTGATTGCAAAGAGTATGCAATAACTAAGATGAAAATAGTTACATTAGAGATGTATGATGGAGCACATTGACGAGAGTTTGGTATGTATTTGGCATAAACAAGAATCTAATATATGTGAGGTTGCTTGAACACAAAGGTTGTGAGGTATCACTTCAAGGTGGAGTCATACGAGTTGCTTGCAAAGGGCATGTGATCAAAAAAAATATCTGGAGCAGCGGAGGATACCGATTAATAGGTAAACCTAAAGGAAGAGTAATCAATTGGAGGTCTGAAAAATCCTGATTAGGAGAAGAAAACCGCATCATAAACAGTTGGTAATCTGATCTCACTGCAATTACGTGCGGAACTGCAAAGATAATTGCAAAATCTAGCCGACGCAAACACGAAGGTGCGAGCTGTTGGAAGAAGTAATACGTGGCATGACCAACCACGAAGTACCATCTAGAATGTGGAGCTCAGAGGTGGTACAAACCTATGGCATTGAGGGCTATAGGAACAGAAGGTGTGGTTAACCAAACTACACAACGAATATGCTCTCATGTGGAGGGTTCAGGCAGCCAAACCCAAACACCGACACACACATTGCGGTGTTGTGCATGAGCCACTGTGGTGGGGCCACTCCCAAAGGTGGGAGGAAAAAATAATACAGAGCCGACTTGGAGTGAGTTCTTGGAGGAGCATGATGACTTCAACGGATAAGAGTCAATATGGAGATTGTTAATTATGATAACTCATATCTAGCCTTTTAGGATTTAAAAATATGTGTTAGATAAATTCTAATAGGATTAGGATTCCTACTTTCTTTCATAGTAGGATTCCTACTTGCTTTGGAGGATGACTAAGGGAGCTATACAAACCCATGATGTGGTCATGGAGAACCCAAGCAACCATGAAGCCACAAGCTAACTCATCCAAAGTAAGATGTGCATGAGAGAATTAGATGATAAGTTATTCTTTAGCTCTAGGTTCTTGTATAGAGCAAGGATCCAAATGACTTAAAAGGTTTGGAAGGTTGTGAGAGAGCAACAATCCCTTGTACTCTTTTGAGGTTGCGCTTAAAGAATTTGCGGTCGGCTTTGCCAAGTTATTTCTCTCTCATCTTAGTTGCTTCAATGTCGTTATTTTGGCTCTTTGTACGAGAGTTATCATCTTTGTTTGCACGCTCATGCTAAATCTCACAAAACTCTGATCCGATTCGGGGGCTATTGCGCATAAGAAAAGGTATCAGATGTAACAATTGTGACCAAAATTAACCATGTCCATTGGACAGTACCAAAAAATACTCTTTGTTGTTATGTGCTATGTTACATGATATAACATTATTGGACTAGCCTATGGACTCAATCCTATATTACATGGTTTTGTTGGTTATATCGAAGATATAAATGAAATTAGCTCGGTTTAACCTGAATTTGTGGCTGACCTTGGAGTGATCCATGTCTGGGTAGGACCTAGTAAGGGTGCAGTCCATTCGGATAGTTTCCGACCGACCGGATGTATTCGGATAGTTGTCAGATTTGGATTTAGTTTCGGATATTTTGTTTCAGATTCGTATTTGGGATATTATTTTTCATCAGTTCAGGATATTCTAAAATAATTTTTGCATATTTTCAAAAAAAAATTATTCAGGTATCCGTTTGAAAGTGCATCTAGGCCCCTAAAGAAGTTTTGGATAATTAATGACAAATGATTAAAGGGACTAATGTGTTCAATGAGTTTGTGAACAGGTAAAAATCCCAAAGTGAGATTATCTACATACATGGGATACCCTTAAAAAGGATTGAGTAAGAAAAACGGCATCATGAGTATGTATTTTACATTTTTTAGTACAAGGAATGTCGTACTATTAAGAGGGATGCATTGTAGTTGATCTAGAGTTAGTCTCTATGCTCAGATGAATGATAGTTAGTTTTATTTGAGAGACATGAAGTCACTGCACTTGCATCGGAATGGTTTCCTTTGAAGTTCAGGTCGGACATTCCGATCTTGGGTCAGAAGTTCCGATACGTTCAGACATTCCGATGCATAGTTGTGCCTGAGTCCGAAGCCCCTACAACAGATCGGACTTTCGGAGGTTTCAAGTCGAAAGTTCCGATGCGTGTTGAGATCCCAAAGGGTGCTCTCTGTTGATTTCGGACGTTCCGATCATTTGGATCGGAAGTTCCGATCAATATTAGAACGAGAAAAGGGTGCTCTCTGTCGAGTTCAAAAGTTCCGATGAATGCAATCGGAAGTTCCGATGTGTTTAAGTTCTAATATGGGAACTCTCTGTTAGCTTCAGTTGTTCCGATCTAGGAATCAGACATTCCGATTCGGGCTTGGTGAAATTTCTTGAGAAAATTTCTTAGAGGTGGCTCTCTGTGAGCTTCGGAAGTTCCAATGCATAGTCTTTTCGACCGTTGGAGTGTGCCAAGTTCTGGAAGTTTACACACATCGGAAGTTCCGATGTTGGGATCGGAACTTCCGATATGTGGCTGAGTGCGGGTATAACAGCTAGTTTTTGCCCAAATCTATAAATACACACCTTCACCTCCTTTGAGAGGTTACACACTTTGTTGGGCTGAACTTGTGAGCTTGTAGAGCACAATCTAAAGCATTATTGAGTCCTCCCATTTGATCTTAGTGATCATCTAGAGAGTGAGAGATAGAAGTGAGTTCTAGTGCTAGAGCAAAAGCGAAATCATTCATCTTGAGCATTAGAGAGCATCTTCAAGATCACTCCACTTTGCATTTGTTACTCTTGAAGGTCGATTTCGCCTCCGAAAGGGAAGAAATCAAGAGTGAAACCGAATCTCAAGTGTGACCAAGGTTTGGGAGGAAAGGGTTGGAAGAGACCCGGCTCTTTGTGAGCCTCCTCAACGGAGACGTAAGATCCCCTCAAGGATCCGAACTCCGGGAAACAAACTCTTGTCTCTTTAGTTTGATTTCTCTTGAATTACTTGTGTGTAATCCTTTTATTTGAACTCATCTATTGTTGCTACTCTAGTCTAGATCGTTTACTCATTCTTGTACTCAACTAGAGTAGAAGAAGATTGTAGATTACTAGAAGTTGTTACTTGTTCTCGAATTTCAGTACCGATCGGATATTTCGATACTTAATCGGAAGCTCCGATACCTTTTTCGCTACGATTAATTTCATTTAAAATTTTAAATAGCCTATTCGCCCCCCTCTAGGCAATTATCACATCTTTTCACCGTTGTATTGGCCCAGTACTTTGGCGGTTTGGCCGACCCAATAGCAACATATTGCTGACTCGGTAGCCAAGGACAGCCATGACCATGGTCAGGAAAGAGCAAGACACAAACAAGAAAGGTAAACAACAAGAATGAAGAGATCAAGAACAGGAAACACTTGAGATTTGGGAAGACCACTTTGTGCTCCTCATCTTGGACTGATGAGACTGATCCAGAGAAATTGAGAAATTTACAAGAAACATAGAAGCAAGGGAACATTTGAGATTTGAGGAGACGTTGCATGAGAATTGAAAAATAAAATAAAAAAACCCAATCGGTCTCCCCAAATCTTTCAACAAAATAAAATCTCTCACCATGTAACAGCTCAGCTCAAATAACAAAACTCGAATCGTTGTTGTCGTGCCGCCAGGGGGAACGTGCCGTCCTCAGTGGGTGGTGCCATCGCGGGTGAAAGCGCTGCCTAGAGCACGGATGCCGCTGCGGGGACTGTGTTGCCTAGAGCATGCACGCCACCAGGAGCAGCCTCGCTGTAGGAGGCAGCCACGTCGTCCTCAGCCATTTTGGCGAAATTCGGTATCTTGCCTTCGATTTGGGGATCTTGGGTTCAATCTGGGGATTTAGGATTCGAGGGATCGAGTCTCCACGGTGATTTGGGATAGAGAGGGGAGAGGAATGAACTAGGGTGTCATCGCGTTGGGTTTAGCCCGGGGACAGGATCACATGATGTATACCGGTTGTTGTCTACCATGTGGCCCAGGTCAGTGTTCATAAAACCACCGAAAACCGCTCGAAAATCGTGGTTTTCGATCATATCAAGCCGGTTCGAAATCATAAACCAATCGGTAAACCGTTTTAATTCAAAAAAAATTTGAAAAAAATTATGCGACAAAAACCGGTAAAAAACCGATGAAAACCAAGCGATTTTTCGAGAAAACCGCTCAAAAAACCGCCCGCCCAAAAGGTTCAAGTCGCCGACCGATTTTTGTTTTTTTTAAAAAAAATTGTTTTGAATTTTTTGTTCAAACGCCCGGTTTTAAAACTCTTCGGTTTTTGACGATTTTCGCGGTAAACCGGTACCGTCGGGATCTCAATTTGTCAGTTCAAAATCGGTTTGGTGAACCCTGGCCACGGTTAGCAGTGTCTATGAGCACATGGGTATTTTGGGTATTTCTGAAAAAATTGACATACTTAAGGAGGGAATGTGGCTACTAGATAATAGTGATGTCATATTGTTGAAGAATTTTAGAAACCAATGACATAGAATGGATAAGCACTTATTTGGTGATGAATCGTAGAAGTGGGAGCTAATCGTAATTTGACGTAAATCCATTTTATTGGACTACCAGATAAAATGACTTCTTAAGTTGCGATAATCTTGTTGCATGTTGAATTCGTATGATTGATTAATCATTGCTATATGTGTGCTATATGGAGTATCTGTTTTCACGCGATGTTCGGCAAAAATATTCGGTACCGTATTGATTCCGCTTCGTATTTGCTTTGAAAAATAAAACCGATATTATCTGTGCCGTATTCGTATTCGGTATTTTCTGTATCCGATTTCGAGTCCGACAAAAAAATATGGTTTTTTTTTTAAAAAAGCGACATCCGATCGAATCCGAGCCGATTACACCCTAGGACCTAGCTTGACCCTCAAATAGGTAGGACCTAGGCCTACATTCAGCGGCACAAAAAGGTTAGCCTGGCGGCCCTGGCAGCCTGGCTTGCCAAATGCTCATGTCTAGTTTTATCCACTCGTCTTTGGAGCTGCGATGGTTGTTTATATCATATATAACTTACATATCAAAACCCCCCAAAAAAGCACAGTGGTTTGCAGTTTTAAGTCGAAACCATCCAAACAACGACTAGGTCATCTTCAGTTCTCAGTAAACTCACCTTGTAGAGTTTTCCACTTTGCGGGATCTTTATTGGATTATTCGGTCAACAAACTAGATATGCTCGAAGGTCGTAGTGTGACATTATGAGCTTGTGATTGGCAATTCAGATCATCGATTTTCTGGTCAGGCGGAAGCAATATGCCCCAAGAGGGCGGCAAAACAAATCAACTTACAATTGTCCCACTTCTACGGTCTTGAGTTGACGCCACATTTCAGATGCGGGAACCTCCTAATATTTAAGAAAAATTACATTGTTCACTACAAAAAAAAATTATATGGGAGAACTGTGTTCCAAACATAGCCTGTCGCTACCTACCAAGTCTCCCTTCCCTGCAGCAACTTGCACGGTGTCCTAGGCATCTACTTCCTCCGGTTTGGTAATACCTGTCGTTTTGGACATAGTGATGATTAAACTTCTGAAACTTTGACTAACAATATATTTTTAAATATTTAAATTGGATACATAAAAATTATATATATAGACTTGTCTCGAGAAGTACTTTCATAATATTATAATTTTATTGGGTTTTATAAATATATTATAATAAAAATTAGCGGTCAAAGTTGTGTTTTGAAGATCGTGTCGATGTTCAAAATGACAGATATTACTAGACTGGAGGGAGTATGTTACCGGATCATAAGCTCGGGGCTCGGGGGATCCGTCCGTTCGTTGCGTATCGGATCCCACAACGCAAACGACGATCGGGACCCGTCTTCCCCGGTTGTCCAGAGCTCAACCAAGTTGTCATAAGCTAGCCGCACTGCTCCAAGCGTCACATAACCACAAGCTGGCTCCACGCGCACAGCTCGGGACCAACCAGTGGAGAGTTGCGGCACCTGCCCAACGCCCTCCCACCAACTATTGCATCCAGCACAGTGCAGCACACCCTTATGATCAGATCAGCCGCTTTAAACCACTGTACACAAAATGGGCAATTGCAATACGATGCAGTACAAACACAGGTGTCCTGGAGAAAAGCTTTTTTTTTTTTTACTATTATTGATTTCATATTGCACAAACAGTTTGATTGAGATCGAGTACAAGAATTGGCTCAAGTGGGGTTGTATTTTGATATATTGGGTCAAGCTGTCAATACAAGCTGGTACACTTGTGATCAACATGAAGTGTGAAAGAATGGATTATAGCCCATGGCCAAACAAATAACGTTACTTTACAAAAGGGAGGGCATGGGAATACAAAAAACTTTATGGGGGTTAACACTGCATCAAACCAGTAGGGAACCTTAAGCGTGTAGCGGTGGAATCAGGAAGCAATGCCTGGATCGGCGAGAATTAGAAAGACCAGAAAACCTATGGCAAGTTCGAGTTGGCTAGCTCCCCCATGGACGATGCCACTTCTCTCGATGCGAAGTCCTGTAACATTCGAAAACATTGATCAGCTTACTTCGGTAAAAAATGTTCAGCAAAAGAACTTTGTGAGACGATACACGAACAAAAAAAAACGAAACAACATGAAAATACGCGATAGAAATATAGCTTAGTTGAGTACCTGCAGGCGGTGTAACAAGTACATCAAGAAGAAATGCACAAACACCTGGTATAGGTACATGCAGATTCAGTTGGAAAGCAAACCTTAATATGACCCAAAAAAACAAATACAGGAAGTAAAAATTATGCAGTTCTTGCCAGATAGAATAGCAGGCTGATTCTAGCAACAGGGTGCCGCCACAAAAATCTAGTTGCGCGCACAGCTCCTGAATCTAGAAGCTTCGCAGCCTTTTGTAACTGGAACACAAAAGATGCAAAGAAAGCAAGGTAAAATTCGACATTCCTTTCCCACCATTTATCAGGATGCAGCACTTCAGATTTCCAATGGTCATATATACCTGCTGATTTGCTGTCACCATGTGTCGATGATGTAAAGGAAGAGGCCTGAAATATGCTCAGTTAATTGTCTAAAACTGTACTAGAACGTGCAAATAAAGGAACAAAGCCAAGATTATGGGAATCATCAAGTAAAATTTAACAACAAAAGGCTGCTTCTATTTTGATTGAACGTTCTCATAGAACCCAAAAATGATAAATGTAAGGACCCTAAAAATCCAATTAAACAAATGCATTTGTTAAGCATCTAATCAACATAATAGCATGCAAATAAGCTTGATGACCAATTTTGCACAGAGAATTAAAGTGACCATTGTATCCTCTTGTAGTCAGTGTAAGGTTAAGGGTAGAAGGGTAAAATAGAGCACTGTAAAGAGACAAGATCACAGCAGCAGTGTTTCACTTCCATTTCTCTTCCCTTTCTCTTGGTTACAACCGAGGACACAACCTGTTAGCAGTCAGGCAGCCAGCCATTCTTGACTTTCCCCATTCCAACCAAAGCACTTTCCTCATTTCGATCACAGCCAGCCAGTGAGTAGCACAACATTCATTTCCCTAGCTCATTCCCCATTCCAAGCAAGCACCAGAGCTACTCCTTCCATCACCACACTACCAAACCAAGAGACAGTGGGAGAGCAAGTACCAGCAACTACAGCTGAAGCCAGGAAGGAGAAGCTGAGCCAGAGGAAGCTGGCCGAATCAAGAGGAGGAAAAGGGCAAAGGAGGAGCCAGATTGAGCATCAAGACCTCGACCACCCCTCCACCAGTGCCTCCTCAACTTCATCCTCAACTCCAGAACCACACACATCACCTCCAGAGCTCAAGTAAGGCAGTAGAGTAGTAGTATAGAATGTGCTAGATGAGTAGATCGAGTAGTGCAGTAAGTAAATCGGGCGGAATAGCAAATAGATCGGGGAAATCCCTTGAGGTCTCAGTAGGGGAGTCTCTATAGGGACCCGCGAGAAATGTCCCGGTCATCACCATGCACCCCCCGGCGTGCATACATAACCGGTAACGTCACCTCGCCCCCCAAACCTAGGATTTCTCACCCTAAAATCGCCATCGACCTTCTTACCTTTAAATCACAGCACCAACCCCACTCAAGAACTCATTTCCCCGTGTTCAACCGAAGCATCAAAGCCCTCTAAGCAAAGAACCCAATCCAAGTAGCAAGCACCCAAGAACCCTAGAAACCAAACCGAGTAGAACCAGCAAGAAGAAGTTAGTTGCGCTAGGTTGCGGTAGAAGTGGGGCTTGGTCAACGCCGAGAATCTGCTGCATGTGACCGAGCCGAGCACAAGACCAGGCCAGATGACGGCCGAGGCATGGCTGGTGGCGGCCAAGCCAAGACGGGGCCAGAGCCAGGCGGCAGCCGACGGGAACGAAGGCCGGCGGGTCGAGGGAGAGTAGAGACGGCGGGGCCAGCTCTGAGCCGAGCCAGGAGAGTCGGCCAAGAGGGAGGTCGGCGGAGAGAGAAGCCTGGGGAGTTCGGCTCCTGAGAAACCGAGAGAAGCCAGAGTTGGCTGAACCAGAGAAAAAAAGAGGGGAAGCAAAAGAGAGAAAAGACAGGAGAGAAAAGAAAAGAGAAAAAGAAAAGAAAAGAGAGGGGAAATTAGAAAAATGGGTTGATCGTCGCGAACCGTGATTAATTAGCTAACCTCTAGCTGAACGCCTAAGAAAATCAAAACATTAGTAAATAGCCTTATTTAATTAAACAAATAGCTGTATAAAATTCGCAAATGCATGAACAGCCCAAAATAAGGATAAAAACCCTTCAAGATAATACTGTTATTGTTGGAAATGGTTGGATGCCATGAATCATGTTCAAAATTAATTGCCATAAAATTAATACTTTATAATTTTCAGGACAAGAACTGAATCAATCAAACTACCAGCTCCAGCTTTCGAGCGAGGCCATACTTTCCGATATTATACCAGGCAAGTTTCTTTGATCATATTTTATTAAAGGTTTTCCAATGCTTTCATTAATTACATCACTGCATGAGAAAATTTATATTACAAATAAAATCTTAAATCGAGTGCGGATGGATAGTATGGATTGATGGATTGATATTTGGATTTGGTATTGGATTGGTCATCTAATGAATGGATTAGTTGATGTATGTTTATTATGGTTGGTGGAGGACGCCAATGAGAAGGATTGTTATGCCGGTGGGGTCAACTACTAACAATGTAAGGTCAAACAACTAACACTTGGACAATAAGCTGTAAATTCAGTATCAACCATAGTGCGCAAAATCTGTCAGAAAATGTTATCCTATGAAAGTATTAGAATCTCCACACTATGTAAGAAATCTAGGAGCGTACCTCTGGGATATGCCAGTAGGCTCGGAGGTGCAAACCAAAGTAGTGGCGGTATATTTGAAGACATGGGTAGAGTTACTGCCGATGACGAACTGTTAGAGTACAACTGTATCTGCGAGGTTATAGGGCAGCCTGGGATAGCTGTCCCCAACTCGAGTACAGGGTTGGAGATCTAATACTGGATTAGTGATAAACATTCTGAGACATCACAGGATAGTGTCACTATGGGTAAAGTGATACAAACCTGCGCAGGATGAAATCATGAATTCATGCCAGTCTCTTGGATTGAAGACTACAGAAGCTAAGTCTGTCTCATACAGTGTTAGTAGTTGTTTTTAGGAAATCTAAAATGAACAACCCATAAAGAAAACCTACTTTTAGTAAAAATGGATTTTGAGGGAAGGTGGTCATTAGATGGATTTGAATTGGATTGAGAGAGAAATTCATCTATTGCATTTTTGTTAATAATGCTTGCTGAGTACTCGATACTCACTCTTCTTAAATCCCCCTCTGCTTAGGAGGTGAGTCATATGGAGTTATGGACGCACCGTTGAGACATAGGGTGAGGATTGTTCGCAAGAGCAGGACCACAGGAGGACTAGGAGATTTAGTAGATCGTATCCTCGTTCTGGGTGGTCTTCAAGGTAATAGATGGTTGTAAAATATTTTTGTTGTACTTGGATCTAGTGTTTAATTATTGTGAAAGAAATGTAGCCTTGCGTGGCTCAATGGACTGTAATAAAGGTTCCATTTCAGTCTCTAATTATTGTTCTGCTGCAACACTTTGAATACGATATAGTAACTGGTAATGTGTGGGTCGCCCAATATTTTGCTAGCCACTATGCCGAGATTCACATAATTAGCTTGGTGTAATAGTAGTGTTACTGTCGTTACCTCAGGGCTAATTATGCGGGTCGCCACAATAACATACTTAAACAAAATTTTCAACCATGTTTATTAACAAAAGGAAAATGGTCAAGGTCAACATACTCTAGTGCCTTGATATCAGCATCTTCTTCCCACGATGATGCTGATCTACGAGCAACTCTATTCCTTTCTGCTTCTACCTATCAAATGAAGGACAGTGATAACAGAATGGAAGCACCATAAGAACATCTGGATGACATTGATTATAGCAAAAGCAACAAAAGGAGGAAGAGAAATTAGGAACCTGCACTTCGTGAAATTGCTTCAACGATTTCTCCAGTTGGAACTCTAATGCACCCTTTTCACTGGCCATGGATTCTAACTGTGTTTGCTTGTGGTACTGGAGGAAAGGATGCATACACAATTAAATTATATCTTGTTAATCAAAATGTCAAGAATACAAAAGAAAATTGATTTAATTCATTGCGTACCAGCAAGTCAGTAAGCTCGCGATATCTCTTCTCTAGCTCAATGTGCTCCTAAAAACAAGACACATTTGCATAAATAAATGTAACCTGATTCTCGTAACAAGCTGGGTTATAGTAACAATCATCTGCATACTTTGGCTAGGATTATGAAAGTAACACCAACAACTGCAACACGAGTTCACCTGTCGAGAATAATGCTCTGCATCTCTTCTCATTCCAGCCATTTCAACTCTCATCTTCTGTAACTCTGCCTACAACATAAAAATAAAGATGCACAATGAATAATGGATCAAGTCATGGCATATGAAAGCAACTCTATTGAAATATAATTTTTCCCACCAGACTGCATCCGATCACCGTATTAGCATTCCTATTACGTAAACTTCTAGTTACAAGTTACAACTTAACAAATTTAAACCACATATATCCAATAGAACAACAAGTCAAGAATTGACAAACAAAGCTGTTTCTTTGATATCTTATGAAATAAATGGTACCTCCAAGGATGATATCTTAGCTTCTGCCTCTCTTTGGCTTTGGCGTGCGCGCTCAACTTCCTCCTGCCATGCCTGCATCTGCTTTCCAAAAGCACAACAGTAACTCAGTAAGAGAAAACAAACACCAAAATATTACATTTCATCATATTGCTTCATACGCTAGTTCAATTATTTCCAAAGAAAAAATTAACAGTTAGGCATTTGTAGTCAGTACTATATACCTTGTGCAACAAGGGCATTTCACATCAAATACATTGAGTACACTAAAAGTGCAGCTCAATATTAAGCCCAAGAAGAAAATATGGTGCTTTGATTTTCACCTGAAGGACTTGATTAGCTTCTTCGGAAGGCTTTTTCTGAGCACGGCGATTACGAGTTTCCATCTCCTGTAGTTCTTGGTGCAGTGATGCACACTCAACCTAAGATAACCAGAGTATTGATAGTGAATAGCACAAACTAAACAGCTCAGATATGATACACAGTGCGGAAAGGAATTTACCTCGAGCACAGCCACCTTGTGCTCCAATTCCATTGCTCTTGATGAGCTTTGATCAGCAGCTCTCTGGACGGCAGCAGAACAGTTAAAATCATACTAATTTTGCTATTATTCCTTATGGACAGAATCAAAACTGCATGATAGTTTAACAAGAGCAATGATTCTGCTGGAATGATTAGAGGATCCATCAGCTAAAATATGATATTGATAGAATATAAACTAATTAGCACTGCTCAAAATACATGGTTCGGATTACCATTTTAAAGATGAGAGCTGCATAAGGTGGAAGCCAATTATAAATCACAAATATTGAAGAAACTACAGCATGTGAAACATTAGAGTTACCCAACTTGCTACTCAGATCACTATTTCCTACAGTATTCATGCTGGTCCTTGCTTTAAAGATAAACCTCTAAAATCTGAATGGGCAAATTATGTTTCCGCCTTTCAAATCACAGTGTTGGCCCTTCTAAATGTTGAATTAGTTCATGTTGGCAGTTAGAATGTGTATGACATGGCAAGAGAGGTTAAAAGGAACCAAACATCTGCTTAGCAGTTAGTACCAACATGCAATTTTCCTGTTGCAGTTCAAAAATTTTGCCAGATAACTTTGACATCCTTGCAAAATAGATCATGCTGATGCCTGATAGTTATACCTTGTAAAATTACCTGGATTCTAGCAAGAGCATTTGATGCCTCGACAGCCCGATGCTCTAATTCTACTTCTCTCTCAACAGCCGCCTGCAATGTAGTAGAAAGTAATAAAAAATTATTACAGAAGAAACTATGACAAATAGAGAGTAATAAAGAGAATGAACTTCGACAAATTACCATCTTTGTAGCATTATGTGCAATACGCTCCTCTTCAGCCCTGCGCTCTACGGTAGCAAGTTCCTCTCGTAAAGCCTAAAATATAAACATTACATATGGAGGTTATATATATATATATATATATATATATATATATATATATATATATATATATATATATATATATATATATATGCAAGAGTACATGGTGGATATTCTACTCTAGTAAGCCTATTTTATTAACCTGGATGACCCTGGTTTCAGTAAGTTCACGATTCCTCTTGAGGCCATCCACATCTTCCTGGTTTCAACAGACAACAAAATTAATAGATCAACTGTGTTATCGAAGTTTAAGAGCATGACAAATGTTCACAGTCACTCGTACAGTCATACTGTTTAAGATCTATATCCAAAAAGGCTCTAGGAGCACCCCTACGGTACCCCATACAAGAAAAGAAAAACACATTACAAAGCAATCATGATTAGTTCAAGACAACAACAAACTAAAATGTGTGCTTAGCATAGCATATCCCAGAAAGGATAATCACTGTACTAGCATATTTCAACCAATTATAATGATTAAAGACATCAATAAAATGGCATTATGGAGCCCATACTACAAACTAATGAACTATCGTATGGTATAGGATACCAGGACACAATGTATAGTTTCCTTTGGTAGTGGTAATAGTAGTGTGGTTATAGAAAAAATAGCTGAAAAGAGTAACAAAAGATGAAACCTGTAAACATGCGAGCTTTTCTTCTGAAGCTTCTGTTTTTTTCTTCCAAGAGTCCAATGATTTGGCTAGAGACTCAATCTCAGCATTTTTTGCAGTCAAAGCATCAACCATGTTAGATTCAGCTCGTGAACCTTCTACTCTGGACACTGATAGTTCTTGCTGTAGTTGCTTTATGTGAGCTTCATATGAACTACATTTCTCTCTCTGTTATGTGTTATAACATCAATTCATATTAGAGAAAACCACCTACCATGTATGGGATTAAGGTAAATAGCAAAAAGGAATATTGGTCAGATAATTTACCTCCTGAACAAGAAGTTCCTCTAGCTGTGCATTCTCAGATTTATATTCTTGGAGCCGGGACGAAAGTCCAGTGCAGACCTGTTGGTAAGTAGAAAGTAAATTAACAATTCAACATATGGACCTAAAGAAAGCATAGATAATGTGGCAGGGTCACCAAGCTTATCCTTATCCTTACCCGAGCTAACCTAGCTTCTTTTGACTGGCCAGTTTTTACAGCACTCTTTAACAATCCCTGAGCCTGCCAAAGACCAACAAGACAATGCTAGTGTGGGAAGATAACACATTCATATATGAGCACATCTTGGTCATTATGACTTTATGAGTGCAGTTTTCTACAGCCTACCTCCTCAAGTTGGTCTTGATCTTTCACAGAAACTGAATCAGACTTGTGTTCCTGTTGATTTTCTGTGCTTTCTGGTGAATCTGACAAATTATCTTTCTTCGATTGTTGGGATTTGCCAGAACCTTGTATATCGGGCACATCAGAGATATTTTTATCCTGGATAACAGCCATAGCTGTATCTTTCTTGTGCAAACTAACTGCTGGACCAATCTCAGTATTCTGGTTACTGCTTCTTGGCTCACTTCTTTCATCCGGAACTGAAGGAGCAAAGCTTTCCGCGGTACTATCAGAATTTGCAGAACCTGCAACACCATCCGGGACAGGACCTACATCCTCAGAGCTTTTCTCCATCGATTGGACTTCAACAGAAGTATCAACAACATTCACATCTCTATCATTCTTAAGATCAACAGCAGCCTTCTCTCCTTTGTCCGCTGTATCCTGATCACTCGCTCCCTTCGCATCAATTGAAGGAGCTTCAGGTTCACTAGCAGTAGCATCAACATTTGATGAATCCGCAAGTGGCGAAGGCCTGATCTTCTCAACCTTGATTCGTTCCCGCGGCGGTTGCCTGCCCTTCCTTTCCTTCTGAGCTGATGCCCTGTTATTAGCATCCCCAGTAGTGAGCTTCAATGGACCCTGCAATGCGAATTTACAGCAAACTTTAAACAACGCTTCTTACGAACGCAGACTGCAGAGACACAAAGTATGCTCAGGAAGGCTATTCAGTTGCGACTTTCTCCCTCGGCTTTCCCTTCTTCGCTTGCCCTTCTTGGCCACTCGATCCTTCACCAAACAAACATTAGCGATTACTAATCAGTCCACTCGCAGAACAACTAAATGTGCACCGAGGAAACCAAGGAGCCTTACTACCTGAAGGCTGAGAGATAGACTGCTCATCCGTCAACTCGGTGGCCACGATTTTTGCCCTCCGGTCGACGACTTCGAGCAAGTCTGTCACAAAAACAGGCAACTTTTACGCCTCCACAGTACCAATAACTCATAGCGTGTAACGTACTCAAGCAGGCAATGAGATGGCGATGGGTTCGGGTTCGGGTTCGGTGCAATTGGGCACGTTCCACCGAAACGATCGAACAAAGCACGGCATCAAGACTAGTTCGCAAGAATTCGCAATAGGCATCATAATCCCACGGAACAATTGCCGCGGAGACGGCACGAGAGTAGCGGGGGGGAATGCCGAATCTTGGCCGCGAGGAGGGGCGGATCTCGGCGGCGAATCGGAAGGAAGGGAGGGGGAGATTGGCCGCGTACCTTCGGCGACCTTGAGCCAGGAGGCCATGGCGGGAGCTGCCGGATCGCCGCCCTGATGAGAGGAGGGTGGCGCAGTGTGACTGGCGACGACGAGCTGGATAGATGAATGAAGCGATGAGATCTCCGGCAGCGGTAGGCAGCGGGGTGGGGTTTTAATGTGTCGTCGAAATGGTTGGTGGTAGCGGGGTTCAGATCCGACCGGTCGGTTGCTCCAATCGGCAAGATCGAAGAGACACTTACATTCAACCTAATTACACGGCCCGTCTAGCTCAGTTGGTAGAGCGCAAGGCTCTTAACCTTGTGGTCGTGGGTTCGAGCCCCACGGTGGGCGTTTGTTGTTCTAATAATTTTTGGCACTTTTCTATTTTTATTTTGACATCCAGCACTAGTCTATTTCCAACCTCAGTGAATACCAGACAAGCTGATGATATAACCCTCGACTCCTGCGTGCGCTCCTCCATCTTCCAATACTGTAGCTCCATCCACATGTCGAACCATCACATCAACTAATATAATTCTCATCAAAATGTCAAAGATAGCACGACGGTTCCTTGTTATAATCACCTTTTGTTTTGCATTGAGCTCCTCCTTGCATGCTGTGTTATGCATGTCCATGGTCTACTTCAGCTCCAACTGCGGCCGCCTCATCTCTGCATCCATATCTTCCTGCATGACACCTCGGGGCAGCGAAAAGTCTGGGAACGCCTTCCTCGCCGACCCGTTCAGCCCCCTAGTAAGCAGCGACCTGCCCCATATGCAACAAGGTATAATCAATCCCTTTTTGTTTCTTCAAAATCTGCACAGTTATAATCTATTCGCTAGATATATGATTAGATATTTTTCTTTTAATACATAATAGATAAGGGGAGCATACATGATCTAGAGAGCAATTGCAACTAGCTCTCCCTTCTGAATGAAAACTCCGACGGAAGCGGATATAGACCAGTTGCAGTTGCAGCACAGCAAGCAACTGGACTTGGCTCTCCCTTCTGAATGAAAACTCCGATGGAGGTGAACATAGATCAGTTGCAGTTGCAGCACAATAAGCAACAGCACCTGATTTGAGCCGCCCATTTTTAGATTCAACGGTTCGGATTCACACGCTACAGTACTGCATACAATCTGAGCTGTCCATCTAGGATCCTGTGGTAGTTGTAGTTGCAATAGCAACTGCACAGAACCCCGTCTGACTGAGACCTAGCAGTGTCCTGCACAAAAAAATTGCTGCAATGGGTCGACACATAACGCGGATAAGCAAAGTCGGTATCGCTTTTGTACTTTACTCTCCTGATCATGTTCTGATTATTCAATTTACATCTCTGGAGCATAAACTGAAATAAAAGTTACAACTTACAAGCTTCCTGCTTGCGAGGTGAATTTGAAGGAATAGAAGAAGAGCTGATATTGATTCATTGGAGAGGAAGCCAAAGATAGGATGGATTACTAACTTGGAATGTCAGGGGTAGTAAGGAGTTATACGCCCAGAACAGGATTCTTTAGTTTGTGCAAGATTCAGAGGCAACAACAGTCTACGGTAACCCAATATGCATATACTAAAGGGTTTTGATAACTTTCATCTATACTAAAACGGTAAGCACAACAAAGATACTGGTGGCGACTGACGATCGAGTACTGCTTGCTAGCTTGCTTAGATGGCGATCAAACGTAGTGCACCGGGCAGCACCCGACCCTGCCGGTCTTGGAGGCGCCACCGCAGGTTGCCGGCGCCGCAGCGCTTACCGAGGGAGGCGAGCGCCGGTTGAGGCAGCTTCCCCTGGCGATGTCCCGCATGGAGCGGGCGAGCGAGAGCATCGGGTTGAAGCGCACGGTGCTGTTGAACCTGCTGCACAGCAACGCGTGCGACTCCACGGCCTCGCCCACCGTCAGCGCCGGCTCGCGCCGCCGCAGCTCGGACACGGCCTCGGTGCACAGCCCGCATATCCACCGGCCGTGGAAGCGCTCCCGCACGCTGCCTATGTACCCCGGGGTGCAGTCCTCCGCCATGTCGCAGCACTCGCACCGCACGCTCCGTGCTTCCTCCTCCTGCTGCTGCTCCCCGGCGGCTGCGTCGGCGAGTGGTTCTTCGGTGTCGGAGCAGTACTGCGAGCGTTGTTGGATCGCGCGGGCCTCCTGTCAGGTCAAAGCACGCATGGCACGGTTGAGTTAACGCCCAGAGTACTGCTCTGCTCAAGAATCGATGAGATCATATATGTGCCATTTCGAGCATGCATGAGCGCAGACATATATGTTTCGACGACGAACAAACAGTCACTCGCCTCCACCATGGATGGCAACGTCGGTCGAGCGACACATGTATCGATCCTAGCTAATAACAGACATTAAGGAGGTTAATTACAGGAGCGAGCTCGAGGCCAAGTTCCTCCTCAGCTAAGCCCGCCATGTGGATAACTTCCGAACTCCCCAAATCAACTGCCCGCTCCACTCTGAGTTACGTCTGACTAGCTAGTGTGTCCATCTTTTCCTATACATGCCAGCAACATATGCACCTGACTATTTATAGACCGCGGCTCGCCGACTATACCACTCCCAAACAACCGGCCGCGAGGGCCGGTTGAGGCATCCGTCAGTACGTGAAAAGCGTACGTGCCCAAAAAGTTCACGCACGACTTTCTTCAGGTGTCTCGTTGGGGGATTAGATCGGTAGGGTACGCATTTCCACGGCCACTGCTGTGCTATCCGTATCTTCATATCACTGCATCCAATCCATCGAGAGCGGGCAGCTGAAGTGTGTTTTTGTTGCCCATTCGCACGTGCATATGTGGGCTGTCGAAATCGTATCCTGTGAGCGGCTCACGGGAGTGGCAACTGAATTCGCTTTCAGAGCCTGTAGCTGTACTCTTCACGAGGAGGCCGGCCGCCACGTGAAGATCGTGCTGGCCGGCCGTGATCGATCGGTCGCCGCTGCGGCTAGCAAACAGGAGGAGGGCCTGCCGATGGTTTCCCGGCCGTAGATTCAAGCGAGCACATGAGTGATTTTTTTTCAGTCGACCCCGTAACGCGCATCGGATTCATGTGCGAGCGAGCTCGATCCTCAGCTCATCAGCCGTCGGCATCAGCTGATCAGTTCCCGTTCATCTCATGCCGTGTGCTCAGCCGCTCTAGGGAGACGGGTACACCTGCGGATCGATGGCGGCCGGACTGAACAGTTGAAGATGCGTCAAATAGAGGAGCTACGGTTAGCTATAGTGATTATAGCTAATATGTGGAACATTGGTGGTAGCTTAATTCGTGTTTGAGATCTAAAATGCTATAGTTAGCTATTTAGAACACTAACTAGTTCAAACAAGTTTAAATTTAAATTCAAATTAGAGTTATCTTTTTTATGGTAGTTTGATTATAAGGTTTTGCTGATTATATTTATTTATATACACACACACATCAGCAAGCCATGTGATTTAAATTTATTCAAAATCTTTTAATTTGAGTATTTTTTTTTCAAGTGTATACGTTTCATTTGAATTGTTATAGATACACACACATGTATGTGTGTGTGCGCACCCTAAAACTGAATTTTTTGAAAAATATATCAGAAGAATTTAACTTAAATTCACGTATTTGAAATCATAATGCCTTGACCCTATGGTAGGACAAATAATTGAGCATTGCAAGCAACTCCCTGATCGATTCCAATGGAAAACTTAATGAACTCACAATCTCTAGATCGAGACTTGGTGTCCGCGTCTCATATGACGCCAATTTTATGTGACGTCAAAATCACCCCCCCTGGGCCGAAGGCCATTTAGGTCGAGATGGCCACCAAATCCCCAAATTCGTGTCAAGATCTCTCCACCTCAAAGTGGTTCGAGTCGCTAGAGTGCTTGTCGCGGAGTTCGAATGAAGACGACAAACTTGTCCTAGCTACCATAGATCCGCATGATCCACTCACTATTCTACAGGCACAAGCGTCACCTGAGGATAGGTCCCTAGATGATGACCCAGATCCAGATCCAAAACACCCTCTCCCCTTTTCCCACTCACCACTAGAATCAACAAGCATTGTTGGATGCTCGAATCCCCGTAGGATCAACAAGGTCAGCCCCCGCCATTACTCCAGCTCATAGGGTGACTAGAGCACTCTATGTGCGTTGGCTTTGGTATGATTGGAAAAAACCAACAAAGGCCATGGGTTGGGACAGAGTTGCCATGTGATGACATTGACCAAAGCATTTTCAATGCAAGAACTAGGATCATACTGGGAAATGGCACAAATTCGAACTTATGGACTTTCGGGTGGCTATATGGACCCTCCCCAAGGGAGCTAGCTAACACCTGATTGCTTCGAGTTGGTTCGGGGGAAGAACAAAACAGTATATGAAGAACTTATTAACAGGAATTGTCTCAAACCACTACGAATAATCATAACCGAAACACAACTTGACGAATTCATTTGTTTATGGAGAGCCATTCAATAGGTTACTGTGCAACCACAGGTGCAAGACGACATCGTTTGGAAATGGACGGCAAACGGAGAGTATTCAACCAAAACAACTCACAGTGTGCAGTTCTATGGCTCGGTGGCAGAACGCAATACAAAATTATTTGAGGAGCGAACACAGAAAATATGTGCAAGTTCTTCACATGGCTATTTATTCAAGATATGATGTAACAGATGATAAATTGGCGATTAGAGGTTGGCCACATAGCATTTTTTGTGCTTTATGCGGATGGGATCCCGAATGAGCCACCCATTTGCTCCTTCTCTGCCCTTTTGCAAAATAAATATGGATGAAGGTGTTCCATTGGATGCACATACATCCCCCACCTCACAGGCTACACCGTTGTATTCACCGCTACTCAGTGATGGCAATCCATCCGTAAGAATACTCTAAGCAACACCGAAATGAAGTGGACAAAGTTCTAATCTACGTTATTTTGGAACTTATGGAAATAGAAGGAGGAACAACAGAATATGCAACGATTTATATCTCACATTGCAAACTATGCTTAATCTCATTTTTCAGGATGCGGGTAATCAAAGAAATGCACTGGCAAGTGGCTAAGGCGACCTGCTGCTCTTTCGGCGGCAGGAAGCTGTCTCGGTTTTGAGGCTAGGAGGAACCATGACCTTACACTGACCGGTGTTGTTTTTGTTTTTGTTCACCGAACCTCGCATTGCCAAAAGAACACAGAACCGCGATAAGGAAATCACACTATTCAGCAGGAAGTCGCCTTGCGAACAGGTGGTCATCAACCTTGTCAGATTACCAGCTCTCCTTTATATAACTTGCTGGATCTTAGGGAAGGACCGTAATGGCGTAATGTCAAACAGAGATACCGGACTCTTCGACAGGCGCTTCGTAAGATCCAGGAGGATGTCGTTCAGAGACAGACAACGCATCAAGGAATGATTGAAGGCCGTTAAACTACTAGTTAGTGGTCGAATTAGTAATCTAACAGTGCAGTAGTTTTTCCAATTCTTATCTCTGTTGGCAGCGTCAATGCTTTGTTTCACACCGTCAATCTTCCAAACTAGTGCCGTATTATTTGCTCTCCTTCTTTACTACATATTAACAGAGCTCTTTACTACCGTTTCTTTAAAAAAAACTTACGAGCACTGTCATCCGTAGCTACTTGACAGTATATATCACGGGATTTGAACAGGCACAACAATAAAAGCTGTGGACGTGCAGATAGAATGAACAGCAGGATCGCGCAGTATCGTCAAAACTACGGCCTCGCTGGCTCGCAGCTTGATGTTGGTACGGTGTAGTTGTACACATGACCTTTCGTTCAATCGATGATATATATGCGCGCGCACAGATTGGCAGTTTAATTTGGCGCGTAGTGCCGTGCACTATGTTCGTATCGAGGGTTGCAACTTGCAGATGCCAATTTCTGTCGCGATCGTGTTACGTAGGTGAACAAGCAGAGGGTCATGCATTGCACGGGGAAAGTTGGCGGTATATCACGTTTTCTGTTCCGCTATACTACTGTGTACGTCCAAACCGTAAGCCGGTATGCAGCATAAGAATTACTCTACTCGGTCAGGGCATTGCTAATTTTAGTTTTGTGATTAAAGTTGCACGCATGAGCGGAACAACATGCCTGTGTTGGATCGAACTTGTGGCATGCACTAGTAAGAAAAAGAACAAGGACAGCAAAGAACTGATCAAGACAAGCATACATCAATACTTTCTGTGCGAGTACCTGTTGGCCATGCGTGCATTTACCAATGTAATGCCCTTTTGTCTTATAGTACGTACGTGCGCAAACCAGTGAGTCATGTACTGGTGCGACCACTGCCTCGCATACGTGGGTGGAACAAGATGTGATCAAAGTTCACATCGATCGATGCACTCCCAGGCATATATATATATATATAGCTAGTAGTTAGCAACAACGCTTTTCTGATGTAAACACCGGCTGTGACAGTGCGCAGCTTCTCGTCCTGCCGATCCTGGAGCCGCCGGCGGCAGCTGCAGGCGGCGTGGAGCGGTTGTTCCTGTTGTGGCATCTGCTCCGGGCCATGTCGCGCGTGGAGCGCGCGAGGTGGAGCGTCGTGTTGACGCACATGGCATGCGTGGCACGGTGCAGATGAACTCGCTTGCACATCCACGCCACCACGCGTGGGACTCCACGGCCTCGCGCGCCCACCGCCAGCGCCGCTCCCGCACGCGGTTGATGTACGTGGGCATGCCGCCCTACGCCATCCCGCAGCACTCACACCGCACGCACCGTGCCTCCTCCTCCTCCTGCTGCTGCTGGTCTGCCGCTGCCCCGGCCGTGTCTGGATCTGGCCGTGCATCGTCGGGGAGCACTCTGTCGCCGTTAGAGCGTGACCGTTGGATCACGCGAACGTACGTCCTTCTAATTACCCCCCAAGTACGTACGGCATGAGCGATATAATATTAGTCAATTAGTACATATAGACAGGAGATTACCGTAGGTAAATCGAGGCCAGCAGACATCTCTTCACTAGCTGAACCCCTAAACACCATGGCGGTCATCTGATCAGCTCGCGTCAAATAACCTGAAAAACGGGCAGTTCTCTAAAGTTTTGGTTTTATGTAACCTCGTCACACATTTTTTGCACAAATATTAAAGCATGAATAAAGGGTGGATGAGAATTACTTACCCCTTCGTTTGCTTCAAGATTTGTGCAACTTGTATTAGGAGGGAAAGCATAGAAGCACCTCTCCAAAAATAATTTTATTCCCTATCGCATAAGCAGCAGCATATTGCTTGTCGCACTCTCTTAACGTGACAGATAGTTAGAACCGTAGCAGTGACGAAAGAGCAACGTCTTTCATGACGGTGCACCGCGAAAGAGGGCCAATTGTTTTTTCTTAAAAAAAAATATGCGGAGGGGTTTATACATACGCACATCTTAGTTTTCTTGTGAATTACTACAGTACAAACAGCAGCCGGAAAAAGAGTCAGGTTGCCCCTGAAACTGGTCGGTTGGGTGCAGTGAGGATGAACCGGCAATGCGGCACAGGGGTAACTTGTTCGTGGCATGCATCTATCACACAAAAAGTAGCATACAAGTTCAGGTGATCAATTTTTTTTCGAATCCAAGTCTGCATGCAGGAGAGCACAGCAGAGGGACATGCATGCATGCATGTTCTTGCGCTGTTTATACTTGGTAAGAGGTTTAAGAGTTTAGTGTTCTGTAGCTTGATGTTTATATACGAAGAGTATGAATCGGGAATAGGATGAAAAAAGTGAGGTCTATGATTTTATACTTGATAAGAGGTGGCAATTTTTAACTTCAGTGGCACATTTAGAACCTTAACCATCGAAGTCGTAAGAAGCTAAGCTACCACAAACCAGCTTTTGGCTTTTAGCTTTTCGTAGCACAAATGAGATACTAATTTTTGGCTTCCGACTACGAAGAAACTAGCCGTTTAAAATAGCTTCCAGTTTCTACAGAAGAGAAGCCAAATCTAAAACCATCATAGACCCAATTTCTACACGAGAGAAGCCAAAGCTAAAACCGTCATAGGCATAGAGATACAATGCACCGATAAAACTGAGTTTTTATGGTAGCTCATTTGCGTGTATTGTATACGCATCTGAAGGGGTCGGAATCGCTAGTTGCGACTTGCGATGCCTCACGAGATGCATTGTTGGAATATTAGGTATAGTAACGATGAATTTATTCCAAAAATAAACTATGATAATAATTAAAGATATAATAGTGAGAATAAATAGATTAGACACTAGCAATATGTCAACTATAATATATATCTCATGCATATTATTAGATGAATAGAACAGGCTAACAAGCATTCTTAATCTATGCATAGAAAATAGATGTGGTTCGCATGTGTTATCGAGTTGATGCGAAGGTGTATTCCAATACAACGGTGTATGCCTTGCTATAGAGTAAAGGGCACGATGGGGTGCAAACCATCGTCAAAACTGTGTGTGAGCGGGTTTGGAAGAGAGCAATGGGATGAGCCATCGTGAGTACTGTCTGTACGGGCTGTACTTCCACCCGGTCTAGGAGAGCACGATGGGGTGAAAACCATCGTGAGTACTGTGTGTACGGACTGTACTCCCACTCATAGCAAGGGACGCACATCACCGGAGCTGGTGTAGGGTTAAACGCTAGCAAGTGGAAAGATTCTGTCACAGTCTAGCTAAATGGGTACAATGTGTATCGCGTGGCATAACTGGAATGATGGCTAGAATGTGTCATGTGGGTAAAGTGTGCAATCTCTGCAAAGAATAAATCTAATCGATTAGCCATGCTCACGGTCAAGAGCAACTTGGAAAATATCGTCAAGTATAGAGTTTTGGTTTTGGTTTCTCAGAAAATGTTTTTGGAAGGAACGGTTTGAGCTATTTGGGTTTTGGCTGGTTTGGTGGTCTGGCATTGGAATGGGAATATATCTAAGTGAAAGGGATGAAACAGTGGAACGGAAATGGGATAGTGAACCCAATCATCTGTGTGATGATCAGTTGGTTCGTCTTATCGAATGGATGTGGCAATCTGTTGGATGGAAAGGAAAAATGGATATGGTATTCGGATGGATGGAATATGGATTATAGATTGTATGGAGTACTTATTGAAAATTACTTTCTTTACTAATTGTTTTTGTAAATTCTGGAATGCTTTAAATCTAATATTCTATTGCAAATAAACCTGACTTCATGCAAATCGAAACTAGTATAGAAACCTGCTTCGTTGACATAGCCTACATTTAATATACTTGCAAACACTAAAGTCTTGCGAGTACATACGTGTACTCACCGTTTACTCTAATTGAAAACGTGAGAAGCAAAAGGCGCAGGAGAAGATGAAGGCAACCCTGACAGTGAGTTCTTTGAGCCGGGTCCCGATGACGCGTTAGACGACTAGCCGGGTCTTACACCCAATGGTTGCCTTTGGGTTGGGTGGCACACCGTGGCCGCCGCTGCAGTCGCTGTTTTTTGTTTTCTTTGATTTGTATCTGGCCGGTCGGCCTAATATGTAAAACGTGAACCAATTGTAATAACTATATTCCTGTAATATATGTTTTTCACGGTTGTGGATGTGAATTGATGCAACTCATTTGAAAATATGTGGTGCTAGGCTACTGATCCAGGGAACTAGCACAGGATCACATATTTGCGGGAAGCTCGGATTAGTATCAACCAGTTGGCACGTGAGCACGTGGTGCGTGCGAAGGGCTGACTGATTGGCCTCAATCCTGGTACGGTTTTGGAAAAATGATTAGGAATCTTACGGGTTACGCTAATTCCCAGTCCAATGCAACAGTAATGACTCGAATCACTATTCTAGGACTGGAGCCCCCACATGAACGTAAAGCATCACCGTACTACCACATGTCTGATATGAGACAGACCTGGTTATCCGTATTGCAACATACCATGGATAGTTGTGCCATTAGGTGGGAAGTAATTTGAGCGGGCACGACTACATGGATGGAGCTTTATATGGGGTCTTGTGTGAGGAGCCGCCCAGATCGTCATCGAGTTGTTTGATGAACGGTCACTCCCATCGGATTTGGATCCTAGCAACGAATCACCGAAGGTGATCTCAGTGCTAACACCCAAGCCCAATCGAGACAATTCCAAGAAACATCCTAACAATTCGACGACCATCCCGGTATTCCCCCGGTATGCGACCCGAACTCGCCCAGGATCCCCACATACCGGTTTACGATGCGTTATCAATTCAATTTGCACAAAGGGGCAACAAACTCGAAACTTTCGAACCAACACGCATAGCGGAAAACAATCGGCACAAAGACAAACCCGACAACCACCAAACCAAGATCAAAACAACACCAAGACTCTAAACTAGACCGTAACCGGAAAAAAGGGACCAAGGCGCCGAAAGCGGAAAATTTCGGCATGACCTTTCTAGATCCTACGGACATCCACTCGTGAGACAAGAAAACACAGTTCAATATATATATGTCAAAAGTAAAAGCAACAACCACAGCACCACCATAGTATCGAATGAGGAAAACACACACGAGCCCGACATCCACATGACCAACCATTTCCCAAATCCAAAAGCCCACCGAAACGCCTATCTATACAACAAAAGAATCAACCATCGCACTTAACAAAAGTAAAGCAATCCCCGGAAGTGTTCTGCCCCTGAACACTCCCGGGCGTAGACGGCATCGCCGAGCCAGCTACTCGGTGCCCGCCTTGATCACCGAGAGAGCGATCTGGCAGAACTTCGCACCCAACCCGATCCTCACCGAAAAACCACAAAGCGAAGCATGAGTACAAAAGGTACTGCAAGACTTACAGGGGTCCATATACGACCGACTCCAAAGGATTATGCATTTAGTTGTAGCAAGGAGTAAGCTTAGGGTAAAAGTGCGGAAAAGCATTAACATTTGTAATATAAGTGCGACAATTAGACCAATTACACATTTAAAGCAGTTATAGACCGCACTTACTTCTAGTGTGAGGTTAAAAGTAACAACAATTAAAGTAAGGCAATACATAACCATTTTAAAGCTCAAGTCCAACGACGAGCTACAAGTTCAAGTTGTTTACTACGCAGAAGAAGTTCGGATCAAGCTTGCTCATATCCGAGAGCGCGGCAATTCGAATCGCTTTATTAACCCTGCAGGGAAGCATTGATCGCACGACACTTACCACAAGGGCTTAGTGTCAACCCCCTCCCAATCATACCCAATCGCTGAAGCGTCCTCCTGTGGCCCGAAAACCTAGCACCCCCTCGAGCTGCCCCAAGCCCGGCTTGGCGCTCGAGAGTCGGCCTAAGCCTCGCCCTCAACCACGTCCAACCACAGGAAGTTACGGTCCATCGATTCCGTATGAGAGAAAGAGTGGCTTACCGTACCATAATCGGGCATGCGACCAACCGGGGTGTGCTCAATCCTATTCCACTTACGGATCGGTCCTTAATTGACACAAACGGGGCTACACATTTGAGTCTCCATACCCAAATGAACCAACTCCCCGCCCGGTCCACAATTTATTTCTTTCCAAAACCTTTCCCAATTCCAAACCAACATAATGTAGCGTGTGTGTAATAATAACAACCGCAAGTGACGTAACCCTCCGTCACTTGGCCCGAACCCCAAACCTCTAAGTAAGACTAAGCACGGACTCAGTTATATTACCCGTATTAGCTTCAAGGAAGTGTTTAACAATTTTCAATGGGTGTATGTGCAGCAAATGGGATCTAGTCCTATCCCACAATTAACTCCTAATGCAAAACGTAACTCACAATTTAGCAATTTATTCTCAAAAATAGAATCATATAAGGGTTCAAGATGCTTAGGTGCTTGCCTGATGCCTCTGCTGGAGTCTCAGTAACAACTGGCTCACCGTGATCACCCTCGATCGCGGCCACTTCACCCTCCACGTGATCGTTCTCTACACGACAACGATGCATATGAAATGAGATGTATGTCATGCACATGAGAGGGGAAATGACAATTGAAGACAAAAAGGCCAGCATTCAACAAAGCCAAAACGAAATACGACTCAAGACTCCAAATCATTCGATTAAGCTAGAGGCCAACCGAATCGTTAGAAGGATGCAATTACAACTAATAGCTCAATTTAACAGTTGGTTGTTAGGGAGAAAATGACAACAAAACGGGAACGAACAGAGCCTAACTTGAAAATACCAACGGAGTCTGCCACCCAAGGCTAATAGCTTGACCCACGGTTTGATCATAACCCTCGACACGAACACTTTAATGGCCGTAGGAGAAGACTACAAACTCAATCATAAGGTGTCCTCACACCTTTGCTATGCCATAATATGACACCTCCAATGTGCCCCTTTTATTTAGAGGATTGAGATGGATACAAGAATTTGGCAAGAAGCAATTGGATGCACATTGGTCCTAGTTGGCATTTTAACAAACACCTAGCAACCACCACCTCTATTGAATTTGTATGAGCCCTCACAATCATCAATTCATCATCTAACATAACAACAATCCTAGAAGGACCACTATTACCCGCACATCCATCCTTCTAGTGCTTATAGCCATTTCATCAAACACCTACCATGCACCCCAAATTGGAGCAACTATTCCCTAACACCCAAACCCTAACCATGCCTTGGAGAGGTAGAGGGAGAGAGAGAGAGGGAGAGAGGGAGAGGAGGGAGGAGAGGGCCGTACGGGGGGGGGGTCGCCGGCGTTGGGGAAGGCGGCAGCCGAGCCGAGCGGAGGGGGCGGCGTCGCCGGGCTCGGGGAGAGCCGAGCCGGATGGAGGGGAGGTAAGGGGGGGCACGTCCGGTGGAGGCGGCGGTGCCGGCGGCGGCGCGCAGGGCCAGCCGGCCGGGCCAGGTACGGAGGCAGGAGGAGGCGCCGGCGTTGGTGGAGTGAGGGGGGGCGTCGGGTGGAGAAAAGCAGGGAAGGGAGGAGGCGTCGGGTGGAGAAAAAGAAGAGGGTGGGGAAAAAAAAGGAACTTACCCTTTTGCCCCCATGCTCACTCATGTGGGAGAAATCTGGACCATGACATCTTGTCATAATTTTCTTTTTGCACACCAAATGAAGTGTGTATTTTGGCACAAAAAGATGATCATATCTTCTGGGTAAAGTTGTATAACCTCTGCAGAGTGTAAAACTAATCGATTAGACACACATGCGATCATAGGTATGCCGAGCTGACTTTTCACATATTAGATCTTATTGTTTACAAAAAATGGTTTTAAGAAAGTGTTCAATGAGGATAGAGTGAGTCCATCATGGTAAATTTGGGTTAAGTTACAGGAGAAATTCCTGAGTTGATTCTATGAGTGATTTATGAATCCAGAAATATTGAAAAAAATAGAATTTTCCTATTTAAATGAAATGGAGCATTTGGAAATTACTTAGAATAGTTGTGAACTTGCTGCTTTAAGCTAAAATAACCATACAACCATCCTTTGTTATTCCTTACATTAGCAATGCATCTTCTGTGTGACTTGTGAAGTACTTTTGTACTCACCCTTGCTTACTCTGTTAAATCAGAGGAGTTCTACGATGGAGAGGATCAGGATAACAAGGACCACTACCCAGTCGATTGCTAGTAGCAAATCTATTGGGTTTTACTTCAGTTTACTTTATTTTCGTTGCTTTACTTTTATTTGGCCTACGAGCCAGTATTATTGTAAAAGACTATGTTAGTTATTAAATAAAGGTATGTTTGATGTGTTGTGTTATCAAGTTTGTTTATTGTGTACACTAGCTCGATCCCAGATCAGCGTGCTTTACACATAAGGTTTGTAGGTGTTCCAAGTCTGACACCCGGCTTATTTCACCGAAATATTACAAACTTCGTGTAGTATTCTCCATGTAGTATTTCAATTATTAACTTTGTAATTTTGTGTTCCTAATTTTCATATACAATTTCATTTTTATAGGTTTAGGTTCTTGTACTGTTGTTGATGAAGATATGATATGACTCGGATGCACCGAACCTTCATCGCTTAGGTATTAGTTTTTGCACTGGTCCACTAAACTATATTGTATCTATTTTGGTATATCATTAAGCATGGAGTTTAAATTTATGTTTAATTGAGCATTTGTGTAGTATTTTTGTTGCTTCTCGGTATGGATAGTATTTGACGTTAATTTTTACCGTTTAGTTTTCTTTTCGAGGCTTAGTAGAATATAGGGAGATGCCGATGCCGCGCCTGGGGACGGCTAGATCCGGCGATGCCCGGAGAGGAAGACAACTGCAGAGTCCAGATCCTGCGTGGGGAAGGAGGATAGCGATGGTGAGGATAGCCGAAGAGGAGGACGACGGCCATGACTAGATCCGGAGAGGGGTGTTGATTTATAATTTTTGTGTTGAGTGATTTGCCAAGTAATAATAATTATGATGGAATAATATATTTTTGTTGGTCAATCCATTTTTATTTTTGCTATTGAATTGGAGCAATGCATTGGCTGGTTTGTTGTTGTGGCTTGACTAGAAGTGCAAGGCAAAGTGAACCACTAGAAGTGTACTAGTATATTGCCCGTGCTAACGCTACGGTAATATTTGGTAATACAATTCAAATAAGCAAAAGGTGTTATATATGTTGGTAATGAAGTGTAGTAAGATGTGCACAAAAGAAAGATACAGAGAATTATTATTATATCATTGATTACACAAGCAAGTACATAAAGTAACATAGCAACTGTTTATAATTAAAAACCATCTAATCCCTGATACGCTTTAGGATTTCCTGTATAACTTTAGGAATGTTGTCTTTCGATTCATTCTCATTGTAGTTCAATAGACTCATGAGAAACTTAGCCCTCAACAGCTTCCCATCCTATACATGCATTATTATGGACCATCATCAGAAAATATTAATTGTGCTACGGTAAGACAAAGTATAATAAATAAATAATAGTACTCACAGTGCAAATTGATGGTAATTTTATACCATCCCGAGAGCGCATGAAGTTGATTACAAAATATCCAGTGATCTTTAGTGTTGGATGTTGATGTTGAAAGATGATTACGTAACTTATCTTCCACATTGCCATTCTTTGCTTTTGCTAGGAGCTTCCAATGTAGTAGAAAGCCTCTGCCCAAGTAATCGCAAGTTCTTTCCATTACCTTAGTATTCTTTCTTCAAAATCAACACTATCTCAGACCGATGCACTTGTTTTCCGAGGTAGTGTTATGTTTGCTTGAAACATCGGACAAGCATGCGATAGTTAACCCATCGAGCAGAAAACAAACCTAAGACCAATCTCCTAATTTTGTTTGTTGGTTACGATTTGCATTACTTAATTTTTGTTACTGGGTGAGATTTGTATTAAGAACAATTAATCACTATTAAGCAGTTAAATGTAAACAAATGAATTTATACATGAACCAAGACAACATACTTTCTCTGGTGTTAGGGATCTTAAATAGTCTAGCAAATTATTTTTTTTTCTTCTCCAACGAAGTGTTGCATTTGAAGGGCTGAATTTTTCCTTCTCAAGTCATGTAATTCCTGCAAGTTACATATATGGCGGGGAAATTTTGATATATGATTCTCGTTTGTGAACAGGACCCAGGAGGCTGAGAATTGAACCAAATAATGGCAAATATCCAAAAAGATACCTTTCAAGAATTTGGATCTTCAGAACAAAAGATCCTTTTGAATAAACCGTTCCATCAGGCCCCTCCATTCCTTTATTTAGTGAGCAGGGAAGCCACATGCAAAGCAAGTAGAAGAAGCTATTATCGCCATACGGTACGGCGAAAATAGCTTCTTCCCCCTAAACTCGACAAATTATCGTCAATCGCATATTTAAGCGTTAATTAGCCAAAGCGGTATGACTAAAATAGCTATTTCATTTGTCTTGTTCGCTTAAAATAGCTATTTCGCCACACCGTTTGGCGAATAGGTGTTATTTTTGCAATTTTTATTTTTCGTATATTAATACCGCAATTTATTTTTAAAAAAGTATTATTTAAAAAAAAATTAACGTCATGTGTATTCAAGAAATGACCAGCCTGGAAGGATGGACCTTGAGTCTTTGACTACGTGAGACTTGAGAGTAGTGTTTTGGTTTGCTTTTATCTGAATTGTATTGCAGTTGAGATGAGCTCAGCCAGGTTGATGTATCCTAAACCAGATACAACTGAACAGCGTTTGTGTGTGCTTGTATCTGATTTCAAATCTTGAAGTGCAATTGATTATCCAAAAAAAGATGTACACAAACACAAGAGAAATGTCACATTACAATTTCCAAGCCGTTAGAGCGATGTGATAAAAAGATTTCGAATGCACACTTATAACCTCTTTTACGGTACACTAAATTGAATATGAATCATTCATTCTTTTCAATCTAATAGATCCGAATAACTAAAATATATTTATACTTCATCTGGTAGTAAAGTAGTAGAAACATCCTTAACAAATCAAGAGATATATCTGATTTTTATTATCTACAATATATAAGTATAATGCACCGTAAAATTTTTCACGCTTATAACCGCAAGAACGAACAGTACAGAAGTTACAGATTAACAATGAGAACTTGAGAAGTGTTTCCCTCTCTTTTTGACTGAATAGCCTAAAGTTTTCCTACATTGAGTAAATACAATGAATTCTAGGCCTAAGTCACGTCTTTGTTTTCCACCCCTTTCTTGACAAATTGTACAGGTCAAATCCCAAGCATGCACTAAAAACTACAGTGCTTGAGTTTATGATTTGCCTACAACAATTGGTTAATAATGGACTTGCCAAAGTGTTCTTGGATGATGCGGCTGCCCTGTGCAAATTCAGAGTACCACGATTTCCACGCTTCCACATAATGAGCAAAAAGGTTACCGAGTGCTGCATTCAGAAAATTGTGGAATAAATTATGAGTTTTTCAATATATAATGGAGCACACTCCGTAGCAAAAAGGTTAATGCTACTTCCGAAGCTCCATCAATAGAATTACATGAAATTGGCACCAGACTTTCCTAAAAGCATAGGTTATTCTAGTATCATTACAAAGAACTTGCTTCCAAAGAGCTCTATTCCAGATACTATTCTTTAACTTTGATGAGCCCTAAAGTACAGTATGAGCGTATGACAACTATACTTGTATTTCTTACATGTATCAAATAGGCATCTCCATATGACAAATACAGCATTGGCTAGTTTCATTTTGAAGGTTGATTCTGAATTAACATATTTCACTCTCTAAGCCATCTTTCTGCCCCGAAGTATTCATGCTAAATAGGAAGCAGAACAACCAAAGGCTTGCCAGGTCAAATTTAATAAACCTCATGCTGTAACTTCAGCTAGACTGCTAGAAATTCTCTAAGAAGATCAGAGAAGTGTTGAATTGAACACACCTTGGTTCTGCGGTCGAAATGAATCCGCAAGGCTCTCCCAGTCCTGAGCGCCCTCCCTTTGTCCAGTTTTATTACAATCATCGAGCTCCTGTTTCATTGCACCAGAAGGGTGGAAAGGCCTATAAACAAAACCACTCTTGTTACCCTGCACAAGCTGCCTCTGCACATCCAATTTGCAGTTCTTCAAGATATCGCCACCACCCTGTGCCAGCTTTGTTTTCTTCTGGATTGTTGAATCCAATCTGGTTCTATTCATGTCAATGTTAGTGAGATCACCCCAAAGGCTCTCTTGTTCGACACAATCTTCCTTGGTGAGGGTACAAAGAACTATGACACCATTTTCTGCTTTTGGTTTCCCCGCTGTGCCCAGCCACTGGAATGCAGGCTTCCTTGTGTCTACTTGATGTGTCTGAAAGACAAGAATCAAGAACATATGCTAAGAAACGGCACAAATCATTTAATTGCAACTTACTTGTCACTTGTTAGTAAGTTTCTAGAGCCCACCTTCTCAATGAGATTCAGTGAAGACAACACGTTCGCGATGTCATATAATCTCCAGACTTTAGCTTTATCACAAATACAATAAACAATATTAGCATTTGTTTGATTAGTACTCATACTGACACAGCTGCAGAATTAGATAGAGGAAATGCGAGTACTAACTTCTCATATTGGTTTCCTCATGGCCTTCTCAAGGAGCGACTGCGGCTTCATCAAGTGAGATTGTGTCAACTCGCACCAAGTAAAAATTTCATACCAACCAACCACGGTTACACAAACCATGAATCTTCACAAATGTAAATAAAGAAACAAAGAATTGCCCACCTCCATGGTGAGGAACAGCTTCACGAAATTCTGCGTAAGCAACCCAAGCGACTTCTCCTTCCTATGATCTGCAAATGTAACAAACAAAAGTAAGCCTTTTTTTAGAGCAAAATGGCAGGAGCCCTACCCATTCATTATAGAAGATGGAAGTAGGACGCAACGAGTTTTAATCCGTGTAAAGGACAAAATTCTAGAGCTCATTTACAGTACACTAAATTCAATATGAACCGTTCATTCTTTTTTATTTAATGGATCAGATTAATTAAAATTTATTTATACTTTATCTAGCAGTAGAGTAGTAGAAATACCTTAAACAAATCAATGGTTAGATCTGATTTTTACTACATATTATATACTACCCATTATACCCACGACGGTTAATAACTTTAGCAAATGTAACTTAAAAATTCTCAAATTCTAAGCCTGGCACAACAAAATGTAACTAAACACATATAGTAAATCAGCAATAAAGCAATTAAGAAGCTATACCAGATCTAAGTCGGCGAGTGCAAAGAGTTTGTCGTAAGGATTGTCAACGGGTTGGTTCAGTTTCTCATTTCCAGTATCAACCTCCGGATCACCCAACTTATAATCATCTTCGTCATCCGACATCTTCACAAAAGAAAATGCTGTGAGAACCATTTTTTGGTCCGGAACTACATTCTCGCACCAATATCACATGGATAAATTCAAGGCAGGAGATGATAGATTAAAAATCATACATTAGCAGCAGATGGCGGCTCCACCGGTAGAGGAACCAAGCCAGACTTCTCTCTCAATGCCCTCTCCTGAGCAAACAAAGAAAAAAGAGCATGCTTTAGATGGATTAGACCTTCAGTTCTTCGTCACATTATCACGTGGAAAGGCGGATGCAGACCTTGAGTTCTCGCAATGCCATCGGGACCCCGCCAAGCCTATCCAGAGTACCCTGGTTCTTGGCCTTCCTCACAAGAATCTTCTCCAGGAGGATTTAAAACCGAACTCGTAATCCCATCATTAAGGATCGAACAAAAATCACAAAGAAAGAAAGAATATGACTTACCCCGACGCTCCCGAGGACGTTGACAACGTCAGTGATCCAGCGCCTCCACGCCGAGGCACCTGGTCGCGCCATCCACTTCGATAGATTCCACGCCGTCGCGGTTGTACAAACCCACGGTCGAAAAGCACACAGAAAAAATTCGGTAAGAAGAGAGAAACCACACTCAGAAATAGCAAGCCTCCAAATGTGCCGAGGCCGCGAAAAGCTCACTTGGAGCAGAGGAGGCCGAGAGACTTCTCGCTATGGCCGTAGAGTTGGTGGCGCACTTGCGCCTCGCCTCGGCCAACATCGGCTGCGGCGGCTGCTACTGCTGGGAAGATGCCGCCGCGGCGGCCACAGCTGCAGCCCTGGCCGCTTCGGCCGCGGAAGAGGAGGATGCAGCCATCACCGCCTCCGTCGCCGATTCGCGGGTGATGTCCGCGAGAATTGTGCAGGATTCGTGTCGCGTGGTGAGAACTCCTGTATTATAAAAGGAATCCAATCCGAGGGGGGAGGGGACGTGGTACCTGATAGATAGCAATAGAGTGATTCCTTCATTATTTGTGAAAAGAAAGAGAGGGAATTGAAATCGATGAGCGAAGCCGACGGAAGATCGATGGAGGGAAACTGCGCGCAGGCTGCAGCGTAGGAGAGGAGAGGAGAGGAATCCAAATCCAGGTGAGATGATGATTCATACAACAGGCAGCACAGCAGGAGAAGCGGGGAAGGATCGGTGCTTACCTAGCCTGCGACGGGATGCGGGCGACAGCAGGACGGGATGCGATTGGGGCGGCGGCGACTGGGGGATGATCTAGGGTTTTGGCAGAGCGATCGCACGGGAGTAGGGGGAGACGGCGGCGATTGGGGCGCAGAGACGGGCGGCTTAGAAAGTTGGATGGGATGATGGGATGAACCGAGTGATTTGGTCCATCAGATTTGATGAAGTGATGTGATAAAACATCTTAGCGCTTGATTATGAGGAAATAGGATTTCTGGGTGCACGTTTTAGGGTGAACAAAGAAAAATTATCCTCTGTGGGGGCAGAATAGTGTGTGCATGTAGAAAAGAATTAACTGGTAAATTATAAAGGGGTAAAGATGACTAGAAGTGCAAGCTCATGTATGCAACGTGACCTGCCCAGCATGCAGGGTGAAGGCGTCTTGCATTAGCTATTGAGCCCAGGTTGCAAGCCCATGGAAGCAAATACGAGGCCCATGAAAACAATACGGTTTGGCCGGCCGCACGGTATAAAAGTTCACGTGAGGGTTCCCAGGAGAGGTAAGGCATGCAGAGCAGAGAGGGTTTCCCAGAGAAAAAGACAGCGACGTGAGGGTTTCTATTGATTGGCGGCGACGGCGCAAAGCTTTGAAGACTAAAAGAATCAGATGGAGAGCAGGCGTGGAGACTTCGGTCCGGCGTAGAGACTTCGATCCGGCGTGGCAGGCGGCCGACTCGTGGACGGAGAGCGCAGCGCGGGACGCAGACGTTAAGGACGGCGTTGGGCCGTTCGGCTGTGAGTGCATGCGTCTGTTCAGGTGCACATGAAGGTGCGGCCAGGCGAGGGTCAGAAGGTCGGCGTCGACTCGTAAGCGCAGGCGAGGAAGGTCTTGTCATTATGCACGTCATTCAAGGGTGAAAAGAAGGTTTCTCTCTGTAAATGAATTCGGTACTCAATTGATTTGATTATTAAACGTGGTTCTGATTAATTATTGATCTATGCTTTTCGTGTTCAGTTAGATTGATGGTTTATTTATGCATGCTTGTTAATCTTAATTTACTCTTTTAGATTGGTTGCGTACATTAGTTCGTTAAATCTGTGTTTAATTTTATTAGTGCATTGCCTTGTTCATCCCTGTCAGAGCGCCACGATCCTTCAAGGGGATCCGCTACTGGTCGCCGTCTGCCCACGCTCTGTGGGGTGGGGCGTAGAGAGAATGAGAGATGAGAGAGACGGGGATGAGGAGGATGCATTATGTACTCATATGACTTGTATAAGCATACAATCCATACATATCGGTACACAATATGTACGTCCATCTACTTTGTTAGCATTAATCTTAGAACACTTCAACGACGTAGATAGTGCATGCGACCTATAAAAAAATATGTGACTATTTTTTTTTCACATTACTTTGCTCAAACGTATGCATGTTTTATGCGCTGTTTTTTCATATCTTTTATCGTGAATAATTGAATATGGTTATGTGCAGTTTGTGGGGCTTTTACTTGCAATTCAGATACAGCCAGCGAGCCTGCAGACAACTACAGAAGTACTATATCCTTCGTTTCGTGGTGGATGCATGGTGTACATGTTGTGGCAAATGAAGTAAGCACTGGCAAGTAGCTACGACCTTCTGATTGCGTATAGCTTTCAAATGATGCGTTGAATCGTGTGGAAACGGAAAGCACTTCTCAAACGCGTGCTTTGATTTGCAAAATTAGCTACCTTGGGGTCGTCTTCATTTGTCCCGTTGCGGTCTCATTTCTGCATGTTAAGTAGCCTAAGTAAGAAGTAACTGAGGATTGCCGTGATCATTAATTCCTCCTTTCGAAACGAGACGGACGCATGCACGCATGCATACGTAAGAGTTACGGTAGTACGTACGAGGCTTCTCCTAAGCAAAGCAAATGTACATTTCCTCTGCTATATATTGTTCCAGCTTCCAGGTTAGTCTCGTAGAGATTGTTTTGAGGTAAAGGAAAACATGCATGGGAGCAAGCTTACATTTATTTTGCTTACAAAGTTGA
Organism: Rhipidocladum racemiflorum; assembly: GCA_036346355.1. Classification (NCBI taxonomy): domain Eukaryota; kingdom Viridiplantae; phylum Streptophyta; class Magnoliopsida; order Poales; family Poaceae; genus Rhipidocladum; species Rhipidocladum racemiflorum. Next base: position 30,228,284 of record CM070570.1, on the reverse strand, counting down.
AAGAGTTAATCTCTCTCTCTCTCTCTCTCTCTCTCTCTCTCTCTCTCTCTCTCTCTCTCTCTCTCTCTCTCTCTGAAAGCAGCAAAGCTGGATTAATTAGGGAGAAAACAAATACAAAGTGCAAGAGAATGCACTAAAGATTATAGGGAAAAGGAAAAAAGAAAAGAAAGGAAAAGAAGGGAAAAGAGAAAGAATCAACCACAGCCCCTGAGATGAAACAACTTTGTAAGTCCTTGAGCGCCTGCGAAAGACCATTTTGAAAAGTCATCATTGATACCCGAAATGGCTGTTTATCTGTTACATAGCATGGCCATCATGACACGAAAACACCGAAGAAAATAGAAGGTGGGACTTTTCTAGTCTCTTGACATTTTTTTTAAAAAATTTGACCTCTTTCTTTTTCGTAATTATAAAAATAGTTCTTTTGTTGATCGTGGAAAGCGTGTTCGTGTATTGCGAAAAGGTTACCTTCCCTTCCTCGGCAACATTGAGCCTATCAAAATCAGTTTATTAATCGCTTAATCAACCATTTTAATTAATTAATTACTTAATGAATTGCTTTGCTTAATTACAAGGCTTTCCTAACGTACCAAGCTAGGAATGCTCGGCAAGTGCTGCTACCAATCTCCTACAGATCAATAGCACTGCTACCTTCTATTTTTCGCAGTACTGAAGCGTGGTATGATACATGTGTCGTCTATCGCGTCTTTTAGGATCAGAGTGAAGGCTATTTTTGTAAATTAGTTTGTATAAAGGCTAAATTTAAAAAAAAAAATCAAATGGATAGAAAAACGCTGGCTTCAAGAAAATCTCTCTCCCAAGGGCGGGCGCCGGGCAGGCAGGCTGGGCCGTTCGGCAGCCGGTAGCCCGGTAGGCCGCAACTTAAAGCGGACAGGGTAATCAGGAAGCAGCTAATGGCGGGTGGCGCTGCGTAGCTAGCTAGCTAGCACACGTTGGGGCCGGCTCACCGGCGGGGCCGTGCAAGGGGGAGGAGCATCTGCCTGCCCACCGGCGGGGCCCCACCGAAAGCCACCGCCCCCGAGGGGTGTAGTGGTTGGTGCTCTCACGCACGCGCACGTGCCCGCACGTGCCGGGGGACGTGAGCCGCAGTACTCTTCACCTCCTCATTCGCCTATCACCAGTTCACCGCACCACCGGCGACCAAGGCGAGAAGGGCTGCACAGGGGGGCTCTCATGTACGCACGTTACCTCCTCCCCCTTCCCTCCCGGCAAAAGCCCACGCATCGCTCGTGCTCGGCTACACCGACGCATGTGACGCGCGCGACATGCAACCCCCCACTACCCTTGCCTGCTTTGCATGCCCGTCCCACTTAATTTAACTCGTAATAAATCTATGCAGCTAAATATCTGCTCCTGATCAACCCATCGATTCGCCTCCTTTTCCGAATTAACTAGCTGGGTTGATTAGTAAGGCCGTGTGGTTGACTATCTTAATCACTCGCATCCTCTCAAAAAAAAAATCTAATCACGCACAAACTGCCAGACAGTACGTTCAGCAGATGCGCGAGTCTAGCTTTGATCCTTGTGATCTTGTCTCAAACGAGCTGAAAGAAACATGGTGCGGTACCGGTATGCTTCTTGACTGCTCCCAAAATTACCACGCAGGCATGCGTGCGACAGCAGGCAGCGGTTCCTAGGCAGCATTGCCAGCATGCATGCCCGCACCTCCTGCTGGTGGCCAAGGCACAGGAGTTTGTATTACCGAGGCCGGAGTGCATACATAGGCGAGAGTATATTCGGTGGTAAAGTTTTTTTTTAATCAAACCAGCTGATTAACGCACTAGTAACGTAAGTTGTGCACCCGATGGCGTAGTATAATGCTCATTCCATCTGGATCGCCAACGCCTGCGTGTCTGGGATCACGAGGACGCTCGGGCCAACGCACCCGTCAGAATCCAGAGCTCGTTCTCCACCGTCTAAAGCTCGTCCTGCTGGTATCCTGCTGCATCATTATTCATTTACCCGTCTCTCCCCTCTATCTCGGGTTTCTCTATTGCCATTGCCACCCCCCATGTGAGCCATCGACCGCCTCCGCGCGTCACCGATCGAGCACGACGTACGCCGGTTTTTATACTCCTCCACTTGGCCGCTGGTAGCGAGCGCCACATGCGCTCACAGTGCCCACAAGCTAAGCTAGGAGGTAGCTAGCTACTGTTACCAAATTACCACTCCAGGCCAGGCCACCACCTGCATAACTGCACTGCATTGTATATTCGTTCACGCATAATGCATCCGTGTGTAGGGGTCAGGCAAAATGCACGAGATAACTTCCGAGTTTCACAGCAGTTTATCTCAATCCAGGCAAGCCTTTTTATGGAGTGCTGATATGCCTGCCAGGTGTGGCTTTGCGTACGGTAGCCTGCCTGCCTGCCTGGCGTGCCTGTTCTGTGATGGACTTCTGGCTTCTGACAGTCAGTTTTGAGTTACGTACGCCAAGGTGAAACGAAGCTTTCACTTCGGTTGGCGGGGAGGGGCAGTGCAGCTAGCTGCGCAGGGCGTGTGAACTGCTTATCCGGCAATCCAAGGAAAGGTGGTACCAATGCGAGGTACAGCAATGATGACCCAACCAAACCAACAGCAAAAAACCGGACCAGAGTTTTACAGCGAGCCCGTCCGTCCGTCCGTCCAGCCAGCCCCACAGGCGCGACGCGCGAGCACGAGCGAGCCACCGTTTGGTGGCTATTAGGAGGGTATCTTTTTTTTTTTCACGCGAGATTAATTCTAATGATCACGTGCGAGTTGCGACGGACGGGTGGGCAATGCCAGCCTCGCCTGCTTGCTCTGGCTTGCTTGTTCGGTTGCGCACACAACATCTGTGACGTTTGGGCAACCGTGAGAGTGCGCGCCATGGCTGAGGAGATCGACTCATCTTGATTATATTGTCAGGCCAAAGCTAGCGGAGAAAAGGAACTGAAAGAAGAAATTAAGAGCCGGCGTTACAAAATGCCAAGAAAGAAGGCAGAGAAATGAACTCCCCTAGAATTAATTTCTAAGAGTGAACTTAAAAGCCTGTAAAACGGAGATGCATGGTCGTAAACAAAATTGACACGAAAATTTCCAAGAGCTGAACAGATGCACACCACCAACAATTTAAGCAAAGGGAGGGTAAAATTAATGAACCGGGGAAAAAGAGCTCCTAAGAAACGATTAGTGGTTCTTGCGATTATTTTTTCGGTTCTTGGGTTTTATCTGCATTAATTATTCCTGGGCTAATGGATCAATTCCAGCACACGACCCGCCTAGATGAGCTGACGGAAGTCCGTCCCTAAGCGGTGGTGGATCAAGAAGTCGTCGCCGCCGACGTTGGTTGATGCCGACAGCCCGTCGAACAGCAGGGGGCTCTGCATGTGCATTAGGCTCCGGACGCTGCCCGCGCCGCCGTCGGTCACGTGCGGCTGGTTCTGCAGGGGCTGCTGCTGGACCTCCTTCTGGCGGCGCAGCTCCAGCACCTTGCGGTGGGAGTTGGAGTGCTTCGACACCATGAAGGTGGGGCTCGCCGCCGGCCTGTACTCAGGCACCAGCCGCCCTGACTTGTACCGCACCCCGCACGCGTTGCACAGCGTCTTGGGCCCCATGGGCCCCGTCCTCCACTGTGGCGTCTTGTCCGTCTCGCAGTGGAGGCACCGCCTCCCTTCCCCACCTACCGCCGAGCCGCCCGACGGTGCGGACGCGCTCGAGGAATGCGCCTTCGGCGGTTCGTCCTTCTTCTTGGCCGACCTTTTGACGGGGAACGCCTGTGCCGAGACGCCAGACTCCGCCGGCGAGATGGCCATGGACGCCGGGGACGGCGGCGAGGCCGGAGGCGGCGGGAGAACGAGCAGGCGGGACGACCAGTTGCCCGGCGCAGCGCGGGAGCGCTTGCTGCGGGCCTTGGCGGGGACAGGGGCCTCCGAGAGGAACATACCGGGTTCCGCCGAGGCGGCCGCAGCTGCTGGGGCCGCGGGAGCCGGCGGTACGCTTGCCGAGGAGAAGCCGCCGGAGGGGATGCCGGAGATGAGCTGCAGCTTCTGGAGGTCCTCGCTGGCGAAGGCGTCGACGCCCTCGCCCATGTAGTTGGACAGCCATTCCAGCTCCGCCAATTGATCGTACTGCGCAGAATTCACAGCAAGTCTTTATCAGCTGCTAGTATGTGTGTTTAGCTAAAACTTTGGAGAATTCTTGCGTACATGTGGAAGTGTGGAGTGTTTGAGTTTGAAAGCTGCTATTTTTGGTATTGCTAGTACTATTTTAAGCGGACTATTTCCTGTTTGGTCACTCTGCGAGAAAAACTGAATTTCTGGAGGATTAATCTCGACTTGTTTGATGGGAATTATTATGCATGGAATCGTGTAACAGCTCTCCTAAAAAGTTTCAAAAAAATCTCACGCGCATTTCCGATTCTCTCGTGTTGAAAGAAAAAAAGATGAAAAAAAAAACATGAACTCGTTCAATTCAGCAAACGAAAGAAAGAACCGAGACGAATTTACGCAGGAGGTAGTGAAAATGATTGACACCTCGAGGGGGTAAATTGAGGGCACGTAGACGAGGGAAGAAGGAGAAGAATGTGTAACATACCGGCTCGCACAGCTCGCCGGAGAAGTCGCCTTCGGCTAGGCCGGAGAAGGAGTTGCTGCAGCTGTCCAGGGCCGTGACGGTCGACGAGTCGGCCGACGCGTTCCCGAAACCGCCCTCCTCCTTTCCACTACCTCCTCTGGCGAGGGTGCCGGCGCCGGCTAGGCACGCGTCGCCGGCAGCCTGCCCCTCCCCTTCCTCCTCCTCGTCGTACGGCAGCACGAGGAGGTCGTCCACGACGAAGTGGTCTCCGCACGCCGCACCCTTCTTGTCGTGGCCCGAGCCGGCGTAGTAGCCATGCACGTTGTACTCGGCCGTCGCCTCCATCACGGCTCGATCGCCAACCTCCGCCGCTGCGCGCACACTGCAGGCGGGCCTCTGCGTTACTCGGCGCTTTTGTTTGTTTGCTCGTTCGTTCGTTTCTACGTGTGCGCGAGGAGAGGGAGACGGAAGCGCAGATAACGCAACTACGCAAGCACAGAGAGAGAGAGAGAGAGAGAGATAAGAGTAGGGTTTAATTGGAGTGGAGCTGGAGCGCGAGAGACGGAAGAGGAGGGGAGGGAGGTCAGCTGAAGGGAACGATTCTTAAGGAGTAAATAAATCCACAGCCACTGAGCAACCACCCCGCCTGCGGTCTCGGTCCTCCCCAGTAAAAGACACCAACATGTTAAACTTTAAAAGATACCGACCCTCTTTTATGTGTCTATTTGAATGTTATAGCATTTAAAAACTACAGTATTTAAAAATCAAAGTTTTTAACACCTCATCTATAACATATTACGGCTTTTTAATACCACTGTTTTTTTTATTTTGCAGTTTTGAGAAAAATCAAGGTGCGTTTGGATGTTATAGTGTTTAGTGCACTATATCATTAGAGGGACAATGGGAGTTATTAAAGTGAATGTTAAATTAAATCAACCTTTCAAAATTAAAGGAGAATTTAACAACTTGAATTATTCAAATTATATTTTGATTTTTTAAAATTTCAACTGAGTTCCTGAAAACTGAAATTTATACATTCTAATATAAAATTAATCATTTCAAATTTCAAATTTAAAAATTGGAATAAAGTTTCCACAATCAAACAACACGTATCCAAATGTCATTATATCCGTAGAAAAGAAAATGAAATAATGTAGTACAACGTTTGTGTCAAGATCATCCACAAAAAGGGGTCTTAAATATGGCCCTAACTTGAATTATAGGGTTTTTAGGAGAAAAGATCAACTCCAGCAAGAGGCAACATATCCAGCGCTGGATATGTTGACCCAGCAAGGACCCTAAATTGTTGCACGGTGGTTGCACGAAAACTTTAATGCGCTGGATATGTTGACCCAGCAAGGACCCTAAATTGTTAAAATTTAGCAAATTGTTTTAGAACCCCAGGGCAAGTAGCTATATTTAGCAACTCTGTGATTCGGCCCTATCTAATTAGATGGTAGTTAGGTTTTAAGGCCTAATTGCTGGAGTGAATATTTCTTTGAAGCCTTAAATCTAATTAGTTGGGATCCTATATTAAAGTTTAGGACCCTTTTTAGGAATCTCTCTTGAAGATGCTCCAAGGACGCATATAATATACACATATATTAGATATACATTATATGTACGCTAAGAAAATTTTTAAAGACATCAAGACCTCTATAGCGTGAAAACACACTATTCAACTGAATACACACGTGCGCGTACCCATTCCTAATAGTATTAGTGTGAGGCTCGTGAGTCTGATCCAGAGACCGAACCCATGACCAGCCGTGAGTACACCAGCTCACGAATGAATCATGCCAAGGATTCAAATTTTGGACTGAAATCCGAAATCTCGGCCGAGTTTTTGGATTTCGGACCCCTCCGAGATTCAAAATCCCGTCCGGATAAAAAAATTCAAATTTTATTTAAAAAAAACTATATTTCGGATTTCTCGGCGAGATCTCGGCGATTTTGGCCGAAATCTTGGTGATTTCGGCCGAAATTTGGTTGGTTTTTGCCGGATTTTAATTTTTTATGCATTGGATTTGAGTGGATTCAGGGTTTAGATCATCCACAAAAAAATTTAAAAAAATGTAAACATGTTTTTGACCGTTTTTTGTCGATTCAATTTGTCCGTTATGACTTTCAGAATTTTTAAAATTTCTCAAGATTGATCGTCATCTGAAATTTTTATGAGAGTATCATGGATGTGTTAGGACCATTCACAAAAAATTTCAAAATTTTCTAAAGTAGTTTGAACTATTCTTCATTAAGGTAAAATTTGTCAGTCCATCTTTAATAACACTATTTGAATTTTTGGACATTTCTAAAGATTGATTCACCGTCTGCCATTCGACATAAATAAACAATCTACCATCAATTTCAACACCAAAGTTAGAAAATACATGCAAAACTTCAACTCTACAATGTAAACTTTCTGAATATGTAGCATCAGTTCCTTTGCTGGAATAACAAGAACACTGTAAACTTTCTGAATATAACTCGATAAATCTCAAAATTAGGATCAGTCCACTCCACCTCAGAACAACATATTTAATAGAATATGTACTTGTTGTCCAAAGAGACCCCGAGTATCAAGACTTTTACAATTCCACATGTCCTAATAAAGTATTATCTATATAATATATAGGAATATATAGAAAACTTTCCAAAAACTTGAAATTACCACTATTAGATTTCCAAAAACTTCATTTGTTACATTTGAAAAATCAAAAACAAATTTTACATAAGGCTTTTACCACGACTTGACCATTGTTAGATTTTTAAAAAATTCCTCGTGCATGATCATCATCTGAAATTTTTATGGAGCATTAGTGATATGTCAGGACCATACAAAAAAAATTCAAAATTTTTTTACGTGTTTTGGACCATTTTTTAGTGGGTTCAATGTGGACCGAGATCTCGGTAATTTCGGCCGAGATCTCGGATTTCCCGATTGAAAAAAAAACCGTATTTGAAATTTGGTTTTTGTATTTCGTCCGAAATTTCCGAATCTCGCTGAGATTTCGGATTTCGGCTACCTCCGAGATTTATACCAAAACGAAATTTGAAACCTTAAATCGCGCTATGGCTCGTTCTCGGTTGAGCTCGGTTTTGAAAGAAGAGGTTTCAAGTGGATTTTTTAAACCCAAAAAATACCATAGTATTTGACGTGCTATGTTTTACAAAACAACAGTGTTTGTTCAATCCAAAGCACTTCGAAGTGTTTTCCCAGAAGCCATGAATTATATAGCATCCAAAAGACCCTAACTCTTAACTGTGCGCGTGTGTACTAATCACCAGCCACGGCACCGGCTGGAGTTTCACGTCGAGAAAAAAAAAACTCTGAAACGCGCTGATGGCTCGGTAGATTCTTCTTGTCCTCTACGTATGCGTGAGAACAAACCCGTCTGACGAGTGACGAGGCAGGTGGATTCTGTGAGGCTCTGTGCCTCTGTCACGTGGAAGCGGCTGGTAATTTCGTTCGGAGTCGATCGGCATTACCGTTCCGTACGTAGCTCCGGGGACGCGCGTAGTATATCTTGGCAATTTCCGTCCAGTCTGGCACGAAGCTTCTGTTTTTTTACAGCCATAAAATGGTTGGGAACTTGGGATAAACTTCGGCACTGTGGGACCCCGAAAAATCACCTTTAAAATTATTTGTTTGTGCATCCTGCACTAGTTCAAAAAACCTATTACACATAGTACAAATATACCACAGCATATCACACAAAAAATTTATTTATTTAATTATCAGAGTTTACAGTATAAATAGCATGCAAGGCAATATAAAATAACACAACAGAAGTAAAATAAAAATCATAATAGAACCTAATAAAATCTGCTACGGGCAATCGACTGGTGTAACGGCTTAGTCATCAAGATCCTCACTGGCGTAGAACTCCACATCTGAATCAACCGAACAAGTAAGGTTGAGTACAAACGTACTTGGCAAATTACACAAGAGATGCATTTTTAATGTAAGGATAACAAAGGATGTCATAATACGGTTAGTTTGAGCAACAAGCAATATTTCAAATACAATAAACAAATTTGAAGGCATAGTTGAATAATAAAATCTTTATTTGGCTCAAATTCCCATAAAGATCCTAAATTCAGGTCTAAGCATCCATTTACTATATAGCAGTAGTCAATATTATATTAATGTACCAAATAGTGAGATTTTTATCTAAAGCTACAATGGTTTAAGAAATATCAAAACAAATGAGGTCATAACAAATAAGAGTAACTATATATTTAAAATTGGGATTTTAAATTACACAAATAAAATTATGCATGCAGTAATTTAAATCAAAATATAATTCAAAATGTGAGATCAACATGATCGAGGGTGCAACTTGCCTTGCTAGAAAGGTAACTGCTCGAAAACGTCGTCCGCGAACTCCTCTGACTCTTTGAATTCTATACGCGAAAAAAAATCTAAATCCAAATAAAATACCAAACTAGCATAAAAGAGATTTAGAATTTTAGAGGAATTTAGAAAGAAAAACGAAGCCAATCAGAGTTTGATGGGTGAAAATGGGCTTATGGAAGATTAAAAACACATAAAATAAAGAAAAATGGTTTTTTTTGAATTTTAAATTATTTTTCTAAAGAAAATCTGAATTATTGCGTAATACTGATGTCAGCGGCAATTTTTGGATTTATTTTTCAAAATAAAATCCGATTTATGATATCATGCTTGTGTCATAAATGCATTTTCAAGAAATTAATTTTTGAAAAGAAAAAAGTGGCTGACGGGTGAGTCCTGGGGCGGTGGGTTGGATCCACCGTGCACGTGGGCGAGGCGTGGTGTGGGTGAGGCCGGCCAGAGTCAGAAAGGGAGGAGGACGGCGGCAGGGCGCGCACCAACGTCGTGTGGAGGCGATGGAGTCAATGGTGGGTTCGGAGGAAGGCAGAGGCGCTAGGAAAATGCCGTACACAAGCGGCGCCGGAGGGGAGAGAGATGGCGACGCCGGAGGCGTTTGAGTGCGGGGGAGGGGAGGAGAAGTGGCGGAAAGGGATGAGGAGAGAACAGGGGAGACAGGAGCAATTTATAGGAGGGGTGTGCGCACAGGACCAGCTCAAACAGTGGCGGAATTAACATCGGTTGGCACGAGAAAAAGGGGGCATGGAATGGGCGGAGTTAAGCGCAACGATGAGGAGATAAAGTAGTGAGGAGTAAAGAGATTTCACTTATGTGAAATTGGGAGCAAATCCGGCTAGGCACGTGGGGAAACCGAAGCTCAAATCGGCTCCAATGGTGGAAGAGAGAGAAAGTGAGGGAGGGAGGAAGGGGATGGATTCGACAGGTGGGGCCAGTCCCACATGTCGTGAGGCGAATAGAGAGGTGGGGATGCGGCTAGGCCGGCCCAAGGAGAAGAGAGGGGGACGGTTGGGCCGTGCGAGGGTGGACCGAACCGGGCCGGCTCAGCTGGGCTGGCCCAAAGGGGGAAAGTATTTTTTCTCTTTTTTATTTTTAATTTAAAATAATTTGAGATTTAAAGATAGTTTTAAATAAATACTAAATAGGGTTTGAAAATTCTACAAAAATTCTTTAAAATAGCTTGAACTATTTTTGGTTTAGGAAAATTATTTTGAGCATAATTTTTTCTTTATTTTTCGCACATAGAATATTTTTATAACGCTAGAAATAGCAAAAGGCTTTCAATAAATCCAAAAAATTCTTCAAAAATCTCAAAAAATCCTAAATAAATAATAAAAGACAAAATTACAATTTTTGGGGTGTGGACCGTGGAGTTACGCTTGTGCACTCACCTAGTAGAGTTTAAATTTTAGTATATGTCCATTTTTATCGTAAGAAACATTTTTAAGATTGTGAATTTATCTATGATCCTCGTAAGTTCTAGACGTGTGCTTGGGTGCACTCGTAGGTGTGTGTATGTGCGTGTTTATCTACATTGTAATCGAAAAAAACAAATACGGATATAAGCTATAATGAATCCAGTCAAATGAAGGGTTCTCTTAGGCTACGTACAATAATGTGATACAGCGAAGCCAGGACTAAATTAGAGGGGGGCTAAGCTAAATATTTCAACTACTAGTAAAAGTCAAATTTATACATAAATAACTATTTAACAAGTGAAACAAAATAGAAGTTTATAAGATACTCACATAAATGAAGTTGCTAGGCACACTAGCTACGAGTTGGATTTGGAGGCAACAGGCAAGCACATTCTACGGGTTTTCATCTTTTGAAAGCAGTCCATAATTGCTTTATCATCAATAGATTTGAATATTGTTTTCTCGGTGTAGCACACCATTAAATCATTGAGCCAATCATCGGAGACTTTGTTGCGCAAATCAGTCTTGATAACCTTCATTGCCGAAAAAAAAATCTAATTTTGCAAGTTCTCTTTCACATCCATAATTAGGCCCATGGCATGAACAATATCTACATACTTTCTTTAAAATTCATTTGACATTGCATTAGTGATGCCCAACAAATCTAACATCAAATGCAAGATGAACAATATCTAGATCATTTCTTTAAAATTTATTTGACATTGCATTAGTGATGATCTATCTTTTTTGGGCTAATCTGATCGTACCTTGTTTCAGCCTGACAGAAAGGATGAGCGTGATATCCTCGAATTTCTTGTGAGCGTGATATGTCATCCTTCCTGTCACCGTGTTGGAGCAGGGGCGCACGCTCCAGTGCGCCCCATAGTTGGCTTCGCCTCTGATGTGATATCAACCATCTATATATTTTGCCATCTATATAATGAATCCAGTCAAATGAAGCTTTTTCTGTACTCTTGGGAGTACGTACTCCCACATCCAGTATACCACTTAAACGAATGTGTTATATTCTTTTATCACTTTCAGTATACTCCAATAATAATTCTAAGATACTACAATGCGATATTGTTGAAAAAAATTCATCGGAGCCATTTATTTCTAGGCATATACCGTTTTTCATGTATAAAAAGAGTATATAAACAAATTATGCTATAAAGTGTGGGTTTTGAGGAAATTTTTCGTGAAACTCACTTTGGAGTATCTTATAATTAGTATTAGAGTATACTCAAAAGGATAAATAAGTATAATAACATTATTTATGCAGTATATTGAGAGTAGGAGTACATACTCCCAGGAGTATACAACCATTTTCTATATATATATATATATATATATATATATATATATAGATAGATAGAGAGAGAGAGAGAGAGAGTAGGTATCTCTTTGTGAAGAGATACGACTGTATATATAGCATAAAACACCATTACATGAATTATTATCTATAATAAACACTTTTCAATACTATAATTACAAGATCGCATGATCTCATAGAGACAACCTTAAGATGATATTTATTGTAAAAATTGTCTTTAATTTAGAGTTTAGATGATGTGGACGAGTATATAGATATTATTCGTCTCTACTATTGTACATGCTCTTAGTATTCAAATCGTTTTAAAATTCTGCAATCCGGCCTGTGAATTAATTCCTACGGGGATTGAGGAACCATTCGAAACATATAATTTTTATAGGAATTCTGTCATATTTTCACATGAAATTATTTAAATCCTGTAAGAATAAAATGAAAATCATGCGTTCTAAAAGAGTTGCACCTGAAAAATTTCATATGAAATCTTCAGTGAATTCCTACGTTTCGAAAAGGTACCAAGGTGCTTGAACTCAAGGAATCGCTCTAAACGCAAATTCCATAAAATTTCCTTCTCCTTTGTAATGAACTAGTGCTTCCCTTCGTGCCTTTTTTCCGAATTTATATACTACTTTCCCACGAAGCATTCAAACACCTCACTTCTTAATTAAGGATTTAACTGAGCAATTCCGGAGCACAGCGTTCACTATGTACAGGCGAACACTCCAGATTTGTTCATTGATCACGCATACACTAAAAAAAACATATAAAAGTGTGACAAAGTGTACCTTGTCCTGTTAATTGGCATTTATGCAGTTGGGAGTGGGACTACTGGTTTTCGATTAGTATGTGGGAAGGGGTCGAACTGATAAATCGTGCACAGTGCGATCGAGCATGCATTATGGTCACCCGCGTGCTGTAGAGAGGAAATCTTGGCACGATGAACAATTAGACACATCATGTTGACTCTGATTATGACTTGACATCATTTCTCGCCATATTTTTCTTTTGGGAGAAATTCATCGCAATCATTCTTGAAGAAGAGAGCACTTAATTTCTACCATGGCATTGACAACACAAAAGTACTTCCGGATATTTCTTGGAGTACTTTTGGCTATTTCTTGGAGTTCATGTGAATAACACTAAATTTTTGTCATCGCATTGATTATCACACTTCTCAGTGTCCGTATCAACAACAGGTATTGCATGTATCAACAACATGTATTGCCTGTATCAACAATAGGTTGAATGGTGAAGTGTGCCTCAACTTTATTCTCCTGCGTTTTATTGACTTTTTTTAGCAGATTACATGTAAAGGTCTGCAAAATGCTTCGACGTGCGGCAGTTGTGCGACCGATGGCCAGTGCATCTATACCTAAAGTAGCTGTGTAGGGTTTAGAGCTTTGTTGGATGAGTCTTATTTCTGTAAACTCTTTGGTCCTTTACTTTTGCCCTTCGCCTAGTGCTTACCTCTTCCCTTATGTATTCCGGAACTCTTCTATTTTCCCCTTGATGCCTTTGGCCATTTCCGCTGCCAATGTTATTGCTAGCCTGTTGAGCATTGACATGCACTTCGGGCATTGCATGTGTCCTATTTGGAAAAATATGATGATTCTTCAGCAGGAGTTCATCAAGCTTTTATACTTCTAGCAAAGTGTAGATAAGTTTAAAATACTTATAATATTTGGCATGATAGTAGTGTTGCTGCAATATCCTAATGTTGGGGTGGAAGGTAGAAAACGTCTTGTCTATTATTTTAGTATCTGTAACTTGCTGGTTACAGAAGCGTTGTTTGGAGATAAGCTTGTGCATGGAGGAGTTGTATGCTACAGCAGTTTTATAGTCCTAAAAGTGTGGGATGGTTCATTTACGATGTCCTTCTAGCAACAAAACGGATCTTTGTTGATCATAGCATTCCTTTAGGTAACTCCATAGTGTAAACGGGTCCTTCTCCATCAAATACTCGGCCTTCAGATCCGCATAGAAATGACGTCATGAGAAGTGCAGAGCCACACACTTGGCTGCTTTAGGAAGAGCATGAGTGCCATCTTCAGGCTGGGAAAAACAACTCTAAGATATCGAGCTGATAGGTAAATCTTGGCATCTGACTAAGGTTAGATAACTACTGCCATTTAGGGTAAACTTAGTAAATTCCCTCTTTACGATGTCCGACATACTGTATATTATATTCATGCAAAAAAAATAAATTTTACTACTGGTAAAATCAATATATTGCATGCTCACTCTTGAATCAGTAAAACTTGATCTATATCTATTTAATAGATAATTATCTAAAAATTTTCAAAATTTTCTTAGCATTTTTTCATAACGTTCTGCTAATTATCGAACAATTTTTAGAATTACTAAATATCAACATATATAAATAATGAATTGTTCAAAACGTGCGGTGCAAGTGGCGCACACTAGAGTGTGGCGGTCGGCGCGAGCGGCAAGACGCGCGGCCAGAAGCGCGATGTAGGATTAGCAATTGTTCAAATGCGATTAGCTTGCATATTTCGAAATTACGTACTGTCAGCGTATTAAACGCTGGGGTACCCACGCAGCCGCATTAAGTACTCACGCCCAGAGGACAGGTGGCGTTCAGGCCACTCCTCAGGGCGACCCGCATTAAGTACTCACGCCCGGAAGGGCGAGTGGCGTTCGTGCCACTCCTCGAAGCGACAGCAAGGTGCTCGCCAAGAGGACCGGTGGCGTTGAGCCACTCCTCGGCGACAGCGAAGGTACTCGCCAGGGGCGAGTGGCGTTGAGCCACTCCTCAGGCGACCAGCCAAAGGTGCTCGCCAGGGGCGAGTGGCGTTGAGCCACTCCTCGAGCGACGGCAAAGGTGCTCGCCAGGGGCGAGTGGCGTTGAGCCACTCCTCCGGGCGACCGGCAAAGGTGCTCGCCAGGGGCGAGTGGCGTTGAGCCACTCCTCAGGCGACGGCCAAGGTGCTCGCCAGGGGCGAGTGGCGTTGAGCCACTCCTCAGGGCGACGGCAAAGGTGCTCGCCAGGGGCGAGTGGCGTTGAGCCACTCCTCCGGGCGACCGGCAAAGGTGCTCGCCAGGGGCAGTGGCGTTCGTGCCACTCCTCGGGCGTAGTTCCCAAGAAGCAACCCCGCAACTGGCTACAGGCGAAGGGTCAAGGATATTTAATGCGAGACGTCGCATTAAATGCAGGATGTGTAGGCAGTGGTATGGCGGCGTGTCTTCCCCCGGCGCGCATTAATGATGGGTGGCCCCGAATCGACATCCCCTCTCTCCTGGCGGAGCCTGCAGGGGTGACAGACAGGCGGGACCCAAGGCGAAGTCTAAGTCGGCTAGGACAGGCATTAAATGTGATGTAAGAGAGTGTGACGGGTGCATTAAATGCACTGTAGCAGCATGTCAGACGCTTGCTTTACGCAAGCTTGTAAGCCCCATGCGCCCCAGCCAGCCCGAGTATAAAAGGGAGCTAGGGTGCATGGGAGAAGGTTGTTGTTGATCCTTGGTTGGCGGAACCGTAGAAGGTCGTCTTCCCCAGCCTTGTAAGAACTTTGAACTCAGAAGAATCCACCAAGCAGGACTAGGGTTATTACTCCTTTGGAGGGCCCGAACACAGGTAAACTCGACGCCTTCTTGCTTGCTCCCGACATCCCGTTCTTCCGTCTTTGGAGCGGTTGCCACAAAAGCCCAGTCGAATCTCTCAAGCACCCAATCCTAGGGTGCTGTTGGCCGATAAGCCGCGATGGCGCGCGCCAGTAGGGGCTTAGTGGTTAGATCGTTCCGTTCTTCCATTCCTTTTGAGGAGTTTGCAAGAATCAGAAGATCATCCGGTATGGCGGAATCTCATCGCCAGCCGTAGCGCCCTCCGAGGAAAGCGGCGCCGGCCGATCTCGGCTCCCGTAAGGGAGTCGGGTCACCGGTCCTTCATGGCGGGAGAAGCGCGAGCCGCATCCAAGCCCGGAGTTCACCGGCCCAACGGCTGCAGGCTGGGGAAGATACCCCAATGCAAAGCCTTCATGCGGCCCGATTGCTCTGGATCATCCTCCGGTCAAGCGACGGTGACACCCAGCCACCCCTTGGCTCCAGGACATTGCCCGTCTAGTGGACTCGGCCAAGAAGAGTTCTTTGTGGCAATTCAGCCGGGGCTTCCGGCGTCCTCATAAGGAGTTCGTATGGTGGATGCACAAGCTTCCGATCGCTCTTTGGCGACCTCTCGGCCGCAGAGGCCGGGATAAAGGGAAGGAGTATCGCCGCACCCTCTCGCAAATGGGGACGTGCACAAGCTTCAAGATCTTCCCGCGGTACTCCCATGCCGGAGGAGAACCGCGGGGATCTAAGGGCACGCCTCAATGAGGGGCGGCTCCAGCGGGGAGACGATCTGCGTCAAGTTCTCCGGAGGCGTCATCCGCAACGACGCGCCGAACCCCCGCTGCCGGTCAGTCAGAAGGGAGCTTCCCCTTCCGACTCTGGGGAGAGTGTAGACTCGCACTCCTCGACCCCTTCTCAGGGTCGGTTGGTGGGCGACACTACTCCCCATATAATGTTGGAGTGCCAGCGTTTCCCTCCGTCTACGCCAATCGGCGTGGCCAGAGAGATTTCGTCCCGCGCCCATCGAGAAGTATGACGGCACCACCAACCCTGAAGAATTCCTGCAGATTTATACGACGGTGGTGCGTGCTGCCGGGGGGTCAGATAGAGTTATGGCCAACTACTTCCCGATGTCGCTGACAGTTCGCCCGCTCGGTCGCGAACCTTCCTCGGGGTTCGGTACACTCGTGGGAGGAATCAGTGCGACATTTTTGTCGCCAACTTTCAGGGCTCCTACGCTCAACCGGTGTGGAGGACGACCTCCACGCTTTGGGAGCGAAGGAGGAGTCCCTGAGGGGGTTCATTCGGCGGTTTAGCCATTGCCGCAACACGATCCCCCGGATCTCCGAGCAGTCGGTTATTATTGCGTTCCGGAGGGGGGTTAGGGATCAGAAGATGCGGGAGAAGATGGCTACCCGCATCAGAAGCTACCACTTCCGAGCTCTTCTCTCTGGCTCACAAGTGTGCCGGCAGCGTGAGGCTCGGAAGGGTGCGGCAGGCCTCAAACCCCGACGAAGCCGGGCGTCGAAGTCCTCCGACCGTAAGAAGAAGAAGCGCAAGGAGGCCGTCGCGAGAGGTTTTGGTGGCCGATCCAAGCCAAGCCTCGGGGCGCGACGATCGAGAGCGAAGGAGAGATCGCCGGGACCGAGACAATCGCAGGGACCGCCGTTCTCCCCGCCGCGAAGACGCGAGGGCAAGTCCGTCTTGCCCCATCCATCAAGCACAAATGGGCACGACCTGGAAGATTGCCAGGTTGTGTCCAAGTTGGTGGAAAAGCGGCTTAAAGCGCCGCGCGAAAAAGATCGCGAAGATGATGACGACGAAGATGACACCCCACCGGCTTTCCAACAAGCCGAGCACACGGTGGCATATATTCATGGGGCTCGCCACCTACTCTTCCAACTCGCAATGATAAGCGAGAGCCGAGATGTGTGTGCCACCATGCGAGAGCCCGACGAAGTCGGCCGGCTGAAGTGGTCGGATCAATCGATCACTTTCAGTCGGGCCGACCACCCGGCGAACACTTCAGGCCCAAACCATCTCCCGATCGTGGTCGCCCCTACGGCCGTGAATGCGAAGCTTGGCGAGTACTCGTTGACGGAGGAAGTGCCATCAACTGCTTGGTCGGTCGGGCGTATCAAGCACTCCAAATACCTTATGAAGAATCGCTACCGCACCGCTTTTATGGAATTGCCCCGGGATGGGCCTAATGCCCTGGGACAAGTCCAATGCCCGTCACGTTCGGAGCGCCGAAAACTTCCGGACGGAACTCATCAACTTCGAGGTCGCCGACTTCGACCTCCCTTACAATGCCCTCGCTTGGCCGGCCGCTAGTCAAGTTCATGGCGATTACGCATCATGCTTATTTGTCGATGAAGATCCCTGGCCGAGGGCCCAATTGTGGTAAAGGTGGACAAGCTCAAGCCTTGCGCCTCGGTAAGCAAGTACAAGACTTACTGAGCCGCTGTTCGGCGCGTGGCAACGAAGACCCTCGAGCGCTCCCGGCCAAGGCGCGCTTCACCCAAATTCCCTTGGGTGAGGTGAAGGTGGTCCCCGTGGGTGAGGAAGGCTCGGGCAAGGTCGTGAGAATCGGGCGCGATCTCGGGCCAAATAGGAAGACGCGCTCGTCACCTTCCTCCTGGTCTAATCTAGATGTGTTCGCCTGGGAACCATCTCAAATGACCGGGTCCCTAGGAGGTGATCGAGCACCGATTAACGCTACCTGAGCGCACTCCATCCGGCAGAAGGTCCTGAGGCAGCGCCAGAGCGACAAGAGGCCATTCGGGAAGAAGTGGAGAAGCTATTGCAAGCCGGAGTTGTGCGGAAGCCGCCTACCCCGAGTGGTCGCTAACCCGTACTCGTGAAGAAGTCCAATGGGAAGTGGCGAATGTGTATAGACTTCACCGACCTCAATAAAGCCTCGCCTAAGGACCCTTACCCTCTGCCAAGGATTGACCTCGTTGTCGATTCTACGGCAGGATGTGAAGCTCTATGTTTCCTAGACGCCTACTCAGGATATCATCAGATTAGAATGGCGCAGGAAGACGAAGAAAAGACGGCCTTTGTAACCCCTTTTGGTGTATACTGTTACGTTCGAATGCCCTTCGGGTTGAAGAATGCCGGATCTACCTACCAGCGAGCCATGCATATTGTATTCAAGTCACAAATTGGGAAGAACCTGGAGGTGTATGTTGATGACTTGGTGATAAAAGCTAAGGCCGCTGATGGGTTGGTTGAAGATCTGGAGGAAACTTTCTCCCACCTCCGGCACTACTGCTAAAGTCAATCCTCGAAGTGCGTGTTCGGGTGTCATCCGAAAGCCGCTTGGCTTCCTGGTCTCCACCGCGGGATCAAGCCAACCCTAAAAGATTGAAGCAATAGAACGAATGAAGCCACCTGTCCGGCTCAAGCAGCTGCTTAGCTGGTCGCTGGCCTCCTACGGCTCATAGCCTACTGGGAGAAAAGTCTCCCATTGTTCAAGCCGATGAAGAAGACTAATTCCTTCGAGTGGACTCCTAAGCCCAGCAGCATTTGAAGATCTCAAGAAATATCTCTCTTCGCCTCTGTGGCCGGGTCGCCCGAGCCTGGTGAGCCGCTTCTCCTTTATGTAGCGGCAAGCCCCTCGGCGGTGAGTGCAGACTAGTAGCAGAGCGAGAGATGCGGCAGCCGCCGGTCTATTATGTGAGCAAGGTGCCGCATGATGCTGAAACTAGGTATCCCCATGCCCGTAAAATGGTGTATCTTTGTCTTTGGTGGCATCAAGAAAGCTGCGACATTATTTCCAAGGAAGGGAGATCACTGTGGTCTCCTCGTATCCTCTGCGGAGATCCTTCACAATCGTGGAAGCCGAAGGTCGACGCTAAGTGGTCTGTCGAGCCGGGGAATTTGGCTTCAAATTTGCCCCGTGACCGCTATCAAGAGTCAAAGATCAAGCGGACTTCATTGTTGAATGGACTCCCAGATGGGGAAGATAAGGAAGTCCCCGTGCCCACGCCTTGGACGCTCTTCTTCGATGGATCCTTCAGCTCAAGGCGCTGGGCCGGGTTCCTCCTGGTCTCCCCGACCGGGACCCTCAAATATATAGTCGTCCTGGACTTTAAAGCCACCAACAATGTTGCGAATACGAGGGATTGCTGGTGGGCTCGAGTCGCCGCCGACCATCGGCATACGACGCCCTCTGATTAAAGGCGATTCTTTGCGGTCATCAACCAGGCAAGGAAGGACTTCACCGCTCTGATCCCGTCATGGCGGCTTACCTGGCGGAGGTTAGAAAGATGGAGAGACACTTCAAGGGCTAGGTATACGCACATACCCCGGCGACAATTATTTAGCGGACGAGCTCGCTCGGCTCGCCTCGACAAGAGCCCCTGTTCGGCCGGAGTCTTTGAAGAAAGGCTTCCGCGACCGCCCATCTCACTTCGCCTCTGCGTGGGGAGGATGGTGATGCCGCTTCAGCCCTCACTGATGGGAAGGCGACGCCGCCTATCGCAACCCCGCTTCGTGGGGACGATGGTGGCGCCGCCCCACCCACGCTGCAGGAGGAAAAGTGGCACCGGCGAAACGCTGGCTGCGAGTACCCTGACGATCACTGCGTGGTCGCCGTGCTTGACCGGAAGGCACATGGATGGACCCGATCCTGGCCTACTGCGGGATCAAGTATGCCCCGACGATGATGCGTCACCGAGAAGATAGCGCGAAAGGCCAAGCGCTACACCCTGGTAGATGGGGACCTGTCTCCGGGGTGGAAAGCGGAGTTCTTCTCAAGTGCATCACTCGGGAAGAGGGAAGCATTTTGCTTTCGATATCCATGGAGGCGTGTAAGTGAGCCATTTTTCCGGTCGAACCTGGTGGGAAAAGCTTTCCGCTACGGGTTCTATTGGCCAACCGCCTCCAGGATGCTTGCGAGCCGGTGAGGAGATGCGAGGCGTGCGCTTCCACGCCAAGCAAATCCACCAACCAGCCCAAGCTCGCAAACCATCCCGCCTCATGGCCCTTCGCGGCCTGGGTCGATATCCTGAGCCCGTTCGCTGGCCAGGAGGCTACACTCATCTGCTCGTCGCCATTGACAAGTTCACCAAGTGGGTGGAAGTCGGCCGTGAGAACCATTACCGCTGCAGCCGCGGTCAAGTTCATGCGAGGGATCTTCGCCCGCTTCGGGGTCGCCAACCGTATCATCACCGACAATGGCGCCCAGTTCACCAGCGCCGCTTTTCTGGACTTTTGCGAAGAAATGGGCACGAAGGTCTGCTTTGCCTCCGTTGCCCATCCAAGAAGCAACGGCCAAGTTGAGCGAGCCAATGCACTGCGCCTTTGAAGGGCCTCAAGACTCGGGCGTTTGATCGGCTTCACCAGCGTGGCTCACGGTGGGTTGAAGAACTCCCGGCAGTGCTGTGGTCACTCCGGACCACTCCCAGCCGGGCTACCGGAGAGACTCCATTCTTTCTGGTTTACGGAGCAGGCCGCCCTCCTTCGCATTGACATTTGGGTCGCCGCGTCAAGCGTTCGCGGAAGAAGATCGTGAAGAGATGCGCCAAGACGACGCCAATCTCCTGGAAGAAGCCCGGATCGTGCGGCCTGCGCCGCTTCGGTATCAGCAAAGCCTCGGGAGGTACCACGCCACCCGGTCGGTGAGAGAACATCGGCGTTGGGCGACACAGTCTTGCGAAGATTCGGCCGCAGCCGGGTTGCACAAACTGTCTCCCAGTGGGAGGGCCCCTTTAAGGTGGTCTCGGTCGACCCGGCGGTCGGGTTGGCCATCGAGGGCGGAGGAAGCTGGCGAACTCGCAGAATATAGAGAACTCAAGGCAAGTTCTACCCTTGAACGGTTGTAAGTTTCTGTGTTTTGTTCCTCGTGTTTGGCCGAATCATGCCTGTGCCGCTTTGACTAGCCGGGAACACCGTTGTTCGTAAATTAAGTATTAAGTTCCGTTATTTTTAGCAAGCATTTCATGCCTTCCTGGTTCTGTTTTATGGCAAAGTGTTCGCGATCACTCTAGTCCGCTCGATCTGTGAGCGCCAAAGGGCAAAGGCGACCACTATGTAAGTGCGGCGAACAGATTGGGCAATTGGGCTACCGGTTTGAACTCACTCCGACACGGTCATGACACTCCGGGTGTCCCCGTGGGGGCTGGCGATTTAAACACTGCTATCAAAAGCCTACGTCCTGTCACGTCTTACACTGTGTCCGCCCCGCAGAGGCCACAAGGGTACGTGTTGTTTGCAGGACTGTAAGGCAACGAGAAAAGAATCGCCCGGACACAAGGGATACTTTACTCCCTTCTTTTTTTCCTTCTAAGCCTTAAGCCGGGCAGTAGCACTCAAGTTAATCTTTGGCGGTCGATGGAGTGGAAGGCTAAGAAGACAAGTTAAACATTCTTTGAATAAGTCTAAAAGTGTCATGTCTATTCCATAAAAGTGCTTTACAAAAGTTGTTGCAGGCCAGCAAGTTAAAAGGGCAAAAAGGGGAGAAGGGTCTAGGTTATCCTATCCTTCTTCCTCCTCGTCCGCCACGCCGCCGCCGCAGGTCTTCCGCAAGGCCCGACGCCCGATGCAGTGCCACCTCTTCTGCTGCGCCCTCCAAATAAGCGAGGTTGGCCATCTCCACCGAGCAATGACGAGGTCAAGAAATGCTCGCACTCGCGCCTCCGCCTCCGCCTGATCTCCTTCAATCCCTCGGACGGCAGAGGATCAAAGTTGGCGCCCTTGACGCCGCAAAGACGCCAAAACGAACTTCGCAGCAGCTCTGCCATCGCGTCCCTCCCGGGTGGACCGGTCGGCCAGCGGCGGAAGCCGGGCGGTGAAGTCCGCAATCCGACCGAGGCGTATATGAGTGCGACGGCCTCTGCTCCAGCGGGCGCTTGCTGCACCAACCCCACGGAGCGAGGTCGCCCTCCATCCGGCCAAAGGCGCACCTCAAGATTCTGCAGAGTGTCGCTCGGATCGATGCGGTGTGTCCGCCGCGCCTCGAGCTC
Source organism: Rhipidocladum racemiflorum (assembly GCA_036346355.1). Classification (NCBI taxonomy): domain Eukaryota; kingdom Viridiplantae; phylum Streptophyta; class Magnoliopsida; order Poales; family Poaceae; genus Rhipidocladum; species Rhipidocladum racemiflorum. Next base: position 30,206,075 of record CM070570.1, on the reverse strand, counting down.
TTCCATGAGCTCGGCAGCCGAGCGCCCCCGCTTCCCGCTTCCCCACCGCCCCGCTCCCGCTTTCCATCCGGTCATGTAGATCAGCCACCTCTGCCGGAGGCGCTAATCTCGATGGCGGCGTCGGCCACCGTTGCTCGCCGACGAAAGCGGTGGGTCATGGGAGTAGAGCTGTCCAAGGGCGGCGGCAAGGCATCTGCCTGGCCAAGGAACGGAGTCCGCGGGAGGATCCGGAGTGGGGTGTGGCCAGATGGCCTGGCCAGATGCCGATCGCCGGCTTCTTCTTGTCCTGGCGGATCACCGCCGCCTGGCTACCTCACTTCGGCCGCCACCACAGGAGCGGTGGGGTCTGCACGGTGCCCTGGAACAAGCAAAAGCAAGCAAAGGTAAGGCTCCATTCGAAGGTTAAAAAGTTTTACCGTCTTTCTTTGTGTGTTTCAAGGATTCAGTACTGGCCGAGGCCTCTAAACCGAGGCACTCCGAATGAGAACCAGCCCCCTCGAGGCACCGGCGCCTCGGTGGCGCGAGGATGTCTTGGCCGGTGGTCCGCCATCGCGATCCGGGCGGATCGGCCGCTAGCGGTGCGGTGGCGGCGGCGATGCTGCGCCGGTGGTCCGCCATCGCGATCCGGGCGGTCGACCACTAGCGGTGCCGGTGGCGGCGAGGACGCCGCGCCGGTGGTCCGCCATCGCGCGCCGGCGGGTCACCGCCGGCGGCGGTGGCGACGAGGGCCGCCGCCGGTGGTCCATCGGCCGCGCGGCCGGCGATCACCGCCGGCGGTGGCGGTGGCGACGAGGTCGCCAGATCGGCCGGCCCGCTTGTAGCGCCGGCGGGTCACCGGCGGTGGCGGTGGCGATGGAAGGCGCGCCGGCGGTCGATTGCTGGCGGCGCCACAAACCGCTTGCAGCGGTGATGGCGAGGCGAAGCGTCGCGACCGTTGATGAAGAGCCCCGCACCGGCGAGGAAGTCCCGAGGGCGGGGCCAGGAAGATCCAGCCGGCCACGACGGCCGGCCCCGATAGCCGTGGTCACCGGACGCTCCAGTGAAGCGATGTCGCCGGCAGGCGCTTTGTTCCTCCCTGGTCGCCACCGTAGGAGTGCCGCGATTATCGTGGGTCCTTGATGGACGATGATGGGCGCCCCATGGCGTCCATCTTGGGCATCGCCTTGACGATCCCCGCCGATCCAGAGGTCGCATGTCGCAGAGTGGAAGCGCAGCCTCGGGAAGGGCGGAACGCCGCCGATCGCCCGATTGCCCCATCCAGGAAGCGACCGCGCGGCGCCCAGCCTTTCCCACTACCGACACAAAGAAGAAGAAGAAGAAGGCGATGTTAAAAAAAAGAATGATGATGAAGAAGGAAGACGTAAGAGCTTACCTCCTGGAACCGTCCGAGTCCCGTCGTCCACGCCCAGGTAGTGCCAAGCTGGGCGGTGTCGGCGGCGCAAAGGACTAATCCTCCGACACGAAGTCCCGAGAACCATGCCTCCGGCCACCGCTATTCGCAGCCGATCAACCCGAGCCAACATTGCAAGTAGCTCGGCGTGTCGGCGACCGGAGATACCAATGATTTGTCGCCATCAGCTCCTGGGAAGCCCTGTGGCTTCAATGCCGCTGTCATCTTCAACGCATAACCATTCGTGGCGCCACATTTTCCACCGGATCGGTTCTCCATTGGAATGTAGCGCAACGGCCCCGCCTCTAAGTCGCAGATGGCAGCACCCGGAGATGCTGGAGCCCTGGCTGACGCGGAGCGAGAAGAAGTAGCGGAAAAGGAGAAGATTGGGCATTACCCCTATAAACATCTCACAGAAGTGGGCGAAGACGGAGAGGAGCACAATGGAGTTAGGAGGAAGGTGAATGTTGTGAATGTCGTAGAAGTTGAGGACGGCGATATAGAAGTCCGAGATGGGCGGGACCAAGCCCGCCATCATCGCCCAGACGAAGAAGATGACTTCCCCGGGCTGGGCGTGGGGAGCGACAGTCCCGGCCCGCATGCGGAGAGCGTCGCGGGCGATCACCTTGGAGCATTTAGCGGCGGCGTTCTCTTCCACGGTTGAAGGAGGGAGAACAGGAGTCGGAGAGGCCATCAGAATCAGCTAAGGAAGAAGGGAAGCTAAGGCAGGAAGGAGCAGAGGCGTAAAGCGAAAACGGGGACCTGCCCCCCCCGTCGCCTGCTTATTTATAAGAATTCGAGGAAGAGCCTGGCGGGAAAAAGTCGAAGAGACGCGGCAGTTCGGATGCGGGAAAACCAAAGCATTTTTCAAGGAAGTGGGCACGTCCCACGAAGCCTCGGAAACGGCTGCAGTATCCACCTCGGGGCCGGAAAAAGAGGCAAGTTTTTAAAGACCGCGGCGTGCGTGGGCATTTATGGGCCCCACCCGGGAGATTGAACCGTTCGACGAAGAAAAGAATAAAGACACTCCTGGGTGGGCCCTGGCTATCACAACAGATAAACGCTGGGTACCCACGCCAAGATTAAGTACTCACGCCCAGAAGGGCAGTGGCGTTGTGCCACTCCTCAGGCGACCAGCGTAAGTACTCACGCCAGAGGATGTGGCGTTCAGGCCACTCCTCGAAGCGACAAAGAAAGGTGCTCGCCAAGAGGACCGGTGGCGTGCCTGTGCCACTCCGAGGCGACCAGCGAAGGTACTCGCCAGGGGCAGTGGCGTTGAGCCACTCCTCAGGCGACCACCAAGGTGCTCGCCAGGGGCAGTGGCGTTGTGCCACTCCTCGAAGCGACCGGCAAAGGTGCTCGCCAGGGGCAGTGGCGTTGAGCCACTCCTCCGATCGACCAAAGAAAGGTGCTCGCCCAGGGGCAGTGGCGTTGAGCCACTCCTCGAGCGACGGCCAAGGTGCTCGCCAGGGGCGAGTGGCGTTGTGCCACTCCTCGGGCGACCAGCAAAGGTGCTCGCCAGGGGCGAGTGGCGTTCAGGCCACTCCTCCGGGCGACGGCAAAGGTGCTCGCCAGGGGCAGTGGCGTTGAGCCACTCCTGGGCGTAGTTCCCAAGAAGCAACCCCGCAACTGCGTACTACAGGCGAAGGGTCAAGGATATTTAATGCGAGACGTGCGCATTAAATGCAGGATGTGTAGGCAGTGGTATGGCGGCGTGTCTTCCCCCGGCGCGCATTAATGATGGGTGGCCCCGAATCGACATCCCCTCTCTTCGGCGAGCCTGCGGGGTGACAGACAAAGTGACCCAAGGCGAAGTCTAAGTCGGCTAGGACAGGCATTAAATGTGATGTAAGAGAGTGTGACGGTGCATTAAATGCACCAGAGCAAGATGTCGACGCTTGCTTTACGCAAGCTTGTAAGCCCCATGCGCCCAAACAAATTAGTATAAAAGGGAGCTAGGGTGCATGGGAGAAGGTTGTTGTTGATCCTTGGTTGGCGGAACCGTAGAAGGTCGTCTTCCCCAGCCTTGTAAGAACTTTGAACTCAGAAGAATCCACCAAGCAGGACTAGGGTTATTACTCCTTTGGAGGGCCCGAACCTGGGTAAACTCGACTGCCTTCTTGCTTGCTCCCAGCATCCCGTTCTTCCCGTCTTTGGAGCGGTTGCCACAAAAGCCCCCAGTCCGAATCTCTCAAGCACCCAATCCTAGGGTGCCTGTTGGCCAGTAAGCCGACACGTACTACTTACAGTAAATTAATCGTTAATACCGATTGAAATTTGATATAGTGTAGATTGATGCAAGCAAACAGTCTTGATCAACATCGGAGTACTTCGTGATGATAACGTATTATAAAACGATGGTGATTATCATAGATCAATCCCAATATTAATAAAAATAGACGAATAAAAATCATAATAGATGAACACGGATGTAGAAAGATCAACTCTTTTATTTCTTTATTGATTTATTCAATTCTCTTATACAATGTAGTGCTATATTTATATCCATAGCTTTTTATGGATAGTTTTGGAATTCACTCACTAAAACCAAAAGTCTAAATATATCTCAACAACAATAACCAATAGTCCAAATTTATTTTAACATCTAAAACTAAGAATATGGTTGTATCTAAACATATTCATCATTAGCGACCATCTGCGCCCACGACCGTTACAGCTCGACGAAGACTGGAGTGACGTCTTGATCTCGACACGTGGCAATCTCGCGCAGCGAACAGCGTCGCGGAAGTAGACGCCAACCTCACGGGCCCATCCCGCGCTTCCACTACACACGACGTGGGGTAGACCGCCGCACGGATCTCTACCGCCGTTGGATGTAAATCGTTCGGACTAGTGCAGCTTTTTTTTTTCGGATTTAATTGCGCCTTGTTAGACCAATGGCGCATAATTTGTAAACATATAGAATGTGCAAAGTGTACAGGATGTATGGCAATGGATTACCTACCGTCACAATATCTAATTTGGAATTCTTCACTTCTAGGTGGTTACACCTCCGGAAGAAAAATGAATGAAAGGTGCTTCTATGCTTTTCTTTTTAAAAATTGCATAACTATTAAAACATGAATGAATGGTAGATGGTTATTACTTACCCCTTCGCTTGCTTCAAGATTTGTGCAACTTGTACTAAAAGAAAAAGCATAGAAGCAACGCACAAAATGAATAGCTGTGTTCTTCTGTACACGAACATCAAGGCACCATATTTGCCTTCCCGGAAAAAAAAATATGGTGGCAGCTCAGCTTTGCAACTTTTGTCAAATTTTGCTTCGATTAAAAGGAAAGGAACGTGCCTTCAAGGGAAAAAGGTGTGCGATGTGGGGAACAGAGCAGGAAGCCTTGCTACTTTGCTAGTTGCTTTCACTGGAGGCTTGTGATATTTTATCTCTTTCTCTTTTTTTCTTTACTTTTTTGTCTACAATAGTTTTTTTTCTCTATTTTTACGTTTCCTTTTCTTTCTGCAGTTATTCTGTTCGGGGTGGATACCAGGATGGGCCAAAATAATTTATGTGCGATCCACGCTCCCGGCCCCCCGGCCCAGTTATGAGTAGGTCCTTTCGGCACGTGACAACAGAGCGATGTCAGAACGCCATGTGAGGTGGGGCCTGGGCCGCAAGGGCGGGGCCTACGCGGGGAGCGGTGGTCAATGCCACATGGCGAGATTTGGTTAGTCTTTTACTCTTTTGACCTCTGAGATATTTCGGTGAAATCTTGAATTTCATCTCTGAGATTTATAATCCTGGCAAAATAAAAAAAATAAAATTTCTATATTAACTTTAAAAATTTTGGCAGAATTTCACCAAATTTAATTAAAATTTCGGGGCTGTTTGATTTGTGTCTATTGGTTACCAATACTTGCATGCCAAATTTTGGTAGTGTTGATCATGGCTAGATTCTCTTCTCCATTGCCATGTCAAATTTTACTAGTTCATTTTCTTACCAATGGTTGGCCACTAATTTGAGCACCAAATTTTGGCTAGCCAATTTTTAGCAAGATTTGGGTTGGCAAATTTGGCCTCAAACCAAATAGCCCCTTCATTTTTTACTAAAATTTACCTTTTTTTTAGACCGAAGGTCACTTTTTTCTGACCGACTTCATTATTTGACATTGCATCACCTATCTAATCTCTGAGAGTAAAACCGGTTGAAGTTAATCATTTTTAGCAGCTTGTTAGAGCATCTCCAAGAGGGCCCCTAAATATGGCCATAACTTGAATTATAGGGCTTTTAGGGGTAAAGATCAACTCCAGCAAGGACCCTAAATTGTTAAAATTTATCAAATTGTTTTAGGGCCCATGAGAGAGTAGCTATATTTAGCAACTCTATGATTGAGCCATATCTTCATTGAGTTTTAGGGTCTAATTGCTGGAGTGAATATTTCATTGGAGCCCTAAATCTAATTAGTTGGGGTCCTAAATTAAAATTTAAGGCTCATTTTTAGGGCATCTCTTGGAGATGCCCTTAAACACCAAAAGAAGCTACTTAGAAGCTCAAATGATGATGGCCATTACATCAGTGCAAATGTCTTGCAACAAGTTGACAGTTCACAGTTAACTCATCTCGTATGGCAATAATTTACACTCTATCAATTACTCTTATCTTCAGCAAAACAATCCTGGAAGGATTGCGCCCTCCTCAGCCCCCCACGTCACCCCATCCACTCTCTCTCCTTTTCTTGCAAAAAACACCTCAGGTTCTTTTGAATTACGGATAGATCCTTTCTATTTACGAATAGGTCCTTTGTAATTTCTTGTGAGTATAAAATATTTTTTCCTGTCATGCGTTTTGGTCCTCGGTTCGTCGTTTAACACAAAGAACCTCCCGTTAAATACGAATTGCGAGCGAGTCCTTTCTTACTTATTCAAAATAGCGAACAGGTCTAAAATTATAACAAATAGGTCCCTGCATTTTTCGTTCAGGTCCTTTCTCCGTTTTCCACGAAAAAAAGATTTTGGTGGTCCGTTTGCTCTCCGGAGCATGGGAAAAATGTTTCCGTGGTCTGTTTTTTCTCCGAAAAAAAAATAAAAAATATTTTTCGTTCACGTTCGTGGTCCGTTTGCTCTCCGGAGGTCTGTTTTTTCTCCGAAAAAAAAACAAAAAATATTTTCCGTTCACGCGCACGGTGTTTTTCCCGAAAAAAATATTTTCGTTGTCCGTTTGCTCTCCGGAGCATGGGGAAAATGTTTTCGTGGTCTGTTTTTTCTCCGAAAAAAAAAACACAAAATATTTTCCGTTCACGCGCGCGGCGTTTTCCCCGGAAAAAATATTTTCGTTGTCCGTTTGCTCTCCGGAACATGGAAAAAATGTTTTCGTGATCTGTTTTTTCTCCGAAAAAAAAACAAAAAATATTTTCCGTTCACCCGCGCGGCGTGCGCCGCGCTTCCTTTTCTAGTATTAACATATATAGTGAAATCCCAAACTAGTCCCACTCATTTTTCATGCGGTTGAAATTTGTCGGTCAGTCTTCAGTAGCACTGTCTGAATTTTTGAAATTTTTTTAAGATTGATCATCATATAAAAATTTTATGAGAATATTATGGATGTGTCAAGACCATCTCCCAAAATTTTCAAAATTTTCTACCATGATTTGAACTATTGTTCATTTGGTTGAAATTTGTCGATCAATCTTCAGTAACACTGTCCGAATTTTTCAACATTCCTAAAGATTGATCATTATCTTAACATTTTATAGAAATATTATGGATATATCAGGACTATCCACAAAAAGTTTTAAAATTTTCTAACGCGATTTGCACTATTTTCTATTCAGTTAAAATTTGCCGATCAGCTTTTTATCAAGACAATTGCACTTTTAGACTTTTTTTTAACTTTCTCAAGCTTAATCATCATATGGAATTTTTATAGAAATATTATTGATGTGCCAAGACCCTAAAAAATATTAAAAAAATTTGACGTCGTTTGAACTATTTTTCGTTCAGTTGAATTTTACCAAGATTTCGGCAATTTTGGATGAAATTTCATTTTTTTTTTGATGAAATTTCAGAAATCTTGATCTAAAAAATTACGGATTTGAATTTTAACTTTTGAATTTCGTTCAAAATAATAAGATTTTATTAAAATTTTGAATTTCGAACGGTGACGAGACTAAATTTGGAAGGCCAGCGGAGCCTCGCCCAGCCTCGCCTTCCGTGTTGCTTCACTCGCACATGCCAACGTGCCGTATGCATGGGATCGGGATTGGGCTAGAGACGGGGGTCACGGGGGCATCGGGGCATCGGGCTCGCCTGGTCTCCTGAACGATCGTGCTGATCCCTTGAATTGTCTTCCTTGGACCTACGTGCAGGCTGCAACGCTAAAATTAATCTCCCTCTGTTTTTCCTCTCCTCTCTCCTGGTTGTAGCACACACAAAGAGAGATGAACAAATCTTTTTTTAGTAACGGCAAGTGTAAATGATAGTATCTTTTTTTAAGTTATAAGAGCATCTTCAGTGGGAGCAAGAGCCCAATTTTCACGAAAATGATGACACTGAGGGGTGAGCTCCATCTGCATTTGCACATTACTGTGGCAAGAGCCCAATTTTTAAGCTGTATTATACACCACTCGAATCTTAATCCATCATTTTGAACAGAAGGATCAACCGTGCACCAATTTTAAAGGTAAAGGAGCCAATCTTGACATTTTTAAAATACAGGGACCAAAATTACAGTTTACCTGACATAAAATTGAACAAGCTTTGCCTAAAGAGTCAATTTACCGATCCCAATTGCCAAACTCATATTTGTTTCAACTACCAAGCACTCATAGAACCATATATTTGAAGAGCAGTGCTTCTATGCTTTTCCTTCTAATAGAAATTGCACGAATCTTGAAGCAAACGAAGAGGTAAGTAATTACCATCTACCCTTCATTCATGCTTTAATGTTTGTGCAACTTTAAAAACGAAGAGCATAGAAGCACCTCTCATATTTTAATCCTTAATATATTAGGCCTGATTCTTGAATTGCAACAATGTAGAACGGGGCAGTAATAGCCAAAGCATCTGAAACATAATGAGAAGGTGGATTACTTTTAAAGTGGCAATAGACTGGCAGTGACGATTGTAGAAACACAAGGGTCATGATCATGGGAAGTAGGCAGTAGCACTGTAATGACAGGGACACAAAGGTTTTCAACTTTTCATTGCAGACAGTGCATAGCACAAGACTTATATACGATCTTTGCAGTTTGCTTATGCCTGTAATATATTCCGTACAAAATGCATCTCAATACCTTTCTTTTTTATTTGAAAATCGATAGAGAAACATCTAATTAATTCTGGTAAATTAGTCAATACTAACTAATTTAATAGAGGTTTGTAATGCAATTTTGAACACACCTGTGGTGATAACAGTAACCGAATAAAACTATATGAGTTCCCAAAAATGTCAAAGAACTTTAGCTGATTCAGATTTGGTTCATGTAAAATAACTAGGTAAACAAATTCCACGAGAATCCTCACTTGGATACCCATAGGGAATGAAGATCAGGGAGCATCTTCTGACGGCGATTGTCTGAGGCCCATTAAATGATTATAACTTTTGAGAAATTAGTCACATCCTTATAAATACAGCCTATAAAACAAAAGGACGCATTAAATATCTCGGTCAAAGGTTACTGTTGACCATGAAAATAACTACCCGACCTAGAATATAGATCGGACGAAACCTGAGCTTCTACCAACATCGATCAGAAAAGTCAGAATTTACAATTAGTCGAATGTATCAATTACATTCAACAAGGAATACAATCCAAAAAGTACGTCTACTTCTCGAAAATTTCCCTTAGTTGTATCTCCTACAATTAGTAATTGCAAGGTAGGAAGAATTTTAGTGGATAGGGGAAGTTCTTTAGATATACTTTTTTTATTAATACCCTTGATGAAATACAAATTCTTTGTTCTAAAATCCGACCAGTAATAAATCCTTTCTTTGAAATTGTTCCCGGTCCTTCGATAACTCCAATAGGATAAATTGTGTTACCTGTCACTTTTGCAGATGCTTGAAATTTTAGAACTGAGCAACTTTCATTTGAAATTGTTGACTTTGAATCCGCATACAAGACCATTTTAGGTAGATCTTCGCTCATTAAACTTATAGCAGTTACTCATTATGCTTATCAGAGTATAAAAATACCTAATCCAAAAGGCATGATTAATGTGCAAGATGATTTAAATACTGTACTAAATTGTGATCGAAAATTGCTTGAAATTATCAATCAACTATCATTAAGAGATACTAATGGTGCAAGTAAGCCTTGCAAGGTTAATAAACCTAGCAAGTCAGAAAAGTCGAAGGCCAATCCTCAGCCAAATGAGCAGGTCAAGCTCATTCCGATCGAACCTACCGACCAATCAAAAACTGTTCATATAGGATCAGATATGGATGCCAAATAGGAAGACACGCTCATTGCTTTCCTCTGGGCTAACGCAGATGTGTTTGCGTGGAAACCATCCGACATTCCTGGAGTCCCAAGGGAGATGATCGAGCATAGGTTAGCTATTCGACCTGAAATACGACCAGTGAAGCAGAAACTACGATGATTCGCTTTTGATGGGAAAGAAGCTATCCGACAAGAGTTAGATAAACTCTTAGAAGCTGGTTTATTCGTGAGATTGATCATCCAGATCGACACATTTAAGGATCAATTTTTTATTTCAATTTTCATTTGTTTTGTTTGATTTTCGATCGGTTTATATCGAAAATCATCATACTCAAGAAAAATTAAAAAAAGGGACAAATTGCATAAAATCTGAATAAATCCCAATTAATCTAAAAAACCTTAGAGAATTTTTTAATACATTTAGTGCTTCTGGAAAATCAAAAATAGCAATTAATGACAAGGAACAGAGACACTTTCAAATTTTTATAAAAATTTATAAGCTTGATCACGCTCTAAAATTTTAATACTATCATAAAGTTCCCAAAGATCATGTAGTAAAATTTCTAAAAAAATATTAGACTTCATTTATTGCCCCTAAAAAATAAAAAAGCATATACAAAGACAATAATACTGCCAGAATTTTAAAAAATACATAGATTTGAACATCATCTGATAATTTTACAAAATCATTAGCATTACCTCGGGACCTTGTGCAAAAATTCCACAACATTTTTGGATAATTTTTTTTCCAAATTTTTTTAAAAAAATTAAATTTAAATTAAATCAATTTATCGACCGGTTACAAATCTTAAGCCGGTTTGATTCACGAGATTTTTGAAACCTGGGTTGGGGCCACTGGATTGCAGCCCTTCTACATTGGTTCTGCGAAGCACGGCTTTGCTCGTCGATTAATCCTAGAATGTTTGTTCTTGTGATGCATATACGGCACTGTAACCACAAACAAATACGATTGATCTGATGTGCATGCACCACCAAAGAAAAGGGCGTGACTAGTAGCTATATATTACCACATACAAAATCAATAGAATCCAGTTGATCGACAGGTTCATCACACCGTACTTATTTTATCGCCAAAGAAAAGTACCGTTGTGCGTTTGTTCATCACACCGTACTTATTTTATCGCCAAGCTAGAGAGTGCCAAGCTAGAATAATTGCAAATGCGTAATGTGTTGTCGATAAATATCGGTGAATGTTTCGAGATGCCTCCACGCCGTACGTATTGGAGCTGCACATGGCGGCTGTCGTCTCTTGGTGATAGCGTGCATAATACGTGCAAATAAAGTGGTACTCACATACATGTTCTGGCCATTTTAAATAGATAACAATATCGGAATTGTAACGAAATCTAAGATATACTCCGTCCCTTAATAAATACTAGGCCAATAAGCGCGGCGCACGATAAAAATAGATTTAGATGTATTTTCCAAATTTTTGGAGGCTAAAAAAATATCAGAGATCAAGTTGAAAAAAAAGTACACATATTTCTGTTGCCGGAAATATTTTTTCAGAGAAAGCAGAGAAAGAACCTAGATGTAAGAACTGGGGACCTGTTTGTTATATTTTTGGACCTCACCGCTATTCCAAAAAAGTAGAAAAGGGCTTGCTCACGATTTGTATTTAACGGGACGCTTTTACCATAAAGTAACGAGCGAGGGATCTAAACGCGATTTAGAAAAGTTTTTCTTGCCCTAAAAAAAATCGCGAAGGACCTTTTTGTAATTTCATAGGATTTATCTGTAATTTAGAGGAAATGGAGGGGTTTTTCGAAAAAATGACGGGGTGACAGGTGGATATGGTGAGGAGCTCTCAAACCTTCGGAATATAATTGAGGTATGATAAGGCCTACAGTTTAAATTGTTTTATTTAGAAATATAAATCTTACATGTAGATTTAATGATGCTTTCATACTATACCTTTATTTATTCTCTTAATCGTACGTATTTATTCATTACCATCCACATAAAGTATTATATCTTATCTTCTAAGACACTTAAGAGGGGCAAGTAGGTCATTTTCATCATGTCTTTTTCAATTTCATCGTACTATTAATCCTTGTGTGAAGTCAAAATGCGTACTATTTTTATCAATGGAGCTCCATCGGAGCGTAGTTATCAGAGCCCATTCGGTCATCGACTTGATCAAGGCCTCAGGCCACATAGGACGCATTTGGTTCAAGAGCAAAAGGTGGATGGGATGGGATGATCCCTGTTTTTCACTCATCCAGCTGTTTGGTTGGATAGATTGGGTGGATGATGGCATCCAAGAAATAGGAATATTCCTTGAAGATGCTGGATAGATTGATCCAAAGAATTTGGCATGATGAGGGCCATCTACTCGCACCCGGCTCCCCATCTTTCGTGGGCTCGGCACGAGTGGAGGGCACAACGTTGCTCCCCATCTCTCTCTTCACGTTGCCGTCGGTTCATGCCCCTCCCATCGGCACCGATGCCCCGCTATTGAAGAGGAAAGCGGTGTGCTACTCTAGCACAAATTAAAAATCCTTCGCGCGTAGATGTAGTGGATCGTTCTCGGTGGATCGTCCTCACCGCGAATCGTCATCGCCGCGGATCGTCCTCGTCGTGGATCGTCCTCACCGCGAATCGTCTTCTCCACGCCGCAGTAGCAGCAGCGTCACCACAACAGTCCACACATCCGGGGATGGAACGCCGTGCGTCGGCGTGCAAGCACCGTGTCGCTCGGCAGGGGCAACGAGAGGTGGAGGCTAGGGTTCTGGACGAAAGAGATGTGTGACGCCCACCCTTCTCCTCTCCTTATATAGCCACACGACGAAACCCTAAGCCAAGGTCCATCAGCGCATTAAGCCCACAAGGTCCATTAATTACGGATCCAATCCGAATTAATGCGTCCCAGCCCGTTAAGTGTGTGACCCTGTAGGTTCATGCGCATTTGGATATAGATTCGAAAAATCCTTTTCTAATCCAATTGTTGGTAGCAGCTCCTTAGAGAGCATGCCAACTCTCAAACGCATATGATCAAAGTACTGATGTAATAATCCCTTTGCCAAACTATATGAAGATCGAACTCAAGGCGAGAAGCATGTCATCCTTTGACAGTTCAATCCATCTCTCGTATCCGTGATATATTAATAAGTTGTGATTGATTTCTCAATCACAGCATGGCCATGCACTTCCTTAATCATATCACACGAGTGGCCTAGACATATATCTCCGTTACACTGGAGTGGCAAATTCCATCTTGACTGCTCACTTCCCTCTGTATGCTTCATAGTAAATATGAAAGCTACCTTTATAACTATCCGGTTAGGAAATAGTGTTTGGTAACCCCAAGGTAAACTATTACATATGTAGGGAATGTGACAATCTCAGGTCTAAGGATCATACCTCTACTATGTATGAGATACACTGATGGCACACAAGAATGTAACATTCTCGCAGTATCTCATTGTGGGTCTATCTAACCCATGTTCTTCAACATGTATTCACAATGTATTGATGATATCTCCATATCCCATGATCTATGAAACATGATCATCGATCAGTACATGTGCTGATCTATTCATCGTTGTCCACTACGATGATATCCGATCAGAGATACTTACAAAATTATATCAATAAGTACAGAGTTTCATAAGCAAGTCACATACTTACTGATCAATATAATGATATACATTCATTGGACCAATAATCATATTATTATTCATAAACATAGTCATGTTACAATCATCTATATGATTGCCTCAGGGGCATAACACTAACAGCTATGCCCTTGCCTCGGCCACCTCGGTTGGCCCTGCGACCATCCCCTCGCCGCCTTGGCTAGCTGCTCCCCCGACACCCCCCTTCGCCGATTTGGCCCCGCCACCGGCCTTGGCTACCGCCGGCTCTCTGGTCATGTGCTCCCTTCCTCAAGATACCCTCTGCATCGGGCTGCCCCGACCCTCTGGTCTCTAACATGGCTCCTGCTTGGCCCTCCCAGGCGGCGCCGACATCACCACTTCGACTGTCTGGGGCGACCTTCGGCTGCACCAACGCCTCTCGTGCTATCCAACTCTTATTCCTCCAACCAAACGAAAATTTAGTTCATCATATATATCTCTCATCTCTCCAACCAAACATGAACTTAGATGGCTGCATCCCTACTAGGGTGGATGGCCTCATCTCATTCACCCTTTACCCTTGAACCAAACTACCCTTAGTCACGTGTCGGATCGTGTGTTTTATTTAATTATTGTAGCATATATAACACGTAAAAAATACATATATAAATATACATTTTTATACCCTACTTATAGAGAACATGATTGTAACTATGTTTACGATACCTTAAGACATGAAGACCATCAGAAAACTCAAAATTTATTAGTATTGGTTGGTATTTATGCACTAATGTTTATTAATTAATTCATACCCTCTTATTCATTTACTTAGCCTAATTCACAACCACTCGTCTGGAAATCCTTCGCTTATCTAGCTTTCTATACCTCTATTTTTCTTTTGTAAATCTAGCCTTATATCCATGCATTTGCAAATTTAGCCCTCCTACCACAAAAGGCACGGCAGGTGGCATCTATCTCCTGTCATATTCAGAGAGTGCGGAGGGTGACTGGTGTCGTGGCAGGGCGAGGGACTACGGGAGTGAGCGCTGAAGAGCAGGAGGACTCCCACGACGCTAGAGTGCAGAAGGAGGCCTTGGGAACTGGCCCAGCGTACGACACATTGCTGCCACGATCGGGGAGCGTGGAAGGAATCTTACCGCGGTGGGTCATACACTGCTCCCGTAGTTGGCCGAGCTCTCATGGTCTTGGCCGCCTGCCACGTCTTTCGTAGTGGGAGAGAGGGATAAATTTGTAAAGATATATACAGAAGGTTAGATTTGCGAAAAAGAGGTAAAGAGATCCAGATAAGCTCAGGATTTTATCTTTAAGGTTAGATAGAGCGCTAAGATGGTAAAATCAAACTCCATGATGGATGCCATTTTTTCTTTAACAAAACGTACACAAATAAAAAACTAAAATAATCACCAAGAAAAAGTGTAATAATCATAATTTTAGAATTGGCGGGCCTTTTTACACAAAGGGTGCATCAGAACAAGGTTTCAAAAAAATTTACGGGCTTTTTGCAAAAACGGAGACGCATGACCCAAATTAATTACCAAAACTATAATGTTTTTTTTTTCAAAAGAGCCGGCGAGAGAGTCACAACACAATTTCGTGATTCGCGGGAAGGATTTTTGAAAAAAAAAAATTTGGTGTGGCACCGTCAGAAAATTCCTTTCATTTTAGGCATTGTTTGGAAGGTCTATTCGCAGTGATCAGGATTTTAGAAGCTATTATTATTATTATTATTATTATTATTATTATTATTATTATTATTATTCTTCCAAACCCGACTGTTCAACCCGGACTTGACCGGCCCAGCATAGGCCGATGATATGTACGATCCCATGGTCCGGACGGTGGACCGGGGGAGTCTTGGTCCGGTTTTGATAACGAGTACCAAATTTTGTTTGTTCGTCACAAGAAAAAAAAAGTGTTTTCCTTGTTGGGAGAAAATGATCGATACAACGTTGTTGAGAAATTTACAATGAATTTTATTTCAAAAAAGGTTATGGTATTTTTCAAAAATAGCACTAGGTGTGCAAGGTTCAATCAAGGGCCAGTAGTGCCATAGCAGAATCTAGAATCGTGTCAACCAAAGTTTCTAAAACTGGGTTATTTGTTTTCACCATCGAATGAATCTGTGGCCCAAAGTCCAAACGCTGGAGCTTGATGGACCTGCAAATTCCAGCTCGCGGCACGGGCAAATTGCCCTCTCTAACGGAACGGAAACGAAACCCCCGAACCAAAAGCGCAAAACCCTGTCGCGCTCTCACTGGCTCACCGCCCACAAGGCATCCCACCTCATCGCCATCGCCGCCGCCGGAAGGTAGTCCCCCTTCTTCCACGACCTCACCTCTCCCATCCCTCCCCACCGTGCCTCCCGTTTCGCCTCCACCCTCGTCCCCTCCTCCTCGCCGCCACCGCCACCCCTCTTCACCCTCGGCGACCGCTTCTATGCCAACGAATTCTCCCCCGACCCCACCGCATCCAATATCCTCCCGGTCGCCGCCTCCTCATCCCCCCCGTGCAACCGCCGCCAGCCGCTCATCGTCGTGGGACCGCTCCCGCTGCAAGGCCTCCTCGGCATCCCCGATGGAGCCGGCCAGTAAGGAGGTCCTGGCACTGCCCCCGCCGTCGCCGTTTCATCCTCCTCGTGCAGCGACCGCGGAGGTGCGCTCGCTAGTGACTCTGGCTCCGGCGCCTTCCATGACAGCCTCAGCGGCGAGTGGCACAAAGGTTGATGGGGGAGGTGTGGGTCATCGTGTTCGGGTAAGGGAGTGATGCTTAGTTTTATGCTGGGCTCGTAGTCTACTAGTGATTTTAGGTTCCTGTTTAATATATAGCTCTCTCTGGCTTCTAGGGCCGTCTCCAAAAATTTGGGGCCCTCGGAGCGAAATGCAAATTGAGACTCTAAAATTTGGAAAAAAAATCATGTGTACTATAAATAAGGCATACTTTCAGACAATTATATAACTTTAATATGTGCTTTTTCTTACAAAATTTAGGAACATATCAAATATCAAAGCTAGAAGAGTCACGATAGTACTAACATCATGTTCTACTAAAAAACATCATCTGCCTAGTATTTCTTGAAATAAAATCTTCAATTATATCTTCATAATTGATCTTCTCGAAAACATCATTTTCAAGTGCTATCATTGCCAACCCATTGAGTCTTTCTTGTGTCATAGTAGAACGCAAGTAGGACTTCAACAACTTGAGTTTAGAAAAGCTCCTTTTCGCAGATGAAACAGTAACCGGAATGGTTAACAAAATTCTATCTGCAATAATAGCATTAGGATAAAAGGAACGCTTTTTCAAAAACTTCAGAATATCAAGAGGACCCATAGATTCCTTGAGTAAATCTTAGATGAAAATTAACTCCCCAAATAATTCCTGCCCATCAATATCTTTGTGTTCTCCACCCTAAAGTGCATCCTCAAGATTAACACAAGCAGCCATCAAACTCTTATCATCCAAGGATCGCATCCTGTCTGAAGTAAACAAGAAACCAAAAGTTTTTCATACCCCTGATATTGTTCAAATCTCCTGGTAAGTGAAGCTATAACGTGATCAACAATAGGTATAAAATAATTGATCCTAAATGACTCCTTTTGCAGATTGTGACTCAATAGATGCATCATCTGTGCACTCGTCAAATTGTCTTTTTATTTTGATTTTACGCTTTGTTCGGAACTCTGGATGAATATCCATCTCCACTGCAATTTCTTTTGCAGCCTCCAATGTATTTGAAAAGCCAGTTTCTCTATACTTTTTGAAAAAGGAAATCGGCCCCTGTACAGACTCAATTGCAATATCAATAAGCATATCCTTTGATTGTAGCTGCTTGCTGATCAAATTAACAACAGATAATATTCCATACCAGATAATTATTGACACTAAAAAATCGAAGCCACCAAGTTTATTTTCTGCCAATGATTTAGCTTCACTACTTGCCAATGAATCATTATCACTTTCGGCCACTTGTAGTAAAGCCTCTCTTATTTCTGGGAGCTGAAACCTTATAGCCTTAACACTATCAACACGACTCTCCCAACGAGTAGATGACAATGACTTCAGAGTCAATCCTGTTATGTTATCCTTAAGAATTTGCCACCTTTTTGTAGAATTAGCAAATGTTGTATATATGCGCTGGATAACTCCAAAAAATTCTTTTGCTTTACGACAAGACTTTGCCATATCACATTGTGTCAAATTCAGACTATGACAACCACAAGCTGAATAAAAAGCTCTTAGATTTATATCCAAAAGCTTTTTTTGTATCCCTTGATGTTTTCCCTTCATATTGGACCCATTATCATATCCCTGTCCTCTCACGTTGTCGACATCAAGTTCAAGACTCTTTAGTTCATCTTGTAGAACATCGAACAATCCTTGCCAAGTGGTGTCATTCACATCCAAAAAACCTAAGAAGGATTCTTCAATGCAAATAGAATATGAAGTTGCATCAACATACCTTATTATCAAAGACATTTGTTCTTGATGGCTTGCATCAGGAGTACAGTCAATTATAACTGAGAAGAACTTTGCTTCTTTTACCTTTGCAATGATTGCAAACTTGATTGCAACAGCTAGCAAATTTATTAACTCATTTTGGATAGAAGGACCAAGATAATGATCACGAATTTTATCATTGGTGATGCGGGCAACATGCTCTTTGATAACTGGGTCAAATTCAACCAACATTTGAACCAGTCCTAAGAAATTGCCATTGTTATCTTGATACAACCCGCTGTAACTACCACGGAATGCTATATTATGTTCTGCAATAAAATTTACAATCAAAAGAATCCTGAGCAAAACTTTTCTCCAATGCTCCCTTTCTTTTTCAAGCTCTCGCTGAGCAACTTTATCAATTGTTTGATTCTTCTACAACCTGAGACACAAATCATACCATGCCGCCATATTTGTGACATGTACTCTACTAATTTCATGCTCTTTAAGTCTAGTGCCAAGATGACCCCAGTCACTGAAACTGTCATTTGCTAACTGACCTCTCACAAGCCCCCTTTTTTTATTAATTTACAGCAAAAACAAAATACTTTATCAAGCTCTCTACTATATACAAGCCATTCTCTATCACACTTTTTCCATTTGAGAGAACTCTAGTGTAAAATTGTGTAGAAAACCTTCTAGATAATTTGTCTACAGGACCATGCTCAATAGACAAGTCTCTTTAAGGACCCTTTTGCAGCAAAATATCAATCATTTTAGGATCAAGTGCATCT
Source organism: Rhipidocladum racemiflorum (assembly GCA_036346355.1). Lineage (NCBI taxonomy): Eukaryota > Viridiplantae > Streptophyta > Magnoliopsida > Poales > Poaceae > Rhipidocladum > Rhipidocladum racemiflorum. The sequence goes on along the minus strand of CM070570.1, from coordinate 30,187,439 downwards.
CAAGTTCTTGGATCAAATATATCAGGCTGAAAAGAAGTATTAATGTCATCGGCAATATTAGCATCATTACCTCTATTGGCAATATTAGCATCTGGAGTTTCATCAATTTCCGTTGCAGGAGCCTCAACACCTTCATCAATTTCTGCAGCTAGAGACTCGACTTCTACTTCATTATCACCTTGATTAATTTCTGCAGCAGGAGCCACAACCTCTACTGGATCATCACCATGATCGTTGTCAATATTAACATCTGGAGTTTCTCTCACAACAAATCTATCAAGAGCCCCTTTTTGAGATTAAGCTGCTGCTTCTAATCTTTGTCTCTTCTTACGTTTTTCAGCACTAGAATCATACTTCCTATTTCTCGTAGACATGATGAAGAATTAGGAAATAAACGCCTTCCTATTTTATAAACCAAACAAAAATAATTCGAACTAATTCAAACAGTAAATGTACATAAATCAAAAAGACTATTTTATTTTAGCCAATTAGACGATGGCATGAACAGTGAACTCACAACAAGGCTTCGCGATTTGGCGATGGCGCGATCAAGGAACGGAGGGAAGGGGGCATCGAGACAGTCAGGCAGAGTGCCAGACGGCAAAGCCCTTGGCAGCAGGTGTGCGCCGGCAGGCCTGCAAATTATTAAAAAAGGGGCTTGTGCCCGGCCGCCGTGCAGCATGTATAGGTGTATTTGCGTATGGACTATGGAGTCGCGAGTCGTCGCCTCGCCGGTCGCGTCAAAATCGATCAGGGCGACGGTGTGACACTACGGAATGCCGGGACTTTATAAAATGTGAAATTAGAGATTGTGGCATTACAAAATGTGAATGTTGAGGTCAAAAACTTTATGAAATATGAAATTGGAGGTTGAAACCCTACGGTATGAGGTTTGTTTTCGTTTTCAGGGATTTGGGCCTTTCCGGGGGAGTTTGGGCCTCAGGGAAAGGGTCGTGGGCCTTGGTGGGGGAGAGTTTGAGTCATTTTAGGAGTAGGAGACCAGTTTGGGTTGGTAAATAGAGCCCCCTGCCCTTGCCCTGCGCCCCCACCCCCTTTGGTGCGCCCCTCCCTCCCCCTCCATGCCCTAGCCGCCACCCCCCACCTCCCCCTCTCCCTTGCATGCGCCCCCACCTCCCCCTTGCTCCCCATTGCGCCACCACCCCTCTCCTCACCTTTCCACCTCCCTTGCTGCCCTAGGGGAGTTCTCCACCTCACCAACCCGAAGATCCATCCATTGGAGCGCTCCGCGACGAGGAGATCCGGTGGATTTGGAGCGAGGAAGGAGATCGCGCGAACCGGGAGGAGATCCATTGGGTTTTCGTGCGTTGGGCGAAGGTATGGCCATGGGAATCCTTGGGGTTGGTCTAGGATCTGTTCTAAGGGTGATTATCACGTTTTTAGATCAATTGGTGGTGCTGGAATTGAGTAGATTAGATGGAATCTTGAGTTTGCCACGTTCTCTGTTTCGGGCAGCATGAGCAGTCGACCTAGGGTTTGGGTTTTCGTCAATTTAGAGTCGGAATTTGGTCGTACGGCTGTTGAAGAAGTTGTAGGTAATTTCAATACCTTTCAGTGGGTATAAAGAACGTCCAATTCCTCCCAGCCGTTTGAAAGTTATGATCGTTTTACCGAACGTATTAAAATCTGTGACGTGATTGGAACAGATCACGGTATTTGGTAGATTAAACAACTTTAGAGTCCGAATCAGTCTTTACCTATACTTAGAAAAAGTTGGAAAATTTCCTAAGCTACGTGAGGATGTACTCATTTAATCGATTCGGAGTCTTAGAACCCGAGTTATGCCTTTTGGAAGGCTGCTGTCCCGACGGGACAGAACCTCTGTTTTTGGGTTTTGCGAGTAGTTTGCGATGTCGGGGTAGAGGGTTTGTGTACTGTTTTGTGGACATGATTGTGAGTGTGTGGTGCCTTTGTGCAGGTGGTGTGACCCCGGGAGTGCATTCTACTTCTCGCCAATCCGTTGCCCGTGGTTGAGGCAAGTGTATTGTAATGGATAGCGGTTTGTAGGTTGCTAGTTGAGACTAGATGAAATTGATTATATGATATGATAACTTGCCATGCTTTAATGATTGCCAATGATATGATGAGTATGCTTATTATGTTATGATGCCATGTGTTAATGTACAAGTTAATTATGATGTTGGCATATTTGCATACATGGCATGTTACATGGCCCTAAGTGTGAGAAAGTCATAACTAGTCCGGGGAAGGTCGGTGAGAAAGTTATGACTATTCCGGAGAGCTAATGAGTAAGTCCTACATCGTGATTCCATTCACCGCGGTGAACGGAAGCGAGGAGTGGGCACCCTCCATCTTCGGGATGGAAGGGGGGGAGAGGGTGCACGCCGACGGGTGTGTACTCAACCATACCGGTATGAGTTTCCAGGAGATATGTGTATCGCATTGCATTACATTGCATTGCATTATATGAGGATGTTATATGAGGATGATTTATGATGATGTCAATGATATGCTTACACTATGAATATGAGATGTGTATGATGTTGTATGTGAAAAGTGGTGATGAAGGTATTGGAATGTATTTTCTTGTTCCATTGCAATATACTTGCTGAGTGATGAACCCACGCTTGTGTTTATGTTGTTTTTCTTAGGTACCATGAAACCGGCATGCGGGAAAAAAAGGGTTTAGCTACACATCTACACGTAACTCCATACAAATTAGACAGTGTTATCATTTGGAGTCATGATAATGAAAGTATTGCCATGAAACTTGGAGAATTGCTTAACTGTGTGCTCGGTCTTACTATTTGATTCGTTTAGCTCATGAAGTGGTTGAATGCTTTATCCTGGACTTATATTGTTGCTATGTCACATGTTATTGCTGTTTTAGATGCTTTCTATTATGATATAACTTGTGATACTTTGTTGTTGCTCTGAATCATGGAAAAACAAAGGAGATGCTGCCGAAATTTTTGGTATTAGCATTTGTTCCTTTGCTGTAATTTACTTGTAATTGTGGTATTTAGAGGTTGCTTAGTCTATGTTTGGTAGCATTCGGGCATATTAAATGCCGGGGTGTTACAAACGGTGTCGTGGTCCTCGCGGAGATCGAGTAGGCATATGAACCGTCGTCGTGGACTCGTGGTAGGCCCTAGTAATTTTGGGGGCCCTGTGCCGGTGCCTAGATGGCACTTGGCCATCGACGGCCTTGGTTATGCATATTATATCTCTTAAGCATTCTGTCAATGTATGCTCTTTAGGATAGGCCTAATACTTCTTTAGAACTATCTTGGTGAATCTCAATGCCCAAAACATAAGAGACATCACCAAGATCCTTCATGTCAAAATTGGTGGAAAAAATTTCTTAGTCTCATATAGCATATCCTTATCGCTGCTAGCCAACAAGATATCATCCACGTGTTGGGGAACGCGGTGTGCTACTCTAGCACAAATTAAAATTTCTACCGCAAACCAGAAAAGCTACTCGCAAGAAGGGGATCATAGATCTATTACCACTAGACACACAGTTGCGGAATCCTTCGCACGTCGTTGTAGTGGATCGTTCTCGGCGTGGATCGTCCTCGCTGCGGATCGTCCTCGCCACGGATCGTCCTCGCTGCGGATCGTCCTCTCCACGCCGCAGTAGCAGCAGCGTCACCACAGCAGTCCACACGTCCGGGGATGGAACGTCGTGCGTCGGTGTGCAAGCACCGGGTCGCTCGGCAGGGGTAATGAGAGGAGGTGGCTAGGGTTTCTGGCGAAACACCTCTAAACCGCACGAAAGTATGTACTGCGTCCAGCCTCCTCCCCTCCTTATATAGCCACGAGGTGAAACCCTAGGCAGTCAGGGCCCATCTACGCGCTAAGCCCACGAGGTCCATTAATTACGGATCCAATCCGAATTGATGCGTCGGCCAGATTAAGTGTGTGACCTCAGAGGTTCATGCGCATTTGGACATGGATTCGAAAAACCCTTTTCTAATCCAATAGTCGGTAGCGGCTCCTTGCAGAGCATGCCAACTCCCAAACGCATATGATTAAAGTACTGATGTAATAATCCTTTTGCCAAACTATATGAAGATCGAACTCAAGGCGAGAAGCATGTCATCCTTTGACAGTTCAATCCATCTCTCGTATCCGTGATATATTAATAAGTTGTGATTGATTTCTCAATCACAGCATGGCCATGCACTTCCTTAATCATATCACATGAGTGGCCTAGACATATATCTCCGTTACATTGGAGTGGCAAATTCCATCTCGACTGCTCACTTCCCTCTGCATGTTTCATAGTAAACATGAAAGCTACCTTTATAACTATCCAGTTAGGAAATAGTGTTTGGTAACCCCAAGGTAAACTATTACACATGTAGGGAATATGACAATCTCAGGTCTAAGGATCATACATCTACTATGTATGAGATACACTGATGACACATAAGAACGTAACATTCTCGCAGTGTCCCATTGTGGGTCTATCTAACCCATGTTCTTCAACATGCGTCCACAATGTATTGATGATATCTCCATATCCCATGATCTATGAAACATGATCATCGAACAATACATGTGCTGATCTATTCATCGTTGTCCTATACGATGATATCCGATCAGAGATATTTATCGAATTATATCAATAAGTAAAGAGCTTCATAAACAAGTCACACACTTGTTGATCAAAACAATGATATACATTCATTGGACCAATAATCATATTATTATTCATAAACATAGTCATGTTACAATCATCCATATGATTGCCTCAAGGGCATAACACTAACACCACGGAGCAGTCAGCGGTGACCACGGCAAGAACGACGGCGAGGGCGAGCATCGAGCGAAGTAAGCCCCGAAAATCCACCTTTAAGCTTTTAGGTTTTTCTTTGGATTTGGGATTTTGGGTAAAAGTTTGGGGATTAGGGTTTCGGATTTGAGATTTTAGGGTTCAGATCCCCTCCTAGATGCTAACTGAGCTAAAATAAGGATTAAACCAGGCTAATGGGATCAAGCTTAGGCTAGGTTGCTCTGATACCAAATGATGGACTTAGGGCAAATTAAAACATGAGCTGGTCTAAGCCATTAGTTTTGGTTGGTGTTCTTGAACGTCGGTGAAGAAGAAAACGCTGAGACCTTCTCGATGTTGGTGGCATCCTTCGGTAGCCTGAGCGCTTGCCTTAGATCAGATAAGGTATATATATAGAGGTTGAACTCGTGAATCATCAATTCAACCGAGTGCTAGCCTCTCCCTTTTAATCTAGCGCTGGCTATCGGGACCGTAACTATCTGTTTGGTGCGCTCTCGATCAGAGCGCGTGCGAGCTATGGTGGGCCCAGTTCCTAACAAATTTCCCGGTTTGTTAGCTCCAAGCCAGAGATCACCACTAAAACAGCTAGAACGAGTTCAGATGATTCGATTCAAAGGCTAATGGTTTTTGCCGATCTTCCAATTTTCACTGTCCTAGTACAATGTTTGCTAGGCTTAATAGTAATAATGCATTATCTTTATCTATTCAATTTAGTAGGATCTGGTTTTAAAACTCTTAGGCAATATCCATTGAGTCGCAACTTCAGATATGAATATATTATACTTAAGATTTATTATCCCTGGAGTCAAGCTATTTTTCTTGGATCATTAAGCATCAGTGATGGTCATGATCCATAAGGTTCATGCCTTTTCTTTCTTTTTGGAAACACAATGATCCATTTCTTGGCAGGAAGAAATTATAAAATAGCAGCGAATAATTATAATCAGCTCAAAAAGGTCTTAAGTACCCGGTACCGTTCACATGCAAAGTTATATAGCAAATTCAAGGAACAAATCTCTAGGCTCATGTATCCTGTTTTACCGTGGAGCGGGAGTTTCATTAGTTGTGATTACACTGTTAATACCTTATGCTATATTGCTATCTTTCATCTTGTTGATATCAACTGATAGTTTTGTCTTGTTACCTTACTGTTTTACTTGGTCTTGTGAATCACCATTATAATTGTGATTACACTGTTAATACCTTATGCTATATTTCTATCTTACATCTTGTTGATATCAACTGATAATTTTATCGTGTTACCTTACTGTTTTACCTGGTCTTGTGAAGCACCGTTATGATGCTCAAAGGACCCTTGAAAAGAATGGAACCCAACTAATAAGTGGTGCCACAATTGGGGTTAAGATTACCGATCCAGTACACCGGCGGCAAGTGGATGAGAAGATGAGTGGAATTAATCGTAGGGGCTTCATGTTTTCCTTGCTTTCAAAATCATTTGTCCTAAATAGCGCAGGGGCATCAAGCCAGTTAGGAGACTTCCCACACCCCAATGATCTAAAAGCTGGCACAAATTTTATCAGAGACATAGTCCGTTGTTCAAGAGGAAGTTTAGCCATGGCAGCAAAATCAGTAGTGACAACCATGGACTTGATTTTTGGCATTTGATGTGCAGAGCTGGGGATTTCTACAATCTTCTGTCATTCTTGCTCGTCACTACTGTGCAGTAGTTTTTCTCACTGTACATGCTGATGTGCAAGTTTTTTCAGTGTTGGAAGATGGTAATACATTTCCTTAAGGACAACAGAGAATGATCACATACATGTGGTGGCTGAGCATCTTTTCTTTGGTTTTGTTGTGCAACATTTGCTACATGATTTTTTTGTGCTGAGTTGGACATCCGAGCCGGCAATGTTTTTTTTGGTTAAGGTCGGCTATCCCCCCCCACACAAAAAAAACTATCGGCTATGTTCTACCTTCCTAAAGGGGCAATATGGCAAGGATAATGTCCTCATAGATTATACATGACGTTCTACCTGGAGCGGCAATGATGCCCATAGTCATTTTGTATACGCCCCTTTGTCATTGAGATTGTCAAGGCGTGAGATCACTAGCGATTGGTAGAGAAGGTCCAGGGAACAAAGAGGAAAAATGAAGAATAGAGCTGAAAAGCAAAGCATAACTCATTCCATTTTTTCGACACCCTTTTCCATTATGTTACACATGTTTTAATATTTTTAATAGAATCAGTAACTTCCCATTTCACCCATTTACTCTACATAAGGTGATTACAGTCTTGACAACCCAATTACAGCTACACCCACGAATATTTCCCTCCCTTTTCTCGGTCAATCTCCATCGTTTGTTACAATACCCCCTCCTACATAAATTGCTTGACCCCAAGCAATTGCCATTGGATAACAATTCCTCAACACATTTAAGTCCTCTCATGTTGCCGACTCCACTGGTATTCTAGTTCATTTGATTATTCTTTGAGCAACAGCAGAACTTCCTTTCTTTCCCAACCTTCTCTCCAATATTTCTTTTGGTTCAGTAGATCTTGCATCCAGTTCCACCACCTTGGGCAATTCCGCAAACACCGGTGAATAATCTAGGTTGAACGCTGAGAGACGTGAAATACATGGTGAATCTCGCTGTCAGCAGGCAAGTCTAGTTTGTAAGCAACTTGTCCAATCCTTTATGTCACCTCATAGGAACCAAAGGACTTGTAGGCCAATTTTGGAAAGGGTCTATTCACCAATGAGCTATGGGTATATGGTTGCAATCTAAGCAACACTTTTCCCCCACCTGAAATTGCCGCTCTTGTCGGTTTTTATTGGCTTGAAGCTTCATTCGATTATGGGCTCTAGCCAACTGCTGCTTGATCATTTCAGTATACATCTCACGGTCTTGTAGCATCTCATTGACCTCCTCTGACTCACTAACCATTGTTTTGGGTACTAGGCCATAGCTTGGTTCACTACCATACAAAAGCCTTGAATGGTGAACATCCCAATGAGGAATGAAAGCTTGTATTATATCAGAATTCAGCTAAGGCCAACCAAGTCTGCCACTTCCTAGGTGCAGCCTGAACCGCACACCTCAAATACATTTCTAAGCACTAGTTGACTCACTCACTTTGTTCGTTGATCTATGGGTGATATGAGGTGCTATACTGCAGCCTAATGTCCAAGGCCCTGAACAGTTCATGCCACATAGTGCTAGTATAGATCTTATCTCGATCCGATGTAATCATTTTTGGCACCCCATGTAACTTAACCACTTGATCCAAGAAGGCCTTGGCAACCTGCTGAGCAGTAAAAGGTTGCCTTAAAGGAAGAAAGTGATCATACTTAGAAAAATGATCCACCACAACCATGATTACATTATAACCTTCTGAAATTGGCAACCCTTCAATAAAATCCATCGTCACATCTTGCCAAGCTGCATTGGGGACTGGATGAGGTTGTAATAATCCGGCTGGTTTAGCCCTTTCTCCTTTTGCCAACTGACAAACCTCGCACTGTTTAACAAAACTTTCCACTCCTTGCTTCATTCCAACCCAAGTGAACAACTTCTTCAGTCTTTGATAGGTAGCATGGATTCCTGAATGCCCCCCAATGGAACTCGAATAAAAAGCCTTAATCAGCTTAGTTTGCACTACTGAGTTCTCGCCAACCCATATCCTACCCTGGTGCTGAATTATTCCTTGATGCAACTCGAACCCATTTTCGTCCGGACTATGAATTGCTAGTCAGGTCAAATGTTGTTGTGCTATTTTATCGGTGACATAAGAGTTGATCACCTCTTGAATCCACATCGGTTGGACCTCTGTAGTCATTTGTAATCCCAAGAGTTGTCCAGCCCGAGACAAAGCATCCGCCACAACATTTTCCTTCCCCTTTTTATAGATAATTCAGAATTGCAACCCCATGAGACGGGTCATGGCCTTTCGTTGCATCTCTGATTGCAGCTGTTGTTCTTCCAGGAAGCACAAACTGCGGTGGTCAGTTTTGATGACAAATTCCTGACGCTGCAAATACTGTCTCCACTTATTCACTGCCAACATCAAAGCCAGGAACTCCTTCTCATATATTATAGACCTTGGTGTACCGGGCCCAAAGCTTTGCTGAGGAGTGCTACTGGATGCCCTTGTTGCAACATAACAACCCCCATGCCATGGTCACAGGCGTCAGTTTCAACCTCAACGGTTTGTTCAAAGTCAAGTAATTGAAGAACTGGTGTGGTAGACATTACTTGTTTTAACCTCCTAAATACCTCCTCAGCTTCTCGTTCCAGCCAAAGGCCCTCTTTTTCAACAGGTTTGTCAAGGGTCGAGCTATTACTCCATAATTCTTCACAAACTTTCGATAATTACCAGTGAGTCCCAAAAATCCCCTTAGCTCCGTCACACTCGTGGCCTCGGCCAATCCATCATAACCTGAGTTTTCTGAGGATCTGTAGCCACCCCTTAGTCTGAGATAATATGCCCCAAATACTCCTATTAATTCTGAGCAAAGGTACACTTGGGCTTCTTCACAAAAAACTGATTCTTCTCCAAAGTTCGTAGGACAACTGCCAAATGTTTAGCATGGGAGTCAATACTAGGACTGTAAATCAGAATGTCATCCATAAATACTGACACGAACTTCCTGAGGTAGGGTGCCAACACCGAATTCATGACACACTGGAAGGTAGCCGGTGCATTGGTGAGGCCGAATGGCATTACTCCGAACTGGTAATGCCCATGATGAATTTTAAAAGCGGTTTTGGCCTCATCATCCTCTTTCATGCGAATCTGGTGGTATCCAACTCTAAGGTCCAACTTCAAATAATATTTGGTGCCGGCCAACTCATCGATTAGTTCATCTATCATTGCATGGGAAATCTATTATTTACTATTATATCATTCAAGTGCCGATAATCCACGCAAAATCTCCAAGTTCCATCCTTCTTTTGCACTAGCAACACTGGAGATGCGAACGGACTGACACTAGGTGTAATTATCCCTGTTGGAAGCATCTTGGTTACTTGCCTTTCAATCTCATCTTTGTGCAACGACGAATAGCGATATGGTCTGGTATTCACAGGTGTGGATCTCGGCATTAGAGATATGGCATGACCATGCTCCCTTCTTGGTGGCATGCCTTTTGGTTCAACAAATATTGCATCATGCTGTTCTATTACCTCAGATATCACTGCTAGAATGATTTCTTTGGTACCTTCCTACTCCAATACTACCATTGCCCAATTGTCATTGCCCCTCCTCCATTTGTCTAATTGGTCTAGAAATGGAGACTTTAGTTCAGCCTGTTCAACATTCTTTACTCCCTGTAATTGGATTTTAGTGCCTCTATAATCAAATTCTGCCATCTTGTCTTTCGAGTGGCAGGTCATTGGGCTATGAGCTCATAACCAATCCATGCCTAAGATGGCGTCATAAGCCCTCAAATCTAAGACTCTTAGGTTTGTTTGGAAGGTGTGGCCCTGTGACCACCACTCCATGTTTGGTACCCATCAATTGCATTGCTGTACTTCTCCATTTGCCACTCTCACCTCAATTGATTTGGTTTTCCGGGGAGTACAACCAATCCTGTTCAAGAAGCCGACATTCACAAAACTATGGGTACTCCTAGAGTCCAAAAGAAAAAGCATCACCTGGTTTCTGACTAAGGCCAAAATACATACTGTTTCAACTGCTTCGGTTCCTGACAATGCATTGACCGACAATTGATAAGCCTCATCTTTGTCTAGTTCGATAGCCTCCATTAGATCCAGTAGAGAGTCTGACAATGTCTCCTTGATCCTCCACTGCAATAGCTTGTAACTATGCTTGCCCTTTCTTTTTGCACTGCAAGTGATGGTTCGGGTTGTACTTCTCTCCATACTGATAGCATAGTCCATTTGCTTGCCGATACTCTTGTAATTGCCTAGCTTTACACAGCTCACCTTGGCCCATTTTTAGGTTATTGTGTTGAATCTCGGTTTTGCTTAACCCTCCACCATCTCTGCTATTTCCCATTTTGTTTTTCCAAGTCTTTCCTCAGTCAATCACATCTTGCTAAACCCAGGCAAGCAGAGCGGCTCAGTCCACACTCTTTGAAACCTGTCCTTGCATCGCTCCCCTCAATTTCGGCTTCAGACCGTTGACAAAATGTGATACAAACAATTCTTCTCCATAATAGGGATTATGCATCAGTATTTCATACTTAAGTTCCTCAAATTAGCAAATTGGCTTATATTCAACCATCGTTCCAGTTTGTTTAATTTCCACCAACTCACCTAACAACTTTTGATGGTCGAATGCTCCAAATTTTGCTTCAACTGCTTGAATAAACTGCTCCCAATCTCCCAGTTCATTTCAAGCTTTATACACCTGCAGCCAACGCGCGGCATTGCCTTCCATATGCATGGTTGCTGCATTCACCCACAGAGTCTCTGGGATGTTAAACAACCTGAAATAATCAGTGCACTTATCGCGCCACAGTCGGGGACTCTCCCCATCAAACTTTGGAAAAGATAACTTAGGAAGGGAACTCCTCATTGGCCCTCCATTTTCTCTCATCCACCGTGAGCTTGACCCACTTGTTTCATGCAGTGTTCTTGACGAACACTTGGTGTGCGTTCCTCCCAATGATGGAGTGGTTTCAACATCCACCTTCTACCATGGCTCCGGTGGTCATGGGGTGAATAACGCCTTCCCCATCCATGCAGCAGAACCTTCACCACACTGATTGGCCTCCAATACTCGCCCGGCTTTAAGCCTCGCCACCGCTTGTGTCGTCGCCTCAAGTTGTTTTGCGAGGAGTTGCAATTCTTTGGAGCTTTGCTCCACCGCCTTTGCAGTCAACTCTGTTCGAGTCATCATCTGTTGTTGTGTTGTATTGATCATCCTAACTCGAGCAAACAAGAGATCAATACTCTCTTTAATTGCGGCCAACTTCTCCTCCGTCCTCTCGGCTGTCTCTCCTATCGCCTCCAAGACGAATTGGGTCTGCACAGATGGTTTAGGGGGAGTCGTGATTATTGATTGAACCAAGCCAACCATAATCCCAGGACTTCACAGAGATCGCAAGAATCGATCGAAATCAATCCCTCGAATCCACAACCTTCTTCTGGAATTTCACAGCTCTAGGTCCTTTCGATCTGGCTCTGATACCTAATGATAGGCCCCTTTGCCACTAAGATCGTCAGGGCGTGAGATCACTAGCGATTGGTAGAGAAGGTTCAGGGAACAAAGAGGAAAAATGAAGAATAGAGCCGAAAAGCAAAGTGGAACTCATTCCATTTCTTCGACACCCTTTTCCATTATGTTATTGTTGGCACCAAAAACTTGACGATGGGTTGATAACCACCAACACACGCGAACACCGGGTTCAATTTCTTGGGTTGCGGGCATGCTAGCCGATTTGATCCTGCAATTGGCAAGATATCAGTAATTGACCTGATTGGCTAGAGAAAGAACCAATCAAGCAATGCTTTCAAGGTCTCATCGGTTTTGACAAGCCGATTTCGACGAGGATAACTGAAGTCCAATCTACTCGGTTGAGTCGATCGGATGGGGTAAGGGCTTTTCTCCCGAAGAAGGCGATGCGGAACAAAATCGAAAAGGAAACAAACCTAAGTTGAGCGTAAGTCGACGAGATTGACAATTGGTGATGCGCAACTTTTATTGATCAATCGAGTTACAAGGAAAGATCATAAGTCTATAAACTACTCCTATGCAAAAAGAAAATGAAAAGTAAATGTATTGGTTGATTGGGTTGAGTCTGGATCCGTTCAACGTATCCTGTCGCCCTCTTTTACAGTCTTTGGCCTGATCATGTTCTTTTCAATCTATTTAACCACTCGTATCAGCCTCAATCTCCTCTTACTATCTTAAGTTTGATCATACCTTCCTTAATCTCTGATCCTACTCGTATCGGCATCGGTTTCCTTTTAGCACACTTCATGCCAAATAATTGTGACTCCTCAATCTGAAACCGTATTGGCTTACTTCGCGAACTTGGTTTGTTTTTAGTATACATCGCGCCGAATCCAAATTCGTATCGGCTTAACCCCTTCGATTCTAAAAGCCACATCAGTCACTAAATTTGGGTGTAAATAGTTACACAGGTTTTAATATCTTTAGCAGAATCAGTAACTTCCCATTTCACCCATTTAATCTACATCATGTGATTACAGTCTTGACAACCCAATTACAGCTACAGTGCGTTGCACTGGTCCCCACCCATGAATATTTCCCTCCCTTTTTTCGGTCAATCTCCATCGTTCGTTACAATACCCCCTCCTACATAAATTGCTTGACCACAAGCAATTGCCGTTGGATAACGATTCCTCAACACATTTAAGTCCTCCTAGGTTGCCGACTCCACTGGTATTCTAATCCATTTGATCATCCTTGAGCAACAGCAGAACCCAGGCAAAGGTTGTGCAGAGGAGGTAGAGGTCGTGGTAGAGTGTAGTTCCGAGCTAAAGTTCCTCACGAGCAATAGTTTCAGGAGGATAACCCTTTGCCAATGTCCCCAGTGCAGCAGGACCAAGTGCCAGCACCACCACCAGTTCAGCCGCTAAGCATGGAGCAAATGATGGCCATGCAGCTGCATATTCTGCAAGCTCTAGCGCAGAATGCCCTTAATACACCCCAAGTAGCCCTAGTGCAGGCATCAACTCAGCCACCCCAGTCCAAGTTTGGGGAATTCATGAGGAACAGACCCCCTAGTTTTGCTGGATTAGTCGACCCTCTGGAGGCTGATCATTGGTTGAAAGAAGTGGAAAAGAAGCTGTACTTAGCTTAGTGTGATGAGTTTGAGAGTGTCCTGTTCGCCACTCATAACTGAAGGGTACCACCGCAAGTTGGTGAGAGAATTATCATGCTGCTCATGAAGAGGCTCAAACTATCAATTGGGATGAGTTCGTTGAAGCATTCTGCGTCACCCACATTCCTAAGGGAATTATGGAGATGAAGAGGCGAGAGTTTCATAAGTTGCAGCAAGGGAATCTTTCTGTGTCGGAATATCTGAAAAGATTCACCTAGCTTTCCAAGTATTCTGCAGAGGACGTATCCACTGATGAAGCAAAAATTTGGCGTTTCATGGAGGGTCTTGACCCTAATCTCAAAGTTCAGTTGGTGTTAAATGACTTCCCCACGTTGCAGCACATGGTGAACAAGGCTTTAGTCCAAGAGGATGCCCAAAGTTAGCTTTTTGAGTCCAAGAAGAGAAGGATGATTTATGAAGTTCAACATGGTACCAACAGCTCTAAACCCCATTTTTCTGTCTCAACCAAACAGGCCAGCAGTACCAAAGGCAAATGGGGGGTACTGCCGCACCGCTTCTTGAGCCTAGTAGTGCTGGCCGAACGACAGTACCGCTCCCATAAGCAATACTACCGGCCTTAGCGGTACTACCACCCCTAGCATGTCGGTAGTGCCAGCCTTAGGAGAAAATACAGATTTTTCATTAAATCTTTTCTTCAAACCAATAAAAAACCCAATACCCTTAGCATGATCACAACACTTTGCAAAACATATTTGCAACTTCTATTCACATGCTCCAACGAATCGCAATTAAACTCTTCAACTTGTTTGCAAAACCCATTTTGCAAACAACCAAGAACCTATGGGTCCAATCTTCTTAGCCATGAGGTGATCAATACATGATCACGGTACTTTGCAAACACATTGCAAATGCCTTCTTTGCATGATCTCTAGGATCGACACCCATAACCTCCCGCTTATTTGCAAAACACAGTTACAAATAGCAATTAAACCATGTTATGCTTGAGCACTCTTTTTTGCAAGACATGCAAAAGCCTAGCTTCAAGCAAATTCCAAATCAACAAGTGCATGAGCTTTCTATTAGCAACACATGTAAATCTCTAGCTCCATGCAACCAACTAAGACAAAGTGCATAAGCTATCTCTTTTTTGCAACACATGCAAATCTATAACTTCATGCAACAACCAAATAAACTCAAGTGCTTGAGCTCTCTATCTGCAACATATGCAAATCTCGAGCTCCAAGCTACCATAAATCAATTTCAAATGCATGAACTCTTTATTTGCAACACATGCAAATCTCTAGCTAGCTCTATGCAAACACTTAAATCCAAATTGCTCGAGCTATCTCCTTTTGTAACACACACAAAACTTAGTTCCAAGCAATACCACTTCAATTAAGAATTTGAATTAAAGCAGCCATGAGCTACTATATTTGCAACACATGCAAATACTTAGCTCATACAATAACCAAGCAAGACTAACACATTTGCAACACATGCAAATATGAACTTCATGCAAAAACTGATGCATTATCATATCTCATTTGCAACACATGCAAATCATAGCATTATGCAAAAACTAATGCATGAGCTTCACCCATTTGCAATACATGCCAAATGGTTAGCTCAATGCAAAAACCAAATCAAGAGATTAAGCTCGAGTGAACCATATTGAGTTCATCAACACATGATGAAGCTCAAGTAAAAGACTCAAACCCCTCTTAATAGTACGATGTTAAAACTAGACTCAAAGACTAGGAAATGTCTTATCCTATCTAGTTATACCTTCGCCGCACGCGAGCGATCCCCTCTGAGGCTTTTCATGTGCAATTAAATCTTTTCTCTCCTCCTGGGATCACATCCCTTCTTCTCTTCCTTGTTCATCAACACATGATGAACTTCTTCTTCATTTCTCTTCTCCTCGGGATCTCCTCTTGACGCTCATCAACACATGATGATGTTCTTATCCTGTTTCTTCATCTCAACCTTGAACTTAACCTACTTCACGTCATAGAAGATTGTTAGTCCAACACACATGGTTGTCTTAATTATCTATTGCATTCCATTAACATATAATGGATGTCTCTAAGATTTATTGAGCACAACCCTAATCAATTAAATAATATAGATGTGTCTTGAGTACATCGATACAACCAATGATTTGTTATAATCAAGAATTATCGATTATCCTTAATCGATCAAAGGAATATCATCAGCACATGATGAAATATGTTTTGATGATTAAAAGACAATCGATTTTAATTTAAATTTTCATTTAAATTGATATTAGTATATATAGCTACACAAGTTTTTATATACTCATATTGATGGCATGTATTGATCTATGATACGTGGAATATATGGAAATAATTAATACAATAATCTATCAACTATAAAATAAACTCCATTTGATTTGTGCATATAGATAATTGATCTTGGAAACAATATGCACATAATTAATCTTAGAAAGCATATGAGTTTATCCTAAGATACCATGAGTATACTACAATTAGGCATGTTAATTATGTACTCAAGGATTGATTTCAAAGTATTGATCCTTTATATATAGCGAAGGAAGAGATCAATACATTGAAATTTCAAGTTAAATTTTGAACCCTCTAGATATGTGCATCCATGTAATTTATGGATTGAGAGATATGATGCACATTTTAAGGTTAATGTGATGGAGTAATTCATACTTTAACTTGACTCCTAAGTATGCATTAAGATAATAGAACATTAATACAAATGTATACCCTGGTTTTCCATTTTTTTATCCAAATATGAGACTATTACTAATAAACTCAAAATATATGTTAGTCTTATTAAATATAGATTTATCATTAAATAATAATTAAATAATAATTTTAAACCAATCACTAAAATTAATGAAGTTTGAACTTACGCGCATTAATTAATAGATATTGCTTCACACTACCTATCTCCATCTGTCCTTGTTTAGCGATGTGGCCGAATACGTCATGGGGGAGAGGGCGGGGTGGCGCGACGCTTTATGTGGGCAGTATAAGCGAGGTTGTGGAGCACGGGAGGTGAGGTGGACAACGGTCGGGTAAGACGTACTGATGTTATTGGGGAAGAGAAGCCGGTGGTGCAGGGAGGCAGTGATGGCACACCAGGTGACCGCGGATTTGATGGCGATGGCCGACGACGAGTTCAAGAGTAGAGGCAACGGATTTGATGGCGATCGGAGTAGGGAGGGGTCTGCCTGGGAAGGAGGTAATGGCACCATGTAGAGGGGAAGTAATGGAGGAGGAGCGGACGTTTTTATGGTGCAATTGATTATTTGTCTTCTTTTTTATGGTGCAATTGATTACTCCCTCCGGTTTGGTAATATCTGTCGTTTTGGACATCGACACGGTCTTCAAAACACAACTTTGACCGCTAATTTTTATTATAATATATTTATAAACCCAATAAAATTATAATATTATGAAAGTACTTCTCGAGACAAGTCTACACATATAATTTTTATGTATCTAATTTAAATATTTAAAAATATATTGATAGTCAAAGTTTCAGAAGTTTGATCATCACTATGTCCAAAACGACAGATATTACCAAACCGGAGGAAGTATTTGTTTTATATGTTTCAGTGACATATGGCCTTAGCATCCGTATGCCAGGAAGACATTATGGGACAAATGATCAATAACACATACAAGTGAGGACCAGGGTTACAAATCTCGTTTTGAATAAAATTTCGGAGGTGTCCGAAATCCGAAATCTCGGCGAGATTTCGGAAATTTAAATCAAATCCGGACGGAATCTAAAATTCAAATTTTAAATCCGTTTTTTTTCTACCGGGAAATCCGAGATTTCGGTTCAAAAACCGAAATTTCGCTGAGAATAGCCGAGATTTTGGTAAAATTCAACTAAACGGAAAATGGTTCAAACGTCATCAATTTTTTTTTAAATTTTGGTTAGACATGGAAAATGACTTGGAGAATCCAATCCGGTCAAATCCGTTCAAATCCGTTCAAATTTCGGTCAAAAAATCGAGATTTCGATCCATTTCACAGAAATTTCGCCGAAATTATAGGGTACTGTAGCAATTTTAAATTTTTTTAGGGTTTTTTAATTTCGCCGGGATTATGGAACTCGAGAGGGTCCGAAAACCGAAATTTCGTCGAGATTTCGCGGGATTTCGGCGAGAATTTGAACCTGGTGAGGACAAATTATTAATTGATTCTTAAGAGGAGGAGACCGATAAACCCATTTATGTTAGTAGAGAAAAAAAAGTATAAAAAACCTCAGTACCCCAGATCATCCTGGCCGTCCCCCGCTTCCAAAACCCTAGCACCTCCTCGTCCGCGCGGCGAGGATGCCGGGCATGCCGACTGACGGCGGTGGCGCCATCGTCCCATTCTTGGGGGAGACAGACCATGCGGCGTCGCCGCCACCCGTGCGGCCCATCCACCATGGCGTGGCCCCGCCTATATTCCGCGTCTACGTCTCCTGGTCGAGCGGAAACCTCCTGCAGGTCGCCTGCCTCCGCCCGCCGAATCCGGAGGACGGCGGAGGCCGCGGCGCGGAGGAGGTCGCTGGGAGAGTGGTGGAGGTGAATCCCGGCAGTGGCGTTGGCAATGGTAGTGCGGAGGTCGAGGAGGAGGTCAATGAGGCAGAGATGCGGCGGATTGAGTACGGGTCGGTACCGGCCTTCGCGCTGCTGCAGAGCAGGAAGAACGCGCTCGCAGATGCTGCTGCTATGTCGCGTGTGCCCTCAGTCTCAGAGCACGCAGAATGGTGAGTTTTTTTTTTTTTTTTTTTTTTTGCTGTGTGCACTGCTAAATGCTATTTGGTTTCCATTAGGATTAATTGGACTACCAATTGTAGTAATGAGCACTGTTTCACTTTTTTTATGGTTCAGAGCACCAAGTTGCTTAAGTTTATTTCGCAAATTATGCTTACATAGGAAATGGGCATGGCACATTACTATTTAAAATTGTCAACTTTGGCAACGATTGTTATAATGTTAATGGTTTTGACAGCTATCCAAGTGTTCAGATATCCTTTAGTATTGTATGAGATAAAGTTGTACCTCTCAGACTTTCATTTTGGTGCACAGCCTACCAGTTACTGTAAATCAAAACTGCTCTGCTTCTTAGTCCACGGTATGCTATTTTGTAGATGTGCTTGCTTTTGATACCATGTTTCTTTATTAGGTGGCAATATGTGCTTGAGTACAGCAAAACCATCGGTAATCTCCTTGGGAACTCGGATTCTCTTCCTGCTCTCATGATTGAAGACCCGAGGGCAATTCTTAAGGTGGTCATCTCTATGTATTACATTGTTTCTTGTTTTCTCTGGTGCCTGAGGAACAGTGCTTTGCTATCATTTCAGTTGTTTAATTTTTTATTTTTTTCCCAAGGAAAATGTGATTGCTAGATTTTACTTTACAGGTTAGGGAAAAGCCTACTAGTTTAAAGGCTGCCTGGGAGTTGTTGGAGATATTCTATGTTGATAAACAGTTACAGAGTTGGCTTCCTGAGCGTCTTGTTGATTGGTTAGCCGTAATGCTCCTTCTTTCAACTATTGCCTTGTTCCGTTTTTAAAGACTATTTGTTGTTAGAATGCCCGGGGCTGTCTCTCTTATTGGTCTTCATGTGGTTTTAGGATTATGACAACCTCTTGACCAAGACAGATAGCACTGTGTATTGCAAGCTCAACAATTTTCAGAAAAAGCTCATCAACTTGCAGGTTTGATTCTTCTATATTATATTATAGTATATAGGTCAGCATGGTACTTTGCAATTATGTAGTTGGCTGTTTCTCTACACAAACTCCTATGACTGGCCATGCTTTTGAATTGAAGTTCTATTCTATATTGTCTATCTATTTCTATGCATTTGTATTATTTCCAAGTTCCAACCCTCGGTGCCTTAATGTTGATGAGAGTAAATCGATAATGAGAGAACATTTTATAGATTGTTGAAGATGATCCTGATTACTGGAATGGATTGTCAGCCGCACTTTCTGTTGGATGGCTTGACATTGTGGTAGGTCTATATTCTTGCACATGTTTTAGGTTTAATACTCTTGTTAGAAGCCTTCCATCTGAAGTTGTTTTTCTTGTAGGTGAATATGCTACGTTTTCATGGATCGTACCAATTGGATCAGATGGACAACCGTGAGGTGCTTCGGTTGCTGCTGCTTTGAGGCCATTCTTCATTTCTTTGTCAATGATGTTGATCTTGCAAAAAAAACTATCATTTAAATTTGATTTAAGGCTTAGATTGTTGATATTTTGCCCTAGTATTCTGAACCATGAGACTTTACCCCAAATGTAGACGAATAATCACAAGCTAATTATACTTGTTTTGTGTTTTCTTTGTTATTTTATCGTGGAGCTTCATGCAGTTCAGCTATTTCAACAAATGCAGTTATAGTTCTATTGCTGGCTGCATCCATTTCATTGAATGTTTTCATAGATTTTAGCCTATTTGAATTGAGTTGGAACAGCAGCCTATAGATGGTTTTTTCCCCTTATAACTACATAACTAAAGCAACACAAGTGATAGTAAAATTAAAGCACAAATTAAACATAGAAGAGTCGCATCTTCATAATATCTTACTTGTAAAATGAAAGAATTCAAACAAAAGATGGAGATAAATCAAATCCCAAAATGGATCAGAGAAATTATAATTCCTCATATTACAGGTCACTCTCTTCCCAACAATCATATCAACAAAATTAAGCATTAGAATGGGTTCATCCAGCATTGCCACTTAATTATTCTCTTCACAATAGCTGTACACAGCTTTGACCATATACTGTTTCTTTTATGTTGCCAGTAGATTTTATGTACACCTACTTTCCTAACATAAATGGCTTTCTTCCTTTGGTTCATCAGACAGAAAATGGGTTGGTCGAGGCTGTTGCTGTTCTTGTGTCAACCATGCCGCGCATGAGACTGGATTTGCCGACGGGTAAATTAGGCCAGTGCTGTAAAACAAAACCTGATTTTATCAAGGTATAGTTTGTGGTGTTGCCATCTTTTCAAGCAAGAACAATTTCTTCTATGCCCCTCTGAAATTTGTACATTGCATATTAGTGCTTCTATATTGCAAATTAATCCACTAAAAAATTAATATTTCCCATATCTTTGTGAAACCGTAACATATGTTAATTTGCCTATTTTTGTCCTCATTGGTACCATACTGGTTTTTGGAATTTCATGCCTACTTGTTATTCATCAGGGCAAACTGGGCGCCATACTGGTTGGGCTTGGTGAAATTGTTCTACAAATCTTCCAATGTTATACTTCCTACCTTTATGAAACTTTTGATTTCTCTATCCAGAATGTACCGACAATGTTGGCCTAGTTGTTTTTTTTTCAATAACTCTGTTCTTCCCTAAATTAAAAAGAACTCAATCCTGTCAAGCTCCAAATATGCATAGTTTCACTTCGAAGTGTTTGGTGACATGATTGTCAAGGCCCAGAACAGGACCTGGGAGCGACAATAATAATTGTAATACCTTTCTTGAAGTTATCAGGAAATATTTGCTGAGCTATTTGTATTTGCAGGCATGGGAAAAATGGCGAGGTCAAGTAAGTAAACTGGAATGCAGTGCATTTTGGATTCAGTGCGCTCACCAAAAAACCCGTGATGGTTTGAAGAATCTGCTTCATATCATGATGGGGAACGTAAAGGACGTCACTGCTGCTACTTCCCATTGGCTGGAGCTATTTGCTTCTCACTTTCTTTATATAAGGCCATTTACAGTGGTTAGCCCCTTTTCCATGCATTTGCTCTTGCATTGTCATTTCTAATGCTTTGTGGTTTGCTTGACTAAGTCTCCGTTGTCAATTCTTTCATGGCATTCCTGGATGCCCAATGCCTGAGTACCGATGTGCCGGGGATGTTTTTTCCTATCACCAAAGATTTGCATGTTCCCTCCTTCAAAATTTCCCATTTCACAATTGCTATTACCTATTACAGCAACCCCTTGCCAGCAAGATCAGTTTATAATTTGGTCCGCTTTGATCTGTGACATGATCCCACTACCCCAGGACACATTATATGAATGCCAGATGATTTTTAAGCATCTCCTCTAAACAATGGCCAGCTATGATGGTTATTCGTTTTGAATTGTCTTAGTGCCTACCCTGACTGAATTTCCTGAAACCTATTATTTCTTGTATTGTGCAAACAGTTACCTTTTAATATATACATGTGAACAATGTTTTTCAAAGGAAGCATATATTTGAACAATAGAAACTTCATGTTATGTTTTGACTATAATCTGCTTTGTGTCAGGGTTTTGAAGGGATGCATCACTTGGCACAGAAATGCATACAGCTTAAACCGTCTTCCGACAATAGTGGATTAACAGGCCTCCTTACTGGTATCCTATCAGAAAATCCAGAGGTTGGAATGCAATGTGATCCTCCAGACTCCATATGTCCCTCAACTTCTTATCCTTTCCCCCTTTCTTGTTGGTGTAACATTTTCTTTTCCTTTCCATGGTTAGGTTGTCTTGGTGGAATGCACAAAAAATTTTGGCCCTTGGTAAGATGGACAATTGGCCATTTGATTTTCTACCTACTCTCAACTGTGAAACACTGTGTCCTAATAGATGGACAATTGCCATCTGTAACTGCAGGATGGTCACACACGCTATGGAACTGTTGACAGCTGATAATGACTATGCAGATATTATGCTGCATGAAGAACGGCCTAACTTTGGTGGTATAAGCATAGAGGAACTGCACCGGCTAGTTTACGCTCAAGTTTTGTGTTCTCATTCTTTAACTTGGCAGGTAAGTTTTGTAACACTAGTGCAGAGCCAAATAAGTACATAACAAGACTAGCTTGCGATGTATCGCTCTGTTCTGTTTTGTGTTTTGGTTCATGTTTGAATATTCTAGTGTGTTTGTGGGTATCATGTGGTTTGCTACCATTCGTTGTCTAATTTTTTATAACAGATCTTCTGTAAAACCACAGTTGTCTGTTTATGACATTGTTAGTAATGGCCATCCTGGATGTTTGCTATTCAGATTGCACCGACTTACCTGTCCTCATGTCTAAACCAAGGCCTAGGGCTCTTGGAGATTTTACTTCTCAAGCAACCCATACAAGATAATCGTCTAGTACTGAAGGTATCGTGTATTCGACTTGATATTTCCTTGCAGTGTTTCTGTATCTATTACTTGTCATCTAATACTTGTTCTTTGAACAGATTTTGGAAATTTGTCGTTTGTATGAACTGGAGAATGTTAGTATGGACATCATGAAGGTAAATGTGGTTTCTAATTCATGCATAACTTTTTTTAGATTTTAACACAAATGATCATCTTGGGGTTTGAACATGGCTTAGCCTTTATCTAAATGTTGAAACCTGACTTTGCATTTTTCAGTGTAACCTGCTGTCCTCTGGTCATAACTGACCTAAGAAGTCCTATTTAATAAATTCTTTTCTCTCTCTCTCTTTTAGATTGCTGGCATTTATCATTGGAAGCATGGTAGAAAAGGGACTGGGGTTTACTGGTTCCAGCAAGCTCATGATAAAGTTCGGCTTGACAGAATTGCTCAACAATTATTTGAACGCATTGGGAAATCAGTTACAGATGATAGTTTTAAGGTGCCAAATTCTCCTCTTTTCCATGAAGCAGATAATTTAGCAATGATATTCTTTGTGGCAATAGCTAATAGTGGGTTTGCATGGTCAGCAATGGGAGGGTTTGCTCGAGTTACTAGGTTCTGACATTGGTGGTGCTGGTGGTCTTGAGTTCCTTCACAGGTATTTCTTTATTGTTTTTCATCAATTTTCTGTGTCTCTTCTCTTCAAGGCAGTTTTACTTACATTTCAGCTCACATATAATTTTGCGAAGGTACCGAGATTTCAAGAGGTCCCTTCAACAGGCACTAGAAGGAAGGACTGGTGAGGCTGCTCGCCAAACCTTGGAGTTTCTTATACAGGTGAAAATTTACAACTCAACTGAGTTCCTGCAATTCAATTGAAGACCACTAGTAGAAGAGGGCTGTAAATATGCCTTGTGTTGTCTCCAGTCTTATGACATCAGTCATTAAGTGTTTGATTTTATATATATATATTATTCTTTGCAGCTGATGAGAAACCCTTCTACACCACAACGTTTCTGGCTACCCCTTCTACATGACTCGGTAAGCTGTTGTGTGTTTGGTTAGGATGTTCGTTCAGCAAAGTAGTTTGCTAAACCTTAAGATATTTGGAGTTATGATTTTGTTTCTGTAACCTTTTCTGCAGGTGAGGCTACTTAATTGCAAACCCTGCCCATTGCTGAATGTTGCTGAAACGACCTTGTTGCTCCACAAGCTACAAGAACTGTCCATGGCAAAGCTGCGCCCTGACTTTTGCAGCAATCACTTACCAAGCAATGCATTGAACTCCGTCAGATTGGCTCTGGCATCAAACCTCGCCCGTGCCATGCTTGAAGAACCTTGAGTTCTAGTTCTATTTAGCGGCGTAGTATCAGATCCAATTTGCTGGAGGTTTGGAATGATGCTCCCTTTGCGTTGCCGGCAGTTAAATTATCGGGCACTGTATATTTATTGAGAAAAGCTTGAACTCGCGTACACTCTGGACGAGCAGTTGTGCCATAGATGTGCCATGCGTTGTATTTTTAGCTTTAGTGATATCCCAGATGTGGCTTGTATGTACGAAGCGATGCTAGTAACTGTATTTGGGGTAAAAAACTGGCATGGTGTGCTTAACTCCTACAGTGTACGTACTTCCGACGTGCGGATATCTTGAAAAGGAGAGCTGAGTGCTTGCCCCGTTGACTAATTTCGTACTTGTCTCTGGGAGAATGTCCTTTCCTCCATAGACGTTTTTGAAGTGGGACGAAAGCAACGGTCTCCCTTCTGAGTTCTGTAGAAGGATATATCCAATTTTGCGTATGAATTCTGTCGGCTTACTGGCCAACAGGCACCCTAGGATCGGGTGCTTGAGAGATTCGGACTGGGGGCTTTTGTGGCAACCGCTCCAAAGACAGGAAGAACGGGATGCTGGGAGCAAGCAAGAAGACGGTCGAGTTTTACCCAGGTTCGGGCCCTCCAAAGGAGTAATAACCCTAGTCCTGCTTGGTGGTTTCTTACGCTTTCGTGAGTTCTTACAAGGTGGGAAGAAGACCCTCTGAGGTTCTGCCAACCAAGGATCAACAACCTTTCTCTCATGCACCCTAGCTCCCTTTTATACTCGGGCTGGCTGGGGCGCATGGGGCTTACAAGCTTGCGTAAAGCAAGCGTCTGACACGCTGCTACAGTGCATTTAATGCACCCGTCACACTCTCTTACATCACATTTAATGCCTGTCCTAGCCGACTTAGACTTCGCCTTGGGTCCCGCCTGTCATTACCCCCGCAGTTCGCCAGAGAGAGGGGATGTCGATTCGGGCCACCCATCATTAATGCGCTGGGAAGACACGCCGCCATACCACTGCCTACACATCCTGCATTTAATGCGCACGTCTCGCATTAAATATCCTTGACCCTTCGCCCTGTAGCACAGATTGCGGGGTTGCTTCTTGGGAACTACGCCCCGAGGAGTGGCCTGAACGCCACCTGTCCCCTGGGCGAGCACCTTGCTTTGGTCGTCGGAGGAGTGGCTCGAACGCCACTCGCCCCTGGCGAGCACCTTGCTGTCGCCCTGAGGAGTGGCTCAACGCCACTCGCCCCTGGCGAGCACCTTGGCTGTCGCTTCGAGGAGTGGCTCAACGCCACTGTCCCTGGCGAGTACCTTCGCTGTCGCCTCGGAGTGGCTCAACGCCACCGGTCCTCTTGGCGAGCACCTTTGCTGTCGCTTCGAGGAGTGGCTCGAACGCCACTTGTCCTCTGGCGTGAGTACTTAATGCGGTCGCTTCGAGGAGTGGCACGAACGCCACCTGCCCTTCCGGGCGAGAGTACTTAAGGCGGCTGCGTGGGTACCCCAGCGTTTAATACGCTGACAGTAGCCCCCGGGCCCACCCAGGAGTGTCTTTATTCTTTTCTTCGTCGAACGGTTCAATCTCCCGGGTGGGGCCCATAAATGCCCACGCACGCCGCGGTCTTTAAAAACTTGCCTCTTTTAGGCCCGAGGTGAATCTTGCGGCCGTTCGAGGCTTCGTGGGACGTGCCCACTTCCTCGAAAAATGCTTTGGTTTTCCGCATCCGAATCGCCGCGTCTCTTCGACTTTTTCCCGCCAGGCTCTTCCTTGAATTCTTATAAATAAGCAGGCGACGGGGGGGGCCTGTTCCCGTTTTAGGTTTTCGCCTAAGCTACTTCCTGCCTTAGCTTCCCTTCTTCCTCAGCTGATTCGATGGCCTCTCCGACTCTGTTCTCCCTCCTTCAACCGTGGAAGAGAACGCCGCCGCTAAATGCTCCAAGGTGATCGCCCGCGACGCTCTCCGCATGCGGGCCGGGACTGTCGCTCCCCACGCCCAGCCCGGGGAAGTCATCTTCTTCGTCTGGGCGATGATGGCGGGCTTGGTCCCGCCCATCTCGGACTTCTATATCGCCGTCCTCAACTTCTACGACATTCACAACATTCACCTTCCTCCTAACTCCATTGTGCTCCTCTCCGTCTTCGCCCACTTCTGTGAGATGTTTATAGGGGTAATGCCCAATCTTCTCCTTTTCCGCTACTTCTTCTCGCTTCGCGTCGGCCAGTGGCTCCAGATCTCCGGTGCCGCCATCTGCGACTTAGAGACGGGGCCGTTGCGCCGCTACATTCCAATGGAGAACCGATCCGGTGGAAAATGTGGCGCCACGAATGGTTGTACGTTGAAGACGACAATGCATTGAAGCCACAGGGCTTCCACCGAGCGGTGGGCGGCAAATCTGATCAGGTATCTCCGTCGCCGACACGCCCGAGCTACTTGCAATGTTGGCTCGGGTTGATCGGCTGCGAATAGCGTGGCTGACCGGAGGCATGGTTCTCCGGACTTCGTGTCCGGAGGATTAGCCCTTTGCGCCACGGCACCGCCAACTTGGCACTACCTGGCGTGGACGACGGACTCGGACGGTTCAGGAGGTAAGCTCTTACGCCTTCCTTCTTCATCATCATTCCCTTTTTTTTTTTTTTTAACATCGCCTTCTTCTTCTTCTTCTTTGTGTCGGTAGTGGGAAAGCCGGGCCGCGCAGATCGCTTCTGGATGGGGCGGTGGGCCGATCGGCAGCGTTCGCCCTTCCCCAGGCTGCTTCCACTCTGCGACATGCGACCTCTGGATCGGGCGGGGATCGTCAAGGCGATGCCCAAGATGGACGCCATGGGGGCGCCCATCGCCGTCCATCAAGGGCCCTCGATAATCCGCGGCACTCCTACGGTGGCGACCAGGGAGGAACAAGCGCCTGCCGACGACATCGCTTTCATCGAACGCCCACCCACGGCTATCGGGCCGGCTGCGTCGTGGCCATTGGATCTTCATGGCCCGGCCCCGCCATCGGGACTTCCTCTCACCGCGGGGCTCTTCATCAACGGTCGCGCGCTTCGCCTCGCCATCACCGCCCCAGTTATTTGGCCGTCGGCGCCCGACCGACTCGGCGCGCCTTCCTCCATCGCCGCCATCACCGCCGGCGATGACCGCCGGCGCTACCGGCCAAGTGCGATCTGGCGACCTCGTCGCCACCGCCACCGCCGGCCGATTGATCGCCGCCAGCGGCTGGACCGGCCGTGGCAGCCTCCGTCGCCACCCGCAACGCCGTGGTGACCGCCGGCGGCTGCGCGATGGCGGACCACGGCAGCGTCCTCGCCGCCACGGCACCGCTAGTGGCCGACCGCCAAGATCGCCCGATGGCGGACCCACCGGCGCGGCATCGCCGCCGCCACCGGCATCGCTAGCGGCGACCGCCAAGATCGCGATGGCGGACCGGCAAGAAGATCCTTCGCCGCCCACCACCGCTAGTGGCCGACCGCCAAGATCGCGATGGCGGACCCACCGGCAGAAGATCCTCACGCCACCGAGGCCGCCGGTGCCTCGAGGGGGGCTAGTTCTCACTCCGGGAGTGCCTCGGTTTCCGAGGCCTCAGCTCAGGTACCTGAATCCTTGAAACATACAAAAAGAAGACGGTAAAACTTTTTAACCTTCGAACGGAGCCTTACCTTTGCTTGCTTTTGCTTGTTCCAGGGCACTGCTGCGCACTTCACCGGCCTGTGGTCGACGATCGGGGCCGAGGTAGCGGACGGAGCAGCTGATCCGCCAGACAAGAAGAAGCCGGGCGATCAAGATGCACCGACCTCCAATGGGCCCACACCACTCCGGATCCTCCCGCGGACTCCGTTCCTCTGGCGGACGCAGATGCACCGGCCGTCGCTCTTGACAGCTTTACTCCCACACCAGCCACCGCTTTCTTTCGCCGAAAGCAGCAACGGCTGCCGACGCCGCCATCGAGATTAGCGCCTCGGCAGAGGTGGCTGATCTACATGACCGGATGGAAAGCGAGGGAAGCGGGGCTGGTGGGGAAGCGGGAAGCGAGGGCCGCTGTGCCGAGCTCATGGAAGAGCTCGAGGCGCGGCGGACACACCGCATCGATCCGAGGTGACACTCTGCAGAATCTTTGAGGTACGCCTTTGACCGGATGGAGGATGCGACCTCGCTCGTGGGGTTGGTGCGGCAAAGCGCCATCGAAGCGAAGGCCGTCGCACTCATATACGCCTCGGTCGGATTGCGGACTTCACCGCCCGGCTTCCGCGCCCTGGCCGACCGGTCCACCCGGGAGGGGCGCGATGGCAGCTCGCGAAGTTCGTTTGGCGTCTTTGCGCGTCCAGGGCGCCAACTTTGATCCTCGCTGCCGTCCGAGATTGAAGGAGAAGCGAGGCGGAGGCGGAGGCGCGGAGTGCGACTGACCTCGTCATTTGCTTTCGGTGGAGATGGCCAACCTACTGGAGGGCCAGCGAAGAAGAGGTGGCACTGGCACTGGACGTCGGGCCCCTTGCGGAAGACCCTGCAGCAGCAGCCGCAGCGGCGGACGAGGAGGAAGAAGGATAGGATAACCTAGACCCTTCTCCCCTTTTTGCCCTTTTAACTTGCTGGCCTGCAACAACTTTTGTAAAGCACTTTCATGGAATAGACATGACACTTTTTAGACTTATTCAGCAATGTTTAACTTGTCTTCTTAGCCTTCCACCTTACTGACCGCCAGCATTAACTTGCGTGCTACTGCCCGGCTTAAGGCTTAGAAGGAAAAAAGAAGGGAGTAAAGTATCCCTTGTGTCCGGGCGATTCTTTTCTTGTTGCCTTACAGTCCTGCAAACAACACGTACCCTTGTGGCCTCCGAAGCGGTTCTGATGTAAGACGTGACAGGGCGTAGGCTTTTGATAGCGATGTTTAAATCGCCACTTCACGGGGACACCGAGTGTCATGACCGTGTCGGGAGCTGAGTTCAAACCAGCCGCCCAATTGCCCAATCCTGTTCGCCGCACTTACATAGTGGTCCCGCCTTTGCCACTGGGCGCTCACAGGACTGAGCGGACTAGAGTGATCGCCCGAACACTTTGCCATAAAACACAGAACCAGGAAGGCATGAAGTAACTGCTAAAAATAACGGAACTTAATACTTAATTTACGAACAACAGTCGTTCCCGGCTAGTCGAGCGGCCACAGGCATGATTCGGCCAAGACGAGAACAAAACACAGAAACTTACAACCGTTCAAGGGTAGAACTTGCGCAGTTCTCTATATTCTGCGAGTTCGCGATTCCTCCCGCCCTCGGTGGCCAACCCTGACCGCCCGGGCGAGATCGAGACCACCTTAAAGGGGCCCTCCCACCGGGAGACAAGTTTGTGCAACCCACTGCGGCGAATCTTTCGCAAGACCAGTCGCCCACGCGATGTTCTCTCACCGACCCGGGTGGCGTGGTACCTCCCGAGGCTTTGCGTCTGAAGCGGCGCGCAGGGCCGCACGATCCCGAGCTTCTTCCAGGAGATTGACGTCGTCTTGGCGCATCTCTTCCTGATCTTCTTCCGCGAACGCAGCGACGCGGGCGACTCCAAATGTCAATTCGAAGGAGGATACCTGCGCTCCGTAAACCGTAAAGAATGGAGTCTCTCCGTGCTTGGTGGGAGTGGTCCGGAGTGACCACAAAGATCGCCGGAGTTCTTCAACCCACCGTGAGCCACGCTGGTGAAGCCGATCAAACGCCCGAGTCTTGAGGCCCTTCAAGACTAAAGGCATTGGCTCGCTCAACTTGGCCGTTGCTTCTTGGATGGGCAACGGAGGCAAAGCAGAACCTTCGTGCCCATTTCTTCGCAA
This sequence comes from Rhipidocladum racemiflorum, assembly GCA_036346355.1. Classification (NCBI taxonomy): domain Eukaryota; kingdom Viridiplantae; phylum Streptophyta; class Magnoliopsida; order Poales; family Poaceae; genus Rhipidocladum; species Rhipidocladum racemiflorum. Next base: position 30,157,688 of record CM070570.1, on the reverse strand, counting down.
AGTCCGAGCGGCGCTGGTAAACCGGGAGCCATTGTCGGTGATGATACGGTTGGCGACCCGGCGGGCGAAGATCCTCGCATGAACTTGACCGCGGTGCGGCGGTAATGGTTCTCACGGCTTCAGCTTCCACCCACTTGGTGAACTTGTCAATGGCGACGAGCAGATGAGTGTAGCCTCCTGGCCAGCGAACGGACCAGGATATCCGGCCCCAGGACCGCGAAGGGCCATGAGAGCGGGATGGTTTGCGAGCTTGGGCTGGTTGGTGGATTTGCTTGGCGTGGAATCGCACGCCTCGCATCTCCTCACCGGCTCGCAAGCATCCTGGAGGCGGTTGGCCAATAGAACCCGTGGCGGAAAGCTTTTCCCACCAGGTTCGATCGAAAATGGCTCCCGTGACACGCCTCCATGGATATCGAAAGCAAAATGCTTCCCTCTTCCCGAGTGATGCACTTCGAAGAACTCCGTTTCCACCCCTGGCCAGACAGTCCCCATCTACCAGGGTGTAGCGCTTGGCCTTTCGCGCTATCTTCTACGGTGGCGCATCATCGTCGGGGCATACTTGATCCCGCAGTAGGCCAGGATCGGGTCCATCCATGTGCCTTCCGGTCAAGCACGGCGACCACAGAGTGATCGTCCGGGTACTCGCGCTGCCAGCGTTTCCGCCGGTGCCACTTTTCCTCTCGCAGCGTGGGTGGCGGCGCCACCATCGTCCCCACCGGAACGGGGTTGCGATAGGCGTCGCCTTTCCCATCCGGCGAGGGCTGAAGCGGCATCACCATCCTCCCCACCAGAGGCGAAGTGAGATGGACTGGCCGCGTAAGCCTTTCTTCAAAGACTCCGGCCGAACAGGGCTCTTGTCGAGGCGGTGAGCGAGCTCGTCGCTAAATAATTGTCGCCGGGTATGTGCGTATACCTAGCCCTTCAAAGTGTCTCTCCATCTTTCTAATCTCCGCCGTAAGCCGCCATGACGGATCGAAGCAGTGAAGTCCTTCCTTGCACGATTGATGACCGACAAAGAATCGCCTTTAACTCCGGGCGCCAGATGCCGATGGCTGCGGCAGCTCGGAGCCCAGCCAGCAATCCTACGTATTCCGCAACATTGTTGGTGGCTTTAAAGTCCAGGACGACTAAATATTTGAGGGTCCCGGTCGGGAGACCAGAGGAACCAGCCCCGCGCCGAGCCTGAAGGATCCATCGAAGAGGAGCGTCAAGGCGTGGGCACGGACTTCCTTATCTTCCCCATCTGCCGGAGTCCATTCAACAATGAAGTCCGCCATCTTTGACTCTTGATAGCGATCACGGGGCAAATTTGATGCCAAAGTCCCCCAGCTCGACAGACCACTTGGCGATGCGACCTTCAGCTTCACGATTGTGAAGGATCTCCCGCAGAGGATACGAGGAGACCACGGTGATCTCCCTTCCTTGGAAATAATGTCGCAGCCTTTCTTGATGCCACCAAAGACAAAGATACACCATTTTACGGGCCTGAGGATACCTAGTTTCGACATCATGCAAGCACCTTGCTCACATAATAGACCGGCCATTGCCGCCTCTCGCTCTGCTACTAGTCTGCACTCACCGCCGAGGGGCTTGCCGCTACATAAAGGAGAAGCGGCTCACTGTGCTCGAGGCGACCGGCCACAGAGGCGAAGAGAGATACTTCTTGAGATCTTCAAATGCTGCTGGGCTTCCGGTCCACTCGAAGGAATTAGTCTTCTTCATCGGCTTGAACAATGGGAGACTTTTCTCCCAGTAGGGCTATGAACCGTAGGGAGGCCAGCGACCAGCTAGGCATCAAGCCGCTTGAGCCAGGACAGTGGCTTCATTCGTTCTATTGCTTCAATCTTGTCCAGGTTGGCTTCGATCCCGCAGTGAGACCAGGAAGCCAAGCGGCTTTCCAGATGACACCGAACACGCACTTCTCAGGATTCACTTTAGCGGTAGTGCCGAGGTGGGAGAAAGTTTCCTCAGATCTTCAACCAACCCATCGGCCTTAGCTTTTATCACCAAGTCATCAACATATACCTCCAGGTTCTTCCCAATTTGTGACTTGAATACAATATGCATGGCTCGCTGGTAGGTAGATCCGGCATTCTTCAACCCGAAGGGCATTCGAACGTAACAGTATACACCAAAAGGGGTTACAAAGGCCGTCTTTTCTTCGTCTTCTGTGCCATTCTAATCGATGATATCCTGAGTAGGCGTCTAGGAAACATAGAGCTTCACACCTGTAGTAGAATCGACAACGAGGTCAATTCTTGGCAGAGGGTAAGGGTCCTTAGGCGAGGCTTTATTGAGGCTCGGTGAAGTCTATACACATTCGCCACTTCCCATTGGACTTCTTCACGAGTGCGAGGTTAGCCACCACTCGGGGTAGGCGGCTTCCCGCACAACTCCGGCTTGCAATAGCTTCTCCACTTCTTCCCGAATGGCCTCTTGTCGCTCTGGCGCTGCCTCGGACCTTCGCCGGATGGAGTGCGCTCCAGGTAGCGTTGCCAATCGGTGCTCGATCACCTCCTAGGGACCCGGTCATTTCAGATGGTTCCCAGGCGAACACATCTAGATTAGACCAGGAGGAAGGTGACGAAGCGCGTCTTCCTATTTGGCCCGAGATCGCGCCGATTCTCACAGCCTTGCCCGAGCCTTCCTCACCCACGGGGACCACCTTCACCTCACCCAGGGATCGGGTGAAGCGGGCCTTGGCCGGAGGCGCTCGAGGGGTCTTCATTGCCACGCTACGAACAGCGGCTCAAATAAGTCTTGCACTTGCTTACCGAGGCGCAAGGCTTCGAGCTTGTCCACCTTTACCACAATTGGGCCCTCTGGCCAGTGGATCTTCATCGGCAAATAAGCATGATGCGTAATCGCCATGAACTTGACTAGCGGCGGCCAAGCGAGGGCATTGTAAGGGAGGTCGAAGTCGGCGACCTCGAAGTTGATGAGTTCCGTCCGGAAGTTTTCGCCTCGAACGTGGCGGGCAATGGACTTGTCCCAGGGCATTAGGCCCATCCGGGGCAATTCCATAAAAGCGGTCTTGGCGCAGATTCTTCATAAGGTATTTGGAGTGCTTGATACGCCCGACCGACAAGAGAGTTGATGGCACTTCCTCCGTCAACGAGTACTCGCCCAAGCTTCGCATTCCTGACCGTAGGGGCGACCACGATCGGGAGATGGTTTGGGCCTGAAGTGTTCGCCGGGTGGTCGACCCGACTGAAAGTGATTGATTGATCCGACCACTTCAAAGTAGGCTCGTCCGGGCTCGGCATGGTGGCACACACTGTCTCGGCTCTCGCTTATCTTGCGAGTTGGAAGAGTAGGTGGCCGAGCCCCCATGAATATATGCCACCGTGTGCTCGGCTTGTTGGAAAGCCAGTGGGGTGTCATCTTCGTCGTCATCATCTTCGCGATCTTTTTCGCGGCGCTTCTTAAGCCGCTTTTCCACCAACTTGGACACAACCTGGCAATCTTCCAGGTCGTGCCCGTTGTCTTGATGGATGGCGTCTGACTTGCCCTGTCGTCTTCGCGGCGGGAGAACGGCGGTCCCTGCGATTGTCTCGGCGGTCGGCGATCTCTCCTTCGCTCTGATCGTCGCGCCCGAGGCTTGGCCTGGATCGGCCACCAAAACCTCTCGAGCGACGGCCTCCTTGCGCTTCTTCTTCTTACGGTCGGAGGACTTCGACGCTCCGGCCGTCGAGGTTTGAGGGCCTGCCGCACCCTTCCGAGCCTCATTGCCGGGCACACTTGTGAGCCGGAGAAGAGCTCGGAAGTGGTAGCTACGATGCGGGTAGCCATCTTCTCCCGCATCTTCGATCCCTAACCCCCTCGGACGCATAATAATAACCTTTGCCGGAGATCAGGGGATCGTGTTGCGGCAATGGCTAAACCGCCGAATGAACCCCCTCGGGGACTCCCCCTCATACGCTCCAAAGCGTGGAGGTCGTCCTCCACACCCGGTTGAGCGTAGGAGCCACGAAAGTTGGCGACAAAAATGTCGCACGCTTCCTCCCACGAGTGTACCGAACCCGAGGAAGGTTCGGCGACCAGAGCGGGCGAACTGTCGGCGACATCGGGAAGTAGTTGGCCATAACTCTATCTCGACTTCCAAAGACGCACCACCGTCGTATAAATCTGCAGGAATTCTTGAGGTTGGTGGTGCCGTCATACTTCTCGATGGGCGCGGGACGAAATCTTTCTGGCCACGCCGATTGGCGTAGACGGAGAGAAGTCGCCTGGCACCCAACATTCTATGGGGAGTAGTGTCGCCCACCACCACGACCACGAGAAGGGGTCGAGGAGTGCGATCTACACTCTCCCCAGAGTCGGAAGGGGAAGCTCCCTTCTGACTGACCGGCAGCGGGGGTTCGGCGCGTCGTTGCGGATGACGCCTCCGGAGAACTTGACGCAGATCGTCTCCCCGCTGGAGCCGCCCCTCATTGAGGCGTGCCCTTAGATCCCCGCGGTTCTCCTCCGGCATGGGAGTACCGCGGGAAGATGCGGAAGCTTGTGCACGTCCCCTGTTGCGAGAGGCTGCGGCCGATACTCCCTTCCCTTTATCCGGCTCTGCGGCCGGAGAGGTCGCCAAAGAGCGATCGAAGCTTGTGCATCCACCACACGAACTCCTTGGCGGAGGGCCGGAAGCCCGGCTGAATTGCCACGACAACTCTTCTTTGGCCGAGTCTACTAGACGGGCAATGTCCTGGAGCCAAGGGTGGGTGAGGTGTCGCCGTCGATTGGACCAGGATGATCCGAGAGCAACCGGGCGCATGAAGGCTTTGCATTGGGGTATCTTCCCCAGCTGCAAGCGCAGCCGTTGGACCGGTGAACTCCGGGCTTGATGCGGCTCGCGCCCCTCCCGCCATGAAGGACCGGCTGACCCGACTCCCTTCACGGAGCCGAGATCGGCCGCGCCGCTTTCCTCGGGGAGGCGCTCTGGCTGGCGATGAGATTCCGCCATACCGGATGATCTTCGGATTCTTGCAAACTCCTCAAAAAGGAATGGAAGAACGGAACGATCTAACCACTAAGCCCCTACCTGGCGCGCCACTGTCGGCTTACTGGCCAACAGGCACCCTAGGATTGGGTGCTTGAGAGATTCGGACTGGGGGCTTTTGTGGCAACCGCTCCAAAGACAGGAAGAACGGGATGCTGGGAGCAAGCAAGAAGACGGTCGAGTTTTACCCAGGTTCGGGCCCTCCAAAGGAGTAATAACCCTAGTCCTGCTTGGTGGTTTCTTCTGCTTTCAGAGTTCTTACAAGGCTGGGGAAGAAGACCCTCTGAGGTTCTGCCAACCAAGGATCAACAACCTTTCTCCCATGCACCCTAGCTCCCTTTTATACTCGGGCTGGCTGGGGCGCATGGGGCTTACAAGCTTGCGTAAAGCAAGCGTCTGACACGCTGCTACAGTGCATTTAATGCACCCGTCACACTCTCTTACATCACATTTAATGCCTGTGTAATATCCCGAGTATTTCTATACTCAAGCCACTGTACATTTGTACTCAAACGCTGTTCAATAATACACTGTGCTTGTGTATTTTCGTGTCTTGAGTGAACATACTTGCTTGGGATCAGAAAGAACCCTTCAACTTAAGTAATTTCGCTCATAAGTAAATTCGAATTAGGTTGGGCAAGTGCCTGTGACCCTATTAACTTCCAAAATACTTTGGGACAATTAGTAATCAACCACAGGCGTTAGCCGTCAAGGCCCAAGTTCAAAAGTTACGGGATGTCCGGAGATCCGGATCCAACCGGAATGTCAGGACAAAGTCCGAGTGTCCGGATTGGGCTGGCCAGCGGTCCAACCCGGAGTGTCCGACCAATGTCCGGAGTGTCGAGTTAGTGTTACGAAGACCCCAACCGAGTCTCGGGTTGAGTCCGAGAGTCCGTATTGGCGTGGGGTTTTGTATAAAAGTCCCATTTCGTGGCTCCCTTCCATTCTTTCTTCTTCTACTTTGGTTTCCCCACTTCCTTGGTGTTCTCTCCACCACCCCGAGCTCCTCTCCGGCGAGCCACCGGCCGTGTAACCCTCCCGGTGACTCCTCCATCTCGGTGTGCTCCTCCCCAAGCCGTCATTCCCCATCCTCCACCCGGCGTTGCTCCTCCTCCATCTTCCTTGGAGGTAAGCTTTTCTCTTAGGGTTTGATTCGCGGGATTCTTGGGTTCTAGAGTCGTTGATGGTGGGATTAGAACTTAGGTTTGGATTTGGGAGGCTAGGGTTGAACTTGGATTCTAGGGTTTTGGGTGTAGTGGTTCTAGGGTTGAAAATGGGATTTGGATTAGTGAATGTGGTATGCTAGAGTGGTAGATCGGGTAGTAGTAATGTCGATTTAAGAAGTTGTTGGTGTGAGTTAGAGGTTTGGCGGGTTAAGCGGCGTTTTCTCGTAGAATCGGCTAGTTCGAACTCCTTCCTCGTTCGCTAGGTGTCACGAAAGTCGTAGATCGGGTCGCGGTGAAGTTGTAGGAAGTGGTAAGGTCTCCGTCTCCTCGTCGAGTTGGACCACACGCCCTAGGACCGAGTATCCGGCGAAAGCGGTCCGAGTGTCCGCCTATCCGGACCGTCCGGATGCAAAACCCGATCGTCCGGGTTAGGCTGTTCGGTCCGGTCGTGTTGTGTTGTCCGAGTGCGTTGTTTCTTCAGGGTTTCTTGGTTGTACTTCGTTCTTGTGTATTTCATGCACTTCATGGTGCATTTAAAACTTTATTTTGCTAAGTTGTATTTCTTTCGCTGCTTTGTTGCTTTGACCGATTAGAGGCTAGCGAGTCGGGCTTCGCCTCGAACAACTCGAGCATCATCCCGGACATCACCGAAGTGCAACAACAAGGCAAGCACCTCCTTTGACCATCTTGAAACCTATATTTCACGATGTCTACTTTGATTTCTCAAACTATATGCATTGTTTATATTCAGGTAATTGCTAGTTTGTGGGAATGGTAGATATACCCTGATTTGGTGGTTTCCCTCAATTAATTCCCTGAGATCATTGATAACCTTAGTAGGGTTAGACAATTTAATAAAATGTCACTTGGGTATAAACGATTTAGTAATTGCATACGCTTAGACACTGCAATAGAGGTGAGCAAAGTCAGTCCTTACCAAATGCTCAAAATTATGATAAATGTAATTGGTTTTGGAAAAGTTTTGGAAATGTGAATCGTAAAGGTATATTGGTAAAAATGTGAAGTGTCTAGTTGGTAATTAGACTTGGCGGGAGGTATAATATGTGCTAGTTAAACATGGTGGTGATTGGTTGGCGAGTTAAGTGGAGTTCCCCGCTTGAGTCACTAGGCAAAAATATAAGGACCGAACTTGTGACGGTTTTTGAATTGAACACCGTGCAACCGCGCAATGCTTTGGGATGGGGCAGCCTATTCTAGTACTTGAAGTGTGAGGGGATAGCCATGCCTGTTGGTAGGCGAAGAGTGGACCTTTTCCTGTGTTGAGCAAATAAGCGCGGTGTGTGTGTCCTCACGACCGCCAGATGCGCCTTCGTGTGCGCTTGTACTTTTGGCAAAGCAGGAATCGCTCCGATTCATGTTTGTTGATACAACGGTGTACGCCTTGCTATGGGGTAATGCCGCGGCCAACAATTCGCCGTCGTCACGATGAGTATTCCGTGGCGCTGAGTGGTGGTTGGCCTCTTATCGCCATAGTAGTGGATTTGTCGTCACCGGTCTTTGGGGTGTGGCTATAACCTCAACGATGGGAAAGAATAGATCATTCTTGTATATCGGATACCTCGTGTATCGCGTGTACCCTGGATGACAGGATGCAAGTCCGAGTTGTGTTTGGGTAAAGTCGCGCAAACTCTGCAGAGTATCAAATAATTCTAATCGATTAGCCGTGCTCACGGTTATGAGCAATCTTCTCTAATCATATCAAGTATAGAGATTTGGTTTGGTTTTGAAAATGAAAATCTATTTGAGTCGGTATAAAGTATGTGGTGGAATGGTACTTGATGGAATTGTGAATATGTGTATATGATTCTCGATGGGATTATGTATGGATGTCGATTCGTATCCACCAGCGACCATGGATGGTGGCATTTGTGGAGCTCGATTGCTAAATATCAGTAAATATGTTTTATTCAAACTGCCGTCTTTCAAATTATGTATTACTTTTCGATGAAGCTGTTTTAAATCCAAATTTTCGCAATTAACCCGATGTAGAAGCTTTATCCTGTTGAATCACTGCATTTATTCATATTTCCATACACTAAAGTCTTGCGAGTACATACGTGTACTCATCGTTGTCGCTAACCCTTTTTCCACAGAGGAAGGTAATGATGATGTCGGATGATGGCGAGCCCCTTTCTCGCGAGTGTTGCGGCCGTAGTCCCTCCCTCGATCGATGGCACGTGGGGTGGTCGGGCCGGTGAAATTTGGTTGTCTTTCTTTTGTTTCATTTGCCGCTTTACTTCTTTTGGATTACGTAATGTACTCGTGTAAGATTTACACCCGATTATGTAAATTATCGTAGTTTATTCTTCCGTGCATTGATACTCGTGTTGTTGGTACGCGATATTGGGCTACCGATCCAGGGATCCGATGTCGGATGCGTCTGCACCGGTCCGGTTAAGGGTTCGATCCCGTCGATCGAATTTTAGATTCGGATCTCCTGTCGAGGCTTCCTGTTGCTATACGGTGCTATACGCTCTGATGAAGGCGTCTGATGCAGGTATAGGAAGGGGGTCCTCACGGCTGTCCTAGCCGACTTAGACTTCGCCTTGGGTCCCTTTGTCTGTCACCCTGAGGCTCGCCAGAGAGGGGATGTCGATTCGGGGCCACCCATCATTAATGCGCGCCTGGGGAAGACACGCCGCCATACCACTGCCTACACATCCTGCATTTAATGCGCACGTCTCGCATTAAATATCCTTGACCCTTCGCCCTGTAGCACAGATTGCGGGGTTGCTTCTTGGGAACTACGCCCCGAGGAGTGGCCTGAACGCCACCTGTCCCCTGGGCGAGCACCTTTGCTGGTCGTCCAGAGGAGTGGCCTGAACGCCACCTGTCCCCTGGGCGAGCACCTTTGCTGGTCGCCCTGAGGAGTGGCCTGAACGCCACCTGTCCCCTGGGCGAGCACCTTGGCTGGTCGCCCTGAGGAGTGGCCTGAACGCCACCTGTCCCCTGGGCGAGTACCTTCGCTGGTCGCCTCGAGGAGTGGCCTGAACGCCACCGGTCCTCTTGGCGAGCACCTTTGCTGGTCGCCCTGAGGAGTGGCCTGAACGCCACTTGTCCTCTGGGCGTGAGTACTTAATGCGGGTCGCCCTGAGGAGTGGCCTGAACGCCACCTGTCCTCTGGGCGTGAGTACTTAATGCGGCTGCGTGGGTACCCCAGCGTTTAATACGCTGACAAATTCCATGTTTGGGTGCTTCAGTGCTTATGTTTTTTTGATGACATTTGCGTGCAAAAACCCGGCTGTACACCACTCAGTTCTGTCAGTTCACCGAATTTTTCTATATGTATTTTTCTTGAGCTTCCATTGAAGTCAGTAATCATCTTTATGAACTTTTATTGTCATAAATGGCCTTTTGAGTTTTGATCAGATCGAGAAAACTTCAACCGTATCACCGGAGACATACAATGCTTTTGCAACGTCTATAAAAGCAAATACAATAGTGAAGTTCACTTTAAGTTAATTTGTATAATAATTATTTCTAAAAATTATCTCTAGATGTTGTATAATAATTATCTCCTCTCTTTTATATATAAATAATTTAACTATACTTTTATGCAAAGCTGGTTAGTATTAAATAAGACCAAGCTCTCTTCCTTCTTATTTTTTTTTCTTTTCTCATATAGATCAAAACTGATATGTACAATCTAAAAATTAATTAATATAATCTTATTGTACATACCCTAGATGGATCACCCGTGTATTTGATGCGCAAATAAAATGTTCCAAATCACTGAACACTTCGCTTAACTTCAGTTCAGTGAATCAGTGATACAGAAACAGTAACTCCAAACTTAAAGTGAGTAAAAACGTGGGCACCGAATTACGATCAATAAATACACTATCAGGGCACAACTCTCAATACAGTGGTACGTAGTACGCGGGGTCTGGTCTCAAACTCACCAGTCTTCCTCCGCCCCGACTCCACTACCGAGCCGCAATGGCGGAGCCCGAGGCCTCCGCGGCGGCGAGCGGAGGCGATGGCCGGCTCCGGAGCGCCTTCGGCCGCGTGCTGTGCGCCTTCACCCTCCTCCTCATCGGCGTCCTCGCCTTCTCGATCCGCCTTTTCTCCGTAAGATCCATTAATTCCAACTTCGAACCCACATCCTCTAGATCCCCACCGGGAATTCGGTTAGGGTTTTCCGAACCTCTGCCCGTCTCACCTGTCCCCTGGCCTGCCGCAGGTGATCAAGTATGAGAGCGTGATCCACGAGTTCGACCCCTATTTCAACTACCGCGTCACTCAGGTTTGTTTCCGCGGCGCCACCTTGTTTGTTCGCTGTTTATTGTTCGGGTGCCCGTGGAAGCGTGTGGAATTGAGCTCAAGGCGTAGTAGGCCGCGTTGTTATGCTGCTTTGACTTCTGAGTTTTATGGGAGTTAGAGACATCTGAGTTTTGGTAATTGCGGTTGTAGGATGGTGGATAGATTTCGTTTAGTCTGAGGTGACAGGTTGTAGCATTGAGTGGCGGGAATATTGGGATGGATATATGGCTGGGATGTGTTTTGTGTGTATAATTTGCTGTTTAGATTTCCATACAAGCACTTAATTAGAGTGTGTGAGTGTTTCGGAAGCAGTATGGATAATTTTGTGCATTATATTTCGCTGTTCTAGTGTTTCGAACGCTGTTGTGCATTATATTTCCCTGTCTTAGTGTTTCGAAAGCAGTATGGATAATTTATCCATTATGTTTCCCTGTCTTGTTTCAGTTTTTGTCAAAGAATGGAATCTATGAGTTTTGGAACTGGTTTGATGATCGAACATGGTACAGTTGCCAGGAACACATGAATCATTCAGTATTTTAGTACCACAGAACACGTCATGTGTATTCTCACTATACTTGCATTAGGTACCCTCTTGGGCGTGTTATTGGTGGCACTGTCTATCCTGGTTTGACACTGACGGCTGGCACAATATGGTGGTATGTAAAATGTTGCATTTCCAATGCATATTATCAGAGCAATGCATTGGAATAGCTTCGAACTATTGCAATTGTGCCTCAAGTGTTTGGTTGGTTTAGGTTGCTGAACTCCCTTAACATCCCATTGTCGGTGGAGACTGTTTGTGTATTCACTGCTCCGATTTTCTCAGCAAATGCTTCCTGGGCAACTTACCTGTTGACAAAGGTTGTTTAAGTATGAAATCACATGTGCTTACATTAGTTCTATTGTCACAGAAGTTCTTTAGTAATAATTATATTATTTTCCCTTCAGGAAGCAAAGGGCCCTGGGGCTGGTTTGATGGCGGCCACTATCTTAGCAATGGTAACTATTGGAGTCATGGAGTGATTACTCATTTTGGCTATGAGAAAAATGAACTATCTTGATATGCTTACTTGATTTATATTTTGCATTTTGATAGCTTGCTGTTAATTCTTGCATTTTGATACTTTGCTATGAATTTCTATGGAAAAGAAGGTAGTTCTGGTCGTCCATTTATTTGTGGGTGAAATAGATAATGGGGCAATTTGGTGGCAGTTCTGTTAGCTTTGTCGAAATTGTCTTTTCAAATCTTGAACTGTAACAGCTGAACATTTTGTCATTTTATTTCGTCAATCTTTCTAACTGAAAAACCCGTTTTCTTCGCAATTCTTTGTTTGATTATGCTCAATATCCTCTGTTCTAGAACAATTCTCAAATCACTTTTTAGGTGAATGTTTAGGAGTTGAATTTCTTATTTTCTGGATGAAAAGGTCATATTTTGATCCTCTAGTTTGAGCTCTGGTCCATTTTATGTCCTAAACATTTCAATGAGCTGATTTGGCCCTTCAAGTTTGCCCATTTATCCAAAGAAGCCTTATAGGTAACTGACAAGTAGGTCCATTCACTGCATGTCAAAAACACAAAAAGTCAGTAGATCCTATAGTTTTTTTAATCAGAAGGACCAAAATGGGACCAAAACTCTGAGCTGAATTACCAACACAGCTCCTTTGAAAAGTTTAGGTCCTGAATGGACTGGAGCAAATCTGGGAAAAAAGGACTGGAGCCCAAAGTTGGGAAACCGGAGTTCTTCACTGAATGATGAAAGTTGAAACTGCCTGTCATTGAAAATACCGATATGAATTGACGGCCTTTGCTTGTATGGGGTAGAAGCTGGGTTTCTCTCTCATTTATTTAAGATCAGTAACATCATCCTTTTTCATATGAGTGTAGAGGAAGCAAGGTCTTCCCATTGATTTCCATCTTTTGAGGTGCTTAGTAGTATATCTTTAGACCCTACCTTGTAATAGCACTTAATGAAGAAAATACATATCACACCTCCCGATTTGCAGGTCCCTTCATACATCTCAAGATCTGTTGCAGGGAGCTATGATAATGAAGCCGTAGCAATATTTGCTTTAATATTCACATTTTATCTATATGTAAAGGTGAGGTTCTCAAAATGTGCTTAGCATTTTATGCCTGATGCTTTTTTTCCACCTTCTCTTTGTGCCTTTACGAAGATAGTGTGAAATGATTATGCAGACACTAAACACGGGATCACTCTTTTATGCAACACTTAATGCTCTCTCATACTTCTACATGGTAAGTTTTTGTTGGAAAATCACTACAAGATACAACGGATTCTCCCTAATGTATTATTTCCCCCTTTTTCAGGTCTGTTCTTGGGGAGGCTACACATTCATAATCAACCTTATCCCAATGCATGTTCTTTTGTGTATTTTAATTGGTCGTTACTCTTCACGACTTTACATTGCTTATGCTCCCCTTGTAAGTCCATACGTCTAGTGCCTCTTACCAAATTTGTATGCACAAATGAATGGAAGAAATTCTTGTCATAACAATTAACACCACGCAGATTGTTCTTGGAACACTTCTGGCAGCATTGGTACCTGTTGTTGGTTTTAATGCAGTAATGACATCAGAGCACTTTGCATCATTTCTGGTACATCAACTGACTATCTACAAATGCATGTATTCCTTTGTTTCCTGAAATTTTCTCATTCACCCTAAATGTTTATGACTATTAGCAAATGGCCAGTCTCTTTCTCTTTATATCTGAGGATTATCTTTGAATTGCAGGTGTTTATAATCCTCCATGTGGTTGCTTTTGTGTATTATATCAAAGGACTTTTAACTCCTCGGCTGTTCAAAGTGGCCATGACATTTGTTATAACATTTGGTTTGTAAGTTTCTGACGTTGAAAACAGTCGAATTGCGTAAAGAAGTGTTACACTTGTTAGTGGTTCATAATGTTGAAAAAAGAAACATTTGTTCCTCGTAAGTCAAAACAAAGCACCTGTTCTATAAACATGTTTGTTAAGGGTATAAACTCTCCTTATATAGGTTTTCCTTATTCAAGTTTTTCTTATATAGGCTTTCCTTTTGTACTTGCTTGTACATGTATATATTCTGACCTATTTGGTCTTATGATGAATGCAACAAGTGATATTCATAACATGGTATCAGAGCAAAGGTTCAAACTCTACCCTCTGATCGTCTTCCGCTGTTGCTGCCCCCGGGAGGAGCAGCCTCCACTCCCGGGGGTGGCCACTTCCGGCGGCCCAAGGCGTAGCGGCGATGAGGAGCAGATCCAGTCTTCTCGCGATCTCGCGCAGCCATGCTCTCCAGATCCGATCGGCAGCAACAAGCGCAAAATGCAGGCTGCCTCTGTCTGCTTCCTCGTCGTGCTGTCGACATTCGTTGTTGTCCAGTTATGGCTAGATACAGCCGGCCCGGGTTGGATATTACCGCCCTGCGCCAATCCACGTCGCCCGTGGTCGACACCATCGCCGCCGATATGGTCGTCGCAGCCACTACTTTGTCTCCTCTAGGACCGACACAACGCCTTCGGCCTCCACACACACCGCCGGCACCGGATCTAGCCTCTCCCGGCGCGATGGCCTCTCTCGTCATCCTCGAGCTTTGCCCCTGCCGGATCCGACCGAATCTGGCCTCTCTGCAGTAGCCGCCGCCGCCTCTTCTCCTCGCCACCTCTTCTCCTCGGGTTTCCCGTGTCACCGATGCATTCTGGAATCTGGAACCGTCGCCTTGCATCGTCCCTTCCTCCGATGGGAACCAATCGCCGGATTGGGGCAGACTAGCAGTGTTGACGAGGCGAGGAGGGCTTGGGTGGTCCTCTCCACACTGGATCCACCTGGTGACTATGGAGGGGAAGGAGTCACCGGCGAGCCTCCTCGTTGCCTCTCGCCTCTTCTTCCGCCTTCTGCTCTTCTTCCTAGTGTAGTGGAGGAGATGAAGGTGGAGGCAAGGAGCACGGCTCTTGTGGTGCTCAGCTTCATGCTTGCTTTGCTGCTACACAAAGACCTGGAGAAGAGCTCGTGGTCTTGTGATTTTATAGAGGAGGCCACGGCCACATGATGGTGTTTGCCGCTATTTTGGTGCTGGTGCTTGCTGTTTGGAGGAGGCAATGTATTGCTATTTGGACCAAGAACCTTTGTGCTTGCTGTTGCTGCTAGTATCTTGTGCTAGTATTCCTAGTTATCTTTGAGTCTTTTCTTTCTCAGCGTCATTGCTTCCGTTGCGTCCATCCAAGTCCTTGTCGTCTATATTTGAGTTCCTCTAAGCCGTGCGAGTCCACATATTCCTTTTGCATGGCAGCAGTCACCGCTCCTCTTTGAGCCGCTGCAGATCGTAGAAGTCTTTATAAGGCCGCCACGTTTCTTCTGCACCTCACCTCTGCCGCGCTTTTATTGCACTACGCTGCCGCCATCTTGGGCTTTGATCTGCACTCTTTGCTCTTATCCATCCCTCTTCGGTTTGATTTGATAGCACTCTATTTGTGTCGGCTTCATCATCTTCTTTGTCATGCTACTGCGGTCGACTTTGCTTCTACTAGCCTTTGCTACGCTTTGCATTTTTTTTGGGACGTGAGGGGGGGGGGGGGGTTGTTAGGGGTATAGATACTGTCTTATATACTCTCCTTATATAGGCTTTCCTTTTGTACTTGCTTGTACACATATATATATTCTGGCCTATTGGCCTCACGATGAAGACAACAAGTGCTATTCATAACAATGCTAACAGCAATAATTCATGCAGGGCCGTCTGTTTCGCTGTAGTAGCGATACTTGTTGCATTGGTGGCATCTAGCCCAACAAAAGGTTGGAGTGGGCGCAGTTTGAGTCTACTTGATCCGTAAGTTCTCATCAAAATATGGTTGGTGCTACAATTGTTGCTCTTTCTTTGTTTTATTGCTAACTAAGCTCTGCCTCTGGTCAATAAGAGCACATAAACATGAAATTTTTTAAATTACAACCAGCTTTTCTCTGGACTTGAAGTTGCTAAAGAGATATACTACTTTTAAGGTTTCCCCTTTGGTACAAAAGGACAATGGTTTCTGGTACCAGTTAGCACACATTTATTTAGTGATATCTTGACTTTTCTGTATGTTTGACGGACATAATTCCTGTTATAATGAATTCATGCTTATTACATTCCTGTATAAGATGATGCCTTGAATGTTTTTATTTTGTTCTTTTCTGACAGAACCTATGCAAGCAAGTACATCCCTATCATTGCTAGCGTAAGCGAACATCAACCACCTACCTGGCCTTCTTATTTTATGGATATCAATGTGCTAGCCTTCTTAATTCCTGCCGGGATAATAGTAAGTATAATATTTTTCTTGTTGAAAAATTGAATTTAGTTAGTGTTTAGCATGGTTTAAATTAATTGGACTCAACACAATTTGCAGTCATGCTTCTTACCTCTATCTGATGCAAGCTCGTTTTTGGTCTTGTACTTGGTAACCTCAGTGTATTTCTCTGGAGTAATGGTAATTCTTCATGTGGAAAACACTTACAGTATTGTGCTGATTTATTTATCGGCTGATAGTGATGTTAGTACTTACTAGTTAGTGCAATGTTAGGTACGACTTATGCTTGTCCTCGCTCCTGCTGCATGCATTTTGTCTGGGATTGCCCTGTCCGAAGCTTTTAGTGTCCTTACACGATCGATGAAATTTCAGCGTCCAAGATCGGATGATGGCCCTACCACTGTACGATTGTTTCTTCATTGTTTTTTCCTTATCCAGATTTAGTTTCCATATTTTTTTTTACTGACATATTGGTGTGCTGTCAAATTCAAGGCAGGGGATAGTACTCCAGGGAGTTCCAATACTGCTGCTACTACAACAAATTCAATGCAAAATGAGAACAGGACAATAGAAAAATCAGAAATTGTTTCAAAGGAAAGACCATCCAAGAGGAATCGGAAGAAGGAAAAAGGATTGGTGGGAAGTTCTCCTATTAAGCCTGAAAAGGAAGAAACGCTTTCAGTACTGCCTTGTGAAGTATCTGCTATGGGTATACTGTCGCTGATCATAATTTGTGCCTTTTATGTGGTAAGGAAGCTGTTCTCAATGGAAGTAGCATTCTCATTAGAGCAACATCAGTCACTGATGCCATTTTTGCAGGTCCATTGTGTGTGGGCAGCTGCAGAAGCATACTCCGCACCCTCAGTTGTGCTGACATCTCATTCACATGATGGATTGCATGTTTTTGATGATTTCCGTGAAGCTTATGCATGGTTGCGCCATAACACGGATGTACACGATAAGGTATGCCTTCTCACTTACTCCTATTACATGAATTGCATTCATTCTGACAGTAAGATGGTAATGATCGATGTAGGTTGCATCTTGGTGGGACTATGGTTATCAGACTACTGCAATGGCCAACAGGACTGTGATTGTAGACAATAATACCTGGAATAACACGCACATAGCGACAGTTGGGACAGCAATGTCATCCCCAGAAAAAGTAGCATGGGAGATATTCAATTCCTTAGATGTCAAATATGTGCTTGTTGTCTTTGGAGGTTGAGGCATTTTGGACTTGTAGAAATAAACAATGTCTTAAACAAGTGCTTCCAGACTCCCTAACTCCCTAACGCCTGGTGATTTCTTTACAGGGTTTGTTGGCTACCCAAGTGATGATATTAATAAGTTCCTCTGGATGGTTCGAATAGGAGGTGGTGTATTCCCTCACATTAAGGAACAAGATTACCTTGTGAGTTGTGAACTTGTCTTCTGCATCTTCTTGTGCATATTATTCTGTTAGCAAACTTAAATTTTTATTTTGCATTGTGATAACTTGGGTAAGAAAAGCACTGTCAAATATGTAAAGTTCCAAACTTGTTCTGATTTTTTAATGTTACATTGTTTCTATAGAGGGATGGCAACTACCGTGTTGATGCTCATGGCACCCCAACGATGCTGAATTGCCTCATGTACAAGCTTTGTTATTATAGGTCTGTCACACATGGAAGCTAGCATACCACTCTAAATTAACATAGTTAAGAACTTTTGTTTTAACATTTGTTTTTCTTTGTATCAAGATTTGTTGAAACTGATGGTAAGGGCTTTGATAAAGTGAGAAGATATGATATAGGAAAGAAGCATTTTAAACTGACTCATTTTGAAGAGGTAGAGTGCTGTTACTCTTTCCCCGATTATTTGGAAGTCAAAATCCCCTATTGCCAGCTTGACTACACCTGCCATGTGTTCATGTACTGTGTTGCTTAATGCAGGTTTTTACAACCCACCACTGGATGGTTCGGATTTACAAACTGAAACCTCAAAAGAACAGGGTCCGAGGGAAGTCAAAATTGAAACCTGTAAGTCAGACAACACTACAGTTTGCATACAAACATATTGGTACTTCTGAATTTCAAACATCTTTCTTCCATGCTTCTTAACTGCAGAGTTCAAAAACAAGTTCTATGCGCAAAGCAGGCGGAAAGAAGAACCCATGGCAATAGAGATCACAGAGGCGGTGTTGCACTTACACAAACTCACTATACGGCTTGCCCAAGGTGCCCAAACCAGGGTTCACAAAATCGTCGATAACCGGTCGATTTTCGTGATTTTCGGTCGTATCGCCGCGGCCCGATATCAAAAACCGGTCGATAAACCGATCCGATTCAAAAATAATTTAAAAAAATTCGAAAATTCGAAAAAATTTACGTGTCAAAAACCGGTCGAAAATCGGTGGAAATTGATCGATTTTCGTCGAAAATCGCTACTAAAAATTGATTGCACAAAAAGTTCAACAAGGTCGTCGATTTTCCACGAAAACCGGTCGATTTTCCTCGAAAATCGACGATTTTTGATTTTTTTTTTTTTGAAAAAAATTTGGTTTTTGAATTTATCCGATTTTTTGTGGATTTTCGACTCGATTTTTATGATTATCGAAAATCACTGTTCACCCGAAAATCGTCTGGCTCGATATTTTGTTAACCCTGGCCCAAACTCGAGAAAACTGTGAACTCACGAAACGAACTAGATTAGAGATATGCACGTTGTTGTGTTCTTTATTAATGCCCTGGATTAGATTAGAAAGGTGCTTTGTTGTGCTTCATATTGCCATTTACACCTTCTCCAGTATTTCTGGAATCACGTGTTGGGCTTATGAGATTTTTTTGTAGGTTTTGTAGTGAAAGGCTGAAAGTGTAGTAGTGAAGCCATTTTGTGTGTAGGAATTGACTCTGAACCGCGTGAACAATAGAAATCTAGAGTGATATCAACGAGTACATAATACTCTCCACGTCACTTAGAAACAACATTAGATACAAGCCCTTCAATACACAGCATCTACCAATAGGCACAAACAATAAATGTTAATCTCCTTCCACGCTCTCCCTCTCTCCCTCTTAGTACTCACAATCACTGACCACCTCCTTCACCTTCACCAGTGGTGGCCTATCTCCTACTGCGCGCGCGCACACACATACTCTCTCTCCCCTCAGGCCCTCACGGATCTCACCGGCGCTAGCCTCCCTCTTCCATGTTCTCTCTCTCAAAGATCTCACCAACTTCGGTTGCCCCGTTGGCCTCCCCTCTTTTATTTCCCCTTCACATAACCCTCCTTTCTATGTGGACATTCCTAGAAGGGGGCATATCCTGTGCAATCAACAGTTTAATGCAATCATCGTGCAATCAAACTAAAAAAGGTTTCAAAAAATTCTGAAAAAAATCATGGATGTACATCTCAACTTACCCCATCTACGTATAAAATTTCATGATCAAATTCGTCCTATACTAGAAGTTACAAAAAAGACAAATTCAGCGTGGAGCAAGTTGTAGCAAGTGCTTCTGTTTGCAATATTGAATATCCTGCATGCTACTAGCTCGATAAATTGTTTGTTTGGGTCTCAGAATTAGATCGACTAAGCAAGTGTACCAGATCTGCCATTGCTGGCTGTGATTACTATCATTACATGATAAAGATTTCACCGCAAGATTTTTGTGATGCAAGATGAGCTATAAAATATACTGCATATTACAATTGACAGACTTTATTGCAACTTTATAAAAAGAAAACAAAAAACAAATGCAAGTTGCATTTGAAATCCGGTGCACTACAAAAAGAAAATGTTCAACACATCAAACTCTCCCCCGGAAAAATACATCGCTGTTGTCCATGGGATTTGATAAACTTCACCCGGATGTCTCCCTCCATGGGTACAGCCTAGCGTACCTGCGCTTCAATATTTAGATGGCGCGGGCTTCGGCATTGTCGCGGAACAACCCTTGGAGTTGGATGTAACGACTAACTCCGTGGTGTTTGGAGACAGTACCATGGCCAGGACATCGGCGGAGATCGAGCCATAGATCCGTGACTTGACGAGAGCATCGAGGGACTTCCACTGTGATCGCCGGAGGTCACGGCAGCGGTCGTGACGTGATCGAGAGCGTGCTTGCACAAGGCAACCTCAAAGATACCTCGCCACTGCGAGTAGTTGGCTGCCGAGAGGTCGAGTGTGATCGGGACCAAGGTCTTGATGCTGGCCACGGTGATGGTGACGGCCTGCGCCCAGAGGGCAGCCTTGGTTTCCTTGTCGCTCATGGCTAAAGGTAGAGAAGATGGGGTGGTGGACTGGTGGGTGGGGAAAAAAAAGGAGATGCTCTCAGGACTCAGGAACGTTGCTCTGATACCATGAAGGCGTTTAAGATAACAGAAATACACACAAAAGGATAGTGCTAGCAAGAATAGGAACACAGCTAAATACAGGTGACGTGATTGTCTCCTGGAAGGCAATAGTGTGGATTCCGAATACGCGTGATCCTCCTGGGCAATCCATCCTAGCAGCACTTTAATAAACAAGCTTAGAACCATTAGCATTTTAATAAACAAGCTTAGAGAAACAATAAGTGGATAAAGAAGTTTACATCTCGTATGCAAATTATTAGAAATTTGTAGATCACTTGCTTTGAAAATTGGTCCTAAGTTGAGTCTTGATTTATCGACAAGGTGGAGTTGCACGAACAAAATATTGTCGGTTTGCCTTGCTTATAAGGATGCATTAGTGTGTTATGCTGATACAAATGTAAATTACCCGTGGCAATCATTGGACCAAGATTGGGCATTGTACGAAAAGTTGCACTAATATTGAAGTCCTTGTCTGAAGTGACTAGTCCATTTTCTAGATCAACATGTTCCACAGTAAATATTTTTTTATCCTTACATAGTTCATGTCTAGATTGCATTAAGAGTTGCAATTATCTCTGGTGATCAACATTTGAAGAAAATAGCAGCTGCAAGGTTGGATAAGTTTGGCAAGTATTGGGAAGAAAAAAACAATGTCATGGTCCTTGCTACTATTCTTAATCACAAGATTAATATGAGATTCGTTAGTTGGTGTTTCAGTCAAATGTATGAGCCCTCAAAAGGTGCAAAAGACCTCGATGATGTCAAGGTCGAGTTCGAAAATCTTTATTCACGGTATGAGATGGATCATGGGCACAACAAGGCCGCTAATAGAGACGCTGAAACCTCATCTTCAACTATGGGTACAAGCAACCCATTATCCTTAGTGCCACCTCAATTTCAGTCATTCTTGCATTCAACTTCTACTGAACCATCAAAGTTAGAGTTGCTCATCTATCTTGATGAAGTGGATCAGAGTTTAGATAACAATGACTTCAAATTGCTTGAGTGATGGAATTTGAATGCACATAGATTCGTGGTAGTGTCAAAGATAGCAAAGATTTTTTTTACGGTACCGTTTAGCACTGTATCTTTGGAATCAACTTGTAATGGTAGAGGAGAGTTCTAGTTGACTATTGGAGTTTTCTACTGAAAAACCGAAATGGCGATTGGGGGGGGGAGGGGGGTGGATGATCCCAAAATAAAATTTTTCCCACCTACTGGACAAATAGCATCCAAACGAAATCCCTCTTGCAAAGTATAAAAGATCCTGGAGCAAGAACAGCCCGAACACAACCAAAATGATGAATCTTTTGATCCAATGATCCAATGTTTGTGAAACTTGGTAGATAACCTCTTTAGAATGTCAGGAACTTGTTCCAACAATCAATCACAATGATTGACTTCAAAGTTTCGACCTTTAACCATTTGAAGAGAAAATGTGCCAAGAACATGAAAAAGGGGAAATATGTTATCTAAGGTTGCTCGTGGGATTTTGAAGATTAAGATGGACTTGGATACCTTCCCACAAGTCACAGTAAGCTAGAGGTCACAAAGAAACTCATTAAAACACGATCAATCAAGAATTCATCAATGGAGGCATAAAAGATCGGTTTCTCGTAAAATTCGAAACAAGGATTGCCTAGAGGATTGGGATATGATCTAAGTGAAGACTCATCCAATCAATCTCTCATCCTTGGCAATAAAACCCAGAAGCAAGTAGGAGGAGAGGCAAATCCAACTTGCATAATTTAAATTGCGAGAATGTAAAGACTGAATTTAAATTGCGTAATGTGAAGATATAATGTAAATGCGGATTTTAAATTCACAAGAATAGTAAAGATAATCTTTGTATTTTCTAGATGGAGGGTTTACAAAGTCTCACTTCAAGTGGGCAAAGCTCAAAGGAGCAACTTAAACCCTCAAGTGAGGGAGGGCACCCCCCCTCTATTTATACTACTCTTGGGACACCTACCATCCTTAGATGAGTCCCAAACCCTAGAGCACTCCACCAAAGGCTAGGATTAACCCACTCACTCCACCCCCACACATGGACTTTACATGAGCCACATAGGCCATACATGGGTTTAAACAAAGCCCGGTCAATCCGATGCAACGGGCCTTCATCCGTCGGACTTGACCGCTTCATTTCCGCCTCTTCGAGCCTCCAACCCGAACCGGAAACCTTGAGCCACATCAAGTCCATTCCCATGACATCCAAGTGATCTCGGTTTGAGCCCAACTATCTCGTCGGCATCCTGGACCGTTCCAGACCTCGGTTCTCCCAACATAGTCCCGGTACTCACCAACGACCACAGCTACCTCAATAACCTGTATCACAAGGACCAAACCATTTTGCATATTCCAAAATACACTCGTACCTTTTTCTTCCTGCATGTTAGTCCACATTTATCATAAATTCAAACATAAATCTATGAAATTCCAAGTCAAATCAAACTTAAACCTGAGCACACCTTGCTCAAACAAAGTCAAATACTCATCACAAATATGGACGGACCCCCACATGGTCCTTCATCTTTGTTCGACTATGGTTCAATATTTGGTACGTGGTTCTAGTTGGATAAGAGATGCCCGAAATGACAATAAACCTTCTATGACTGGTATGTTTTTCATACTCTAATGTTATTTCTATTCTTGATTATTATATCATAATACCGTTTGTGATGCATCTGTGATATGTCAGTGGACATTTCCACGGGACGATGCTTTTCCTAATGTTTCATTGTTTTTCAATCAACTTTACAAAGGAAAATTTGACAACATTTGTTATTATCCGATGGATATTTTGTGTATTGGACTAGGATAGCTTATACATTGTACATAATACTCTTTTAGATGCAATACATGCATGGCTATTACTTGTTTTTCTATTATACAAAAAAAGATTCGGCTCGCGAGCCCACTAGTCGGCTCGAGCCGAGTCGAGCATGGTTTTTGGCTCGTTCCCTGAACGAGCTGAGCCATAATTCCAATCGAGCTTGTGCAACCCTGGCTTGAGCCGGCTCGGCTCGGCTTGTTTTCACCCCTAGACATCATTCGTACTCCCCGTACGAAATGAAATAATAAAAACAGAAGACTTGGTTGAATCCTTGGGGCTTGACTTACTTTTTTTCTTTTGTAAATCTGCCTGCATAAATATGTAAAAATGGTCATCTCCTCGACCGCACCTGTAGCGTTCCTATAATGTGGCAAGGTTTTCTGTCGAGCTCCCCTTCATCGGCATGATTGTATCGATCACATCACTTTTAATTAATTAATCATTTTTATTATTTTATTCATTTAATTAAGTCACTAATGACTTTACTTAATTAAGTCACTTAATTAATAAGCACCCTACTGCACGGCATGTGACTTACCGAGGCCAAAGCTGCCACTGCCGCGATGGATCGTGTTGTTGTGGTATGGGAGCGCAACAGATGACACGTATCGCCTGTTACTGTTTTCGTGATCGAGAACAGAGCTAGTTTTATAAATTCGTTCGCACATAGGCTAGATTTGGAAAAAAAAAAATTCAGAGAAAAAAAACCGAAAAACTCGACTTTATCATCAACACACAGCGATCCGATCATAGTGCAGTCAATTGACTTTTTGGCAATAGTTCGGTTGTATACAGAGGATAGAAAAATCTACGTCACATGTTTGACTACTGTCCATCCAAAAAGAGAGACGTACAAGTGTACAAGATATCTTTGATCGAGAGGATACCAGATATTGAATAACACTATGAACTTGCAGATTACACGCGTGCATTGCTACAGCACTGAGCTCGGAAGCCGGATTACCTGGTACGTACACTTGCCCTGTAAAAAAGTTTGGCGTCCATGTATATGACGTCTGCCTATACATCACTACGTGTATACCTTCTTCTTCTTCTTTTGTTCACAGAAAACCAGAAAAATGGCCATCTCTGTACGTAGCTACATCCACGTATGCGACTCGACACGCCGACCCAAGGTGTAGGTTGCAGAGATGAATCGATAATATTGATTCTGCTGGATCATGTACGAGTGTGCAGCAATCGTTACTTCCTGGGCACCCAGCAACAGTGCAAACCGTATGGCAGCCCGTAGGGGAATTTGGCCCGTGCGATCTCCTCGAACGTCGAGCCGTCCAGCACCAGCGCGTAGCCCGACCCGTCCTTGGCGCTCACCATCGATATCGCCACGCCTGCCGAACAGGTTCGCAACGCTACGTACGTCAGTTACAAACCGAAGCACGTTGGCACGTACGCGAGCTCACGGCGAACAATATGTAATATGCGCGCGCGTGGTCGATGGTACTAACCGTCGTCTTCCTCCACGGCGCCGGGGCGTGGCACGAAGAAGGGCTCCGACGGCACGGCGCCCTCCTCGTACCAGCTCTTGGCCGTCTTCTCGACCAGATCGACCTTGGTGAGCGTGTTGGGGAAGTTGCACGGCCGGCGCGCGCCGCAGGCGTAGGCGTAGCGGTACTTCTTGCCGAGGTGGGCGGGGTTGATGCTGCACATGTCCATCCCCCGGCCGTGCTCGTCCGGGTCCAGCGCCGACTCCAGCTCGCCGAACTGGCCGCCGTCCAGAGGTATCCTGAACCGCCCCACCCTGCAGGTCCATGACCCAACAGGCATTCTCGATCAGCCCATGTACGCGACGAAAAACGAATCCATCGTGCGTCAGGATTCGTGCTGGCCGTGATAGAAATTTATTAGATGTAGGAAGAAGCGCTCCGTACGTACGTACGTACGTACCTTGCATCGGGGAGGACGTCCTGGCCGGCGAGGGACCGGAGGTTGTGGAGGCGGAGCTTGTCGAGGATGGACGTGTTGGCGTTGTGCTCGCAGCAGTCGGCGATGATCGCCGTCACCCGCCCCTCCTCGTCCGTCTCCTCGTACGCGTTGATGAAGTGGAACGTCACGAACGGCGGCACCTCCACGCTCGCCACCTGTGGTTATCCCAACAAATTACTCACAAATCACCAACCAGAAACGCAAATTGGCCCGAATATCTGGGTAGTACGACGGGTTAATTACTACAAGGATAACTTACGATCTTGCCACTGGCCTTGCACATGACGTGCATGTAGCTCCCGGACTCGAGGTGCCACTCGAACTTGTACAGCGGCGTGGGCTCGGCGCGGAGGAGGTTCTTGGCGCAGTACCGGAGCGCCATCTCCGGCACGACGACATAGTGCTCCGTGATGGGGAACGAGTGCACCCACCCCGGCGCCGGGCCGCCGCGGCAGTCCACCCTGCCAACGAACTGCCTCTCGTTGCTCCCGGCGTCCATCCTCGCGAGCACGTAGCCGGGCCGGATCAGATCGGGGATCAGCGTCCAGAACTCGCTGTCGGTCACGATCGGGTGCGCCGAGTGTATCAGGCCGCCCAGCTTGTCCGTGTACTGGAACTTGCCGATCGTGTCGAGCGTGTCCGGGTCGATCACGATGGAGCCCTTGACGGTTTCCGTCAGGCAGAGCACGCGACCATCGCCGAGCATGACGACGCCGGTGTTGGAGTTGTCGGTGAGCGACGAGCCCGAAAAGAGGCTCGCGAGCTGGCCGACGAAGGACATGAAGCTTTCCGGCTTGGGCACCTCCGAGAACTCGCGGTAGCACACCTTGCCGTGCGCGCGCGCCGCCTTGTACGCCTCCGACTCGATCTGGCGGTGCGCGCCCACGGCGCGACCGCCGCGGAACGAGACGCGCACCAGCGTCGCGTAGCCGTCGAACAGGTGCCGGAAGCCGTAGTCACCGAGGTTCCATAGGCCCGGACCGTTCCTCAGGTACGTGCCATCCTACAACAAGTTACATATACCTTAATTTGATCAGTTATTGCGGCGCAACGAACAAATTAACCCATGGAAGTTCACCGGCAAATTAATCTAATCATGAGCTTACGGTAGAGGATTTCATAGTTAATTAGCTGGAGGATTAATGCAATCATAGCTTAGTGAGTGGTACCAGCAAAGCTATAACCATAGTATACTGCACGTTCACCTGTTTAATTCCTCCAAGTCACTGTCGAAATGGCACGCACAGACAAATGGATTCCTCAGAAAAAGAAGTTGGCACGAACAGCGATCTCATCACTAGCTTGGAGCTAGGGGACAACCGAGGTTGTAGCCTTTTCTTTCTCTCAATGTTGCGGGGAGCCACAAAACTACGATCACAAGACAGCGACGCCAATGTCGCCGTAGAGAGGAGTCAGCAGAGAATCTTTGTATATATGTTGTGTTCCCCGCAAGCATCGTGGGTTACGAGATGCCATTTCCTTTTCGCTACTAAGTTTAGTGTCGCCCTCTTCTTCGTCGATCACAAGTTCACAACTAAGGCCCAAAGGGGTGCGTGAAGTGCTTCCCCAACTACTGTTACAGTGAAAATCAACAGCTACTTGCCGTGTGATATACCTGGCAGTGCTAGATACTATGTACGTGTCCACTGCTGGCACGAACTTTTTGGTTACATATAGAGTATCATATATGCGCTTTAGTTTGCCTTTGTGTGTGTACGTAGCTGTTTGGTGTTGCCGACACTAATTGAGATGCTACACACACACACACGATGAAAATGGTTAGGTTAATGAAAAGAATCTGTTACAGTGTGTGTGACCTGGTCTAAGAGTACTACTAGAAATGCATGCTTTTAGCAACTTAGTATATAGTATAGATGGTCTCAAGAAAGTAGTGGAGTGGACAACCTTTGAATCGAAGTAACGGAAAAGATTCACATTCTTGCAGGAAAATGCATGGCTAACTTTTGCCTGGACCAAAGGCAGATTATTACAAGATGTTGAGGTTATGGTTAGTCAGTTCAAGAATCTTTGATTAGGAGGAGATAACACAAAACCCAAACTAATTAAGGCAAATATAAGATGGCAAGATTTGTGCAAGTAATTAGAGCATCACCCACCAGCCAGAGAGGCAGCTCTCCCTCCACCTCCAGCGTCCCCTCCCACCTCTCCTGCCGGATACTCTTCCACGCCACGAGCTCACCGGCGCCGCCGTCCCCGCCGCGGCCGCCACGGCGGCGCGGGGCATCGACTGGTCGGGCTGGCGGCGCGATGACCGGCGGCGCCTCCGTCACGGCGCTTGCAGCGAGAGGCTGCGCCACGGCCCGCTTGCCCCCCCGGCTGGCCAGACGGCCAGCAGGCCGGCCCGCGGCGCCAGACAGCGAGGCGAAAGCGCAGAGCGACGACGCCATAGCGGGAGACATGGCGATCGAGATGGGCCCTGGAATGCCAGCTAGCTCTAGGATTCAACGGTATACGTAGGTGCGCTCTAGCTAGGATCGAGCTTCGCTAAGAGAGTAGTACTGGTGTAGACGTGTAGTAAACAAAGCTAACCGATCAGCAGGTGCGCTGGTGCTAACAAGATTTGGTTTGGAATGGGATCGTACCCTGGTCAAGGCTATATATATAGGGCGGGGAGGGATCTCAGAGCTGGGTGTGCTAGCAGTGCGGACGTAATAAAGTTGGAATCGGGTCTAAAATTTCGTTTTAGGATGTATTCTTGTTACTCACCGAAATCAGAAATTTCGTCGAGATCTTGTTATTTTAGGCGAAACCCGAATGAAATACAAAAACTAAATTTTGAATCCGGTTTTTTTTTTCCACCGAGATTTCCGAGATCTCGGTGGAAAAACCGAAATTTCAGTTGTTTTAACCGAGATCTCGGTCTATTTAAAATGTTGTAAAAAGTGTGTAAAATTCATTAAATTTATTTTTATTTTTTTTTTGAATTTTTTTTGTGTATGCTTCTGACATATCGTTAATATTTTCATAAAAATTGTAGATGATGATCAAGTTTGAAGAATTTTTAAAAATTTATATAGTGCAAAGTACTGTAAAATGGTATCCCGAGACTAGAAAAAAATAGAATTTTTTTTGAAAAAATCATGAAAGAATTTCCCACTCACAAGCAATTTGGATTAGGGATAAATTCATATAGTGCATGTGATATGTAATTTCTTGATCAGTACACCCTTTGAATATGTATGTTCATAAAGCAACAGGAGTACGTCATTAACTTAGTTCAATGTATTCATTGATAGTTACAACGCCTTTCAAGAATACAAGTAAATAATAAAATTGATACTGATCCAGGCAAAAGCTACTTAGTACAAAATACTTTGATAATATGCATATGAAGAAACAGAAACATTTATGCAATTTAAGCATATACTACATCTAACACGCAATCAGAAACGTATATATACCTGTGCAAAGCAATCTATGTCAATCAAAGAACAAGATAAACTAATTTTATAATTAAATCCATCTAAAAATTTCACCCAGGCAAATAAGTTGTTGAATTATATAATTCAACATTGTTAGGCAATTTATGATATCAAAATCTTCTTGGTCCTAGAATACCACATATACATTGCTCGTTGTAAAGTTTAAAATAAGAACTTAGCAATTTTAATTTTATGGTGGTCAAATATCGTCAAATTTTTTTGAAATTTTGGTCAGACATGGAAAACGATGCGAAGAATCCAATCCGGTCAAATTTTGGTCAAAAAATTGAGATCTCGATCTAACTCACCGAAATTTTAAGTTACACGTAGCACTTTAACTTTTTATGGGTTTTTTAAATTTCGTCAGGATTATAAAACTCAGGGGTCCAAAATCCGAAATTTCGTCGAAATTTTGCGGGATTTTTAAGCCTTGGTTGGAATCTGGCTGGGTCGAAATTCTCAGGTGCAAAACGTCGCGCGCCCTTGTTCGGATTCCGTTGTCACGTTGCAGGCGGTCAGCTTGGTTTGCTGCGGACGGTACGCACGGTTGGTGGGGACGAACCAATTCCAGCGATCAGGCATACCGCGCCGCCCGTGGACCACTTCGCATGCACATCGTTGTCGCGCCAGGATAAGTCGTCTACGTATGTATGTACTCCGTGCGAGTGAGTGTTGCGGTCGCGGTCAGGTTTTCTGCCGGGGGCAAGACGTACGTCTGCATGCACTTGACAGAGTACAGGACTTTGCGTGCTGAACCAGGGATAGGTTCGTGCTGCATACGTAGTTACCGCCGGCGTTTTCGGATGATTAACCTAGCTGGCCCGTTGGGTACTTTCAGTTTTAACCATTCGATGTCGACAAAAGGAATGGTTCTTGTCGCTCGGCGGAACTTGCGTGGGGGAATGAACCCGCAAAATTTTAAAGTTAGCGTTATATATTAGGCCCCGTTTGGCAATTTAAAATCGAACCGTTTCTACTATATTTTAGAAACTCAATCAAACGGATTAAAGCTTGGAATGATTCTCCTCAAATCGTTTCTTCTTTTTCCACTATGTGGCTGAATCGGTCTCAACCCCGTTCCACCCGATTCACAGAATCCTACCTGAAATATGTTTCTACTAAGATTTGGAACTGTTACTGGTTCTACTAGAATCTGGAACCGTACCAAACAAGGCCTTAGTAGCAGATTTACTTGCGTAACTGTGCAGCTAGATATTATGATAAAGTTGTCTTTGCTATACGACTCTGCTTTCTATAATTAAAATACAATTGTATATATTATATAACTCTAATATTTATATATAATTAATCTGTACCGTTATAATTTGACACCACTAAAATAAGTGGTGGAGATCGATCCTTCTCCTTTTCTTTCGATTAGCTAGTATGATAATTTCTAAAAAAATTCTTTTCTAGAATTATTGTGGGATTTTCTTGCACTTAAAATGAAAGATGTGTCATAAATATCACCGATTGTTTTTATTTATATAGATACTATATTAATACAATAACGTCAGGCATTTCTCCAAATTAATCTAGTAAAATTATCGATGTTTACTTGACGCCTATCACTTAGAATCTTAAACAACTACGGTGTTGATTGTTACTTTGTTCCATTATAGTCTCTCTCTGGTACAGAAATATCCTAGGCTTTATAATCTGACCTTCAGTAAAATCATTGCTGTGTGTGATGAGCTTGTCAGTTCTTCCTATAAAGCTTTGACAATGTGCAAAGTTCAATTCCCTTCCAATTTTCTATGAAAGATTAAAGTGCCTCTGAAGATAAAAATGTTTATTTGGTTAATGCTCAAGAGCATTCTAACCAAAGATAAATTGTTACAAAGAGGGTGGAAAGGGGATGATAAATGTCAATTCTGTGGTCATGCAGAGGATATTGATCACTTTTCAAATTATGTCCCCTGGCTAGATTTGCTTGGAATGTGTGGAAGACTGCTTTCGGTTTTGTTTCTTTTTCCCTGAATGTAGAACCCAGGGTTCATCTTACCAAAATCGGTTTGGAAATCGCCCTCAGCTCGGTAGCGATTTTCGTCGAAAATCACTCGAAAATCGTCAAAAATCAAAGAGTTCAGAATTCAAACTTTTTTAACAAAAAAATCAAAAAAAATGATAATCGCGATATTTTCTCGATAATCGCTCGACATGGCTCGATAATCACGATATTTGTCTCGAAAATCAACCGACCAAACAAACTTCCTCGTCGGTTGATTTTTTCGAATTTTCGAATTTTTCGAATTTTCTTTTTGAATTTAACCAGTTTGCCGACCGGTATATAATATCATACCGGCTCGATAAGGTCGATAATCGCGATTTTTGGCCGATTTTCGATGATATTTTGAACCCTGGTAGAACCTCCTTTTGGGAGTTGGTTGAAACAATTCAGGAGGAAAAACAGAAACATGGTTACAATTGGAGTCCAAGCGGTTGTTTGGGCTATTTGGGAAGCTCGCAATGCAACATTCTTTAGAAATACTAGGTCAATAAGCTCGGCACACGCTGCACACGTGAACTTTGTTTTTTTCGGAGAAAAATAGATCTAGATGTATTTTCCAATTTTATGGAGGCTTGAAAAATATTAGAGGCCGAGTTGGAAAAAAGTACACATATTTCTGCTACCGGAAATATTTTTCCCGTGGGAAACAGAGAAATGACCTGGATGTAAGAACCGGGGACCTGTTTGTTATATGTTTGGATCTCACCGTTACTACGAAAAAGTAGAAAAGGGTTCGCTCGCGATTTGTATTTTACGGGAGGCTTTGACCGTAAAGTAATGAGCGGGGGACCCAAACGTGATTTAGGAAAGTTTTTCTTGCCCTCACAAAAAATCGCAAAAGACCTTTTTGTAAATTCGCGGGGGCCTATCCGTAATTCGAAGAAACGGAGGGACCTTTTCACAAAATGGCACGGTGCCACGTGGCTAGGCCATCCGGCCGGGAACTCTTTGGGTTGTAATAAAGGTTATATTTGCACGCTAGGTCTTTCAGAGGCTCGGTGCGAATTCGGAAGCCGCGGGAGGCCTGCTCGCAAATCCGGCGACGTGGGGCTCCGCTAATCCGACGTTCTCTTCCGTTATTAGGGTGTTAATATTCGAAAAAATGCTGACATGAGGCTGTCTGTGCGCTGGAAATCTTCTGCTATAATAAAAGTTATATTGCCCACTGGTCCCACTGACCTTGTTTTTGTTAGACAACCTCGCTATCGAATAGTCTGGGGTTGCTGAACAGATCTAAAGTGGATAACAGAGAGGGAGAAAGAGAGACACAGAATATAGGAGGAACTGATATGCTATTCTTTATTACTTCAATGTGTGTACAATGGGATGACCCCTTTCCTCCTATTTATAGACTACATCTAGGGTTTTAGCTAAGGGACCATCGTGGGCTTTCGTGGGCCACGTGGTTTCCCAACACTCACCCTTGGGCCCTTTGCCGCGAGATGCATATGCCTCATCAAAACTCCAGAAAAACCCAGTGGAAAAAATACTTGGAGAAAGAGTACATAGCATGCGCTTCGTTGTGTTGTACGAATTGCCTCATTAAAACCTTATATAAGAAAACTTCCATGAAAAACTTACTAAGGGAAAAGAGTATAATTCACCCAAACTTCAATGCTAATCTTCGAGATTCACGTTGGGTACTCAAACTTCATGGTCAAGATTTATGTAGGAGTATGTGAAAATTCTCCCCCTGAAATCTGCACTTCTCTAAGTCTCATCATCATAATTCCTCTAACGCACTTTTCAAAAGAAGATGCTGGGAGTGACTTAGTGAATAAATCTGCGAGATTTTCACACGACTTAGTATGCAGTATCTTGATCTCGTTCATCTTATGCAATTCATGAGCATAGAAGAACTTGGGGTTGATATGCTTCATGAGGTTGCTTTTCACATATCCCATTTGCACTCGAGCAACACAAGTTGTATTGTCTTCATAGATGATAGTGGGAGTTTGCTCCATGTTCAAACCATATGAGTTATGGATGTGGTGAACCATTCTTCGAAGCCATGCACATTCTCGAGAGGCTTCATACAGGGCAATGATTTCCGAGTGGTTTGTCGATTTCAAGACAAGAGTTTGCTTGGACGACTTTCAAGAGATTGCTGTTCCACCATAAAGGAAAACATACCCGGTTTGTGACTTGCCAGCATGCGGGTCCGATAGGTATCCGGCATCGGCGTAGCCAACCAAATTCAATTCATTATTTCTTCTATAGAACAAGCTGAGATCTTTGCTTCCTTGGAGGTAACGGAAGATGTCTTTGACCCTTTTCCAATGCCTTTTGGTGGGTTCTGCGTTGTACCGGGCTAGCAAATTCACAGCGAACGCAATGTCCAGCCTTGTGCTATTCGCAAGGTACATGAGCGCCCCAATTGCACTCAAATATGGAAATTCCACTCCCAGGACTTCCTCCCCCTCTTCTCAAGGCCTGTATGGATCTGGGTCTGCTTGAAGTGACCTTCCGACCATTGGGGTCTTTGCAGGGTATGTTTTTTCAAAACTAAATCTCTTTAACACTTTCTATGTGTAGGATAATTAGTGTACCAAGATTCCACTTTGGACATGTTCAAGCTGCAAGCCTAAACAAATCTTAGTTTTCCCAACTCTTTCATTTCAAACTCAGACTTCAAGTATGAGCAATCTTCTTCTATTTCTTCATCCGTCCCAATGATGTTCAAGTCATCTACATAGACGGAGATTATAAAAAATCCATCCGGGGATCTTTGTATAAATACACATAGACAATCTTCGCTGTTTGTGTAGCCATTCTTGCAGAGAAAGGTACTCAAGCGATTGTACCACATTCTTCCTGACTGCTTTAGCCCATACAGTGATTTCTCCAATTTCACACCGTATAGGTTTCTGCTTGCTCTGTCTTGGTTCGGGATAGGGATACCTTCTGGTACTTTCATGTATATCTCCGAATCCAAGTTTCCATACAAATATGCTGTGACAACATCCATTAGCTTTATTCTCAACTTCAAGTCGACTGCCATTGAGATCAAATACCTAAAGGTAATTCCTCCCATGATCAGAGAATAGGTTTCTTCATCATCAACCCAGGACGTTGAGTGAAACCTTGAGCGACAAGCCTTGCCGTGTACCTTACAACTTTATTGTTTTCATTCCTCTTCCGAACAAAAACCCATTTGTGACCTACGGGGTTTATATGGGGAGGCGTGCGGCACATAGGCCCAAACACCTGTCTTTTGTTCAGAGAGACTAACTCTGTAGTGATTGCCTTCTTCCATTCTTTCCAATCGAGCTTTTTCTTACATTGTGCCAGAGATGCAGGCTTAGGATCATGATCAATGATCGTGATAATCTTCTTTGCAAATCATGCATCGACATTGGCTGTTGCTCTATTCGTAGATTCTCCTGTTGTTACAAAATTTATGGCCATTTCGTCATGGGGTGCTTCATGAACTTCTACTTGCTCTTCACGACTGTTTCCCATCGTAGGAGCAAGTTCCTTAGTTTTTAATTGCCTATGTGTGCGCACACATTGTTTCCGGCGGCTTCCTGCAATGGAAGATTCAAGTATGGAATTGCTTTTTCCACATGTTTTTTCCAGTGCCAGGTCTCAACTGGCTCCCTTTCTTGCTTTGGGGCATTTTTGTGCTTGACCGTGGTAAATCCTCTTGCCCAGTTTTCCCAAGACGTCTCCGGATACTTTGGGTTTGAGAAGCCAGATTTCTTGTTCTTTTTCTTTGAGGCCTCTGAACAGGATTAGGGATACCTTCTGCTTTCTTTGGTATTTCAATTCTCTCTGGTGTATTTCTTGCAAGTACATGCGACTTAACCACGCTCTTTAGATCACAAAGATGATCAAGCAGTTCATTTGCTAAATTTTGCAAATCAATTATCTTTTGAACTTCTTGAATCATTAGTGCGAGGGTCATGAGCGGGGATCCCAGTGGAATGCCATATGATTTCCCAGCATTTTTCATCCAATAGTTGATTTCCTCTCCCAAACGACGGGAAACGATCCTCGTCAAAGATGTAATCAGCGAATCAGGATGCATGCAAGTCTCAAGTCATGGGTTCCAAATACCTGATTATGGATGCACTCTCATAACCAACGTATATCCCAAACTTGCGAAGAGGGCCCATTACAGTCCGCTGTGGGGGTGGTATAGACACATATATCATACAACCAAATTTTCTAAGATGGAAAATCTTCGGGATGACCCCTTGCACCAATTGCATAGGTGAATGGATGTTGTAGGCCGATAGTCTGAAATTGATGAGTGATGCTCCGTGCAGGACTGCGTGTCCCCAACAAGTGTTAGGGAAGTTACAACTTTGCAAGAGCGATCGGGCTATGAATTTAATCCTTTTTATTAGTGCTTCAGCTAGTCTATTTTGCGAATGGATGTGTGGTACAGAGTGCTCAACTGCTATTCCTGTTGCTGTGCAATAATCATTGAATGCATTGGAAATAAATTCGCCGGCATTGTCCATTCGAATGGACTTCACACGATGATCAGGAAAAACATACTTAATTCTGATGATCTGCGAGATCAACTTTGCGAATGCATGATTTCTTGTTGACAGCAAACATATGTGCAACCATTTCGAGGAAGCATCAATGAGCACCATGAAGTACCGAAACGGCCCTGATAAGGGCTGAATCGGGCCACAAATATCCCTCTGAATACGTTCCAGGAATGCAGAGATTTCATTTTGCACCTTCATAACAGTCAGTCTAATTATTAATTTCCCGGTAACACATGCAGGGCACACAAAATCTTCATGATTCGGAAAATTTTTAACATTAATGCTATGACCTTGTGAGTTGTTAACTATATTTCTCATTATTCTTAGACCAGGATGACCTAATCTACAATGCCATAAAGAAAATAATTCAAAGATTTTAAAGACAATCTTCAAAGAAGTCTACACTTCGGGTGCATGAATTTTCGTGTAGTACAACCCAGATTCATATGAGGGACATTTTTCTAATACCATTTTTCCATATTCCGCGTGCTTTACAATGCACAAATGCTCTTTGCTATTTTCTTTATTGGTTTCTATGTGAAACCCATTAGCGCGGATGTCTTTAAAACTTAAGAGAGTGCGTGTTGATTTAGGGTAGAAGAGGGCTTCTTCAATTACCAAAGTTGTACCCATTGGCAATATAATTGTTGCTCTTCCAGAGCCCAGGGGCAGAACTGCATATAGTTACCCGGTGTCACAGGACACCGGGTCAAAAAATAGTGTGTATTAGCCTATATATATATAAACTATTGTATACTAGTCTATATATATAGTATATGTGAACCCCTTGATCTAAATCTTGTGACACCGGGAGGCAAATAACAAGCAAATGGTATAAGAATAATAAGTTGTTATCGCATATATGATGAAGTGGTGAACCCCGATGATTTTTTCCCTAGTTTCGCCCCTGCCAGATCCAATTATATATGAATCACTTCCTGCGATCGTAGTAATCCTTGCAGCATTCTTCGTGATCGTTTGGAAGTATTTAGACTCTCTTAAGATGGTATTTGTTGTGCCACTATCAACAATGCATATTTCCTCCATTTGGGTGCTACACGATTTCTAGATGAAAAAAAATATAATTCTAATCAGACAGTGACAAAATAATTCAAACGTTGCTTACAAGTATAGAATACTGGAATAAAGAATAAACTGCATATTCATTCATGAGAAAAAAATGCTTTTCTAGAGTTTACAATTCATTATTCAAAATTAACTAACAACCATTGTTCCGTAGTCTGCAAACTTCAGGCGAACCCAATCTTGCTGTGCTTGGAGTAAAATGGTGGATTTGAGCTTCTTGAACCGCTTTTGAAGTGCAGTGCATAACTCAAGTGTACTCACCTCAGCCATGTATTCATTCTTCAGAGTGGCTAAAAGGTGATGCCTGAGAAAAGGGCAAAGTTTGATAATTTTGCTCGGCAGTATGTTGCGCGTCCTTCGAGGACCCTAAGCCGGTGGCAGCTTGGAGCTTCTTGCTCGCAAGCATGATCTTTGCATTTGATGGCCATGTGAGATAGTTCTGACCATGCGGGACTAGTTCTTCGAACTCACGATTCACAATTTCAGACATCTACATGTTTACAAAATTTCATTGTTAGGTTACTGCATGCAATCTAATAAAAGAGTGGTTGCAAAATTCATAAAATGCATAATTAATTTCTCATGAATTTCCAGCAAACTAAAAGAAAGCAGTAATTGCAAGATTCATAAATACAAGATTCATAAATATTCATAAAGGTTCATAAATACAGCTTCGTGCATGTATGTGATAGGCTTCGTGCATGCGATCAGATTCATGCGCGCGATCGGCTTCATGCATGCGATCGGATTCATGCGCACGATCGACTTCGTGCAATCGTTTTCATGCGCGCGATCGGCTTCGTGTGATCGGCTTCGTGCATGCGATCGGATTCATGCACACAATCGACTTCGTACGATCGATTTCATGTATGCGATCGGATTCATGCGCACGATCGACTTCATGCGATCGGTTTCGCGCACGATCGACTTCGTGCATGCGATCGAATTCATGTGCACGATCAACTTCGTCCGATCTGTTTTATGCGTGTGATTGGATTCATGCATCCGTTGCGGTCAATTCCATGCGCGGCGGTGGCCGCTTCGTGCGGCGTGCTTCATGTGTATATTAGAGAGAAAATTTGAAAAACTCAAATACATGTGAAAGCAATAGTTGCAGAATGCATGGAAATATTCATAAATGCTGCAATAGAATGCTAGAAAAATTAAAACCATATTCAAATAATTTCAGGAATTTTCTAGCTATTTTTCATAAAAATTTTTTTGGCAATTTTCAGAATTTTTTGGCATTTTTAATCAATTCTATGAATTCTAATGGATTTTCGAAAAAAAAAGAATAAAAAAAATAGAAAAGGATTCGGGGGCAAAAGGAGAAATTCCCCCTCCCGTGTGCCAAACGGATTTCAATCTGGTTTGGGTTCAAATCGGGCCCGATCGGGTTGCATGGGTACTTCGAGTCCTGAGGGCTCCATTGGCTTTATTAGTGTCGGCTGGATTGAAGCGCTGCATGTGCGGAGGGAATCGGGTGGCGCCAAGAATGACGTGGCTGGCGCGCAAAAGCACGGCCGGTGTGGTGGGTTTGACGCGCTGGTCGGCCAGTATGGCGGCCGGCACTGCATGCTGGCAAAGACTGCACTCGGCACGAGTCGGCCGGATGCCGACGGCAGTGGCGCCCGTCCGGCGTTAGGTGGCTCCAATGCGGCCGAGGAGGCGGGCGCGGTGGCCGGCGGCGCAGCCGAGCACGGGCGCCCGCGGCGGCGCTGGCCTGCGAGGATGGAGGTGGCGCGGCAGCGGCCTGCGAGGCCGGGCGGGCGCGGATGGTCGTGCACGACGCGCAGTTAGCCGGTGGCATCTTTCAGCACGCATGACGGCGACGGCTATGTGCTAGGGCCGAGAGGGGAGGCCGGGCTTCGAGCGCGTAGGCCGGTGGTTTGGTGGTGGCCTGTGGAGCGCCGGCGGGCATGGTCGTGAGGAGGTCGGCTGGTCGGTGGTGGTCTTCGAGGCCAGGGGCTCCTTACTGTCCGACGGTGGCCTTCGAGGCCAGGGGCGGAGACGACTGTGGCGGCGGCTGGGGGAACATGCTGCGTGCACGGCGGACGATGACCGGCTGCTTCATGCCGCTGGTGGCCGAAAATTTGTCTTCATGCCGTTGTAGCTTCGATGGCTTCGTGCCATCATTGTGTAATGTAGATGCATTCTGTGTACTGCAAATCAAGAAAACATCGCGAACTCGTAGCTTTGTGCCACGTAGATGCGCACATACATAGATTCATACATAGATCAATCCCGCGTTTCTCACCTTTTCTCCGATAGAGCTTCGTGCTGATAACATGTTAGACAACCTCGCTATCGAATAGTCCGGGGTTACCGAACAGATCTAAAGTGGAGAACAGAGAGGGAGAAAGAGAGACACATAATATAGGAGGAACTAATATGCTATTCTTTATAGCTTCAATGTGTGTACAATGGGATGACCCCCTGCCTTTTATTTATAGACTACATCTAAGGTTTCGACCAAGGGACCATCGTGGGCTTTCGTGGGCCACGTGGTTTCCCAACAGTTTTCTCTGTGTTATTGGTTAAACCAATGGGTGGTATTGCAGACAAAGGAGGAAGCAATGGAAGCTTCAACTAGGAACCAAGTGCTAGGAAGGGTGGGCATCTGAAGTCTACAATGTGCGACTAGGGAGGAGAGCTGGAGACCAACGGTGGCAAGAATTGCTTGGTGATGAAGAACAAGATGGAGAAGCATGCTGTGGATGCTATAGAGTAGATCTCATTTACGTATATTTGGTTGTCCATGAGAAGTCGGATGTAAGAGCTATTGGATTGGTTTTGTAGCATGTCTACCAGCCCCTGCCTGATCACCTTCTGCACTGAGTTGCTTCGATAGAATTCATATTTTAGTATAAAAGGACTTTATCCATTAGTAGCCGAATTCGAATTTATCTTCAGGGGTTTTCTACTATATATTGAACATTGCTTTGTACAGAAAAATCAATCTAATAAAGAGAGAGCTCTGCCCTTTATACTTTCGTGTGTGCTCCATGTTTTGTTCGCTTGTTCGTGTGGGTGTGCTGTTGCTTGGTACGTGTGGACGACTACGTTTCATAACACGTTATCAGCATGACATTCTACCTTAGCCGATTGTGATCATCTACACTGGATCGTCTACCTGTGTCAATCGCCACTGCATCAAACTCTTCCCGCGACCTACGCTATTACAAACCCTACATAAGTGGATTGCATCTATGGTATTGTTGATCCTTCAGATCATAGTTTTTGCGCATATGCTACTATTCATCATAGATTACTGCTCATCCATAAAACAAATTTCACTGGCCTTATTGTTCATCCATTAAAAAAATTTCACGGCTTGAAGGCTGGTCGTCGCAGCCAGGATCGCCATCGTTATCGTGGCCGCCACCGTCCGTCACGCTGCGATTTACCTTCTCGCCGCAGCGAAGCCGCTGCCGTTGTGGCCTTCGGCCTCGGCCATCGCGCCGCTTGTTGGTCAGTTGCCCACACCGACGCCTGAATTGTCAGCTTTCGGCCACGACCATGCCCGAAGTGCGCCTCTGCGCTCGTCCCCGGCGATCACGCCCGCTTGTTGCCGGCCGTCGCGCCCGCCGCGCGCTTGTCTTCTCGCGTGTCGGCCATGACCGCGCCCGAAGCACGGCGACGCCCACCGGATCCCCGCAGTGCGCCCGGTGTGCCGCGCCGCCCTCGCTAAAACCTGAAGCTCTACCACGCCTTTCGACTGCTGGTTGCCCGCCGCCGCCACCGTCGGCCTCTCCGTGTGCAGCCCGCAGCCGCCACCACTGCCGGCGTCCTGTGTTTGTGGCCCGCAGCCACCATCGCAGCCGCTTTCTGCACGCATGGCCCACATTTGTCGCGCAC
Organism: Rhipidocladum racemiflorum; assembly: GCA_036346355.1. Taxonomy (NCBI): domain Eukaryota; kingdom Viridiplantae; phylum Streptophyta; class Magnoliopsida; order Poales; family Poaceae; genus Rhipidocladum; species Rhipidocladum racemiflorum. Next base: position 30,117,936 of record CM070570.1, on the reverse strand, counting down.
CTACGCCGATGGAACCGCGTTGGGGGAGCCGCCCCGCATGGCTCGATGCGCGGCATCTCCTTGGATTCCACAACCACCACCGATGTCTCCTCGGAGCACGGTAGTCGTAGCTACGCCCACACGGCAGAAGTGATGCACTCATTATTGGCACTGAAAGAGCCATTATAGTTCTCCCTATGGGCACCCATATAATAATTGAAAATGCCCTATTATACCCTGAGTTCAGTCATACTCTATTAAGTTTTAAAGACATTCATCTTAATAGTTTTCACTTGGAAACTAACAATGAGGATGGTACTGAATATCTTCTCATAGAAAATGAGGAAGTCTTAGGACCTGAAGTCCCATATTTAAGTGCTATTGGTGCACTTATGTGTCTTATGAATTTCACAACTTGATATTGCATTCGCACTAAATTTGCTAGCAAGACATAGTGCAGTCACAACCAGAAGGCATTGAGCGGGTGTCAAGACTTTACTCAGATACCTTCAAGGTACTCAAGATCTTAGTTTGTTTTACTGGAAGAACCAAGACTTAACTATGGTGGGATATACATATGCTAGCTATCTGTCTGATCCCCACAGTGCCAAATCTCATATTGGTTTTTGTTTCTCTGCGGTACAACCATTTCTTGGTAGTCTTTTAAGCAGATCTTGGTAGCTACTTCTACCAACTACTCAGAGATTATATATTTATATGAAGCATCACTTGAATGTGTTTGGCTAAGATATGTAATTAACCATGTCTAGAAGTCATGTGGTCTTAATACTGTCAATACCTCCACCATTATCTATGAGGATATTGCTGCTTGTGTTGCACAAATGCAAATGTGTTAATGTAAAGAGCAATATCACGAAGCATATTGCCTCTAAATTTTTTTTATCCTCACGAACTCCAGAAGAATGGTGAGGTAAAAATAATGCAAACTAAGTCATGTGAAAATCTATCAAATTTATTCACAAAATCTTTACCAAAGTCTACTTTTCAAAGGTGTGTTAATGGCATTGGAATGAGGCTACTTAGAGATTTGTAGAGTTTAGGGGAGTAAATCCCTAAACCATAGTCCCTTTTACATGATCCTGAAGATTATAAATTGTGCTCTTTTCCCTTAGTGAGTTTTCCTGAAGTTTCTCACATAAAGATTTTTAATGAAGCAATTAGTGCAACGTGGAGTGCGAGTACAATGTATTCTTTTCTCCATCCTTCTTTTTTTTCTACTGGGTTTTAGGAGGAGATTTTAATGAGACATGTGCATTACGCGGTATTCGTCCAAGGGAGAGTGTTATGATATAGATAGAACCGTCGTTCCAGTATGTAAGGACTCTATCCATTGGTGGGCGAATCCGAATTTATCTACAAGGGTTTTCTACTATGTATTGGGCATTGCCTTGTACAGAAAAATCAATCTAATAAAGAGAGAGCTTTACACCCCTATACTTTCGTGTGCTCTCTGTTTTGTTCGCGTGTTCTGTGGGCATGCTGTTGATTGATACGAGTGAACGACTATGTTTCATAACAGCTTCGTCCAGCTCATGTAAAGAATAGAGGAGTGTGGTCGAGAGGAACTCTGTTTTCTTTCCAGTTTCTTTTCCTTTCTTTTTCTTTTGCAGCGAACCAGTTGGATTCTAATACTCCCTCAGTCCAAGTTTATAATGCTTATTTTCATAAAAAATATTATCTATAAATATAAGATGCATTTCATATTTCAATGTAAAATTAGTATGATGTTCCCTTTATACCATTTATAAATATCCATCTTTAATTTATATTCTCTATAGGTACATTGAGTATAGTGTTTAGTGATAATAATTAAGAGCAAATTAGTTATTTTCAATATCTCCTTAATGTATATGCCAAAAAAAAGTTTTATAAACTTAAATGAAGTGAGTAATACATATCGCTTCCTCGCCGCCTCCTAGTGTCCCACGGGGATCAAGACCGGGTAATTGCCTGTAAGTTGATGACCTCCTAAATGGTCCGCAGCTAGATCACTCATTTGTACTCGGCAGGAGTATATGTGTACTGCATGGATATGTTATACACTTATACCCGCGTTGTATGTAGGAAATGCACTGAAATAGAAGAAGCATATACGATCGATGCATATGACCCTCCTTGATGAGCAGTATTTTTAGTGTATGCTTATTGTTAGGGTTTGGAACTTTGGATACGTACAACCCTGGTTTTACGCGTGTATAACGCACACGTAACTCACTACAATATATCAGTATACTCTCTCTTTTTGTATCGTGATTATATAATATTGAATACATTATGTGTCATTTATCATTCTCATAATTTTCATAGGTACATGATACCATACAAAATATCTTAATTCGCTAGACAAGATGTAGTACATGTACAGGATACTTTTACATATGCTTGCATGTAGAGGTGGGCGTCGTGTCGTGCCGTGCCGGGCCGGCCCGGTATGTCCATCGTGCCCGCCGTGCAATGCAGTGTCGGCCCGGCTCATCTTCAGCGAGCCCAAGTACGGCCCATTTGCGCGTCGTGCCGTGCCAGCGCAAACCCGGCCCATGTGCACTATTGCAACAAGAGGAAAGAAGCCGAAAACGCACGCTCTCTCGGCCGATCGGTCTCTCTCTCAATCAATCTTTCTTGCTCTCTCTCTCTCTCTCTCTCTCTCTCGCCTGATTAATATCTCAATCTTTCAGTTTCTCTCATCCGATTAGTCTCTCTCAATCTCTCAGTCTCTCTCTCTCACTCGATCACACACTCTCTTCCAATCTCTCTCGCTCTCTCTCTCTCTCTCTCCCAATCTCTCTCGCTCTCTCAACGATTAGTTTCTCTCTTAATCTCTCAGTCTTTCTATCTCAATCTCCGTCGTCCTCTCTCTCTATCACACACACTCTCTCTCAATCTCTCTCGCTCTCTTTCTCGCCCGATCTCTCTCTCTCTCTCAATCTCTCAACCTTTATTGCTCAATAGGAATCTCTTCATTTCTTTTCTCTAAAGGTATATATGAACTTTTCTTAATGTTGGCATTCATTAGCATTAGTGAAATGATGTTTTACTTTGATAATTAATTTATATATATTTCTATCTCTCTCAGCTCTCTCTCCCCTCTTGCACGTCTCTTTCAATCTCTCTCATCTCTCAATCTCTCAACCTTTATTTGCTTGATGGGAATCTCTTCACTTTTTTCTAAAGGTATATATATGGACTTTTCTTGATATTGGCATTCATCAGCATTAGTGAAATGATGTTTTACTTTGATAATTAATTTATATATATATTTCTCTCTCTCACCTCTCTCTCCCCTCTTGCTCGTCTCTTTCAATCTCTCTCAGCTCTCTCTCTCTCTCTCTCTCTGTGTGTGTGTCTCTCTCAATCCCATAACTAAAGGGTCCGATGATTTATCTTTCCATGATCTTCTGGAGCTAGGCCGAGCTTGGCGCGTCCACCGTGGGCATGACTATCCCTAGCCTCCCTACCACGCCGCTCGCCTCCCTTCCCTCTCTCTCTCTCTCCCCTCCGCGCCACCTCCTTCCTTCCCTTTCTCCCTCTCTCCCCTCTAGTCTGGCCGACCGCCTCCTCTCTCTCCCCTTAGTGCGGGAGGCACGGCGAGGTGTAGCACGGCGGTCGAGGCGATGCATGCGGAGAGGCAAGGCCGCAGTGGCGCCGTGCCCGCCGTGCTGAGTGTCGTCGTCCTGGCGTCGTGCCCGCCGTGCTGAGCGCCGTCGGCGTGCCGCCGTGCTGCTGTTCGGCCGTGCCGCCCATCGTGCCCGAGAACTGGGCCCAGCACGGTCTAAGCTACAGTGTAGAGTCGGCACGGCACGGTCCACTATGTGCCGGGCCGAGCTTTGGACTGTGCCGTACCCGCCATACCTCAGGCCGACTCACATAGGCACGACCTAAATGCACACCTCTACTTTCATGTGGTAGCAAGGTGTGCATGCATTTTCTCATCCATGTTCTTTGGGGAGGGGGGGGGGGGCGTGTTTGGTGAAAACACGAGAATGGTGAAATTTTAAAACTTTTAGTGTTCACTAAATCTACAAGTTTCAAAAAATTATTGAAAAATTACTGCATGTTGTGGAGGATGTTTGCTACTTCTCTACTAAGTTTCATAATCAAACTCGATCGCATTTGCCACATACAAAAAAGAGCAAGAATTTGTCTTTTTTGTCTCCTAAATACGATCGAATTTGATCTTCAAATTTTGTTGAGATGCAGAACATATCCTCCCGAAGATATAATAACTTTTGTTTTTTAAACTTCTAAATCTGATGGAAATCGAATTTTCACCGGATTTGCATTTTTACCTGAGTTGTCGCCCTGTTCTTTCACGGGCTGTACTACTTGACTACTTGTTGTTTTGACCTTTTGGGTCATAATTTCGTGAGACAGATGGACGGTGCGTGAGATATATTGATCGTAATAAAATCATGCGTCTGGAAGGTGGTCAGGTATCAGAAAAGATAAGAAAATTCTGGTGAACTTGGAGACCGTATGACGTGTCCCATCCCATGCACTGCTTTGGAGTATTATATATACAGGGGCATTGCTAAAATGCTTTGGAATAGTACAGCAAACCAAACTTTCGATTAACAAATGCGATGCCGGAAATAATGACAAACATCTAGCTAGGGAATGTACTCGATTCTTGCGTGGGCATCAACATCATGTTGCATCATGGCCAATTTGCCTACCAAATGTTAAACTTCTTCCACTAATTATCAGGGTCCTGCCGGCTACTTCCATATCATTGCTCATATATTCATATATATACTTATTATATTTTTTATTACTTCCTCGGTTGACAAATATTTGTCACTTTTAACACTTAATTTGGTTGTGAATATTTATTGCTCCATGTTTTTCAATACACATTTTCCCATTTTACCTTATCAATTATCCCATGACATCCATCCATGGTGGGCATGTGGTCAATTAAAATACTCCCTCTATTTATTTTTATAGCATGTATTTTAACTTTACACAATGATTAAGGTTGCATTGAAATTAAGAAAGATATGTGAGAAAATGACTTAGATGCCATCATTTAATTATATTGGAAGATGAAAGATATAATTTGTGTGCGTGGTAATGAATAAATGCATATGGTTGAGAGAGAGAATAAATATAGGTATAGAAGAAAAGACCTTATTAAGGTCCTGTTTGGTAGAGCTTCAGATTCCAGCTTCGCCACAGATCTAAAACTTGTACGCTAAAATAAAGTGAATTAAGTTTATATTTTTATTCTAAAATGTAAATAAGATGACTCACCTAAACACTCTTAATACAGCTCCAACTCCTCGGATCTGGTGGAGCTAAGGGCCTGTTTGGGAGAGCTCCACTCCAAAAAAATCAGCTCCACTTCATCAACTCCACCGTTGAGTAGCTCCACCATAGAGTTGAAGTAGGGAAGGGAGGTGTTTGGCTTGCAAATTAGATCCAGCTTCAAGAATAAATGGTTTTGGTGTGGATATCCATTTATGCCCTTGGGTGTTGATGTAACCAGTGGCAAAGATGGGTAATTACCTCATATGTGTAACCAGTGGCAAAGGTGGGTAATTACCTAGCAACTTCACGAGTGGGTATGAAACGGTGTTTCTTGAAGTACCCCTTGAGGAGCTCCACAAAAACCATGGAGCAGCCCCCTAGATTCGCATTTTTCCTGGAGTTAGAGTTCTATGGAGCTGAGGTGTTTGGCTACACGAATTTGGAGTGGAGTTAAAAATTGAGGAGCAGAGCTCTCCCAAATAGGCCCTAAGAATACCCAACTCCAGCAGATCTATGGATCTGGTGGAAATAGAGCTCTGCCAAACATGACCTAAATCTATGTATAAATCTTTTATCTGTGAAAAAGACCATTTAAATAATAAGTCTAAAAGTGAACGGAGGGATTAGTTATAAGAACATTTGAATAACTTTGGATAAAAAAAAAGTTAATTTGCTTTGGTATTTATGCTATGGTCAGAAGGACAGATAAACATGGACGGAGGGAACAGCTAGACATAAAAGATGAGCACTTCAACTCAAGGATCCAAATTTCGGTCCGAAATCCGAAATCTTCCCCCGAGATTCAAAATACCGGTTGGTTAAAAAAATTCAAAATGCTACAGTGCATATTCAAATTTCGCCGAGATCTCGGCGTTTTCGGCCGAGATTTGTATTTTTTTTTACCGGATTTCTAATTTTTTTCATCGGATATGATTGCATTTAGGTTGAAGATCATCCACAAAAAATTTCAGATTTTTTTGACCATTTTTTGGTCGGTTCAAAACGGACTGAAATCTCAGTGATTTTGGCCGAAATCTCGGATTTCCCGGTTGAAAAAAAAACGGATTTCAAATTTGAATTTTAGATTCCGTCCGAATTTGATTTGAATTTCCGAAATCTGGCCGAGATTTCGGATTTCGGGCAGCTCCGAATTTTTTTTGAAAATGAGATTTGTAACCCTGCTTCAACTTTAGGAACACCCAGCACTCGGAATTCGTTCAGTTAGTTTGGTTAGGTTTGAATTGTATATGCAATTGTTTGCTCCGTCTGATTACAAATAATTGTTATTTTAGACATTAATATAGTCTTCAAAACACAATGTTCATCACTAATTCATATTATAATATATTTATAAAACTCAATAAAATGTTAATGTTATAAAATTACTTTTCGAGACAAATCTACACATATGATTTTTATATATCCAGTTTAAATATTTAGAAAAATATTGGTAATCAAAGGTTTGAAAGATTAATTGTACAAATGTTTAAAATAATAATTATTTATGACCAAAGGAAGTAGTATCTTTCATACAGGCGCCTTTAATCACGGAGGGTTAATTAAATCGATTGCAGTTTTCAAATAATAATGAATATAGATCTTAACTTAGATATATTTGAGAATAAAAATCCAGTGCGTTGGCAGCCATGAATCTAAGACGCTAGCAAGTAATCACAATTTCTTAAGGGATAAATAGAGAAAATAAATATTTGTTCATGATAAATCTTCAACTTCACCTTGCGGACGAGCGCTGGCTCGTTTGGCTGGGGCGAGCAACGCTCACCCAGTCCGCCCGTGTTCGAGTGCTGGCTTAGCGCGGACGCGTGTAGAGGCGGGTACAATACATGCGCGTGTGTGAGTGCGTGCGTGTGTGAGGGGTGCATGTGTAGCTCGTCTGTTGTTATTTCTTCTTAGTGAAGTGCCAGAGCTCCTAGCCAATATTAAAAAAAAATAAAAATTCTTCAGCTTCACCTTTCATATTCTTCCTGTAGCTAGCTAGCTAGCTCGGGAGTGAGATCCAGGAACTCCCACTAGCTAGAATTATCTTTCTTCCTGAAGTGAAATTGTTTGCTGTCGAAATCTATATTGTTTGCTGTCCAAATCTATACAGTATCGTATGATATAGTTGCCTAACACTGATATAGGTAAGTGGGGAGCATATATAAAACTAGAGCCTAGAAAAGCATCATTAGTTCTTTGAAGGAACAAAAGCACACTCCACATCACCAACGTCTTCTTGCAATTTTATAAGGAACTATCGTTGAACGTTCAACTTTTGTTGAATAACATGAATGGTCTAGTAGAATCAAAAGTGGCAGTAATACAACGCTACAACTAGCCAAGGGCCCTGCAATGAGAATTGGACACATTTTCTTAAAAGGAAAAAAAAAATAGAGACATTGATGCGTGATCACAAGACGGAATATGCTCAATTTCGTGTCATCCGCCAAGCATGCTCATGTAAAACAAGGGTATGCACCCGTTCCTGTTAAAGCTTAAATTCGAATATTAATTACTCGATCTATGTATGCATATATCTATGCTAACTTGTGCATAGATTTATTTTATGTGAAGTTATTGTGTTCCAAAGAGACCAGAAATGTACACGTACAGAACGTATATATGCAAAGAATGAAGTCAACTTACATATGTACATTTTACTTGAAATTTACTTGCTTTCTTTCTTTGAGTAGTGTGTATATGAGAGATATAATTGCTAAAATCAGATCATACACTACCCGATCATCTGCCAAAGTGTCTTACCATTTGGATTACCAACGATCAACATTTAGTTGCTTATTTTCCGAGTTAATGTATTGCAACATTTTTCTAAAGATACTATTGTATAATAATAATAATAATAATAATAATAATAATAATAATAATAATAATAATAATAACAACAACAACAACAACAACTTATATTAAAGCGGGGAGGATTGGAGCCCACCCAGCCATGCCACCTCAGTAGCCTTGCGAGGAGGTCATTCGGCAAAAACTGAAATTACATTCAGATTCTTTCACCGGCTCTTTTGTAAAAAAAACCCTGTAGTTTCATAATAATAATAATAATAATAATAATAATAATAATAATAATAATAATAATAATAATATCGACGATTGAGGAACAGGCCCCCGCTGAGCTTACTTAGTTGATCGAGGGACCAGCTCTGTCCCCTTCTTACATGAAGGGTCGCTTCCGAATGATGCCCAAATAGCCTGGGATCAAGGACACTCCGGGGATGACACGGAGATTTATCCTGGTTCGGGCCTCTCACTGGGGAGATAATAACCCTAAAAGGGGGTGTGTCTAAGTGCCGAGATGAGTGAGCGAATGGATCAATGACCTCTTTCTCCCTCTCAGCATCTAGGAGGTATTTATAGGTTACATGTGTATTCCCTCAATTCTAGTCCAAGCCACGAACGTTTGACCGCTGCTATCTCGGCTGCAACTGAGTCCTAGATCTACGCCACGTCCCCGTTACGTGCGCAACGGCCCTGCGTAGTGGCGCGATCCTCGCTACTCCGGCGTAACCGTCGATCACGACCATCCGACCATGCATCCCATCCCGAGCTAGGGCCGAGCTAACTCGACAAGTATGTTCGGGCCCCGCACCCGGGCACTAGCCGGGCAAGGAACTCGTGACGGCCGGGTTGGCCGAGCGACGATGCTCGGTCTTCTTGAATCATCCTCGGGAACGACCTCCGAGGGCGCACATGGTCGGGACGGGCCTGGTCCGCCGGGGCGTTATGGTAATTATGGGAGTTATCCAATCCCCGACAAATAATAATAATAATAACAACAACAACAACAACTTATATTAAAGCTGGGAGGTTTGGAACCCTCCCAACCATGCCACCTCAGCAGCCTCGTGAGATGTTCTCTGAAAAAAAAAATCAAACTTACGTTCAAGTCCTGGCTCTTTAATTTGTAAAAAAGATTATGTAGTTATATAAATTCACCGACGGGTCCTTTACTCATTTTTTTTTTGCAAAAAAAAATAAATCCAAACTTGTGTTTAGGTCATCCAACCAGCTCTTTTGTAAAAAAAGACCCCACAATTTCAAAAATTCACCGACAGGCCCTCCACCGATTTTTTACAAAGGATCCATGGTCCCGCAAATTCGCTGACGACTTCTAGATAGCACATTTTTTGAAGAAAAAAAACCCTTCAAGAAAAAACGAAATTACGTTGAGATTTTCATACATTTTTTCAGAAATAACCTTCAGACCAAATTTCGCACGACACAGCATAGTGCGTGACCCTAACTAGTATATATTACACTAATCTATATTGCACCAATTTATATTACCTACTACGACTTTTTCATAAGAAGAACAAGTAGCAACACTGAAGTATATGACCGCAACTTTTCATTTGGACTGAAGAAATATTTCGGCTTAGTTCCACACTAGTCAGTTATGCCATAGTTATACGCATGCATGTTGATGGCAGATGCCGAATTGGCATCATTTGTCATATGCAAATAAAGTTAAAGCACTCTAACGTATTTTATTCAACTCACTACAAAGCACTTTGATGTATTTTATTCAACTCACTACGTACAAGTCCAACAATTGTATGGTTCATATTAATTGTACACGTGTATGTAATAATCTGTGAGGAGTAGGACCGATGGATGGACTTGATTGAAGACAAGGGTATACCATGCTGTTTTTGTTGTTGTTAATGTATTTGATTAGCGCGCAATAATGTCCTATATGTAGCGGTGATCATGTGGATGCATGCATGCATGGTAGTAGTGAGCATGGATTCAAATCTCGGAGAGATTTTAGAAATCTCAACGGAAATTTTGGATTTTGGACCCTCCGAGATCCTAAATCTCGGCTAAGTAAAAAAAAAATTTAAAAATCAAATGCTACAGTATCCACCCAAATCTCGACGTGACCTCGGTAATTTCAGCCGAAATCTCGATGATTTCGGTCAAAATTTTGATTTTTTTTAACCAAATTTTCATTTTTCTTGGCCGGATTTGGTTGGATTTAGGGTCAAGATCATCCATAAAAATTTTCAAAAAATTTTGACGTGTTTTTGACCATTTTTTGGTCAAAACAAATTGACCGAAATCTCGGATTTCTCGGTTGAAAAAAAAATTGAATTTAAAATTTGGTTTTTAGATTTTTTTTTCTGGATTTTGCTTGAATTTTCGACATCTCTCGTTGAGATTTCGGATTTCGAGAGAGTCTGAAATTTCTATCAAAACGAAATTTTGAACCTTGGGAGTGAGTACATACTACGTACTGGTCAGTGCACGAGTACGGATGGATTGTTTGGTTCACCCTCGTGATGTGCGAGATTAGGAGCTGGAATTACAAAGACGCTATCTATATTGTTGCAAAGTCGTACGGTTTAATTTTATTTCTATACAATAAATACTCTCCTTCGCTCCTGTCAGAAAAAAAGAATAAGATGATGAGATCCTAGAAGTGGAATCACTGTATTCTTCTTTTTTTTCATTGTAATTGACTGGTAGTATATATTAGGCTGTACTACCATTAAGTTGGGAAAAATTTTTAAATAATATATTTTTTAAGAGTAATTGCGATATTAATACGCAAAAAAAATAAAATTGCAAAAATAATACTACTTCGCCAAATGGTACAGCGAAATACTAAGTAGTCGCCAAACGGCACGGTGAAATATGAGTAGTCGTCGTACCGTTTGACGACTACTTGTTACCCATAGTTAACTCTTCGCCGTTAAAGTTCATGAAAAACAAGACAACAATCACCATACGATTTGGCGACGACTAGTACTAGTCACCGACCGTTCGGCATAAATAAAATCAAAAAATTGCGATTTTCTCGAGGCATTGGCCGGTGGATGGCACAAAGCATGCATATGTACACGCATCACAACACAATTGACGGCTTGGTCCAATGGAATTTGGCTTGGAAGGAATCTAGCCAATGCATATGGATTCTTTACCGCCCAAAGTGGGATGAGCTAAGGTAAGCCCCCAGATAGGTTGGGGTTTCGTCGACCACGGCAATCATGCTGTTTAATTCTGCCCGCCGGCCGGCCCGTCGATCGGATCGTGAAATCGATCTCTCATGTCACTTTTCTCTAGGCTCCTGCCGCTGATTTGCAATGACTCGAAGCATTCATTTTGTTTAATTGTTCTACGCATCGGAATCCAATGAGAAGAGCCCGTAAAATATTGTTGTATTATTGTTCGTTCGATCTTTGGCAAATCAGCAATTCGCAAAGTGACAAGAAAAGTCTCGTGTGTAGTGTAAGATGTCGCCCCCTTTTTCTTTCATGTAGGGGAGAGAGAGACGGAGAGAGACGTTCATGCATAGGAGATCATTCTCCAATTGACGTTGGAAGGCGCCGAGGTCTCAACAATACACTAATGGTCGAAGCATGTTACACAATCGTCAGCAGGAAATTAAAACCCACTTTTGTTTTCCTCGATACCAGTGGTGGAACTAGGCGGGTTGCCTGGTATGCCCCGACACTTCTAAAAATTTGAGAAGAGGGTAAGGAGGAGGGGTGGCTATCTGGAGGCAGTGGGCTGGAGAGGCAACGATGGAGGGGAACCAGGTCCAGTTGCGCCCTCGGCCACACAGCTCACCCCGCACGATCGATTCCTGCGACCCCATCGCGCAACTCACGACGTCCACCTCATCCATGACGCCGACCTCCTCGACGGCAAACCCTGGGTGTGCGTCCTGAAGTTTGGCAGTGAAAGTGGCGGATTTGACCTTTGTGCGGTTCCAGACGAGGATGTGGCAGATGGAGGGAAAGGCAAATAGGTGGGCTTCAGCGAGGTAGGACGTGAGGGCGCCGGTGCCCACCAAGACCAGGATGGAGGGTGGCCGGGAGGGGGAGACGAGGAGAGTGGTGGCTAGCTGTCAAGGCCCCGAATTCGAGTTTGACTCATGCGGCTAGCACTAACACCAACCAATCTTTAGCCGCATTCGAGATCAATCTCTAACTTCCGAGCATATCCTAAACTACCATTTAGAAGTATCCCAAACCTAACCAAAAGTTTAGAGCTAGAAAATTTTAGATGGCAAATGTGAGTTTCATCAAAGTTTAGAGCCTCATAGTTGGAGATCTATAATGATCTAGAATGCGCGTGTTGGTTGGTTACAAACTAAGAACTTTTCTCTGTATAATGGTCAAGTTCTCTTGCCAATCCAACATCAAACGCTAATTTTAAACATGGTTCCAAGATTGAGTTCAGTGCTGAAGTTGTTTGGGATTTAGCCATAGCACTTAGCCCTTGTGTCATATGTGTGTTGGTTGTTGGGGGCAAAACAACAAATCACCAATCCTTTTCTCCCCAACCCCACGCATCAGCCACCCATGTCCTTTCTCCCAGCTCGTGCAGCACCCAAGTCCATTTCCTGGCCGAACTCCTCTTGTGGGGAGAAGCCTCCTCCATTGCAGCTCCTCTAGTTGGCGCCTCCATTCCCCCTGCAGGCCGGCTCCCTCCCTGCTCCTCCCTGGCCGACGTCCTCCCCAGCAACCCCCAAGGCCGGCGCCCTCCCTGCTCCTCCAAGCCGGCTTCCTTCTTCCCCCTCTTCCTCCCCATGGCTCCTCCTTGTAGGAGGCAAAGGTAAGACTCCCCATGGATAGATCTAGTCCTAGAAGGTCTTCTCCTGCTGTTTTTGGGCGCCTAGGTCTGATTTGGGGAAAGTTTTGGAGGGAAACAACAACTCTAGGGTTTGGAGGAAAATCCTGATTTTCGAGTAGATTTTTATAGCTGCTATTTTTCGTCTTTTTGAGCAAGTTAGAAGCTTCATATCTCGGGACGGATGAAGAATTAGTTGTAGATAATCGAATTATCTTTCATTTCCAACCAGAATCGCTCGATTTCATTAATCCAGCTGAAAGTTATGACTGATTTGGTACAGACTGTCCAGAGTGGGTGCAAATCTCGCAGGGCTACTGTTTTGCTCAGTTTTGGGGGAGTTAATCTATTTGATGTTCAGTTGGGGTTAGGGGGAATTGTAGGTAAGATTCTTATGCTCAATTAGAAAATGGGAGCACTCATTTTGGTTGAGTAGTTAAAAAGTTATGCTCATTTGATATCCATGCTGTGCTGAAACTCTGAAAATGTTAGATGCTGAAAATTCAGAACTTTGGGGCTGAGGTTCAGAGTACAGTCCGAGGACTTTAAATCTGTATTCTGAATGTTTGGATGTAGAATAAAGGTAGAACATCCTTTTGTGGTCATTTAGAGTCCAAGAAGTCGATTTTTGGATTAACCATTCGAAAGTTATGCTTGTTGGAGAAGAATGCTTGCATTTTAAAATTGTTGCGTGGATGCATTTAACATTTCAGCTCATATGCACTGCATGCATCTCATTCCATATGCATTGTTATCGTGTAGAGAACGATCACGCGGAGGGTGACATGACCGTGGCCGAGAGGGAACTTGAGGAGCAAACTGTGGTTGAAAATCCAGCAGAAGCTCAAGGCAAGCACCTAAGCATATTCAACCTTATATGTAAATTTTATTTTGGTGAATGAATTGCTTATTGGATGACTAATTCATGCATTAGGAGTTGAATGGTGGGATTGGTACTATATCCCATTTGTTGCACATACACTCCTTCATACTTGTTGAACACCTCCTTTGGAGCTAGTCTATGGGTAATTATATTGTGTACATGCTTAGTTTGCTTAGATGTCGGGTATGGGCCAGGTGGCGGATGGTTCCATCACTTGAGAATACTTATTTCACACTATTGGGCTGTAATGGATAGGGTTATGTTTGGAAATGTGAAATTGAGACCGGGCGAGAAGATTGGATCATTTGAGCGTGGAGACTCAAAGGTTGTAGCCTCGCCTGTGTCGGTTAAGGACCGATCCGTTGTTTGCCTGTTGATCGAGCACACCTTGTTGATCGCATGCCTGATATAATGGTACGGTAAGCCAGCCTTTCATGGCATACTGCTCAATGGGTCATGCCTTCATGCGGTTGGACGTGGTTGAGGGCGAGGCTTAGGCCGACTCTCGAGGGCTAAGCAAGGCTTGGGCCGCTCGAGGGGGTGCTAGGTGCTCGGACCGCATGAAGATGGTTCAACGAGTATGTATGGATGGGAGGAGGGTTGACATGAGGTTCCCTTGTGGCACATGTCGTGCGATTGATGATCCCCTGCAGGGTGAGTAAGTGATTCGAATTGCCGCGCTCTTGAATCTGAGCACGCTTGTATCATCTGACATTTCAGCGTAGTAACAACTTAAACTTGAAGCTAGTTGGTATATTGATGGTTATACTTGTTCATGAATTACTTGCTTTTCTTTAATGTTTAATTTCAGATTTCACACTAGTAATAGGTGCTGTTCAAAAGTGCTATAAAACATGTGAATGGAGTAGTAGAATGTAATCATGCAACAAAGTTAAGCTTTTCCGTACTTTTATCTTAAGCTTATTCCTTGCTACATCCAATGCATATTCTTTCGAGTTGGTCATATATGGACCACGGGTAAGTCTTGCGAGTACCTTTTGTACTCATGCTTCTGCTTTGTGGTTTTCAGGTGAGGGCAAAGAAGGATGTGAGTTCTGTCCGTATTGCCTCTCGATGACCGGGCGGGGCACCGAATAGAGGCTAAGCTCGACGATACAAACGCCCGGAAGTGTTCAAGGGCAGGACACTTCCGGAGATGTCATACTTTTGGTTTAATTTGGTGGCTGTGCATTCATTTTGTTGTATAGTTAGCCTTTAACTATATCATGTCTAGGCTTGAATACTTGGCTGTTTCTGTTGTTGAACCTTGATATATTATGGGGCTCATCTCATGCTTTGTATGTTGCTCCTATCCATATCGATATTATGCTATGTTGTTGTTGTGGTGTCATGTGTGGATAAGATAATTGTTCTTCTGTCTGCTGAGTGGATGTCCTCACTTCCTGAGGCATCATGCTGAAATTTTGTAGAAATCCCGAGTTTAGGTAGGATCTTATTATTGTCTGTTTTGCGAGTTAAAATCTGTTGTTGTGAGTTCTTGCCATGTGTGGTTGTCTGGTTTGTCTTTGTGCTTTGGTTTTTAGTCATTTTGTTGTGCTTCCGCAGTTGCGTTTCTAGTCGTAAAGTTTTGGGTTCGTTGCCCCCTTTATGCAAATTGAGTTGATATGGTAATGTAAACCGGTATGCGGGGCGATCTTGGGCGAGCTTCGGGTCGCATACCGGGAGAATACCGGGATTGTTGTCCAGTTATTCGAATGGTCTCACTGTTGCCTCAATTGGGCTTGGGTGCTAGCATTGCGAGCGCCATCGGCGATCCGTTGCTAGCCTCCAAATCTGATGAGGGGGACCGAGCATTCAATAACCCGAGGACGGTCTGGGCGGCTCCTGACACTAGCGAGGAGACGACAGCGATGCGGAGGAGGGTGAGCGCAGAGGTGAGGGAGACCTTGCAGGCGAAGCTGAAGAGGGAGATGGCAACATGTACGGAGGGGAGGTGCTAGGAATTTGTGGGGAAGGTGGTGACACCCTTGAGGGCGAGTTAGGGGAGCAAGGGGTGTGCACAGTAGGACGACATGAGGAGGACAGACGAGGAGGGCATGGTAGGGAGCGGGAAGGAGACATGGTGCGGGCAGTGGATGCTGCCGGAGAAGGCGGGGAGGCCGGCACGAAGATGGGAGATCAGGAACGGGAAGGGGAGGAGGGAGTTGTAACATCCTGAAATATAAATAAATGAAATGATCTTTTTGTAAATCCAAAAATCCAAATTTCCTTTTTACTATTCTTATTTTGGACTTAATTTCAAAAAGAAAAGCAATATTTAGGTTTAGAAAAGAGTGAAAGTAAAATGGTAGAAGTAATCTGGTAGTAAAAGTTTTTACCCAAAGCATTTTGGTATGCAACAACTTTACCAAAGTCAAAACGTAGATTGGAGCATTAATGTATGGGAAATGATTTGACTTTCATTGATTGACATGGATTGATTGGTATGCAACAATTGAATTTGGGCCTCTAACTTCTTCCTAAATTCGACATGGATTTTATCCAAGTCTCCCTTAATCTCAGCACATCGCAAGCAACTATCTTGTAACTTAGCTAGTAAGTCCTTAGCAAGTTCAGTACACTTCACTTTTAAAGCATCATTATCACATTTTAGTTGCCTATAGCCCTCACATGAGGTGACTGAGTCCTTAGAAGCATGCAGTTCAAGTTTATCATGTCTAGCGGCTAGCTTTCTAATGTGAGTGCCCATGGCATCAATTTCAGACAGCAATTTTGGGCAATTTTCACAAGATGCATTAGTATGAGCATGAAGAAAACTAGCATATATAGGAATAGTATTAACAGGAGTAGTGCTATCATTCTTCAACATAAGGCCCTCAACCTTACAAAGCACACTATCATGCATGGTCCTTAGGTTCTCAAGCTCCACAAGCAAAGCATTGCAAAGAATACAGTCATCAACATCACAGGAGAAATCAAATCTAAGTGAAGCTAACTGTGAGGACCCCCCCTTCCTATACCGTACTGTACGCCGTCTACTGTAGCGTATAGCACCGTATAGCAACAGGAAGCCTCGACACCGGAGATCTAAATCTAAAAATTCGATCGACGGGATCGAACCCTTAGCTTCGGACCGGTGCTCAGACGCATCGATCATCGATCCCTGGATCAAGAGCCCAATATCGCTGTACCAACAACACGAGTATCAATGCACGGAAGAATAAACTACGATAATTTACATAACGGGTGTAAATCTTACACGAGTACATTACGTAATCCAAAAGAAGTAAAGCGGCAATGAAACAAAAGAAAGACAACCAGCCCAGTGCCCGACCACCCCACAAAGCTCTTGGCGAGGGAGGGACTACGGCCGCAACACTCGCGAGAAAAGGGGCTCGCCATCATCCGACATCATCATTACCTTCCTCTGTGGAAAAAGGGTTAGCGACAACGATGAGTACACGTATGTACTCGCAAGACTTTAGTGTATGGAAATATGAATAAATGCAGGCTGATTCAACAGGATAAAGCTTCTACATCGGGTTAATTGCGTAAATTTGGATTTAAAACAGTTCATCGAAAAGTAATACATAATTTGAAAGACAGCAGTTTGAATAAAACATATTTACAAGATATTTAGCAATCGAGCTCCACAACCACCATCCATGGTCGCGCCGGGATACGAATCGACATCCATACATAATCCCATCGAGAATCATATACACATATTCACAATTCCATCAAGTACCATTCCACCACATACTTTATACCGACTCGAAATAGATTTTCATTTTCAAAACCAAACCAAATCTCTATACTTGATATGATTAGAGAAGATTGCTCATAACCGTGAGCACGGCTAATCGATTAGAATTATTTGATACTCTGCAGAGTTTGCGCACTTTACCCAAACACAACTCGGACTTGCATCCCTGTCATCCAGGGTACACGCGATACAAGAGGTATCCGATATACAAGAATGATCTAATCTTTCCCATCGATGAGGTTATAGCCACACACCAGACCCGGTGACGACAAATACAATACTATGGCGATAATAGTCCAACCACCACTCAGGCGGCCACGGAATACTCATCGTGACGACGGCGAATTGTTGGCAGCGGCATTACCCCATAGCAAGGCGTACACCGTTGTATCAACAAACATGAATCGAGCGATTCCTCGCTGCAAAAGTACAAGCGCACACACGGCGCGCATACACGGGTCGTGAGGACACACACACCGCGCTTGACTGCTCAACACAGGGAAAAGGTCCACTCTTCGGCCTACCAACAGGCATGGCTATCCCCTCACACTTCAAGTACTAGAATAGGCTGCCCCATCCCAGCATTGCGCGGTTGCACGGTGTTCAATTCAAAAACCGTCACAAGTTCGGTCCTTATATTTTTGCCTAGTGACTCAAGCGGGAACTCCACTTAACTCGCCAACCAATCGCCACCATGTTTAACTAGCACATATTATACCTCCCGCCAAGTCTAATTACCAACTAGACACTTCACATTTTTACCAATATACCTTTACGATTCACATTTCCAAAACTTTTCCCAAACCAATTACATTTATCATAATTTTGAGCATTTGGTAAGGACTGACTTTGCTCACCTCTATTGCAGTGTCTAAGCGTATGCAATTACTAAATCGTTTATACCCAAGTGACATTTTATTAAATTGTCTAACCCTACTAAGGTTATCAATGATCTCAGGAATTAATTGAGGGAAACCACCAAATCAGGGTATATCTACCATTCCCACAAACTAGCAATTTCTTGAATATAAACAATGCATATAGTTTGAGAAATCAAAGTAGACATCGTGAAATATAGGTTTCAAGATGGTCAAAGGAGGTGCTTGCCTTGTTGTTGCACTTCGTGATGTCCGGATGATGCTCGAGTTGTTCGAGGCGAAGCCCGACTCGCTAACCTCTAATCGGTCAAAGCAACAAAACGACGTAAAGAAATACAACTTAGCAAAAGAAAGTTTTAAATGCACCATGAAGTGCATGCAATACACAAGAACGAAGTACAACCAAGAAACCCTGAAGAAACAACGCACTTTCGGACAACACAACACGATCGACCGAACAGCCCTAACCCGGACAAATCGGGTTTTGCATCCAGACGATCCGGATAGGCCGGACACTCCGGACCGTTTCGCCCGGATACTCCGGTCCTAGGGCGTGTGGTCCAACTCGACGAGGAGACGGAGACCTTACCACTTCCTACAACTTCACCGCGACCCGATCTACGACTTTCGTACACCTAGCTAACCGTATGGATTTACGAACTTGCCTTTTCTACGATAAAACGCCGCTAACCCGCCAAACCTCTAACTCACACCAACAACTTCTTAAATCGACATTACTACTACCCGATCTACCACTCTAGCATACCACATTCACTAATCCAAAACCCATTTTCAACCCTAGAACCACTACACCCAAAACCCTAGAATCCAAGTTCAACCCTAGCCTCCCAAATCCAAACCTAAGTTCTAATCCCACCATGAACGACTCTAGAACCCAAGAATCCCGCGAATCAAACCCTAAGAGAAAAGCTTACCTCCAAGGAAGATGGAGGAGGAGCAACGCCGGGTGGAGGATGGGGAATGACGGCTTGGGGAGGAGCACACCGAGATGGAGGAGTCACCGGGGAGGTTCTGCACGGTGGCTCGCCGGAGAGGAGCTCGGGGTGGTGGAGAGAACACCAAGGAAGTGGGGAAACCAAAATAGAAGAAGAAAGAATGGAAGGGAGCCACGAAATGGGACTTTTATACAAAACCCCACGCCAATACCGGACTCTCGGACTCAACCCGAGACTCCGGGTTGGGGTCTTCAGTAACACTAACCCGGACACTCGGGACATTGGTCCGACACTCCGGTTGGACCGCTTCGCCAGCCCAATCCGGACACTCGGACTTTGTCCGACATTCCGGGTTGGATCCGATACTCCGGACATCCCGAACTTTTGAACTTGGGCCTTGACGGCTAACGCTTCAGGTTGATTACTAATTGTCCCAAAGTATTTTGAAAGTTAATAGGGTCACAGGCACTTGCCCAACCTAATTCGAATTTACTTATGAGCGAAATTACTTAAGTTGAAGGGTTCTTTCGATCCCAAGCAAGTATGTTCACTCAAGACACGAAAATACACAAGCACGTGTATTATTGAACAGCGTTTGAGTACAAATGTACAAGTGGCTTGAGTATAGAAATACTCGGGATATTACAGTCTACCCCTTACAAAAATCTCGTCCTCGAGATTGCTAATTCTCTCGAAGAAATTCGGGGTATTCTCGCTCGAATATGGTCTTCACGCTCCCACGTGGCTTCATCTTCGAATGGTTGCTCCATCGACCTTGAGCATCTTGATAACCTCGATTGCGAGTGTGACGCTCACTGTCTCGAGAATACGGATTTCGATACTCTCGTCACGAAAGATCAGCCGCAAATCAAGATGGTCCAATTGGGTAACTTCCGATGGAACCCTAAGACTCTTCTTCAATTGGGACACGTGGAACACATCGTGAATGTCCGAAAGATGTGGCGGTAGCTCAAGCCGATAAGCCACAACACCAACCTTCTCAAAAATCCGGAACGGACCGATGTATCGCGGGGCTAGCTTCCCGCGGACTTGAAATCTGCGAGTACCGCGGAGTGGTGAGACCTTGAGATAAACAAAGTCACCCACCTCAAAACTCAACTCGCGGCGTCGACGATCAGCATAGCTCTTCTGACGAGACTGAGCTTCTCTCAGCCGGTCTCGAATCAAGCTAACTTGCCTTTCAGCCTCTTCAATCATGGCTGGCCCGAAGAATTGCCTCTCACCAACCTCGGACCAAAACAGTGGTGTTCTGCACTTCTTGCCATAAAGAGCCTCGGCGACATCTCAAGACCGACTTGATGATCGTTGTTGTAGGAGAACTCAGCAAATGGCAAGCATTTCTCCCACGACTTGCTGTAGCACAGCACACAAGCCCTTAGCATGTCTTCAAGGATTTGGTTTGCCCTTTCCGTCTGTCCGTCAGTTTGGGGATGGTAAGCTGTACTGAAGGATAGCTTAGTGCCAAGAATGGACTGCAAACTCTCCCAAAATCTGGAGGTGAACTGCGAACCACGGTCAGAGATTATGACTTTTGGAACTCCATGGAGCCGAACAATATTCTGCAAATAGAGTTCCGCTAGCTTGGCTCCAGAATAGGTGGTATGAACTGGAATGAAATGAGCTACCTTGGTCAGACGGTCAATGATCACCCAAATAGAGTCGTGACCGGTGGAGGACCTTGGTAGACCGGTAATGAAATCCATCCCAATCTCTTCCCACTTCCACTCAGGGATCTGCAATGGCTGAAGTAATCCGGCTGGCCTTTGATGTTCAGCCTTGACACGCTGGCACACATCACAATGCGCCACATGAGCCGCGATCTCCTTCTTCATACCTGGCCACCAGAATTGCCTGCGAAGGTCCTGGTACATCTTGGTGCTGCCAGGATGGACAGAGAGAGGAGTATCATGAGCTTCTGACAGGATCAACCCCTTGATCTCAACATTATCAGTGACATACACCTGCTGCCCATGCAAGATCAGCCCATTGGACTTCACAGAAAAACCTGGAGATGCGCCATTTTCAGTCAACTGGCGTCTAATCTCAATCACAGCATCATCTTGTAGTTGAGCTGCCTGAATCTGAGACTCTAGAGTGGGTTGTACGGCTAAAGCAGAAACGTAACCATACTCAACCACTTCTAGATTGAGCTTCTGAAACTCTTCAACCAGCTGAGACTGGCCAATGACACCCAAGGCATTCACTGTGTGCAGCTTGCGACTGAGGGCATCTGCAACCACATTCGCCTTGCCAGGATGGTAATGAATACCCAAATCATAGTCTTTGATCAGCTCTAGCCATCGACGCTGTCTCAAATTCAGATCTGGCTGCGAAAAGAAGTACTTTAAGCTTTTGTGGTCGGTGTAGATCTCACATCTGGTTCCGACGAGATAATGTCGCCACAACTTGAGAGCATGAACAATTTGCAAGCTCCAAATCATGCGTCGGGTAATTGGCTTCATGAGGCTTTAGGCGTCGAGAAGCATAAGCAACCACTTTGCCCTCCTGCATCAACACACAACCAAGTCCAAGGCAGGATGCATCACAATAGACATCGAAGTTCTTGTGAATGTCGGGAAGGACCAACAACTGTGCGATGGTGAGTCTATTCTTCACTCCTGAAAACTGGACTCACAACCAGGTGACCACTCGAATTTCTTCTCCTTCTTGAGTAGCGTTGTCATTGGCTTAGCAATTTTGGAGAAATTCTCGATAAACCGGCGATAGTATCCGGCAAGACCGAGAAAACTCCGAATCTCAGGGACATTGCGGGGCTGCTCCCAATTGAGTACGTCTTGTACCTTGCGTGGATCAACTGCTACCCCATCTTCTCGACAGACATGCCCCAGAAACTCCACTTGCTTGAGCCAGAACTCGCACTTACTGAACTTGGCATACAACTGATGCTCGCGAAGCTTGCTAAGCACCATATGCAAGTGAAGTGCGTGCTCATCATCATCCTTAGAGTATATGAGGATGTCATCAATGAACACCACCACAAATCTATCAAGGAACTCCATGAAGACTTTGTTCATCAGATTCATGAAGGTGGCTGGTGCATTGGTGAGGCCAAACGAAACAACTGTGTACTCGTACAGACCGTAGCGAGTGGTGAATGCGGTCTTCACGATATCCTCCGGACGGATCTTGAGCTGAAAATAGCCGGATCTCAAGTCTATTTTGGAGAAAACTCGAGCTCCGCCTAATTGGTCAAACAAATCATCGATCCGAGGGAGAGGATACTTGTTCTTGACAGTGACCTCATTCAACGACCGGTAATCAACGCACATGCGAAGAGTGCCGTCTTTCTTCTTCACAAACAGAACTGGGCTGCCCAGGAGAAGAAGCTGGGACGAATGAACCCCTTCTCTAATCGCTCCTTGAGCTGAATCTTCAACTCGATCAGCTCATCGGCGGGCATCTGTCTGACGGACGCTTAGAAATTGGAGAAGTGCCAGGTAAGAGATCGATGATGAACTCCAAATCACGATCAGGTGGCAAACCTGGCAGCTCATCAGGGAACACATCAGGGTACTCACACACCACCGTACTGATCGTCCCGAGCAGAGAAAACGAGCAAAGATCGCTGCACGCTTCTTTGGAGCAGAAGAAAAGGTAACGACAATGCCATCGTGGTTGACTAATGAAAGCGGATCTCCTGGCACAATCAATATGCCCTCGATGCTTGGACAGCCAGTCCATACCCGAATCACATCAAGACCTGACGTCTCAATGTTGATAAGATCACCCGAAATTCTACCCCATTGATCTCAATTCTAACCCCTGGACTCACAAGCTCGGCGATCAAAAGCGGATCCAGCGAGCGGATCAACAAGTACTTCTCGAGGTACAAAGAACAGACCTCATGCTGAACAACAAAGCGTGAAGAAATAAAGGAATGCGACGCTCGAGTCAAATAATACTAAAGGCGGGTACGGAATGAGCAGATAACGTACCCAACACCACATCTGAGCTGCTGCTTTGCCTCCTCTGCGGTGGCTACATTCAGCGGCCATGGCCCGAGCTGAAGCTGCACGGAACCGGGCGCCCTGATTGCCCACTCCCACGCCCACCGTGACCACTGGGACGGGCCGTGCACTCGAAGCCGTCATTTCTTCGCTGCCGCTTGCTCGGACAAGCATCGCGAAGTGGCCCTTCCGGCCGCAGGAGAAGCAAGTGATATGGCCAAATGGATTACGGGACCCCAAGCTGTATCTTGGCGGCTAGGTGATCGCACCGAACTCTGGGCGTGGCGAGGAGGTAAGCCACAGGACCTCTGAATCAAGCGGCGCTGGAAGGCCGGAAGCCGATCGAGTGAAGGTGCGAGTCTGGAAGGTCCGCCGCCGACCGCCGAGCTGCCCACTTGCGCTATGCGGCTCTCCATAAGCGCCTTGGCGCCATCCTCAATGCTAATGGCCTTGCCCACCAAGACCTGCAGGCTAGGAATGTCATGACCGGCGAGCCGAAACGGATCTCCTCGGTGAGGTGCTCCTTGAACAATGTCACTCTCCTAGCCTCGGTGGTCACCTCATCGACAACATAGCGTGACAAATGGTTGAAGCGGTGGAGGTAGTCCATCAACGCCATAGACCCTGGCGAAGGTCGTAGAACTCCCGCTTCTTGATCTCGATCAAGCCCATTTGGAACATGGAAGGAGCGAAGGCGGTCTTGAACTCTGCCCATGTGGTGACTGATCTGCAGGCGGCGAACAGCCTGGCCGCTCCACCACGGCCGCCGTCCCTGGAGGTAGTAGGCGGTGTCTTGAACCTTCTCCGCATCGGTGCAACCGACTAACTCCAACTTCCTCCATGTCGCTAAGCCAATCCTCTGCCTCCATCGGATCTGTAGTCGAAGAAAAGCTCGGCGGTCGAGTTATTGGAACTCCGACAACCGAAGGCTTCTGCTGGCTGTTCTTGCCCTCGACGGCTGGACCATCAGCTCCATGAGCCGAGTCTGCCGCAACATGAGTGCAGCCATGTCGGGAGCAGGAGGAGGTGGAGGAGCTCCTCACTCTGGGCATGTAGCCGAGATCGAGCCCACTGACCCACCAAGAGGGACCCGCGATCGTTGGGCCCTGCTCCCCATCAAGATCGCCACGCTCTCCAAAGATCATCACCGCTGGAAGCGCACGAATCGTTTCTCCTTCGGGAGGCATCTGAAATGCACAGTTGAGTCAACTAATCAGGCAAATCAAGTGCGTAATGATTGATCCCAAAGGATGCACTCATAAACACAAACACACTACAAGCATTCATTCAAAGAAGCATAAGAACCAATTCAAAAACCAACTCAGGGAAAGCGACAAATAACCCCTAATTACAACCACAAACATCTATCCTTAACCCATTCTTAGCTAAAACCGCATTCCTCTTAATCCTTTTGAACAAGATAGAAGAAGGAAACAAATTTTTGAAATTTGGATTAAGATCAGATTCATTTTGAAGAGTAGATAAGCGAAAAGCTATAGAATGGACAAGAATAGCATTCTACACTTTGAAAATAGAGTTTTGTACTTCAAAATAAATTTTGAGAAGAAAAATCATCCCTAAGTCTAACGTCCAGGCTAACTAAGTCCTCCTGCGGTCAATGGCTCGATACCTGTGAGGACCCCCTTCCTATACCGCATCAGACGCCGTCTCATCAGAAGCGTATAGCACCGTATAGCAACAGGAAGCCTCGACACCGAGATCTAAATCTAAAAATTCGATCGACGGATCGAACCCTTAACCGGACCCGGTGCATCAGACGCATCGAGCATCGATCCCTGGATCAGTAGCCCAATATCGCGTACCAACAACACGAGTATCAATGCACGGAAGAATAAACTACGATAATTTACATAACTGGGTGTAAATCTTACACGAGTACATTACAGAATCCAAAAGAAGTAAAGCGACAGCGGAAACAAAAGAAAGACAACCCGGCCAGTGGCTGACCACCCCACAAAGCTCTTGGTGGAGGAGGGACTCTGGCCGCAACACTCGCAGAAAAGGGCTCGCCATCATCCGGGACATCATCATTACCTTCCTCTGTGGAAAAAGGGTTAGCAGCAACGATGAGTACACGTATGTACTCGCAAGACTTTAGTGTATGGAAATATGAATAAATGCAGGCTGATTCAACAGGATAAAGCTTCTACATCGGGTTAATTGCGAAAATTTGGATTTAAAAGCAGTTCATCGAAAAGTAATACATAATTTGAAAGACAGCAGTTTGAATAAAACATATTTACAAGATATTTAGCAATCGAGCTCCACAAAGCCACCATCCATGGTCGCGGCTGGGATACGAATCGACATCCATACATAATCCCATCGAGAATCATATACACATATTCACAATTCCATCAAGTACCATTCCACCACATACTTTATACCGACTCCGAAATAGATTTTCATTTTCAAAACCAAACCAAATATCTATACTTGATATGATTAGAGAAGATTGCTCATAACCGTGAGCACGGCTAATCGATTAGAATTATTTGATACTCTGCAGAGTTTGCGCACTTTACCCAAACACAACTCGGACTTGCATCCTCGCTATCCAGGGTACACGCGATACACGAGGTATCCGATATACAAGAATGATCTATTCTTTCCCATCGTTGAGGTTATAGCCACACCCCAAAGACCGGTGACGACAAATCCACTACTATGGCGATAAGAGGCCAACCACCACTCGGCGGCCACGGAATACTCATCGTGACGACGGCGAATTGTTGGCCGCGGCATTACCCCATAGCAAGGCGTACACCGTTGTATCAACAAACATGAATCGAGCGATTCCCTGCTGCAAAAGTACAAGCGCACACACGAAGGCGCATACGGCGGGTCGTGAGGACACACACCGCGCTTGATCGCTCAACACAGGAAAAGGTCCACTCTTCGCCTACCAACAGGCATGGCTATCCCTCACACTTCAAGTACTAGAATAGGCTGCCCCATCCCAAAGATTGCGCGGTTGCACGGTGTTCAATTCAAATCCGTCACAAGTTCGGTCCTTATATTTTTGCCTAGTGACTCAAGCGGGGAACTCCACTTAACTCGCCAACCAATCGCCACCATGTTTAACTAGCACATATTATACCTCCCGCCAAGTCTAATTACCAACTAGACACTTCACATTTTTACCAATATACCTTTACGATTCACATTTCCAAAACTTTTCCCAAACCAATTACATTTATCATAATTTTGAGCATTTGGTAAGGACTGACTTTGCTCACCTCTATTGCAGTGTCTAGCGTATGCAATTACTAAATCGTTTATACCCAAGTGACATTTTATTAAATTGTCTAACCCTACTAAGGTTATCAATGATCTCAGTGGAATTAATTGAGGGAAACCACCAAATCAGGTATATCTACCATTCCCACAAACTAGCAATTTCTTGAATATAAACAATGCATATAGTTTGAGAAATCAAAGTAGACATCGTGAAATATAGGTTTCAAGATGGTCAAAGGAGGTGCTTGCCTTGTTGTTGCACTTGGTGATGTCCGGATGATGCTCGAGTTGTTCGAGGCGGCCCGACTCGCTAGCCTCTAATCGGTCAAAGCAACAAAAGCAGGAAAGAAATACAACTTAGCAAAAGA
The DNA here is from genome assembly GCA_036346355.1 of Rhipidocladum racemiflorum. Taxonomy (NCBI): domain Eukaryota; kingdom Viridiplantae; phylum Streptophyta; class Magnoliopsida; order Poales; family Poaceae; genus Rhipidocladum; species Rhipidocladum racemiflorum. The sequence goes on along the minus strand of CM070570.1, from coordinate 30,091,022 downwards.
AAGTTTTAAATGCACCATGAAGTGCATGCAATACACAAGAACGAAGTACAACCAAGAAACCCTGAAGAAACAACGCACTCGGACAACACAACACGACCGGACCGAACAGCCTAACCGGACGATCCGGGTTTTGCATCCGGACAGTCGGATAGGCCGGACACTCCGGACCGTTTCGCCCGGATACTCCGGTCCTAGGGCGTGTGGTCCAACTCGACGAGGAGACGGAGACCTTACCACTTCCTACAACTTCACCGCGACCCGATCTACGACTTTCGTACACCTAGCGAACTGTAAGGAGTTCGAACTAGCCGATTCTACGAGAAAACGCCGCTAACCCGCCAAACCTCTAACTCACACCAACAACTTCTTAAATCGACATTACTACTACCCGATCTACCACTCTAGCATACCACATTCACTAATCCAAAACCCATTTTCAACCCTAGAACCACTACACCCAAAACCCTAGAATCCAAGTTCAACCCTAGCCTCCCAAATCCAAACCTAAGTTCTAATCCCACCATGAACGACTCTAGAACCCAAGAATCCCGCGAATCAAACCCTAAGAGAAAAGCTTACCTCCAAGGAAGATGGAGGAGGAGCAACGCCGGGTGGAGGATGGGGAATGACGGCTTGGGGAGGAGCACACCGAGATGGAGGAGTCACCGGGAGGGTTACCACGGGTGGCTCGCGGAGAGGAGCTCGGGGTGGTGGAGAGAACACCAAGGAAGTGGGGAAACCAAAGTAGAAGAAGAAAGAATGGAAGGGAGCCACGAAATGGGACTTTTATACAAAACCCCACGCCAATACCGGACTCTCCGGACTCAACCCGGAGACTCGGGTTGGGGTCTTCAGTAACACTAACTCGGACACTCCGGACATTGGTCCGACACTCCGGGTTGGACCTTCGGCCAGCCCAATCCGGACACTCGGACTTTGTCCGACATTCGGGTTGGATCCGGATACTCCGGACATCCCAGAACTTTTGAACTTGGGCCTTGACGGCTAACGCTTCCAGGGTTGATTACTAATTGTCCCAAAGTATTTTGGAAGTTAATAGGGTCACAGGCACTTGCCCAACCTAATTCGAATTTACTTATGAGCGAAATTACTTAAGTTGAAGGGTTCTTTCTGATCCCAAGCAAGTATGTTCACTCAAGACACGAAAATACACAAGCACAGTGTATTATTGAACAGCGTTTGAGTACAAATGTACAGTGGCTTGAGTATAGAAATACTCGGGATATTACACTAACTCCCATGTCAAAGTATCTACTTCCTTCTCTAGCTCCATATACATAGCTCTAGTTCTAGCATGAAATTTTCCCAAGCTAGCATCTCAACCGTTTCCTTGTCTTCTAGACTCACAGAACTTCGTCTCCAATCATCCTCCGACGATCCCCAATGGTTTGGACCTCGGCGCACCTAACCTAGTCCCGGTCATCCTCCGCCTCACCATAACGATTGTTTCTGATCAGCAATAGTAATGGTTCGCCTTATCTGTTAATGTACTATTCATAGTCAATCTTGTGTAATTCCTCTTTACTGTAAATACAAACTTATGATATATCAATAAACTCAATGTTGCACTTTAACCTCATGTAATGATTGTTTCTGATCAGCAATAGTAATGGTTCGCCTTATCTGTTAATGTACTATTCATAGTCAATCTCATTAATTAAAGTTAATCATTTCATGGTTCAAAGGTGTTCACACTAATTTCTTTAACTAGTCAAGGAATCCTCATGATCAATCTAGTATTCTCAAGATTTATATTAGGGAATTTTATCTTCTTACCATTATCTCCTACAAATTTCCTTTTCCTAAATTCTAAAATCCAATTATCTTTTAGCAAGATATCTATTAAAAGCTTTTAAATTTCAGGAAGAACAATAATAAATTAAATTTATATTTTCATATTTTATTTTTACTGTTTAGTAAATTTCGGGATGTTACAACAATGTACAAATTGATATGCAATAAACCTTAGATAGTGCCCAAGAAATTCTCAAATTCTCGGCAAACCCGGTACTACCGCCCAACTGAGGTTTGTAGGACCGCAAGTCCGGTGCTACCGCTGTCAGTTGGCCGGTAGCACCGCTTGCATGAAAATCTCGAGAGCAACCCTATCTAGAATAAAGCTACCGCCCGTTGGGGCCGGTAGTACCCAACAAGGCCCGGTAGTGCCGCACCTTGGTACTACCTTCAGTACACCCTTCAAAGGCCAGTGCTACCGCCACCACAAGGTCGGTAGCATCGCTGGCCTGTACTACCGCCACTTGTGGCCGGTAGTACCGTCTGAGACTGACAGCACTCAAATTGTTTCGAAATTCAAATGCAATTCAAATCAAACTCAAACATGAACACTACAAACTGAAAATACTATCAATTACTCATCACTAATAAGGATAGACCTCCACATTTTCTTTCACAATCACGCTTTCAGGAGATTAATTAATCAGCTGTATTTTCATCTGACGGCGGCAAAAAGATATTGGGGCTGTTTGGTTTGTATCCATTTGTTGCCAATGCTTGCCATGCCAAATTTTGGTAGTGTTGACCAAATTTGGCAAGCATTTGGTTTGCAACCAAATTTTGGCTAGATTCTTTTCTCCATTGGCTAGCCAAATTTTCCTAGTTCATTTTCTAGCCAAAAGTTGGCCAAACTTTGGCCACCAATTTGGGCACCAAAATTTGGCTAGCCAAATTTTGGCATGGCATGGCTTGGCAAATTTGGCCTCAAACCAAACAGCCCCATTGACATGTTGTATATGGGTCGATCAATTACTGTTTGCAATCAGCAGCTGCCCGACTAATACACCATACAACATGTGCACAAGCGTTGCCGTTTCTTTCCTTTCATGACACCATTGCTGCCCTTTTCACACAACAGCTAGCAAGTACCAACCAAGAAACAGTCAAAAGAGACAGCCGCATGATCGCCGGTGTGGAGATGGACACATTCCGCAATGGCAGGCGATTGCATGCAGCATAGGGCGGGGAATTCGAAGCCCAGTTAGAAACGTATACAGATAACTAAATTAGAGGTGGATCTACGGCGCAAGTTACATCGACATTCTTCAGTTCAACACGCACGTTTCATCTAACATATAATCATATAATCATTTTATTATAAACTATAAATTAGCGTTACGAGTTTACAGAGTTTATAATGATCCGGTGTCGTGATATTTTTCTTTTCTTGATCCGCACATGGCCTAAATAGAGTAGGCATTTGGCTGACAAGCTAGCAGCTAGCACTAGAGAGAGAGAGAGAGAGGGAGAGGGAGAACGAGCGGAAAAGGACAATGCGCGCGCGACACAATATGCGCTCGGCGATCCGTCGATCGTTCGGGAGCGTGCAGGTGAGACGGCTTGTAGCGGCACTGGGTGTCAGCGTGGCCCCGTCGCTTCGCCCACTGCCAGTGCCCTGCCGATCGAGGCGCGCACTGCCCTGCCTCGGGTAAGTTGAATCGAGTCCAACTGGAAGCGCTCTGCTCTGCTCTGCTGCCTGCGTGATTTCTGTGGGAGGATGGTGGCGACGACGAAGCTAGCAGAGACCAAACAAATCAGTCGGCTGATCCCCTCGCGCTCTCGGCAGCGCTAGACTGGACTGCTAGTAGATGCTTTGGTTGGGCCAAGAAAGGTGATGATCCTCTGCGGCCGTAGGTTTTGAAGTAGCATGCATGGTGTGTCTGTTTCGGTCGCAGGCGCAACAAATTAGCTCATCGGTAACATGGGCATTGGCCATTCTTTTCTGCTGATGTACATTCATGTACGACTAAAATTTGGCATGCTTGGACAGAACACCAACCAAACAGCACCGGAATCTACCTTAAAAAAAAAAACAGCACCGGAATCTTCAGTTAAGAGTGTTCCGCTCAAACACGTCAAAAACAGCAGAAGTTTGCTTACGGGCAAAAGCCACTTCGCGCATTGGAGGTAGAGTGGCTGAGCAAAATGGCTCCAAAGAGGCTGCGCGTATAATGGTTTGGCAGGAGGCACGGTCGGCGACCCTACGCCACGGGCATCCGGTTATTGGCTGCTTCCTGCTTGGCCCAGACGCCATCATGCGGAAGCGGATAGCCATGTATGCCCGCGCTGACTGCCATAGCCCGTTGAATCAAAATTGTTTGGACTAGAGAACTGAGCTCAGTTGGTTGGGGGCGCGGTTGTGTGTCCCATCCATTCGGGTTCGAGTCCCGCTCGATCCGCGTGCTCACATGAAGCCGGAGGCAGGCGCGTGTGTGTGGTGGGGTGTGTGTGTGAGAGGTGTGTGTGCGTTTGTAATCCGGCTGTTGTTCTCTTCTTCTTTAATGAAATGCTAGAGCTCCTAGCCAATTTTTTTTTAAATTTTTTTGTTTGGACTACAGTAGTAAATAACTTTAAAATTGAAATGAGTTTATTTTAAATAATGAAGGACCAATGAGATTTGGCTCAACAATGGCTTATTAGCTTTAATTTAAAATAATCATTTAAATAATAAATAAAATAATTCTATGTTAACTATATCAAAAGAAATTTAAAAAAAAAGGCACGATACTATCTCACAAAGATCGACGGCCGGTCCTATATGCGTGCCCATCGTGCAATTTGCTAGCAACATCGGACTTGGAAGACCAAGTTGCTTCTCAGTTGTTGTTTGGAGGCCCTTTCTTGCATCGAAACTGGGTGGCAATGGCGTACCGGAACTCCCTTCAGTTTTCAAAAAGATAACGTTTTTAACATTGACATATCTTCAAAACACAATTTTGACCACTAATTGTTATTATAATATATCTATAAAACTCAATAAAATTATAATATCATGAAAGTACTTCTCGAGACAAGTCTACACATATAATTCTCATATATTCAATTTAAATATTTAAAAATATATGGATGATTAAAGTTTCAGAAGTTTAATCATGATTATGTCAAAACGTTATTTTTTAAAAAACTGAAGGGAGTACTAGTCTAGCCCCACACGGACCAATGAATTTGGTCGAGTGGGGGCAGGATCCAAGGGCCAAGGCTATGTTAGGCCTAGTAAAAGCCGGTTAAAAAAAGGTTGTTTAGCCGTTGAGGTATGAGAATCTCATGCATGAAGAGCAACTCTAGTCTCTAGCTCAGAGTACGACTGTTGCATTTCCCTGTGTGCAGTGGCGGACTCAAGAATTTTCTAGAGCTCGGGCACGCTTAAAAAAGGACAACAAGTTCACAAACTATTTACTGAGCTAATAACAAGGGACCAAATCACTGAAGAAAGTTTCTATCAAATAGTAATTGGGCTTTTGTTAAAACCAGATATTATTAGCTTGGTCCGTTGTTGAATTCACGAAAGGACACTGTATTTTTCGTGATCTAGACTTTTGTTACTGGGCCTAAGCCCGGGCCCGAGCCCGTGCCCAAGCTGACCGGGCCCTGGGTCCGCCTATGCCTGCGTGGATGGTGAAAGTGAGTGCACATCTATAAGCAGTGGCGTCTTTTGGAGGATCTACCAAGGCCCAACCGGCGCTCGCTCTTACGTATCAGGTGCGTGCCAGTATCTCTCATCACTACTCCTAGTTTAGTTGACATTAGGTTGAGTAAATTTCAAGTGTTGTCACAGAATATCATGGCGTAGGCCGATACTTAGGGTGATAAAGCAGTATGGAAGATAATACAAAAGGCGAGTTTTTCTCGAAAAAAAATAGTGTAAGTCATGCTCCCAATTATTAGATTTTTGGTGGTGTTTAGAGAGAACTTGAGTGTTTCCTTATTAAATAGTACTTAAATATTAAGCTTTTAGATCTAATCCAATGGGTAAAATCAATTTGCCTTCTCTTCCCCTATTCGAGTATTATTTTGCAAAGGAGTACTCAATTGGTTAGATATTATATACGTATTTCTTTAGTTATTAGCATGTGACGTGATACATTGAGGAATGTTCTAATACATATTATTCTTTTCCAGATGGCCTTTTTATATCAATTATATACTAGTTTTACAGAAATTAAATAATGTGAAAAATAATTTGACAATTTGTAAAACAAAAACAAAACAAAAAAGCTATAGGGAACATAACAAACAAAAATTGTAAAAAAAACTCTACTTGTCTGTTTATGTTAAGAGTAGTGCTATCGCACGCTATACCGTTAGAAGTGATTCCAACGGTATAGCATGTTTCACCAGGTATTAAGTGTGTTCATTTATATTTTGTAGGTTTCATAAGTTTCATGATGTCTCACATGTAAATAGGTTTTACAAATAAGTTTCATGGATAAGTTTTATTATATTTCACGGATAAGTTTCAATAGGTTTCATGGATAAGTTTCATGATATTCCATGTATAAGTTTCATTAGGTTTCATGGATAAGTTTCATTAGATTTCACGGATAAGTTTCATGATGTTTCGCAGATAAATTTCATTAGGTTTCATGGATAAGTTTCATGATATTTCATTAGGTTTCACGGATAAGTTCCATGATATTTCACGGACAAGTTTCATTAGGTTTCACGGATAAGTTTCATGATATTCCACGGATAAGTTTCATTAGGTTTCACGGATAAGTTTCATGATATTTCACCGATAAGTTTCATTAGGTTTCACATACAAGTTTCATTAGATTTCACGTATTAGTTTCATCAGGTTTCACGGATAAGTTTCATGATATTTCACGAATAAGTTTCATAATATTTCACAGATAAGTTTCATTAGGTTTCACGGATAAGTTTCATGTGTTAAGTTTCAAAGGTTTCATGAGTTTCAGTGTTAAGTTTCAGATGAATCCATGGATGTCTGGCAGTCTTAGATGGATTGGTAAAGCTAACACATGAAATCCAAAAACACATATAAAATGAATTGTGGATCTTGTTGTATATATAGGTGGGTTGTATCGTGAGAACCCTGTAGTGTCTGAGATTATAATCCAGAATGAAAAGTGAAAACAAACTTCCTGTTCGGACTTTGGATCGGGGTAATGTGATGATCGGCGTGGCTGCAACCATGGTACCGCAGCGTGCATGCATGAGGGCCATGAGGCGATCGTTGGATGCCAAGGAAGTCACGGCCTCGGCGAGTAATGGCGCGCCAGCTACCAGATCTAGACGCGCGAGGGCTTTACTCTTCACTGTGCGCGTAAGTACGAAGCACCAGTTGAACCTTCACGTAGTGTACCGTTGAAAACCTAGGAACGGTATACCGTTTCCTAGTTTTTCTCTTATGTTAATTACAGCTCCCGACAACCATAAACAAATTGATTATTCACTTATCATATTGCTCGCTCCGAGAAAAAACTCATAAAGTAATAATGATAAAGCACAACGTAGATCACAAAACAATACGTAATAGACAAAAAAAAAATATTGAGATCTAACACATACATTTTCTTTGGTTAGTGAAAGCGTGGGATTTGACTTGGCATGTCATTGTCATCTGTGGAGATACCAACGGTGAACATTGGGCGTACACCTATGCTGTGGAGAATCTACCCAATTTGGCATTGTACCACGAATGCTACCTCCACTATTAATCTTTCTAGTCCGCATGCACATATGCAATAATATACTATTCCCTTTTTTAGGAAGAAATTAAAAATAAACATATAGTTGTGCAGAAAAAGTGTAAAAGCATAATGTCGAACGTATGGCCACTTAACACTTATTACCAGTAAAAAAAAGCGGGGTGCGGCAACAAAATCGATCCTGCGGTCCAAGGGTGAGTGGCAGCTCAATTATGCTGCTACTGGCGCCTGTAACTAGTGCGTTTTGGGATGGTAGCTAGTGAGCTTATGACGAAGACCATGTAAAAATCGTCCAAATGTGCATGAGGGTGTGGCAGCAATGGCCGACAGTCGTGTCGACGTTGGGCAGCCTTGCGGCCTGTAGATTTCCCTTTGACGGCATTATGTTTTGGTTAATCCTTGGAGATTGGATTCGCAAGGGGGTTACCAGAAATGACGCTCGAGAAGACGAGACATGGAGGAGCAAGATATTGCGCATACTCCTTCCTCCAACTTTCTATTCTGCATCAAGTCTTGGTTCTTGAACCCATCCGATTCCACTCTTGTTTCTCTATTTTTCATCAGGGAAACCGGGGGGGATCCATGGAAAACGCAAGTAAGATAGCTTGGGAAACTATCTTCTTTATCTGGTCTGGCGGACAAATTCATTTTAAATACAGAGCGTACAAAAGGAGAGTGCAAGTCTGTTTGGATTGTGCTTGAGATTGCGGTGTTGCACAGGAACAGCTGAGATAGCTTGTGCTTGCACATGAAGTACCAAGATTGATTTGCACCGAGATGAATTCCGTGCAACCGAGTGGGATCGGGCTGGCTTAGTGCCTTTTCTCTCCAGGACGGCCAATTTGTAAGGCCGGACCTGGACATGTGAGAAAACGGGCCGGCCGTCTGCTCATCGGGCATAGTTGTCGGAGGCGCGAACCCCAGATGATAACAGTGAAGCCCATGAGCAACACCATGCGACCGCAATCCGCAAAAACCAGACCAAAGCACTTGTAAAATCCCTTCCGGCACGGGCCACTAAACTGCTCTGGTGCCCTTTCTGCTGTGGGACGCCGCGTCCATCAATGGGAAGGGATCCATGAAAGATCGAAGAGCAACGAAAAACCCTTAGGCCCTGCTTAGAAATCAGTTATTGCAGTTCTTTGCAATTGTCATGCATTAACATTCCTACACATATGTTCGGTTGTTGGCCAATGTTCGGAGTTTTATGCTGAAACTGGACAATGTCTGAACAATTTTTAGCTACTTCCAAAGTCAGATGCCATTAAAAACAAGATGCCTACACAACACAGAAAAAAATTAATATTATGGACTACAGACCAGATGAACCAGATAGAAGCAAGGTGTTACTGGAGCAAATATGGGGGTTCCAGAATAAATTGCAGAATTTTCCCATATGAGGCTACTGAAAGTCTGATAAGAGGGTGAAAAACAACCGTCCACTTGACCACCAGTGAATACTGTTGGTTGATCTCGCGCCCTGATCGGGGGCGCAACCGACCTTTATGGTTGTGGCCCCCTGTTGCACACGCGCTATAAATAGAAGGGACTAGACAGCCCTGAGAACCCACGTTCTTTGTGTACACGTCCCTAACAAACCAGTAACAAACCGATCTACTCGTGTGTGTGGAGCAACGGGAAGGCGACACCCTACCACCTTGACGCCCTCTCTGCAGGACACGTCCGACGTGCTTTCCATCGCCACTGCGTCCTCACCGTCAACGGCAATGGCGTCCTCGAGTTCAAACCCCGAAGGTAATCCTCAGTGCATTCATCTAGGTGTTGATACTAGGCATTAAGATCCCTCAGATCTAACAATGGTATCAGAGCTTACGTTTCAATGCCTATTTTTGACCCTAGACGAAGATGTCCTTCGGGTAGATAAACATAGCAATAAGAATCTCCAAATCTCGTAGAACACTAGGACCAAAAATCCATTCAGATCAATCAAAATCCAAATGCCACATATGGGACTCGAACCCAAAATCTCAATACGAGATCGACCTTAACATGAGGCTTGACGTGAGGCTTTAGAACAAAAAAAAAAGTTTTATAGTATTTCACATAGTTGTGGTAATTTTATTTTTCTGACCAACGTTGAAAATAATTTTTGCCATGACCATGTTAAGAATGATAGAAAGTTTTTGAATAAAGTTTGCTCTATTCTAATACTGCCCAACGGTGTTTTAGAAATAGATCAGTCTTTATTATAGTTGAGAGCATGTTTAATTGACCAACGTTAATTTATTCATGCCAAAGTTTATAATTTTTAGTTTACTGATTAAATTCTTGTTTTATTTAATGAAGCTTTTCCAACCAAGATTGCCAATTCCTTGAGTGTCTTTCAAGGGCTTGAAAGGTTGAACGGCAACAATTACTCCTCATGGAGAGAGAATTTGAGCTTGGCCATGGCTATGGCTGAGATAGATTATGCTTTGCTTCATCCAAGGCCTGTGGCACCGGTTCTGGCAGCAGCTGGGAGTCCGGAAGCCACAAATAATGCTGCGGCAGAATTGTCGTATAGTATTGAGAAGGCAAAGTGGGACAACTCAAATAGAAAGTGCCTCATGGTGATCAAAGGCACCATCATTGAGTCCATAAGGGGAGCAATCCCAGATTGTACAGATGCTACACAGTATCTGAAGAAAATAGAAGAGCAGTTTACTGGATCCACAAAGGCCTATGCAGGCACATTAATCAAGAAACTTGTCAATGACAAGTATGATGGATCTGGGCTGCGTAATGGACCAGGCATTAGAGAGCATATTCTTAAGATGCCTAACATGGCTCACTTTCTCACGTCTTTTGATATGCCTTTAAAGAATGATTTCATAGTCCACCTTATACTGGTTTCATTACCAAAAGAATTTGAGACTTTTGTTGTAAATTACAACATTAGTGAAGAAAAGTGGTCTATTGAAAAGTGCATTGCGATGTGTGTCCAAGAAGAAGAAAGATTAAAGGCACAAAAGGCTGAAGAGCTGAATCTGGTTAAGCATTCTCAAAAGAAAAAGAATTATTTCCAGATTCAGAATAAACCAAATTTCAAGAAAGGTAACTACCAAAAGGGCAACTATCAGCAGAAAAGGTTCACCAATTTTGAGAATGGTGAACACTCCAATGGAGGACATGGTTCCAATGGACAGTTTTCTAGGCCTCCACCAGATCACATAGACCCAGATACCTGCAGGCGTTGCCATCAGAAAGGGCACCGCATGAAGGATTGTGTTCTTTTCCTCAAGTGGCTGAACAAAAGAGGTAAAGATCAAGTTACATTCATAGATGAATCCTTGTATATAGATTCACCAACTAGCACTTGGTGGATAGATTCTGGTGCAACTGTTCATGTTGCTAATTCTATGCAGGGATTCCATACGAGGAGGATCCTACAAAGAGGAGAAAGAGGAATTAGAGTGGCGAATGGAGTTGAAGCTGATGTGGAAGCCATTGGAGATCTTCCATTAGAGTTGGATGGCGGCTTCATACTCCATTTGCGTGATGTTTTATTAGTGCCTTCTTTAAGAAGGAATTTGATTTCAGTGTCTTGCTTAGATGATGAGAACATTCAGTGTCATTTTGGGAATGGAAAGTGTGTAATAAAGTTTAATAATATAGACGTTGGTCTTGCCATCCGACAAGACAAGCTTTATTTGCTATCCCATTATGATATTGTGAATGACATAAGTACCTCCTCGAATGCGAAAGTATGCAATGTTAATACAAAGCGAAAGAGAATAGAAAGTGAATCGTCATCGAAATTATGGCATTGTCGTTTAGGCCATATTTCGAGGGGGAGAATTGAACGATTAATCAAAGAAGAAATTGTTCCTCCCCTAGACTTTTCAAACACAGATCATTGCATAGATTGTATTAAAGGCAAGTATGTTAAACAAATAAAGAAAGGCGCCAAGCGTAGCATAGGAATCTTGGAAATAATCCATACAGACATTTGTGGTCCTTTTCCTGTAAAGACAGTGGATGGTTTTGATTCATTCATTACATTCACTGATGACTATTCTCGCTATGGCTACATTTATCCTATCAAAGAAAGATCAGAAGCATTAGAAAAGTTTAAGATATTTAAAGCTGAAATAGAGAATCAACATGATTTAAAGATTAAAGTAGTAAGATCGCATCGTGGAGGTGAATACTACGGTAAACACACCCCTTATGGCCAAGTTCCGGGACCTTTGCAAGGTACTGCGCAGGAAAATGGCATAGTAGCTCAAGATTCTATGCCGCGAACCTCAAGAAAATGGAGTAGCCGAAAGGCGAACTGCACCTTAATGGATATGGTGAGAAGTATGATAAGTTACTCCACTTTACCGGTTAGTCTATGGATGGAGGCTTTAAAACCGCCGCCCATATTCTTAATCGGGTACCCGATGAAGTCGGTGCCTAAAACACCGTATGAGTTATGGACTCGAGGAAGCCTTCACTAAACTATCTACATGTGTGGGGCTGTCCTACTGAGGCAAAAGTATTCAACCCAAACATAGGAAAGTTAGATCCAAAGATGCTGAGTTGCCATTTCATTGGCTATCCTGAAAGATCAAAGGGTTATCGCTTTCTCTTGTCGTATAGACATACCAAGTTTGTAGAAACTAGACACGCTGTGTTTATAGAGGATGATATGATCAGGGGGAGCATGGTACCCCGAGAAATTAGCCTTGATGAGAAGCGGGTTTGTGCCCCAACTCCTATGATTCAAGAGCCTTTCTTCTCGATACCTGTTGTTGCTGCATCACCTGAAGTTACAGCACCTGCCGGTGTTTCTCCGAGTTCAACAGTCGGTGTGCCAGAGGCACCTGTTGTGGAGCCCGAGGCCCTCGCGTGCTAGTGAGGAGCCTAAGCAGCCTCCTGTAGAGAGCAGTGAACCTGCTCAAGAACCACTTAGAAGATCACAGAGAAACAGGAGATCAGCTATTCCAGCTGATTATGAAGTTTATGTCAGTGAAGACATAAGAGATAGAGGGTGATCCCACCTCTTATGAGGAAGCGATGAGTACAAACAAAGTCTGGGATTTAGAAGAAATTCCTAAAGGAGCCAAAACAGTAGGCTGTAAATGGGTCTACAAAACCAAACGTGACTCCAAAGGGAATGTTGAAAGATTTAAAGCTAGACTTGTCGCAAAAGGCTTCACTCAGAGAGAAGGAATAGATTATACCGAAACCTTCTCGCCTGTTTCGACAAAGGATTCTTTTAGAATCATTATGGCACTCGTTGCTCATTATGATTTAGAATTACATCAGATGGATGTTAAGACGGCATTCCTAAATGGGGATTTATATGAAAATGTATACATGGCGCAACCCAAAGGTTTTGTCATGGAAGGAAAAGAAAATATGGGATGTCGATTAAAGAAGTCCATTTATGGATTAAAACAAGCGTCTAGACAGTGGTACATTAAGTTTGATGAAACCATAAGAAATTTTGGGTTCAAAGAGAATGAGGAGGACAATTGTATTTATGCAAAGTTTAGTAGAGGGAAGTATATTTTCCTAGTTTTATATGTGGATGATATCCTATTAGCAAGCAAAGTGATCGTGATCTCGCTACTGGAGATAAAGAAGTTCTTGTCCTCAAAGTTTGATATGAAAGATCTTGGTGAAGCATCCTATGTATTAGGAATTGAGATACACCGAGATAGAAAAAGAGGGGTGCTAGGGCTATCACAGAAGGCATACATAGAAAGTGTTTTGAAAAGATATAGTATGCATATGTGTAATGCCACGCCTGCTCCAATAGTCAAGGGCGATAAGTTTGGGAATTTTCAAAGGTCCAAAGAACAAGTATGAGATCGATCAAATGAAATCGCACCATATGCTTCAAATTGTCGGAAGCATAATGTATGCTCAAATATGTACTCATACGACTTAGCATTTACAACCGGATGCTTGGAAGATATCGATTAATCCAGGAGTTGATCACCTTTGGAAAGTCAGAAGAAAGCTTTGCGGTATTTGCAAGGGACAAAGAGCCTCATGCTAACATATAGAAAGTCAAGTGCCCTAGAAATTATGGGCTATGCAGATGCAGATTGGGCAGGGTGTAAAGAACCTTTGGAAAGTCCACATCAGATATGTGTTCACCCTTGCCGAGGAGCTATATCATGGAAAAGTATAAAACAATCGATCGTTGCAACGCCGACAATGCACGCTGAGTTTGTGGCATGCTATGAGGCAACCAGCAGCAATGTGGTTTAAAAGTTTGTACCGGGTTGAGAGTGGTGGACAGATAGAAAAACCACTCAAATTATCTTTGCGACAATGAGCCAAAGAAGATTTTACTCCCACAACAACAAGTCAAGTGGTGCTGCCAAACACATAGAGATCAAGTTTTATGTTGTGAAGGAGAAAATCCAGGATCAAACAATAGAGCTTGAGCATATAAGCACAAAAGACATGTTAGCGGATCCGCTCACCAAAGGTCTTTCTCCCAACTTGTTTGAGAAGCACGTAGCCGGCATGGGTTTAAAGGAAAGACTATGATTCTGGATAATAGGGGTCATTGAAAGCAACCATCTCCCACAAAGACAAAGTTATTCTGCTTTGAAGTAGAGAGGTGTGCTATAGTCATTGAGTTCAAGAAGATGAATCGATCATTGTGACGCCTTGGTCTGGGTACACTAATCTATGGAGGAGTGGAATGTTAAGTTAAAAGTGTGAGATATAAAAAGTTAATAGATCAAGATGTAAAGTTTCAAAGTTGAATTCGAGATCAAGGGGGAGAATGTTGCTTGATCTCGCCTCGATCGGGGGCGCAACCGACCTTTATGGTTGTGGCCCCCTGTTGCACACGCGCTATAAATAGAAGGGACTAGACAGCCCTGAGAACCCACGTTCTCTGTGCACACGTCCCTAACAAACCAGTAACAAACCGATCTACTCGTGTGTGTGGAGCAACGGGAAGGCGACACCCTACCACCTCGACGCCCTCTCTGCAGGACACGTCCGACGTGCTTTCCATCGCCACTGCGTCCTCACCGTCAACGGCAATGGCGTCCTCGAGTTCAAACCCCGAAGGTAATCCTCAGTGCATTCATCTTGGTGTTGATACTAGGCATTAAGATCCCTCAGATCTAACAAATACATATATTTTGGAACAGAGGTAGTATGTTTTCAAGGTTTTGATGGGTTTATTAACCTGCTCTGAATATCACCTTGATTGTAGTTATATTTACTTAAAGCTACTCCTTTAAAAAATGTAACTACTGGCTGCTTTTAGAAAAAATTCTACTCTGCTTATGGTTTCTTGTTCTCTGTAGCTTTGATTCATTTTGTTCATCCGCTGTAATTTTGTGCACAGGCATCTCCCCCACACACATCGATGCCCTCTCTCCCCCGCACTTACCTTTCCCTCTCTCGCGTCAGCCGCCCCCGCCGCCGTCTTCCCTGGCCCCGGCGCTGCACCATCGCCGGCTTTCCCCGCTGCCCCCCCTCCCCTACCTACCCCTTCGGTCCGCCGTCGTAGCCCCCCAGCTCTGTCGCCTCCCCACGCGCCGATGTGCGCCGGCGCCCTTCCTCTGCCGCCCCTCTGGCCGCCGGTCTTCGCGCCGCGCTGTTCATCAACGCCTGCAAGTGCTGTGCGCGTGCACCGGGTGCACGGCGCCGCGTGGACCCGGTCCACGCCGTGCAGGCCCACTTATTAGTCTAATCGGGATTTTCTCGTTTAAAAATAATTACGGCCAACATTAATTATGACGTCAGCATTACGTCATAATTCGGGTTGTCTTTTGAAAATAAATCCAAAATTCCGCCGTTGACATCGGCATGTGCAGTAATTCAGATTTTTCTTTAGAAAAATAATTCCAAAAAATCATAAAAATCCTTTTTATTTGTTTTTAAACTTTTAGAGGTCTGTTTTCGCCCGTTCGAACTCCGTTTGGCTCTGTTTTTCTTTCTAAATTCATCTAAAATCTTAAATTTCTATTTTATGCTAGTTTGGTATTTTATTTGAATTTATTCTGATTTTATTTGAATTTGGTTGGTTTTCGTATGTAGATTTCGGAGAGTCCGAGGAGTACCCGAGCGACGATTTCGAGTAGAAACTCGTCTAACCAGGTAAGTCGCACCTCCTTGATCATGTTGCTCCCAGATTTTAAACTTGTATGTTGAATTTAAATTATTGCATGCCTAATTATTATGAATGTTATTTCTGTCACATTTTTAAATTGCTAGTTATACCTAGAATTGGTATGTCACCTTTGGAATTTGAATTTCGATGCAATTATAACCTTACGAAAAATATGAATTATTATATGTTAATACTTAGAAATTGCTTAGACATGCTTACAACTGAAAGAAACTAGGAAGTTTTGGGATATTTGTACCAAAATAATGTTATGATAAAATGAAAGCCACAATGTTAGTATTTTTTGGTATGGTTAAAATAACAATGTGATTTAAACCGGACGAGAAATTGTTGGGTGGTGATGCGGATATGAATATGGATTGTGGAAAGTCTTGCCTAGTCAATTAAGGACTGGTCTGAGTTTCTCTGAATGTAAAGCCTAACCTTACTACCACAAGTCTGTTATGGGATAGACCTGGCTAGACGTATTAAAATGTACCATGGACAGTCATGTCATTTGGTGGTAGTGGTGTGATGAAAGCGTGAGGCTGCCACTCTGGCGCAAGAGGTGGCTTCTGACTAAAGGAATTCTTTCAGCGGTGATACTTTGACTAGCATGACTACATGGATGGATTTTTATAGGGGTCTTGTTGTGATTTCCTCTATCGCGTACCAAAGAAAGTGTGCTGACGCAATGAGAATATCATGTCTTGTGGGTAAAGCTTTACAACCTCTGAAGAGTGTAAAACTAATCGATTAGTCGCACTCACGGTCATGGGCATACCGAGCAAGCCATTCACAGACTAAAATTTATAAGTTTAAAATTTTGAGTTTATAACAATGGATGTTTTGATGGAGAAAGTCCATCAGGGGGAAAACTTGGAAGGTTCCAAGAGTGATTCCTGAGTTGAATATATTTAAATTTAGGCTTTCTTAAAATTATGCAATTTAAAATTATTTAGAATATTTAGAAAATTATTACTTTATGCTAAAACGAACCATGTAACATTTCTTTGTTACTTGTACATTATATTGTATTTTTTTGATGTGATTTGGTGAGTACGTTTGTACTCACCCTTGCTTAATTTGCTACTTCAGAGAAGGAGTTCCACGATGGTGAAGACCAGTTGGACTAGGCTGTGTCCCCAGTCGATTTCCTGTGGCAATTTAATTGGTTTTTTCTACTGTTTTTCAGTTCCGCTGCTTTTATTTAGTCATTTATTTATTTGGTGGCCAGCGTGCTTTTTAATTTTATAATTCTAGATATTTATTATTATTAAAATACGGGATATGCTGTGATTTTACTTCTACTGTGTGTATTAGCTTTTCCTAGACTAATACATAATACACAGAGGATTTCGGAAGTATTTTTCTGGGGTCCGACAATGGTATTGTTGACTGTGGCAATGCGCATAAGCACATTTATCTACGAGCTATGCCTCCTTGTAGAGCAGGTTAAAGTGAGCAGAGGTAGCCCTCTTGTTATTTGTCGCTTGAAAGGCCCTGGTGTAAGGTGCATTGTCTAATGCCTTGCCTTTGTTTGCTTCTGCTGAAATCTCATTTAGTTTCATACTAATTGCCTTTCTGCCTTTCAGTGGTAAATCAGCTATGGCAGCTACTGTTGGCACTGAGTGATTTTGCTGATGTAATATTGTAAGTTCCTTTGTTCCGGTTGCAGATCTGGAGCCAAAATTTGTTTGATAGTGCCTATTTGTATTTGTTGTTCTATCTCAAAGGACATGGCTCTAAATTGGTATTGTTCTGAACACATATCTGCTGAGACAATGACTGGTTTCAATGAAGGCAGCAAATGTGCACAAATATGCAAGGTTAAACAACCATCATACTATGATGTTCTTTTATTCTAACCAGGAATTTGTACCTTGATTCTCATCCATCACTTTCTTGCATCTCTGGGTCGTCTTTTAGAGTATAGACTGGTACTGTACAATTCAGATCAGTTCATATTAATATACTATGCTTTATCTCACCGTATGCACGATGAGCAAAGATCTGGGGATGCTTCACTTCTATGTTGCACATGTGTCTCTTCTTATGCTTACATATATTATAGAAATCTCTTGTGCAGAAATACACCATTCGAGGACTATATGTAATTTGCTGCTTCTGCCACTCGACAATGACTAAACATATCAAAGATCAAGGGCGTGTACAACACAGGAAGGAAAAAGTGGGTTTGGTAGACCGCAGATTGCACTCTGCAAACGTCGGCGCCGAGCACACGTACGAGGGCTTGCGAGTTGCGACACGAACAAATCTAACAACACAGCAGCAAGCCACTCGAGATGGCACGCACTTTGTGTTCTTTCTATTCATTTTTGTACCCATTTCCCCGGACGCATTTCATCGCCCGTTTGAGATGAGAAAAGAAAACGAACGGCTCAAGCAATGGCTTCTCTGCACCCTGCAAGTGATCAATCATCGCACACCGTCTTCAGAATCCTCTTGGCCTCTTGTTCCCCGTACCTCAGCGTGCCCAGTCGGCACGACTGCTCCTTGATCAGCCTGTGCATCGACGGCCTCTCGCTGGGCACGATCGCGAAGCCGTCGTGGTACTCCTCCATGCCTTCGACGGCGAGCTGCCACACGAAGGCGCCGGCGCCGGCGCCGCCCCTCCTGGCCGACTCGTGGACAATGTCGTAGACGGTCTTGTAGAAGACGTCGCGGTGCGAGTGGTCGAAGCCCTCCACCATGTGCGACAGCCCGAACTCGGTGACCAGGACGGGCTTCTGGAGCTCCTTGTCCCCGTCCTCGACGTGGGAGCTGATCCACCGTGTCACGAACTTGAGCTTCTCTTCGAGCTTGGCGTGCACCAACCTGCACACGGACACGGTTAATTTCCTCTCTACTGGAACTTGAGATGCCACTGTTTTTTTCCTTTCAGGTTTGAGAGCGTTGAAGACGTGTGGTGATTTGGTGATTACCAATTGTCGGGGTAAAGGTGGACGGAAGCGAAGTCGACGTCCGAAATCTTGGAGTTGCGAATGAAGTCCAAGCCGTAGTTGTTGAACCAATTCCCCGGATTGACGCTCAGCTTGTCGGGAGGGCTCGTCGGGCCGTAGAACCCCTCGGTGCCGATGGTCAGCAGATGCCTCTTGTCGATCGATTTCACGTACGCCGCCATCTCCTCGATCCAACGCTGCCCATCACAATTCACCACCATGCATACATAGTTGGTAAATCCACCAAACCGTGGTAACAAGGTAAATAATCGCAATTACAAACATACATCAATTTACACGAGGAACTATACATCAATTCGCATTAAGAATTGAACTGATGGTCATGGGCTCATGGACGGACGCTGCGGTGGCATTGAATGTACTACCTGCAGCGTTTCACCGGATGGATCGGTGCTGCATCTGGGCTCGTTCATCAGCTCCCACGCGAAGATGGTAGGGTCGTCCTTGTACTGCACCCCGGTCAAGTGGCTCTTCCTCGTCAGCAATGCCTGCGCGCAAAACAAACAAACAAAAAAAAAAAACTTGAACTATTGCCACCGACACACTCTTTAGTCTTTTCATCCATGGATTGGTGGCTTAACAAATTAACGCAGCGAGCGAGCTCTGGGCTCGATGCTGCAAGTAACTAACCAACCTTGAGGTAGACTTTGAAGTAGTCGCGGATGGCGGGGTCGAAGAAGAAGGAGTCGTTGGAGGCAGTGAGGCCGACGCCCTCCTCCCAAGCCCACCTCACGTACTGCGTCTTCCCGCCGTACGCCTCCAGGTTGTTGGCCAGGCTCAGCACCAGCCGCACGCCGTGCCGCGCCGCCTCCGCGACCACCCGGTCGAGCGCCTTGAAGACGCGCTCGTCGAAGCGACCGGGGGCGAGCTGGAGGGCGTTGTAGCCGCCGTCGTTGAAGGCCCAGGTGCGGCACACGGTGAGGCCCATCGCGGCGCCGGCGCGGAACATGCGGGACACGCGGTGGCGGGTGGCCGGCTCTACGGCCTGGTCCATGAGCCAGTACGAGTTCCACCCGTTCACGTAGAAAGGCCGGCCGTCCAGGAACAGCCGCGCGCCGCGCCGCTCCACGAAGGGCAGGGGCGCGTCGTGGGAGGAGGAGCCGGAGGCTGGGAGGAGGGCGAGGTGGTGGTGGAGGTCCACCTCGCCGAGGGAGAGGTAGACCAGCGCCACGCAGGAGGCAAGGCCGAGGATGTGGTACAGGAACAGGCCGTTGCCCGCCGCCATTGTCGCCGGCGGGGTGTTCTTTGAGAGCTTGGGCCTTGGGGTGCTATGGGGAGGCCATGTGGAGTGGGAGAGCCTCCGGGTTGTTCTAGAAGGTGGAGTGGATGGGAGGAGGCAGCGGCTATGAGCAGGTGAATTTGTGAAGTAGGAGCGGCTGATACTGATAGCTTAGCCTGGTCGTTGTTGAGGAAAATAACAGTTATTCCGTGAGGAGTGGAGCTGAAGAGTGAAGACTGAGGGGATCTTTTGTTTCCAGGACCTTGACGAGGTTACATTTTGTGTCTTTGCCCTTGAGAAACTTTGCCTTACGTTACGTGGACACTAGACACGATGGTACGGACGTATCATTGTTTTTCTAGCCGGTAAACTCTTTTATGCATACGTAGTCTTCTTCGAAATGTAATTATAAAAATAGTTTTATTTTTAATCACGAAAACACTGAAAGGTAACAAAAATAACTCTCAAACCTTCCACGCTCTTCTGCGATCATAGATAGAACTATTTTTTGCAATACGTAGTCTCCCTCACTGTAGAAGACCCGACAGGTGGCACATGTCACCTACCGTGGTCGGGTCACGTAGATGGATGTGACCAGTGTGGGAGCACGAGCGAGTGCGGTAGACGTGCAGGAGCGCTGCCGCATGTGAGTGGGCGCGTGCGCAACGTCACATGTGCGTCTGTCTTCGTGCTCCCCGTGCGCGGGAGCTTTCTTCCGTGCTCTCCAACCGTGGGAGCTTGGTGAGCCCGGTCGGTTTTCGTGGTCCTGCGCTAGTCACGTTCTTCCTTGCGACTACCGCGGCGGTGACATGTGTTACTTGTCGGGCCTTCTGTTGTAGAGGAGCGGGTTGTTTTGCAAATTTTATCGTACAATATCTAGTTTTGGAAGAAGAAAAAACTAGGAGAATGTTTACTCCAGTAGATGCTTCCGATGGATCATCTGGATTTTCGTACTGCGTGTGTTCGCATATAATGTGGATCAAACTTATCTCTGAGGAGGGGGACACGTCGAGCGAAGGCGCCGTTACCAAATTCTGGCTAATGATCTTGAGTCCTTAGTTATCTAAGAATGTAAGAATTGTTGTTTGATAGTCTACACAAGTACATTTCGCCTGTGCAGAACTGAAAATTATAAATTGCAGGAGGGGCACATGCAATAGAAAGGTAGCGTAAAGACAAAGCGAGGTTGAGGCCACATGATTCCCTTGGACCTCAGCATACTGCCTGCCCTCAAGTCAGGTAAAAGGGGACAGCCCACATGCTGAGCTACCCAGTTGCCACGAAGGGTGCGATTGGTTGTTTGTATTAAGTTGTATATGTATGGGATAGTTTAAGAAAAAAATCATCTATATATTTGGTTATTTGAATAGAACCATCCCGTTCTGGATCAAGTGGTATAAATTTAAAGAATATTTTCTCTAAATGCTGGACCATTCTATTCATCCAAAATAATAGAATCAAATAGTACAAAGACATTCCATCCCATTCAACCTCATCCCACAAACCAAACACAAACCAACACACAACCAGAAAAAAAAATGGTCCTTGCCACTAGATCTCCGTCAGACCAACTCCATAACAAAATAAATGGACATAAAAGAAAGGAGGTGAGAGATCTCATATATTATTCCGTCCATGCATTCTGAAATCGCCACGTGCCACGTAAAGGAGCGAATCCACACAAACTACTCGTCAAGGTTAACCGTAAATTAATATGGATTTGATAAACATCATTCAGATGTTTTTATTGCTGAAACCATATAAATCTATGACCATCGGATCATTGTTGAGATTTAGGAGTATCGATTAGTATTACATCCAATCCTATGATTTGATGCAACGGCTCAGTGATATGCAGGTGAGGTACTCAACGGTCCAAAATTTAAATATTAGCTAAAACAAAAACATCCGGATGATACTTATACACTCCCATTAACATTTTCGTTATAGTATTCTGGCATGTGCAGCACACGGTGCACAAGCTAACGAACTCTCCTCGTTTTCCTCCAAAAAAGACGAAGAAGAAAACACCCTTCGTTCAGATTAAGATGATGTAGTATAAAATATCGTTAGGTGATTAAGTCTATGTCAGAACATGGATAGGAGTAACAGTCACTCGGCTTGCAATTAAAAATTCCTGTGTGGTCTTTTCCAGGTTCCTTGCCGAATGACCAATAATCTTATACAAGCGGCTTCCTTCACTGTTGAAGTGAACCATTGAAGCTCATTGTGCGTGTGTTTCACTGTTTAGCGGAGATCTTTGCTTCGTAACCATGGCCCCATCTGTTCCCTAGTAAAAGCTAAGGTAACAACAACTCTTTTTATAGACTAAAGTAACAAAAAAATTAACCAATCCGTACTCGATCGGACTAGGTCATACCAAGAGCTAAAGCTATACACTACCTAGGTAGGTAAAAGATTCAACCAAGACAACGAAATTTCAACCCCCTCGTTCCAATCAGAATGCTAGATGCCAACTCGACGATAACCTAGTAGAACTCACACGAACACAAGGTCGTTCTGGGACCTAGCTACCACCACGGTGGTGTGTCATGTCGTCGCCAAGGGTAGTAGGATAGTAATACTAGTGCAGTGGCAAAATGGTAGTGTGGTATAAACAGAGGTCGTGTAGGTACAGTTGAGACGCTAGGATCGCAACAGCTAGCACGGTGACTACCGAAGTCTCCTCCGGATTTTCCGAACCATTCCCCACAATACCAGTAGTGGCACGATCGAGGAACATGTACGCGACTAGCCCTTGTCCCTCCACCGACAATGCTTCACTCCAGCAATGGTTGGCGCATCCGCGGTGCGAGCGATGCGATCGTGGCCGACAACTGCGCGGCTACTGGAGAGTTTGTTCCTCACACGTCCTCATGGCGCCGCATTTGCCGTCCGGTAAAACGGGGCTGGAGGGAAAGGATCGTCCCGGCTAGGCCTCGCCAATGTGGCCGTGACCTTTCGGATCAACTCTTGGTACGACACAGATGTCTTTAAATCGGACTGGGGCACAGCATGAATGATAGACAGTGCTTGGTTTGAAAACATGGTATGATAAGCGGTCCGGTTTAGCACGATCTAATGGGTTGTGTCTAGGATGGTACGGTACGAATGCAACTATTTTCATAAAAAATATTATATCTACAGTTTAGCCCATCATCAACTATCTTACCTTAGCGGTCCAGTGCATCATGAAATACCATCTTTTCCTTTTGCCTCTTTCCATGACCAATTCGGTGCAGTCATATCCCAGCGCCTTCATCACTCCTCTCACCCCTCCTACACCTCTGCTTTCTCCTCGCACTGTTACCTTCCCTTGCCGCTCGATGTCAAATCTAGCGGCCTTCTGTCATGCCGTCGTGGATACGACCTTGAGGTACCACGCCACCAACTTCGCTGACAATCCCGAGGGAGAAAACGACAACGACACTGGATCTTGACGATCCCCACTGCCTTGGCGTTGTCAAATCCTGCCTTCCCACATCGCGTCACCACCGCCTCAGTCACCATGCGCAATTCTTCACCGACGCTAATGTCTTCCTTGCCTTCTGTCGAGTTACACTCCATCCTCATGATCACACCAATAGGTGGGGCCCCAACTCCTTTCCTCTCCTTTGCAATAGTCCAAATGAACCGAGCCTAGATCGGCACATCACAGAGGTGGCACAATGTGTCTATAGGACGCACCTAGACTCGCTAGAGACTACTCGTGCTAACTCAGCCCAACACAGTCTAAGCCGTGCCGGCATGGCCTAATGCTCAGGTCTAGTCCAGGCCCTTCCTCTAAATCAAAGTAGCGGTTTCGTTTTCATTTTGTTTTGTTTTGCGAGGGGAAAGAAATCTATTGCGTGGCGCGAGGCCGTCCTACCGTTCGGCATGGCAAGGTGTACCAATCCCAGCCTGTAGTGGGTGCAACAATGGCAACACGAGGCAAGCTGCTGGATAGGGCCACAACATGCGCGATCCGGTTTCCCACGGCGTGGCTGGACGTGACAGCGGCACGAGACGAGGCCCGTCCGTGAAGCTACGGGGACTCGTGGGTTGTGGATGCAGTGGTAGCGTAAGGCTGGCTCCGACGCGAGGCGTGCTCACCAGCTTTCGTGACTAGGGGTGGGCATTAATTAACCAAAACCAAAAAATCAAATCGAACCTAAATGAATTAACAAAAAAAATGGTTTTTTTGGGTTTTATTTGTATTTCGCGTCTATTCATTTTTCAATACTCAGTTCAGTTTTGGAAACTCGGTGTAGGATCGAAGTATACGAATATAGCAATCAGAGGGGGGTGAATGATTGTGCGGAAGCTAAAACCAAATTCTTGATCTATTAAAAGTTCACCCCAAAACAGAACCAAATAATTGCCTCGTTTTCGACAAAAACAGAATGATAGAGGTTCGGTAAAACGCGAATTCCCGGAGATCCAACCGTCGGAACGATCTGCAATTTGGACACAAGAAACTAGATTCCAATACGAATCGAACCCAAAAAGAATCAGCTCGATCGGACTTACGGATCAAAAGTTATGAACCTCGCAAGCTTGCTGTGACAGAAGATGACGAGAATTAATCTAACCAAAACTTCAAGATTAAACAAGAACGACAAAAGTTTAATCAACTAAACTTAGAGAAACCCTAAATCAATTCTCTAGAAAGGTTTTGATGGATCAAATCAAGATGAACCTCAAAGAACAAAAACCAATCTAGAACCAGAACAAGCATGCAACCAAAAAACCAAAACAGAGACATCAGAGCAACGCTGCATCAGAGCACGCAAGGATCTGGAAGAATTGATCTTTATTTCTTTTGTCTAAAGTACTCTCATCAAAAGAGTACAAACCCTAAAAACTGAGCTCAAGTTCTCAATGCGCTCAGCTCTGCTTCATTGGATTGCCCTTCAACAGGAGACACCCCTCCTATTTAAAGGAGCAAAACACAAGGAGTTCTGAATACAATTCCTAATCTAGAAGGAGTCCGTATTCAACACAACTCCTCTTGGCCCAACCTGGCCGAATACAACTCTTGCACGCGTATGGCAACCCTACCATACTCACGTGACTAACACTTTGCATGCGTATGGCCACCTGCCATACTCACGTGACTAACACTTTGCACGCGAATGACCTCCTGCCATTCTCACGTGACTAACCATTCTTCATGTGCACCATTCTCTTAGCCCGAACGTCCCGCATGACATCCTTGACCACCAAGACCTCAGTTCCTCCCTGAACCTAGTCCCGAACCTCAGCTCCTCCATGAACCTAGTTCCGGTCCCGTCATCGACCACGTTCGTCTTTGAGCAATACCTGCACATGAACAAACCACAAAACAATTCCGAGCACAAGTCCACGACTTGACTCACATTAATCCATGCAACTACTCACATGAGCATTGCATAAAGTCCACTTCAAAACAAGTATCATGAAATCATCACAAATTTCATAATCTCAAATTCAAACCATTTCAAATCTTGCAAAACATCCAAACCGAGCAAAACACGTTTACAACGGACCAAAATCAAAAACCCTAGAAAAAGTCCATTCACGACGGACCAACAAAATCAGTCCGTTGTACAAGTGAAACTCTCGGTTCCAAAAAGAAATCATTCCGTCGAAAACATCGCTTCTGACGGACCAACAAATCGATCACATTGTACATGCGAAATCAATCCTCAAAAACGTTCACGATGCACTCCAAAACTTGGTCCGCTGTACATGCAAAACTTACTTGGTTTCTTGTAAAATTGAGTTCGGCTTATGATCTGAAAAACACGTCCACGATGCACCCAAAAACTTGGTCCGTCGTACATGTAAAACTTATCGCTTTTCAATAACTTGCAGCACAACAACCTTCAAAAACACATTTCTGACCGGACCAAAAAGTTGGTCTGTTGTACATGGAAGAATGAGGTTGTCAAAAGCATGTTTACAAAGGACCAAAAAAGTTGGTCCGTTGTACATGGGAAACTTACTGTTTTCTTTAAGTTTGGTCCGGCGCCAAAGCGAAACTTACTGTATCTTGTCAAATTGTCAAAACACATGAACAAACACATTTTGCAAATTTAATTCTAAGCCAATTTTTCAGCACATGATTTCACACTCGGAACCCGAATAAACCGAACCCCCGAATAGCAGTGAGCATCACCGAATAGCAGACCACACAACCGTGTAACACCCCAAAATTTTGCTTTCCTTAAATTCATGTGTGATTTGGCACTTTGGTGAATTTTTGGAATTTTCTGGAATTTATTTGGATTTATTTGGAATTTATTTGAATTGATTCCATTTTGAAATAATTAAAGAATTTAATTTTGCAAATAAAATTTTGTTGGAAATATTTTATTTGAGTCCAAAATGATCCAAAATATTTTCCAGAATTTTTCTGGAATTTTTCTGAGTCTTTTGCTATTTTTAATGAATTAAATGAATTACTGGGAATTATTTTAAATATTAAATCGCTGGAAATTCAACTCGGGTCAAGTATCGTTTCATCCGATCGAAGTCGGAACCCGAAGTCGGACTCGAGTCCGACCGAGCGATCGACTCGATCAAACCACTCAAAACCCTAATCAATCCCAACCGTTGGATCAAGATCCAACGGCCGAGATCCGCCTGCACGGCTCGAGCCGTATCCGCCCGGATCCGATCGCGCCCCGGCGATCGTGGCCGTTGATCGTGCCACGTGGGCCGGTGGCGTCATCGTCTCCCGAGTCCGGCCGGACTCACGCCGCGCGCCCGCCGCCGTGTAGAACTAGGTTTCCGCCTCGCACGAACGCCGAGGCTATTTAAAGCGTGAGACGCCCCCCGAGGTTGCCCTCATCCTTGCGCACTGCTTTCCCGAGCCATCTCGCCTGAGCCGCCACTTGATTGCCGTGGCGAGCTCGCCAGTAGTTGGAGGAAGTGACCGCCGCGTTTTGCTCGATTCCGCCGTCCGTCGTCTTCCGCCGAGAAGGAGCCCAGATCTGGAACCACCGTAACGAGACGCACCGAAGAGACCCTTCACGCCAGCGGAACGACCGGGCGCCCGTCGGGCTCGTCGTCGTCTCCGTCTCCGGTGGGCTGCAGCCAGCCGCGTCGCCATCACCCTCGCGAGCTCGGTGAACCGTCGAGATCCGGTCGGACGGTTGAGGTGATTCACGTGTCCCCAACCCGATTGGATGCGGACCGTTGGATCAAGATCCAACGGTTCACAATTGCCACGCGTCTTAGTAGTGTTATTATAGGATTAGATCTCGACCGTCCGATCTAAATCGAGCGCCCACGATCAACGAGTAGTTTCAACGTGTTAACCCTGGATCTAATCCGCGCGCTGATTTTCAAACCAACGGCCGTGATTGCGCCACGCGTGTCGGGAAGTTGGACCGACGCGGTCGGGCCGCCGCCCAGCGCTGGCAGGTGGCAGGACGCCGACACGCGGGCCAGTGTCGAGGGCCCGCATGTCAGTGGTTGTCCCAGCCGAGCGCTGACGTCACCCATGACGTCACAGTGGGACCCACATGTCAGCACTGCGGCTGAGTCCCCGCCGACGTCGGGCCGATGACGCTACCCGAGTGGGCCCACATGTCGGGCCTCACGTGAAGTCGTGGACCGAGTCCACGGTGGACCCGAGCCGAGCGTGGACCAAGTCCATGGATCGGCCGACGCCACCGCCCAATCGAAGGCTGCCACGTGTCCATGCCGACGCAATAAATAATTTCCGAAAAAGAAAATGATTTATTAATTCGAAATAATGATTTCAGATTTTGTTTCAAACTTCAAACGCTTATAACCTTTGCGTTTCAACTCCGATTTGAGTGATTCAAATTTCTAAATTTGTATAAAATCAAGATCTACTTAAATATGAATTTTATTTAATTTTTGGACTAAAGTTTTTCTCTGTAATATTATTTAATTGATTATTTAAACTTTAATAAATCATAACTTTTGCATTTTAACTCCGATGTGAACGATTCCAGTTTCTAAAAATCCAGAAAATTATGTTCTCTCTGTTTATGGTTTTTATTTGGAGTTTTGGGATGTTTTTGCCTAGTGTTTATTTGTGTATTTGCTATTTGCACGCTTTACGAGTAGACGTTGAAGTGCCGGAAGGATTCGAAGGAGAAGTGTTGACTCAGGATCCAACTCAAGACCAAGAGCAAGTACTTTTTGAAGGCAAGTTGTGCTTTGACCATGTTGATCCTATTTCGAAATCTATTTTGATTTAAACTATTGCATGCTAGTTCAATTAGAAAAATACTTTGTTTAAACCTGGGGGTTAGATAAATACCAATTTGCTATATGACACCTTGATTACTTAAGTATGTGCCATGACCCTTGTCACCCTAGTTGTGGTTTACTAGTTGGACATTATTAAATTGCCAACATGGGTTTAGACCGTTGTAGTATCGCTTAGACACCTTTCGTGCTCATGACATGATTTTGGACAATCAAATGTTAATATTGACTTAATGATATATTGAACCTGTTTTGGGAAAAGTATCATGTGATGTTGATGGCACGTGGTGCATGGTAATCAAGCGGGTTTGATAAACAGCTTTTGACCAGGGCATGTGGCAAGAGTAATCAGGTGGGCCGCTTGTGGCATTGGGAGTGTTGATTTGGTTTTTGGGTAGTCTTGCCCTGGTCACTCTAAGGACTTAACCTTGCAAGCCTTTGAACTGAGTCATACTTGCAACCACATGGTCGGAATGGGACGGCCCTAGTTGACTAAGTCGCTAAGGACTCGCTTGTGGAGCCTCAGGGTGTCAATTACACCGCTTGTGTGATTGTGCGGGGAGCGATCGTGGCCGTGGCCGATACCCATCTAACGGTGTGTTGGTCCCATACTTCGCCTTGGCTAAGGGAAGGGATGGTGTAGAGCACCTGAACCGGAGGGGACCACCTGTGTTGTTTGAGGCTTCCAAAGGCTTTGTTCACTGAACTTCGCCTTTGTGGTGTTTGACTGTATCTTGTGGGTAAAGTGCATAACCTCTGCAGAGTGTAGAATCTATTTAAATAGCCGAGTCCACGGTACTGGACAATGCTCGGGAATTACAGTCAAGGGTTAGATTTTCTCAAAAATAACTTTGGATTGAAAGGTTGGTCTGGTTTAATGATGAAATTGACGGAAATATGGTTTAGGATGGGGAAAATGTTTACTAAACGTATTGAAAAGTTATTTATGCTTTACTTATTTCTACTGCTTTCGAATCTACTTATATTACTTTTCAAATCTTTGTTTCTGCAAATATACCTTGAGCTATTCCTTTGTACCAAGCCATGCATATAGTATATTAGCTTGCATTCATGCATGACTTGCTGAGTACCAAGTACTCACCCTTGCCCCAACACAATATCAGTTGAAGAGGAGATTACGCCAGCTTCGGAGGAGGAATTCCAAGAGGACCCGTCTACCTAGGGATGCGAGCCCAGTCAGTTGCCTGTGGTATACTGGATGGCGCCACGAAGTTATTTGATTTTCCGCTGCTATTCTTTTTCTCTGAATAAGTTTCGCCTTGCGAGGCATATATCTGTAACTTGACCATAAGGTCAAGTAACCTGTTTGGTTATTTAAATAAAGTACTTTGATAATATCGATTGGTATGATTGTGATATTTACCGATGTTAAGACTGTGTGCACTAGCGCGTTCCTGGACTAGTCTTTGAATACACGAAGGGTCCGGATTTGCAAATTCGGGGTCCCGACAGAGGTGGTATCAGAGCCATACTTGACCGTAGGCTCAACCCTAAGCTAGAATGGTCGTAGTGAGGATGAAACCTATTTTCTAAAGCTAAAAATTTTCAAGATAAGAAATGACATCTCGACTTATCCCCTTCTCTCTTTTCTTGTCTCTTGCTGAAATTTTCCCTTACCTTGTCACAATTTAAAAATTCCGAGTTCTTACGTAAAGCACTCTTGTGACAGATGGAGGTTTTTTCGATGAGTGAGCATAGGTTCTATAGTGAGACTCCTTCACGAAGTCGGGTCACGGAATAAAGAGTCACCCTTTAGGCGTTAGACTCCAGAGTTAGTTCGATTTGGATTTGCTTTGTTTGCTGAGTGTGCAGTATGTGTTGCAAGGCCCTTAGGCATTGTAAGCAACCATACCAAGTTATTAATAATAAAGTTGGACCTTAAGGTTACACCTTTCGCCCCGCATAAGTTCCATATTACTTGTCTATTCTTGTTTCCCCCTCATCTCTAAACCTAGAGCAAATCGACAGATGGTGAACACCCGTGGGAACTTTGGAAGCAATGGGAGTGGATCTCGCCACAGAAAACCCCAATGGTGGAGCACCAAAGACCGCCACTTGATATGCAGAATTTTGGAGCATTTCTTGCTGCTCAGACTCAATTGATGCATGCTATGATGCAACAAATGCAGCACGTCCTTTGCTCGTGCCACTGCTAATCAAGTTAATCAGGGACCACGCCCGAGAATACAAGACTATCAGAGTTCATGAGAACTCACCCACCCACTTTCTCTGGGAATGCCAATCCATTGGAGGCCGATGATTGGTTAAGATCAATCGAGAGGAAGCTACACATAGCTCAATGCATAGGAAATGAGAAGGTACTCTACGCTTCTCATCAGTTGGAAGGAACAGCCGCCAAATGGTGGGAGAACTTCTGTGCCACGCAAGAGAACCCTCAAGATATCACTTGGGAAGAGTTCACAGCTGCATTCCGACAGTATCACGTGCCTGAAGGAATCATGGACCTTAAGAAGGAGGAGTTCAGAGCATTAAAGCAAGGTAATCAGCCAGTGGCCGACTACCTGAACAAGTTCACACAGCTAGCACGCTACGCACCTGAGGATGTAGCGACAGATAAATCCAGACAGTCTCGTTTCATGAAGGGACTTAACTCAGGATTGCAAGTAGGATTGACCACCCACACCTTTCCAGATTTTCAAGAGCTGGTGAATAAGGCGCTTATTCTTGAGGACAAGCGCAAGGAACTGGATGAGAATAGAAAGCGCAGGATGCAACAGCAAGGATCACGCCAGGGAACGCAACAGCGCTTGAGAGTTGCACCAAATCAATTCTTCAGATTCCAACCACAGAATGCAACAAGGACACCATCCCCAGCACCAAGACCTGTCAATCAGAGCTACTGCACCCACCCCGCTAGAAACGCTTACTCGAGCAAACAAGAAGGAACAAAGAGACGCTGCTACAATCGCAACGAGCCAGACACTTTGCCAACAGCTTGTCCAAAGAAGACAGCAGGAGTGACCCCGATTCGCTTCAACCTAGGAACCGCCCAGCTAGGACGCCAAAGATCAGGAGCCACACCCTGCATCAGTGGTGAGAGGCCGAGTCAACCATGTCACCGCAGATGCACCGCAGAATGCTACTGACGTCAGTCTTGGGTAAGTTACTTGTTAACTCAACACTGCAATAGTTTTGTTTGACTCGAGCTTCGCATTCGTTTGTTTCGCAAGGCTTTGCTACTAGAAATGATTTGAGAATTGCAAGACTTAAGTGCATGCTTTTAGTTCAAACCCTGGTTCGAACTCCGAACGAAAGTAGGATGTTCCGGTGAGAATCTTGATAGGTGGAATAGAGTTCCTAGCAAACCTTATAATTTTGGAGACCTGCACCTTAGACGTCATATTGGGAATGGATTGGTTATCCAAGCACAAGGCCGTATTGGATTGTGGACGAAGGACTATCTCGATTGAGAGCCCGTGTGGGAAGAAAGTGGAATTTCAAGCCACCGCAGCTAGAGAGGGACAGTTGATGGTTAACAGTACCAAGGCAATCGGCATAGATGATGTCTCAAGAGTGAATGAGTACCCGGATGTTTTTTCCGAAGATCTACGGTATGCCGCCAGACGAGGACATAGAGTTTGTGATAGAGCTTGTGCAAGATGCAGACCGATAGCAAAGAGACCCTATCGGATGTCCACCGAGGAGTTGGTAGAAATGAAGAAACAAATAGAAGAGTTAATGGAGAAAGGATTTATCGGACCGAGTTCGTCGCCGTGGGGAGCACCGGCTTTGTTTGTCAAGAAGAAGGACGGGAGTTTCGGGATGTGCATTGACTACCGTGCACTCAACGAAGTCACCGTGAAGAATAAGTATCCGCTACCCAGGATTGATGATTTGTTTGATCGATTAAGAGGAGCCGAGTTTTCTCCAAGATTGATCGAGATCAGGATACCATCAATTGAAGATCCGATCGTAAGATATTCAAGATCGCATTCTCGTCAAGATATGGACATTACGAGTTCTGATTATGTCCTTTGGATCGATTTAATGCGCCAAATTTATTTCATGAATATGATGAATAAGGTGTTCATGGAATATTTGGACAAGTTTGTCGTCGTGTTCATAGACGATATCCTAATCTACTCCAAGACAGAGGATGAACATGCCGAACACTTAAGGCGAGTTTTGGAAAAGCCGAGGAACAGCAACTTTTCGCCAAGTTCAGCAAGTGTGATTTTTGGAAGGACAAGGTGGAGTTTCTTGGACATGTAATGACCGCAAAGAGTCGCCGTAGATCCAAGCAAAGTAGAAGTCGTGTTACATTGGGAGCACCAAGACCGTGACCCATTCTGAGTTTCCTTGGAATGGCAGGATACTACCACCGCTTCATCGAAGGCTTCTCGACAATTGCGAAACCTCTTACGCAATTGCTGAAGAAGGAAAAGAAGTTTGCATGGGCTTGAGAATGTGAGAAAGGATTTCAGGAGTCAAGAAGCGATTGACATCGGCCGGTGTTAGTTCTACCGGATGTTGCTCAAAGCTTCGATATTTATTGTGACGCATCGCGCCAAGGACTTGGATGTGTGCTGATGCAGAATGGAAAGGTCGTTGCTTATGCATCAAGGCAGTTGAGGCCGCATGAGGAGAATTATCCGACACATGACTTAGAGTTAGCTGCCGTAGTGCATGCCTTGAAGATATGGCGTCACTATCTGATTGGAAACAGATGTGAAGTGTATACGGATCATAAGAGCCTTAAGTACATATTCACCCAGTCGGATCTGAATATGAGGCAGAGGAGATGGTTAGAGTTAATCAAGGACTACAATGTTGGAATCCATTACCATCCCGGGAAGGCCAACGTAGTAGCCGATGCTCTGAGTCGGAAAAGCCATACCGTGAGTGCGTTGCTAGCCACAAGTCAGGATGAGTTATGTGAGGATTTTCAAAAGATGAAGATTGAGGTTGTACCTAGCGGATTCTTGGCCGCATTGGAAGTAAAGCCTACTTTAGAGGACCAGATCCGAGAAGGACAGAAGGATGATGACAAGATCCGCAGGATTAAGTCCATCAAGGAGGAAGGCAAGGCAGAGGACTTCAAGTTGGATGAGCAAGGCACGTTGTGGATGAAGGATCGCATTTGTGTGCCTTACATAAATGAGTTATAGAAGCTGATTTTGGAAGAAGCCCTTGACTCCATGTACTCTATTCTTCCTGGAAGCGCCAAGATGTATCAGATCTGAAGGAGAGATTCTCGTGGCCAAGTATGAAACGTGAAGTTGCCGAGCATGTTGCATTGTGCGACGTATGCCGGAGAGTCAAGGCAATGCATCGAGAGACCCAGCGGGATTGCTACAACCGCTGAAAATACCTGAGTGGAAGTGGGAGGAAATCGGAATGGATTTCATTACCGGTTTGCCGAAGACTCAAGGAGGTTATGACTCCATATGGGTTATAGTGGATCGCTTGACTAAAGTAGCCCATTTTATTCCCGTGAAGACCACTTACTCGGGAGATAAATTAGCGTAATTGTACATGATCGGGATTATGCATTTGCACGGAGTGCCAAAGAGGATTGTATCGGACGAGGTACCCAATTTACCTCAAGGTTCTGGAATAAGTTGCATGAAGCCATGGGAACCCGTTTGAACTTCAAGATCTGACTTATCATCCACAGACGGATGGACAGACCGAAAGAGTCAACCGGATTCTGGAGGATATGTTGAGAGCTTGTGCATTAGCTTATGCTACCTCTTGGGATAAGAGTTTGCCGTATCTTTGAGTTCGATTACAACAATAGTTATCGAGGTTAGTTCTGAGATGTCACCTTTTGAGGCCTCAGTATGGTCGACCACTGTCGGACGCCATTGAATTGGAATGAGACCGGCCGAGCGCCGTGTCTTTGGGCCTGATATTCTTCAAGAGGTCAAGAAGCGGTCGCCATGATTAGGGAAAGGTTGAAGATAGCCCAATCTCGACAGAAGAGTTATGCTGACAATCGTCGCCGAGACTTGAGTTTTGAACCAGAAGACTTTGTATACCTCAGAGTTACGCCTCTCAGGGGAGTTAAGAGGTTCCATGCCAAAGGGAAACTCGCACCCCGTTATGTTGGACCATTTAAGATTTTAAGTCGCAGAGGCGAAGTTGCTTACCAGCTGGAGTTGCCACAGTCGTTAGCAGGAGTACATGATGTATTCCATGTGTCCCAGTTAAAGAAGTGTCTCCGAGTTCCTGAGGAACAGACACCGCTAGAGTCAATTGAATTGCAAGAGGATTTGACTTATAAGGAGTATCCTGTGAGGATTCTGGACACAATGGATCGAGAAACTAGAAACAAGTCAACCCGTTTAGAGAGTTCGATGGAGCAACCATGAAGAAAGCGAAGCGACTTGGGAGTCACAAGAGGATTTGAAGAAAGAGTTTCCAAACCTATTCTCAGAGTGAGCCCTGAATCTCGAGGACGAGATTCTATTAAGGGGGGGAGGTTTGTAACACCCCAAAATTTTGCCTTCCTTAAATTCATGTGTGATTTGGCACTTTGGTGAATTTTTGGAATTTTCTGGAATTTATTTGGATTTATTTGGAATTTATTTGAATTGATTCCATTTTGAAATAATTAAAGAATTTAATTTTGCAAATAAAATTTTGTTGGAAATATTTTATTTGAGTCCAAAATGATCCAAAATATTTTCCGAATTTTTCTCGAATTTTTACGAGTCTTTTGCTATTTTTAATGAATTAAATGAATTATCGGGAATTATTTTAAATATTAAATCGCTGGAAATTCAACTCGGGTCAAGTATCGTTTCATCCGACCGAAGTCGGAACCGAGTCGGACTCGAAGTCCGACCGAGCCATCGACTCGATCAAACCGACTCAAAACCCTAATCAATCCCAACCGTTGGATCAAGATCCAACGGTGAGATCCGCCCGTGCAGTTCGAGCCGTATCCGGCCGGATCCGATCGCGCCCGTCGATCGTGGCCGTTGATCGTGCCACGTGGGACGGTGAGCGTCATCGTCTCCGCCGAGTCCGAGCCGGACTCGCCGCCGCGCCCGCCGTGTAGAACTAGGTTTCCGCCTCGCACGAACGCCGAGGCTATTTAAAGCGTGAGACGCCCCCGAGGTTGCCCTCATCCTTGCGCACCGTTTCCCGAGCCATCTCGCCTGAGCCGCCGCCCGATTGCCGTCGCGAGCTCGCCGTAGTTGGAGGAAGTGACCGCCATGGTTTTGCTCGATTCCGCCGCCGTCCGTCGTCTTCCGCCGAAGGAGCCAGATCTGGAACCACCGTAACGAGACGCACCGAAGAGACCCTTCACTTCGCCGGAACGACCGAGCGCCGTCGGGCTCGTCGTCGTCTCCGTCTCCGTGGTCGCAGCCCGGCCGCGTCGCCATCACCCTCGCGAGCTCGGTGAACCGCCGATCCAGATCGGACGGTTGAGGTGAGTTCACGTGTCCCCAACCCGATTGGATGCGGACCGTTGGATCAAGATCCAACGGTTCACAATTGCCACGCGTCTTGGGAGTAGTGTTATTATAGGATTAGATCTGGACCGTCCGATCTAAATCGAACGGCCCACGATCAACGAGTAGTTTCAACGTGTTAACCCTGGATCTAATCCGCGCCGTTGATTTTCAAACCAACGGCCGTGATTGCGCCACGTGTCGGGAAGTTGGACCGACGCGGTCGGGCCGATCCGCAGCGTGCGTGTGTGTGGCCCGACGCGGGGCCCGCGTGTCAGAGGGCCCGCATGTCAGTGGCTGTCCCAGCCGAGCGCTGACGTCACCCATGACGTCACAGTGGGACCCACATGTCAGCACCGTGGGCTGAGTCCCCGCTGACGTCAGCGATGACGTCACCCGAGTGGGCCCACATGTCAGTCTCACGTAGAGTCGTGGACCGAGTCCACGGTGGACCCGAGCCGAGCGTGGACCAAGTCCATGGACCGGCTGACGTCAGCCGCCCAATCAGAGGCTGCCACGTGTCCATGCTGACGCAATAAATAATTTCCGAAAAAGAAAATGATTTATTAATTCGAAATAATGATTTCAGATTTTGTTTCAAACTTCAAACGCTTATAACCTTTGCGTTTCAACTCCGATTTGAGTGATTCAAATTTCTAAATTTGTATAAAATCAAGATCTACTTAAATATGAATTTTATTTAATTTTTGGACTAAAGTTTTTCTCTGTAATATTATTTAATTGATTATTTAAACTTTAATAAATCATAACTTTTGCATTTTAACTCCGATGTGAACGATTCCAGTTTCTAAAAATCCAGAAAATTATGTTCTCTCTGTTTATGGTTTTTATTTGGAGTTTTGGGATGTTTTTGCCTAGTGTTTATTTGTGTATTTGCTATTTGCACGCTTTACGAGTAGACGTTGAAGTCTTGGGAAGGATTCGAAGGAGAAGTGTTGACTCAGGATCCAACTCAAGACCAAGAGCAAGTACTTTTTGAAGGCAAGTTGTGCTTTGACCATGTTGATCCTATTTCGAAATCTATTTTGATTTAAACTATTGCATGCTAGTTCAATTAGAAAAATACTTTGTTTAAACACAGGGTTAGATAAATACCAATTTGCTATATGACACCTTGATTACTTAAGTATGTGCCATGACCCTTGTCACCCTAGTTGTGGTTTACTAGTTGGACATTATTAAATTGCCAACATGGGTTTAGACCGTTGTAGTATCTTGCTTAGACACACTACGTGCTCATGACATGATTTTGGACAATCAAATGTTAATATTGACTTAATGATATATTGAACCTGTTTTGGGAAAAGTATCATGTGATGTTGATGGCACGTGGTGCATGGTAATCAAGCGGGGTTTGATAAACTTGATTTTTGGCCAGGGGCATGTGGCAAGAGTAATCAGGTGGGCCAGTTGTGGCATTGGGAGTGTTGATTTGGTTTTTTGGGTAGTCTTGCCCTGGTCACTCTAAGGACTTAACCTTGCAAGCCTTTGAACTGAGTCATACTTGCAACCACATGGCTGGAATGGGACGGCCCTAGTTGACTAAGTCGCTAAGGACTCGCTTGTGGAGCCTCAGGGTGTCAATTACACCGTTTGTGTGATTGTACGGGGGAGCGTATCGTGGCTGTGGCCAGATACCCATCTAACGGTGTGTTGGTCCCATACTTCGCCTTGGCTAAGGGAAGGGATGGTGTAGAGCACGAACCGGAGGGGACCACCTGTGTTGTTTGAGGCTTCCGAAAGGCTTTGTTACGGGAACTCGCCTTTGTGGTGTTTGACTGTATCTTGTGGGTAAAGTGCATAACCTCTGCAGAGTGTAGAATCTATTTAAATAGCCGAGTCCACGGTACTGGACAATGCTCGGGAATTACAGTCAAGGGTTAGATTTTCTCAAAAATAACTTTGGATTGAAAGGTTGGTCTGGTTTAATGATGAAATTGACGGAAATATGGTTTAGGATGGGGAAAATGTTTACTAAACGTATTGAAAAGTTATTTATGCTTTACTTATTTCTACTGCTTTCGAATCTACTTATATTACCTTTCAAATGCTGTTTACTGCAAATATACCTTGAGCTATTCCTTTGTACCAAGCCATGCATATAGTATATTAGCTTGCATTCTGTGCATGACTTGCTGAGTACCAAGTACTCACCCTTGCCCCAACACAATATCAGTTGAAGAGGAGATTACGCCAGCTTCGGAGGAGGAATTCCAAGAGGACCCGTCTACTTAGGGATGCGAGCCCAGTCAGTTGCCTGTGGTATACTGGATGGCGCCACGAAGTTATTTGATTTTCCGCTGCTATTCTTTTTCTCTGAATAAGTTTCGCCTTGCGAGGCATATATCTGTAACTTGACCATAAGGTCAAGTAACCTGTTTGGTTATTTAAATAAAGTACTTTGATAATATCGATTGGTATGATTGTGATATTTACCGATGTTAAGACTGTGTGCACTAGCGCGTTCCTGGACTAGTGCTGAATACACAGAGGGTCCGGATTTGCAAATTCGGGGTCCCGACAAACCGCACAAAAATCCCCACTCCAGCCCTAATTGAATTGACCTCAATCCCTTTGGCCACTCCACTCCATTCCCCTTACCCGACTCCCCGATGGACCATCTGTGCTACCTCCCCGGTGAGCCGCAAGCGCTCGCCCCTTGACGCCTCCAGGCTCCTCCCTCTGCATCAATGTGGCGACACCCCCTACCTCGATCGGTCGGCCCCACATCGAGCCGGCGAGCCCTCGAGCCTCGATGTGACGCCTCCTCCCTCGATCCTCGGCGCCTAGTTGCCGATGCCTCCTCCCAGTCCCTCGTCAGCCGTCCACCTCCCTCGAGCCGATGTCATCATGTCAGATATGCTCCCCCAATCCCCTATCGGCCGTCCCCGGTTGCTCTGCGCGACTGCGCTTCGTCCAATCCTCCGGCTGGTGAGTGATAAGGTAGAGAATTTCATATCTAAGTTAGTAATTAGTGGAATCCCCCATTTCATTCTGGCAAAATGTTAGTATCGATCGTACCCTGTAAGTGTATCACATCTCATCTCAAAAACATGGATCTTATAAATGTATAATCAAGTGGTGCCCATGAAAAATCTCATAAACATTTAATTATGTGTCATAAGATGGTCAACTATTCTTGCTAAATTTCAGCTCAAAATTCATAGTAAAAGAAACAATGGCAACTTTCAATGAGCAGTAACTGTATGTTATGCATTTCTTAGGGAGTCAAGGGATCTAATCTCAATTTGGAATAGGAAAAATGGACGCCGCAATCGAACTATCTTGAAACATATTGTTCTATTCATTGCTTGTTTGCTTGATCAATTCTTTTTTTATTTTCAATTACTAATAATTGTGTTGCATTGTTGCTCGGTTTGTAGATGGTAGATCCCAACGAAAACCCTACAAATTGTGATAGCCAAATGGACGAGATGGAGACTATACAGACAGAGGAGAATGTGCGGTGCAGGAGGCGAAGAAAAGGACAGCAATGGCACCAAGATCAGACTTGTGGGGAAGCTTTAGCAAGATCAAAGTTGGAGATATCTTAAAGACCAAGTGCAAACATTGCGACCGTGAGCTTCGCTATGATCCTAAAACTAATGGTACATCATCCTTCAACTCTCACTTGAGAATCTGCAAGCGTAATTCTAATAGGAATACATACCCTAAGCAAGGTACTTTACAAGTACAAGCAAATCTGGGGGATGGTAGTCATTGTGCCATATCCAATTAGAAGTTAAATCTCGAAGGATTTAGGGAAGCATTTGCTGAAATGATCATTATAGATGAGCTTCCTTTTGCATTTTGTGAGCGTGAAGACTTTAAAAAGTTCATGTACTATTACAGTGCTCTAAATTACATCAAAAGAGTCTTGAATAATTCTAACAATAGCATTGTTGAAGGCAAGTATATTCACATGAGACGTGCTGCATATATTATTAACTTAATAGTTTTCAATGGGCTTAAAGAATTGTCGGTTTCAATTCAACACATCCGTGCTGCTATTAAATTTATTAAGAATTCCCCATCTAGAATAGCCAAATTTAAGAAATGTGTTGAATTGGCAAAAGTGGGCAGTAAAACATTTTTATCACTAGATATTTGTACTAGATGGAACTCCATGTATCTTATGTTGAATGCTACCTCAATTTATGAGGATGTATTTGAAAGGTACGGTGAAGAAAACACATACTATTCGATAGACTTATGTGGTGAGAAAGGTCACAAAGTTCCTGAGAACGGAGATTGGGAGAATGCAAAGAAGATGATTGAGTTTCTCGGACAATTCTATAAGCTCACTCTTCGTGTTTCTACCACACACCATGTAACATCTAATATTTTATTTCATGAGATTGGAGATGTTTTGTTGAGACAATGGTGTCATAGTGATGATGATTTGCGTAAAGAAATGGGCTAAAGAATGCTTCAGAAGTACTACAAGTATTGGGGAGATAAGAAAAAGTTGAACATGCTCAAGTTTATTGCTGTTGCACTCGATCCAAGATACAAGCTATCTAATTACACAAACATTACTACTTTGGAGATGTTTGGTAAGGAAGAAGGAAAGGAAGCTTGGAATAATGTGAATGATTCTTTTCATTCTTTGTTTGATGAGTATATAAAACTATATGCTCCAAGTGATAAGACAATGCAATCGAATGATTCGCAAGAACCTGTGAAAAGGAGCACTAAGTTGATGAAATCCCTAATTGCAGAAAAGATGAGGATGAGTAATTCTATAATTGGCACCAGTATGTCTGAACTTGACAAATACCTTGGTGAAGATAACGAAGAAGATAGTGAGAATTCTGAATTCTTGAGTGGTGGAAGTGCATTTCTCCTAGATTCCCAATATTGTCTCGCTTGACACAAGATGTATTAACAGTTCCTATATCAACAATTGCATCTAAGTTGGCCTTTAGCACAGGCAGACGTGTCCTTGATGATTTTAGGAGCTCACTCGCACCATTCAAAATCCAATGACTAGTTTGTATACAAGATTGGTTACGGCGATCCCTCCCTATTAATATTGAAGAAGATCCAGCTGAGTTGGCTAAAATTGAGGAAGATAATAAACAAATTACTTACTGATTTTTGCTTTAATTATATTTATCTTGTATTTTTGCTTTAATTATATTTATCTTGTTCATCATGACAATGTACTATTGATTGATTTTATTCAATTTCAGCCATAATTGCAGAAAATGTTGGCAATTCTTTCAAGTCCAAATCCGAGTCCGTAACCAAACCTAGTGAGACTACCACTTAAATGTTGGTGATATTCGAGACAATATTCTGCTATTGGTCAGTGGTTTCTTTAGTTTACTGCAAAAATCCATACTATTGCTCTAATACTAGTTGTTTTCTCAATTTTCTCTAGTTTACTGCCTTCTGGTGTTGGGACTTGGTTCTGTTGTGTGTTGCCGTGTTGGACTGTTGGGCGCTGGCTGCTGCAGTGCTGTTGAGATGCTCATTCTGTGTGCTGTGTGCTACTGCGTGCTTTTGTGTAGTTGTGTTAATTGTTGAACTTTAAAATTTGCTTACTTACTTTGTGCCACTATGTGCTGGAGTGTGGTGGACAAATAGACAATATTTTGAGTTCTGTAATGTATGATGCCATTGTTGGACATTATTCTGAGTTCTGTAATGTCTATTGACTGCTGAAAGTAGGAATAATAATTGCATGGATGTACCTAGAGAATTACTCCTAAGTCTTAACAAGCTTTTTGTTGACTACTGATTATAACTTGGCATCGTCCATTTGTTCTTTACTACAGTTCGGGAAGAAAACACACCCTGAATGTGCTCGATTTTCATCCGATGGTCAGTACCTTGTTTCATGCTCAATGGATGGAATCATTGAAGTAAGTTGCTTGCTAGTCTGTTTCACTGGTCAACTCTTTTGATGTAACTTGGCTGAACTCACGGAACTTTTCAGGTCTGGGATTATATTAGCAGGAAGCTTAAAAAAGATCTTCAATATCAAGCTGATGTAAGGCTTTAAGATTGAAGCTTCTCGAATTTAACACGGAATTAACATTATCTCTTTAAGTTTTGTAGCTCTGTGGCACATAAACCAATCCTGTTCATTTATTTATATACAGATAAGAGTGCTAATGTTTTGCATATCCTTTAGCATTGCTTATTCTAAAATCCACCAGTTCCGTGATAGTAAGAGGTCTCCACATGCCAACCCAGTCCTTTAGCATTTCCACATCACTAGAACTTTTTCATCTTCCAAACTTGCTTTCAGGCCTCAAATTTCTAGCTTACTTAAAAGCCTCACTAACTCAACCTGACGCCTTCAAGCATGTCCTTTGCTAAATGAATCATCTAATATTATCTTTTTTGCATGATTTCAGTCAGCTGTCAAAGATCATGCATATCAAAGAATAAAACCAAACATATCAACAAGAACAAAGTGGACCAGATGCTCAACATCAATCCTAGCAATGGCAACATGAAAAACTCACCCACTTATTTCTGTGCCACAGTACTGAAGTCTACGCATTTGACTCAAACAACTTTTTTGTTTTGCCATTATTTAGTCCTTGATGTCATTTTCACATCAGCAGACCAGAGCCGTTTCATCTTTCGAGTCTGCTATTAACTCTCAATTTTTGGGTGAAATTACAACTTGTCATGACACTTTCTAACATCCGGAGGCCTGAACCAAACCGAAATACATGTTTCTTCTGCAAATTACAAAAACTGGATCATGAACACCAACAAGAAACAATGCACGAAGTGTGATTCTGCACAATTTGGTCTGATCATATCGGCTGCTATGCTTAAGTCGAAGATCGTGCAATATTTATTTATTGACGGCAAAAGATCATGCAAATTTAAAAATACATGTCAGAAACTAACCAAGCATGGCCTAAATTACTCTCTGTACTAGTGCAAAATTTACGAAGGCCA
The DNA here is from genome assembly GCA_036346355.1 of Rhipidocladum racemiflorum. Lineage (NCBI taxonomy): Eukaryota > Viridiplantae > Streptophyta > Magnoliopsida > Poales > Poaceae > Rhipidocladum > Rhipidocladum racemiflorum. Next base: position 30,048,660 of record CM070570.1, on the reverse strand, counting down.
TGTGGTTTGCAAGGGTGGGTGGGGTGTTTGCCTTAGCATGCCAGGGTCAGTTTTAGTGCTTCGTTACTAGTCCAATTGTTGCACCTCATAAAAGTATGTGGCGTATCAAATTCGGCTACGTTATACGTACGGCGGAAGGTGAACTCTCGAGCTTCAGCCAAACAAGGCAGGCAGGTGGCTTCGCATCCTACCGGATATAAGATCAGGAGAATGGAAGCTCAGCCATCGCGTCCACGCGTCCTTTGGACGTTTTGCGAAAAAAACTCTTGTTCTTTCAAATTACAGATTGGTTCTTCCGAATTCATAAATAGGTCCTTTGTAATTTCCTGTGAGGGCAAAAATTTTCCCCCGGTTCGCGTTTAGGTCCCCCGTTCGCCGTTTTACGGAAATACTAGTTAGATCAGAGGCTAGCGTTGCATGTCAGTCTACTTGTAAGCTGCAACCATCGCAATGGACACTCCTCGCTCGGCCACACTTGCTCGAAGGCCTAATCGCTTAGATGCGAACCATGAACTAGACAAACTACTCTCTCTTGACACGTACAACGCGCATTTCAGATGATGATACATGGATAGCATACTGCACTTGCAAGAGGACGCGGGATCACTCGCGCGAAGATTTTCTGTATCATGTTGCCTCCTCGTCGTTAGTTCACCGCATTGGCCTGAGATCCGCCGGCCAGTGCAGCGAAAATTAAATGAGCACAAATCTACACTCGTTGTGGTCCAAACACCCATGAATCCGTGATACGCCTCCGTTTGACGCAGAGCGTCCGATCAAAACGTCGCAAGTAGGGACCGCTTGATGGGCAATTGGGCCCCCACCAGCCAAAGAGTTGTGCGAACTTTCGGCATTGGATTCCAAATTCATGGTCCAAGCCCCAGAAGCTAACAATGGATGGGCCGCACGTCTGGCCCGCAACCTGTGGGCCTCGTGGTCTTCAACAAGACGTCTTCTAAGAATTGTGTTCCATCTCTGTCTTCTTGGTATGAACAGACCAGCAACCTGGTGGTAAGAACTAAGAAGTCACCCGGTTCGATCACTGGCATTGATGATATGGTGTGACTTATTTAATCCGAGTATATACTCGTATCCTTCCAGCGGAAAAGCATGTGTCCGTTTCAGGAGACTAGAGTTTGTAAAATTCCTGACGTATGCAGTAGGCGTGTATATGTGTGGTAAAAAGTAGAGCTGGCTTTGGGTAGAGACTAGTCTGCTTATTCTAAGATTTTTCTTAACTAATAAGATAAGGAGTTTATCCTATTCGTTTTTTTGTAAAACAGATAGAATTCTGATTCATATTTTGGAAGGACTGACTCTATCTATTGGTGGGATCTCCATGGTATTTTTACTATATATATTGGGTTTTGCCTTGTACAGAAAAATCAATCTAATGAAGAGAGAATTACTACATACTTTTGTGTGTGTTTCTTGTGCTTATACACCTGTTTGTGTGTTTGCGTAGGCATGTTGTTTATTAATGCGGGTGAACGACTGTGTGTTATAATACGTTATCAGAACGATCGTTCTGCCAAGGCCGGTCGAGTTCGTCTACCTGCGCCGATCTACACGGTATCGAAATCATCCTGCTACACGTGATCTAAATCATCTAAGACCCCTACGTAAGTGGATTGCATCTACTGCATTTTTGATCTTGCAGATCGTAGTTGTGTATGTGTTACTGTTCATCATCACAACAAAAAAGGGGATAATCCAGCCCAGGAGGCCGAACGTCATCTCGGCTTTTGCGCCGAAGATTACACACCAGCAGACGCACGACACCTCACTCCGCGTGCCAACAGCGCCCGAAGCATCGGCCTGCCTCCGAGCAGGCAATTGCGCACCGCACCTGCGCCCACGGTCACTCTTCGCGCCGCCTGTGACACCTCACTCTTCGCACCAGTAGACACGCAATGGCCAACGCCTCGCTCCACGAGCCAGCAAATGCGCGACGGTTGACACCTCGCTCCGCGTGCCAACAGTGCCCGAAGTGACGCCCCGCCTCTGCGCCGGCGACCCCGCACCGCGCTAGTAGATAGGGGTGGGTAATTTTTAACCGAAACAGAAAAACCGAACCAAATTAACCAGAAAAATTAATTTTTTTGGTTTTCAGTTTATGATTCGGTTTTTATTTTATCACTGTTCGTTTTTTGATTTTCGGTTCGATTTTTACATTCTAAAAACTGAAATGACCATAAAACCGAATTACTAGAGCACACATTTCACAAAATCCTATTTCTTCGAATTGTCTCCACAACCAATTCCAATGACAAAAAAAACTGATTTTCTTTAGTTACTGTAATTGTTTTAGGAGAGTTATACAACCGATTAATATTTTCTGTTTGTCATGCCAAAAAATAACTTTAGAACTGCACAGAACCTTATTATCCAAGTTAGTGGTTCTTTCCTATTTTTATTAAATATGTGGCCTAACTTTCTATGTATGACTATCTGTTTAGGCACCAACAACAGTAGGTGCATCCTACTTGAGATTAGCAGGAGGCCTCCTATCCTTCAAATATCTTTCTTATTCAAAGAACTTCTTGTATACGCTAGACTCTTTGTAATTCACATAGTTTATTTGTATTTTTTTCCCATATACATTTATTTTTGTTTTATTTGAAATTGCAAAACAATTAAGTTTGTGACTTCAATATTGATGCATATTTCTCTTTTTAAATGTGTTGCAAGGTAACAAAGCATATAAGCCAAACACCCGACTTGCTCGGGTTCTAAATATCCTTTTTATTCTTCATGTTGAACATGAAATTAACTGCTCAACAGCTGTTAGGTACCTTGCTTCAAGGAAAATCATGTCTTTCATTCTGCTTACAAATGGGAGCATGAAACGGTTGCCTAATTAGCTTTGCTATTTCTATAGTGGTGTTGATGTCTTCACTGCTCTTTCTGGTGGTGTTGGAACTCTATATGGTACACTACATGGTGGCGCAAATAAGGTAAAGTACATTGTCGTGCTGGCCCCTCTTCATTCATGCATTCAAGCTTTATAGTTTTTCTACATATTCTATTCCAGCGTCCTCATCATTGGAAACTAATCATAAAGCTAAGAAGCAACTTATTCTATTTAGTATATAATTTTTTTCTCTGATGGCATCATCCAAATATAGCTCCGTTTTTAAGAGCTTTCCCATATTCTTGTAAATTTGTCTTCTCAATTATGGGACAAGATCCTCTCCTAGAGGTTAGCTGTTGCCATTCTATTTAGCCATATAAAATAAGGTCTACCCTCCCCAAAGTCCGTGCCACCCGATCATTCATCAATGAGTTCACCGCTTCAGGCCTGTCATCTCTAATCCCACTAGCGGCCTGGCGCTGTAGGATCGAAGTATACGAATATAGCAATCAGAGGGGGATGAATGATTGTGCGGAAGCTAAAACCAAATTCTTGATCTACTAAAAGTTCACCCCAAAACAGAACCAAATAATTGCCTCGTATTCGACAAAAACAGAATAATAGAGGTTTGGTAAAATGCGAATTCCTGGAGATCCAACTGTCGGAACGATCTGAAATTTGTACACAAGAAACTAGATTCTAATACGAATCGAACCCAAAAAGAATCAGCTCGATCGGACGTACGGATCAAAAGTTATGAATCTCGCAAGCTTGCTGTGACAAAAGATGACGAGAATAGATCTAACTAGAATTGTAGATCGCCGAAAGATTTGAAGAACTTGATCTTTATTTCTCTTTTCTTTTGTCTAAAGTACTCCAAACAAAAGAGTACAACCCTAAAGCTTGCTCAAAGCTTGATGCCCTTCAACAGGAGACAACCCCTCCTATTTAAAGGAGCAAAACACAAGGAGTCATGAATACAATTCCTACTCCTAATCCTAGAAAGAGTCCCACTCCTAATCCTAGAAAGAGTATGTATTCAACACAGCTCCTCTTGGCCCAACCTGGCCGAGTACAACTCTTGCACGCGTATGGCAACCCTACCATACTCACGTGACTAACACTTTGCACGCGAATGACCTCCTGCCATTCTCACGTGACTAACCATTCTTCATGTGCACCATTCTCTTAGCCCGAACGTCCCGTATGACATCCTTGACCACCAAGACCTCAGTTCCCCCTAAACCTAGTCCTGAACCTCAGTTCCTCCATGAACCTAGTTCCAGTCCCATCATCGACCACATTCGCCCTCGAGCAATACCTGCACATGAACAAACCACAAAACGATTCCGAGCACAAGTCCGCGACTTGACTCAATATTAGTCCATGCAAATACTCACACGAGCATTGCATAAAGTCCGCTTGAAAACAAGCATCATGAAATTCTCACAAATTTCATAATCTCAAATTCAAACCAGAATTCAATTCCAAAATTGCTCAAAACCCTAATCGAGCAAAAAACCATTCACGCCGGACCAAAAATTCGGTCCGGCGCAAACGTGAAAACAGCCGTCAAAAATCCACCTTGCTTGTGGAGGGGAGAGTCCGTCGTACACGCGAAACTTACTGGTTTTGGAAGTTTCAGTCCGGCTAAAAACGTTTGAAAACACGTTCACGGCGGACCAAAGAAAAGCGGTCCAGCGTACAAGGGAAACTTACTGTTTCTTGAAAGTTTGGTCCGGCACAAAAGAGAACTTCACTGTTTCTTGTCAAATTGTCGAACTCATGCACAAAACACATTTTCCAAGTTCAAATCTTAGCCAATTTTTCAGCACATGATTTCACAGGCGCCATTACACACAGCTAGTGACCGCCATCCCCATATTTAGTCTTGACTTCAATTTTGCTGGGACATTTAGAAGAATATCGTCTACAAAGATGTACCATTGAAAAATGTTTTATTTGTATCAATATAAATTTTTTTATTAATAGTTTGATTTACTTAGTAGCTTGCAAATAAAGATACATTTCGTTTCATGTGTGTGAAAAAAAATTGATATTTACCAAATGGTTTAGAATCCTGTATGTTAGTATATCTATCAACTTCTTTTGAGATTTTGTTGCAACGTATGAAAACATTATTAGTAATGAACTAAAAATCCAGTGAAATGGTTAAAAGTGCTCATGAAATATACATGGCTGCTATACGTACGATATTCCTTCTCCAATGCTCGTACGACGCGGTGAAATGGTCCACGCATAAGTAGACGCGTGTCTCCTCTGCCCGTTGCTCCTTACTGATCCAGAAGCACTCAACGCTCGTTGCCGCCATCTTCGGCGCCGCTGCCGCCACCGGCTTCGACTTGCACGACGACAGGATCGGTGGCCTCGTCGACGAGCACGAGCAGTTCTGCGGAACAAGAAGAGCTGGCGAGGAAGAAAAACAAGGGGAGCAGATTGGGCGAGCTAGAGAGAGACATAGGAGGAGATCGGTTAGGGAAGGAGAAGCTATCTCTGATAACCATGGCACACAAACCAGCCTCAAGGCCCTTAATATAACCTTGCATCCAGACAGCGCGCTGAGGCGAGACTCTTTTCATCGTACTAGCGTCGTGACTCTGGGATCGTACGTGAAGAATTTCCTAGAACATATGTTGGTTTTTCCTGCCTACCAACCAACTTGAACTTATCGATATCGTGACGCCAATTTTACCAGTACGTGTTCCTTTCACGGTAGCAATTAGATCAACACTGAAATTGTCCCCACTTCCATCGGGCTTTGCCACATGAAGATGTCGTTACTTTTTAGTTCGCTGGCAATTTTTTAAAAAAAAAATTTAGTCTCTTTTCAAATGTACGATAAAAACACCGACAGATAACACATATTACCATCCGTGAAAAAAAGCTATCGAGCTCCCATAGGCAAAAAAAAAGAGTTTATCATAAAACTAGAAATATGATGATTTCCCACATGGAAAGAACTTATGAGTTATATATCGAAAGGCAAACCGACTAACCCTAAACGCACACATTCGTCCCTCCCCGTGTAGAGCGCGGTTGTTAGGCGACAAACCACGTCGAATCATTGTCCTACTCACTCGAATTGTTTAATGATGGTGCTTACTACTTTATCAGGATTTGGTGGCCGATACATCGGAGTCGGACGAGCTCATCCGAAGCAGCAGGGAAGGAGCTCCTCATGTGTTGGCATTGTTATCCGGAGGAAGAGAGAGACGCCTTGACATCATCGACCCTACTACTCTCGTCCCGTTGGCCCTTCTTGTTTGGAATGTGAAAATTGATCTGCCTTCTTGTTCTTTTTTGATGGTTCGTCGACGGAAGCACGGTTCCAGCTTACAGGTTCCTCCATTTCTGTACGCTTTTTCTGGAAAGTAGAACAGAAAAACAACTATACGCATACTTTAACAGCACAACGTTCGATTCGATCTTCAACCACAACATATTATCCATCTAGCCCACGTCAAGCCTTATGCATTCACTGTGTCTCTCGCATGTGACCATTCGGGCTGCCTCTCCTCCATCCATGTCAGTCCCACACAAGCTAGAAGCAAACGGGGCAGAGCGAGCGCGGCAGTGTGACTCAAGCACACGGCGAGCACATTGAATGGGGCACCGGCGAGCGTGTGCCCAATGCAGCAGCGTGGCCCGAGTGAATGACGAGCACAGTACGTAAGGCTAGAGTGAATGCATCGCCGAGGCCCAAGCGCATGGCAAACATGGCAAGTATGGTTGGAAAAGGACATCAGCAACGGGATCCACTGGATCCGATTGTGTTTCTCATCGCTGGCAATGGGATCCGCTATATCCCACAACACCATGTGGTCTCATGGCTCCACTTTGCCGCCGCACGCACTACTGGCGATTTCAAGTTCTAGTTTCACCCCCTTGGGTGAGCGAAGGGAAGGAGGTTGTGGTACTAGCGAGTGGCGAGGGTGGCGGCTGCATGTGAGCATGCTGAGATTTTTTTCTTTGTGTCTCTGATGAAACTTCATAAAACCCATTGCAACTTAATAAAGCCTATTAAAATTTGCTGAAACTTCTTGAAACTTTTGGGTTGAAACATGCTGAAACCCGTTGAAACTTGAGCCCAAAAATCTAGAACTTGTTGAAACGTGCTCTTGGAACTTTCTTGAAATCTTTTTCTTCTCTCTCGCTCACTTACACTCTCCCATGTTGATGGGCGATGGGGATGGTGCCACCGCCACCAACGGGTTCACCGTGCCCCCGGGTTGTAGAGCGGGCTAGGGCGATGGTGGGCAATGGGCGGTGCTATAGGGCAGGATGACCAGGAGAGCCAAAAGAATATTAGGATGGACGGGGTGGGAGGGGGAGTCAGCAGCGTTGTGAGACAGCGAGCTCATCGCTAGCTGCAAGGGAGCGAGGGCAAGGGCAACAAATGAAGCGATGGAGGAGGGGAGACAGTAGGGGTGAAGAAGAGGAAGGACGAGGGAGAGGGAGGAGTAGGAGGAGAGGGCAGACAGAGTCGGGATGGACTGTTAGATTCTATACCGTTCAGATTAATCTAAACGTGAAATACCATGTGGAAGTCTACTCATATTTGTGATGAGTAATTGATTGTTTGTGAGGCTTTGGTGCTTAGGTTTGAATTTGCTTTGGGATAAGCAATTTGAGTTGTTGTGAGTTGCCAAGACTAGAGGTCGAGCCTTGATAGGTCGGAGCCTTGAGAGGTCAGGCCTTAGCAGGTCGGAGCTTTTAGTGGTCGGGGCTTGACTGGACGTGATCTCAAGTGGTCGAGGCACCCTTAAGTGATTTTGAGCTAAGGTGGGATCCTTAGATGGTTGGTTGCTTAAGTTGATTACTGTTTGTAAAATCATTTGAGCAATACTATGTGATGTTTCTCCCATGTCTGTGATGGTTGCAGAACTTCAGAGCTAGGTTATAGTGAGGCGAAGAAGATCGAGACTAGGCTAGGAGAACTGAGGTCCAGATGGTCAAGGTGTCATCGGAGGATGACTGGGGTTAGGAGTGGCTGCAAGCTAAGAGGACAAGTGAATGGATGAGATGCTAACTTAAGCTCTACTCAAACAAAGAAAGATTGTTGGATTAATGGTTTGCGGGTGGAGTGCGGTTGAGTTAGTGTATGTGTGTGTGGATAAAACCCATCATGTTATTGGATTGCGATTTAGCCCATGTATGAGTGAGGGAGTCAATCTCAGTCTTGATGAGGTTTCTTAAGGGCCAAGTTGTCATCTAAGAGTGAAGGTTGCTCCCAATATGCTATGAGTATATGGGTGGAGGGATGCCTCACTCTGAGGTCTTTAGAGAGGATTTTTGGTTTTCCTTGTGCTCATGTGAGCTTTGCCCATCTGGTAGTGTGGCTTTGTAAACCTTCTTCTCAAAGCAATATAAGATTAAATTTCTTCTATATTCTGAAATTCCGTTTGCTTCTTGCATTTTGGATTTGCCTCCCCTCCTTCTAGGTACTTTTGGATCTTGTGCCAATGATGAAAGAGTGTTGAATGAATCTTCTATAGATCATATTTCAATCATCTAGGCAATCTACAATCTCTTTTTTTCAATTTTTGTAAGAAATCGATATTTGTGCTTGAAAGGAGAAATATCCTTGTAGATCGCATTCTTTTTTGTTTGAAGGGTTGTTCTTTGGTGTTCTTACTTACTGTGTCATGTGGGAGGTTATCTAAGATCATCAATTGCCCACAAGCAAGCTAAGAATGAAGTTTTTGTGTTTAATTCGGTTTTGATGTAACCTTCACTAATCTGGCAAAGGGTCGAAATTTTGTTGTCAATCCTTGCGATTGAAGGTTGAAATATGTTTCTAACATTCATAAAAAGGTGCACACAAAGTTTCACAGGTTTTGAATTAGTCGATCAAAAGTCACATCGATTCTTGTTTTTGATATCGTGATGATTTTGCTATGCACCCGAATATTGTTCATTCGACCAGTTCAAAGTTACTGTTCACCCCCGACCAGTGCGGCTTTACTGTTCATCCAACTAGTTGTTGTTTACTGCTCCTCCGTCCAGTGCAGTTTTTATTGTTTATCCGAGCACTGTTCATCCATCCACCTGTTCGGATTGTACAGTTCATTTGATCTGTTCTCCTTATGGTTTAGATTTTAGAAAGAAAAGTTCATTTGGCTCTATTCACTCCCCCCTCAAGTCATCTTTACGGTCCTATAGAGCTATATACCGATGAATGGTCGTACTCAAAGTAGAAACTATTGTAATGTTGTGAGGATGCAAAACTTCTGCAGAAAATAGTGTAAATTCTCCAAAATTATTATCGAAATCACACGCTGAGCGGATATGAGCAATGCATAGGAATGTTACATTTTTTGTCATGCATGGAGAAAACTATAAATCTTTTGTTCATCCACTTATTGGCAATGCATCGAGCTCCACCTGGAAGGCTGGAACAGCATGTACTGGTCATGTCATTGGCAATCATTCTTTAGTGGCAGATTACAATGGTTTGGTTCTGGACTAGTTGTACTATTGTATAGGATTCTGTAATCGAAACTTCTGTCTGTGCCATCTCGCCCATAGCAAAGCCCAAACCACGGCTATCTTCAGGGTCAATCTGCTTGTAATTAATCAGTCTTTACAAAAATTTATTATAGTCGAAATATCTCCTGCATAATAAGTTTTTGAGAATGTGCATCATGATTACCTGATATATTGTGAATTAAAACTTGTGATCAGATTCAGGCCTAAGAACTATGTGTCTATAATGTAATTCTACCAAGCAGGGTTCACAATATCGTGATTTTCGACCTTATAGGAGGCGTAAGACTTTTAAAACCAGTCGATAAATTGGTTAAAAAAATTCAAAAAAATGTGGGACGTAAATATCGCGATAATCGGTGAAAATCGCTCAAAAAATCGATTTCGAGAAACAGTCAATTGGCCATGAAAATCGGGAGAAAATCGGTCAAAAATGAGAGAAAATCGGTGAAAATCGAGAAAAAATCGCTCAAAAAATCAACTTGAGAAATATTCAACTGGCCGGTGAAAATCGGGAGAAAATCGGTTAAATCGGATTTTTGAGTTTAAAATTTTGGATGTCAAAACCATGCGATATCTAGTGATTTTTGAGCAATTTTTTTTTATAATCTAAAATAAAAAATCGCACGATTATCTTAAAAACGATAAGTTAAACCCTGCTACCAAGAAAAGATCTACTCGTCATGTTATGCTAGTCGCACGACGAAGAGTGTGTTAATAAAGGTGATTGGTCGAGACTCTGAACATGGCACGCATCGTCTTCATTGCGATGATGTATATGTTAATATGTACTTATGCAGTGTAATTGTGAATATAATGAAAGGTCTTAATTGCTGGAAATGGGAATGCGTTTTTCATGAGAATTAAGAGCGATCGTGATAAGGAAATCGATCGAGCTGACGTATCAAGTAATGTTAATATCTAATCCGCCCCAAGTGGTGACTAGTGAGCCGGATCGACCTGCACGGTTGGAAATCAATGTCGCACATTCCTTTCCATCCAATAATTAATAATGCAAAACAGTTCATGAATCCGGCCTTCAAATCGTCTTCCTGTATTTCGTATGCTGATATCATAAATTTTTTGTATCGACATCTACGGTCTTCACTCCATACCTTCATAATTTTTTAGTATCTCATATAAAGACACATCTATTGAACAAATATTCATTACATAACTATTGAATGAACAATCACGTTACCATTCTTATCCCTCTCTAGCAACCGCGCCACCCATGAGACTTGAGAGAGATCAAGCTCCTACCCCTAACCCATCCTGGGTCTTCGTCTCCGTATCCAATGCACCTCCACCGAGGCCTCCCCCATGAGCTCATCCTCTAATACGCTTTGCTTTTTTCTACTCCCCAGCGAGCTCAGCATGCTTCCACCGCCGCCCTCGCTTTGCCCCCGCCTGCCACTACACTTGGCTGGTATCGCTCGCCGCTCCACCTCCTCTTCTCTGCCATCGCCTCCTACCCCACCAAACCTAACTATCTTTGGGCTCGTCGTCTCCGCCCTCAACCCCACCCACCGTTCCTCAGCAAACCCATGACCGGCTGTCAAGGCCCCAAATTCCCAATTTTCTGGGAAGTCCGGAGTATCCGGATTTAATATCCGGAGTGTCCGAACAACCCGGAATGTCCGGATAAAACATCCGGAGTGTCCGGATTGGGTTGACCGAACACCTCAACCCGGAGTATCCGGACAAATTGTCCGGAGTGTCCAGGTTGATTCCACCGAAGACCCCAACCCGGAGTCTCCGGGTTAGCGTCCGGAGTGTCCGGTATGTGCGGGGGGGGGTTTTGTATAAAAGTCCCATTTCGTGGGTTCACTCCCTTCTTTTCTTCTCCACTTCTCCTCCACCCATCCCGTGCGTCTCCTTCACCCCAACCTTGTCTCCGGTGAGCTCTCCACTCCGGCGACCTCCCGTGGCTCCTCCCCGGCGGCTCCTCCATCCCGTGGAACTCCTCCTCTAGCCGGTGTCCTCCTTCCTCTACCCGGCATTGTTCTCCTCCATCATCCTTGGGGGTAGGTCTTTCTCTTGGGGGTTGATTCATGGGTTTCTTGGGTTTTGAGGCCATCCATGGTGGGTTTAGGGTTTAGGGTTGGATTTGGGAGTTTGGAGTTGGATCTTGAGCTCTAGGGTTTTGGGTGTAGTGATTCTAGGGTTGGATTGGGGCTTGGATTGATGAATGTGGGTACTAGTGAGGTAGATCGGGTAGTGGTAATGCCGATCCAAGGGTCGTTTGGAGTTGGCTAGTGGTTTCAGGGATTAGTGTCGTTCCTCGTGGGGTTGGGTTAGCTATAAGCTTCTCCGGCCTTGCCGCGTGTAGAAAAGTCATAGATCGGGTCCCCGCGGTGCCGTGGGACTTGGCGGCACCTCGGTCCGTTGAGTAGTTGGGCCAAATGCGCCAGGTTCGGAGTGTCCGGACCCCCAGTCCGGAGTATCCGGACACAAGGTACGGAGTATCCGGGTTAGCCGGAGAGTCCGGATAATAAACCCGGACTGTCCGGGTTCACCTGTTCTGTCCGGCTTGAGTGGTATGTCCTATCGCGTCGTTTCGTCGGGGGTTTTCATTCTAGTTGTTTTCATTGCATTACATGCATCTTATTGTTGCATTACATTCGTGTAGAGAACGAAACCGCGGAGGGTGATACCGCCGTGGTCGGGGGAGTTGCCGAGGGGCAAATCGCTGTCGATCCGCAAGCAGAAGATCAAGGCAAGCACCTAAGCATCTTGAACCTTATGTATAATCTATTTTTGTGAATTAATTGCTTATTGGATGAGTAAGTGTTGCATTAGGAGTTGAAGTGTGGGATATGCTAGATCCTATTTGTTGCATGTACCCTGTTCATTGTAACTTGTAAACACCTCCTTGGAGCTAGATTATGGGTACTAATTGTGTCGTGCTTAGTACGCTTAGAAGTCGGGTATGGGCCAAGTGGTGGAAGGTTCCACCGCTTGAGATTGACGCACTTTACAAGTATTGGGTTGCAATGGGTTGATTATGAGAAATGAAATGATGAAATTTGAGACCGGGCAGGAGAGTTAGACAATTGGGTAAGGAGACCCAAATGTAGTAGTTCCGCCTGAGTTAGCTAAGGACCGATTCGATGTGGTACCATGGCTGAGCACAAATTGGTTGATCACATGCCCTATTATGGTAAGGTAAGCCGCTCTTTTATCGCATGCCGTTCGATGGGCCATGCCCTCATGTGGTTGGACGTGGTTGAGGGCGGGGCCTAGGCCGGCTCTCGGGCGCCAAGCCGGGCTTGGGGCTGCTCGAGGGGGTGCTAGGTTTCCGGACCGCATGAAGATGCCCCAACGAATTGGTATGGATGGGAGGGGGTTGACATGAGGTTCCTTCGTGACACATGTCGTGTGATCAATGCTTCCCTGCAGGGTTAATTAAGTGATTTGAATTGCCGCGCTCTCGGATATGAGCACGCTTGGTCACTGCTGTTACACGTAGTAATAACCTGAACCGAAGTTCGCCGTTGGGCTTGAGCTCAAAAATGAATGTGATTAATTGATGTGGGTTGTTAATTTGCTAACTTCACATAGTGGTAGGTGCAGTAACAACCGCAATTTTTTTTTTTTGAGAATTGAGTAGTTTAAGCAACTAAACAACAAACGATAAGCATTTTGCAACTATTTTACCTTCAGCTTATTCTTTGCTACATCCGAATGCATAATCCTTTGGAGTCGGTCGTATATGGACCACGGGTAAGACTTGCGAGTACCTTTTGTACTCAGGCTTCTGCTTTGTGATTTTGCAGGTGAGGATCCAGCGGGGTGCGAGTTTTGCCCCTACTGCCTATCGGTGACCGGGTGGGGCACCGAGTAGAGGCTGTTGGCACTCGTGCGCCCGGAAGTGTTAGGGCATGACACTTCCGGGGTGTTTTACTTTTGTTGTATAGAATAGTGGGCGATACTTTTGCGAACAGCTGTACTTCTATTTCTGTAGTGGAACCCGTCTGCTTTTCCTTGGTTCGTTTTGTTGGTCGTTGTTGGGCCTCTTTGTGCCGTGTGGTGTGTTTGTTTGCTTTCGCGTTTTTGCGTCTCTGGTAGTGAGCTTGGGGCTCGATGCCCCTTTGTGCGAATTGAATGTTGATATGGCATTGGGAACCGGTATGTGGGGATCCTGGGCGAGTTTCGGATCGCATACCGGGGGAATACCGGGGTTGTTGTCGAGTCGTTTGGATGTTTGTAGAGTTGTCTCGTTTGGGCTTGGGTTTTAGCATCGGGATCGCCTCCGGTGGTCTGTTGCTAGGATCCAAATCCGACGGGAGCGACTGTTCATCCAACAACTCGAGGACGATCTGGGCGGCTCCTCTCACCGGCGGCACCCTCGCCGCCCACCAATAGTCCTACCTACCACCAGGATCTACAAGGGGGAATTTTTTATTGTTCTAGCCTCTGGGCTAATCTTTTTCGGATCTAGCCGTTTCTTAGACAAAATTTCAAAAATAGCCCTGTAACAGTAAAATACCGCTGTTCCCGACCGCTGAATTTCTTTTTTGTGTGCAATTTTTTTTTCAATTTTAATTTTTTTCCATTTTTAATTATCCAGCGGTTCCCAACCACTGTATTTAAATTTCTTTTCTCTTTTTTTTCCAATTTAATTAATTTGAAAAATCTCACAAATTCAAAAATACATTTTCTTAATCAGTTCGAGCCACTGAGTCCAAAAATGACACCCACTCCACCAAATCAAGTCTCTAAAATCTCCGGAATGTCCAAAATACCCTTCCAACCCTTCTGTGGCCCCATTTTCTGGAATTAATAAAAAAGAATTTTTTGCACAAAAAAAAACGTTTCTCAAATTAAGTGATGCACCTTAATTTACATCTTGCTTTGCATCTAAATTCTATCATCTAAATGGTTCCGTATGCGTCATCTATATACTCTCATTTTGCACGTTTTTTGTGTAACTTTATGATTATCACATGTATATCAATTTCTTTATAATTCCACAAATTTTTTTTAAAAAAATAAATTTGTCATGCGATATCCAGCGGTAAAAGGGCTGGGGCCGCTTTTAAAAAAATCCAGAAAACGGGGCTGAAGAAAGGGTCGAGAGGGTATTTTGGTCATTCTGGAGATTTAAGAGACTTAACTTGGCGGAGTGGATGTCATTTTTGGACTCAGTGGCTCGGACTGATTAAGAAAATGTATTTTTGATTTTTTGAGATTTTTCGGATTAATTAAATTGGAAAAATAAAAAGAAAAGAAAAAACAAAAAAAATACAGCGGTTGGGAACCGCTGGATAATTTAAAAAAACGAAAAAAAATTAAAATTGGAATCCCGCGGTCGGGGACTGCTGAAAAAATAATAATCAGAGGTCAGGGATTGCTGAATTTGAAAAAAAAAAATCAGCGGTCGGGAACCGCGGTATTTACTATTACAGGGTCATTTTTGAAATTTTTTCCGAGAAACGGCTAGATCTGGAAAAAAAAAGTTATCCCAGAGGCTAGAACAGTAAAACATTTTACAAGGGGAGGGGGGTTGGTGAACCCCATCCTAATTGGGTGAACCGTCACTGCTCATTGTCAGGTTTGGCCATTTGTTCCATAACTATGTATATCTTATTTGATATATAGCAAACATCTTTACATGAAATTCATCAATGCACCACGCTTTGCAACGTGTCATCGGTTCACAAAGATGGTGTCAATGTTTAAGACATGGGATCTCTAAATCGAGCTTATGAATAAAAATGGTTGTCACTCTAGGATCAAGGATTACAAAAGTAGAAAGAAAATTGTTTCTTTATTAGCCAAGTGGCTTAACAGAGTATAAAATTGCGAATCGTCTACTAAATTAGAATCACACATAGACTATATCACGCTTTCTACTACCCACCCTTTAATGGTGTAGGGGCTACCCTATTCATATAGAGCAAAGTGATGGCAATTATTCCTTCATAAAGGTGTCTTTCCAACAAAAAGTGCCTTTTCAATAGGAGGCATCTTTTAGTCAAGAGGAGTCTGTTAGTTAAGAGGCATCTCTTCATGAGAAACAGTTCCGATTAGCTATTTGTACTTGTCAAAGAGAAGACTATCCGCACATAGCACTGTGCGGTGGTAACTACCTACTCCGACCAGTTCAACTGGTCGGGAATGGTGAATTGCTAGTTGGGGTGGACCAATGTAATAGTGCGTATATCAAAACACTGGTCAAAACTCTAGCTGTGTAACTGATTGTGGGCCCTGTTGGTCAGAGTCGTAATCATGTATTTTGATAATAGACCTTATCTTTCTTTATGAGCCTTTTCTTATAAACCCAAAACAGAGTACAGACCTTTAATCCTCATCAAATGAAACATTTTGTGGAGATAACAATATTGCTTCAACTACTCGTTCTTTTTATAAAAAAAAATTGAATGAGCTCCTGGCCTCCACAGTCCACACTCAGACATGACACCATTCAGAAAGCATAAACTCCGCGAGCATAGAAAGATGCTTAAAATTTGGCATCATATTGGCGTGGATGAGGCAACATAAATTTCATGTACTTTCACCATGCCTTTATTTTTGAAGTTTGGTGGTAAGCTTTGGCATTGTGGTGAGCACATGGGTTAGCGGCAGTAAGGCTCCATTTGAGATAAAATCAGAAGCTATCATTATGGGCCAAACTGAGCTAGGTATGCTCCGACACCTCAAAAATTCTTAAAGTTCAACTACTACTAACTGGATTGGACCAGTCAAAACTCAAAAGCCCAAGTGTCGTTGCTCTCCCAGTCATCATTGACCCATCCAGAGATCAGACCCGCTCCCCGTTCGGTTGTTCCTCCCTTCCGTGTCCCAATTCCCAAACCCTAAATCCCTAATCACTGGGCGCAGGCATGAGGCACAAGCGTGGCCATCGGGTGATGCAGCATGTGGCAGCGCGGAGCCACGGATTGCTGGATCGGGCGCATGTGTGTTGTGTTGCGCCGACGGGGCCGCGCTTTGCATTGCCTACAATGAGGAGGTGCATGCCGCGAACAAGCTGCTGGGAAGCACCAGCGCATGCCGCTCCTCTTTGACGGCGCCTCCCCCACGCCCGCCGCCATGCCGGGCGTGCCCAAGTGCGACATCTGCCAAGTGAGGCCACCCCGCCCCACCCCTCCCTCCCTTTCTGTCCCTCGGTTGTGGTGTCTATGCAAGGAGCAGGAAAATTTAGCTGCTGAAGCGTTTGTTTGATTGGCTATGTCCTCCTGTTTGTGAATACAGTAGCTTTGGATGCTGTTCCATGGAGAGTTTAGTTAGTGAAACGAAGCACTATACCTTTTATCGGCAGTTGAGACTCATGGCCCAAGGTTTGGTGACACCAATCTCCTTCAGCATCTTTGAATCTGGTAATCGATACTCGCTAGACTTTAGACTTATTCTAATAAACTCTCTGGTCTATAGTATCCAGCCAGTTTCCTGGATCTTCGAATCTATAGTCAAGCGTTTTCAAGGCATCAGAACACGTAAGTACAATTCTAATTTTTATTACATATTTTGTAATATTCTATTAATGTAAGACCTTATTATGTATTACATTTTTTGGTAAATTTTGAACATATGTGATGAATTTATGCTGCGAAACTGTGTATGTTAACTATACGGTGTTAAATGTACATACCCATTACACATTTTCTAGTTCCGTCAATGGCTATCACCTACCTGATTCTCTCATAATCTAAAATCTACATTCTCATAATCTATTCTAAAGGGTGTCTAAGACTTGTACCCAGGATTCAAAAAATCATCGATTTTTCGTTCGATTTTTGCGATTTTCGCCCGTATCGACGGGGTATGATAATCAAAACTGTTCAATAAATCGGTACAATTTAAAAAAAATCAAAAATTCAAGAAATTTTATGCGACGTAAAACGGTGGAAAATTGTCGATTTTCGATGAAAATTGATGGAAAATCGCCCAAAAATCGACAACCCTAAAATTTCAAATACTCGCTCGATTTTCGCTAGAAATCGCTCGATTATCGACGAAATCACTTGATTTTTCATTTTTTTTCCATTTCTTTCACCACTGAGTTCAAATTTTTTGACTTCGGCATTTATGCGATTTCGAGCAATTTTTGACGATTTTAGGTTAATCTCGACAAAAGAAGGTTGACCTGGTAATAATAAAGTGTTAACCAAATTCATCAAAAGAAATATGTGTACAATTATATCTCTCTATTTTTTTGTAACTCGATTTCTAATATTTTTAGGAATAAGAAATATATGTGTACAGTTGTATCTCTATAATTATCGGGGATTGACTATCTGATAGAAGACCGTTGTACCCCGGGAAGATCTTGAAGCTACCGACCATACAGCACCAGCAGAAGATGCTCGGGAGACCATTCGGGCAACATAACTCATGACCATGCGTATCTACCCATCCGCCTACGACCAAACCGGACGAACACGAGCAACCATGCTCGTGAAGGCCACACCGTTACCCGGGTGAATGGTCGGGGGACCCGGTCATGATACCAGAAAGGAAGTTGGTGATTAATCCGCCGGAAATCAAGGGCGGGTGCACCAGAAATTCAAGTTAATTGCGCAGATCAAGGACCCCAGATCGTGGGCGCCACGGTTATGGAAGTGTGACGCCAATCTAGGGGGTAGTTACCTTATGTACAGCGTAAGGCTCTATATTTAATCCCCCTGAAAACACCTGTAGAGGTCTCTCTCTTTTTTGACCGATCATAAACACAATACACTAGAGTAGGGCTGTTATCTCGACGGTGAGAGGCCCGAACCAGGATAAACATCACGTGTCTCCCGTCTGAGCACTGCTCGAACGTTCCCCCCTGCTCGTACGAGGGGGGCCCTGTTGATCCCTCATTCAACAAGTAAGCTCGGCAGAGAGCCCGTTCTCCAATCGTCAACAATAATTTTTTTGCAACTCGATCTATAGTATTTTCTGAAACATGTATTATTCACCGGTGAACGTATAGAGTGTTAAACTCGGCAAAAGAATATCATTTCTCCATTTTTCCTAAAAAAATTATATCTATTATGCCTGGAAGATTTACGGAGCAGCCGGCCGACCACGTCGCCCTCTTCGCTAAAAGTCCCTTTGAAAAAATTAAATTGCGTTTATGTCCTTAAGCTGATTTATTTAAAAAAAACCGTAATTACGTATATTTGTGAATGTGTTCTCCACCGTTTTTTACGTTCTCGTTGAAGGGTCCTTTGAAAATTATGTTTAGGTTATTTTTGCAAAAAAAAAAAAACCCGTGATTACGCAAACTCATAGACGACTCCTACCCATCTCATTTTTTAGAAATCACTATGAAAAAAAAATGAAACCATGTTTATGCAAATTCGTAGATGGCTCCTACCCATCCAATTTTTTTGAGATCACTCTAAAAAAATATGTTAAAGTCATTCTGCATTTTTTTTTTAAGAAAAAACAGAACGAATTTTATACGGTGCGGTGTGCGCCACATATTTTACCTAGTTACTGTTACACGCAACAACAGTGGAGGCATCTTAGGCAGTCTCGGCGGCGCATCTCGAATTCAAGATCCGCATTAACCGACGGCGCACGCCGCAGCCGCGGGGATGCGAAGCATATCCGGACCGCGAGTGAGCACAGTGGAGGAGGTGAAATGACCGAGCCGCTGCGGGAGCGTCCGTTCAAGCTGCGGCGGCGTCGTCCCCAGCATCACGGGCACCGGGGGTGACCGCATGCAGCGCGGACCCAACCGGGCTAACGAGGACAGCGTGGACGCGGGACCCAGCGTGGAATTATTGGAAACCCCGGACACGGCGGGCGAGGGGGGGTGATTGCTGGATCGCCTTTGGCCTGGATTGTGTTGCACATGTGGGTGGCCTTCTGCTGCCCAAAACAATCC
The DNA here is from genome assembly GCA_036346355.1 of Rhipidocladum racemiflorum. NCBI lineage: Eukaryota > Viridiplantae > Streptophyta > Magnoliopsida > Poales > Poaceae > Rhipidocladum > Rhipidocladum racemiflorum. The sequence goes on along the minus strand of CM070570.1, from coordinate 30,029,455 downwards.
CCAAAGTAAACTACCTTGTGTTGTCTATAGTTCTTTGCTTCCTTGAAGACTTGGTCTATGTGGGTTTCGCTTCATGCTAGAGTGCTGATAGCCACGAGGACAATAATGTCCCTTGCAAAAAAGGGAACATTAGTGTACGGTAACTATGTATCATGTCTTGATGAACAATTGTTTCTAGAGCGCACATATTGATAATGATAATAGTATATTGCCAAATAGTAAAAGCTATATATGGCATTGTTTTGACCTTTACGAAGAAAATGAGCATGAAACTAGCAAAACGTGTCTGCAATGTCGTTTTTTGATAGCATCGTACTTCTACCTCTGAACCTAGAGATAAAGAAGTACTCCCTCCGGTCATAAAAAGCTATCGTTTTAGACATGATTCAAGACACCAATATAATCTATTTAATACTATTTTGCCCTTGTTGAAGTCAACCTCATGCTTCAAGAGAGAGGGTCGAGCCCATGCTAGCGACATTGGGAGTACTGCTCTACTGGCCAGGATCCTTCCTACGCAATTGCGCTTCTGCAGCTTAATATGTAGCCTGGTGGTAGCTTGCGAGTGATGAAGTGTGGTTGATCGATTAGGTGAATTTGGCGTTGTGTTCACTGGCGGGTAGGGCAAGGACCTAACATGCAATTCACTTATCACTGCAGTTAAGAACACGTGTTCAACAAGCTTTGAGAATCGGATGGAACTAAGTGGCAGCTTTAGCCTAATTAAGGCAAAACGTCTGCTTTTCTTGGACTTTAGGAATTAGCCCTCAACGACAACTTTCCCTGAACGGAGGGAGCTGTTAATATGTTAGTGTAGAATCATTGATTTACACAAAAATATTTTCCTACGAAATACCATCCATCATAGTCTAAACTTAAGTCTCCTGCTTCGTGATGACACTACTGCTAGCACCCTGGTCCCTGGCCCACGATGAGCCAACCATGGAAAACAACGGCCAAGCGTACGTTACAACCGGAGCGGCTTCATGTCGCGCGCATAGAATCCGACTGGCCATCTGACGTGGATCCGTGCTGGTCTCGTGTTCCAACCAACAGCAGGCCCCACCGCCCCATCCCTAATCGCCTCATCCACACCATCCGGGGCCCACCACCCCGTACCTACCAGTCTCACCGCTGCCCATTCGCCACGTCCCCCAAACGCCTCCGGCAATATATAGGGTCCCTCCCTTGGTCGTCCAGTTCGCACAGCACCGTTGAGCTAACAGCCTAATCAGCTAAGCGGCAAAGAAGAAGTTTAGTTTGTGGCGATCAAGGGACCAAGAAAACCAAAACACAAAAAAAATCCACACGATGGTTATGGAGGAGGCGATGGACAGTGAGATGAGCTTGTCAAACATGGTGTTGGGCTTCTTCGAGGAGGCCGAGAGTGAGAGATGGCCGGAGAACGACGAAGACGACGAGGGATCCAGCGGCAATGGTGCCGCCGAGAGCAAGGTCTTCTGGCAGAACCAGCATTCGCAGCTACATGTAAGTTTCCCCTCCAATCGCTAATCACTGGGTATAATTTCTTTGATACGGCCATGATTATGTGGATTCCAATCTGGACATGTGGAGATATTATTTACGGGTGATCGGTAACAAGACCACATCCACACAGCGCTGATGGGACCGTGATATTTTGGAGTGATCTTGTGTGTTCTTGTTTGCTTTGGGCTAGCCTCGTAGTATCTTCTGGTCCTGAGAGACGCAATATGCGTGGATGTGGATGTACAGGAGGCTTTGGCCAAGACCAGCCCGGCCGAGAGCAGGATACGGGCGGACACGGAGGAGGCCATAGAGACGATGCGCGCCGTGGGCGCCGTCTGCTCCTGTGCGAGACGGGCGGCGGTCGGGGACTGCCGGAGCTGCATGCTCCGGCACGTCGCCGAGCGGCTGCGCGACGCCGGGTACAACAGCGCCATCTGCAAGTCCAAGTGGACGCGCTCGCCGGACATCCCTTCAGGTAATTAATTTGGCTGCTTCCAATAGTAGTTACTTCTAAGCTAAATTCAGACGGCACGCACAACGAGTTGAGTTCCAAAAGAAAAGAGCATCGTGTGCCTGTGTGTCTGGCTAGGACATACGCCTTGTCGCACTAATTCGAGGGACCTGTACTCTCGTAGTCGAGATTTGATCCTTCAGCCTGAATTTTTTTTAAGACAGCACACATCAACCCACGGACACAAGCATATTCGCCTATCCGTGATAGAATTTTTATCATCAAATGGGTATCAAACACGTTAACCGGTTAGCTCTATATACAACGATATAAACGGCAGTTGTCTATAATACATCTCTATATCATCTACAGATAGCACTAAAAATAACCCATACAATAGATCGTCTATATAGTTATCTGTAATGATCTCCCATTCAATTAACAGACTATCTATACAATGGTATACAAAATATAAAACTGTCTATAAAATAATAGACAGCAGCTTTCTCTCTCTTTTTCTCCGCATCACTTGAAATTCTAAGTAGCATTTTTTTTATAGATAGCTAGCTGACCATGAACATCGTACATGCCCTCACATAGACGTGATCACCCTCTGCTCCCAAAACAGACGCTTCCAATGCGACAACACACGGCCAAGTAAAAAATGTCATGCACCCGCCGTATCCGTCTCTATTATCCCCGGGCTTTGAATAGATCCAAACGTGTGACGTGAACTTGCAGCAGTCACTCCAACTTGCCAAACTCCACATCAACTCGCCCCACCAGAGGAATTACACCACGTTATACACGAAACACTCACGAGATTATAATCCAAACGGAACCGCGCTTTGTAGCTCGCAAGTTCGGCGCGCGGCCGGGCCCGATCGATCGACACCGACGTTTCTTTTCCCCGTCTCTGAAACGTGCGCCCGCAGGCGAACACAGCTACGTGGACGTGGTGGTGCAGACGAGGAGCGGCAAGGCGGTGCGGGTGGTGGTGGAGCTCAGCTTCCGCGCCGAGTTCGAGGTGGCGCGCGCCAGCGCCGAGTACCGCGCGCTGGTGACCGCGCTGCCGGAGGTGTTCGTCGGCCGCGCCGAGAGGCTTCGCGGCGTGGTGAAGGCCATGTGCGCCGCGGCCAAGCAGTGCATGAAGGAGAACAACATGCACATGGGCCCCTGGAGGAAGCACAAGTACATGCAGTCCAAGTGGCTCGGCACGCCCGAGCGGGCCGCGGCGGTGACGGTCGGCTCGCCGGAGAAGCCGACCAAGTTCAGGGCGTCCATGCTGAGCTTCGACTTGGGCCAGACCGCGGTGGAGGTTGTGTGACGCGCGGCATACAACAAGAGAAGACGCCATGGTGGTCACGTTGTACATGTATGCCGCAGGAGCTGTAGTAGCTAGTAGAGTTTACCGAGTAGTTTAGGTTTCAGTCGGGTTCCAAATTTCAGAAGCCGATGGTGACAAATCGAAACCGACATAACTTGAGGCATCTGTATAATCTGATGCCGTCGCAGTAAAGGAAATTGCAAGTTCATGAATTTGTTCTTCAAGAAGAGAACTGTGATCTCCATGGAAAGGGGATAAAACTGAGATTAACTTGCTATGACAAAGATGACCCAGCTGGAGCGTCAAATATATGAAATCTTGAATCAGTATTAATGTGGTGAGTATGTGATGGGTAATGCACTTAAACGTACGCTTGTTACTAGTTGAGTGGTTGTGTGTGCAATGGAAACATATTTTTTAACCAAATAATTAAATTATGCTGCATATATATATATATAAAATTGCACTTTTCAGTCGTCACGACGAGAGAGAAGTAGGAAATGGCCTAGCCAAAAGAAGTGTGTGGGCAAAAAGAGAGATACGTGATTACCGATTGGTGGCGACCTGTTTTTCTTACAGAGGAGAAGAGGAAGGACAAACAACCACTACCAACTCGTATTTATATATTAATTAAAATTGACAATCAAATGGTTGTTCACGATTAGATCAGAGCGTGTGCTTTCAAACTTATGCCATGACTAATTCGCAAGTTCATAAGAGAATCAAATGGCAGTATGCATGGGAGGGTGCAAAATTTCAAACTTATGCCATAACGAATCGTAGGCTACAACATCAACCAATAATGTCCAACCAGCAAGCAAAGTTTGCTTGTGCACATTTCAGAGGACTGTGCTCTCTTGCTAGGCAATAATACGGAATACACTCAACAAATTGAAGGTTCTAAGTGTTGTGGCGACAAAGGCAAACCGTGAGTACGAGATACAATCTTTCCTTTGAGGACACACAAATGCAGGAGCTAAAGAAATATCAAAGCTACTAAAGAGAGAGCTAGTGAGTAAAGAACGAGAGATTGAAGGATCGTTGGCGCTAAATACCCCTAAACAGTGTCTAGATATGCTAATCGACACTAAACAACGGAAGAAATAATTAAAACAGTACTAAACCAGAAGACTAAAACAATGGAATCAATCACAATAACTAAACTGAAATTCACACTTTTGCATTAAATCAATCAACGTGTCAAAGCATGAATTTTATCACATAAAGTTCAATCTAGAATTTATACCCTCATGCGCCTCCTTGCTATTGCTCCCGTACACTGTCGCGCCACTCCTGCGCGCTGTCGCCGCTCGCCCACATACATGCGCTACTCCTCACGTACGCATGCCGAGCGAACCTGCTGCCGAGCCTGCTTGCACGCTGTCGCCCGGGAGCATCCAACCTCCTGTCGAACTCGATCAGCACACGCTGTCCTGCGCCGCCATCTGCTCCCTGGGCGTCGACGAGTCCTAAACGGGAGCCTCCTGAACAATGTGCCGCCTCCTGCTACTCTCCAATCTGCACTTGCGCCGCCACGCCAAAATCAATCTCTCTCTGGAAAACTCTTCCTGGATATGGCTGCGCCGTCGCCCCTTTTTTTCTACGCTTCGTTCGGCCAGCCACCACTGCGATCTATTTTTCGGAGGGGAGTGTATAGGCATCATCCGGATGTTTTTGTCCTAAAAAACATTCAAATTTTGGACCGTACGATTAAAACACACACCCATCCGATCAAAACATGGCAACCCACCTCGAATTCAGGGGGCGTGCATCGATCTCAAAGCAAATCTAATGGCTAGGAATTTGGATGATGGTTGCCGAAGAAAACATCCAGGTGAAAGTTATCAAAAAAAAACCCTTTTCGGAGTCGCTGCTATCTTTCCTCGTCGTGTTTCAGATGCTTTTTATAGCGAGTCTTTTGCTCGGCCCGGCCCACCTGCATAGCTGCCTACGCGCTGGCCGAGCGCCTTCTTGCTTTCATGCACATGCATGACACGCATACGCGCTGGCCACACCTAGCCCCAGCTGTTGCATGTATGCACTTGCCATCCTTCTCGTAATACAATATCCCTTATCAGCTCTGCATGCAAAGACCTGCAGTCCTCCATGCACAAACGCTAGCAATACTCAAGCATACATCCTGTTTCTTCTTAATGCAAACACGCACACACACAATGCACACAACACCACACGCACTCACACATGCATGCACAACTTATTTTTCTTTAATACATATTTATCAAGCAAACTAATCACAAATTATTTTGGCAAATCACTCAGCACAAAAAAAATATATAAATCAACACAGATCTCTCTCTCACACATGTCTTAATAATTACTACAAGAAGTTGAGGGTAAATTGGCACATTATTTTAGTAGTTCCGCAACATATCTCTAACATCCTGTGCATACACTAAGGTCATGTTTGGATCCCTAGGCTAATTGTTAACTTGCTAAAAATTAGTCCTAGTTTATCTAAACAGGAAGACTAATAGGTGGGCTAATTTTTAGCCAACCCCTTAGCTAACAATTAGCCTATTAGCTGGTGGGTGGGAGCTAATTTGGGCTAATAGCAAGTAACACACTGGGAAAAGTCTAAAATGCCCTCGTGCTAGCCTTATCCTCACCGTTATGAGGGGTAGACATGACTTTTCTAAGAAATTAGCCCAACCATTAGCCATGTATCCAAACAGCACTGGACTAATTATTAGCTGGCTAACAATTAGCTCTAGCCATTAGCCAACTAACAATTAGCTTTAGCCTATCCAAACATGGCCTAACATATCTCTAACATCCTGTGCATACACTAATTATTTAGGCCTACTGAGTCCCGTTAGGCAGTCCTGGCGGTCCAACAAAATTTGGGCACTCCCACGATTGCATCTGCAGATGCAAATCTCTTCAAATGCAGCCAACCAAACAGCCTATAAGTGGTTGTTTGGATATCAGGATTTAGAAATAAGTTTTGAGAAAACTGGTTTTAGTAGTATATAATATGCAGTAGAAATCGCATCTAACCGTTGATTTGTTAAAAGTATTTCGACTACTCTACTACAAGATAAAGTATAAGTAAATTCTAGTTAATCTGATTCATCGGATTGTAAAGAACGAGGATTCATAGACACGAGGCACGAGTCGAGGAAGGCGTCTTCTGCCGCCACGCTGTTGTTTCTCATCGCCCAGCTCTTTGCGTGCATGGATCCCCCCACCCGACTTCCATGGATTTCCCTGTCCGCCGCCCACGGAGAGGGGGGGCCTCATCTATATGTCGCAGTCCGAGATGATGCCCACCGAGCATAGCGCGAGGCTAGAGCCCAAGCCCTTGTTTTTTATACCATGTATGTATGTACATGCGGCGAAGGTGAAAGGCGCGCGTAGAAAGGCGCGAAAAAAACATACGCGTGCGTGCTGAAGCGGAGAAATAGCGATACGCTAGAGGAGGATACGAGAAACTGGTTTTCTGAAAAACACAGTCGACTTGTTTTTCTCAAAACGCAAAACACCATGTTTACGGAAAATCGGATTTTGCTTAAACTCACGTCGGTTATGATATCCAAATGATATTTTCCTAAAACCAAGGGAAAACTGGTTCACGGAAAAACAGTTCTTGTAAAACTCTGGATCCAGACAAGAAATGTTATACCAAACTCAGATAATCTAAGCAAGAAATGTGACAAGCTTGCCATTCAATCATATGCTTCCTCAGCTTACCAAATTTCCAAATATTAAACTATCTCGTTGAAGACCAAGAAGAAGGCCCTAGTTTCTCCCAGTGTTAACGAAGGGCTCAATGAATGGGTCCATGAAGTCAAAACATTCAAGCACAAAATACTCTGGTAATCTGGTCCCATGAACCAAACAGTATAACAGGAGAAACAAAAGAGGAACAACATTTCAATGTTGAAGCCAAACAAGTGCTTATTGTGATATAAAATCGTGAAGACAAACAAATGGTATATCTGCTATATACCAGCACAAAATTCGACAATTACATTCTGAGGCCTACCGAATAGTTACCAGCACAGATAGGAAAGGAGAATAGTTACAACAGTTTTGGCGGTGGAGGTCCAGAGAGATCAGGATGGCTATGTTTGAGCTTTTGAACCCAGTGAGCTAGCCAATTCTTGTGATCATGAGTCTCCTGGCAGTTTGAGCTTGGTATATTGTCGAGGTTTCCATCTCTGTCAAGAACCATCTTAAACTTCTCCAATACTTGAACTATTTGCCAGAATTCCGGCCTCTTCTCCGGTTGCAAGGCCCAACATTGCACAATTAGAAGCCGTAATGCTGCTGGGCAGCTACTAGGAATGACCGGCCTCTCATTCTGGAAAAATGGAAAATTATGCTCGTCATTTTCTTTCTGAATAGCACAGAACCAGAGGTCCATGGGACAAAAATGTATACGCACTTCTTACTTCGGAAACGATGACCATATAATGCAACTACTTAAAAATGTCCCAATATATTGGTTCTTATGCAATGGCTCTCTTCATTATGAACAAGAAAGGTAATCTAAAGCCACCGAAGATATTTCAGTGCATGGAAAGAATAGGAATAAGATGAGTGCATACCTTATCAAAAACGGCAAAAGCTGCTTGGAATGGAGTCAAGTCTTCATAAGGTACTGAGCCGGTAAACATTTCCCATAAGATAAGGCCAAAGCTGTAAACATCAACTTTTCGACCATAGGGTTTGTGCTTCATCATCTCCGGAGCCATCCATCTGAAAGTCCCAGGCTCATTTGCCAGAGGGTCACAGTATGCTTCTTCACAAGCTATTCCAAAATCAACAATCTTCGCACAGCATTCTGCGTCAAATATGATGTTCTCGGGTTTCACATCACGATGGACAACTCCTTGCGAGTGAATGTACCCCATGCCGTGCGCAATATCCAAGCCAATTGAAATAATCTTCTCTAAAGGCAGAGATTTGTGCTCCTGCTTGTGCAAAAACGTTCTCAAAGAACCCCCAGAGATTAACTCGGTGATGACACAAAAGACAGGTGGACTACTGCATGCTCCAACCAGCTACATAAACAAAACAGCAAGAATGAATTAAAGCTTTTTGTTTACTATGATAAACTAGGTGATATCCAAAGAAGCAAGATCATGAGTTGTTACTAGGTCCTGCATTTTAAAAACAAACCTACTCAATAAAGCCATACAAATGTTTGGCTTTCATTTCTTTAATTCTCGGTGTACATATAATGATATAAATCAAACAATCCCCATTACTATATGACATATGTTTGCCATGTAGTACCACCCGGAAAATAACCCTAGAAGTGCAGCTGCTAGAGAAACAAGTACCGATGCTTGTTCTTTGGTGAAAGTACTCCAAATCAGCTGGCAGAAGAATCATGCTGATTGAGAGTGTGCAAAATAGATAATAGACGAGTTACATGTTAACGATAGTCCACGCATTGCATCGATTATTTCAAACTTCAATGATAGTTGACCCAATAAACCCTGCGTGTATCTAGGAACAAATGGTCCCAAGTAAAATAACTAGAGAAACACAATCACACAATAGAACAGTGGTAACTATTAACTAGTTCCATGGAAGTGCATGCTAATTCATAGCCAATGCAGAATTAGGCCAACACCCTGAAACAATCTGAAATGGAAATTAATTAAGTTACCTTAATGACATTATGGTGATGGAGGCGAGATAGTATGGTAATCTCCGTGTTGAACTGCTTCGCAAGCTGAGCAGCCAACTCTGCATCTTCCTCGTCGTCAGGTTGCCTGATGAACTTGACAGCAACAGGCTGCTCCATGTAGATTCCATGGAACAAACGGCTGTGCGCCCCGGACGCAAACCTATGCCCAATGAGCAACTGAGAGCGATCAACAGCCCATTCCTCAAGCACCTGCAGTGCAGCAACCTTTGTCCTTCCATTGTCCAAGCACTCCTTCCTATGCTTCAGCTTGCCCGGTGCCCTCACCGGAGCAAAGGCAGACGGAGGACTCCCATTCAGCGCTCGTGGAGACGTAGATTTCCGGCGCGGTGGTGGAGTGGAGAACCTCTTGCTGGTCGATTTTGCCTCCTTGAACACTTCAGGCACGACACGAGTCGGGAGAGGGGATCTCGCCCTCTGCTTCGGCTTCGGCTTCGGCCCGTCGCCGATGGCCTTACGAGAAGAACTGCGTGTTGCGGCATCAACAGCCGGAATTTTCTTGCTTGGGAAAGAAGACGCACTAGAACACGCCCTCTGCAGCCTCAAGCTTTGCTCATCAGGATGGAAGGAGAAGTCGAGAGTCCCGGGGCTTTCAGCCTTCGGCCTCTGAACCTCGGGCTCACGACAAACTTGGACGCAGAGGTTGCTTCCCTTCTTTCCATTCCCAGCCCTGTCATCCTGCTCAGTCGATGCTTCTCGCAACATGTGACGATGATCACTGCCCTTTTCGTGCTGGTTCAGCTTGTCGTCTGAGGACGAGTCCTTCGGCTTTGTCTGCGGCCGGGCATTCGACGATTTTGTCCTCGGGATTGAGGAACTCGCCGAGTTGGTGGCCGAAAGCTTCGTCCTCGGTTCCAGGTTCAGGCCGTGAAGCTTGAACCCTGAATTGGATCCTTTCTGCTTCAGCGCCGCGCCGCGGTTGAACTGCTCGACGAATGCGCCGAACTGCTGCTTGCCGCAGCTCGACCGGACGACGGAGTGGGAGAACCTCGTCCGCCGCACCCACGAGTAGTCGTCGTCGTCCATCTCCTCCGAACCTCAGGGCAACCAACCAGATCCCGATGCAAAGGGATTGACGCGTCGAGAGAACTGAACTGACTTAGAGGAACCTCGACGAGAAAAATCCGGATCCTAGAACATCCCACAACTCATTGTAGAGACGCCACATTTGCTCTCTTCTTGAGGGGTTTCAACGAATCTCCTACCCTGCTCGATTGCTTGAATTCAACGCGTAATTCCACCAGATTCCACGAACCGTCTCCCCCTCCTGAACCAATCCAAAAGCAAACACTCGAATCAATATGGGTAGTTCATCTTTCCAAAAAAAAAAATCAATATAGTTCACCAGCAAAGAACCTCATTCAAATTGCGAAGTCACCAGCAAGTAAGAGTATCTATCTACAAAAACATATCGAACGCTTCCGTTGGCCAAATCCACGGTTTTCGAACAGAAAAGTATGCATCAAATTCAAACGACGAACCGTGCGGTCAAAGCAGAGGAGAGAATAAAACAGAGGCGTACGTTCAAGAAGCATCGCATGCAGGAAACCGGAGGCAAGAGACGTGAATCCAAATTAGGAGGCAACAATAGGGAAACCCCAGAATTCAAAGCCCGTTCGACGGCACGCTCCCTGACGCAACCGGTATCCAAATCCAAACGGAGTTGCCCCTCCCAATCTATCGAACCAAGGAGGCAAGGACCGCATCGGCCGCCTTACCCGATCAGAAGAAACAGCCGAATCCAACCGAGCGAGGAGCCAGCCAAGAACAACGTGGAGCAAGGAGCAGCGACGTAGAGCAGGATTAAAGCGGGGGAACGGCACGAGAAAAAGGCGCCCCCCGAGTGGGTGCGGGGGAGATGGAATGGAATCTGCGCGGAGGGGGTGGGAATGTTGCGATGGAGCCCGGGACGACGTTCCAATCGCTTACCGAATCGAGCAATTACGCGGCAGGGGAGGCGCACCAATCCGCCATTTCTTCCTCCTCTTCCTTTTCCTTCCCTTCCTTCGTCGACAGAGATCCTATACAGTTCCTATGCAGTTTTTATTAGACCATCCGAATCAATCAAAGACGAGGTAAACAGTGTTTTACTATATTATCATGGTCTGTATTTTTGCACGGTATTTTTAACCGATCAAAAGTCCGATCCCACTAGGATTGCACCACGGCCTCATCCTCCTTTGTGTGTTGTGCGTGAATAGTAGATGTGACCATCTTTTCTTAAGAGGTGCTTCTATGCTTTTTTTTATTATGGGTGTTTTATATTTCTTTTAAAAAAAAGCATAAATCTTAAAATATAATTGTATAATTTGTATTGGAAGGAAAATCATAAATTTTTTCTTGTAAGATAGCCAGAGTATTTTTAAAGTCACAAATCTTAAAGCGCGATTATACAACTTGTATTAGGAGCCGTTTACTGCACTACTCCCAACCCTCCCCCCTTTTTTAACAAAACTAGCACGTGCGAAATCGTTTCCAAAAATACCCCCCTTCCCACCCCTACCAAGCTCTAGTAGCGTGGAAGCAAGCTCTCACAGTCACAGTTTTGTAGTGCGAAAGCTTAGCGCATAATGTGGGCGAACGAGCAATGCTTGGGTCACTCACGGGCGACTGGGCAGCAGCGGGCCACACACGGGTAGGCGCGCGCTCGTGCAGGTGGATGTGCGTGGTGCATGGGGGGCCGAGCGAGTGCGGGAGTATGGTGCTGCGTTGGGTAGCATGGAAGTACCCAGACGTGGTAGGAGTGGGCCAGGGAGTTATTTTTACAAATTATTTCACATGAGGGCTAGTTCTGTAAACAAAAACAAGAGACTAGTACAGCAAATATTTTTTATATTGGAAGAGAAAGCATATATTTCTTTCCATAAAATAGCTAGAGTAGTATAGTTCAGATGGAGTGGGATTTATCCTAATTGGTCAATTATTGTCAGAGACGACTTTAGGATCGAGAAGTGTTTCTTCAGACCACTAGCTGACTGTGCTTTGATACGGATAAAAAAATTATATTTACACCTTTATGTGTTTTTTTTATATTTTTTTGTTTGAAAATTTTTAGAGAGATAGAATTTGTTTGTTATTATATTATTTTTTAGAGAATATTTAGAGGGGTAGATTTTTTTTGTTGGTATATTATTTTTCCTATTTTTGTTAAAAAAATTTAGGGATGTGAAAAGAAGAGATGAAGTACAAGAGAAAATGAACCACCAGCAGCCAGACGAAGAACTACCAACTTACTTTTTCTTTAGTAATACTCCCTCCGATCGCAAATAATTATTGTTTTAGACATAGTGATGGTCAAACTTCCGAAATTTTGACTAGCTATATATTTTTAAATATCTAAACTGGATATATATAAAAATTACACGTATGGACTTGTCTAAAGAAGTATTCTCATAATATTATAATTTTATTGTGTTTTATAAATATATTATAATAAAAATTAGTGATAAAGTTATGTTTTTAAGACCATATTGATATCGAGAATGAGAACTATTTGCGATCAGAAAGAGTACCCATAGAAAAGTGTTTTTTTTTTCTGAAGAGAGAGGGTGAGACTTTGGCGCATGGTTTTTTATCCTCGAGATTCTTTCCTTCGTTGGTATCCGACGTCCACGTGGATTCGTGTAAAACGGTTCGTCTACGACTCTACGATGTCGGCGAAGAACTATTTTCGTGAGGCACATGTAGGATCACTTAGCAAGATTTGGGAGATATTTAGCTTTAGGCAGAGGTAGTGTCGTAGGCACCAGGGTGGACTGGAGAAGCATGTGGATTAATGTTGCATCGAGCTGTCTCAAGGCTATTCGGGCTCCGTTTAGCCTGCTAGCCTACAAGTTGTAAAGAGACGCCATTGAAAAAAAAAATAAAGATATCCTATATTGCTAACTCTTTTCAGTTCAGTAGCTATCACGTCATGTTTGGATCCCAGCCTTACTGATATTTTCTTCTCCTTGCATGCATAATGTAAAAGGTCACCTCACCGTTACACACTAGAGTGTTTAGCCAGTGTGGTTTTACCATTTATGTACATCCTATATTGTTTATTTTGTCTTGAGATTTGTCCCCTTCTCACCTTCTCTCCCATCGACCCCCCCCCCCCCCCCATCTCTCTCTCTCTCTTCGGAGTCAGCTTTCCCTCCCTGCGTCCTCCATTGAGTTCACGTCGCCAATTAGCACTCTCCTGACTCCTCCGCACCCTCTCTTCATACACCATCAGCTCAGCTTTCTCACTCACGTCCTCCACCCCTTAAGCCCACCGATCGCAACCCCCCCCCCCCCTCTCTCTCGACGCCATGTCGCCATCAGCTCAGCTCTCTCACCCCACGTTCTCCTCCATTAAACCCACCCAGTTGCAACACTCTGTCCCTATCCTCCACTCTCTCTCTCTCTCTCTCTCTCTCTAGATGCCACCGGTTCAGCTCCCTTGCCCCTGCATCCTCCTCTCTCCCTTCACCACACACACTCTATCCCTCTCTAGACACCACCGACCAAGCTCCCCTGCTCATGTCCTCCTCGGGGGAGCGAGAGACTAGCATGAATCTCAGTGCCAATGGATGGTGGGATGGTATATGGATGTCTACGTACATGTAGTTTTGGTTTTTCCTCTGTTTGGTAGGCTTATTACTTCGTCCATGAACCAATATCATATATAAAAATTAGAGCTAAGGGGTTTCGGTTCCTTAATACAAACTAGTAAATACATGAAACCACATCCTATACAGTGGAGCTTTTTGGTAGCTTTAAGTTGAATCTCAATAAACAAAGTGTTGTGTCTTATGTTCACTAGAAACAGGGGTCGAACAAAAAAAGATGCACAACCAGACGTGTTGTTACCGAGGACAGAAAGTACCTTTCGAGGCAAATTCTACTCATATGATTTTTATATATCTAATTTAGAAATTTAAAAATATATTGATTTTCGAATGTTTAACTTACAACTATATCCAAAACGATAACTATTTGTGACCGGAGGGAGTATATAGTCCAACACAGTTCGGATCTTGTTAATTGCTTTTCCAATATGGCCCCACCTGCAATGTGTTTTTAGATCAAAAGGACATCAGAAGATGCCCCAGATCTATTTACTGAAATCAGAATATAACTAGTTTAGTTCATACAAAAAAAAAATCACGTAAGCTTCTACTCATCCATTCACCATACTAGGAACCCAAAAACCACTTCAGAGAGAACAAATTCAAAGGCAGATTACATCCTGTCATTCACCCACTTATTAAAAAAACATTGAGAAATCATACAAGACTAATTCTATTGGTTAAGACTTTTGTAATGATCTTGTAACTACAATTTAACAAACTAATAGGTCTAAACTGTTTTATATTGCTTGCATTGTTTTCTTTTGGGATCAACGAAATCATAGCAAAGTTCAATCTAAACAAATCCAAATCTCCTTTTTCGAAATCTTTAAACAAATCCATAAGATCATCCTTAATAATATCCCAAAACTTCTGATAAAACATAAAAGGAAGTCCATCCGGACTCGGAGCACCATCAGAATAGGAATCAAACACCGCTTTTTTAATCTCCTCTTCAGAAAAAGGAGCTTCTAAATTTTCATTTTCATTCTCAGAGATCATGTCATCTAGGTTGAAGAAATTATCATCTAAGTTGATGTTAGGCTTAACCTCAAAACCAAATAAATTTTTATAATACTTGCAAGCAATGTCAAGCATACTATTTGTATCATGGACAGGCCCGTCAGGCCCCTCCAGCATGGCAATATAATTTTTTCTCCTTTGATTAGCAACCGCATGAAAATATTTAGTGTTCTTATCACCTTCTTTAATATTCTTATCTCTAGCTCTCTGTCTAGCTTTGACTTCCTCAACTGCCCAAATCCTCTCTATCTCCTTTTTACTAGAAACCAATCTATTCTTCTTGTCACAAGTAAGAGCTCTAGATTCAAACAGGATATCTAATTTATCAAACTCTTCCAAAAGCGATTTCTTTTTTTTTCCTAATAAGGGATTCAACATTAACACTCCACCCTTTTGTAATTTTCCTAACATTTCTAACCTTGATTTGCCATTTATCAATAGCCTTCATTCCCTCAACAGGGATGTTCCAACCCTTAGCAATAACATTTTTAAAGTCCTCCTGCAAAAGCCACCATTTCTCAAACTTATATACATATTATTATGAACCACTCCATTCCCAGAATCCCAAAGAATAGGAGTGTGATCACTACCAATTCTAGCAAGGGAAGTCACCATAGCTAAAAGGAAATTTTTCCTCAAAAGACGTACTACAGAAGACTATCAATCACGGATATAATTGGAACTTCTTGATTATTAGCCCAAGTATACTGCCTCCCAGATAAATGCAACTCCATAAGGCCCCACATACCTATCCATTCATTGAACTTATCACACCACTTATGGTTCACTTTTCCATTATTTTTATCGGAATACGATCTAGTCCCCACCTGCAATGTCTTGCTGCGCGACACTAAAAACCTTCGATTTACGATTTACTGTAGTAGCCCCTCTAGATTCCCCCCCCCTCCAAAAAAAAAACTAGCCTTCGTGCAATAAAATTTACAAAAATGGCCATCTCTCCCACCGTAGAAGATCCAACAGGTGACATATGTCACCTACCACAGTCTGATCGCACAAAAGAACGTGGCTAGCGCAGGAGCGCAGAAACTAACCGAGTCCACCAAGCTCCTGCGGCTGGGGAGCATAGAAGAAAGCTCCCGCACATGGGGAGCGTAGAGGTAGATGTGCACGTAGAGGTGGGCATCATGCAGTGCTGGGCTGGCCCGGCACAGGCCTATCGTGCTTCGTGCCTAAACTGTGTCGTGCCTACCATGTCGATTTGCGCTTCGTCCCTACTTCGTGCCGTGCCGGCCCAGACCCGGCCCATTTACACTATTGTAACGAGAGGAAAGGAGATGGAGACACATTGCTCAATCTCTTTCAGTTCTCTCTCGCACGTTGCTCCCTCTCGCAGTTCTCTCTCGCAACTCTCGTCCATCTCTCTCAAACTCTCTCGCCCGTTGCTCCCTCTCTCGGTTCTCTCCCTCTCTCTTGACCGTCCATCTCAATCTCTCTCTTGCCTGTTGCCTCCCTCTCTCGCTCATTGGCCGATGAGAGAACGAGAGATGGTCATCTGTAGAAAGCCTAACAATACTTTTTCTTTCCAAAAAGATCATCGACTCGTAACCTCAACAATATTAGAAATCTAGTGAAATAAAACCATTGTAGATAAGTGACATAATATAGCCATCAACAACAATGAAGTTGCGACGGTAGATCTGTGCCCGTGCCGGCATAGGCCCGGCCCAAACAGCCGTGTCGTCCATCATGCCCTGATCTCAGACCCGGCACGACCCATGCTACAATGTCATACTGACACGGCACGGCCCACCTCCATGCCGTGCCGGGTTTTGGGCCGGACTGGACCACCATGCTTCGAGCCGACCCAAAAAGGCCCAGCCTAAGTGCCCACCTCTATGCGCACATGATGTCACACCCAGGCCCACGCGTATGAGCATGCACGGCAACGCTCACGTGGCAACACACACGCACCTGCACGCTTACTGCGCCGTTGCGGAGCCACGCACCTCTCACGCTACCAGACCGCGATAAGTGACACATGTCACCTATCGGATCTTTCGTGGTGGGGAATATGGCTATTTTTTTAAATTTTGTCGCACGAATTGGTTTTGAAAGAAAAACGGAGGACTTCTACAGTAAAAGCTCTCAGGCGTGCATGTGGGCCAGATATTGGCCGTCCACTGGCTGACCATTGCCTAACCGCTTCGCTTCACGAAAAAGACGTCTTGAGTTTCTACCGCACAGAACAAAAAAACACTTCAATAGGCCTAATAAACCGACAAATGGGCCCAACAACCTGACAAACCCGAACTCCATCTCCTGCAGAGCCGTTCCCCTGCGGCCTGCGCCACGACGCACGCGCTCTTCACCGGAGTGGGAAGGAAAGCGAAGTCAATGAAGGTCGCCACCACCGTCTCCCCGCACCCGCGTCCGAAGCGTTCGGTCTCCTTCCTCCGGCCGTCACCTCGCTACCGGGTCCGGGTCCACCCTTCGTCCCGCGCGAACTCGGCGGCAACCGCCATGGCCACCTCGCCGCCGCAGCTGCAGCAGCTCACCATCACGCGCCCCGACGACTGGAACCTCTGCGACGGCAACGCCCTCGCCGCCGTGCTCCCCCACAGGTTCGTCGGATCAACGTCACTGGCTTGTTTTGGTAATGCACGCCGAGTGTTTGGTGTAATGTCCCCGAGAGGCGGGTGTTGCTAATAGTCGAGAGCTAGAAGCCAGAGAGCCGATTAGTGGTGCTGGAGGCTGGAGCTGAGACGAGCCGAAAATCGGATTAAAGCCATGAAGTAGCCGACAAAAGAAGCTGATGGGCGTAAGCCAACCGAGAGACAAGCAGGCGTAGAAGTCGACCGAAACCGGAGCCAAGACAAGCCAAACCAAAGCTGAGACGAGCCGGGCTGAAAACAGATTAAATCCATTTGTGGGATTCAGTTGGAGTCCAATCGGGTGAGCAGCAAATCAGGCACAGGCGAGTGAGGGCTCCCCTCGTGCAATGCTTCACGGGCGGGAGAAGAGGCCGGCTCGGAAGACACAGAGGTCGGGGCGGCCGGAGGTGCAGGCCCAGAGGCGAGCGGCGTGGAAGGAGGTGGGCTGCCCAAGCGTCGACGAAGGTTGGCGCGTGGAGCGTCGGTGGCCCCCGAAGCGGTTGGCGTCGCGGCCGAAGCTCGGGTCAGATCCGACCGACCAGCCGGGAGGAGGGGAGGCGGCGAAGATCAGTCGCGTCGCGTCGCGGGCCGGGAGAAGCGGCGATGAGTAGCATGGGGACAACGGATCCGGCCCCTGGCGGCATCGATTCGTGCGAAGACGTTGGCAACGTCCCCGTCCTCGACGCGCTCGAAGGAGCCTGTGGGAAGAAGGGCAGCACGAGCGTGGAGTCGATGAAGAGCTTGGGCAGCGCGAAGATGACGGAGATCTGCTCGAAGATGACCATTGGCGAGTCGAACGACACCAGGAATGCGACGTGTTGCCCCCGGATGTCGTGGGTGATGACAAAACTCCTAGTGGCAGGGGTGGCCACCCCCGGGAGTAGAGATTGCTCCTCCCGTGGGCAGCAGCAACAAAAGATGATCACGGAGCTAGGGTTGGAACCTTAAGCTCTGATACCATCTTGTGAATAGCACTTGTTGTATTCAATTTGAGGGCAATGGCCATAATATATAGATGTACATGAGGGTATAAAAGGAAAGCATATATAAGGTAATACCTAAATAAGGAAAACGTAAAATCTATATATGGAGAGTCTATATAAGACAATATCTATACCCTTAACACAAATAAACTTGATGACCAATATTGCACAAGGAAATTAAAGTGACCTTTGTACCCTTTGTAGCCAGTATAAGGAGTAAGGGTAGAATAGTAACCTGAGCACAGTAAGAGTAGGCAAGCAGTAATTCACTTCCCTTTTACTTCTTTTGATACAACCAAGGAGCCAACCTTGTTTAACACAGCTCATTCACTCCATACTCCCCATTTCACCGAGACACACCCATTCACTTCGTTGCCATTTCCGCACCGAGAGCCAGCTAGAAAGCACAGCCAAGCACTGCCATCTCCAAACTGAGAGAGGGATCAGGAGCCAAGAGCTCCAGCCAAAGCTAGGAGCAAGAGGAGGAGAAGGCCAAGAGGCGTTGTTGAACCAGTGGAGGCGGTCGACTAAGAAGAGGAGGAGAACGACTGGAAGAGGAGTCCAAAAGGAGCCAAAAGACCTGACCACCTCTTCACTGCCATCCTCCACACCTTCTTCAACACCGAACCGATCCACTCCAAGAACTCAAGTAAGACAGTAGGTAGTGGTAGTATAGCAATGTAGTATGCTAAAAGAGTAGATCAGGTGGAGTAGCAAGTAGATCGGGGAAATCCTTGGGGTCTCAGTAGGGGAGTCCCTCTAGGGGCACACAAGGAGCGTCCTAACCTTGCTATGCACTCCCCGGTGTACAAGGCATGGCTATCATCGACACCTCGCCTCCCAAACCTAGGATTTCTCACCCTAGTTGCATCACAGACCCATCTCACCTTGAAATCACAGCATGCATCGCTTAAGAACTCACTTCTCTTGTTCAACCGAAGCTACAAATCACTAGTAGAACAAAGCACCAAATCCAAATAGCAAAATAGCAAGAACCCTAGAAATCAAATTGGGCTTAGCCAGGCTGGGCTAGGCTACGGGCTGTCGAGATAAGGGCCGGCCGAAGCTGGGTGCTGCAGGGCAGTAGCTGACCGGCGCCGAGCCAGGGGTAGAGTCGGCCGGGAGGGAGAGAGGGAGTAGAAGAAGAGGGAGGAGTAGAGAGAGAGGAAGAGATAGGCGGGGAGGCGTGGTAGTAGGGAGGCCGGAGGGAGCAGCTGAGCCCGGGGGGAGAGGCCGGCTTGAGAGAGAGGAGCCGAGAGGGAGTAGGAGTAGAGGGGGGTGGGAAGGCTTCGGTAGAGAAGCAGAGAAGAGGAGACCAAGAGCTCGGTCGGCTAGAGAGAAAGAAAAAGGAAAAGAAGGAGAAGAGAAAAAGGGAAAGAAAAGAAAAGGAGAGGAGAGAAAAGAAAAAGAAAAGAGGAGAAAAGAGAAGAGAAGAAAGGAAAAGAAAAGAAGGGGGGAATTAGAGGAATGGCTTGATTGCTGTGATCTGTGGTTACTGAAATATTTGTTTAGCCGTATGTTTAATAAGGACCAAAAATGCAGCAAATGGTCACATTAAATAAATGAGCAACTAGATATGTGCATGGATGGCTAAAATGAGAACTAACACCCTTCACACATATAATATGGTAACAGTTGGAACCGGTTGGACGCCATAAATCATATTCAAAATTTATAGCCATAGTATTAATAATCTATATTTTCACGACAAGAACTGAACCCACCAGACCAACATCTCCCACATTCTAGCGAGGCCGAACAGTTAGATATTATACTAGGCAAGTTCCCGTTGATCATGGGTTTATTAAATGTTTTTCAAATGCTTTTCTATATTATAAATGTCATCATTGCATTGAAAAAATTATATTACAATGGAAAACCATAAAATTGGACTCGGTTGGAAATATGGATGGTGAATGGATGGATTGATAATTGGATTTGGTATTGGATTGGTTCATTTAGTGATTGGAGTAGTTGGCGTATATCAATTATGGTTGGTAGAGGGCGCTGATGAGAAGGATTGTCATGCCGGCGGGGTCATCTACATAGGCTATAATATAAGGTCAAACAACTAACAATTGGGCAATGAGCTGTAAAATTAGTGTCAACCTAGTGTGTGAAATCGGTTAGAAAATGTTGTCCTATGAAGGTATTAGAATCTCCATATTGGGTAAGAAATCTAGGGGCGTACCTCTGGGATATGCCGGTAGGCCCGGAGGTGCAGGCCAAAGTAGTGGCGA
Source organism: Rhipidocladum racemiflorum (assembly GCA_036346355.1). Lineage (NCBI taxonomy): Eukaryota > Viridiplantae > Streptophyta > Magnoliopsida > Poales > Poaceae > Rhipidocladum > Rhipidocladum racemiflorum. The sequence continues at coordinate 30,009,059 of CM070570.1, read as the reverse complement.
TATATTTGAAGCCATGGGTAGAGTTACTATCGATGACGGACTGTCGGAGTACAACTGTATCTGCGAGGTTCTTGGGCAGCCTGGGATAGGTGTCCCTGACTCGAGTACAGGGTTGAAGATATAGTACTGGATTAGTGATAAACATTCTGGGGCCTCATAGGATGAGGTCAACATGAGTAAAGTGATGCAAACCTACACAGGGTAAAATCATGAATTCATGCTAGTATCTTGGATTGGAGACTACGGAAGCTAAGTCTATCTCATATACAGTGTTAGTAGCTGTTTTCAGGAAATTTAAAACAAACAACTATTAAAGAAAACCTACTTTCTGTAAAAATGGATTTTAAGGGAAGGTGATCATTAGGTGGAATTGAATTGGATTGAAAGAAAAATTCATCTATTGCAGTTTTGCTTATAATACTTGTTGACTGTTGAGTACTCCCATACTCACTCTTGTTTAAATCCCCCTCTGCTTAGGAGGTGAGTCATATGGACCCACTGCCGATACATGGATGAGGACTGTTCGTAGGAGCAAGACCTACAGAAGGAGGACTACTACTACTACTATCAGGAGGACCAGGGGGTTTAGTAGACCGTATTCTCGTTCTGGGAGGTCTTCAGGGTAATAGATGATTGTAAAATATTTCTGTTGCACTTGGATCTAGTGTTTAATTATTGTAAAAGATATGTAGCCCTGTGTAGCTCAATGGACTGTAATAAAGGTTTCATTTCAGTCTCTAATTATTGTTCTGCTGCAACACTCTAAATACGGTATAGTAACTGGTAAAGTGTCAGGTTGCCTGATACTTTGTTAGCTATTATGATGAGATTCGTGTAATTAGCTTAGCATAATGGCAGTGCCACTGTCGTTACCCTGGGTTAATTATGCGGGTCGCCACACAAAACTCCAACAATGAGCAAATATCGACCTTGCAGTTATGTCCTAATCTATTAGTCTTACAGTTCTCTTCACACAAAATTTTCTTGTCACAACTTATGATTGCAATTTTTAGACTGGGAGGGGTATGCATGCTTTTAGTTCAGTGCCGATGTTCTTGCTCTTGCTCAATCACCCATGCAGTCATGCACAATTCAACTTTTGGCTATTTCGTGCTCCCCCTCTGTCGTGCGCTCATAGCCATCCATGAGATTTGTTGTGGGGGCAGCCACCGCCCCTTGCGGCCCGCCAGGAAGGGGCACCTTCGGCAGAAGAAGCACCTCCGTTGTCTTGGAGCCGAAGGGGGGTGCGTCATGAAGAAAGCCTTTGGAGCCATACCGAAGGCTTCGGCTATCTTCCGAAGGGGCATATACCCCCCTCGCTAGATCTGAACCAGTCAACCAGAGGGGGTAAACCCAGGAGGGCCAGTGGACTGAAGGGAGATCTACCGAAGTGGTCATCAGGACACCTATGGGTCTACACGACAAGTCATCATAAGCGCCTATGAGTTAGGTCCTGCAAGGGAAAAGTACTGCAGGGCCCCTAGCATCATACAGGTTTCATAGGGGTGCAATTGTAAGATCACCTCCGGCCGGCAGCAGCCCTATAAGTAGACCCTGGCTTGGAATTTGTAAAGACAGGCATTACATTGGAAAATAAATGCGTCAGTGGAATCAAACGACTCTTTTCTGCTGCGATAAACAACTTCACAAAGCATTATAAGCTTCAGATTATGTTCCAGTAAGTGAAGCTTCCTCTCTAGGAGTATATTAGAGCGCATGAAAATAAGGGTGTCTAGCTGCTTCTCTATTAACACGAGGGAGATTCAGTCAATAAGAGTGTCTATTTGCTACCTGAAAACATAACCTTTCAACCACATTGAACCTGGTGTGCGTTTGTAATAACATAATAAAAATGCTCTCAGGTTTGCTCCTCCTAAGGGATACCAAATGGCAGGAGTTTTGAAATTAGTAAATACATGTTCAAGTTCGACAGGTAAGCGGTGGAAGGCAAAAGAGACTTGATTCCGATAGAGAGTATTGAGGATGAAAAACACACTAGCATTTATTACTGTTTGCCACATGATGGTCGAAACAGAACATAAAATAGCTGTACCTTTTTTCATGTATATAATGTACCATCAAGTTCATTAGTAACTTTGTCCCAGTATTGAGCTTGTTAATATAACTGTGGGTGTGGAGTTTGATACTGATATGGTTATTCCTCCAATTCATGAATTTATATTGACATCCAACTTATGCAGGCAGAAAGGGCTTCACAAAGAAGAGATGTTTTCCGCACTAATTTTCTTACTCCACCTATAATAAAGGAGGCTATGCTGGCATTTGAGAACTTAGCAGATATCAAAGCAGTAGCTCAAGGGGGTTATCCATGGGTGAAATTCAAATGCCGTCAAAGGAAATTTGCTAATAACCTCATTTAGCCTATCTATCAATACAAGTTGCACAAATATTAAAACAAGCGAAGGGGTAAGTAATCATTATCTACCCTTCATTTATTCTTTAATATTTGTGCAACTTTTAAAAAGAGATGCATAGAAGCACCTCTTATTATATATTTATCTAGGCTGAGCGGTGCCGAATTTCAGTTGGACATCTGGACTCTATGACAAGTAACCCAGATGTAGTTGCTGCTTTGAGGTTTTCTCAGATTTTTATTATAAGCACCACCAGCGTCTCAGGGAATTTCCGATTGAAACCCTGTTCTCATGGTGACTTTCTTGGTGCTATTCTTGGGACAGGAATAACAAGGGAGAGAGCTGGAGATGTACTTTTGCAGGTGCACTGGCTTCCCAATTGCTCATTTTCTGGCTGCTGTGGCCATTTTTTCCATGTCCCACTTCTCATCATTTGAGATGTCTCTTTGCATCTTTTTTAGGGGTAAAGAGGTGCTCAGGTCCTTGTTGACCCAGAACTTGTTGACTACTTGACTTCTACACCCGAAAAGGTCGGTATATCCCAAATTGTCCTGCCACAATTCCCAATTTACTTGAGCTGGATGTATATATGTAGAGAGATGCTTCTATGCTTATGTATTCCGAGTTTTGTGCCAAATGCGTATAACAGAAAGCATCTTAGAAATCTTATCACAGTTCAACTTAGTATGATTCGATGTCATGCAAAACACAGAAGCTCTACATTACAAGTTGTTTTCTTTTTATTTTTACTTGTGATACATTAAGAAATAGTAGCACATTGTGTTCTAATATTTTTTTATGGATACTTACATCATGGAATAGCCTTTTCTATTTGATATTAGTACATTATATTGTGAGTTTTGAAAAAATCAGCCCATGAACTTTGCTGTTCATGAGTGTTGTACAGATTTGGTTATCACAAACCCTTGTAATTACGGTTTACTCTCAATTGGGCTTTATTTGACAGGTGGGGAAAACTGGTGTTTCATTCACCCAGATTCCTTTGCTTGCTCTTGAGTATGAACCACCAAGGTTAGCTTCACATGTGATCTTATATCTTAGTGTGTACTTCATGCTTTGTGTCTCAAAATTTTATAAGCCTGGAATGTGCTGCTCAACACCGCCTTTAAATTGCAGGACCAAGGCAGGATTTAAAATCTCACGCACAAAGCTTGCTAGCTTGAACAGGTATGAACTTTGAGCTGTTGATTTTTATCTTTAGGTTCAGTAAAACATTTCTTTATCTTAATATAAATGGTTGCATGTCTGAGTGAATTGATCACCGGTTTTGAAAAATGGAGTGGCCCTCAATGCTGGGGATGTTGTCTCTGTCTGTGGGATGGGGAGATTAAAGGTAAAAAAGCCTCACCAGTGATCACCTTTTAGAAACGACTAGTCGAACTCAAGGAAGTTAGGATAAGCTCATCATGTTGCCATTGGCACCTAGTTCACTCTGATGGCACTATTTTCTTGGTTTTGCTTGAGATGCATTTCATGTTGGACTCAAAAGTCAAAATTTCATGGGGGATTTTTTAGCACTGAGAAAATGTGCATGAAACATAAGGTCAAAATTTCCATGTTGTAGCACCTATTTCCTTTTTTTCATTTTTTTCAACCTTAGATTCCTTTCTCACTATGTGAAACATAAGGTCAAAAATTTTCAAATGATAAGGCCACAACCTTTTACTATGTACTGATGCTCATCATATCTTTATTGAGATGATGCTATGTCCTGCAGCTTTAATTGGTGCAACCATGAAAGATCTAAGTGGAGAAGATTTCTAGTTGTATATCGATGAAGTAAACGTATTGCTTTGCTGACAATTGGATTATTTTAGCATCAGATGATATGGAATTACATATTATAGCATGCTATGAAAGATGTATGAGTGCTAATAAAGATGTATATTGCCTTTCAAACTTGACAAGTCCCCTACATACTAACATGTATAGCAACCAGTTAAATGCTTCTGTTATTTAAGTTATTATTTTATATAGATTGAGAAAATCGTGACTACGAGGAAAGGAAAATATGCAGTTGAGCTGATTCGATATTTCTAGGTCCGTGACTGATCAGTGGTTCCTCAAGATTACTGAATGAGTGGTATGCATTTTTTATCCTCCTAATACAAGTTGCACGAATCTTAAAGCAAGTGAAAAGGTAAGTAATCACTATCTACCTTTTATTCATGCTTTAATATTTGTGTAACTTTAAAAAAGAAAAGCATAGGAGCACCTCTCACCAAGAATTTATTCAGGGAAAATTTTATGTCGTGCATGCTTAGCTTTGTATTACAGATTTGCACTTTTCTACACTGTACTATAGCACTTTGACTTCGGAGTTTTCCAGCCATCACTGATACTGTCTTTTTGTTATTATGCAGGATTGAGGTACTGAGGTCCCTCTTTGAACTGCAACTGTGAGAAGTTCTGCTTCGAGGCATAATAGAAAGGCTTATGTTTTCAAAACCAAAAAGGTGTCTCCCATTCACTATCTAACTTTACGTAATAAATAGCATACCCAGTTCCATTTTCTTAATGATCAAGTGCTAGCATTGTCAATCAAGAAACATGTGACATGATTACAACAAAGGCGTAGGAGACCTTTTTGCACTCGGGAAATTTGATAACAACTGGTGGTAGAATCAACTCCCTTTTTATAGGATTTATGCCTCCAAGTTGCAAAATTATCACAAGATTCAGTTTCCAAAGCTGCAAATTGGCGCAAGAGTTTTATTGTTGCATATGATTTGGTTATCACAAGGTTCTTTCATAAAAGTACTCACGCTGTGCTCATTTTCTTGGGAACAGAAAGAAGAGAAGTCCTCATCTAGGATTATTTGCCGAAAAGTTAACTAACTAGATCTCTGTGCTGACTCTTGTGTGGATGCCTGAAATTGGAAAAAAGAGAGAGAGAAGAAGATGAAGCTTCAGATTGTGCAATCACCGCACGGATTTCTCCACTCTCCAGCTCCTTAAGAACACAACAATTTCCCCTTTATTCTTCTTTTAGTAAATTTCACAAACTATAGGTTTTTTTTTATAAACTATCAGAAAACTACATATTTTAGTTTATTTTTCACAAAACTACAGATTTTAGAAGAACTTGTATCATACGACTACATGTTTTAGAATTGACTATTTCTTGTAAAACGTCTGACAGTGTGAGCCATATAGCAGCCTTACGCGCAAGTGAAACAAGAAATGGGGGTCTTCAGGCTTTCATGTGGGTTTATACTGTCAGACATGTTACAAGAAATGATGAGTTCTAAAATTTGTAGTTTTGTGAAATAGAAAATAAAAACTGTAGTTGTATGATAATTTGTAAAAAAAAAAAAAAAACTGTAGATTTATGAAATTTACTCTTTTTCTTTCACACACACACAATCTGATCTAGTGAGATATTACTGGTACTATCTATGTAAAAAGCAGGACATCACATATTCCTTGTGGACCTTAAATGTAAGTTGACAGCTTGTGACAATGAATTGTTTTTTTAAGTCCGCCAATTTATTGGCCATGAACTATAGCTACAGCTACCTTTCTTGCATTTTCTTTGAAGGACCCAAAAGCCTGGTCACTCACATGGTCCTATCAGTCTATCACCGTAGGGCGTAGGCTTGGGAGTTTCTTTGGCAAAAAAAAATGGTAGAAATCAGTTTCAGAGCGAAGCAAAGAAACCAAACAATTGTTTGCCACCTCGTGAATTCAGCCAGGGGAAACCAAAACGAAAGTCCAATCCTTTGAGGCTTCTGACATCCTGAATTGTTTGAGCTGTTTGACGATACATGAAGCCTAGTTACTGCTGGTTACTGACCAAATGTGGTTTGTCACGATGGTTTGGTCGTTCGGATGTCTGGATGTCAAAAAACAAAAAGATGAACATTTGGTACGGTGACTTTTAAAGTGGACTATTATTATAGAAATGCTGTCAGTGAGTAAAATGAGTGGAACAGGTAAGGGTGAGCTACCCTTTCCAAAGCAGAATCATCCTAATTTGGAATCTTTCACCACAAGTTTACTTGGAGCCGGCGTGATGCTGTGCTTTCTCCCCAGGTAGATAATGTAGATTAGCCTCTACAATGTCAAGTCCCAGTTTGCTAGCTCCAGGGTGTATTTATCAAGTTTCTCTTCTTTCTTTAGCAGTCCAACTTATTGAAAAATAGGCAAATAGCTGCTCCTACGTTCGTTCCGGATGTGTCGTTTGTACGACAAGATTAGTTGCGAGAGAAGTGACTCTGGGCCTCTGGCTCTAAAATATGCGTAAAGTTTCCTTGAAATCCACGCTCAGCCAACTTAGAAAACACAAATCCAATGCCTGCCTTTTGCTTGTCCTAAGCCAGTGGCGAACATGCATTGCCTACTTATTCCCCAGCGAAGACTTGACCGGTGCGGAGGGTTCGGGACTATTTTACGTAGCCAGGTCCCAGAGGAAAGGGCATGCCGTCCTTCGAACTAAAGAAAATGCTGAAAGAGTAAGCGGCAATGTAGGGTCCGTTTCGTTTGAAGATAATTTTTTCACGTCTAAATTTAGATGTGTTATAAATTACTACGTTAGTATTTGGTTTATTATTATAACTACAGCTTATCACACTATTTTAGCAATATGTCTTACACATATACTCAAATTTTTTTTCAAATATTTCTATATTTATAGCGCTGAATTTTATTATCATAAAAATATGACAAACTACACTTATTTAAGATTAGCTATAGTAAAATTAGCTTTGACCCAAACAAGTCGGTAATCTTTTCCATGCTCAACCACTCTAATCATGATTACCCGGCCGTTTAAAGGTGTTCATTCACTGCATCTAAGGGAGGAGCTGCGCTTGCACCACACATCTGCCTAGTTTTATGTGGTCGTATTGATCTGTTTGTGATTTTTTTCATGGGAATCGTATGAGTCAACTTAACACGACTCGGCACTCAATTGCCTCAAGGTGCGGCGAGCAAGCGAGCTCTTCTTCTTCACACGTTTCATACACCCATTTGCCTTGTTCAACATCACTACCGCGCGCCATAGATACAGCCGGAAGTGGGCACGCTTAGAGTCAATAGCATGCGTACAAGATTACAATTTGTCACCGCAAATAGTAATCCTCCGTTCATAAATATACGACGTTTTAGAAAGTGTGCAATCAAATGTTCTTAACTTTGACCTGTAGTAAAAAACAATTTATATTGGTTATGTGAAAATTGCATCATTAGATTAATCATGAAAAATATTTTGACAATATAATAATTTTTTTTTATTTGAATATGTTCATCAAAGTTGTACGTTGGAGACCTTATCGATGTCCAAAACATCATATATATATTCTTAAACATAAAGAGTATTAGTTTATAGAACCAAAAAAGTTAGAACCGGAAATTGTTTAGTTATTTCCCATTACTCTACAAAACACAGGTTAAAAATTTGGCCTTGGTCGCAACTCGCAATAGCATAGTGGAACTTCTAATTAAGATACAAGAGCAGATTGGTTTTTTTTTTAAAAGAAACAAGATATAAGAGCAAACGTTCCTTCATTTTTTTTAAGGAAAGAACAAGCGTGAGTTTTGAAGCAGCTCGGATCATAAAAGGAGGCATAATTTCCCCGGCTTCATATTCCGGTCTGATTACAAGTACAGCACGTTATTCAGAGCCTATATATATGTTCATTTCGTCAGGATCGAACATCATACGTACAAAGCACCGTCCTGAACTCGATCATCTCACTACTATCATATCATATACTACTAGTACGAGTAGAGCAGGATCACTAAAATCATAGATCCACATCCACGCCCGATGCCGGCATATATAGCTCTGCCAAACAGGGCCTATATCTATATTCAGAGTATATTCACACTCATAGATTAACAAATTCACAGTATATTCGTAAATTAATAGTATATGCACAATTGACAAATTCACAGTATATTCACATTCATATCATATTCACATATTAACAAATTCACAGTATATTCACATTCAATGCAGAAAACAGTAGCATAATCCTCTAACGTAACTCTCTCCAGGCAGCTCCGATGTCCGAGTAGAAGGCTCTTTGCGCCAAGCAATTGCATCTAGAGTACCACACAGATTTTCGAGTGAACATAATGCAGAAATTAGTAGCACAATCCTCTGACAACCTTTTTCTTGCAGAACTTCTTGGCATAAGAGCAGTCTTTCGTATCGTTTTCCTATTATGTTACAAGGACACAATAAACTAGTTTAAATATTAACAAGCATGTATTGAGAAACAACATTATTTGATAAATCAAGATACGAAGACCTTAGGGGTTTTTTATGTCTGCCATTATATGTGCCACAGCTTCTGCAACATAGATTTTCCGGTTCTCCTTGTAGTTCGATAGCTCCGGCACAATGCCCATTTGTTTGAGACCAATAATTGATTGACTTTCAGTCACATCTTTTAATCCCTACAAAAGTAATCATTTTGTTGTGAAAATAGGCTATCTTGATATATAATAAATTACCACGCCGAATTAAATACTAAAAACCTCTATAAGCTCAACTTTGGCTTCTTCCAACTCAGCATTCTCCCTACGCTCCTTAATGATGAGTACATGGTTAAGAGATTCAATATCTTGTGATTTGTCATCTGTCTTTCAGTTTTTGTTTCATCTTATAAATTTTTTCTGTTAACTCAAACTTCCCCTTCAATTGTTCTATCTTTATCTCAAGTTTTCGTTTAGCATCTAATAGCTTTTTCATATCGCGTGTCTTGTTTGTAGGCTCCATTTTATATATGATAGTTGACAATATCAAAGTGAATATACTCATAATCAGGTAATTAAGCATATGCATGACAATTAACATTAATAGACGCATACAACTAACAATCAAGCTCAAGTTATTTTTAATGTGTTCTCAGATATCGTGCTGCATTAAAAAGGCCTCCTACCATTAGGGACAAGATATTAGACTGATTTATGATAATCTTACCTTTAAAACTATATTTAATAGTTAACAGTTTATATAACCTAATCAATTGGACCAAGATATATTTAAGAGAATCAATACTCAAGAATGCTTACTAAAACTACAACAGTACATACTACAAAAGCATGTAAACAAAGGCTACCAGCAACTGTTCGGATGCTAAAAACAGCCAACAATAGCATGAACAAAGCAATAACAACCAAACAAAAGTAGAATAGTAAGCACAATGAGCATGAACGTATATCTAGTAGCACTTAAAAGATGATACCAATTGAACTCCAATTGAACTAATCAAGTATTACAAGACGTAAAGGATTAATCAATGTTGTCACAAACAGTCTAACCGGCCCAACTCCTCATCGAACAATGTCTCTCCACATGCAAGTGTTAGAATAGTCCCACATTGGTTGTGGAAGGGCAAATGACCTAACTTATAAGTGGAGGAGTCCCTCACCTCTCAAGCTAGCTTTTGGGGTTGAGAAGGCCCTTACGATCCAACAATTGGTATCAGAGCCCGGTTCTAACATCTTTGGCCCGATGGACACTAGGGTGTGAAGGTCTGATGGACCGTGGCCCTAAGGGACCGTCGGTGTACGGTGAAGGGGCGGTGAACGGCTGAGAGATACCAATGTGTGAAGGGGGGTTGTTAGAATAGTCCCACATTGGTTGTGGAAGGGCAAATGACATAACTTATAAGTGGGGGAGTCCCTCACCTCTCAAGCTAGCTTTTGGGGTTGAGAAGGCCCTTACGATCCAACAAGGTCTCCAAGACAAGTAAATTGTTTAGCCCCTTTGCAATAACAGTAAAGAAATTAATCACAGGGAGACGATTATACTCACAAGCACCAACTGAAAAATCAGTGCAGCTAACACTGCTCAAGGAGGAGGCAGCGACGACGTGCTCAGGGGAGGAGACAACGGTGATGTGCTTGGGGAGGAGGCGACGATGTGCTCGGGGGAGAAGACGACAGTGACCTGCTTAGGGAGGAGGTTATGACGTGCTCGAGGAGGAAGAGGCAACAACGTGATCGGGGCAGAAGACAATGGTGATGTGCTTGGGAAGGCAGATGGGCGACGTGTGCGAGGGGAGGCGAAGGGGCAATGCGGGCGGAGAGGATTAAACTCTTTTTTTATAGAACAGAAGCGCGAGATGGACACCTCGGCTTTTGGTATTTGAATGGATCTGGAGGAGAAGCCGAGAGGTCAAGCGCGGGAGGAGAAGCCAAGAGGTCAAGCGAGATGATGTTTGGTATGTGTACTATTATGATCAATTCTAACCTCACAATTCGATCGTGATGACCAAGTCATCACCACCGTTAGCAAAACATTTCTATCGGTTATGATCTGAGAACCGATAGCGATACCTATAACAACATTATCAGTTCTGATCTAAAAACCGATAGTGATGACAATTAGTTCTTAGATCAAACTGATAGTAATGACAATTGTTTCTTAGATCATTATCGGGTTTTTTTTAAGTTAAGAACCAATGTAGATAAAGAGATAGTGTTATATTATCGTGTAGTAATGTGGAATTAATGTCCACTTTTGAATGGATGTAAGGGCCCCTCACATGCGGCTATACGTTTCTTCTGGTTTGCATTTTCTGCTAGACGTGTCCTTGCCATGATCTCTCCTTTATGGTATGCTTAACTTGGAGAAATCAATGCGATCGAAGACGTACTTGAACCTTTTGAGTTGACTTAAGCTCTCAGATCTTTTTCCCCGGTCACAGAATTTTATCGGAAAATACTTTTTGACTCAACAATCATGTCGTTAACATAGATATAACCGGCCTTCTCATGTGATCCGGGTCTCTCCACGGAAAAGCAAGCAATCTGCTAGCTACGTACTTTCTCAATCCAAGGTGTATATTTTAAATAATTTTGTGTATAAATGTAGGATATATTTCCTTTGTCTAAGTTTATAGATTGTTTTTTTTGAATGAGTTTGTCCATAAATATAGGACATATTTTATATTTCAATGGAAAATTAGTGTGTTGCTCCCTATATACTCCTAGTAAATATCTATCTTTATTTCATATTATCTACATGTATGCATTGAATATAATACTTAGTGATAATAATTAGAGGTAATCTAGTTATTTTCAATATCTTATTTGTCTATGTACCAAAAAGAAATATGCGTTATAAACATAGACGAAGGGAGTATTTCATATTCCAATGAAACATTAGTGTGATATTCATTCTATACCTCTAATGAGTATTCAACTTTATTTTATATTCTTTACACGCATGTATTGAATAAAATGCTTTGAGGTAATAATCAGAGGTAATCTAGCCATTATTAATATCTCCTTGGTCTATGGAGTTCATCACTTTTCTAACTCCATGTATAACTTTCTTTCTTTTTTTGGTAAATCAGGCCATTTTCAAACGCAATTGCAAAAATAACCACGTCCGAGCCAGGGGGCACTCGTCCAGTGTGAGCTTTATTGAGCAGGAAAATTAATTAAGCCAGTAGTATAATTAAGTACCAGTACTACAACATGGACATGGCTTTGTGGAGTTAATGGCACCACATGGGACCCTTAAGCTGAATTTAATTCGCCGCATCATCAGCACATGAAAGGAACCAACGATCCGAATTAGTTTATGAACAGTAACATGGGGAGAGAAAGGGAGCGCTCGCATCCGAGAGGTCACTGATTAAACAAGTACTAGTTCCTACTACAGTACTGCTACTACACACAGGACACAGCGCGGCAACAGGTGAAATAATTAGGGTGCGCAAGCAAAGCGAACAAGCTAAAGCTAGCGGCAGGGCGGAAGTACGTGGTAATACCCGGTGTCACAGGACACCGGGTTAAAAAAAATTTAGTGTATACTAATCTCTATATAAAAAAATTTATTGTACGTTAGTCTATATATATAGTATATGCGAACTCTCTTGATCTAAATCTTGTGACACTGGGAGGCAAATAATAAGCAAATGGCAAGAATAATAAGTTGTTATCACATATATGATGAAGTGGTGAACCCCGATAATATTTTCTCTAGTTCCGCCTGCACTGCATGCACCGTGACAAAACAGAAAAAAAAAAAAAAAAAAAAAAAAACAGCTTAGGAAACCTGCAGTGCTCTCCATTGATATTCGGGGTCGGGCTTGACTAAGTCGACAACGCTCACGAAAGGGGAGTAGCCGTCTCCTTTTTTTTCCAACATGGGCTTCTTTTTCTTTGGTAAAAGAGTGGGGCGCGTGTGGCGCTTCTGATATGTTCACATTTCACATCGCGAGTTAGTACTTAGTAGTCCATCGGTGAGCGAATGACTCCTTTCGGTTCAACAAACTAATCGATTGGAAATACTCGATCGGATTATTAAAGTTTTAGTTATCAATATCTTTTTAAATATTTACACCGGATGTTTGAAAATCATATGCGTAGGTTCATCTTGAAACGTTTTTTATAATATTATAATTTTATTGGAATTTTAAAATATATTACAATAAAAATTAGTAGTCAAAGTTAAGTTTTAGGACCGTATCAATGTCTAAAATAATTACTATTTGTGATTGGAGGGAGTGCTACATATATCCTGTTAGTCAAAAGAGTCGGACATATCTAGTGCATCCCATCCTACACGCGCTTTTGTTCATCCTCTACTTAGAGCCGAGGATGAACAGAAGCGCGCGCGCGTGTGTATATGATAGCGCTGATTTGCACTACATGCAGATTAGACTATTTTACACGCTAGCCGAAATGTACAACAAACCGATCAGCAAGATACACCCTAAAAAAACATGTACGGCCCAAAACTACCACGTTCCGCAAGACCGTCGAAAAAAAGTCATGAGTCTCATAATATTAAAAAAGAAATTACCATCAGATTGTGTTTAACGTAACTTATGTTTGTTAGAATATGATTTTCTAATTAACTGTCTCTATCATACAGTATTACTACTGCAACTTATGTTTTTTACTATGTTAGAAATAACTCATGTACAGGGCTCGGTCAGTGGCTAATAAACGTCGCATAAATCAAATTTTACTATCAAATAAACATCAATTTACTATTGTATTAACATCTACTGAAATCAGAAACGTGGCCAACTAACTAATAATATGTTTTGCTAGTTTGTACATGAATATATTTTTTCTTCTTTTAGTAATAACACTTTATTCACAGTTTCGATTGACGAACGAATTTCACCAGTAGATTACTGACGATGAGAGGAATTGTATGATATAATTCTTGCTAATAAATATCATATAAATCAAATTTTACTACCAAATGAACATCAATTTACTACTATATGAACATCAATTTACTACTGAAACGCATTACTACTGTAATCAGAACCGTGACCAACTAACTAGTAATGCGTTAGTTTATACACGAATATATTTTTCCTTCTTTTAGCCACAACTTTTTATTCACAGCTCTGATTGACGAACGAATTTCACCAATAAATTACTGACGACGAGAGGAACAATATGATATAAATCTTGCCAATAAACGTCACATAAGTCAATTTTTACTACTAAATGAACATCATTTTATTACTATATGAACATCAATTTACTAGTAACGCGTTTAATAGTTTGTACATGAATTGGTTTGACAGCACAAGTAATAAATGGTCTATGTACCCATGCGCAGGTAATAAATACGGGTAATTCAGCTCAGTCGGACTGCGTAAACTGGCCAGCGTGTAGAATAGTCTACACGCATCTGAAGAATAGCACGCGCGCACACACACTGACACACACACACACACACACACACACACACACACATATATATATATATATGAAAATGAAAGTATACTACCAAGAGTATGTGTCAAAGTCCAATCCAACCAACATGCTTAGAGATTGAGGGCATTTAGGTAATTGTCTTAGATTATTTTATTTCCTTCTTCTCTCTTCCTCTCCTTCTCCACCCGTTTCCTTCCCCCACATGCCCCCTGTTCTTTTTTCCTCCGCCCGACTCCCCCACCTGGACGACGCCGGCGGCCTCCCCTTGCTCCCGCGCCTGGCTCGACCGGCCTTGTGCCCGGCGCCGCCCCCACCCAGCCAACACCCCGCGCCTCCACCCGGCCGCGTCCCTCCTCGCTCTTTGCTTGCGTCGCTGGCGTCTTGCGCCGCCGCCACGCCTTCTCTCCCCGCTGCCGTCGCCCCACCGCTCCCACCGCCTCCTCCACTGCTAGGTGAACCCCCCCCATTCGCTCCTCCTCTCCCTCTCTCTGGCCGGACATGGGTCTAGGCCGGCCATGGCTAGGATTGAGATGCATTTGGGGGATTTTTGTCCAATTGATGCTTGTGGGTTCTTGTAATGAGCATCCAGGTGGTGCTGTGAGGTTATACTATATGGATTGCACTGAGTTTTTGCTTTTGGTATATTGTATGTTTATGGTCTCATTAGAATTCATTTGCACTGAATTGTTGATGTGAGTGACATGCGAACTGATGCATGGGTTGCTGTTAGGCGTTGTGAGTAACCTGTGGATGCTTGAGATGAGCCTGATGATAATGGCGTTGTCGAGGTTCATTACGCGGTAGATGGGTTTTGGGTTAAAGATAAGCAATGTTGAGGATTCGGAATACTCATGAAGTAGTATCCTGTTAGTATGGCTAATGCGTTCCTTGCATAGTAGGTGTTATGTGTTCTCAATTCCAATGCTTTAGGAACATATGCGGCTAACCGAGTATACGATGCAACCCTTGCATTTCCCATTGTGGAGGCTAACTCCTTATTCTTTTCATTCAACCCTTACTGCCTATGCTCTATTATAGTTCGTTTTCCGCGATTAAGCCTGTAACGGTTGGCTGGGAGGGTTAGAGCATTGTTGGCTTGTGATGAAAATAGGTAAGGTTGAAAGGTAGGGTGTGGTTGTGCGGGTAGCCTTGCTTTGGTTTGGCTTTACTCTTTATATGGCGTCGCCCTGGATTTAGCTTGGGTTGGGTTAGTGCGGGTGGTCGACGGTGCTGTCTTTTGGAGCACTATGCGTCCAGTGCTATCCGTGAGGGTTGTGCTAGGTTTGGCGTCCTTGTTCCCTTTTTATGGCCGAACCCTCTAGTCAATGATGAATGGATTCTTTGGGGTGCTCATGGTCCAGAACTTGCGAGACTTAGGGGAAAAGGGTGTGCTTGGGGTCCTTATCCTCTAAATTGTGGGGTACCTAAATACTTCCCTTGGGGATTGATGATAATGGGGTTGATACCAAACGGGAAGCTTAGTGGATGATGAGCAATTAGGTCACTAACTATGAATATTTAGATCGAAGTAGGGTTGAGCCATTCATAATGTAGTTTGGCTGTTATGGTGGAGTTTCGAAATTGGTGTGTCGTTTTGGCTTGATGATTGCTTGCATTATTGTCTTCATTCTCGTTCCATGTTCATATGCATAGCATGCATCTCATTTGGCATACATTGTACTCGTGTAGGGAATGAAACCGCGGAGGGTGACGCGGCTGTGGTTGAGGGGGATATCGGTGAGCAGGTGGTTACTGAGACTCCGGCAGAAGCATCAGGCAAGCACCTAAGCATATTCAACCTTTATGTGATATTATTTTAGTGAATAAACTGCTTAATTGATCGATTACGTCTTGCATGAGGAATTAAATTGTGGGATAGGGCTAGATCCTAATTGCTGCACATACACTCCTTGGTATTTGTTGAACACATCCTTTGGAACTAGATTACGGGTAATATAACTGAGTCCATGCTTAGTTTGCTTAGAAAATGGGGTTGGGCCAAGTGGTGGACGGTTCCATCACTTGAGAGTACTCATTGTTACACACGTGAACTATTTTGGAAACGGGTTTAGGTCATGTTACTTGGATGGATATTAATAATTGGCGACCGGGCGGGAGAGTAGGATCAATTGGGTATGGAGACTCAATTGGCGTAGTCCCTTTGTGTCAATTAAGGACCGATCCGTTTGTGTGCCATGTTGATCGAGCACCATTAGGTTGATCGCATGCCTGATTATGGTAGGGTAAGCCACTCTTTCATCACATGCCGTTCGATGGATCATGCCCTCATGCGGTTGGACGTGGTTGAGGGCGAGGCTTAGGCCGACCCTCGAGGGCCAAGCCGGGCTTGGGCCGCTCGAGGGGGGTGCTAGGTGCTCGGACCGCATGAAGATGGTTCAACGAATGGGTATGGATGGGAGGGGGTTGACATGAGGTACTTTGTGGCACATGTCGTGCGATCAATGCTTCCCTGTAGGGTTAATTAAGCGATTCGAATTGCCGCGCTCTCGGATATGAGCACGCTCGCGTCATCCGATACTCAGCGTAGTAATAACTTAAATTCCTGGCTCGTCGTTGTACTTGAGCTTTAAAATGGTTATAATTGCTTTACTTTAGGGTTGTTACCTTTCAACTTCATGTTAGAAGTAGGTGCGGTCTATAACTGCTTTAAATTTGTAATTGGTTTAGCTGTTATACTCATACTACAAATGTTAATGCTTTTTCCGCACTATTACCTTCAGCTTTATTCCTTTTTGCACCCAAATGCATAATCCTTTGGAGTCGGTCATATATGGACCCACGGGTAAGTCTTGCGAGTACCTTCGTACTCATGCTTCTGCTTTGTGGTTTTCAGGTGAGGATCAGGAGGGATGCGAGTTCTGTCCCTCGCTCTCGGTGTCCCAAGGGGCACCGAGTAGAGGTTACTTGCGATGCTGCACACGCCCGGAAGTGTTCAGGGGCAGAACACTTCCGGAGATGCCGTATTTTGCTAGTGTGTCGGTTAAATTCACTTTTGTTGTATAGCTAGCTTTCTATACCATGTCCTGTGAGGCTTGAAGACTTGGTTACCCTCTTTGCTGATCGTTGATGTGTTGTGATGTCTTTATCATGCTTGTATGTTGCTTATATCCATGTCATATATCATGCTATATCAACTGCTTTTCTGTCTGCTGAGTAGATGTCCTTACTTCTAGGGGCATCATGCCGAAATTTCGAATTTTTGTGCTACCATGGTTTAGGTTGCATCATCTTAAGTATCTAGTATGTTAGTTGAGTTATTTTAGTTGTGTGGTTGTCGGGTTTGTCTTTGTGCTTTGGTTTAGTCGTCTTGTTGTGCTTCCGCGTTGCGTGTCCGGTTGTGGGGTTTTGAGTTCGTTGTCCCCTTTATGCAAATTGAATTGATGTGGCAGTGGAAACCGGTATGCGGGGTGATCCTGGGCGAGTTCGGGTCGCATACCGGGGGAATACCGGGGCTGTTGTCGAGTTATTCGAAGGGTCCCACCGTTGTCTCATTCGGGCTTGGGTTCTAGCTTTGCTAGCCTCCAAATCCGAATGGGGCGACAGGGCGTTCCAATAACTCGAGGACGGTCTGGGCGGCTCCTCACAGTATGTACTCCTTATTCCCTGTACATTAATTGGTGTTACACAAGTGGAAGCATACTACATAAGTAAAAGTTGTTAATTGGTTCCTCCTGATTAGAAAGTTGTTATCAACCAAATAGAGGTAAAGAGTACACACACCTGATAGTACAAAGCGGGCTTCCTACATACACACACACAAACATACATATATATATTAATGTACTATCCCTCCCATTTTTTTTCAAAACTAGCTTCCGTGCGATAAAAATTTTAAAATAGCCCTCTATTTAAGCGCAAAAGACTCGGGAAGTGCGATATAGTAGTGTGGAAGGCCGTGGTTAGTGCAACTGCACGATCGAGCTCGGAAGCCAACCGGACCCACCAAGTTGCCAAGCTTCTGCATACAGCAAGCATGACAGCACAACAAGCCTGCTGGCCATGAGTGCCCCCACGCTCACACCTACGCACGCTGTCCGCACCTCGCACGCGTTGTGTCCTGCTCGTGCGCTCGCGCGCGTCCGCTCCCGCGGAGCCATGTATCTTCTACGCTATCAAACTGTGGTAGATGCTATATATCACATGTTGAATCTTTCGCGCTCAGATAGGTGAACATTTTTTTTAGATTTTTATCATATAGGACTAGTTTTAGAAGAGAAAAAAAAAACATCAGAAATTAGAACAATAAAAGCTTTGAGAAATGTTCTAGGTGAGAAGACCGACCACTAGAAGAAGCCGCAAAATAGAGTAGTCCACTAATCCACTCCATTTCTTCTCCCTGTTCGGTGTAATTTCCAAATCGCATGCTAGTCCAATCATGGGACGTCGAATATGCAGTGTAGATGTGGGATAAAGTAACATGGTCCAACAAAAGCTGCAACCTTTCACAAGTTCCCAAGCTTAGCCGGGGAGAGAGTAGCAACGGACCTCACCCTAGTGCAAGGACAGTAAAGATATCAAATTACTACTACTAAATAGACGTCAACTTTATTTTATACGAAAGAGTGAGAAAAGAGAAGAAATATTTATCTTATACAGAAATGTGATAAAAGAAGAGAGAAGAGAACCGATTCTTATTTATTATCAAGCATCGTACAGAAAAATAGGTACTATTGTCGGTTAAAAACCGGTATTGAAGTTATTATGTTGCCAATGGCCATACAAATAAAGTTAGTGTTTAATACCCAAATTAAATGATTTAATGTTTCTCTATAGGAAACCTTTAAGAGCATGTACAATAATATGTCTCTAAAGATTATCTCTAAGGATTTTAACTCGGCTAAAGATAACATCTTCAATAGTTGTCTCTAAAGTCATTCATCTTTATTATATTTTCCTTATTACACTTCTTTATTTTTTTCGTTGGTTTGTGTGATCAGGTTGTCTATTGCATAAGAGACGGTATATTCTCTTTCCTCACATCCTCTCATTCACGTAGGATTTTGCTTATATGGCACAGCTAAGAGACAGATGAAGTGGTATTATTAGATATACCCTAAAAATGGTTATTGTACAAGCTAATTTTATTGTTTAATCTAGATGACATTGATGAGAATAGAATAAGTAGCGACTACATCCCACACCAACACGTGTAGCAAGTAAAGACAAGAGTCGTTGCATAGGAATTTAGCACACAAGTGCACGAACACAGCACTCGCACTCGGGGCGTGATCGCGATCGCGAAACCAACAAGCAGGCACCGATACGTCCAAAGACGGATTTAGTTCAATTCACTCACCAGAACCGGTGCGCATTGCGCAGCATAGCGCCACCACGTACGTACGCCGAAGAAGCGCGACGAAGGCACACATGCTTGAACGGGTCTACCGGTTAACCGCCGCGCCCATGAGACGGCGAATCTGTCCGTCCGACCTCCCGTGCGGCCGTGCCCACACGACATGGCTCGTGCGCTCATGGATCACGGGCCACCGCAAGCAGGAGCGTTGGAGGGATGCGTCGCTGGGCGGATTCCTCGCGCGCTGCTTCTTGCCTTGCTTCCATACCACAATTTTGCTGCGGACAACTGGTCTCTACTGTCCACCGGGTGAAAGCGGGCGCCGGGGCCCCCAACCCAAAGTATAATTTTAATAGCGCACTACTCCACTTGTATGCTTTTTCCGCCACTCGCTCTTCTACCATCCTCCCTTACAATATACTCTAGTGTTCAACATTGTGTGTGTGTCTGTCCACGGTGGGTGATGAAGCTGTTGACGAACTGTGAGACAAACCAACTGTCGTCGGGGAAAATTGGGACACTGTTGTGATTTCAGTCACAAAGTTTGAACAATGTGCATATCTAGCTTCATATATATGTATCGTTTTTTCTTTTCAAAAATGATCATCTCCCCTGCCGTAGAAGGCGCGGCAGGTGTCTCCTGCCGTGCCTGGAAGTGCGGAAGGAGACCAGTCCCGCGGCTGCGCACGCAAGCCCAGGAGGACGTGCTTCCGCTAAATGAGTCTTCAAGCCTAGGAGGACACGCTTCCGCGGTCAGGTTGCACGGTAAGACTCGCCCCGCGCTACTCTTGCGCGGAAGCATTGGTGCTACATTGCGATGCACAGTCCTTGCTACAGTGCCACAGTTGATGCACAGTCGCTACAGTGCAGTGCACTGTGTATGCCGTGCGTTGCTGCGTCCCTCGCGCAGCCCCGGGGCCACTACTACATAAGGGACTATATTAGACTCCTCACCACAGACGGTTTTTGAAAACCATCAATACTAAATATAATCACAAACGGTTTTCAAAGAACTGTCTGTAATGAGTAAACATCAAAGACGGGTTTATCCAAAAACCGGCTGTGATGTGCATTGCTATAATCACAAACGGTTTTTGTTAGAGCCGTCTGTGATATAATGCACATTACAAACAATTTTACTCAAAAACCATCTGTGATGTATATTGCCATCATCATAAATGGTTTTTTTGCTAGAACCGTCTATGTTGTAAATGCACATCATAGGCGGTTTCAGCCAAAAATCGTCTGTGATCTTCCCCTATAAGCCCCATCCTCACTCGATCGCTTAGGTATGCTGAGTTTAAATCCCCCAAAACCTAGCCAAAGTCCTCCCTCCGGCGACACCCTCCCCCTCGGTGGGTTCGTGGTGGGGCAGGAGTTCAATGTCTTCTTGGGCGTTGGCGGGGTGCAGGGTTTGCCGTTCGGCCTCCAAGGAGTCACATTTGGCTAGTGCCCCGTTGAAAAAGCTGAAGGCTGGCAAGTCTAAATCAAGCACCTCCGGGCTCCGGCAAGGTAATCTCCCTTGTCCCCCATGGATTTACCGTTAGATTTGCTTGATTTGGTAACATTTTGTGGAAACTTAATCACCCTTTATCTAACTATTCATTCTAACTTTTCCTAATTTAGTTGCATTTCATTGTTTTTGGCTCATATGATCTCTTCCATGAATTGCACGCTTTAGATAGAATCGAGGAAGATTATTACCGAAAATTGGAGGAAGAGAAGAAATCGGTTGCATTTGAAAGAGGTATATCTATTATCACCCATATCTCCCACCCTGTAGCTTGAGATGCTGTTTCACAACCAAACCAGTAGTCTTTTCCCATAGAACTTATGATTGAGTGCAATGAATGAGCAGGGAGACTGTTCAGATTATAAGGCAAGAATATATCCATCATCTCTGCATTTATTTTATGGTTTACATCTCCTGTTTGCTTTCATAGATGGAAGCTCTGTGATACTTTATCCACTTGAGAGTTCATTTAGAAACAACAGCTTTCTAATTAAGCTAGGTATCCAAATTTAATATGACTTGGATAGCCCAAATTTAGCTAAGTATCCAAATTTACCGTGACTTGGTAAATTTCCATACTTAGTCAAAATTTAGAGCATTCAAGTTATGGCAAATTTAGAAACCTGGACGATATACTGTATGTTTTATAGTGCTAAACTAGTATGGGTTTTATGTATATCATAGACGGTTCTTGACTAGAACAGTCTGTAATACTCCCTCCAGTTTGATAATAGATGTCGTTTTGGACATAGTGATGGTCAAACTTTTAAAAATTTGACTATCGATATATTTTTAAATATTTTAATTGGATATATGAAAATTATATGTGTAAACTTGTCTCGAGAAGTACTTTCATAATATTATAATTTTATTGGATTTTATAAATATATTATAATAAAAATTAGCGGTCAAAGTTGTGTTTTGAAGACCGTGTCGATGTCCAAAACGACATCTATTATCAAACTGGAGGGAGTAACAGATTATCACAAACGGTTCTAGCCAAGAACTATTTATGATGTGTATTTCGCAGATGGTTTACAAACCGCTGTGATGTGCAATGATTATCACTAACACGTGGTTATAGACGGTTTGAAAAACGGTCTGTGATATTTTTTTCTGTAGTAGTGGGTTAACCTCCTCCCGCACTCCTCGGCGGGCGGCGAGGGCACATGTCGTATTTCATGGTAGAAGAGAGAGCTATTTTTATAAACAAAATATATTAAGAAATTAAATTGGTAAAAAATAATGTACAAAAAGCGATATATACACTGTTACTGGTCGGATCCTGACACAGCTGGTACCCGGTGGAGATGGTCCAGGTAGATCCTGCCACTAGTTTGGCTGGAGTACTACTGGGAAATATAGGACTGACAAAACGCAGAATTTGTCAGGAGAGTTTGCGCTTTTGCAGGAAATGCTCCCTGGTCGTGTACTTCACCTGGTCGTGTACTTCCACTGTGTGACGTGAGCATACTGGAGAAGACGACCTCAGGCTAAAAATGCCTCCAAATAGTACTCGAGTTGGAAGAGCTACATACATCGAATTTTGACCACAATTATAGCTTCGGAGATGTTGCGTACATTGCACAAAATTACAAAAGACGTATTTATAATCGCTGACGCAGAACAGTGATTTAGGATCAGAAGGAATCAATCCAAACAGCAACAGAAGAAAAGGCCAAACGGAATGACATGAGAGGAAAAAGGGTAAACCAGCTAGGATTTGGAAAGGAGCTAGAACATCAGGCTCAAAAATAAGCTTAATTAATTGATTAATTCATCCACCCTTTCGGAGTTTCCGTGAGCGATCAAGAAACCGAAGCCGGAATCTGAAGCTCGGATTGTACAATCGCTCGCGAGTCGCAACTCCGAAAAAACTCCCTTATTCCTTTCAAAAAGGGAGCAAAAATTACAACAGCGGCGGCGGCGATCAAGAACAACAGCAAACACCTTAAAAAAACTAGAACTGTGAAGAAATCACAGTAAAGCGAGAGCAGAAGCAATAGTAGTACTCGTAGATTACTTAATTCATAGCTGAGGTGCGCGCAAAGGTGGAAGCTTTGGCTCACTCGGACGGCGCCGCCGCGGAGGCGGCCATCCTGGGCGAGGTGACGGGGAAGAGCGGTAGCAGGCGTGGCGGCTCGGCGCCCCTCGGCGAGGGGTGGAGGAAGAACCCCTTCTCGGCGATGGCCGCGCGCTCTGCCGCCTCGGAGGACGACGCCGGCGAGCGGTTGAAGGGGTCGCCGGTGAGCGGCGTGACCGGGCTGAGCTTGAGGGACGGGAAATCCAGAACGCTCGGCGAGAGGATCTCCGGCGTGGAGGTCTTCCTCGGGGACGGCGGCGTCCCCATCGCCAGCGGCGCGATCATCTTGAGGTTCTTGTGGCTGCTCCGCCGCTCGTACAGCTTGAAAGCCGGCTTCTTGGGCCGGCACGGCCCGTTCGCCGCCTGGCTACCGCCAACTCCGGCGCTGTTGTTGCCTGCGGTCGTTGTTGCCGTGGCGTTCTTGGAGGACTGATCGGCGCCGGTGAGCATCTGGACGACTTGCTTGAAGGAGGCGGTGTCGGCCTGGACGAAAGTGGTGGGGAAGGGGGTGGTGTCGATGGTGCGGGGGACGGGCCTGGGGGATGGCGGGAGGCTGGGGTGAGGTTGGGCACGGAGGTGCGGATGAGACGGCGAGGTGGTTGACGACGACGAAGACGAGGTGGACGACGAAGGGGAGTTGGGGTCTTGCTGAGGCATGGGGAGGAGTTGCTTTGTGGAGATCTCCATTGATGCCTTGTGTTTGTGTGAATGCTTGTGGGGTGTGGGTTTCTTGGGTTTGGTGTTGGGAAGGAGAAGGAGAAGGAAGAAGAGGAGGAGAAGATGATTCGAGGGGAGGAAGAGGGTGGGGAGGTTAAGAAGAGGATTTAGAGATGCATTGTCGTTGGTGTGAGTGAGGCTCCGGATGCATGCTTTCTCTCTCCTCCCCTCTTTTCTTTCCAAAGAGTCTCATTACTTTCTATAGCGTCCGTTTTTTATTTTATTTGTTTGCCAGCTTTGGTTTTCTTTTCTTGTTGGGGTTTTTCAATTTTGTTTTGTCTTTTTCTCTCTCTTTTCTTTTACTTATTAGACCATAGTTATCAATATCGGTATGTACTGGTCGGTATGGCCGATATGTATCATTTTGACATTTAAAGTGGTACAAAGTAGCCCTATGTACTATACCGTCATCGATACTGATCATAATGGCTCACACCAGTCAATACTGACTTCGATATCGATCAATATCAGTAATACTAGTATCATTTTGACACTTAAAGTGGTACAAAGTTGGTTTTCATCGGTTTTCTCGAAAAACCGCTCGGTTTACATTGCATAATTTTTTTAAAATTTTTTTGAATTGGACCGGTTTACCGGTCGGTTTTATATTTCGGTAGGGCTCGAAATCTCAAAATCCGATCGAAATTCTCGATTTTCGTTCGGCTTTGTTAACCCTGGGTGAAACACGAGGAGCGCTTTAGCTTTTTGGTACTTGCTCTGGTTCGTTTTGGTCACAAGTTGGGAAGGGTCCAAAGATGCTTGTTGCGAGGAAATAGGCAAATAGCTGGATGCGCACATTGATTTGGACAAGCCCCACTATTCCTTTTTTTTTTTTGTAAATGTAGTCTCTTCACATATATTTTTTTTATATAAAAATAGCCTCTATTTCACTGCGAAAAGCACGAAAAGACAACACGTGCCCCCTTCCTCACCAAGGAAGTACGAAATCTGCAGAGTCAAGCGCCAGCGCAAAGGATAAGTTACCATGCCCGAAGAGCGTGGAAACCTTCCTTCCGTGCTACCCAAGTGCGGCTTCTATGCTCCCCGGTACGGTAGCTTTGTCCACCTGCATTAGCACCTGGCTCCGTAGATTTCACACCTTTGCGACTCAGAACGGGTTAATTTGGCAAAAATATGCGTGAGGGAGCTAGATTTCAAAAAAATTGTATTAGAGGGCTAGATATGAGTAGTACTCTCTTGCTGCTATCCTGTAGGCAGGGTTTCAGTTATCGTCGATAATCGTCGATTATCGCACGATTTTCGCAATATCGACGGCGGCCGAAATGCAATACAGAGCGGTAAACCGAAAAAATTCAAAAAAAAAAAATTCAAAAAATTCAAAAATTCAAAAAAATTTATATGACGCAAATATCGCGATTATCGCCACATATCGAGCGAGATTTTCCACCGATAATCGTCGATTTTCCACGTTTTTTGATTTTTTTTTCAAAAAAATCGGATTTCTGAATTTATGCGATTTTTTGCGATTTTCGACCGATTTTCGGCTCGATTTTTGCGATTATCGAAAAACACTGTTCATGCGAAAATCGCATGTAACGATAACTGAAACCCTGCCTGTAGGTGGGCTAACCAATGATTCCTCTCCTGTCGTGTCTCTGCCTCGCAATGGACGTTGTATTTCGCAGAATTCTTGAGTAAATTTGAGAGAACTTTTTTTTTATAAATTATCAGAAAATGATAGATTTCTTATTTTATTTTATAAAACTACACATCTTATAAGAATTTCTATTACAAAATTACATGTTTTAGAATTAATTATTTTTTGTAATAAATCTAACAATGTGAACCCATATAGAAGCATCACACGTCATCATTTCTCGCTTCACTCACGCGTCAGCTATCATGTGGGCCCACAATATCGGACCCGTTAAAAGAAACATTCAATCTAAAACATATAGTTTTTTTTATATAAGTTCTCTTAAAATCCATAATTTTATAAGGTAGAAGATAAAATATACTTTTTCGTGAAATTTACTCTGATTTTTTTATTCCCGCTGTGCACGTGGGCTGGAAGTGTTAACAAAGGCATCGACGAGGGTTGCATTTTAGCAAACGTCACTCTTGAGAGTCAAGAGTGGCATAATGTCAAATTCCCCGTTTACGTCGAGTTGTTAATTTCCATCTGAGAGTTTTATTCATGTTGGGTGTTAATTCCGACGTCATTTATATACGAAGAAATGTGGACGGGGGAATCGTGTTCACGTCCCAAATTTAGCTCCACGATGAAAACGGAAGCATCCAATTCCCGTTTTAACGGCCACGAGGACGACAAGGACGTTATTGACTATTCTCCCCCACCGGCTTGGCGGGTTCCGCCTGATTCAGCCCGATCGATCAGGCGCACATGAAACGGGCACGCGCCAATCGCATGCCACGTAAGAGGAGAATCATGGGAATGATGTTGTTGGCCACATCTCGCTGCACAAGTGCTATGGTCATGCATGCATGGTTAGCACAGAACTACAGATATGAGAGTGGCTTGGTGAACGACTATGAAACGGTGGTAGGCATCCAATCGATCCACTTAAGCCGTAGCGGGAAACGGATTGATCACGCACGTTCTGAGCCATCGAATCACATCATTGAAAGTTCAAATCAAGACAACGATGCAAAAAAAAACCTTTCTAGCAGATTTCAACCTTCTTCAACGTGCAGGTGCATACATATATAACTCTTAACCCCATCCCATCGAGGCCACCAATTGAATCACTCCAGATTTTCAAGCTGGCAGACAGATACTCATACTAGCATCAGCACTGGCTTCGATGCCCGCACGATCGCTACCTCAACGATTCAATTCGCTTCCCCATTTTTTCCCCTCTTCGTCTCAACATGTGTCGACAATAACCTGGGAAGCTCGGTGGCCGAGCGGGGGCAGCCACGGCGCGCTCGGCCAGTGGAGGCAACGTCGCGTGGCCAAACGGGAGTGCGGAACGTCGTGGCGCCGCTGGGGGCCGGCCGGCCGCGCGCGCGAGGCGAGATCGACCGCGAGAGGTGTGCGAAATCCACCCACCCCACTGCCGGGCTGGCTCGGCAAGTACGGCGCGCGTTCGCCGCCAAATGCTGTATCCCCGGTCGCTTTCGCCGAGATATTCGTTGCCCCCCCCCCCTCCCCGCCGACGAAACGTGCCAGCGAGGAACCCTGGTCAAAGACTCCATCGCGCGGTCTATTATTCGCCCACTTTTGACCTTGGAGCGCACTTCAGCTTCAAGTCCGGCCTCGTTAATCATGCAGTTCGGTCGCTTGGCAGGCTAGCAACTCGTGGCGAGTGGATGGCACCTCATCGTTTTCTAGTTTCGGAATGCTGCGCGTACAGGGAAGCATGGGGGTAGCGTACGTATACGCTCATACGGACATGCCGTGTCAGTACCATGTGTACCGATTAATTGAAGGGGCATGTTTGTCAGTGGCTTCCGATCCATGATCGAACCATGGTGGAGGAGAGCGCGAGCTTGCCGCTTTGGTGTCTCCAAACAGCTATGGCGTTGCTCAGCTCAAGGACAAGATCGATGCCGGTGTCCAGCGTATTTCCTTCTACATATATATCCACCTCTTTGTTGCAGTATGTATGTCTGGTAGCTCCGTAGATCACAGCGAGCGGTGGAGTTCAATTCTGCATGCGTCCATGTTTTCCTCTGGCTTCAACTGTTCCGATCTCCACGAGTTGTCTAATAACAAGTGGAGAACTTTGTTGGGTGGTGTTTCCGGTAGGACTTTACGCATTTGGAGCCATTAAGCCTTCTTTGACCAGCAAATGAAGTGTGCTGCTACGTCCCGACCAAGCCCACATCTAACATTGACCACGACAACGCCTGTCGCTCTGGACCAACACTTGCTGTGACTTAGCTCACCCTGCACACTACCCATGAGAGAGAGAGAGAGAGAGAGAGAGAGAGAGAGAGAGAGACGCGCTATCGACGTAGCAGCATCATGACTGAACTCATTCCCTCAACAGCCACCGAATCTGCAGCATACAGTCTTCTACTTTTTTCGCAGACTCTGTATACAGTCCGTAGTGGAGTAATACAGGTCGTTGTTCTTCACTCCAGTGTCCCCAGAATCCAACAGTGGATTTATTGGCTCCTCCCTCGCACTGCACTCTCCACGGACCACACAAGTGGGCGACGAGATGCCCATCTGGTGCCCTACGACATGGCGGAGAAACCCAGCACGAATTCTCCTGTCTTTTAGTTATGCTCACTCTCTTTCACCCCCTCCCCTCCACAGTTGGACTCTGGACTCGCCATCACCTTACTGCCCCCCTGTCAAACACGGGACTGGAAGAATCCAATGCAGCAGGTTTTTTTCTAAAGCAAGGAGAGCTTCAGCCACCAAAAAGTTTGAGCTTCCGTAAACAAGATTCAAGCCTAGCCTTTACACCAAGTAGGATCATAAGAGATGAGGCCTACCACCCATGACCGACGGAACAGAGCAACTTGGCGAGCAGCCGCTGCAGCTGTACACATACACGGCTCTCCCTGTAGTAGACAGGCACAGCTTGAGCCAACAGAATCCTTCCTTGAATTGCGAAAACGGTGGAACAGGACACGCCACCATCCATCCATTGACCAGATGAATAGATCATGGGAGAAGAGAAGAAAAAGAGAAGGAAAGCATCCTGATTCTGGAGCCACCAAGAAAGAGAGAACGAAAGCATCCTGATTGTAGAACCACCAAGAAAAGGCCACTTACTCGAGGATGTGGCATCGATTCCCTACAAGACATTACCTTGGAGAGGTACATGACCTTCTACGGGAGTACATGTTAGAGATATTTTTGGATGCCTCAACATCCATATTTTTTAACGAATCATATCTTTCTAAGACGGACTCTCTATTGGTTATATATGCCAACCCTTATATACATATAAAAATTGAACCAAAATAGCGCATTTTGTCTCGTGGTTTTTCCTGCAAGGGTTTTCACGTAAAACTTTGTATCTTTCGATTTTGTGCCTGTGCGATCTAAACCCAACATGATATCAGAGCACACCTGGGAGGTTTTCAATACATTTGTTGCCGCTATCCCTCGCGCGCGCCGCCGCTAGAAGCTCCAGCCGATCGCATCGTCTTCGGCGCAATCTACACGCAGCAGACGCCTCGGTTTCCACGCAGGTCGTCAATCCCACGCTGCTTTGTGACGCCGGCTGACTGCGATTCTTCGGCTTCCTCACCGGACAGCCGCCTCGGCACCTCGGCTGCATCCCGACTGTCTCCCGCGACTCCGACTCGGTCACACCTAGATCGGATTCACGCTGACCAGGCCGGCCAGACCGCGCCATCTGTCGCAGGCCACCTCGTCCCCGTCACATGACGCACCACCGACGCACGCCAGCCAGCACATGCGCCTTCGTCGCTTCCGACTTCGGCCATCGAAGCATGAGCCCCCCATGCCTCCGGGCACAGTCGTCACCTCTGGCTGGCGCGAGAGCATCGCCCAAGCCCCAGCCGCCTGCCTCATCCAACTTGCCAGTGACGCTCAAGGGAGCTATGTCTCCAAATAATCTGGTCGAGTCCAGTTTTTTTGAAGCAGAAGCAGTTCCCGAGTTCAACAGCTCCGGCTTCTTTTCGGCTTCTCCAGCTTTTAAGTGATTTGGCTCTGGCTCTAAAGCCAGATCGGCTTCAGGTTCTGTTTTTGACTAAAATTTGATACGCACACCTGAGGTGTACCAGAACGTGCAGACAAATTGCTTCGCGCACCCAAAGCTCACCAGGAAGTTTTTTCTTCAAAACCTACCATATTTTGATCTGCAATTTTATTCTCCATCATGTCATCCACTAAATTTGATATCAAGAAGTTTGATGACCAGATCAGTTTTTCGATATGGCAGGTTCAAATGAAAGCCGTGCTCACACAGGTAGGTGTCAGAAAAGCACTGTCGCTAAACCGGCGACAATGACAGATGAACAATAGGAGAAACTTCACCATGCAACTCAGTTCGTCTACATATGTTATGCGTGAAGTTATCAATGAGATTACTGCTGCAAATCTGTGGAAGCAATTAGAATCTTTGTAGATGAAAAAAAGTCTCACCAACAAATTGCGCCTCAAAGATTGTCGGCACACAATTCGCATGGCGGAAGGTACCTCTATTCAGTCTCATCTTAATGAGTTTAATTCACTCATCATTGATCTTGAGAAATTATACATAAAAGTTTACGATGATGATAAGGCTATTATGTTGGTCGTCTCTTTGCCTGCTACCTTTAAATATTTGAAGGAAATTATGCTTTATGGCAATCATAATACCCTTAGTTTT
This sequence comes from Rhipidocladum racemiflorum, assembly GCA_036346355.1. Lineage (NCBI taxonomy): Eukaryota > Viridiplantae > Streptophyta > Magnoliopsida > Poales > Poaceae > Rhipidocladum > Rhipidocladum racemiflorum. The sequence continues at coordinate 29,979,106 of CM070570.1, read as the reverse complement.
GATAATATTAAATCAAATTTATTGTCCAATGATAAATTTGATAATGATTCTCATTCTGAAGTTAAGGCTGAGGATTTAATTATTAGAGTAGATCACAGTATAAAGGCAATTATCATATATCAAAGTCTAGATCAAAGTAAAGGGAACATAAATCTAGTAATTTTTGCTGTTATTGCAAGACTCCTGGTCACAATATTTCTAATTGTTTCAAGTTAAAAAATAAGATAGATAGAGATAAAAAGACACAATCTGATAAACCTACTGAGGCTAATCTTGTTGAAAATGAATCTAATGGTGAGGCTTTAATTATCACTTCCAACTTGAATAATCGAACTGCATGGGTTATTGATTTAGCTTGTAATTTTCATATCTGTCCATTTAAAGAGTGATTCTTTACTTATGATTCTGTTGGTAGTGGTGATGTTGTAATTACTGATGAGTCTCAACTTGAAATTGTTGGCATCAGTTCTATTCAAATTAAAACTCATGATGGCATTGTTAGAATCCTTACAAATATTCGCCATGTTTCCAGAATGAAAAGAAATCTTAATCTTTAGGCACTATTGAATCTTTGGGTTATAAGTATATTGGTGAAAATGGTGTTCTTAAGATTTCTAAAGGCAGCCTTATTATTATGAAAGCCAATCGAATCAATAATATTTATTAATCGTAAGGTTTTACATTTACAGGTTCTGTAGCTGTTTCTACAATTGCATCAAATCCTCACATCACCAAGCTTTGACATATGCACTTGGGTCATATGAGTGAGAAATATATGCATCTTTTATGCAAGAAAGGACATTTGAATGATATTGTCAAACTTGATTTCTGTGAACATTGTGTTTTTTTTTCAAACAAAAAAGGGTTAGTTTTATTGTTCCAACTCATCAGTCTAAAGGAATTCTTGATTATGTACATTCTGATCTTTTGGGTCCTTCTAGATTTGATAACCTTTATTGAATATTTTTCTCGCAAAGTTTGGGTTTATTTCTTGAAACATAAGAATGAAGCTTTTTCAGTGTTCAAGAATTGAAAAACTTTGGTTGAAAATCAAGCTTGCAGAAAAAATAAAGAAATTTAGAACTGATAATGGATTGGAATTTTTGAAGTGGTGAGATTAATCAGTTTTGTGCTAATCATGGTATTGCAAGACATTTGACTGTTCCAGGTAAACCTCAGCAAAATGGTGTGGCAGAGCGTATGAATCGCACTCTTCCGGAAAGAGCTCGTTGCATGCTTTCAAATGCAGGTTTATGGGACAAGCATGCTTTGTGGGCTAAGATTGTTTCCACAGTCTCTTACTTGGTAAATCGCTTTCCAAATTCAGCCATTGATTTTAAGATTTCAGAAGTGATTTGATCAGGTAAACCAGTTGATTATTCAAACTTGAAAAAAAATTTGTTGTCCTGCTTGTGCTCATGTTAGTGATGGCAAATTAGAACCTGAGTAAGAAAATGCATATTTGTTGGATATGGTTCAGGTGTCAAAGGATATCATTTATGGTGTTTTGATTCTCGAAAATTATTCATTAGTCGTGATGTTACTTTTCATAAAGATGCTTTACTTTCATTTGGTAGTGATAGTGATGGTTAAGTAGTTTTACCTACCATTAATAATGATTATTCTAGTGGTTCTACTTTACAACCAATTTTAGCGCCTAGTGATTCTACTTCACAACTAATCTCAGCATCTCCTAGTACTAATGACCATTTTATTGCTCGAGATAGAATAAGAAGGAATATTCAATTACCTGCTAAATATCATGACATTGATAGTATGACCTATTATGCTCTTCTTGCTGCTCAAGATATTTGTGATACTTTTGAACCTTCTTCTTATTTTGAAGCTATCTCATTTGAAAATTCTTCTAAGTGGTTGACAGCTATGAATGAAAATTTTTTGAGCCTTCATAAGAACAACACATAGGATTTGGTTGAGTTTCCAAAAGGTAAGCAACCTTTAAAGTGCAAATGAATTTATAAGAAGGATAGTATTACTGGAGTTGAACCTGCAATGTGGAAAGCCCATTTAGTTGTAAAATATTTTGACCAAAGGGAAGGTGTTGACTTCAATTAAGTTTTCTCTTCTGTTGTTCGCTGCTAATCAATTCGGGTTATGCTTGCTTTTATTGTTTTATTTAACTTAGAATTAGAGTAACTTGATGTTAAAACTGTTTTCTTACATGACGATTTAAAAGAAGAGATTTTTATGACACAACTTAAGTGTTTTGCTACTCCTAAAAAAGAGAATTTATTTTGTCATTTGAAAAAAATCTCTCTATGGTCTAAAACAAGCTCCAAAGCAGTGGTATAAAAGGTGTGATTCCTTTATGATTGCACGACAGTATTCTCACAACAATTATGATAATTCTATTTACTTCAAACAATTTTCAAATGATTCTTTTGTTTATTTGTTGCCCTATGTTGATGATATGTTTATTGCTTCTTATGACAAATCATTGATTAAACAGTTGAAGGCTCAACTTAGTCATGAATTTGATACGAAAGATCTTGGTCCAGCAAAGAAAATTATTGAGATGGAAATTCAACGTGATCGCAAAGCTGGTACATTATTTCTATCTCAGAAAAATTATATTGAGAAGATACTTTTCAGATATAATCTCAGTGATTGTAAACCTGTTTCTACACCTTTTGCCTCACACTTTAAATTATCTTCAAGTCAGTGTCCTGTTAATGAAGAAGACAGACTATATGTCTTGTGTTCCTTACTTCAGTCAATTGGTAATCTCATGTATCCTATGATTTGCACCAGACCAGATTTAACTCATTCTGTTAGTGTTGTTGGCAGATTTATACATAATCCTGGCAAAGAGCATTGGAATGCAATTAAGTGGATTCTTCATTATTTGAAAGGCGCTTCTAATTTTGGCTTGATGTTTGATAAAAATAAAGTAAAGACAAATGATGTTCTTGGGTTTGTTGATTCTAATTATGCTAGTGATCTTGATAAAAGATGGTCAATTTCTGGATACATCTTCTCTTTATGTGGTTCTGCAGTCAGTTAGAAGGTATCCTTACAACCTATTACCGCTTTTTCTACTACTGAAGTGGAATATGTTTCAGCTACTGAAGGCGTTAAGGAAGCTTTTGGTTGCAAGGTCTAGTTTCTGAACTTAGCATTAAACAAGATACTCTTACTGTTTATTGTAATAGTCAAAGTGTTATTTGTTTAACAAAAAATGATATGTATTATGCTAAGACCAAGCACATTGATATCAAGTATCACTTTATTCGTGACATTGTTGTTGAAGGACAGATTATTGTGGGAAAGATATATACTGATGATAATCCTACAGACATACTCATCAAGGCACTTTCTAATACCAAGTTCAAACATTGCCTGGACTTGGTTGGCATCCATGGTGCTTAATTGTCCTTCGGGGTTTCTTATAGATAATTTTCATTATGTATTTTGAGTCAAGGGAAGGTTTGTTAGAGATATTTCCGGATGCCTCAACATCCATATCTTTCAACGAATCATATCTTTTCAAAATGGAGTCTCTTTTGCTATATATGCCAACCCTTATGTACATGTAAATATTGAACCAAAATAGTGCAACTTGTCTCCCATAGTTTTTTCCGCAAGTGTTTCCACATAAAACTTTGTGTCTTTCAATTTTGTGCGTGTACGATCTAAACCTAACCGTACATATTAAGGATCTTCATCTCATCTGTGTGGTGCTCTGCATCATTGCAAAAACTCACACGATTTGATTCGAAGAGGAATGACAGAAACATAGGCCACCACCATGAAGAAACCGGCAAAGTTGTATCGGCGGAGTGGTTGAGTGCTTGAGATTGATGAGTTGCGACGATGATGTAGCATGGACATGATAGGCAAATCTGGTCTGGTTCAGCATGGCCCATAGGCTTGCCAAAAAAAATTTCGATGGCAAGTGAGCCAAGTAGTTGGAGGCACATTGGAGCTAGTAGTAGAGATTAATAAGAATTCGAGTGTGTGTAACTCGGAGTCGCGTTAGAGTCGGATTGTGAGTCGTGTTGAGGTCAGATTGTAATATTGACGCTATAGATAAAGGGTGTAGGAGTCCTATAATACAAAAATAATTTTGAAATTTCTACATGGTATTAGAGCCAATCCATCAAAATCCTAACCCAAAAAAACTCACCTCAAGTGGATCTTGTAGTCATCAGCCTCAGTTGATCCACCGGCTGCCACCGTCCCCTCGTACATGGTTTGACGTGATCGCTTCTCATGGGAGTGGGCCGCGGCCGACCGGGTTTTGTGGGATCACTGCCTCTGAGGCCGTTGCACGGGCCGCTACCAACGCTTGGAGGCAACACCGCTCAGGCCATCACAGCTCAGATCTGCCATAGCTTGGGTTGTCGTTGCTCTGGGGGTGGATATGGTCTCGGGTGTAATGCGTATGGGAGCTCATCGTCGTGAAACGAGAGGAGGAGGAGGAGGTAGAGAATGTAGCGGTCATGGAGATGGGGAGAGAAGGAAGAGAGTGCCGATTGTCACCTGCCCTTGAAGCGAAGAGAGAGGAGGGTGGAGAAAAAAGGGAGAGAAAAAAAGGAAAAGTCAGGAGGAAAAAGGAAAAAAAAGAATATATATATATATATAAAAGAAGAAGAAGAAGAAGAAAAAGGAAGAGAGAGAGAGAGAGAGATTTGCTATTTGGCTATGTGCATGCGTATGTGTACAAGAGGTGTGGGTGCTACGTCTGTATTTTATGTTTATATCGATGCTTGAAGGGTTACCATGATCGTGGAAAGACGCACGATATAGTTCGCTGATCAGAGTGTGTTGATTGAGAATTGAAGAGGAGTTTTTGCTATGTGGCTATTGGATCTGGTGTCGTTACTAGAATTGTGGGATTTGGTGTAGTCTTCTATTGACATTGTGTGGGCAGGGAAGAGCAGATTGGAGGAAGGATGTGCGTGCATGATGAGTTACTGAATGCAAGTGGAGAGACATGAGAAAAGGTGCATGATTGTTATGTTGTTGCTATGGAGGTGATGGTTGAGGAGGCATTCATCTTGGAAGTTTTAGGGCAATCTAGAGAGACCCTGAAATAAGAGGAGAAGATTGCTCAAGATATGACTTTGGTGGTATTGGTAGCGGGAGAGGTGCCGGGTGGCAGTTGTGGTGGAGGTTATGGCTACTCTTTTGGTGTCGGTGGTATCTATCAAGGTGTTGGTGGAGAGGCGCGGCATAAGTGTTAGTAGAAGGCGAAGGTCAAGGTAATCATGGTATGTTAGGAGAGGTCGTTGGGACCATTTTGAGAGAGTGGTGGAGACCAGGGTGGCCGCGGGCTAGAGTTTGAGATGGTGGAGGCCTAGACTTAAAGTATGTGGGTAGAAGTGGAGAAGACTAAGACTATGGGTGTCTCGAAGAAGACGAAGGACTTGATATTAGTTGAGGTGCCGTTGGAGGTAGTCAAGGTGATGAATCATGGTAGGTACTATGGTCGGAGATGTAGGAATGGCAATCAAAGGTTGTGTCAGTGTGACGGTGTTGGACATGGCGTGAATGGCAAGGATGAGACAAGGACGATTGTTTTGGAAGTGGTGTCAATCATGACACCGAAGGCAACTTTGGTAAATGTGGATGTCATGGTTGTAGTATTTGCCATTGTGTCGGTGGTTCGGTAAATTTAAAGTAGATGTCTTATTGAGGATATTGCATTATGTAACAAGATGACCATGATTATATCTCATGTCCATCTTGATTTGGGGTGTTGGAGAGATAGTATTAGAGATTAATAAGAGTTCAAGTCGTATGCTACTTGGAGTCGTGTTGAGGTCGGTTGTAATCTTGACGCTATAAATAAAGGGTCTGGGGATCCCGCGAGACAACATACAAATAATTATGGAAATTCCTGCAAGGCATTTGTTACCAAATGGAACTTGAATACATTTACGAGTTAGTCCAAAACGAACTACTAGAAAGCAACAGCGCATATCACTCAATTCTTTGACAGAATACCAGAATAATGAAAGTATGTTAGAAAACAATGGTTTAAATTACAAGAAAAATACAATTGCAAGTGAAGGGAGGAAAGTGGGAGGCGTGAAAGAGAAATGGGAACGAAAGCAGAAGAAGATGTTGCCTGATCTCAGCTATCTTTCATGCAAGTGATAGGATGACAGTTGAAAACATGGTCAGATGGATGTAGGGAGGCACCCATCCACTCCAAACAACAACGGCCTACTATATTTATTAAGTGCACATCTGAATACTTGTCTACTTGCAAATCTGTTGAATCAGTTCAGTGGTGCACTCACACACAACTCATCTCAAATTAATAGAGAAATAACCCAACCAGACCACAAGCTGAATATACAATGACAAACAACAGAGTAAACAAGGAAAATTTAATTGTTCTGCATCCTGAGATAATCTCTATATAGGCTGTGCAGGAGCTGTTGACAAACTGGTGAGATTTGAGATCGTCGAATCATCAAGTTGCAACTTTTTAATTGAGAAATGTTGAACAAATATCAAGTGGTACACAACTTGCCAATAAGGAATTTGACATAAAGTGAATAGCTTGTGTTAAGATACTTGAGCATGGGGCTAAAGAAGAATGTGCAACTGCAATAAAAAACCACAAAGAACTCCGTTGTATCCTGAAGCTCATGAATATGAACATGCCTGTGGAAGAAACACCAGAAATAGATGTATCCTGAAGCTCATGAATACATGCCTGTGGAAGAAGCACCAGAAATAGCTGTATCCTGAAGCTCATGAATACATGCATGTGGAAGAAGCACCAGAAATAGCTGTATCCTGAAGCTCATGAATACATGCCTGTGGAAGAAGCACCAGAAATATCTTCATTACAGGGTCCGCGAGATGTTCTTGAACTCGTTTAAACAGGACAGCAAAATCTTTTGACGTTTCAGCAGAGACTGGCGCTCATTCTGGATAGCATCAATAGCACCAGGAGCAACAAACATGTCCATGAACTTGTCGTCATTAACGGCAAACAGCTCGAAGCCAAGCGCTAAAAACAACCTTTCACGGCTGCATTGCATTAGTATAACAAACATATCAGGGAAGAACAAGACTTCGCATGTATGGGACATGCCGTTAAATGTTTACTATCCTATCTACAATTATACATGCACTAGCAGCTATGAAGAAAATAGATTCACAGTCCATATTTACTGTCGTCCATCAGTTGATTGGGAGTTGTATTCATTACAGTGGTTCACAGTACCCTATCATTTAATTAACTAGCAAGGCGACTCGCGCATTGCACACGCATCATCTTTAAAACATGTTTAAATGACATAGTAGCATAACTCCATTTATAATATTTTACTATTATATATTATAGGAGAGAATACACTCGCTCCATTTTTCAATACTTGTTACATGCGACCGAATTTTCTTCTATAAATACATGCATAGTAAAACAATAAATGTAGCATAACATAATATTTTCTATTTATACCACCATCCTTTAATTTTATTATTGCAATGTTTGTCTCTTTCTTTTGGTACTTCTTTTAGTGCACATCATTATGCTTATACCAGTATAGCCGGGTGAACTTCATTCCGTGGAGGTCCACCAAATAAAGTGTTCTAAAGTTTTCTTTTTTTATAGAACTTTTAACATATTCTATATCATTGGATTTTATTACATAATAATTAACAATTTATTACAAACAAAATTCCTTACCTTATCTCCCACTAAATTAGCGTATTTTTGGAATTTTAATTGTAAATAAAACCAAAATTAATATTTTTCACGTAGTATGGAATTAAAAAACAATTCATAATTTCCTTTTATTTTTATTCTTCTATTATTATTTTTATTTAATTTTGAATTTTAGGTTTTAATTTAGAGTTCATATCAAAATCACTAATTTTCTTTTGCTTTTATTCCATGTTTATGTTAATTTTCATTGCTTAGAATTCGTATACAGATCCAACTACTGATTTTTATCTATTTTTTATTCCAAATTTCAGCTATGTACATGTTTTAATTTGAAATTCGTATGAAAGTAAAATGGATTATTTCATTTTATTTTTTATTTAAATTTTTTGCTATTTTTATTGTACTTGGTATGGACTATTTCTTCTAATCTAAGTGGTTAATTTTATTGCTATTTAATTTTGCATATTAGTTTTAGGTTAGAATTAATATAGAAATTTAACTGCTAATTTTTTTTTCTAATTTTTATTCCGAATTTTGGCTATGTGTGGATTTTAATTTGGTGTTTGTATGAAAATCAAATGGCTAATTCTTTTCTTATTCCAAAATTATGTTTTTTTTCTATTGTATTAGGTATGGACTATATTTTTCAATATAAGCCGTTATAACTCAGGTCCGCTAGATAGGTGATTAGATGTTTTTTCTAAATAATAACATCCAATGGGTACTATAGTTAGGATCCATCCGATTAAGAGTGTTTTGTTTTTTTGTGAGAATTTTTAGCTAATTTCTCTTTTTTATTAACAACTCTCCATGAGCTTTTAATATAATTTTATTTCAAATTTTAGCTATGTACGGGTTTTAATTTGGAGTTCATATGAAAATCAAATGGCTAATTTATTTTTATTTTTATTCTGAATTTTTATTTTTTTTATTGTATTAGGCATGGATTATTCCTATTAATCTAAGCGTTATAACTCAGGTCCGCTAGATAGATGATCAGATGTTTTTCATTAATAATAACATCCAAAGGATACTATAGTTCAACTTAGTTAGGGTCCATTAGATTATGGGTTAGATGTTTTGCTTTTTGTGAGAATTTCTAGTCAATTTCTCTTTTTTTCCCTAGCAACTCTCCGTGAGCTTTTAATATATAATAGATAGTGATTCAAACAGTTATTCTTGAAATCTAACTATTTTACTGGCCACGAAATGAAGATACAGTTTCACATGGACCACACTGAACTAAGAATTTCTGGCTTGTGAAAGTGTTTGATGCATATGTTATCAGTTAGTGGTTGCTCATTGAATATGTGCTCAGCAAGATAAAAACATCAATGACAACTGACAACTTATCAGTTAGAGACTACTCAATGGATGTGATCAGTTGGTGAAAAACATCAATTACAGTTTACATGTAATAGTTAACTTTCGAACTGAACAAGCAGAAAAGAGGAACAAATATGCGTATAATACGTTCCAACATACCATGGTGTTAAGAATCCAGAGTTCAACGCAGAGGGAACGTTCCTTTCAATCAGGACTTCCCGCATTTTAGAAAAATACTGAGCAGATATTGAGCATATGCTGGAGTACGATGACCCTGATTTTGAGCCCAGATCATCAGCACCAGGGATGACATTGTTATGGTGATTCCTGTCTGCATATGCAGTCATCCTTGCATGTCTTTTCCTTGCCCCACCGTCATTCAGGTTTCCGTTGTCCTTCTTACCACCATGCATATCCACTGGCAGATCAGGGGAAGGTGTCTCAGGAACCGTCAGCTGGCTTTCTTTAAGAACATCCTTTGACTCATTTCCTTTAGCAGATGGTGTCATATGTTGCTGATCTTTTGGTGGCATATTCTCCTGAGCTTCCTCCAGTGTAGATCCACTGTCTGATAGGTCAAAAGATGTAACTCCAGGGAAGTGGTTAAACCTATGCATGGAGCTTGCTAAGGACCCAACGCCACCAAGAAAGTCATTCTCATAGCAGATATGGGAGTAGGGACTCGTAACTGAATCAAGGTGATGTCGCACTATCTGTTTGCATTGTTTGGACAAATCCTTGACAAACTTATAATATGAGCACCGGAGAGCAGCAAGGAAGCCAACATATCCATCCATGTCTTCAACATTTTGATGATCTGTTGGGCGAAAAAAAAGAAGAATAAGTATGAGAATCATTTAGCAAATTGACCCTGGACTTCAAAGACTTCTAAAACTAAAAGTTTGCAAAGGCTCAGCTGTAATTCCATGGAAATGGTGGAAAAAAATAGATACTGCTGAGCGCTTACCACATGAAAATGACAAAACTTGATGATATGGTAGCTTAAGGGCTTAAAGCTTGAAGGCAGTATGATATATGTATACAGAAGTGATCTGTAGCAATATTAGAAACAAGTATAGTAAAAACATTGTCCTACTTAAAGTTGGGGAATGCAGACAATTAATTGTATACATTTGGTGTGGAAAAACAAAAGTATATATATTTTCTTAAAAAAGGTGTTTTAGCAAACAGAAGCTACTAGTAGTTGTTTCCTGTGTCTGATCATAGCATAGCACACAGAATTTTTAGAGTACTAAAGATGGCTATAATCAGTTTCAAGATGAACAAAATGATACCCATGTAAATATAACAAGCAAGATGAACCCCAGCAAAGCAAAATCCAATTCTTACATTTTGATTCAGGATTGCGACTGCGCTCCATTGCAAGGTCAAATAGACTTTCGAGGACAAATGCAAGCCGATCACATGCAGTATCCATAAGAGGTGCAAGCCACGATCGTGCAGCTGCACGTGCTATCTCAGCCGCTGCCTCAGTCAATCCACTGTTGCCGCCTCTTCCAGCATGGGCAAGTAGTATATTTGCAACCTGACGACATCGATACCACAATCTCAGCTAACTTTCCCTAAAATCCTGTACCTGTATAGTTCCAATATAAAACGTACCTTCTCCCTTGACACTTGGGGGCATTCCATTGAGTATGTCACACAACGGAATTCATGCATTACTCTTTCAAAAGCTGCACCACCATACAGCTTAAGACTGGAGTTGGGAGGTCTTACAGCCATGTTGCTGCCAGGCCAGCTGCCAATACCACTATGCATTTGTTCCTCTTCAGTAGTTTTCCCCCATAGCTCTGGGGCTGGATCAGCTGCTCCGTCAAGTAATGCACGCTTTGATATGCAAATGCAATGTCGATTAGTTCTAGTATATCAATTAGCAACAGCGTTAGAACAGAAACGTTGAGGACAGATTGAGTCTTGTGTGCATACCAAATGAGTGCAAATAGAGGCAGCATGAAGCATTGCCGATCTCCTCAGCTGAGAGACATCAGAAGTTGCTTGCAGTTTGGAGTCCAGTTTGGATAGGTCCATTGAGACTTCACCGCATCTCTGCTCTAACAATGCTAGGGTGGCTGGAGCTGCTTCTTTGTACCTCTTCTGAAGTTCGGTTTCCAGGTACTTCCTGAGACAGCTAAACCCAATGTATGGTCCGTATTTCTCTTCATTGAAACCCCCCTTCACATTATCTCGCAAGTGACGCAACACATCAATATCAACCTGTGAGATTTGCCTCCGGAACTCCTCATTGGAGATCGTTCCACGGTCCTTTGGAAGAGCCACAAAGAACGGGTGGATGTTATCCCCAAGGTAGCCGCTCGTACTCAAGTAGCTGTCAACCTCCCACCTTTCCGTAAATTCCTTAAAATGATCAAAGAGCTCATGATCAAAACCAGTGACAATCTCATAAGACACAATACCAACTCCATTTCAGATTTCACGGTGAAGAGGTCTTGAAGCTTATGTACCAAACTGCTGATTGTTCTGCAGGCATACCTTGAGGCGGTTGTCGAACTTGGAGATGACGATCATCGTGCGCCTGAAAGAGGGATCAATCTCTCTAATTGTGTCCAGCCAGAGCGAAGAGCACCACTCGACGCTGCTCTGCTGGAGGAACAGAAGGAGGCGGTGGGGCGGACTCGCTAGCGACTTCACCATCGACAGGATCTCCTCCGGCGTGGTCTCTGGCTCACCTTTCTTAGCCTACAGAGAACACATAATTCCATCAAACAGCTGACAGACTAACTAAACAACTACTACTCTCCATTGAAATGTGAGAAGTATCAAGTTCACCTCTACCAACCTTAAGCACGAAACCTGGGGTGTCGATGATGGTGAGGTTGGGGCAGTGGGCGTACTCGGCCCTCATGACGATGGGCTTGGACGAGACGGCGGCCTGGACCTTCCGGAGGTGCGACTCGGTACGCTGCTTGATGACGTCGGCGATCGCCGTGGCCAGCACCATCGGGCTCCCGTACTCCTCCGAGTCCTCCTCCTGCCACGCAACCCACATCGATCAGCCGATCTCTCGTGTTCAACACTAAATTAGCAGAAGCACTAGACTCGATCTAAGAGAGAGATAAGGGGGGAAACCCTAGGAGAAGAAGCGGAGCAAGCACCTGAAATCGGCATCGGGGATCGAGGGCGGTCGGGTCGTGGACCATCTGGAGGACGAGCGGGCGGCGGGTGCCCATCTCGACCTCGCGGATGTTGAAGCGGAAGCCGAGGAGGGCCTCCAGGAGGGAGCTCTTCCCGTCAGACTGGCCGCCCACCGCCACGATCTCCGGGATCGGGAGCTTCTCCCCGAACACCACCGCCGCCGCCTGCAGCCGGTTATACGCCTCGAACCGCGCCTTCGAGTCCGACGCCGCCGCGGCCGCTGTCGCATCCGCGGCCCGCCTGGTGGTGTATGGGGATGGCGCTGCCTTGGCGATCGGCGTCCTGGCCGCCGCCGGCGACGAGAAGGCGTTGGCCGCCATGTGGTGGGTGCGCGTGTGCGAGTGGCACTGAGGAAGACGACGGATTTGAATTTGAAATGCGGAGCGGTGAGGGAGGAGAGGCGTCCGTGCAGAGAGCCGTTCGGGATGGTCCTACATATTATTAATGAGAGGTGTTTCTATGCCCTCTTTTTTTTAAATTGCATAACTATTAAAGCATGAATGAAGAATAGATGGTGATTACTTACCATTTCGTTTGCTTCAAGATTTGTGCAACTTGTATTAGAAGGAAAAACATAGAAACATTGCTCATTATTAATAGCACTATGCACAAACCAAATGAGCTACACGCTTTGCCTGTTTGTTTTCTCAAATATTAAGAGGGGTCGAGTTTCTTAGTGTGAGCTTCATCATGTGTTGATGAACTCAACTCGGGTTTCACTCAAGCTCAACCTCGTGTTTGGTTTTAGTATAATGTTTTGATTTGCATGTATTGTAAATGAAAGAAGCTTATGCTTTGGTTTTGCATAAAGTTCAATTTTGCCTGTGTTGCAATTATGGTAGTTCATGCTTGGTTCTTGCATGAGCTAAGTATTTGTATGTGTTGCAAATAAAGTAGCTACTGGTTGCTTTTCAATCAAATCTTATTTGAAGTGGCATTGCTTGGAGCTAATTTTTGCATGTGTTGCAAAAAGAGAGAACTTAAGCATTTAAGTTGATTTAGTTGTTGCATAAAGCTATGGATTTGCATGTGTTGCAAAAAAGAGATAGCTTATGCACTTTGGCTTAATTAATTGCATGAAGCTAGAGATTTGCATGTGTTGCAAATGGTGAGCTCATGCACTTGTTGATTTGGAGTTTGCTCGGAGCTAGTTTTTGCATGTGTTGCAAAAACAGAATGCTCAAGCATAAATAGTTTATTTGCTATTTGCAAATATGTTTTGCAAATGAGCGGAAGGTCATGGGTTTCGATCCTAGAGAGCATGTGAAGAGGATATTTGCAATCGTGGTTTGCGAAGTACCGTGATCTCGTGTTGATCACCTCATGGCTAAGAAGATCGTACTCATACGTTCTTGGTTTATTTGCAAATATAATTTTGCAAATAAATTGGAGTTTAATTGTGATTCTTTGGAGTATGTGAATTGAGTTTGCAAATATTTTTTTTTGCAAAGTGGTGTAATCATGTGTTGATCGTCACATGGCTCAAAGAATTAATCTTTAAAAATTTTAGAGAAATGATTTTGTTGAAAATCTTATTTTCTCTGTATTGCCGACAGTACCGCAGTTGTAAAGGCGGTAGTACCGCTAGGATGGTACTACTGCACCTAAGGGGCAATAGTACCAGAGGAGCGATACTACCGACCATTGAAGGTCGATAGTCATTTTCCAGAAGGGGCTCTCTGGATGATTTTTCTGAGACCAGCACTACAGCTTGTGTAAGTCAGTACTACTCCTGGTCCGGTGGTACCAGGATTTTGGTGTTGGTATCTATTTTCCAGAGAAGGTGCTCTGGAAGCTAAGCTGACGCCAACAGTATCGCCCAGTGGGGTCAGCACTGCCAGAGGAGCGGTAGTACCAGGCTTTGCCTGCGGTAGTACCGGGGCCACTGTGCAACGGCTAATTTTCGAGACATTTTTTGACTGTTGCACTAAGGCCAGTACTACTGGGCTTTTGCCACCGGTAGTACCGATTTTTTCTGATTTCGCCCAATTTGCCCCCCCCCCCAACGGCCAATTTTCATGTGGGGGACTATAAAAGGAGCCTTTGGGGCTGCCATTTGAGCTTACTGCTCTTGTAGAGTGTTAGTGGGAGTTGTGTGCATGTGTTGCCCCCTCTAAATTGGTTTTTGAGTTAAGAGTGGGTCCTAATTGCATGTGTTGCAATTAAGAGTGGGTCGAGAGCTTCATTGTGCATGTATTACATTTGAGGAGTATCCTAGTGCATGTGTTGCACTTAGGAGGTCACCGGAGCGCATGTGTTGCGCTAGATGAAGCTCAAGCGGAAGGCTTGGCTTATTATTCTTGGTGGTTACCACCACCTAGACGGCATAGGAGACATCTTGCGTGGGAGCTCTCAACGGTGGTTGTGAGACGTCTCGGTGAAGTTTGTGAAGGCTGGAGCACTCCTACCCGAAGGGATGAAGGTGCTACGTACCGTTAGTGGAATTGAGGCGGGTGCTCAAGTGCGGAGCCTGTCCAAAGAAGTTGGGCTTGCCTCAATGTGGATTAGGAGAGACCGGTAAGTCTCCGAGACCACGGGAAAAAGTAACTTATCTCTTTTACTTTCAAGCATTTACTTTATTGTATTATTATTTTCAATTGCTTGATTGTGTTTAGAATGGATTGTTCATGCTTCCTTGATTAGTATAGCAATTCTTATTTAGAGACAATTGTTAATGCATTAGTGAGCCTAGTTGATTTAGGTCTTAATTGTCAAAACCTTAGTTATTCGCTTATACATATTCTTTAGGTTTTGACATAAGGGTAATTAGAGTGTAACTAATCACTAGAGAGAATTTTTGTAAACACTTATTCACCCCCTCTAGTCGTATTCTCGACCCAACAACCCACGAAGAGGTATTGAAATGGAATTAAACACATTCTCGGGTACCTAAAACGTACATTAGATCTTGGACTATTTTACAAACTTGTAAATATCGTACCGGAAGCTATACTGGTTTGGCTCTTGGAACGATATGTTCTGGTACCGGTCCATACTGCCATGTCATTTCGGGTTTAGTATAATAATATATATTTATAAGTATACATACGTTTAATTATATGTACATCAAAGTTCACTTATAATATTACTCCAAATACATAGTAGTACTATCAAATATAATATATAGTTCAATAGACCATATTATCAATTTCACTGACATGACTGGTATTGATAGGTATCGAAGCCAGTATAGCTAGTATCAAGGTCGGTACGGTACATAGGGCTACTTTGTATCGGATTAGGTGCTGAAATGGTACATACCGGTATTGATAACTATGCTCTTTTACCCAAAATGTTAAGATACCAAAATAAATGGTTACTATGATGCTGGTTACTTATTTTATCGTAACAATGTAAAATTTTCTTTTTTGCCTTCTATTATTTATTTGGGATTTTCCGAGAATTTTGGAGAATTTTCTAGATTTATTAATTACCTTTTTCTATTTTTATTGTTGAAAAAATATTTTATTTAAGAAAAATAAAGCCAAAGTTATGCTAAAATAATTTCCATCAGTTTAAAATAAGTTAAACTATTTTTGAGAATTTTCCTAGAATTTATAAACCCTATTTGATATTTATTGAAAATCTTTTATTATTTCTCAAATTATTTTAAATTAAAAAGAAAAGACCCCCCCCCAAACCTTGCGCCAGCCGAACCGGCCCATCCTCCCGCGCGGCCCACCCAACCCCCTCTCTTTTTCCTCCTCCAGCCCAATTCCCTATGGCCTGCTCGACCGGCCCGGCCGAGCCACTTCCCCTCTCCTCCTCGCTGATAGATGGACCCCAACCCCACCTATCAGGCCATCTTCTTCTACCTCTGGCCGACGCCCTCCCGGTCTCATCCCTCTATTGCCGACCGCCCGAGCTCTTTCCCTCCTCTTTCTCACACCCATTTCCTCCATTCTCGTGCGGATAAAACATCGTCCCTCCCCACCGCCCCTTATCCTACCGCCTGCTCTACCACTGCGGCCTTTCTCACACCCACTGTCGCCCCTCCAAGCCCCCCCGAGCTATAAATAGCGATTCCCTTTCCTCTCCTCACCCCACACCCACTCCCCTCCTCTCTCTCCCTCACGAGCTCAAGCGGGCCGCACCGCCAAATCCGCCGCCATCTCGCTTGGCTCTGGCGCCGCCAAATCCTACTGTCGTATGCCCCTCCATCCCTACTATCGCCGCCTTCGGTTCCACCGCCTCGCCACGCCGCCGGTGCACCCTCTTGCTGTCGTCCCCTGCTTCAAGCCGGCCTACCGGCTTCGCCCGTGACCGCCCATGCCCGGGTGCACAATGCACCTGGGCGCACCATGGACCCGGTCCACCATCCCAGGCCCACCCGTCAGCCGCCATCGTTTTTCTGTTCAAAAATAAATTTCATGAAAAATCAATTATGACGACATGATGGTGTCATAAATCAATTTTATTTAGAAAAATAATTTGTGAAATTCAAAAAATGCCACTGATACCAGCATTGCGCAACAATTCAGATTTCCTTTAGAAAAATAATTCTAAAAATCAAGAAAATTCCAATTTCTTCATTTTATGTGTTTTCAAACTTCTTGGGGCCCGTTTTCGTTCGTTCGAACTCCGTTTGGCTCCGTTTCTCTTTATAAATTCATATAAAATCCTAAATTTATATTTCATACAAGTTTGGTATTTTATTTTAATTTATTTGTATTTTATTTGAATTTGGATGTTTTTGTGTATAGATTTTGGAGAGTCCGAAGAGTATTCGAATGACGACTTTGAGCAACTACCAGTCGAACCACACAAGTTACACCTCCTTGATCATGCTAATCCTAGTTTTGAAAATTATATTTTGAATTAAAATTATTGTATGCATAGTTTTTATAATTGTAATTTTTGTTCTAGCGTTAAATTAATAATTCCGCCCGTTTTTGTTAAACCACGATTGAAATTTGAATCCCGATGCCATTGTAACCCTAAGAAAATATTATTTAGTATGTGATGATACTTAGAAATTTCGTAGGCATGCTTTGAACTAAAATTAGCTTGCTTTGGAAAATTTGTGCCAAATTAAGATTCTGTTAAAAATGAATGGTCACGATTATGATATTCTGGAAATGGTATGGTTAAAATAAAATATGGTTCAGACTGTGTGAGAAATGGTTGGGAGGTGGTTTGGTCATGGTTCTGGGTTTGTGAAAAGTCTCGCCTAGTCAATTAAGAATTAGTTTGAGTTTCACTAAATGTAAAGCCTAACCATACTACCACAAGTCTGGAATGTGGTAGACATGGCTAACCGTATTAAAATATACCATGGACAGTCATGCTATTAGGTGAAAGTGGTGTGGTGAAAGCGTGAGGTTGCCACTCGAGCGCAAGAGGGGGCTCTAACTAGAGGGATTCTTTCAGCGGTGAAACCTTAGCGAGCATGACTAAATGGATGGGTTTTTATAGGAGTCTTATCGTGATTTTCTTTGTCGCACAGCAAAAGAAGTGTGTATTTGGCGCAAAGAGACGATCATATCTTGTGGGTAAAGTTGTAAAACCTCTGCAAAGTATAAAACTAATGGATTAGCCGTGCCCGCGGTCATGGGCATGCCGAACAAGCCATTCACTGATTAGATTTTAATATTTCAAAATTTGAGTTTAGAAAAATGATGTTGGGATGGAGTGAGTCCATCATGAAAAAATTTAGATAGTTCCAGGAGTGATTCCTGAGTTGAAAATATTTAAAAATAAAATTTTCTTAAAATTATGCAATTGAAAAAATTACTTAAAATATTTAGAAAATTGCTGCTTTATGCTAAAATCAACTATATAATCTTCCTGTTGTCACCCGTACATTAATACTGCATTTTTCTGGCGTGACTAGCAGAGTCTTTTGTACTCACTCTTGCTTACTCTCTTGATTCAGAAGAGAAGTTCTACGTCGGTGAGGATCTCGATGACTAGGCCGCTACCCCAGTCGATTACCTGTGGCAGATTTGCTGGGTTCTACTACGGTTTTATTTTGCTTCCGCTGTGTTATTTTGTGTTGGCTTGCACACCATCTATGCTATAAACTCTAATAATTAAATAAATAAATTTTTACTTGATATGTTGTGGTATCATTTCTACTATGTGTACTAGTTTTTCCTGGACTAGTACAGGATACACAGAGTGTTTCCGGGGTCTAATATTGATCCCCATAATGCTATATCTTAGAGTGGATGTCTTTTTAAGCAAAAGAACTGTGATTTGTTGGAAATTAGTGAAGACGTCAATAATTTTTATATCAACTAATCATTTTGAGATAATTGCAATATATGAGACAACTAGTGAGTGCATTTGGCTTAGAAGATTCACTCATCATATCTAAGAATCATGTGGTGTAGAGGTGGATAAAATCCCCAGGATTATCAATGAGGATAATATAGTATACATTGCACAAATGAAGAGTAGTTATGTCATGACGAACATGACAAAGCATATATCTTCTAAGTATTTGTATTCCCATAAGCAACAAGAGATGAGGAATGTTGAAATAAAGAAGATTCATATTAGCGAAAATCTAGCTGATTTGTTTACCAAAGCTTTACCGACCTTCACGTTTGAGAATCATGTGAGAGGCATAGGTATGAAAAGACTCATAGAGTGGAAGTCTTTAGGGGAGATATTTGAACTTCATATGTGATTATTTTTGAGATGATATGGTGTACTCATTTTCTCTTAATTGAGTTTTGTTCAATTGCGTTTTCTCAATTGAAAGTTTTTGACGAGGCAACATATACAATGATATGAGACACGCGAGTTATGTACACTTTTTCTCATATCTGCTTTTTTACTAGATTTTTGAAATGTTTCTTAATGAGGCATAAGCATTTTACACACACTAGAAAACATCGATTGTTGGACGCCATGCATGTGTGTTGGAGACTTGGATGGACGCCATGCATGTGAGCGGTGGACACTGGACACTGCTAGGAACCGCGCCCATAGTAGGTCGCCGTTTACCATGACGTCCTTCCTAGATTGATCAAAATTGGCGCATCAGGATCATATTTGTAATTCTAGATTTTTTTTCATTTACTAGTAATAAAAAACAGAAAAACTAAAAAACAGTATACCGTTGCAACGGTATACCTCTGAAACTCATGAAACTTATGATTTTTTTGCACTGAAACTCATGAAACTTAGCACTAAAAACTGATAAAACATGAAACTGATGAAACTAAACACTGAAACTCATGAAACCAGCACTGAAACTGATAAGTTTCATAAGTTTCATGGCTATACCGTTGCAACGGTATACCGTTCCCTAGTCACTCTCAATAAAAAAATTGGGTACCCGAGTACTCTCCTAGCCTGGGAGACAACCTAGACAAGATCACAAGAGGTAAGAAAATGTTCTGCTCCTAAATTAGAAGCTAGCAGTAAATATACATTACACAATAACACACTGCTCTAGGATAAGCGTGTAGCGATTCATCGACGAGAGAAGAAAGCTCAGCAGTAAACAGTGTAGAAGTAGCATACGTTCCCCGCACGTAGGCTTCACAAGACACGGTGGTAGTCATATAACTCACCCTCGTACAGCTGCCGATTGCTGAAACTAAACCATTCCTTCTAGTGATGCGAAATTGCATATTAAAAGTCCCAGGAAGCATGCCATAGATCATGTTTTGACAACTCCAATGACAAAATAGAAGATTTCACAAATTCACATGTTACAGGAACAAGGCACGATCAAAGGCTCCACTGGAAGGAACATGACCAACAACAATTGTGCTGTCCACAGTCCACTACAGATACACTAATACTGTTACACTCAACCCTTCTGGTGACTGAAGTACTCCAGACTCGAGAGGTTTCCAATCAGAAATTCTGGACGGATGCCAAGCAAGGCTCTAAAAGGAACAAACATAACAAGACTTTTGTCAACTAATGAACAATGAAAGAGAGAGAAAAAAGGTCCTACTTCTCCATGACTAATTGGTTACGAGTCTTCTAGACTGAGTTCCTGCCCATCCAATCGAAAGAAATCCAGAGTTCAAATTTGTGGCGCAGCATCCGCAACTAGACTTGAACTGTAGGCTTTGGCAAACAGTTCAAATAACACCACTTAGGAGCTTTACCTTCCCATCTTCCTCTTTCTCAGCTCCCGCACTATTGCTTTTTTCCTTGCCTCATCCACAAATTCTAGGCCAGGTATCTTGTTCCCTGCAGACCTACCTTTTGGACTTCCATCATTCCTTGAGGCACCAGGCCCACCTTTTGGCGAGCCAATTCCTATCGAGTTGGTAGGGCAGTTTTGGATGACAACAGGAGTCGCAACCACTCTCTGCTGGCAGCTGGTATCTTGTCTGAATGGGATATCTTCTTTGTTACCTTCATTAATATTATTTTGCGCCATCCTATCCTCGGAAACCATATCATTTCTATCTTCAGTCAGTTCTTCCATCACTCTGTCATTGGGTTCTCTCAGTTGCCTGCTATCTACAGCTGCTATATCATTATTCTCAGCAGTATGGTTTTCTGGATCCTTCTCATTGTTGGCGGCAGCAACTCTCGAGTAATGGCGAGTGCTAGCAAACCATTTAGTGACCTGTTAACGGATATTCCAATAAGGCAGGAGAAGCACAATGACAACCCCAACAATCATGCAGCAAGAAATGCTTGTCAAGAGGAAGAACAAATGAGGTGGTTAGAACCTGATGAAATGTCAGCCCGAGCTCTTGTGCCAGACTTTCTTTTATTGCACGACTAGGATACGGATCTTTCTTATAATATACCTTCAATTTCTGCAAGAAAATGGAATGTCAACAACATAATTAATAATTTATATTATGTCAACAATTTAATTGGTTTAATTTGTTAGCACAAAGTGATTCTGAGAAAAATTGAGATTAACTGACTTAACCGTAAAGAGATATTTAATCATTCCATACCTGATTAATTATAGGACCAAAATGTTTTTTTCGGGCTGTGCTACTGCTACCATTGGAGCAAAGCACTTCAGTTTGCTGCTCACTTGCCGAACCACAGAGTCGTTCACTCTGTGGAGTATGTTCATTATTCTGGTGCCCAGCTGGTGCTCTTCTAGAGCATCTTTTGGCAGGCTGAAGTGACTCAGCAAATGAATCTGTTTCACTGTCTTCTAGATTTCCTTTCCGGGGTGTGCTATTTACAGACCACTCTTCATCATCACTTGAATCTGATGGTCCTTTTCCATAAGCCTCCTTTAGATTCCAACATGAAAAGGAAAAAAGTAAGGTCCACGCATGCATGCAGAGACGACTATCTCTGGTGTATTATGACTGCCTTTCACAAACAACAAACTGATTGCTTGGCTAAAAATCATGTACACTGGATGTTTCATTGACAAAAAGAAAAGATTTAAGTCTTCTTTTAAGTGTAATTGTTTATACATATATACATTAGCTAATAGTTTTCCTTGCTAGTTGATTAGTCTCCCATTAAGTCCTTTACCTCTGTTAGCAGCCACTGTTCCCACACACACACAAACAATGACATACAAACATGTAATCCTACTAGTGTACCGTATATACTTCCAAATATATAAAGTTATAAACATAGGTAAATACACATCCATGCATCATGCATGACCAAACTAAACTTTCTCCCAAGTTAATCACAAGGTCCTTTACCTCTGGTAACAGCAACTGTTCACACACACAAACAAGGACATACAAACATGTAATCCTACTAGTGTACCGTATATACTTCCAAACATATACAGTTATAAACATAGGTAAATACACATCCATGAATCATGCATGACCAAACTTTCTCCCAAGTTAATAACAAGCACTCAAGCACTACATATAATGAGCAGAATGATTTTAAAGTAGCATTTTACACCTCTTTTCCTTTTCAGTTAACAATACTGCTTTCATATATTCAAGTAATTCAAATCAACATAACTTCTGCATCTGTACCAAGTTAACTAAATATGAACAGACACTACAAAATGTTTTAATGCTTCTTTTCTCATTTTCAGAAATGATGTGGACGTATGGAGTACCAGACATGGCTCTCAACTGTCGTAATTGTGATACAGAAAAATTCAAACATACACTATAAATTTACCGTACATGGTGGAAACTAAGCACACAATCACGCTATTTTCACAATGCCAAGCATATGGTAGTTAACATATCTAGCCCATGCAGGTATGGTAATCGGCTAATGCAGCAAAACATCACTTGAATAACAAGCTTCTGGGGGCTAAATGACTAATGCATCGTTCGCAATAAGGCAACAACCACACTCAAAGATGCAGAAGGGCAGCTATCTATATTCTATAAGTTTAGTGCGAGATTGTGTGTGACTAGGTTATGTGTTCGCCTAGGAATAAGATTATAAGTTCTAGTTCTTTGTCTCTAAAATTGTTTTATTTTATTTAACATATGAGCTTTTTCACATTGCATGACCTTTATTTCCTGCATAAACTAGGGTATTGTTCTTCTAGCCAACAGTATGACAAAAATAAATAGAGCAAAGGCTTTCGAGGTAGGAGACATTAAATATAAAAGACATGTATTTACAGTATGGGGGGAAATGGAAAATTCAAGCAGAAGACATACATCATATAGTTTTTTGTAATCCAGCCGTTCAACTTGTCGTCTACTTGAGACAGGTAGCACCATGTCTTGCTCTAGCTCTGTCTCCGTAAATGCACGATTGGAATCTTCTGCATTAGGTTGCTTATCAACAGCACTAAATTCCATTCCATCAGTATGATGGTCTACTGTCCTGACATCTGATAATGAAGGTGCCGAGACTTCATCCTGGTCATGAGATTTAGCAATCTCGGCACAGAAATCATCAGAGTCAGATGTGAAGTCTGACTCATCTGAGTTTGGTTCATCTTTTTGGTCTTCACTGGAATCTGGACCTGCAGGATCAAAGTCATCATCCTCTGAGTCCTCAGAAGGCAAACCAAGGTCATCAACTGTCCTTTTGTTCTTTGAAGATTCTGATTTTTTGTTCTTTGAAGGTTCAGAATCCTCAGACGAGGTGATAAAATCTGAGCCATGAGAATCTGATCCTTCGCCCCCATCCTGTGCGGATGATTTGTCTTCATCCATCATGTGCCCTTCAGCCAAAGCAGGGTTGTAATCATTGTCCTCAGAATCATCTGATGGAAGATCAGATGCATCAATTTGCTTAGAACCATTCACAAGCGAAGCTGCCTCCGGAAAAACTTTCTGCAGAGATTAAACGTAGTCTCGCGCTGGAATATAATTCAGTCTCATTTATCTCAAAAACAATGTAGGACTGCACAGTGTACAGTACTTCACAACTAACAGGGTAGTTCATAGGTGTTTACCTCCCACGAGTCATGAATAGAGAGTCTGCTCCCTTGGAGTTCATTTAGTACGTCGACACAATCTATTTTGCAATCACATGCAGGGCAAAGCCAACCTTCATCATCCAGCGGAACTAGAAACAAATGTGATTACATAAATGAGCAACATAGGCAATGATGCTTTCCATATAAAAAATGTAATGGATATTACTATCTTCCGTCCGCAAAGGAGGGTTTAAACAATTCTGGTGGAACCCTCTGTCGCAGACTCCATCACAAAGAATGATGTCATTTTTTAAAGTAACATGCTTTGAACCACATATGGCACAGAAAATCTGCAAGGCAAAACAAATCATCTCTGCATTAAAGTGGCAACCATAAGTAAATAAAAATAGGGGAGATGTCAAAAATAAATGAGATGGCCTACATCTTCACTAGATATTTCTCCTGCAGAATCAAACAAAGATTCATCGAGCTTTCCCTCGGATAGAAGAGAATCCATATTCCGAAAAGCGTCCCGAATTCTTAACTTGCATCGCAGGATTTCTGCCTTGGCTCGTTCAAGCTCCTTCTCAGGTCTTATTTTTTCCAAACTACATTATTACGTGTTATAAAACCAGTGTAAGATAATGCAGATGCTAAAATATATTAATGGAATTATAGAAATGTCCACTGGAATGTAAATTGCCCAACAATTTGAAAAGGAGTGCGAAACATAGTTATTTAGATGTGACAAACCTTTGACCCTTCCAACCTTCACTGGCATAAGCTTGAATCAAGCTTTGTTCATAGTTCATTCGATTCAAAATGTATCTAACTCGCTGACGGATTTTGAAGTGCTCATTCTTGGGACTCGCTCCCTTTGAGGGCTTGCCTCTTTTTCTTTTTTTTGCAGCTGATCGAACAGT
The DNA here is from genome assembly GCA_036346355.1 of Rhipidocladum racemiflorum. Classification (NCBI taxonomy): domain Eukaryota; kingdom Viridiplantae; phylum Streptophyta; class Magnoliopsida; order Poales; family Poaceae; genus Rhipidocladum; species Rhipidocladum racemiflorum. The sequence goes on along the minus strand of CM070570.1, from coordinate 29,954,772 downwards.
AGTATCATCATTTACATCCTCACTAGGTGCCTTATCCTTGTTTTTTGTGGTAGAGCGAAGAACTCTCCCACCACTATGTGCAGATCTCAAAGGATACTTTTCACTTGGTAATACTTGGGAGCCTTTTCTTCCCCTTTTGACTGCTATTTTGTAGCTATTTCTGGCCCCTACGGTCTTCCCCTTGCCATTGGCCTGAACAAGACCAGAAGTAGTCGTTTTATCCATACAAATGATAACCGCAGATGGACCTTCTCTATAGGAACTGCTAGGTCAGTCTTGAAAAGCTCAGGGAAAGCCTTGGATAACTGCTTTCTGGAGGGCGGTGATAACTATTCCAGTCAAGATAAATGTGCCAGGGCCTACAGAAATAAATAAAATATAAATATGATTAAGAACGACACAAAAAGAATGTTAACATGCAATTGTTCACGTATATCTTCTAAGTACTTGCTTTGGATTGACCTATTGTTTCTCTTATAGTTCACAGTAGAGTTCGATTGATACATTCTTTGGTCGAAATCGTATGTAATCATGCATATATCAGCATTGGAGTTTCTGTGCTGTTAAAAATTGGGCGTCTGCTGTAACAGTCCATCAACATGCAACGTATCACCGTTTTACTCCATCAAGTTCAATTAGAAGCTTCAAAGCTCATGCATAGCGTACCAAACATTGGCAAGATGACTGTTTACACCTTATTCCGTAAAGGAAAAAAGAGGGGCGGACGCAATTGGAGATGGCAAGTAAACCAACATCTCCTATTCCCACAGCTAACCAAACGAACCAGCCAGGTTAGGCGACTTCCAAGCACTCCCCTACCTCTCCACCCACCACTCCAGATCTGAAGCGCACTGAAGTCACCACCTTTCACGCAACGTATACCTTAAATCCCCTCATACCGTCGAGTCAGAGCGACAAGGCAACAATTGTAAACTTATAATGAGGAAAACTAGCTCAAAAGCAACCACAATACATCTTGTGCACAATTAAACCCTAGATTCGCACTAAAAAAATGGCCAAGGCCAGAACAGATTCGCACCTCCGCAAAATGAGCTTGGATCAGAGAGATAACGGAAGAGCTAGAGCGGTAGGATCGGACAGAGAAGATGAGAAATTTTTTATCTTTCTACTTTTTGCGGGGATACGGAGATAGGGGGGGTCTGCCGTCTGCGAGTGAGAGTGTGAAGGCAAACAAAGCGGGACCGGGAATGGCGCTACAACTTGGCTGGCCAGCAGGAAGAGTACTTACGGCGCAGCCACGGATGTGGCAGGCGGTGGTGGCGGCTGGCTCGAGAACCAGGGCAAGCGGGAGGAGATCGGTGGGAAGCGAGCCAGCGGGCGGCGGGATTGCAGGGGAAACAGTCCCCCTCCGGCGGGAACGGCACGGCAGGCAGGCTCGGACAGGCCGTGGCTAAGGGGGAAGCCGCGCGGCGCTGGGACTTGGGAGGAAGGGGCAAGCGGAGGTCAGAGCCGCGGGTAGCTGACTGGGGCGGTGGAGGAGGGGAAGCGGGGGGCACTGACCTCACCGCGGCCGCGGCACCGCGCGCCTCCCGGCGATTTCACAGCTTCCAGACACCCTCCCGCGGGCGTCGCCAAAAATGCGATGTACAGACCCGCCCACGCGTGCTAGGGCTTCTCTATCGCGTCCCCAGAGTACCGGTCAATGGCCCGCGGCGGGTGAGTGCACTCCAGGCCCGCCCGTTAGGGCAGACCGGCCCAGCCAAATCTGTGCTGTGCAGGCACAGATTGGATCGCGCACGATCCAAATAGGAAGCTCCTTGAACCGTCCGATCAGGATTCCGCGGCGCGGATCGAGTCCGAACTAGCAGCGGAGGATGTTTCACGAACAATATTCTTCATCTGGCCCATAAGTGCAAGCCGGCCCATGTCCAAGATCATTCTTTGCATTTTAGAGAGTTGTCGATTTTTCTTTTTTCCGAGTGAATTTATACGGGTCCCGGTCCAATAGCTGAAATGCTGGGTGCAGTCATTACCATTTCATACAGTTGAAATATCTCATTGATCACTTGTGTTTGTTTGTAACGATGACATGAAAGATTAAAAGGTTTACAAAACGTAAGTGACGTGCAGCACTCCTTGTTTGTATAGCACCAGCACATAGCAGCACTTTTTTGTCCAACGATAACTTAACCGACCACATGCATGGTCCACATCTGAAGAGAAGGTTCAGAAAACTCCGGTGTTAATTAAACTGACCACCAGCTCTCTGACCAATCATCAAACATTTCATCATTGGCTACATATCATGCAAATCAAATGTACAGTTTTTCAAAAATTATCAAAAAAAATTAGCCTATAAAATCTAGGGCCCTGTAAAATTTGAAGATCGAAATCAATTATATTTGAAATATATAAAACAACAAATCCAACATAAATAGTAATTTCATTGTTCATCAGTGGTGCTTGTCAATTTTATATCTTTTAAATACGATTAAATTTGATTTTTTTTCAATTTCACATGATAAAATAAGCTCACCTCTATATATGGTAAGTTTTTTTAGATTTTTTAAAAATTTAAATATGTATTTTTAACGAAATTTACACAATAAAAATAATTTCCACCTTACATGTAGCGTTCACCATTAATATGCATCTACTCCCGTGCAAACTCTACTTCAGTATCCATTCATGACCATGCATGTACAAGCAACATGTAACTTTATTTTATTCTGCGATCTATACTCCCCGGTCTGACTATAGCTAATTAACTAACCAGCAATCTATCACATAAGTACACAGCTAGCCCTTCATAGATCGATCAAAACAGCATGCATTTTAGTTAAGCTACAGCAATATTTCAGAGCACCAAAACCCCTAATGCCGCGGCCACAGAGCCGACGATCACTCCGCCCAACCCTGCGGCGCTCGACGTCGGCGGTGGCGCCCCCAGTGAGCCGCTGCGCGCCACCACGTCACCAGAAGGGCCCAACGCACTCATGCCCGGCGCCTGCGCGTACTCCGGCGCCGAGGCCCACAGCGGCGGCGGCGTGGTGGCACCGACCGGCGGAAACACCGGCCTCATCTGTGAAGTGCCGGGCGCCGGCGCCGCGTCCGGCTTCGTCAGCCGAACCGCCATTACGATGATGTACAGCTTGTGTCCCTTCTGGCACCGGTCCTCGTCGCCGCTGATGAAGAAGAAGGGGCCGGACCGGTCGAACCGGAACGCCGAGCTGCCGCCACCGCTGCTCTCGAGCCGGTGGACCGGGTTGCGCGTGTTGCATGCGTCGAAGTCCGGCTCGGTCACCAGCAGCACCGTGTCCACGCCCCCGTTGACGTACGTGAACACTGCGAGCCAAGAAACGCACGTACGCTTAGTCTTGATAGTTGATATCCATGTGTAGTACGGTAGAAGGGAGTAGCTGCAACGTCGATGAGATCGATGCCCTAGCTTACTACGTACCAATGGTGTCGTTCACCTGGAACCGGTTGCGCTCGGCCCAGTGGTTATAGCTCTCGGTCGGGTCGACGACCCAGCCGTCGCGGCCGCCGGCGTAGAAGACGTACGCCTCCGACGAAGAAACCACGGCCGTGAAGAAGCCAAGAACGAGCAGAAACCAGACTGCGGATGATGGTCCCCTCTTGGACGCCTCCACGGCCATCGGTTGACTGACAAGTAAATGCATGCTAGCAATATTGCAATAAGGCTACGGATCAAGGGCGCCGAGATGATGAATTGATGATGCATACGGCGGAGGGGGGTCGATGGAAGCTTATATAGGCACGGAGAGTGATGGATACGGCTGCTGACATCGGGACGCACAGGTGTAGGCTCCCGAGAGAGGATTGGCTATGACTCCGCATGCATGCATGAAACGACGGAAGCGCACCGCTTTGCGGACTCGCCTGTTGTTGAGCTCCATCTTCACCGGTCTACCATGTCGTGCGCGCGCAAGCGGCATCTGCGGCTGCGGGGCATCCGAGGAAGGCATTTTTGCTACGTTTTGTTGTAAAACGATCACGTTAATCTTGAATTAATCATGACGTACCAATAGAAATGTAAGTATAAAACATGGACACATGATATAGTGAGGCAAAATGTTCTTTCTTTATTGGATTAATTTTCTTGTACTGCGCCATATTTATCATAGAAATGAAATAGATTCAGATTCACCCACAACGAGATAGAGTCCAACCATATTTGAACAACTAAGGGTGCGTTTGGTTGGAGGTACGAGGGTGAACGGAACGGGATGGTACAGGATGGATTTTGGTACATGCGTTTGGTTGAGTGTATGGAACCATCTTGTCCAGGATGAAGTGGTACAGATGCTGAGAATATTCCCGCAATATCCCGTACCAACTCGTTCCTCCAATTTGGACGAACCAATCGGTCCCGTACGGGCTCCCAGCCTCTCCCCCGTCCCGCAGACTCCCGGACGCACGCCCCGGCCTCTCCCCGCGGTCTTCGTCTCCCGCCACATCAATCCACCGCTCCCTCGAGTCCTCACTCCGCCGTTTCCGAGTCCTCACGCCGCCGTTTCCGAGTCCTCAATCCGTCGCGACCTCACTCCGCCGTTTCCGAGTCCTCACGCCGCCGCTCCGTCGCGGTCTTCGTCTTGGGGCGCCGCTCCTCACTCCGCCGCTCCCGTGAGCTCTCGCCGCCGCTCCCTAGTCCCGGCGAGACATCTCAACTCTCCCAAGGTGCTGCCTCACCTTCTCCCTTCCCTCTCCTTCTCTCCGAGCCAGATCTGACAGAAGAAACGTGCCGCAGGGAAGGGCATCTTTGGCGGTGACCTTGCCTGCTCTTCGCATTCGGATCTGCACGCCGGCACCGCCTTCAACCGCGACCTCTACTTCATCCACTGCTCCGCCTCCCCGTTCGGCCCGGCCGAGGTACTTGATCTACTTCTTTTGCTGTGGATGAATTTGTTTTGTTTAGATGGGGAGCAATATACTGGCATGGAACATCTTCTGCTGTGGATGACTGGAATGATTGGAATGTAGCTGGATCCAATTTTTGCGCTAATTTTCTTGAGAAAAATCATTCAATGCATTAATCTGTTCCACCATTCCTTTCTTTATCCTCTCCAACCTGGGACATCAGGGTATGATTGGAATGCTTGTTCCCAGGAACAACACCTACTTCATGGTCTCCATCACTTTGCAGAGTGACTTCCTTTCTTGCATGTACATCCTCTCCAACATAAGCCCCTTTTGTTTGATTTTCTTATTTTATCCTCCACTTGTAGCTCTTTGCTTTGTCTATAACTGGAACAGAAATTGCATTGTCAAAAGATGAATTTGTTTTGTTTGGATTGGGACCATTATTCTGGCATTGGAATGAGCTGTGGATGAATTAGTTTTGTTTAGATGGGGATGTAGTAACAGATGAGTTGATCTTTGTGCTATTGATTGGTAATATGCATGTTTAGGTCTTATAGATTTTAGGATGAGTTGATCTGGCTGTTGATTTGTTTCCAGTATTATAGATTTTAGGATGAGTTGATCTAGCTGTTGGTTTATACGATGGATTGGAAATATGTAATTATCATCACCAAGAAAACTTTTATCAGCCTGGAAACATTGTTTGATTAAACCTGTAGGTCTGTTGTATTGACTGAATATTTGAAGGATAAGCAAATAGAGGTGAGAGGATAACTGGAAAATCTGCCAAGTTATAATATGCATGTTTAGGTCTTATAGATTGGTAATATGCATGTTTAGGTCTTATAGATTTTAGGATTAGTTGATCTGGATGTTGATTTGTAGGATGATTGTTGAATTTGTAGATACCTCTATGTGCTGATACCACTATGTGCAGATACCACTATGTGAAGTTGAATTTGTTGATTGTTGAATTGAATTTGCTGAGTTGCAATATTCATTTGTGAGTTGATTGTTCTTTTGTGAGTCATATAATAAGCTGAGTTCCAATATTCCTAGATATCTTTTGTTATAATATGCATGTTTAGGTCTTTTTGAAAATATCAGTGTCACCTAATAGATGAAATGTGCTTTCTCAGGCTTACAGTGACAATATTCTAATGCTATTTTCATTCATAGATTGATGATTCTCCTTGCCGAGAAAGTTCATTATGCATTGTGGTCCAATATTCCTAGATTCTCTTTTGCTAATTTTTAAGTAAACCATTAGAATAGATATTGTCGGGGATTGGGATATTCATAAGGACTATTCTGCCCCGACGATCATGCACTCACCGACCATAAACATCCTCGGACGCGGTACCCGAGGATGGGTCCCGAGCACCCCCATGCTCGGACACGGGCATACCCGCTATGCCTTGGCAAAAGTGCTCGACTCACGAAGCTTTAAAGACGCCAAGCCGCGAACAAAGCGTGCTCGGACGAGGCTACGGGGCGGTCGAACCAGGACCAAAGGGACCCTCGGAGATCGCCGAAGGACGTGGTCAACCAATAAAACAGGAAAGTGGTGGTTATTTAGTCAAAGATCCAGGGAAGTTACACCAGAAATTCAAGTATGGCGAGGATCAAGGACACGTCCAAAATGGCAACTAGCATGATTTTAGGAGGCAGTTACCATGTATGTACCACGATACCTTGTATTTAAGCCCCCTCCAACAACAAGGAGAGGGGCATCCCATTGCGAGATCCATGTGTTCGTATCCTTCAATCCAATACCGAAACGCCTCTAGGCGATCGGGCGTAGGGCTATTATCTCAATCGTGAGAGGCCTGAACCAGGATAAAATCCTTGTGTTTATGTCTGTTCTAGTGGACCGTCTCCCACGTCTTCGACGTTACACCTTTGACAGAAAGGGGCTTTGGTTGATCCCTCATTCAACAAGTAAGCTCGACGGGAGCCCGTTCTCCAATCGTCGACAGCTGGCGCCGTCCGTGGGGATCGACGAATTCTTTGCCAAAGGAATCCCGAAGGCGTCATCTTCCACATCTGACGACCAATACTGCACAAATTATGATGAGGAAAGGTATGTAAGATTTCTTTACCTCAATCAAACTGTGCTTAGAAGGGTTGTTCCCGTTCCGCGCCGAGCACGCACTTCGCTCGGGCGCGAGTCTCTTCCTCCGAGCACGCACTTCGCTCGGGGATTGATCCCGTTCCGCGCCGAGCACGCACTTCGCTCGGGCGCGAGTCTCTTCCTCCGAGCACGCACTTCGCTCGGGGACTGTTCCCGTTCCGCGCCGAGCACGCACTTCGCTCGGGCGCGAGTCTCTTCCTCCGAGCACGCACTTCGCTCGGGGACTGATCCCGTTCCGCGCCGAGCACGCACTTCGCTCGGGCGCGAGTCTCTTCCTCCGAGCACGCACTTCGCTGGGATCGTTTCCGTTCGCGCTGAAAGCACGCATTTCGCCGGGCGCGAGTCTCTTCCTCCGAGCACGCGCTTCGCCGGATCGATCCGTTCGCGCTGAAAGCACGCGCCGCCGGGCGCGAGTCTCTTCCTCCGAGCACGCACTTCGCCGGATCGCCTGCTCCGCGCCGAGCACGCGACTTCGCCGGGCGCGAAGTCTCTTCCTCCGAGCACGCGCCGGCTCGGGGATCGATCCGTTCGCGCCGAAAGCACGCGCCGGCCGGGCGCGAGTCTCTTCCTCGAAACACGCTCTTCGCTCGGGGATCGTTCCGTTCGCGCCGAGCACGCGCGCCGGCTCGGCGCGAGTCTCTTCCTCGAGCACGCGCGCCGGCTCGAGGATTGATCCTGTTCGCGCTGAAAGCACGCACTTCGCCGGGCGCGAGTCTCTTCCTCCGAGCACGCGCCGGCTCGGGGCGTTCCGTTCGCGCCGAGCACGCCGGCTCGGCGCGAGTCTCTTCCTCCGAGCAGCGCTTCGCTCGGGGGCTGTTCCGTTCGCGCCGAGCACGCGCCGGCTCGGGCGCGAGTCTCTTCCTCCGAGCACGCGCTTCGCTCGGGGACTGTTCCCGTTCCGCGCCGAGCACGCACTTCGCTCGGGCGCGAGTCTCTTCCTCCGAGCACGCGCTTCGCTCGGGGATTGATCCCGTTCCGCGCCGAGCACGCACTTCGCTCGGGCGCGAGTCTCTTCCTCCGAGCACGCGCTTCGCTCGAGGATCGTTTCCGTTCGCGGCTGAAACACGCACCGGCCGCCGGGCGCGAGTCTCTTCCTCCGAGCACGCGCCGCCGGATCGTTTCGTTCGCCCGAAAGCACGCACTTCGCCGGGCGCGAGTCTCTTCCTCCGAAAGCACGCGCCGGCTCGGATTGATCCTGCTCGCGCCGAGCACGCACTTTCGCCGGGCGCGAGTCTCTTGCCGAGCACGCTCGCCGGCGCGAAGTCTCTTCCTCCGAAAGCACGCGCTTCGCTGGGATCGATCCGTTCGCGCCGAAAGCACGCGCTTCGCCGGGCGCAAGTCTCTTCCTCCGAAAGCACGCGCTTCGCTGGGATCGATCCGTTCGCGCGAGCACGCACTTCGCCGAGGCGCGAAGTTTCTTCCTCCGAGCACGCGCCGGCTCAGCGCAAGTCTCTTCCTTCGAGCACGTTATTCGCTCGGGGACGCACCTAAATTCCTCCAAACGAGCATCGCGTTTGGGGACTTTTCTTGTTCTGGGCCAAGAGTGCACTGCGTTTGAGCACAGGTCTACCAGTTTCTTTCCCTGGACATCGGTCCATGTCCAGGATGCGGCGGCTCGAGCCGGGTCTCGTCATCGATTCCTCGAGCATTTGACCAATGCTTGGGATGCAGCAGTGTGAGTCCGCTCGCTATCTGCTAGTTGCCTAGACATCTGATCCATGTCTAGTTCCCCTGTGCACCTGATCCGTGTATGGGATGCGGCAGCATGTGTTTGTTTACAGTCTGCTAGTTATCTTTCCCCTAGGCATTTGATCCATGCTTGGGATGCGGCAGTGTGAGTCCGCTCGCAATCTGCTAGTTGCCTAGACATCTGATCCATGTCTAGTTCCCCTGTGCACCTGATCCGTGCATGGGATGCGGCAGCATGTGTTTGTTCACTGTCTGCTAGTTACCCTTTTGCTAGGCGTCTGATCCATGCCTAGCGTCCCTGGGCCTCTGATCCATGCTCGGGACGAGTTTCGATCGCATTTTATTTTTCCCGCTCGGTGCAGCTCGTGCCGACCCTTTTCCCCGAGCATGGTTCGCTCGGGATGTGATAGTATGAGCCTGCCTCATCTATCAGTTCCTTTTCCTGGTCGTTTCATGACCAGATGCTGAGGTAAGTGCTCCACCATCAAGAATTCAATCCCTCCTTGAACTTCTCAGTCTCAAGGAGATGACCCATCTCACTTGAGCCTCGGGGACTAGCTGTCGGGGATTGGGATATTCATAAGGACTATTCTGCCCCGACGATCATGCACTCACCGACCATAAACATCCTCGGGTACCGCGTCCGAGGATGGGTCCCGAGCACCCCCATGCTCGGACACGGGCATACCCGCTATGCCTTGGCAAAAAGTGCTCGGCTACGAGCTTTAAAGACGCGCACGAACAAACGTGCTCGACGAGGCTACGGGGCGGTCGAACCAGGACCAAAGGGACCCTCGGAGATCGCCGAAGGACGTGGTCAACCAATAAAACAGGAAAGTGGTGGTTATTTAGTCAAAGATCCAGGGAAGTTACACCAGAAATTCAAGTATGGCGAGGATCAAGGACACGTCCAAAATGGCAACTAGCATGATTTTAGGAGGCAGTTACCATGTATGTACCACGATACCTTGTATTTAAGCCCCCTCCAACAACAAGGAGAGGGGCATCCCATTGCGAGATCCATGTGTTCGTATCCTTCAATCCAATACCGAGAAACGCCTCTAGGCGACTGGACGTAGGGCTATTATCTCAATCGTGAGAGGCCTGAACCAGGATAAAATCCTTGTGTTTATGTCTGTTCTAGTGGACCGTCTCCCACGTCTTCGACGTTACACCTTTGACAGAAAGGGGCTTTGGTTGATCCCTCATTCAACAAGTAAGCTCGACGGGAGCCCGTTCTCCAATCGTCGACAGATATGCTTAATAATTTTGTGGGGTTTTGCACTTGTATCTTGATTCAATGATATGCTTAATAATTTTGTACAACAAGTTCTTCACTGTTAAATATCAATCGTACATAATAATCATTAGTGATTATTAATTTAATTGTAGATGGAAAAGAGGAAGCGTAGACAAAGGAAGATGTTGATTAGTGGTGCTGCTGCATATGTGGTTGCTTGCATGATGATGCTGTATGTGCGATGTAGAATACGTAATAGGAGAGAACGTATTACGTATGGCCCACTTGAGCATAGTGACAAGAATAGAATAGATTATCTGAATAATAAAATTTGGAAGAATGATACAACTTGTATTACGACGATAAGACTTCAGAGAGCTCCTTTCTTTAGGTTATGCAAAATATTGAGAGAACGCTCCTTGCTCCGTGATACTATACATGTATGTGTTGAGGAGCAAGTTGCTATGTTCTTGAACACAATTGGACACAACCTAAGGAATAGAATAGTTGGTACCAACTTCAGTAGATCAGGTGAAACAGTTAGCCGATATTTTGGACATGTCCTTCATGCTATAGGCGAGCTACGAAATGATCTCATTAGGCCACCTTCATTGGAGACACCAACCAAAATTGCAGGAAACCCAAGATGGGATCCATACTTTAAGGTATTATAGGTAACAAGTATGCCTTATAGATTTGTGGCTAAACTTTGTGGTTACTAAACTTTTTTTTGTCAATTTTTGTGAGCAAATAGGATTGTATTGGGGCCATTGATGGTACACATATAAGAGCTTCTGTTAATAAGTCTATAGAAGCAGCCTTCCGTGGTCGGAAATCATTTCCTACTCAAAATGTGCTGGCAGCTGTAGACTTTGATCTTCGATTCACATATGTCTTGGCTGGTTGGGAGGGGACAGCGCATGACGCTACAGTTTTAGCAGATGCGATAGAGCGTGAGAATGGCTTACGTGTCCCTCAAGGTAAATAGAATTATTGTGTTAATACATCTTCATACCAAATTGTTAAAAACCAATATCATTAATGTGTTCATCTATTTTAGGGAAATTCTATCTAGTTGATGCTGGATATGGGGCCAAATCTGGGTTCATGCCACCTTTCCGCGGAGTGCGGTACCATTTGAATGAATGGGGGAACAATCCAGTTCAAGATAAAAAGGAATTGTTCAATCTAAGGCACTCCTCATTGCGAGTAGGAGTAGAGCGTGCCTTTGGTTCACTCAAGAGGAGGTTCAAGGTCCTTGATGATGCCACTCCATTCTTCCCCTTCTCAACTCAAGTTGATGTTGTCATCGCTAGTTGCATCCTTCATAATTGGGTTATTTCACAAGGAATTGACCATTTTATTCTAACAGAGGATTCTTGGACCCCTAATCCCAGTAGGACAGCAAGAGAGCAAGCAAATGACCATAGAGCTATGGTTAACAAGAGACAAAGTCTGGCCGATCAAATGTGGGAGAACCGTCAAAACTACCTAGGCCATTAAATGTGTCCCACTTGTATTATCATTTTAGTTATTCCGATGATATGTGTGAACCTTGTATTATCATTTTCGCCATTCCAATGATATGTGTGAACCTTGTATTATCATTTTCGCCATTCCAATGAAATTTGTGAACCTTGTATTTCATTTTTCATGACTTCCATTTGAACCAATATTTCTCTTTTCTATCTATTACTGTAGGCAATGGATTTGGATCAGCATGGGGATAGTATGGGGGGTGCTGGGGTTGTTTGGACAAATGCAATGTCTACATATGTGCTAACCTACTTGACTAATCTAGTAGCTAGTGGTACAAGAACATCTACAGGCTTTAAGCAAGCTCATCTCAACAGTTGTGCTAAGGACTTGAATGAGCATATGAAGGTTCATGTGAGTGGCATTCAGGTTAGTAATCACCTTAGGAAGTGGAGAAAGATTTGGGCAAAGATAAACAAACTGAAGAACTTAAGTGGTGCTCTTTGGGATGAGGGTACTTGCACTATTAGACTTGAGCATGAGCATTACACTGGTCATGTGAAGGTATTTTGCTTTCCAAATTTCAATAAACATGTTTGCAGAAAATTTGATGATGCTTGAGACTGACTACTTCTTTAATGATTACAGGACCACCCTAAAGATGCTACTTTCTTGAACACTCCACTCGAGCATTATCACGAGATGGCCACTATATTTGGGAATAGCATGGCTACAGGACAGTATGCTAAGGGAGCAAATGACCCTCTGGCTACAAATGTGATAGAATTAGAAGAAGACGCTCCGGTCAATGAACATGTGAGTGCGGAAGAGGTGACGGCGTTAGGGTATGGTGGAGGTGACTCATCAGCAAGTAAACCATCAAAGAAGAGGGCTAAAACATCCACTGATGATGACTTGCTAGCTTTCATGACCACTGGTATTGATAGACTTGCTCAAGCTATTGAGAAGTCCTCTAGTTCAGATACTGATGTTCCAGATGATCTTTGGGACAATATGATGGATCTACCTGGGTTTGATGAAGCACAGATAGCCCACTACTATGCTTATTTGTGTGAGAATGTTGCACTTGCCCGAGCATTCAACAAGCTTAGTATTTCAAACAAATTGGTGTGGGTAGCTAGATACATCACAAAGGAAAACCTCTAAGGTAATCCAACCCTTTTTTACATTGCATTGTTTGGATTTGAAATCTGAAAGTATATTTCTTGCTCAACTCTTTAATGCTTATTTGTGTTAATCATTTGCTTGTCACTTTGTATTGTAGGTTTTTAGGTCTTGCATTCTGTGCTTGTTGATCTCCAAGGTTTCCAATGTGAAGTGATGGTGTGGCCAAGCTCATGAAAGAACTGAGGAAGTCTCTTCTAGTGATTTGTCATCATGTTGGTTTCAAATGATATGCACTATAGTCGGATGTTGCTTGAACACTTTCTATCCAAATAGTATGTTTTATCTTGTGCTAGGAATCATGCTTGTGGAAATATGCTTATTGTGGAACCAGTAGTGATTATTATGTTGGGTTTGAACTATTATGATTGAGAATATTTGCAATGAACTCTTAAATTTGGAACACATATATTTTACACCCCCGTTGTTCATTATATACAGTAATTGGAAAATTTTCTGTGCTGTTGCGATGCTTGTGCTGTTAGCCTGTTAGGCTGTACAAAATTTAGCCGTTCCCTTTGTTTCTAAGACGTATATAGGTCCAAGGAGGTGTCAGATATGATGCGGGATGTGCAGAATCGAATTGTCAAGAACCTACGACATGACTGATCACTCCCTTATCTGTTTTTCAGGCAGGTCATTGATCGTTTTGTGGTTTACGAGCCTTATACCATTTTATTTTTTGTAAGCAATCCGTGTGGAAAAATCTGACAGTAAGAAAAATCAATGCTGTTGATGAGCAAGGTCCTAGAAGCTATTTGATGATAACAAGAGTCAACGGGGAAAAAACGGTGGGATTTTTTGCATACTTTACTGGTATTGGAAGAGTACCAAATGGTTTTGTATTGCTATTTGCGTGGTTATCCAGAGTCAAGGGGAGTGATTAGCTAGGTACTGTTTGATATATGCCTTGCCTCAACCAAACACTATCTCGTACCATCCCGTACCATCCCATTCAAGGAACCAAACAAAAACTTGTACCATCCCATTCAGACAACCAAACACCTTCCCTGAACCATCTCATCCAGGATCATCCAGGATCATCCCATCCATCCTGTACCATCCCGTTCCGTTCACCCTCATACCTCCAACCAAACGCACCCTAAGGGTGCGTTTGGCTGGGTGAACGAGGAGGAAACTGTACGGAATGGTTCATGATAGAATCTGATACATGTGTTTGGTTGAGTGTATGGAACCAACTCGTACGGGATAGAGCAGTACAGATTTCAGGGATATTCTTCAAATATATTGTACCATCATGTACCTCCAAATTGGCTAACTATCATGTACCACTAATGAAAAAGGTTACCATACCAACCTCATTCCTCCAACCAAACATCATCTCGTACCATCCCGTACCATTCCATCCAAATAACCAAACAAAATCTTGTATCATTCCATTTAGGTAACCAAACACCCTCTCTGTACCATCTCATCCAAGATCATATCATTCATCATGTACCATCACATCTCATTCATCCTCATTCACCCAACCAAACGCACCTTAAGATTCATAGTCCAACCATATCTCAACACCTTTCTCTAAATTGGCTGCTATTTTCTGACGTGCATAATTTGGAGTGGAGTTGTGAATCTTACAGAAGACGGGGTTGTCTATATTAATTTCACATGTGACTGAAATCTTATAGAAGATGCCACCCTAAGTTTTTAAAAAACAAGTATTTTTAAACCACTTTTGAAAGTTTTTAATCAATTTTTTTCAAGCTGAAAGTTTGTTGAATAGAAACTTCCAAACCAAAAGTGTTTGAATTAAATGTTTTTGGAGTTGAAACTTTTTTATTTTAGTTTTTTCGAGTTGAAACATTCTGATTTGAATTTTTTGAGTTGAAAATTTCTTAGTCGAATTTTAAATCAAGACTTTCGAGCCAAAAAAAAATTGAATAAAAAATTTTTGAAACAAAAAAATTTTGTATAAAAAATTTTCAGAGTTGAAACTTTATAATTAGAATTTTAGGCAGGGTTAACCAAACCGTTTTTTAATTGAAAATTGAGGTTCCGATTGTACCGGTTTACCGTGAAAATCAAACAAAAATCGTTAAAAACTAAAGAGTTTTGAAACCAAGCGTTTGAAAAAAAAAATCAAAAAAAATTAAAAAAAATGAAAATCGATCGGTTTTCTAGAAAAACTGATCAGCGAATTGAACCTTTTTGGATAGCCAATTTTTTGAGCGAACTTCACTGATTTTCGACTGGTTTACATCGCATAATTTTTTTAATTTTTTTAAATTTTTATTTTTTTAATTGAATCGGTTTATCGACCGATTTAGAGTTTCAAATCGAGTTGATACTGTCGATTTTTGAGAAAATCCATCGATTCGTCGATTTTGCTGATTCCGCGTAGTACTAGGAGTTGGCAACCAGAATCCCAGTTAAACTCATATTGAGGTGGACCCTATATGTCAGTTCGCACCAAAGCTGACCCTTTCTGGGCCAAATTCAGATGCCTACCCATTGTGTAACAGAACTGGAGAACAGAGAATACTTATGTTATGGTGAACGTTAGCTGCAAATCTGTAGGCGACAATTGACGTAATCGTGGGTTCGATTTACGCAGCCACCGCCGGGGACCCTACCCGCCAGCCACAGCTCCTTCTCTCCGACGTTTTCACCGGAATAAAGTCGGTGGTGGAGCCGTTGATTCTCTATGAGTAACTTTATATTTCTTTAATTTCTTTATGTTTTTCTTCTATAATAATTTCCTGGTTTTGTTCTTCTTCGATGAGTTCTTAGCTAGATTTTATTTAGCTACAATGGATTTCATCGGACTAATGGTGACACTTACACTGGGAATCGGCACCAGGTCAAGAAAGGTGCAAATAAATCATCTTTGATTTTCTTCAAACAAACAATACCATTACCAAGGCGTGGGTCCTACACATCAATGGAGATAATCAACAATATACTTCCCACTGCCGTACTTGTCGGTAACATCATTGCAAGGTAGGGGGTCGATGGCAAAAAAGATAAAGAAGTTCAACACGTTCCAATTCCAATCCCAAGAACTTGATGATGACATGTTTGTTCGTATACAATCTTCTATGTAAAAACTGGTACTTGTGTACGTTAATCGTTGAGTTATTAGTATAAATCAGATTTTCCTAAAGAAATGAGCTGCAAATCTGGGAGATTGTTCCGGAACATTCGCTCAGTGAACTACTGACTAGACGAACAAAAATGCAAGTAATGGTGGAGATGAAACCACACAAAACGGGATATGCTGGACATTCCCCCTATACCCAAAACTACAGAGTACAGATTACCCCCACCCCCAGAGAGAGCGAATCATAAGAGTGGCTGACCAGTGACCACCGACTTCAGTAGAGGTCAATTTATGCCAAAATTAACTGCAATAAGTTCCAACAGGTCGCAAAACCACAGATAATGAAACTTAAGTGAGGCTTGATCTGAAAATGAACCAAAAAACTTAACCGCAGCTGCTATCAGCCTTCAACCATATCCTGGCAATCAACAAAATAAGCTGAGAAGAGATCCAAAATTTCGAAAGGTGTGCATGACATATCTCGTCTTATTTGCAACAAAATGAAAAATGAACAACAGAACAAGTGACCAATGCAAGATTATGTGAGGATAAAAGTGAAGGAGCTTAACACAGGAGGGTATATATTAATTCCGAAAAGGAAAATAGTTAAATATTCTATCACCTAAAGATATTAAATCATGCTTCAGCGTCGCAGACCTGACCAAAATGTTATTTGCATCAACTAGGCAGTAGCCAGTAACTAAACCATGGCCAGTCTCCAGTATCATATCAACCCAACTACTAAACTACCAAGTGCAGTTGTTCAGAGACAAACAGACAACAATATTCATGCACAAAATCATCTAGATAAACACAGAATTGGTATTATAGATCAAAACAAAACCTTACTAAACTACCTCTGTGTATGCTTCTTCCTTCCCTCCATTTGCACAGGAGCTAACTGAAAGAATACACATTCACACCAAGTCGATTCATTACAACTTACAAGACAGGCGTGACTCTTCTGCAGCTTCCTCTCCAATCCACCAAATAGTACATCTTCTTCTTTTGCTAGGCAAGCAGTAGTGCAATTTTCATCCTAAGCTGGACAGTGCCGAACAAGCAATCCAGTATCAACCATAAACCTCAGGTCAAGTGCTCTTCAACCCAGTCGAACATCTCGTCAGCGTGCAAGCTTGTCATCTCATGGTACCCATAGGCAAGATTCAGCTCCTCCTGGATGTGCTCAGCCCACCGGGACACCTCCTCCCAGAACCCCGTCTTCACCACTGCATCCTTCCATGGCGTTTCCCGGCCATCCTTCCTCATGTAACCATTCGCATCGACGAACCCTTCCTCCCTGAACACCTTCCAAATCCTTTCCGACAACCCGGGGTCCAGCCCTGGTATCCTATCGGACAGCAGCGTCGGCGTTAAGCTGAGCTCCAGGCTCCGGAGCTCCCTAACCTCAACGCCATTTGTCCTCAGCATCTTCATATTCCTCTCCACCAATGCCGCCCTCATCTCGTCCTTCGGCATGTGGAGGAACATCGCCGGCGGGTAGCCTACCGGCGCAATCGACGGCCCGAATGCGCCCTCGGCGATCATAATCACGACGGCGGTGAGGCTCATCTCGGCCGCGAGGCGGGACACGAAGTACCCGCCGGACGACGCGCCGAGGGCGGCCACCGGCAGGCCTCCGAGGCCGTTATTGGCGGTCCAAGACTGGATCACACGCTTGGCGGCGCTCACCTCCTGCCCCTGCGACCAGCACTTCCCGGCGCTCGCCACGGCCAGCACCGCGAACCGCCCCCGAAGCGCGCGGGCAGTGATGGCGACGTCCTCCGGCAGGCCGACGCAACCCGTGCAGCGCGCGGACTGCGGCCAGAAGTTCTCCGGGCGGCAGTGGCATCCGTGGGCGACGAAGAGGACCGCCCTGGCCGGCTCCGCGGGGAGCTCCCAGATAGCGCGCGCGCCATCTACGGACCCCACCGTCGGGAAGGAGAGGGCCGGCGCCGCGCTACGGGATCCACTTGAGCGGCCAGTGGCGGTGGTGATTTGGGACGGTGGGCTGGTGCCGGAGTAGAGGAGTATGCCGGCGGCGACGAGTAGGAGGAGAGCCAGCGACGCGAGGGGTGTGGCCAGACTCAGAGCTAGTCGCTTCGGAGCGTGAGGTAGTGGAGACGGCCGTCGAATCGTGCCACTCATCTGCTTCGCCGAGCGCCTGCTTCTCTGGAGCTGGGACGAGGAGTCGGGCACGAGCGGCATGAGAGAGATCTCGCCGCCGGGGAAGAGAGAGAAGAGTCGGCTTGGTTGACATCTTCGACGCCTGCAGGATGGAGGAAAACGGCAGAAGTGATTGATGGGCTGAAAGCCCGAAAGGCTGTTGCATAGGCTAAACCATCCGTTCCCGCAAGGCCTTCATTGATCAGGGCTGGCATTCTCGGCCTACGAGTTTTATACGGAGCGCTCGATCTGGGCCAATCATTCGGACTCTAGTGCTGTGGCCTTCAACTTTATGCCCGGGCGTACGTTGTAACTGCGATTTCAGCCTTGTTTCGGCCATTTTTGTTGTGATGTGGCGTGATACGAAGTGCTTAACAAAGCTTCGGTTGCTACACTATGGGCCTGTTTGGCAACAAAGTATTTTTATAATTTCTACGTAAAATCATGGTTTTAAAGAATACCATAGTAGTTTTAGTCATAAGGTGTTTGGAAACAACCAAAAAAACTCTGTTTTAAAAACCATGGTATTGCCAATACCATAGTATTTTTGGAGTATTAAAAAGTCCACTCATAATGGAGTTTTGAGCTTTTGGCATCACTTCATCATGCAAAAAGACTTTGCTTCCAAACAGTTTCTATACCATGGTTTTGTAATACCATGGTATTTATGTCAAAACAATTTCCATACCATGGTTTTGTAATACTATAGTATTGAAAAACTTTACTTCCAAATAGGGCCTATACTGTAACTGGCTTAGCTTCTCCCAAGCGATGCTGGGACAAAAGCTAGCCAAAGTCTACTTTTTGGAGAAGGTAGGGCAGAATGGTCAGATATGACGCAACATAAGTACGCTTTATCCGGCCAGCCCATGGATTACCGGAGTAGGAACTACTAATCAGCACACTGTCTTGTCCACTTAACCAGCTGCTGCATAGGAGCATTCTAAACCTATTTTAAACAAGCACTCCACTTCTTTGTCTCTGGAGTGCCCGCCTTGTCCGGAATTTCACTATCACGGATGTTTCGTCATCTTTGAAAGAGAGACCATGGCGGCTATACACAAGCATACTTTAGAGAACCACTCATAGAAGTGGGTCTGCGAACTTGTACGCCGCATATATATCTGAGAGCAACATTTTTTCTTTGGCAAACCGAGAACAACAAATTGGCTACAAATTTTTTAATTAAAAAAAAAACGTTGGCGCCCCCAGTTTCGTCATAAACCAGCTGAAATGACATGCAGCTCTCTCTTAGTAGTAATATCTTAGAGACACGTTTACACAGTACAAACCACATGATGGATATGGAATCAGCCCAAAGTCGCATATGAAGGAATAGAGGTAGGCCCCATAAGCTCAAAATAAAAATTTGATCATGTAAACCAAAAAGCTAAGCAAGTAAGACAATATGGATCATTATCAGTAGACACGCAGTACAACGAAAGAAGAGTTGAAGTAGCTCGATTCAAAGTAGCACGCATCTTCGAACAATGGTCGATAGTCCTTAAGCGGAACATTCTCCAGCGATGGTCAAACAACATGAACTATCGTCTCGATCAGCGTCTAGTAGCAGCAACGTCTCTACCGAAGTCAACACGTTCGGGGAAGGAACGTCGTGCGCCGGTGTGCTAGCACCAGCACGCACGACAGGGCCTGAGCAGTGACGGCTAGATTTTGGTGGTACAACGGTTGGAACCCTTTAGCCTTCACGTGCTTCCTTTAAATAACCCCTCGGTGGAACCCTACGTTAGTGGCTAACCAAGGTGCAAAGTCTACTTGGCCCATTAGCGGCAAATACAATCCGAATCAATGTATTTCAACCCGTTAAGTGAGCGACCCTGTAGATCCATGCATATTTGGTCATAGCCCAAAAACTCATTTTCGACTCATAAGTCAGCAGCGGCCCCTAGCAGGGCATATCGACTTGTAAATATATACAAAGATCATATCGAACGAATCTATATAGTGTTCATGTACCGGTCCCTTTGCCTCATGATACCAGATCAAAATCAAGGCGAGAAACGTGCCATCCTATGATAAATTGATCATTCACTCGTTCTATGGTAAATTACTCAATTGCAATTGACTTCTTAATCATATTCGATATGGTCATGCACTTCCTTAATCCAATTACATTGTGCCCAAAGATATCTCTCACATTACATAGGAGAGACAAATTTCATCTTGATCGCTCACATTCCTCCGCATGTTTCATAGTAAACCGAAAAGCTATCTCTATGACTACCTAGTTACGGAGTAGCATTTAGCAATCCATAAGTACACTATTACA
This sequence comes from Rhipidocladum racemiflorum, assembly GCA_036346355.1. Lineage (NCBI taxonomy): Eukaryota > Viridiplantae > Streptophyta > Magnoliopsida > Poales > Poaceae > Rhipidocladum > Rhipidocladum racemiflorum. Next base: position 29,934,686 of record CM070570.1, on the reverse strand, counting down.
CACGTGAAAAAATCATGACGATCTCAAGTCTAAGGATCCTACATACAATATATATAGGACCAACTGATGGCAATTAAGAATGTAACAATTTTCATAGTGTCTTATGGTGGGTCACTCCAACATCATGCATGTTCTCCAACATGTGTCTAAACTATTGATTTGATACCCCTATATCATGATCCGTGAAATATAATCATTAATCAATACATGTGCTGACTTTTAAATCACAATTATCCCACATGATGATATAATATCAGGAATAATTTAGAATAATATCAAAACATAAATAAGGAGTTTCACGAACAAGTCACATCCTTTTTTATCGATACAAATGATATTTATTTAAAGGATAAAATAACCATATTATTCTATAAACATAGACGCAAAACGACTATTTTCATAATTGCCTCGAAAACGTATCATTAACAGTATAGTCATAGCATATGTATATAGTTTAAGAGTACATTTATATACACCAGTCCATACGCGCGTAGACACCTATCATATAGTAATCGATTACACCGCCGCCACCGGCGAGAGTCCGGCCTCTTGTGGGCTCCTGTGATTACCTTGGCACAATCAGCATGACGTCGACCGGATAATAGCGATCCTTTTTCTTGTTTTAGGTACACGTATATATACACTACACTTGAGCCTTATCTTGTGATCAAGTACGTACGCAAACTTTCACCATGTAATGCGCTCCACAGTTAATTGGCTAGATGTACGTACCTTACAGTCCGAGCTATAGCTAGCACGTAATGAAGTACTCCATACAACAAATTACTCTACTTACGACTACGTTATTGTTCCTAGCTAGCTAGTACTACGTATTAATCGGACGAATTTTTTTTTTCAACTCTGCCTTGTACTATCAGTACTTGTCGGAGCTTCCGATGAATCCGGTCATGTGGAGCACGGCGTTGCGGACGGCGCGGAGGTCGCGGCCCTTGAGCGTGCGCCCGTGCCCCACGCATACCGAGGCGGCGGCCACCCTCTCCTCCGAGAACCGCCTCGCCGCGAGAACGTGCGGCGGCACGATTGCATCGGGCGCCGCACCGGTCGCCAAGTCTGTTCTCATGTCGTCGTGACCGTCGCAGCAGCTGAGCGCCAACGAGGCGCGCCGGCTCTTCGGGCGCGCCTCCGTCGTCACGGGGATGCGCACGGGCGCCGACAGCTGCGCTGGGTGCCGGCCGGCGGACGAGTGGGGTTGCCTGCAGGCGTGGTGGTCGTTGTGGTGGTGGCGGTCCGGCCATAGGACGTCGGCTTCCTGAAATTCTTCCATTGTGGCCACACGCCCACAGCCTGCAGACTGCAGTGCTCGATCGTTCGCGTGTGCTCGGGAGGGCAGTGGGAAGGGGCTAGAAGCGAAAACTTGTCATGACTGGTCCCATGGCCGATATTTCTTTCCCGAAAATAGACGTTAGGTTACTGACGTGTGGGATCACGTACTGAGAAGACCCACACGTCAGTGACTCACGGCTAAAAACTCGACCTCGACGTTAGAGAAACCGGATCCCCCAGTCCATAGTAAAAAAGTAATCAGAGTGGCATCAAAGAGCACAGTATGTGAACCCTGAGGCAGTAGAGGTATCGCGGTATCGGTATCCGTGCACGGTAGCAAGCTGCCACGGTACCTGAGCATAATACCCTTCTATTGTGGTACCTGTCCGGTTGGTGCCTTGGTGGAGCCTGCGCTCTCCACGTGCGCTTAACTGTTGCCGCTGCTGGTATTCTTGCCCGCTCGGTGAGGTCGGCTTTTAATTGAATTTAGAGGTAACTTGAGTGAGAATTAGGAGATTCGGTAGTTATAAAAAAGTGTAGATCCCGTGGATAGCTTCGAGAAAAGGTAAGTTTCATTTGCACGCAAGTTTTGTGATTATGTTATGGTCAGAGTTTAATTAGTTAAATAGGTATGCTTAGTTGGTGTAGATGTGTTCATTAGGGAGAAATGGTACTTGTTAGTCTTGGTAACGATGTGTTTATTGTTTAATTACTTTTGGATTAATGGTAAGACAAAGTAATTAGGGAGAAGTTAGTTGAAGACATTAGATATTTATCTTGTGATTACTGGTATGGTAGAAACAAAAATGAGATTATACATTTTAGTTTTCAGGTAGAGGCCACAACCATAATTAATACGGACAAAATATTGTAGGGACCGTAACATTATTTTATTTCTTGTTACACTACTACAGATCTAACCTTTCATACCGGTCCATCAGTACCGATTGGATTTGAACCAGATCTTGATAGTGACATCAAGACGGCTCATTGGCTCTGTGGTCAGAAGTGAGCTTTCGATCTGTTCGTGTTACTAACCGGTACTGATGCCTCGTTTCAGGAAAGTTCAAAAGGAATGCATATTCTATGTATATCAGTACGCGATGGTGGGTGGGTTGGTTAGAAGGGTGGGGCTGAAGTCACGAGGTTGCGGGTTCGAGGTCCCGCTTCTCCCGTACATCTTCGACATATTTTGAAACATTTCTAGTGCCATCAATACCGGTTGGTGGAACCGGTACTGATGCCCAATGAGCATCGATCTGATGGCCTGTCACCGCAAAAACCGTGATCGATGGTAGTTACAAACCCGATCTTGATGGCTATATCTATAGCAGTGTTAGTGACGATAATGACGTTTTAGTGGAGTGATTAAATGATTTGGTATTTGAAGAAGTTGTGCATGAAGTGAGAAAGGTAAGTTAATTCCTACATGCAAGCTAAGTAATTAATTTTGATTAGGGCTTAATTTGTGCTTACCTTCGCTTGTTCCATTCTCGCTCAAACTGAATCTTACAAAATATTAATCATAAGCCCAGTATGTCTTATATAACATAAAAAAAACTTAGTGTGAAACATATGTGATGAACGAACATTACAATTATCCGAGAACAACGAAGATATATACTCAAACGAATCAAACATAAAAATTAGGGAAAAAAAATCATGACCCTCAACTCGTCAAAACTTCGAATTACATGAAACAATGAATTACCTGTGTTAATTATAAAAAAATTAATATCCAATTTCGAATGTTTGTAATAATTAACTAACTAGAAAAATAAGAAAAAAAAATGAGCTAACCAAAATAGGGCAACCTGCCACGGAGCATGACCGCAGCAGCAGAGATCCCATCGTGGTTAGGAGGCTTGTCTTGTGGGTTGTTCGTGCCTGTCGTGTTTCGGTGGGCTTCCGCGATATCACAGACGTTGTGGAGTAAGAAATTAGTAAATAATATGTATTATTTATCACTATTTTAATAGTTGATGAGGAGATAACTTTTAAAATTAGAGCTGCGTATAGGCTATTTTCGGGGAGAAAAACGCGGACAAGGCCAATTATGCTCAGGCTTCGCTAGAAGCTCGCGTATGCACCCGCGGGTCGAACACGGTGCGCGCACAAATATAAAGTTTGCATATAGATTTAATTAGACCTTTCCTTTTATACCCCTATTTATTCTCTCTAACCATATGCATTTAATCATTACCACTCACATAAAGTATATATGTCTTTTATCTTCCAAGATAATTAAGTGGGGGCATCTAAGTCATTTTCTATCATATTTTTTTAAATTTTAACGCAACCTTAATCTTTATAGAAAGTTAAAATATACCTATAAAAATGAACAAAAGGGAGTAGTATTTTTGTTAGGGCTTAATTAGAGAGTAAATGCTAAGAATCTTGACGTTACAACTTGCAGTCAGGTAATCCTTTTGATGGTACGTAGTAAGGCAAAACTAACAGGTTATTTAGTCTGTCGTTATGGATTATATTGGTCCATGAAACATTTTTCAGCTGGCGTATGTAGATACGGTGTATAGAGACGGGTGTACGTGCCCGGTAATATTGATGACGTAATCATATATTTGCCGCCATGGCATATGTATGGATCCAATTCTAAACTCTTAACGGAGACGGAAGCAACTGTGCTTGGCGTGCAATTGTTCAGCAGGACGGCTCACTGTTCTAGCAGTGCGAATCACGTTATTACAAAACCGAAGAGTCACGCTAATACTAATAGTACGTACGACAATAGGCGCAGGTGGTACATATATGTGCGAATGCCTAGTTCCGCGTACTGTATAAGTAACATCTATTATATATTAAAAAGTTCATGAGAGTTGGTAAAAAAAAAGAAAAGAAATAGGCAAAAAAAAAATTCTCACAAAAAAACAAAACATCTAGCCTTTAATATGATAGACCTTAATTACAGCCACTATTGGATCTTTTCTAACAAAAAAAATAGCATATAATAGAAATTCTCATAAAAAAAACAAAACATCTAGCCTTTAATCTGATGAACCATAACTAAGTTGAACTATAGTAACCACTAGATATTATTATTTAAAGAAAAATATCTAATTATCTATCTAGCTAACGGACCCAAGTTATAACAGCTTATATTAAAATAAAGAGTTCATGCATAGTGCAATAAAACAATAATATAATTTTGTCGACGATTGGGGAGCAGGCCCCCGCCGAGCTTACTTGTTGAATGGGGGATCAACCAAAACCCCTTTCTACCGAAGGTGTAGCATCGAAGACGTGGGAGACGGTCAATTAGAACAGACAGAAACACAAGGATTTTATCCTGGTTCAGGCCTCTCATGATCGAGATAATGACCCTACTCCAGCGTAGTGTGTATTGTATATGTATTAATTTCGTCTCTCCTCTCCCTCCAATATTTGGGGGTATTTATAGTTTACAAGGGTATCGTGTCGATTCTGACCCACGCCATGCACGTTTGACCGTGCAGACATGGTCGTAAATCGAATCCTACATTTACGCCACGTCCGAAGTCATGGCGCAGCGGTCCTTCGTGGTGGCGCGATTATCGCCAGAATCAGTTAGTCGCAACCCTCCGACCACGCAGCCAGAGCTCGAGCTTGGGCCGAGCTCATTTGACTCCGACCCGAGCAAGTTCACCCGAGCAACGTGCTTGGGCATTAACCGAGCAAGGAGCTCGCACCGAACGGGCAAGGAGCTCGCACCGAACGGGGAAGCCGAGCAGCGGTGCTCGACCATCCTTGGGTCATCCTCGGGAACAACCTCCGAGGTGCCCGAGGTCGGGACGAGCTCGGCCGTCGTGGCATTATGGTAATTAGGGGAATTATCCAATCCCCGACAAATTTAGAATAAAAAAGAGAGAAATCAGCCATTTGATTTTTATATGAACTCCAAATTAACATCCATACATAACTAAAATTCAGAATAAAAATTATATAAAAATTAGCAATTGTATTTTATATGAAATCTAACCTAATAGAAATTCTCACAAAAAATAGAAACATCTAGCTCTTGATTAGGTGGTCCCTAATTATGTTTAACAAATCACAACCAATGGATGTTACCTAAAAAAATAGAGATTAGCTATAAATTCTCATAAAAATAGGACCATCCGGCCTTTGATCAGCTGATCCTAATTATGTTTAACAAAACACAGCCGATGGATGAGCATAGCCAAGTTCTATGGAGCCTTAACTACAAGTCTACAACGGTTTATGCGGTTGATTAGTGATATTTTTTACAATTGTTATCAATCTCCGTATACAACTCTCTCTCTCTCTCTCTCTCTCTCTCTCTCTCTCTCTCTCACTACAAGTCTACAACGGTTTATGCGGTTGATTAGTGATATTTTTTACAATTGTTATCAATCTCCGTATACAACTCTCTCTCTCTCTCTCATTGTATGTCTCTCTATCTCAAATAAATTAGAATCATAACTTTCCTAATTTATTCCTTCCTTCCTAATCTTTCAAAATCCCCCCCCCCCTCTCTCTCTCTCATGGCATTGGCAACAAATTGTGTTTGAAACAGACTTAAGATACATCTTCCCTATAAATTACATACAACTCTCGAGTTTTGGTTCGCTTCTATTAGCTTGACTAGTGGACCCAAGTTATAACGACTTAGATTAAAATAAAAAGTCAATGCCAAATACAATAAAAATTATTAAAATTAGGAACATAAATATCCATTTGATTTTCGTATGAACTCCAAATTAAAACCTGTACATAGCTAAAATTTTAAAATAAAAATTACCTATTGTATTTGTATATCAAATCTAACCTAAAACTAACATTCAAATTAAAATAAAAAATAACAATAATTATTAACTATTATTTAATAAAAGCTAATGATAGGTTTTTTACGATGGCTAAGAATTATATATAATATGCTAAACTTCTAAAAAAAAGTTAATATTCTAACTCTTTATTTGGTGGACCTCCATAGAATAAAAATATTAAGAGGGCGATACATCGATAGATTTTCACTCGATTATACCGTATAAACAATATGATGTGTACTAAAAGAAGTACCGATGGAAAGAGACAAGCATTGCACCACTGTAAATAAGATATGATGATATAAAATGAAAAATATTATGTTATGTTTCAATTATTTATTTATTTATTTATTTATGTTTTTTTTTTGGGGGGGGGGGGGATTTGGTCACATATGATAAGTATTGGGAAACGGAGTGAGTATATTTTTTTTCTATAAAATATGATATTAAAATATCAAAAATTGAGTTATGCAGTGATTTATTATCTAAAAAGTAAAATTACATATGCATTGCTAAATCATTTGAACATGATGCATGCATAAGTGCGCCGGCCATCTTGCTAGTTTATTTGACAACTCAATAAGTACATGTTTTTACCCTGTTTCAGCTACCTGTGGTAAGATCAGAAATAATTGCAATCTGAATGAACATTTTCCTCTCGGCAAAGTCGAAAATAGCTGGATGTTGTGTCGGTAAGACACTAGACTAAGGCTTTTTTTAGACCAAGACACTATACTTAGCCCGATATGATGCACAAATACACACACACACAACCTCATTCAGTCTAGATGAAAGCCAGTACTAATTAAGTTAGCGAAGTTTTACTCCATGTTTACCAAACACAGTGGATTCAGAAGTGTGATTTTACGCTAAGTAACCGGCAATCGACGGCTGAGAGTAACGTACGTAGGCTCCGGACTTCCAGTGTCAGGGTCTCGCGATCGAGAAAGTCAGGTACAGATTCTTCTCCATGTGTCCAGCGTGGATTAATTCTAGATTCCACGAAGAGCCACTCCGGATTATTTATCTAGGGAGAAAAGACAGCAAAAATGGTCCTGGCGTCTACAAATTAAACTGTCATAGAGAGAGAAAAAAAAAAGACGAATTGCTGTTTTGGAGATGTTTGCTTGAAGCGGCTGTGCTTGTGAGCTGCTGCACGAACTAAGCTGTGCTTGATATTCCCAGTACCCGCATGGGAAACCCCGAGGAAGGCAACAATACAGCTTTTGGTTTTGGCCAAATGTCGTATTCGTTCTTTAATCTTTCTGCATTTAGATGAAGTTACATCGATTCCCTCAAAATGGGGAGCAAAACCAAAAGAAGGTACATCTATCCAAGTAGCACCTGACGTCGAAATTACAACGTCTATCCTGTTCTTTTCAATAATGAAACCAGCAGTTTTCTACCATTGGAAATCGACCAAAAGAATGTACTCATATATGCAACAAACGTCGTAATTGAAGACCTAAAACTTTCGTCCGGCAGCTTCAGATGATCCTCCAAAGCCCAGACATTTCTTCGCGGCTCTCTCCGGCCGGTAACGATTGCACAAGACCAAAGATTGATCACCGCATGCAAGAGCACCGCGACGCTAACGACGACGGCTCACCGCCGCGCGCGGCCTAGCTAGCGGCAACGTGCGGCAGCTTTCGCGGGTATGTCGATGGGAGACGACACGGCCGGCCACAGCTCCTCAAGCCTAGCGGTGGCGGCAGCAGGCTGCTGTCCGGCCCGTGCAAAATCGCCGCGCAACCAGCCGAAACCCCCTGCGCCCCAGCGCGGCTCGTCCGCCCTCACCGTGTCTGGCCACAGCACGTCCGCCTCCTGCAGCTCCTCCTCGTGATCCGCGCCGGCGCTCGCGCCGGCCGTGGACGGGGCGCCGGAGAGGAACCCCTCCGAAGGGCCGAACAACGATGCACCGCTCGACGCGGAGGCCGCCAGCTCGTACGTCTCCGAGGGCCCGAACAAGAAGAGCGCGTCCTCCTCCTGCTGCGACGGTGCCGTGTCGGGCCACAAGATGTCCGCTTCCTGGAACTCATCCATGGCTTCCAGTGCGGAGCTTCGACTGTGGCCGCGACGACGGGTCTGTCTGGCTCCCTTTATATTCTTTCGTTCATAGGAGGGCACCGCGTCGCGCGGGTTGCTCCATTGCTTGGAGTTGGAGCCCGAAGTGACCTAAGGGGCACTCTTCCTCCGGTCCTGATTTTGGAATCTTGGCGAGATAGCAACTCGTGTGAGGTTACTCTTGCTGCCTTGCAATATGAGCTTGAGCTTGCCTAAATTGCGTCGATGCTACCGTTCGATCAGAAATCAAACTGTGTCTGACTGTTTCTCTAAATGCAAAGGACTTGCCGTACTCAATATTATTATGTATCAATTAAGATTGGTGTTTGTTGGAACAGGACACCCAGAAATCTTCGGATAATTTTCTTTTCTTTTTTATTTCTCGCTTATTGGTTTGCTTCTTGCTTACAAAACTCATAACTACCCCTATATTTATACCCAAACTACAGCCCTAAGAAACGGAATAGGATTCAACAATCCTAATAGGAAAAGGACACTTTCCTTGTAGTATTCGGACTCCTCTCTTATTTACAAGATTAATTCTAACAATGACCAATCAAAATCACATAAACACAATAATAGAACAAAGACACCATGTAGATCAACAGCTCTCTCCGATCTCTATTGATATTTTTGTGTGTTTGCAATGTGTTCCTATGTCTTCACTTACATATAGGAGAGGAGATTTTTTTCTTTACAGGAGAAGAAAGCTAGATTCTAAATTAATCTACGTTCTAACTATAGAAACATGCTACGAGTATGTTTAGGAAAACGTCCACGTATACATGTAATATATAATATTTTATAACAAATATTTTATGAATTGGATACTCGAGGGGAACTTAGATGTGGTAGTAGACTATTTCTACGTGGCATAAAAGAGGGTTGCAAGTATTAATATCGTTGGATTCTTGGGTCAAGAATTTGATTAATTTGCTCGGGTTGGATGAGAGACAAACTAATATTAACTATCCTCGCGTCCAAGCCCCCCGTCTTTCCCGTATAAGCCGCCGTCTTTCCCGTATATTTGCGTAAGGGTCCCTGTAGTCCAGCCCGTCAATCCGGCTGTCCACGCCACACATGCCTGCTCCGTGTCGCCGCTTGTTCTACGCATGCCCCGCGATGGCCGATAGAGGTCCGTGGGATCCGGTCCAGGCTCGCGTCCCCCGCCCGTCGCGTCCTCCGCCCTTCTCGATCCGGTCCGGACTCGCGTCCCCCCGCCCGTTGCGTCCTCCGCCCCTCCTCCTCGCATCCTCCACCCTCCTCGCGTCCTCCGCCCGCCGCGTCCTCCGCCCGCCGCGTCCTCCGCTCCTCTGATGGCTGATAAAGGGCCGTGAAATCCGGCGTTGAGGACCGTCGGATCCCCCCTGTCTTCGCCAGCCTCCTCGCGTCCTCTGCCCATCACTCCACCGAGATGGGGGTCCTCGAGACTACGCTCGGGGGCCTCAACGGAGGCGCCGCCGCTCACCTCGGGTTCTTCTTTGCTGTGACAGTGATGGCTCGTCCGCCGCCCCCAGCCACCTCTCCCACGCCTTCGCCATTCCCCACGACTCCAGCGCCGTCCTCCCCAGCCGACGGCTCCCCAACGCCGTCGCTTGTTTCATCCACCACCACCCGACCAACAGATGAGCGCCTACTGCCGACTGCCAGGTGGTCCGGTCGTTGATTCCCCGTCCCCGCATCACCCTCGCCCTGCGTAGCTCCTCCCGCGGCGCAGGGTGCCACCTGGGGCACCTCCCCCCGCAAGATCTACTCATTCGGCACCATCAAGGAGTTCTGGTGGTACGAAACTACGAATCCCTCCTCCTCATAATACCCTTACCCATGTCTGGTGTAACCTGCTTTTCTTGTTTCGATGCAACTATTGTTGTATTGGAATGCCTATTTTCTATGGCGAGGCAGCTTAGTTGTGATCTCAGATAGTTGCGGCTTTGCTTGCATAGACTCATGCAACTGTCTTCTCATAGAACTTTTGGTCCAGCTGTTTCCTTCCTGCGTTGATTTCGCTGTACAGTTTGAGATTGCTAGGGTTTGGTTCAGGATATGGTTTGACATTGTAAGTATTTGATCTAGGATGTGATTTTAGGCTGACGATTCGGTTTTGGATAAGATGTGGTGCTTGGTTCTAGATGTTTGATATATGCAGAGGTTGCTCGATTGTGTGATGTGGTTATGCGTATGATTTGAACCCTAAGAGATTGAAGGATGATTTCGTAGTCTTATTATGATATTTATGGTAACCACGTCTGATGCTGTAATATGTGAACAATTATCATGCGCAGTGTGCATTTGATGAGTAGCCTTAAGATGGAGGATAGACGAGGGGATGCATTCATTTGCCATCTGCCTCAGTAGCCAGTAGAGCACCAAGGATGGAATTTCAAGTTATTGAATATCTGTTGTGGGAGCTAGGATGCATAGTAAATCTCTTGAAGTTTATGTTAGTAACATCTGCTCCGTCCCTTGTGTCCTCTACTCACCCCTATTGATGTTGTATTGATGGTGAATATGAAATTTTGGTTTTGTTTGTATTGCTAACAGTTACTACGAATGGTGACTACTGAGATGAATTCTTTTGGGGGCGCCATGGGATATTTTATCTTGCTGCTGTAGTTTCCGGCTTATGCGTTCCATGGGAAAGCATGGTAGGCTATATTCTTCAAATCATGTCATTATGTTTCCATCATAGTCAAACAAACCAATCAATTTCATACTGATACCAGACTAACTTTAACCTTACACACATATTTAAAGTTTTTTCTGAATGTGATACACTGACCAGCTTCCAGGAATGCCCTTCTTTTTTAGTATAAAAGGTGCCGTACTTTCCCACTTAATAAGTGCGAAGTTTCTTTCTTTTGTGTTTTTTAACAAGCTGTTCAAGAAAATCTGGATACTCTTTCTGTGAGTGGTATGATTTTGTTGTGTTGATTCATGTTTTGCACTGATATGCTAAATTCCTCCACTTGTGCTTTGTAGAACTCACTGCAACTACAACATAAGATGTCCTCGAGATTTTTTATTTGAACTGATTTCTCAGCATAGAGCACACCACTAGGCTAAGTCCTAGATACACTTTCATTATTTCTTGCTGTTGATGCAGGCAGAAAATGAAAAGCCGGTTGATGAAAGCAGAGAAGAAGAAAGCTCTTATGAAGAAGAAAAGGTAGGAAGTCCAATATCCTTGTCAACAGGATTGCGGAGGAGATCGACGTAAGTTAAATTTGGTCCCTTTTTATTTGTTCTTTTTTTTGTTACAACTAATGAACTAACAGATGTAATCAAATAGATTTCATGTGGAGGTTGGACCACACAGTCATGAGAGAAAATAAAGAGATATTGGAGCACCTATTAGATTGGATGCAGAACTCAGACCCACATTGAGAAGCATAGATATGTATTATTATTTTTACAAAGTTTGTTTTCCCTATCTCAGAGGTATGAATACTTTCTTTCAGAATTACATTTCTCCTATCAAAAAAATCTTACGTTGTTTTCCATTTTATTAGTCACAAGTCACAATTGTCTTCTTTGTTTATATCGTGTAGATTGGTTCAGCATCTGCAATCAGAGTGTTTCGCTAGTTCGTTATGAATGTGTTACAAGGTTTTGAAAATTTGAGAAGATGATGATGGATGGTTTGACGTTTTCATGTTTTGTCAATTATTATTCTCATTAATACTTCGGAATAATTATATATATTTAGAGCTGAAGGAGATCTATGTATGTGAAACTTATATCGTTGCTATAATGTTCAGTTAATGCTTGGTTCAGGTTTTTGTGTGCGAGTTCATATAGCAGCTGAGAGTTCATGTTATCAAAATTATTAAATGATGGAATTTAAGGTCTGATCTATCATATATGTGGTATGTGCTATTTTAGATCAGATTGTGATTTTGATGGTGCACTAATAGTGCAGATGAATGCACCCTTTCAGCCTATTGAATTGATAGTCCATTCAATAGCACTTCCCTTCTATAATTAGAGGTTTCATAATAAAAAAAAGACCGATTAGTTCAGAGGTAAGCGTTTCATGTGTAAGCAGATAATTCTCATTCTTTTATTTCATTTTTTTCTTCTCTATCTCCTCTCTACTCCTTTGCAGCGGCCAATCAAAACTCCAATGTCTACCATAGGCCATCCTGCCACTCTGCTGTGTTACAGCTGCTGGTTGATAGTTGCCGTCTCTGGTCCATGCATTACTCACCAGGTTTGCCCACTGCATTATCTCATGAAATTTTGATTTCAGCTATCGATATCTATGTTTAAATCCACAAGATCGCTTGGTCTGCTCAGTATATTCTTTTGCTACTTTCATGCTCTAGAATTTTAGCAAGCCTTTGTTCCACTAACCACCTAACAACTATATCTTTACCCTTTTTTATATGAATCCAAGATGCACACTCTACGATTAAACAAGAATATCGATGGAGTCACAGGCTATCTCACAAACAAGGATGCTGAAGGAATTTCTACGTTGTTGAGGTGGATTTATGGATGAAATTTTCACGTGTAAGCAGATAATTCTCATCCTTTTATTTCATTTTCTTCTTCTCTATCTCCTCTCTACTCCTTTGCAACGGCCAATCAAAACTCCACTGTCGAGGGCGTTGGTGCTGTGTTCTTGCATAATCGAGGGAATATGGAGTGCGGTGGACTTTCAATTTCTAGACCGCATCAGCCTCAATGCATCCAAGTTCCTACTCCACATTAGATGCCTCAGCAACGTGGAAATGGAAAAAAAACACACATTCTAATTGCCTATTCTTACTCACCATATGTTGCTCAATGTGGAAATGGAATATGTCATTGATGTCCAGCTCAAAGCTAGAAGGAAGGCCGTTAAGTTGCCGGCTTTCTGACAAGGTATGTTTCTAAAAGAAATGTAAATACAAGTCAGCATAGTAATTTGACCTTTTCTGACATTTAGCATCCCACTGAAGGCAAACGATCAGCCTCATCAATGGTTTGAGGATGATGATGCATTGGAACAAGCTCTGTGTGGAGAGTACATTCTTGTCCTTTGGCTTCATCTTGAGTTAGATTTGTACTGTATACTCCTACTTTAATTTCAGTGCCTTTGACAAAAGCACTTATTGGAGTAACACTATTCACAGGTGGTACCTCTTTCCTACAAGTGCCGAAAACAATTTTGCCTTGCAACCCATTTGTTTAATCAAGGATGAACAGAGGTCACCCTCTATTGGGTAGGTATAAGTAACAAAACAATTTTCGTTCTTAATAGCACTTTTTTCTTTAAGGATTTGCGAAATAAACAAATGTATGTTCTTTTGCAGAGGCCGATCAAATCCCAGTGATTCTGCTTCCCTGACATTGCCCTTCCCACAGGTTGTTAAGCAAAATGTTGACATTAATTTTTAGAGGGACTTTTTTCATACCTGGAATTGTATTACGTGCAATTTCTACATGGCTGCATCCAACAGTATGTTAGCTTTTGTATTACTAATACTCGATAAACGATTTATCTTTTTGTCGATAAGCATGTTAACTTTTCTTCGATTTGTTGAATGTCCTTGCAGATATCAGAAACCCATGCTGTTATCACAAGCAAGGATAAGGCCTTCTGTTTGACTGATCTTGGAAGCGAACATGGTACCTGCATTACCGAGTAAGTCCTAAAAGCTGCATGGGTGATTTTACACTCACGCTCCTGAATTTGAATAATAACATGTTACTCACTCAACTTCATGTGACTATCCAGCAATGAGGGTAGGCGTTACTGCGTACCTCCAAATTTCCCGGTTCGTTTCCACCCATCTGATGTCATTGAGTTTGGTTCAGATAAGAAGGTTGCCAACATTACTGTTGTCACTGTCTAAACCTTGATGTTTGGTTCTTTTTCTTCACAACCTTTATGTGGCCAATGATTCAACTGATGACACTATTTGTTGCAAAATGCCGACTTCTGACAAATCTGCACAAACTCGCATGCCATGTTTCGGGTGAAGGTGCTGCACAAGCTCCCATATGAATCTGCAAGAAGACGGCAGCAAATCCTGCAGGCAGTATGAGTGGAAACATCTCACTTGATTAGGCTATTTAGTTTGGTTAGATTGTTCTAATTGTTGTTCCTTGATTTCACGATGTGTTTGAGGTGGAAAACTAGCTCCAACAGGTCATCGGCTTTGTAACGTAGTTCTTATTGTTTTCCCCTTTTGCTTAATATCATATTCAAATATGAGCCACATTACTTTTGAGATGTATTAATGTTGGCTCAATTATTTATTTTTTGTTAATCATTTCTATTGTGTGCGATTCCTAAACTATTTTTGCTCAATTTTTACCAACCAAACGATATTATGATCGGCGCAGCGAAGCGTGCATATCTACCTAGTGACACCTGACAAAAGGTAAAAGCCCCTGACAGTATGCCAGCCAAATCGTCTCATTTCAATGCGTAAGCATAACCAAGCTGGCCCAATTCAGGAAGAAGCAGTGAGAATGTGGTCGGGAAGCTTGACACACCAAGTTATCCTAACTATGAGTCTACCATCGCCCTGAGATGGATATAAGACACGTAAACGCGGCGGCACGCCGCGTAAGGAATATGTATAGTTAATTTAGTAACGATGTGTGAAATCATGTGCTGAAAAATTGGCTTTGAACTGAAAAATTAACTTAGATTTGAATTTGCAAAATGTGTTTGTTCATGTGTTTTGACAATTTGACAAGAAACAGTAAGTTACGCATTAGCACCGGACAAAGTTCTCAAGAAACAGTAAGTTTCCCATCTGCGACGGACAGTGTTTTTGGGTCTGTTGTGAACATGTTTTTGAGCCCATGACCGAAGTCATTTTCACATGTACAACGGACAGTTTTTCTTGGTCCGTTGTGAACAAGCTTTTTCGGTTTGGATAATTTCTTGGAACCAAGATTTTCACATGTACAACGGACTAATTCTTTTTGTCCGTCGTGAATGGACTTTTTCTAGGGTTTTACTTTTGTGAAACCGGCGTGGCGTTCTTGCGCCGGACAAGCTTCTGGGTCCGTTGTGAACTTGTTTTGAGCTCATGACCGAAGCCATTTTTGCATGTACAACGGACCAACTTTGTTTGTCCGTTGTGAACGTGTTTTTCCGCGTTTGGTTGGCTTCTTGGAACAGAAACTTTTCCTTTTACAACGGACCAACTTTGTTTGTCCGTCGTGAATGCGTTTCGCTCAATTAGGGTTTTGAGCGATTTGGATTTGAATTTTGAATGTGAATTTGAAATTTGTAATGATTTCATGATGCTTCTTTTGAAGTGGACTTTATGCAATACTCATGTGAGTAGTTGCATGGATTGACATTGAGTCAAGTCGTGGACTTGTGCTCGGATTTGTTTGTGGTTTGTTCATGTGCAGTATTGCTCGAAGACGAATGTGGTCGATGACGGGACCGGAACTAGGTTCATGGAGGAACTGAGGTTCGGGACTAGGTTCAGGAGGAACCGAGGTCTTGAGTGGTCAAGGATGTCATGCGGGACGTTCGGGCTAAGAGAATGGTGCACATGAAGAATGGTTAGTCACGTGAGAATGGCAGGAGGTCATTCGCGTGCAAAGTGTTAGTCACGTGAGTATGGCGGTGGCCATACGGCGTGCAAAGTGTTAGTCACGTGAGTATGGTAGGGTTGCCATACGCGTGCAAGAGTTGTACTCGGCCTGGTTGGGCCAAGTAGAGTTGAGTTGGATCACGGATTCCTTCTAGGAATAGGAATCGTATTCGTAACTCCTTGTGGGTTGGTGCTTTAAATAGGTGGGGTCTCTGTTGAAAGGCATCAAGTAGAGCTGAGCGCATCAAGCTTTGAGCTTGGTTTTAGGGTTTGTACTCTTTTGATGAGAGTATTTTAGACAAGAAATAAAGATCAATTCTTCCAAGATTTTTGCGTGCTCTGATAACCACGTCGCTCTGATTTTTCTGTTTTGGTTCTTGTTTGCATGCTTGTTCTAGTTCTAGATTGGTTTTGTTCTTCAAGTTTTATCTTGATTTGATCCATCAAAAACCTCTCTAGGATATTGATCTAGTGTTTCTCAAAGTCTAGTTGATCAATCTTTTGTCGTTCTTGTTTAATCTTGAAGTTTTGATTAGATTGATTCTCGTCAAGTTCTGGATTAGCAAGCTTGCGAAGCTCATAACTTTTGATCCGTAAGTCCGATCGAGCTGATTCTTTTTGGGTTCGATTCGTATTGGAATCTAGTTTCTTGTGTCCAAATTTCAGATCGTTTCGACGGTTGGATCTCCGGGAATTCTCGTTTTACCAAACCTCTGTCATTCTGTTTTTGTCGAAAACGAGGCAATTATTTGGTTCTGTTTTGGGGTGAACTTTTAATAGGTCAAGAATTTGGTTTTAGCTTCCGCACAATCATTCACCCCCCCCTCTGATTGCTATATTCGTATACTTCGATCCTACAAGTGGTATCAGAGCAAGGTTTTTCTAATCTATCTTAATCGGTGATTAGATCAATGGATAATTATTCGACAAAACCTTGTGTGTTCAATGGTGTTGATTTTCAGTTTTGGAAGGCCAAGATGGAGGCGTTCATCCAAGCTCAGGGATTCGCAATTTGGGAGAAGGTCTACAAACCATATTATGTCCCACAAAGCGACAACGTCAACGACACCAATCGCGCACATGTTGAAGCAAATAGTAAGGCGCGCAACTTGATCATCCAAGGCTTGGGACGCAGCGACTTTGATCGTGTGATTCATCTTCGATCCGCATATGAGGTATGGAAATCTCTTTGTGATTACCATGAGGGTTCTAACACTATTAAAGAGGTTCGTCAAGATCTTTACAAAAAAGAATACATGCGATTTGAGATGAAACCCGGTGAGTCGCTAGATGACTTCTTTGCACGTTTCAATAAAATTCTTAGTAATCTTCGTCTTTGTTGGAGTTAGCTTTGATGATGCTGCTAATGCTAGACAATTGCTTGGTGCATTAGACATGTCTATTTGGGAGATGAAAGTTACATCCATTAGAGAATCTACTATCATGAGTTCACTTACATTAGATGTTCTGTATTCTAAGTTGAAAACTCATGAATTAGATGTTCTTGCTAGAAAGAATGATCATAAATCAATTGCTTTGACATCTCAATCTAGCATATCTCATAATGGTGCTGCTTCAAGTTTTGCTCTATCCTTCTTGTCTTCACTAACCGATGAACAGTTGAGCAATTCCCAGAAGAAGACTTATCACTACTCTCTTCTCGCTTTAACAAAGCCTTGCAAAATGTGATAAAGAGAAAGAGAGGTGGTGGTGATCCTCCAAGATGCTATGAGTGTGGTGATCTCGACCATATTCGTCCAAACTGTCCAAAACTTGCAAGTAAAGCATCAAGGGAGGAGAAGGACAACGATGAAGAAAAGAGAAGAAGAAGTTCTCTCCAAGTGATAGAAAGAAGAAGAACTTCATCAACCGCAAAGTTGTCCATCGAGTTCTTTCCGCTCTTGAACAAGTCAATTTGAGCGATGTGAATTCGGAGAGCGGCGAGGATGATGCAACTCCAAGCAAGCATGAGTTGACGGGGTTGTGTCTCATGGCCAAAAGCAGCGGCTTCACCGAGAAGCGATCATGACAAATGACTTCAATGAGGTAGATCCTTCTTACGATGAATTAGCTATTGCTTTGTTGCTCGTCTTGGTAAATTGCTTGATAAACGTGATAAGAAAATTAAGAAACATGATTTTGTTGTGGAGTCATTGAATGCTGAAATTGCTAGACTTAAAACCTTGATTCCTGATGATGATGCTTGCAAATCATGTGACTTAATTTACAATGAGCTTACTTTGCTTAGGAAAGAACATGCTCTTCTGTTGCATCTAAATGAGAAAAATGATAAACATGTTAAACATGCTAGCTGTTCCACTGATGATTTGCATGGTTTAACTTCTTGTTCTAAATGCTTAACTCTTGAATTAAAATTGAAAGATGCAAATGCTAGGATTTCTCAATTGACTGATAATCTGCTTACACATGAGGTTCTTTCATGCTCTACTTGTCGTAAATGTAAAGAGAAGGTTGATAATCTTTGCAATAATTGTTTAACTCTTGCCAAGAAAGTTGATTATTTGCAAAGTTCTTTGGAACGATTCACTAATGGCAAGAAAAGATTAAACATGATTTTGGATCAATCTAAGGTTAGCTCAAACAAGAAAGGTTTAGGTTTTGATCTTCATGCTTCATATGAAACTAAACCTCGCTCATTATTTATGCTCCTTGCAATGACAAACTTGAGATTTCAAATGAGCCTAAGAAAATTGTCTTCAAATCTGCTTTGGCCTTTTATCTTCTACTATGATGAATGCAAATGTTGCTTCTCTTTGTTAAAGCAAAACATCATGTTAAGTACACTTGCACTCATTGTGGTAGAGATGGACATTTAGTAGATTTTTGCTTTAGACTAGCCAAACAACAAAAGAAAGAAAAACTAAGGCTAGGTCTAATTTCAGAAAGACACGCTTTGTTTCTCATTATGTGCCTAGGGTGATGCAAACACCTTTTGTTGGTAAGAACACGGGAAAAGACAAATCTATCTTTGTGCATAAGAATGCTCGTGTTATGCCCCTCTTGTTGTGCGTCGTGTGTCTCGATCTTGGATTCCTAAACATCTTATTTCTAACCCCGATCTGAGACCTCGACACTTTCTCGCTTCTATGTAGGCTTCTCACGAGGAGGGAGAACATGTGGCTAGTGAATTTCGGATGCTCACTTCATATGTTCGGTGATAAGATTTGGTTCTCCTTCACTCGTGCATCTCATCTTTGAAAGTGTTGCCTTTGGAGATGCTTCTTCCACTTCTGCTTTCGCAAAAGGCACTAGTTCAAATGATGCAGTACAAGTGCATATGTTCAGGAGAGTGTCTTTGTTCATAAAGATGATGATAATGCTGTTGAGGACGAGATAATTAGAGGTTTACATGAGAGACTCTTCCCACGTGCTTGTGTGTGCTTGTTTTCAAGCTTCCCACGTGCTTCACATCGACAAGCTATCAAAAGGATTTTCAGGTATCTTCATAGAACTCAAGATTTTGGCATTTGGCTTTCTGCTTCCTCATGGATTAGTTTAAGAGCTTTTTCTGATGTTGACTTTGGAGGATGTTGATTTGATTTGGTTCATGCCACCTCTTGAGTAATCCCTTTTCTTGAGCATATTGATATTGGATTTCACTTTCTTAAAGATCATGTTGAAAAAGAAAAAATTGTGCTTCACCATGTGGATACTGAACATCAATTGGCAGACATTTTCACAAAACATTTGTCTTCTTCTCGTTTTGCTTTTATTCGGGGAGAACTTGGAATTGTTCATCCAATGGGATTGTTTTGAGGCGGAGTTTCTTTGCCAAGTTCTTTCACTTAATGAGCTCACTTTATCATATTTCTTTATATGTTATGTAATTGAGCTAATATATGATAATCTAATTATCTCACTTGAACTAAAAATGACATTGCGGAATTCCCTGGATTGATTACCTATAGCTAAATACTCTGTGATATCTTACTCTTATAGGCTTGATATTGAATCCTCTTGACAAATTTGGGCTATGAAGCAAGTGTGGTTTCAACTTTACTCTTTCATAAGACCTTTTAATCACTTTTGCATGTTTATAATCAAAGAAAAATGAAAAGAAAAGGGAATCAATAAAAAGGGGTTGTTAAAAGCAAAAACCTCAAGTTATGTGCTTGGTGCTTTCCTAAAAGATAAGATGTATGCTTCAAGCATGCCATTCCCTCAAAGATAAGATGTATGCTTCAAGCATGCCACTCCTAGAAAATAAAAGAAGTATGCTTCAAGCATGCCACATGCAACTTATTGTTTAAAGATTAAATTGGTCTACTAGATTGGAGTTGAAACTACTTGCTCGCCTAAGTTGTTAGTTGCTTCAATTTTTAAAGTCTTGCTTTTCTGCTAAGATCTTGTTTAGTACTTGGCTATAGTTGACTAAATTGAGGTTGAGATGCATGTCATTCCCTAACTTGTTAAAATCACATCAAGATCATGTATTTTGCATATTATGTGATATATAAGGTTATATGATCGAATGAGCTCATCTTTTCCTATCTTGGCACTCCCTTGTTTCTCTTGGTGAAATTATTGTTTCAGGAAAAATTTTGAACCTGTTCTCTCTTTTACTCTTGATGAATCCATTGTCAAAGGGGGAGAAATTTGGAAATCTTTGAAAAGTTTAAAGAAAAAGGGAGAGTTGTTAAATTTGAGAATTTTGGGAGAAGTTTGGAGATTTTTTGGAATTTTTGGGCACATTGCACATTCACACACATTTTCATTCTCAGGGGGAGATTTTGTTTTGCATTTTGGTCAAAGAGGGATTTCTGTGTTTTCTTACTTTGGTCTTTCATCCTTTGGATTTCAAAATCTTTGGTAAAGTGAATGCCAAATGATCAATTCTAAGTGGTGTTGCCAATGTTTTCATCAAGGGGGAGATTGTGAAATCATGTGCTGAAAAATTGGCTTTGAACTGAAAAATTAACTTAGATTTGAATTTGCAAAATGTGTTTGTTCATGTGTTTTGACAATTTGACAAGAAACAGTAAGTTACGCATTAGCACCGGACAAAGTTCTCAAGAAACAGTAAGTTTCCCATCTGCGACGGACAGTGTTTTTGGGTCTGTTGTGAACATGTTTTTGAGCCCATGACCGAAGTCATTTTCACATGTACAACGGACAGTTTTTCTTGGTCCGTTGTGAACAAGCTTTTTCGGTTTGGATAATTTCTTGGAACCAAGATTTTCACATGTACAACGGACTAATTCTTTTTGTCCGTCGTGAATGGACTTTTTCTAGGGTTTTACTTTTGTGAAACCGAGCGTGGCACGTTTGCGCCGGACAAGCTTCTGGGGTCCGTTGTGAACTTGTTTTGAGCTCATGACCGAAGCCATTTTTGCATGTACAACGGACCAACTTTGTTTGTCCGTTGTGAACGTGTTTTTCCGCGTTTGGTTGGCTTCTTGGAACAGAAACTTTTCCTTTTACAACGGACCAACTTTGTTTGTCCGTCGTGAATGCGTTTTCGCTCAATTAGGGTTTTGAGCGATTTGGATTTGAATTTTGAATGTGAATTTGAAATTTGTAATGATTTCATGATGCTTCTTTTGAAGTGGACTTTATGCAATACTCATGTGAGTAGTTGCATGGATTGACATTGAGTCAAGTCGTGGACTTGTGCTCGGATTTGTTTTGTGGTTTGTTCATGTGCAGGTATTGCTCGAAGACGAATGTGGTCGATGACGGGACCGGAACTAGGTTCATGGAGGAACTGAGGTTCGGGACTAGGTTCAGGAGGAACCGAGGTCTTGGTGGTCAAGGATGTCATGCGGGACGTTCGGGCTAAGAGAATGGTGCACATGAAGAATGGTTAGTCACGTGAGAATGGCGAGGAGGTCATTCGCGTGCAAAGTGTTAGTCACGTGAGTATGGCGGTGGCCATACGCGTGCAAAGTGTTAGTCACGTGAGTATGGTAGGGTTGCCATACGGCGTGCAAGAGTTGTACTCGGCCTGGTTGGGCCAAGTAGAGTTGAGTTGGATCACGGATTCCTTCTAGGGAATAGGAATCGTATTCGTAACTCCTTGTGGGTTGGTGCTTTAAATAGGTGGGGGGTCTCCTGTTGAAAGGCATCAAGTAGAGCTGAGCGCATCAAGCTTTGAGCTTGGTTTTAGGGTTTGTACTCTTTTGATGAGAGTATTTTAGACAAGAAATAAAGATCAATTCTTCCAAGATTTTTTGCGTACAAGAACCACGTCGCTACAAAGATTTTTTCTGTTTTGGTTCTTGTTTGCATGCTTGTTCTAGTTCTAGATTGGTTTTTGTTCTTCAAGTTTTATCTTGATTTGATCCATCAAAAACCTCTCTAGGATATTGATCTAGTGTTTCTCAAAGTCTAGTTGATCAATCTTTTGTCGTTCTTGTTTAATCTTGAAGTTTTGATTAGATTGATTCTCGTCAAGTTCTGGATCAGCAAGCTTGCGAAGCTCATAACTTTTGATCCGTAAGTCCGATCGAGCTGATTATTTTTGGGTTCGATTCGTATTGGAATCTAGTTTCTTGTGTCCAAATTTCAGATCGTTTCGACGGTTGGATCTCCGGGAATTCTCGTTTTACCAAACCTCTGTCATTCTGTTTTTGTCGAAAACGAGGCAATTATTTGGTTCTGTTTTGGGGTGAACTTTTAATAGGTCAAGAATTTGGTTTTAGCTTCCGCACAATCATTCACCCCCCCCTCTGATTGCTATATTCGTATACTTCGATCCTACACGATGAAAATGAGGGAGTAAGTAAGGATGTTTGTTTCTGTGGGGTATCATTAAAACGATGTGTTAATATTCTGTAAAATCATGTTAAATGTCTGTGCGGAAAAGGCTATGCATAACAATTATGTTATGGTTTGATCAAGGTAGGTATAAGGGTGATGAGGAATTAAGTAAGATATGGTGGTTTTTTTTTTGGTTGATCGGTTTTGCTGTAGTGTATTTGTACGAATAAAGATTGGATAAGTGTATATGTATTGGTATTTTGGGATCTGGTTGCTTCAGAAATCTTATGATAGGGTCAAAGCATAAGATGTATGGATGCGTAAACATAGTTGGTTAGATTTTTGTGTAAGCGTGTCTGCATTGGTGTCGATCAGCTGTGGTCGTCCACCCACAGATGAAAAAATTATGAATTCAACGTTTCATGAAGGTCTGTGTTAGCGCATTATAGAGGAGCATAATTGGTATTTAAACGAGCCTGTAGCTAATAAGTATTGAAGCTGGTAGTTTTACGTTCACATTTATATACAATATCTAGTAATCAGCAATACTGGGATCATGAGAGCGGTATGTGTAAAACGTATAGCTGGAAAACGACAGGAGCAGTAAGAATTCTAGGCAATACAATAAGACGAGACCACATGCTGTTTTGTTATAATGGAAGAACACTTATACGAAATACGTAATACAGGTAGCATTGCTATAAAAGAAAGTTTATACATGAGATTCCAATACAGATAAGGCAGGATTTGGAAATAAGTCTTAGGAATTGCATAAAAGGTTGAGCGAATTGTTTCGGAATAGACGTGTGTTGCTTAAGTGCTTTGATATGAAAACAGTATCATCGAAGATCTGTCCTGACTCTGTTTTTGTTCTCTGTCTCAGCTGCAACAGAACCAACAGATAACTTTGTCTCGTTCGCCTTGTTTAGTCTTTAGCAAATGTTTAGAGCTTTATGCCTTTGTGCCTGCGCAGTTGCTGCAGAGATGTAGAGAATGAATTTTTAGCTGTTTGGAGATTATCATTTAAAGTAAATATATATGGTGCATAGCTTAGAGCATAAGAAGATAATAGCAATAACGAAAGCAAGATCAATGAAAAGCGATGTAAGCAGTAAGGTAGAGGAAAACGTAAACAAATATCTCTAAGATATGGGCGCTGCAAGTATTAATAAATATAGGTCGATTGTATTGGAAGGTTAGGCACAAAATTTCTTTAACATTATTGTGGGATGTCAGAGACAGGGGCCCCACAAGAGGGGCCTACACCCGACTGGGCCTGACAGGCGGAACAGAAAGCCCAAAGCCCAGAAGCGCAACGGCGGGCCCAGAGGAGACCTTCGACTTGCTCCCCAAGACAACTCCTGATCCTTCACGGAAGCTTCGTGCCCCGCCCTAACAACCCGCCAGGGACAAGGCGTATGGTCCGACATCGCCAGAGCTGCGGAAGCCGGAACTCCGACAAGGCGGCAGCGTGGGTCGGAGAAAGCATAACCACCTCTCCAGGCGTAGAGCGTGAAGGCGGATAAGGACAAGGGACATGTCGTTCGAGGCCACCATGTTCGAGGGCAGTGGCGCCCGACTATCATGTATTCTCCCCAGATATAAGGGAGGAGGGAGAAACAAGAAAGAGAGAGACAATACATCCAAGAACACAGGACTAGGGTATTATCTCCTCCGAGAGAGCCCGAACCTGTCTAAAACAGATTGCCCTCGCATCCTGTGTTACCATCAAGCTCAGATCACGCACAAATCCCCTAGAATCACAAATCTCATTGCCGGCGAAACAGATCGTCGACAGTTGGCGCGCCAGGTAGGGGAGCTGTGTCAACATCTTCGTCAAGCTTGATGGCTGCGACGAGCGAAGTCTCCACAGTCTTCGCCGGGCAGTCTTCCGCTTTAAGCCTGACCTTCATCTCCAACGACCTTGGAAGCCTCTCTCTCTCCAAGGGAACCGCGCTACAGCGCGGTGAGGCTTCCGGCGATCCATCGTCACGACTTCCGCGCCGATCGGAAGGTCCCCCTGCCTCGTACTCTAAAGTACCGAGCGGGGATCCGGCGTCTGCTCCACCATGAGTCGCTCGAGGACGCCGAGGCACGAAGAGTGGGAGTTCTCACCGCCAAGCCACTCGGCACCCGAGCGCCTAGGTTTGTCTTCTCCAGACTCACCCACCTCGGCCGGCCGAGTCGAAGAAAGCCTAGACAGTCTGGAATTTCCGTGAGAGTCTGTGGTGTGATCGAAGGCTCATGGCAGATTCGCAGAAGCCGACACCTCGCCGCCACGATTTGGAAGGAGGCCGAGTGATCGAGCCTGACGCTACGGCGCGCGTACTCCGGATCGCGCCGGCTGTCAATGAAGACATTCTCGCAAGCCAAGATGGGGACCAGGCCGTTGCACTTACGTTGGTAATATCGCCGCCTCCAAGACACTCCTGGATACCACGACCCTATCTTTGAGGCGGATGATCCAGATTGCCCGATCATGGCCCAAGTAAAGGCCATGGTGACGGGCGGCGGCTATCCAAAGATACTCAAACCGACCCGGTGGCGAAGGAGGCATCCACGTGGTCCGGCGAGGACCCAGGCGGCCAATGGCCAGGTCGTCGAAGCCCGCCGATACATCATGTTCTACCGTGGAGATGACTTGCGACATAGCATCACCGCGACCTCCGCTCGGACCTCGACGCCAGCGCCGCGATCGAGAAAGGGAGGAACAACGCCGCCAAGCCGATTTAATATGAGCGCTTCCGGCATCCTTCCGCGAGGCCGCGAATACGCCAAGCGCGATCCCCTCGCGTCGATCACCTCCGGGGTATCACGGAGTCATCGAAGGGGTCCGTGCGTTTACTCCTCACCTACGCCGAGTGGTTTGGCACGATGGATTTAATCCTAAAGGCATCACTAGGTTTGATGGTGAGAGAGACCCAGAGGCTTGGCTACAAGTATACGCTCTGGCGATGGCCGGGGATCGGTAATGGCAAACTACTTGCCGGTTACCCTCTCGCCCTGGCCCAAGCATGGCTCACCTGACTTCCAAATGAATTCTATAGATTCCTGGGAGATCTGTGTGAGCAGCTCATCTCAAATTTCCAAGGCACTTACGAGCGCCAGGCACCCCTTGGGACCTATACCAGCTACACCAAAGGAGGAACGAATCCCTCCGGAGTTCGTCAAGCGCTTCATGAACAAGAAAAGCACCGTTCGGGGCGTCACAGATGCGGTTGTGATAGCTGCCTTCGAAAGGAGTCGCCGACCCGACCTCATCAAGAAGATGTCCGAAGCCGCCCACGTCGGTCGGGAGCTGTTCGCCTAGCGGACCGTTACGCTTCGACCTCCGAGGCTCGCGGAACGACGTGATGAAGGGAAGGATCGATCTGAACCCCTCGGCGGAAAGAAAAGAAGCGCAAGGGCGAAGAGCTAGTGGCGGTCCGCGCCAACTCATCCTCGCTCTCAAAGAGGATGGATATGATAAGGTCATGAACTCACTCTGCCCTTTCCATCCAAAGGGAGACATGCCGCCAAGGATTGTTTCACCCTAAAGAGGTTCGCGCGAGAGCAAGAGGCAGTGGACAAGGTCCGAAGCGGTCATGCCGCCGGCAAACCTCCTCCCCTGCCGAGGAAGATTATCGTGAAGTCGACCTCGAGCTTAACTACATATTCGGGGTTCAGCCGCATATGAGTCCAAGAGGAAGCAAAGCTCACCGCCGGGACATCTATGCAGAGAGCCGAGACCCCGATATGTCCGGTGGTCTGAGGTCGCAATAACTTACGACCGGCACGGATCACCCAGTCGCGTCCCATTCCTGGCAGATACCCGTTGGTCTTGGCGCGCCGGTTGTCCGCGGCATCAAGCTCAAAAGGGTGTTGATTGGCGGTGGAGCGGGCTCAACGTCCTCTTCGTGAAGACACTCGATGATATGGGGATCCCGCGGTCTGACCTCAAGCGCGGGTCGTCACCTTTTCATGGAGTGATACCCGGAACGTCGGCGATACCACTCGGACAAATCACTCTACCAGTTACATTCGGCGCAAGGGACAACTACCGGACGGAGAGCCTTAGCTTCGAGGTGGCAGATTTCGCGACAGCGTATCATGCCATCTTGGGGAGGCCAGCGCTGGCCAAGTTTATGGCGGTGCCCCACTACGCATATCTAATGCTGAAAATGCCGGGTCCGAGTGGTATTATCACTCTGCGCGGCGACGTTAAGCAGTCTTTCTCTTGCGACAGGGAGAGCTGCGAAATGGCCGAGTCTCTGGAGGCGCTGGCGGGTCGGGAAAGAATTCGTCAAGAGGCGGATTTCGACAAGACGGAAGGCAGTGTCCCTACCCGCAAGCCGCAGAGCTTCGGGATCAGCCCCGAAGAAGGCACCAAAAGGATCCTCCTCGACCCGTCCGATCCGGCTCGAGCCGTTTTGATCGGGACAAGGCTCGGCGATGAATAGGAAGGCGCGCTCGTCACCTTTCTGCGGGCAAACCAAGACGTCTTTGCACGGAAGCCGTCCGACATGCCCGGGGTTCCCAGGGAGGTGATCGAGCACGCACTAAATGTAAACCAATCCGCCAGGCCCGTCAAGCAAAGGCTACGACGGTTTGCTCAAGATCGTCGAGAAGCCATCAGAGAGGAGATCACAAAGCTGCTAGCCGCAGGTTTCATCAAAGAAGTGTATCATCCCGATCGGTTGGCGAACCCTGTACTCGCCCGTAAGAAGAATAAAAGTGGCGCATGTGTGTTGATTACACCGACCTCAACAAGGCTTGTCCGAAGATCCTTTTGGTCTCCCTCGTATCGATCACCGTAGACTCCACTGCTGGATCTCGGTTACTCGGCTTTTCGGGCGCCTATTCAGGCTATCATCGATTCGGCCGAGAGGAAGATCGCGAGAAGACTTCGTTTATCACTCCATTCGAGCATATTGCTATATCACTATGCCGTTCGGGCTCAAGAATGCCGGTATAGCGTACCCGGTAGCCCGTCTTGTGTGCTTTCATCATCGGCTCAGGCGCAATGTGGAAGCTTATGTGGATGATGTGGTAGTTAAAACGCAGACAGAGGACAGCCTCACCTCCGATCTGGCCGAGACGTTTGCAAGTCCAAGACGTTCGGATGAGGCTAAACCCGCAGAAGTGCGTTTTGAGTGTCTTCCGAAACTACTCGGGTTCATCGTCTCCGTCGTGGGATCGAGCCGAACCTCGAGAAAATTGGAGCCATTATGAAAATGGCCCCGCCTACCAGCCAAAAGGAGGTCCAAAAGCTCACCGGATGCATGGTAGCGCTTGGCGAGTTTATCTCACGATCGGGGTCCGGGAATGCCTTTCTTCAAGCTCCTTAAGAAGCAAGATCGCTTTGATTGGACGGCAGAGGCACAAAGAGCCTTCAAGAACTCAAGGTGTTTCTCTCCACTCCCAGTCTTAGTCTCACCGGCGCCAGTGAACCTCTTCTGCTCTACATAGCGGCAACATCTCATGTAGTAAGTGCCGTGATAGTTGTGGAAGCGGGAGGAATCTGAACACCGCTACGGCAGATAACGCCCGCTTTATTTCGTCGTGAAATCTTGGCGAATCCAAGACAAGATATCCTCCAATCCGTAAGGCTGCCAGACGCCATTTTGATCTCGTCACGGAAGGTGAAGCATTATTTCCAAGGACATTCGATTTCAAGAGTCACTTCTTTCCCGTGGGAGAGGTCCTCCGCAATCGGGAAGCTCTTGGAAGAATTTCGAAGTGGGCGGTGAGCTTGGAGCTTTCGACATCTCGTTCAAGCCGCGCACCGCCGCCAAGTCCAGTGCTTTGGTGACTTTACTGGCGAGTGGATCAATCCTGCACTTCGCACCGAAGAAGAGCCGAATATTGGGTCATGCACTTCGACGGATCTCTCATGCTTGGAGGAGCAGGCGGGAATCCTCCTTATCTCGCCTAAGGGTGACAGTGAAGTATGTCCTTCGATTCACTTCCCGGCCTCAAACAATGCCGCGGAATACGAGGCCCTCATCCATGGGCTTCAGACGCCACATCACTCGAATCCGACTACCGGGCGCTCGAGGCGACTCCGATTGGTGGTGAATCAAGTACGTATGACTGGTTGTGCGTGGATCGAATATGGCGGCATACCGCCAGAAGTCCGAGAATTGGAAGGCAAGTTTGACGGCCTGGAGCTGGTTCATGTCCTCCGCCGCAATAATGAGGCAGCAGACGAGTTGGCTAAGATGGGAGCCACTCGGGCGAGATGTCCCAAGTGATATCTTCGCAGGATCTTCACGAGCCAACCGTTACAAAACGGCAAAAGCCAAGCGAGGGTCCTGGAACCGGGTCCTGCTCATCGATCCGGACCGACCACCCGTACCTTGATTATCTCCTGAAGGACAAACTCCCGAGCGACCAATCTGGCGGGCGCATCTCCCGAGCAAGCCAAATCCTACGTGGTGGTGGGCGGCGAGCTCTTAGAAAAAGTGCCTCGGGTGTCCTCAGGCGGTGCATTTCGGGCCAGGCGGGAGGAGAGCTGCGCCAAGAAATCCAGTCGGGGATGTGCGGCCATCACGGGGCGTCAGGCGCCGGGGGTGGGAAAGCCTACCGTCGGGTTTCTTCGCCAACGGCGTAACGGATGCCAAGGAGATAGTTCGAACCTGCGAGGGCTGCCAATTCTATGCAAGATGACACACTTGCCGGCACATGAGCTACAGACTATACCCATTTCTTGGCCTTTTGCAGTCTGGGGGCTCGACATAGTGGGCCCGCTCAAGAAGGCTCAAGGCGGTTTCGCTTACCTCTTCGTGGCCATTGACAAGTTCACCAAGTGGATCGAAGCCAAGCCAGTTGTAACTATCACTGCGGTTAAGGCCAAGGAGTTCTTCCAGATATTGTAGTCGATTCGAGTGCCCAACCGGATAATCACGGACAACGGCACCCGGGTTCAGGAGTGAAGAATTCCAAGAATGGTGCGAAGGCGTCGGGATCAAGATCTGCCGCCTCGGTGGCTCACCCACGAAGCAATGGGCGTGTCGAGCGAGCTAACGGTGCAGTCCTTCAAGGCCTCAAGGCCAGGATCTTCGACCGCCTCAAACCATACGCCGCCCGATGGGTGAAGGAGCTACCGTCAGTACTCTGGGGACTCAGAACCACTCCCAGCCGAGCGACTGGCCAAACCCCCTTTTTTCTGGTCTATGGCGCAGAGGCGGTTCTGCCGACTGAGCTGGGATTCGAATCCCCGAGGGTTCGGAACTACAACGAAGCCGAGTCCGAGGGAAGCCGAATGGTGGAGCTTGATCAACTTGAGGAGGCTCGGAACGTTGCCGCCCTCCACTCGGCTAAGTACCTCCAAATGACTTCGGGCGCTACCACTCTCGCAACGCCGTAAATAGAACCTTTTCGTAGGAGATCTGGTCCCGAGGAGGAGCGAGCGAGCACAAGCTCTCTCCAATTTGGGAAGGTCCATACATCGTGCGTAAGACAACCCGTGGGGTGCTTATCGACTTCAGACATGAAGACGGCGAGGTTCCGCGAATACTTGGAACGCCGAACAGCTCCGCCGCTTCTACGCATGAGTTATGTATCCCACTCTTACACATTAAATAAAATAGTGGTTCGCCTTATTTTACGAAGTTGTGTAATGCTAGCCCCAGTGGTTATTACCCGATCGCCGTAGCGCCTAACTCATCGTGCCGATATAGAATGCACGGAAATAACAAGCCGCGATGAGCACAAAGCCACGGCCGGTTTATACCAGCCAAGCACAACGGAACGGGTAGAAAGCACTAACCACTCGGGACTGCAATTCGCAACGCCAGAATTTAACCAAGATTTGCCTGGTCGCGAATTTCTAACCGTCAAAAACTCGAGCCCCCCTCGTTCTGTCGGGCAATCGAGCAATCGACTAGAATGAGTTGATCAGACGAAACCACTAAGTTCGGGTTAAATATGATAGGCACGAACTGGATAAAATTTCGCATTTCATTCCATAATGTTAATAATTTACATCGCTAATTTTCTTTTCTCTTTTTCTCGCGCTAAAAAAAAAAAAAAAAAAAAAAAAAAAAAAAACTACCGGTCTTCTTTGGTCGCTCTTTGGTCTTCTTCTTTGTCTTCTTCTTTGGTCTTTGATCTTTGATCTTCGGTCTTGGCGTCATTTGGGAGACCGGAGGCGAGATCGCTGAAGTTAGTCGCGATCCACGCTACCCAAAGCCGCCAGAATCTCCTCGTCAACCACCCACAAGGGGGGTACAAGACGGACGAGGGCCCTGACGGCAAGGTCGTCGCGACGATCGCGACCAACCATCTCAAGATGATCTCCGCCACCTCGTGGAGCCCTGGGGCGATCTCCAACAAGGTGGCCACGCAGCCGGCGGCGTCCTCGCCGCTCCGTCCTCCGCCTCCGCCTCCAGGATGGCAAAATCATGCTCCTCCCATGCTTCGGCCTCCTCCCGGCTATACAAAAACCTAAAGAACATTTGGCGAAAGAACGCCACAGACGGGCCAACAAAGTTCCTCATGTTAGACATGGAACGAAACCGGAAGAGGAAGACGAAGGACAAGGCAAGAAGAAGCGGGCGATCGCTCATTAGCGGTGACGCCCCATTTATAAGCCACCCAGCCCCGAAATCGAAGCGTCTCCGAAGGCAATCAAATGCGCCACCCCGCAATCAATGAAGCGCGAAAAACAAAGCGGCAGTGCGAATACCGAAGAAGATCAGCACGATTGAACAAAATCAAGGAGAATTTCACCAGACACGTGTCGTAGCGTTCAAGCTCATTCGGCTTCCTCGCTTAATTATACCAAATTAAGCGCAAAGCCCGAGGTGGAGAGCTAGCAAGTGATGCAAGCCTGGGGGCTAAACCACTCAGCCAGGCGGCCACAACACAAGTCCCGACGCTCGAGAGCTGCACGCCAGCCTCTCGGAAAAGCGTGTCTGGGGCAAGAAAGCCACGGGCCAAGGCCGCGCCGTTTGGAAGCCATACCAGTCGGCTGAAGCCCATCCGGAAAGGCATAACAGGATCCAAAAGGCTGCGGGCATATATTCTAACAACTCAGCCAGAGAAGAAAGTGGAAGAGGTCTGAAGACCACTCAGCGGAAGACAATACAAGCGAATTATGCTGAAGTAAGAAGACAGTATTTCAAACAAGGAGGGCGAGCACTCGGCATCAAGGTCCACGTCAAAGTCAGAATTCCAGATTTTCCAACAGGGCCTGCGATGCACCGGACACCTCTCCGAGGAGCGTTGGCCTTGTCTTCATCACGTGCAAAGCCTTCTTTCACAGCCTTCGAGGTCAACTCTCGGATAATGAGACTTGACCACCGCCAACGCTGGTTCGCGCTCATCGCTGCGGACTCTTTGGCGTAAGCTCGATCCTGTCGGCTCCTCCGAGAGAAGTGGAAACAAGATCGTCCCCCTGGCCGGCGTGGCTCCTTCAATGCGCAGAAGGTGCAGGATCGGCTCGCAGCGACGCGCAGCTCAGTCCGCCTCGTCGGGCGGCCGCCATCTTCTCCTTGCACTCGCCACAAAGTCAAACAGCCATCAAGAACACACCCGACGCCAAGTATGTTCAACCCAAGTCAAATAAATTTACCCTTCGGCTCATTGCATCTTTTCAGTCGACTCGGGCCGAGGCGAGAATTCTCTGAAGCCTCGGTAGGCCTCGGCTCGACAGAACGGTCGAAGTCGCTCTCAAACACGAGTGTGTCATCACCCTCTCCAACCACCATCCGAAAAGCATCCAAATCCGTATTCGTGGGAGAATCTCACCTTCAAGCATATGCTCAAGCTTCGTCTTCTCCTCCGGATCGTCATACACTCGCCCAAGCTCGTGGACTTCTTTCCATCTCATCGCGCTGATCTCGTTGAGCTTGTCCTGCATCGCTTCTCGCTCTTTGAGCTTTGGGAGCACCTTCCGAAAAACCGCGACCTTTGCTCCGAGCGCCTCCCCATGTCCTAAGTAACAGGCGTAATCTCGAGGAGAAGTCAAGAGCGACAGATTGAAGACAAGAAGCTCACCCTGCACGAGCATGCTACACTTGACGGTGAGCTCATAAAGCTCCGTCAGAGCCGCTCTCCATCTCGTCGTCCTCTTCCATCCCCTTCGGCCGGAACCCCTTCCCACCATACGGTCCGATTCGGGCTTCGGCAGAGGACCGAGCGGCGGTGGCTCTCGAGGCACTTCCTCCACTCCGAGACGGCCGGTCGATCTCGTCGGCGGACGGACCACCGGATGGTTCGACCGTCGGACCGCTGCGCCCGGTGGCGACGCCCGGCGATTGGCGGCGACGGCGACCTAGCCGACGGGCGGGGCTCCCCAGGAAGCCCATGCAGGACTCCTTTCAGAGACCCTCCACTGGGGCGTCCTGGCAGGAGTCCCGAATCGGCAAAAGGAGGACACCTCGGCCTGAGCGATAACAAAAGACAAGGATCGCCCAAAGAATACCTCTTGGATTTCTTGAATTTCATCCTGTGTTTCATCCGAGGCCCGGCACCACTCGGAGGGAAGTTGGCGCTGGCTGGGCTGCCATCGAACGGAAGGCCGTGGCCCTGCGTTTGCGATCCGGGTGCACCAGAGGTCGAAGGTCCGGCCGACGAAAGACCGCGACCTCCTCCGCCGACTCCGGTGCAGCTCGTCAACCGAGGTGTCACTGCTCGCTCGCTTTGGCGTGTCTCGGTAGAGAGGCCGACAAGCTGAGCGTCGAGAAAGAAAGGACGCGCTCTGAAAAAAGGAACGATCGCACCTGTTTGAATCACACATCGATCAAAGAAACCATGGAACGACCTTTCGAGAGAATAGTGCACTCACATGAGGAGGCCTTGCCATCGAAAATTTACGAGGCAGCCTCACAGTGATTATTGTGCCAGGCACGAAGAAATCAACTACCCGCGGCAGCGCCTCCATCGACAGTCCACGTCCGACTCCGCGTGGGGTCCAGAGGCCCGTTGTATTGGAACCCCAAATGGACTCTCTCCTTCAAGGGCTGCACTCGGCGCTTCACAAAAGCGACCACGATCCCGGGGCCCGTCGACCCTCGGTTCTTCAGATCGTCAATCAACGCCGAAGCTCGAGGACTTGCGCCAAACCCCTCCGTCAGAGGTGTCGCCTCCAAAGATCGGGAAGCTTTAGGAGCACAAAGGCAAAGGGGCGAGGAAAGGATCAACGTTGGCACAATAGAACCACTCCCGCCTCCAACCTTTGAGGAGGTCTTGAGAGGAACTACAAAATCTGTTTCTTGAGCCCTCCCGCTAGCTGAGCCCTGCCGCCCCAACGACATTGGGAGCGGCCGGTTCGGATGAGGCTTCACCGGAAGAAGGAGCGGAACAAATCCAAATGAGGACGTATCCCAAGATACGCCGCAGAGCTGGACGAAGATGGCAATGTGAAGAATCGAGTTGGGGTTCAAATTGATCAACTCAATTTCAGAGAAGTGGAGGAGCCCCGGAAGAAGGCGCTCCCGGGAATGCTAAGTCCTCGCCGGAAGAAGGACTCAAACACCACGATCTCATTCTCCGGAGGTGTGGGGTAAGGGTCACCTGGCGGGCGAAGCGGAGATCAACTCCAATGAGGGAGGACGCCGGCGGCAACCATCCCCTCCAAGCGGGACATCGTCGTGATGGAAGTCTCCCACCCTACCGTCGCAGGGTCGGTGCTACCCTCCGATGACGAGGAAGATGACATGGCGAAGAAGAAGACCTGGAGGAAAGAACCGCCGCAAGCCAAGGGCGCGAAATCAGAAACCCTAAACCGCCAAGGAAGGTTTTGAAGGTTTCGCAGCCGTGGTGGAGAAGGTGCGAGGAAGCCGTTGCTCCAACGAGGGTCCTTCCAACTTATAAGAAATGGGCCCCAATTTCCACCTACGGTGGGAAGAAACGAAGGCCCTCC
Source organism: Rhipidocladum racemiflorum (assembly GCA_036346355.1). Lineage (NCBI taxonomy): Eukaryota > Viridiplantae > Streptophyta > Magnoliopsida > Poales > Poaceae > Rhipidocladum > Rhipidocladum racemiflorum. Next base: position 29,900,436 of record CM070570.1, on the reverse strand, counting down.
TGTTCAATTCTGGGCCAGATCCAGGGCACGCCCCATGACGGGCCAATAGCTGCGTCGCGCAAAACGCGGCCAGGTGTCAAATCTGGTCCGAAGTTTGGGAAAAAGTGCGCCCCATGACGGGCCTGAACGCCGGCCGCCACGGAAGCTTGGGGCTGGGCACTTTCCGAACATCCTCTGACGGCACACCCCATAATTTGGGGTCAATTGCTGGTCGCTGTCTCACAACGCGATTGGGTGTCGCGGGAGGATCTACAACCAACACGGTCTTGAGAATGCGCCCCACGAGGGTCTAAAGCAGTGCGCCGCAACCGGGCACAGGCATTACTCTGTATGACCAAGGTATGCCCCATGAGGGTCAACCGAGCGACAAGCCGGCTGTCACAAGACCGTAAACGCGCTGGTACCGCCTCGCCCCGAGCCAAAAGACCAAGGTACGCCCCATGAGGGTCACCGGCGACAAGTCGGTTGTCACAAGACCGTGAACGGGCGCTGGTACCACTCGCCACGAGCCAAAGACCAAGGTGCGCCCCATGAGGGTCACCGGCGACAGCCGGTTGTCAGCGCCAAGACCGTGAACGGGCGCGGGTACCATTCGGCCACGAGCCAAATAGACTAAGGTACGCCCCAGGAGGGTCGGCCGGCGACAAGCCGGCTGTCACAAGACCGTGAATCGGGCGCGGTACCACTCGCCACGAGCCAAAGACCAAGGTGCGCCCCATGAGGGTCACCGGCGACAGCCGGTTGCAGCAAGACCGTGAACGGGCGCGGGTACCATTCGGCCACGAGCCAAAAAGACTAAGGTACGCCCCATGAGGGTCAGCCGGGCGACAAGCCGGTTGCCGCGCACCGTGAACGGGCGCGGGTACCACTCGGCCACGAGCCAAAAGAACCAAGGTACGCCCCATGAGGGTCAGCCAGGCGACAAGCCGGTTGCCGCGCACCGTGAACGGGCGCGGGTACCACTCGGCCACGAGCTAACTAACCACGGTGGCTTCATACTACAAGTTCTTTATGATCTCTCCCGCATAATCCTCATGACAGGGCAAGGGACGGAAAGTCGATCCTAAAGCACTTGGGGTCAGCTGTGGGATGTCAGAGACAGGCCCCACAAGAGGGGCCTACACTGACCGGGCCTCGACAGCGGAACAGAAGCCCAAAGCCCGGAAAGCGCAACGGGCGGGCCCAGAGAGACCTTCGACTTGCTCCCCAAGACAACTCCCGATCCTTCACGGAAGCTTCGTGCCCGCCCCTAACAACCCGCCAGGGACAAGGCGTCTTGATCGACATCGCCAGAGCCTGCGGAAGCCGGAACTCGACAAGGCGGCAGCGTGGGTCGAGAAAGCATAACCACCTCTCCAGGGCGTGAGCGTGAAGGCGGATAAGGACAAGGGACATGTCGTTCGTGCCACCATGTTCAGGGCCCGGTGGCGCCGACTATCATGTATTCTCCCCAAGATATAAGGAGGAGGGAGAAACAAGAAAGAGAGAGACAATACATCCAAGAACACAGGACTAGGGTATTATCTCCTCCGAGAGAGCCCGAACCTGTCTAAAACAGATTGCCCTCGCATCCTGTGTTACCATCAAGCTCAGATCACGCACAAATCCCCTAGAATCACAAATCTCATTGCCGGCGAAACAGATCGTCGACAATTATATTATATAAGCTGTCTTATTGCTGTAAAACTTGTAATCTGTTATGAAATATACAAATAAAAGAGCAGTTATGTTGATAGAGAATAACAATTTCTTAAATGCTATACCATATAGTCTATTTTTTATTGCTGTAAATTGTTTTTTAAAAACTTTAATCTAGTACGAAGGAAGCTGGATTGTTGTTTTTTTACCAAATTGAGATAAGCTACTGTTGTTTTTTTTATGATAGTCTATAAATATGTGGATATATTTGTTTAAATAAACAAGCAAAAAGCATATTAAACTGAATTGATGTAAAGCTAGTTAACATATCCGGCTAATTAAGTAAAGAAGTAGAAAGCCTGTTAAACCTAGGTGCTGCAAAACTATCATGATAGGTAAATACGATGCAACGTGAAATATTAGAAGGAATCACAGTATGTTGTAAAGAAATTGATAGAATACTAATTAAATTAGAAGTGTATAGAGCAGACATTACTTTTTTTTTTACCGAATTTTAACGTAGCGATAACCTGGAAAGCAATGTTTTTTCACGGCTGGAACAATCACAAAGAATAGAACAAGGTATGATTAAATAGTAATAAATATAACTAATTGGAAAGAAGTAATAGCATTCTGTTGTCTCAATTCTAATTTGGTTTCTTAGAATTGATAACTATATAACGTGCCGTACTTCATAGGATAGTATGACAGCAGCGCGTTATACGGAATAGTAATGGTAGAAAGATATGCTGATGAAATCCAAACCTGTAAGGAGGAATCTGAACTGTATAGCGTAAAGAGAAGAAATCTGATGAAGCGTAAAGACATCCTTATAGCGTTGGAGATAGATGTGGCATGTACTGGGGGAAAACAGCAATAGAAACCATTAATAAAGTGAGTAAAGTTAAAGCATATGGGGATAATACTAACTGTTATAGCTATAAAGTAAACACCAGGTCATAAAGCGTGACGCACGCCGCGCGCATGAACGGAAAATGTAAAAACCTTTTTTTCGACGAAAAATGAATTTCAAAGCGGTATCTTCGAATAAAAAAAGTTCGCTCTTGCAGAAAAACATAGGGGACAGAAAAATAGACTGGGCCAAGTATCCTTTGCTTAGGCTCCTGCCCAAATGAGCAGGAGAAGACTGGAGAACCATGTAACCATGTACACATACATTGATAGAAAGCATAATCATAACAAGGTCAATAACCCAACATTACGGTAACCTGTAACCATCATACTTCAATGTCTACTTTTACCTCTGCAACTTTCTTTATTGATTTTACCTGTAAGCTCAACTGTTTCTCCGGCTTCTATTTGCAGGAAAGTATCTATGAAACTTTAATCAAGCTAGAATACATAGCAAGGGGCCCCCTCAAATCAATGTAATAAATCCATACGAAAAGGAAAAATGCGTTAGACATAATTTAATCAACCTATAATGGCTAGGAAACTCAGTGTTTAAGCGGCATGTTGTAGGTAAGCACCGAAATTTGAAATGACTTAAAAGGACATTTCTTCCATGTGCCATCACGATATGTTTGTACGGTCCCAGCTACTATCATGTAATTGATGCACAAATCTCATGTAATTATACTTAGTAGCGCAGAATAGGGCAAAATTATAGTATCTATCTTAATACTATACTCAGTGGATGCCAAAATTATATCATCTAATTGATGCACAAATCTCAACATAACTATATTAAAATCCCCCAGTTCGCATAATAGGGCACAGTACCAAAAAGGCAACGGCCTGTCTGATATGCTTGAGTTCATCCCAAGACGACATGTTAGCCGGGACCAGGAAAACAACAGCATGTTTGCTTTATGTTATAGAGAACCACAGAAAGCACCAATCTGGACAGGGTTGTATACAATAGCATGTTTGCTTTATATACGGTTATAATGGAGAATCAACAGAAAACTCAAATTAGAACCGTATGGTAAATGAGTTTGACCTGACCTCTGTATTTGTTGGCGGCGAGTCGGAGGCGTCCATGAGGCCGGCATGGTGGCTGGCCTTGGGCGCGTCGGCATCCAAGGGTGGCGTGGGCGGGGACACCAGATCGGCGGGGTCCTTGCGGCGCTTGCCCTAATGATCATCCTTGAGAGGCTCCTCCTCCGATCTAGCCCTCCGCCTTTTCACGCCGTTTGCTCCTGAGGGGACGGAGGAGGATATGGTACGACCAGAGCGGGTGCATCGGGGGGAGGTGGCGATCTCGGAGAGCAATTGGAGCGCGAAGGCGAGCTCGCGCTTCATGGCCCGAGGCACCAGAGATGAGCCGCCGCCGTCGCCGGTAGAGGAGTCGGGCATGGGAGAGGCTCCCCCTCCAATCTAGTCCTCCGCCTCTTGGCACCGCTTGCTCTTGAGGGGATGGAGGAGGAGATGGGTCGAAGCGGGTGCGTTCAGGGAAGGCGGCGATCTCGGAGAGCAGCTGGGGCGCGAAAGCGAGCTCGCGCTTCATGGCTCGGGGCGCCGGAGATGAGCCACCGCCACCACCTCCTGGCGCCGCTCGCTCTTGAGGGGACGGAGGAGGAGATGGGCCGGAGCGGGTGCGTCCGGGGGAGGCGGCGATCTCAGAGAGCGATTGGAGCGTGAAGGTGAGCCCACCACCGCCAGAGGAGTCGGGCATGGGATGAGGGGGGTATAGATCCGAGATTGAGATCGAGGGAGGCAGGAGGCTGTGCAATTGGATTGGATTTTATTGTTAGGGTTTGGAGATGACGGGAGGTAGGGAGATCGGAGGGGATGAATAGGCCGTGGCGCGATGAAGCGCAAGGCATCGGGAGGGGGAAGAGCGAAACGGGCAACGAGCGACAACCGGGTCACTCCGCATAGACGGACACGTGGGCACTCGGACCGGGCAGGAATCCTTTTGAAAGTGTTTTATGGAATATATATATATATATGTCGTTGTTTGAATGTCCAAGATTAGCATCGTAGGAGTTCTATTTGCTGTTCCATTTGATCCTGTCATGACGTGCACCGATGGTATCTGATTTGGGAATTTGTTCACATCAGACAGCTGAATTTAGATTTTGCTTCCTTTTGGATGGCTTTCCCTTGTCATCCTTCTCCTTCTTCTTAAGGCAATGAGAGGCGAAATGCCCCTTTTCATTAAACACAAAACACCGAATATTGGCAAATCGGTGGTTGCTTGAGTGCTCCTCTTTTTTGTATTTTTGAGGGACGTTTGAGCTTGAGCGTTTCTTCATGAATCTTCTCATTCTTCTCACGAGGAGAGTCATTTCCTCTTCGGTGTCATCTTCGGAGTTATCAAGTATATCCTCGCTTCATTCCGCTTTGGCCTTGAATACAATGTTCTTCTTCTTGGAAGAACTTTGCTTTAAGAGCTCCTTTTTGTCTTTCTTGTACAACTCATTAGTAATGAGGTTGCCTAAGAGTACAATTGGCATTATTCTCGTCAACTCGGGTGAGTTGAGGAATAGCGTCATCAACATTTCATATTTATCTGGTAGAGCCCTAAGCATCTTACGAACAACATCAAGATCGGTTAGAGAACCCTCGAGACCCTTGAGCTCATTCACTATATTGTTCAATCGTGAATACATCTCAGTGATGTTTTCATGGGGTAACATAACGAAACTCTCATACTTGATCCTAAGCATACGAAATACCCCGCCCAATTAATTGACTAATTAAAATAATAAAAGCGACCAAGCGATACATTAGTGAAGTAAATAAAGAGATAAGAACAGTAAACTAAATCATTAAATCAAATCAAATTAATCATCAAAGAATTAATAATACATACCAATCATTACAAACTGGGTTTGTAATTAAATTACAACCTAAATGAATACCAATTATAACTTTACATTACAGTTACATGAATGAATATTACATTCAGTTACAAAAGAATACTAAGATGAAATCCAAGCCTTGATGTCCTTGATTTCCTTGTTCAGCCTGCAATAGAAAAACTAACCATGTATTAGATATTTAGATTAGAGCATAAGCAATAAATTATATTGAATTAAGCAAAGTTAGAATTGCCGTCAGCCTAGTAAATTAGTTATCGCACAATGAGGTACCCTAAATTGTCCGGGGGCTAATTTGGCTCCTTTAGCGACTAAGATTGCAACATTCGGCAATTTACAAACCTGTTTAAGCCGTAGATGCGCATATTTTAGAAATATCACGCGGTAGAAATAGTTTGCCATCGGTAAAATAGAAAAAGCCACAATGAAAACAGGATAAATACAAGTAAGTGTGCTTGGAGGACAACATAGCTAGTTCCAGAAGCAGCCGAACCAAGCATAAGGACCCAGCCTCAGAGTTAACCCAGCCGAAGGAGAGCCAGTTCAAGGTGAGTTTCTAGAAACTATCCACACACACAAAGCAAACATACAGCCAAGTGCCAGGCATCCAAAGAGCGAGGAGTGGAGCAACCAAACCCAGGCAATCAAGCCAGAGAAGGGAGGCCACCCAAAAGAAGGATGCCAAACCAAAGAACCACAAGAACAAGGAGGTCAACAATCGACCACCATCATCACAACATCACCCTTTTCACCACTAGCTTTCTATTTCATTCACCGAACCTTGGGTAACCTTAAACCCTATTGCAGTAAGTGGTAACGTAGAGCAACAACAATGTAAATCAATTAGCGATTGAGGATAGATGATACTCTAGGATCATCTCTAGGGGTCTCAGTAGGTTTTGCGGAAGGGGGTTGCGCCGTGCAATCTCAATAAACCATAAATGCTCCCCCGACGCATAATGGTTTACGAGCATCGTAGCGACACCATCCAACCTGTACGCATTCTATTACCATCACAGACCGAGAATCCATGGCATCAACTCATCATTTGCCATGTTCTTAAACCCTAATTAATCCACTGTAAATCATGCTCCAACTAGATATTCATGCACATCACAGACAAGTCAATCATCTCATAGCATGAACAAGTGACTAATTCAAAGGAGTAAACCTATGGCCACCAGTAGCAACAAGAAGAAAGAAGGGAAAGGGGGAGAGATGAACTGGGGTTACCAAGCCTAGTGAGGAGTTGGCTAGGGGCCAGGCTGGCCAAGAACCGAGGGGAAGGAGAGCCGATGGCGCAGAGGTACTGGCAGCCGGCAAGGGAAGCCAGTGGATTGGTCGAATTTGGGAGGAGGACTGGGCGACACAGACCGAGAGGGAGAGAGAGGCGGCGGCCCATGGGCGTGAGATGCGATCACGTGTAGGCGCGACGGAGGAGATGGAGGTGGTGGAGACCGGCGGCGGGTCGGCGTGGCCGAGGGCGACTTTGACTACTTGCCAGCTAGACCAGATTGGTGGAGAGGAGAACAAGCCATGGGAAACTAGAAATGGAACCAGAGAGCAAAGGCCGAAGGGATAAGGAAGGAAAAGAAAGAATAAAAGAGAAAGGAAAGGAAAAGAAAAGAAAAGAAAAGAAAAGAAAAGGGGGAGAGAGAGAGAAGAAAAGAGAAAAAAAAGAAAAAAAAGATTTTTGGTTAAATTAATAAATTTATGAATTAACTTGTTCATGTGAACAATTCACCTGTAAGCCGAAACGGTTAAAAACCCATTAAATCAATAATTCCCTTCGATCAAATATTTAACTAAAGTGCGACATAAGAAAATGTTAGCAAATCCTAAAAATCACAAAGTAAAATTTATAAACCTTAAGTTAATCAATGTTAAAGGTTGGACATGTTAAACATGGAAAAACTTATTGCCGCTAAAATATGTTATTTATGTAATTTCAGGAAATAATCGGATAGTGGATCTTCCATCGGCTGAAGATACGCTCTTTGTTCAAAACCCAGGCAAGCTTCCTTTGTTCATGTTTGTAAATTGTTTAAGTGTTTTAAGAAAACATCACTGCATGGGAAAAATATCTTCTGAAAGAAGAACCCTAAATTAAATGTGGTTGGAAAGATAGGAAGTTGTGAACTGCTGCGGCAGGATTTGAGCATTATTAAATTGATTTTTGGGGTAAACCGCTAAGGCAGTAAGTTGACGTGAAGTATACTTATATATGTGTGTGGGTGGGTGGGTGGGTGGTGGGTAGAGGGTCCATTGTGAAGAGGACTGCCAGTGGGACCCTCTACATTGAAGGTTATATAAGGACAAACCACTACACACGAGCAATAAGCCGTATATTTCGTATCAGCCATAGTGTGTGGAAACGACCAGAAAAGGTTGTCCTATGACAGTGTTATGATCACCACATGGGATAAGAGTAGATAACTAGGGGTGTGAAGCTAGGTATACCGGAGCCCCAGAGAGGAACACATTATGGATAGTCAGTTGCGTGTTGACTCCTTTGGAATTATGATAATCAGCTGCGATTGATTCTTTAGGGCTATATATATAAAGCCCTGGGTTGATTATCAGGGCTGCTGCGGTAGCCTGGTACAACTGTTAGTTGCGTGTTAACAGGGTTAGAGATCTAATACCAGAGTAGTGATAAACATTCTGAGTTCTCAACTGCGCGTTGAGTTCGCTATGGGTAAAGTGGTACAAACCTGCGTAGGGTTAAATCATGAATGAGAGGTGCTTCTATGCTCTTTCTTTTTAAAGTTGCACAAATATTAAAGCATGAATAAAGGGTAGATGAGGATTACTTACCCCTTCGTTTGCTTCAAGATTTGTGCAACTTGTATTAGGAGGAAAAGCATAGAAGCACCTCTCATCATGAATTCATGCCTGTCTCCTGGATTGGAGGCTACGGAAGCTAAGTCTGCCTCACATACGAGTGTTAGTAGTATTTTTGGATATTTAAAATCGACAACTTTTCTAATAAGACTATTTTCTGGAAATGGTTTTGAGAGGGAGATTCACCGGATGGTTCTGGAAAGTAAGTGAGATGAATGGGAAAGGAAAAAAATTCATATATTGCATTTGATACTAATGCTTGCTGAGTACTTTTGTACTCACTCTTGTATAAACCCCTCTTTGCCTAGATACCGCTTGCCATGGAATCACTGAAGAGGAGTGGGGAGATGGTAATCCGCAAGATCAAGGTTACGAGGAGCCGGAAGACTACCCAGAGGACTGGGTGGAGTAGCGACCCCTGGTATAAGAGGTCTTACTAGGTTATAATGTCGTGTACATAGTATATATAAACTTTTGTTGTAAATATTAAGGTAGACATGTGAACTACAGTAACCTGCGTGGCAGGAGATGTAATAAAGTTTTCTTTCTAGTCTCTAATTATTGTTCTATTGCAACACACAGAATTGGCGTATTACCCAATAAAGTGTCGGGTCCGCTCGACGCCTTATTAACTAATATGCCCAGATCAACGTAAATACCTCAGAGTTAATGACATGTTTACTGTCGTTACCCGAGGTTAATTATGCGGGTCGCCCACAGCCTAAATCTTCTAGGTTTTGCTAAAGTGCACTAACAAGCTAAGTCTAAACAATCTAACAATTCTAAACAAATGAATACACTAGGGTAAATTAGAATTACTAGCAATTAAATTGAGCACAAGAAAATTTGCAAACCACAAGATGAGGATTCAAGAATTTTTTTTGTGTGGTATCAAAGACTTGTCGGTCTGCCCTAATCGACGTTAAGGTAGCTTGACTCACTTCAAACCAGCTCCTTTCACAATTGAGCCTTCCTTGATCACTTAGCTTCCCCATTCTGGGTAGGCGAGCTCTGTGCCTTCACAATCGACCGGGTCTTCTCACAATCTTCGTTGAGAATATCACCAATTCCACGCCTCTAAGCCGTCTAGGAGACGGCAACCTCCAAGAGAATAGAGAATTGAAGCTCACTTGAGGTTAAATCGAGTTTGCAATTGGCTCAAAAACGATTTATGCACTTGAATGCTTCTGACACCTCTCAAGAGATGAATATAATGCAAATGGGAGAAAGAAGATTTGCTAGAGCTCAGGAGTATTCAATGAGTCACCAGGAAGCTCTATGAATGTAGGTATGGAGGTATTTATAGCCTCCACCAACAATTCTAGCCGTTGGGGGGCAAATGCTAAAAATCGCCCACAACAATTGACTGCACGCATTAAATGCTCTGATATTTTACCCGTTACAGACGTCCGATACTACCGGCACTCAATGTGCAGTAGTACCAACAATTAGTTTACGACTGACTCAAAAATGTATTCCTATATAAATTAACTACCGGCACATTGAACGCGGTACTACCGATTTTCGGTAGTACCAATTTTTACATTGCGGTAGTGTTGATGTTCAAAATAGAGCAAAAATCCTAAAAAACACCCCTTTTGTAAAATAACTACCGCTTGAGAAATTCCAGTACTACTGACTTCCAGTAGTACCCATTTTGTACTGCAGTAGTGCTGTTTCCAGAAAAATTAGAAAAGGTGTCTCTCTGTTATTTAGCTACTGCTTAAAATGTCGGTACTACCGCCGAGCGGTAGTATTGCGTTAACAACAGTGGTAGCTCCGGCCCAAAGAAAACTAAAAAACTTAGAAAACTGCCCTATCTGGAATAAAACTACCGTGTATATGGACGGCGGTAGTGCTGAAAACTCTGATGATGCTAGTATGAGCTTTAAAAAGATTTGAGCCAATTTAAAACCTTCGACAAAATAAAGCTACTAGTTATTTCTCCCTCTTTATAGTACGGCATCTAATCTATTAATCCGATCTTTTCTTCTAACACCATGATCGGTAAAAACAAAGAAAGCCTATCTATTTTTGTACCTCGATCTTGGGTTTTGAGCTTCCTTTCTTGATCCCTTTAGATCACAATCCTTTTCTTTATTCACGCGCCTTTGAGTGGATTAACCTACTCTCACAATGCTTCAAGAGAAATTGTTAGTCCTTCAACATGATTGTCATTAATTACCAAAACCAATTACATTTTGGGGGCCTAGATGCTGCAATATTACTGTTGTGTTTTATGTTTAGCAACTCACAAACCAGTTCTTAATTGGCTAGATGAGACTTTCCACAAACCCAGAACTATAACGAAACCATCGCACAACCATTTCTCGCCCGGTCTAGATCTCATTTTCACTTTAACCAAACCGTGTTATTGGAATGTCAAATTATGTCCTTCTATTTGAAGAGAATCTTATTTTGACACAAATTTCCCAAAACATTCTAAGTTCAGTTCTAAACATGTCTAAGCAATTTGTAAGTATTACCATATAATAAAACATATTTTCTTAGGGTTACAATGGCATAGGGATTCAAATTTCTAATAGTGGTTTAACAATAATGGGTGTAACTAGTGGCGAGCCAAGCCAGGCTCGGCTCGAAGTCGGTTCGCGAGCTGGCTCGTTGGCTCGTCGAGCCAGGGCATTTTATCAGGAAATTAGCTAGGTGCAGAAGCTGACTCCACTATTGATTGTAAATGGATTTCACTCTCAGAACACAAGTTAGCAACATTGAGATGGTTTGATTTCGAAGAATTTGACAAAAAAAATTCTGAAAAAAAAAACTAAAAACAATCTGAAATGGAGTAATAAACTGGATCTAACAGTTGAAAGGCTATTGGGCTGGCAGACTGCTGAGTGAATAGATGGGCTCATGGGCTGGGCTGCCGAGCCAATTTGGCTCGCGAGCTAGCTCCGTGGTTGAGCCGAGCCGGCTCGGTGTTTCTGCGAACCTGGAAAACAGGCTCGGCTCGGGCTCGGTCCGAGCCACGAGTCTGTGCGAGCCGAGCCACGAGCTTCTTTTCCAGCCCTAGAAGAAGAGGTCAAGTGGGCCGGGATGGGCCAGAAATAAAGAATGGGCCTGTTTTAGTCTAATGTGGGAGGGGTTTTTTCTTTTTCTTTTTTTCTTTTTTCTTTTTAAACACGGGTGTTACACGTGTTAGAAATAAAGGCACATTTAGGTTTAATTTAATCCAAAAGTAAATCATGAACAACATGTGATTGACTATCGGTAACGAAAAACAGGAGCATACCATAGATGCATATGCTAGAAGACTACACATATATCCATCTAATGTGCTCACAATCAATAGGTTGAAAATAAACAGTAGAAACATTGTAACGTCTTCGCTTAGGTGCGAGATGGAGCGAGAGTCGTTGTAGCGTGTCTGCGGTCGAGGACGAGCGCGCCGCGATCGAGTGCGATGCCGAGCAGCCGCTCTCGAACGCCGAGGAAGACGAGCCGTGACGGTGACGTGGAAGCGATCGCGCCGAGCGCTTCCCAAAACTGATTCGCCCTCTCCCGTGCAAGAACGCGAGGACGGACGGTTTCGAGACACCTTCCCGTCACAGTGCACGCCGGCGTATGGGACGGGCAGACTTGATGGCGGCGCAATGAGAGGAAAATAGCAAAAGCCTAGACGTGGTGTGTTTCGTGCTCTTTCCTGACGGCAATGGCGCGAGATATAAAGGAATAGCCTGGTAACAGCCAGAATCGAACACGACTTCAAGACGTGCCACGATCGGAGTCTATTACGGAGTCGATTCACGCTTCCTTATCCCTTCGCAACCGTGACGATCTCGAGTAGCAAAAGAATAAATCGCAAAGGAGGCTGCGCCACGCAAAGCCCTGGACCGGATTTCGCGGACCATTCACGCAGGTGCCAGACGCCGCGCCCCGCCCCGCCCTACTGCGTGCGAGCCTGCCCGGCCCGGCCAAAGTAGGCGAGGCGAGCGCGCGCGTGTATTCTTTCTCCCTTTCTCCACATGGTTCTACCATGGTGGAGCACACTCCACTATTTAAACTAGTGTTCACTACTTTAGGCTAGCAATGTGGTACTATTGCTAGTGCACATGCCTCTTCATGAGGTGGGCCTTTGAGATTTTCTAGGATTTATTGTCTCAATTAAATGGGCTTGGCCCAAATAATCCAACAATCCCCACCGGATCTCAAAGTCCCACCGACTTTGCCTATTCCAAAGTCGTTGATATACCAAATAAGGTGACAATGGACTATGCCTTGAATTGCACCTAGGACTCCAAATTACACTCACCACAACTTGAACAATGGACTAAGCCTTGAATTGCAAGTTTTGTGCGATCGAGTTTCATTTAGAGCCTTAGGCGATACTAGGTCGCCAATAGGCTACCCCTCGGGTGGAGCATATAAGTCGTACTCCATGGTCTCTTCATGAGATTATTAGAGATTACCCAAGTCTCATAGATCGCGACTTTCAACAAATAATCTCATATAGGTGTGTTCTTTCAAGATGCTCAGTAGGATGACATCTTCGCTAAATAAAGCCAACGAGAACACATTAAGGCAAAAGCCAACCTGCCATACTGATTTGAGAGTATTGCATCTTCACTTGGAACTAGTTAGAAAATTACTCTCCTCCAGCTTAACCAAGAGCTTGTTTTTCCTGTGTCCTAATTCACGGGATCTCCGATCACATAGGTTGGGTTACCGCTATGGTATAACTCACATGGGTCTCATGCCTAGTTCCTTTGATGCTATCTATCACATTCCGTGATAGCCCTTTAGTGAAGGGATCTGCTGTGTTTTTAGTCACCTGGATATAATCCAATGCTATCACTCCTGAGTTTTTCAATTTCTGACGGACTTCAAACGTCTTTTCACATGTCTTGAGGATTTCAAGTTATCTTTAGAACTGTTCACTTTAACAATAATCGCTTGATTGTCACAAGTTCATAAGAATGGCCGGTATTGGTTTTTCAACCACCTAAGATCCATCAAGAGTTCACGTAGCCATTCTCGCCTCAACAGTGGTCGTATCCAATGCGATCAATTCTGCCTCCATAGTTGACCATGTCAAAATAGTCTGCTTGCAAGACCTCCACGACACAAAGACCCCACCAAGTGTAAACACATATCCACCGGTGGCCTTAATCTCATCGACATCAGAGATCCAATTTGAATCACTATAACCCTCTAGTACCGAAGGGTACCCAGTATAGTGTATTCCATAATTTATCAGACCCACCAAGTAACGCATAACTCTTTCGAGTGCACGCCAATGATCATCTCCGGGTTAGAAGTAAATCGCTCAATTTGCTTACAAGAAATGAGATATCGTGCCTTGTTGCGCTTAGCCAAGTACATGAGAGATCCAATGATCTAAGAGTATTTCATTTGATCTCTAGCAATTCTCTTGTTTTTCCGAAGAATCACACTTGGATCATAAGGTGTTGGAGAAGGCTTGCTATCCGAATAGCCAAACCGACTCAAAACCTTTTCCACATAATGGGATTGAGAAAGACTAATCCCATCCTCACCTTTGACTAACTTGATGTTCAAGATCACGCCTCTCTCCGAGATCTTTCATATCAAAATTTCCAGACAGGAAAGACTTGACCTCATTGATCACATCAAGGTTTGTTCCAAAGATCAAAATGTCATCCACATATAGGCACAGAATAACTCCCCCACCCCCACCATGGCGATAATACACACACTTGTCGGCCGTTCTGTGAAGCCGACTTGTGTCAATGTTCTATCGAACTTCTCATGCCATTGTTTAGGTGCTTGTTTAAGGCCATAAAGAGATTTCAAGAACTTACACACCTTGCTCTCATGTCCGGTAGCACAAATCCATCTGGTGATCCATGTAGATCTCCTCATCTAGCTCTCCATTAAGAAAAGCTGTCTTCACGTCCATTTGATGGACAATGAGACCATGAGAGGCAGCCAAGGATAAAAGTACCTGATGGTTGTGATCCTAGCAACAGTGAATAAGTATCAAAATAATCCTCTCCTTCCTTTGCGTATAACCCTTAGCCACAAGTCTAGCCTTGTACTTTTCAATAGTACCATCAGGCCTTAGTTTCTTTTTAAACACCCACTTACAAAATTTCACAGTGTTTGCAACCATAAGGCGCTTCAGAGCTCCCAAGTTCCGTTAGACGAGAATAGAATCCATCTCACTACTGATTGCCTCCTTCCAAGTAGTCTGCATCAAGATGCATAAGCTTCTCAAATAGAGGTGGGAGTATCATCCACAAGGTACACAAGTGAAATCATTACCAAAGGATTTAACCATCCTTTGTCTCTTGCTCCTCCTAGGAGCCTCACCGCCATCCTCCTCAAGATTTTGCTCGGGTATCTGCTCGTAATCCTCGCTTGTGCAATAGGTTCGGAATTATCTCAGGGTTTTGACTAGAAACGCTATGCAAATCTTTCATGGGAAATATGCCCTCAAAGAAGGTGGCATCTCTGGATTCCATGATTGTACCGACGATCATGTCGATACCTCATACTTTACTACTAAAAATCTATAGGCAATGCTCCGATGAGCGTATCCCGTAAAGACACAATCCACCGCCTTAGGTCCAAGTTTGCGCTTTTTAGTTATGGGCACGTTGACTTTCGCCAAGCAACCCCACGCGCAAGTATGAAAGTGATGGTTTTCTCCTTCCCATTCTTCATATGGGGTTTTCTCCTTATTCTTAGAAGGAACTTTATTCAAAACGTGACAAGAAGTCAACAGGCCTCCCCACCATTCCTTAGATAGACCCGCAGTTGTCCAACATGGCATTTACCAAATCGGTTAGAGTGCGGTTCTTTCTTTCTGGCAACCCCATTAGATCGGGCGAATAGGGAGGTGTCCTCTCATGAATAATTCCATGTTCCTTACAGAATAAGTCGAACTCAGTAGAGAAGTACTCACCGCCACGATCTGACCTAAGCCTTTTGATTTTTCTTTCTAATTGATTTTCAACTTCAGCCTTATAGACTTTGAAGTAGTCTAAAGCCTCATCTTTAGTTTTCAACAGATAAACATAGCAGTATCTAGATGCATCATCAATCAGAGTCATGAAATATCTTTTTCCTCCTTTAGTCAACACACCATTCATCTCACAAAGATCTGAATGTATGAGTTCTAATGGTGCCAAGTTTCTCTCCTCCGCTGCCTTATGAGGTTTGCGAGGTTGCTTTGATTGCACACAACTTTGGCACTTAGAACCTTTGACAGTAGAAATTTTTGGAATTAAATTCATACTAGCGAGCCGAGTCATACAACCAAAATTTAAATGACATAACCGTGAGTGCCAAACATCGGCTTCACCTCCATTGGAAATATCACAAATATGGTTCACAACTTTATTGCAGAAATCGAAGGGAAAACGGAACAAGCCTCCGCATTCATAGCCTTTACCAATAAAAAGTCCATGCTTAGACACGACTACTTTATTAGACTCAAACACCACTTTGAACCCTTCTCTACATAGAAGGGAGCCACTGACTGTGTTTTTATTTATTGAGGGGACATGCTGCACGTTCTTTAGCTGCCACGATCTTTCCCGAAGTAAACTTCAGATCTACCGTGCCAACACCAAGAATGTAAGCATTCGAGCTGTTTCCCATCAACACGGAGCAATCCCAAGCACGACCTGGTAAGAAGAGAACAAAGAGAGATCAAGACACACATGAACATTAGCTCCAGTATCAATCCACCAATCGGTGGTCCGATTTCTTGAAAGAACAATAGGTACGTTACCATACCCGTAAGTTCCTCCTCCAGATTGCCAATGGTCACGTTGATGCACTTTGAGTTCTGTCCTTGCTCACCCTTCCTGCCCTTGCGATTTGGACACTGTTTGGCCCAGTGTCCAATCTCACCGCAAACAAAGCAGGGCTTCTCATCTTTGTTCATTGACTTTTTCTTCTTGAAATTAGTGGTTTGTTTGGCTTTATTTTTTCCTTTGTTCTTGCCATGTGAGAACTGTTGCACCACATTGGCGCTTAGATCGCCTCGATTCCTTTCACAGGTGCATCCTTTAGCTCGAGCTTTCTCCTCAACATCTAGAGACGCAATCAGATTCTCAACAGAAATCTCTTGTCTCTTATGTTTTAGAGATGTGGCAAAATTCCTCCATGAAGGAGGTAATTTGGCAATAATGCCCCTAGCCACAAACCTGTCAGGTAACTGGATTTTGAGAAGTTCGAGTTCCCTGACGAGAACCTGTATCTCATGAGCCTGCTCAACTACAGAACGGTTATCCACCATCTTGTAGTCATGATATTGCTCCATGATATACAGTTCACCGCCAGCATCGGAAGCACCGAACTTAGCATTCAAAGCATCCCATAGTTCCTTCGCCTCTTTAATGTGCATATACACATCGCACAGACGATCGGCAAGAACACTAAGAACGGCTCCCACAAACAGTGTGTTGGCATCCCGATATGCCTTCTCCTTTTCAGGAGTTGGTTCCATATCCTCTGGTTTGCCGTTCGACACCCGTAACACGCTCATAGCTGTAAGCCACAAGGTGACCCTTGTCCGCCATCTTTTGAAGTGCACACCGTGAATTTTTCTCGCCTCGATTACTCGGCAAAGCCGACCATTGATAAACCTAAGCGCCTATAATCGTGTTTTTGGAGTGTTAGAAATAAAGGCACATTTAGGTTTAATTTAATCCAAAAGTAAATCATGAACAACATGTGATTGACTATCGGTAATCTAAAAACAGAGCATACCATAGATGCATATGCTAGAAGACTACACATATATCCATCTAATGTGCTCACAATCAATAGGTTGAAAATAAACAAGAGAAACATTGTAACGCATCGCTCGTGTGCGAGATGGAAGCGAGAGTCGTTGTAGCGCGATAAAGGCCGAGGACGGAAGCGCCGCCGCAATGAAAGTGCGATGCCGAGCAGCCGCTCCTGAACGTCGAGGAAGACGAGCCGTGACGGTGACGTGGAAGCAGTCGCGCCGAGCGCTTCCCAAAAACCTGATTCGTCCTCTCCCGGTGCAAGAACGCGAGGACGGACGGTTTCGGAGACCTGCTTTCCCGTTCGCTAGTGCACGCCGGCGTACGGGACGGGGCAGACTTGATGGCGGCGCAGCGAGAGGAAAATAGCAAAAGCCTATAGCCTGGTAACCGAACACGACTCGAAGACGTGCCACGATCGGAGTCTATTACGGAGTCGGTTACGGTTTCCTTATCCCTTCTGCAACCGTGACGATCTCGAGTAGCAAAAGAATAAACTGCAAAAGGAGGCTGCGCCTACACAAAGCCCTGGACCGGATTTCGGCGGACCATTCCCGCACGCCCGCGCGAGGCGAGGCGAGCGCGCGCGTGTGTATTCTTTCTCCCTTTCTCCACATGGTTCTACCATGGTGGAGCACACTCCACTATTTAAACTAGTGTTCACCATTTTAGGCTAGCAATGTGGTACTATTGCTAGTGCACATGCCTCTTCATGAGGTGGGCCTTTGAGATTTTCTAGGATTTATTGTCTCAATTAAATGGGTTTGGCCCAAATAATCCAACAACACGTACTGTCTTTCCCGGTCCCGTACGTACTGTCGTGCCAGGGCACCTACCGTAAAAAGATTTTGTGACCCGTGTCTCCGACTGGCCCGGTCGGCGGAAGCCTAACGTACGCAGTGCGCCGCCACACTGGCACCCACGCAGAGCCTGCCAGCATCGGCATCACTTGCAAGCCAGAGTTTACAGCCACCGTCTATTGCTTCCTGCCAGGCTGCCATCGGCTAGAAACGTGATCGAAAACTGCCTGCACGCGCAATCTGTCGTCGCAGGGGCCCGTTTGCCACCGGCCGGCGACGGGAGCCTGCTCCTGCACGCCGGAGCGGCGAGGGGGCCGGCCGTGTTGCCCGACGGGTACGGTACGTGGTATCCTGGCGCTTGCGACGCTCACCGGGGCATCCCCTGCGGCCGTACGGGGCGCGGGTGGTCCGATCGAGTCGATCTGGTTTGAGATACGTGCATGCATCGGCGCATGGGCCGCGCAACTTTTGGAAATCGAAAGTAGTAGACGAGTACTCGAGCACCCGTATAGTACACTTCCACGGTTCCACCCAAAAGGGACACGAAATTGGCGTTAAGAGTTGCCCAAGACTTAAGAGGAGGCGAGTGGACTGGACCAAAAACGTTCGTCACCACCCAACCAACGTCGGCTGTTTTGATGGATCTGGGTAGAACTGCGCGCTATTCGATGGACCTACGGCCAGATCACTGCCACGGTGCCACCACATGCATTTAACACCACAACGCTACCGGCCGCAAGGTTCTGATCGACCAGCTGCCGGCAGGCTTGTGGATCGCGCAGGAACTTTCCATGCACGCCGCGTCGCAGGCATTTACGCACCTCCACCACCGAACCGTGAACGCCCCAAGGGAGCGCTACGTACGTACGCTGCACACGCCGAATTCAATGGCCTTAGCCGAACCAGGAGAGCAGGATAGAAAGCACTGTGGCATGTGAAGTGGATTGGGACTAGCCATGGCTTTCTGCCGGGTCTTCCACCGGCCGATGGCAAAAAAGGTCAAGTGATCTCTACCAAAACGGTGCAATAAATTTTGGAGAACTAGTCCAGATCCAGGAGTACTCATCAAGGATGTCGGTCTAGCCGGCTGTGATTAGATTTTTTTTCCCCCATGCTCGCACGTGCAGTGTTCTGGAGATCCCCGGCTTTCCCATCCCTTCCGGACCATTGAGGAGTATACACATCTACACTCTGATCTGAAATTGGATTTCAACCATTCACCTGATCCAAGAACTAGTCTGTACTAAGGCAACCGGCGATCATCCCTGAGTACACATTCTGCCTAGTTTATATCCCCGACGATCGTCTGTAGCAACCGGCTAAATAAATGTAGAAATGCGTTTGCTGATCTGAACGGAAACAGAAGCTTGGGGGCATTAATTGGTTCTTATAACTTGAGTCTGAACTCTGACGTCGTCAATTTTGCAAGTACGTACTATATATGCTATGCATATGACGTGATTTCCCTGCCTGACTCAAAAAAAAAATGCACATGACGTGAAGCTTCCAAGTTTCAAAGGCTAGGTTGTTATCAATGCATGCACACTCAATTCCCCCTAGTCAGTAAGGCCGGTACGTGTAACATTCGTAATGACACGTTACACAGTGAGCTCGAACCACCGCATATCAATGCCACCCTGAGTATACATCTACTTCAGGTATCACCGTGCACTATTTGGATGATTGGATGGTGCATCGACCAGTGAATAAAAAGGCAATCATCTTCAGATGCTTCTACTCTGCCTCCGGCCTCTGCTCGGTCAGTCGGACGGAATTCACGAAGGACGCCGACATCCTGAGCTGCAGACGGTAAAAAAGAAAAAAAAAGAAAAAAACGAGCCCGGCGAAGTGTGACCTGCCGGGCGAACCCCCCCTGCCGCTACAGTGCAGTCCTAGCACCATGACGCGCGCGCAGACGTAGTACATGCCACCCGGCGCGTAGCGTGCTGATCAATCAATAAGCCCGGCCCCCCACGGCGCGGCCCTGACCCAACCGTGACTGCTCCAACCACGCACGCTCATGCAGAGCCTGATATGGAGTATCTCCGCTTCTGCAGTATATACAGCGTACTGCAAATACTGTTCACTCCTGACCCCTACACGCGGTATCACATGATCTAGCGACCTGGCCCTATAAATACAACTCGAACGTGCCGGCCGCGGCCACATTTTTGCCTGTCTATCCAGCCAGCCTGGCCCCGCGCGAACGCTCCTGGTTAGCTTGCTAGTGCAGCCGCGGAAAAATGGAGCGTGTTCCGTGGCTGCCGCTGCTGCTGCTCCTGGCGACGTCGACCGGCGGTCGGCTCGCCAGCGCCGCGCCCCAGGTGCCGTGCTACTTCGTGTTCGGGGACTCGCTCGTGGACAACGGGAACAACAACGACATCGCGTCGCTGGCGCGGGCGAATTACCCGCCCTACGGCATCGACTTCCCCGGCGGAGCGACCGGCCGGTTCAGCAACGGCCTGACCACTGTCGATGTCATCTGTACGTTCTCTCTCTCTCTCTCTCTCTCTCTCTCTCTCTCTCCCCGTGTTTGGTTTGCTGTAGCATCAATGCATCATTCATGCATGATTACTTCGTCGAGGTGAATGAGCATTTCACTTTTATGGTTGCGTTTTTAACATAGTAATTTTCTTATGGAAATTGCTATTTATCTGTTGACATATAATTTTTGTGTGCAAATCAGTCATTTTTTTCATCCATTCGATACGCTGTGAGATTTTTTTTTGTCATTTTTGTACGGCCGTTTCATTTTTTCATTTCTACCCAGCCCGTACGGCTCGTTTTTTCCATTGTCGTCATTTTTACCCAGGCCGTTTCATTTTCGTCATTTCTTCCAAACCCGTTTCAGCTCGTATTACCGTTCGGGCCCATTTCAAAACAATCGAATGGGCTCAATCTATTAGGCTGTTACCCAACCAAACTTTGCCAGCAAGTAAAATAAAAAAACGGAACTTGGTCACCAAGTATACAACGGACGGAAGAAGCAGAAAATTTTCGTGGAGGAGATCGATCACAAACAGAAAGAAGGAAGTTCGACTGTTCTACGCACAAAAAAAACAGTCAAATGATACTTAGACACTCCCTTTTCTTATTTACTCTGCAAAGTTATCGGTTTTTCTTATCTATCATCGAAAAACTGCTATTCCCTTCAGTGCTACCGGAGTAAAATTATATTACCTCCCTCACTACTTACTGTGGTTACTAGGCTAAACAGTAGAGTATGGCGGTTTCGAGGATCCAAAGGGACTCACCGAAGCTTAAAAATGGCTCGACTCTATACAGCTAGCTAGCAAGAACAAATATGCCAACCCCCTCCAATTAATGACGCACATGGGGATCTATTCATAGTGTTAAGGAGGGTTAAAAGATTACAAGGTTGCCCCCCTAACAGTGCTACAGTACTGGGCTAATAGTCCTTTTGCTCTACCGGCGCCCGCATATCACTTGAGCTCGTCTCTCTTGACTCCCTAACAGTGCTACAGTAAGGC
This sequence comes from Rhipidocladum racemiflorum, assembly GCA_036346355.1. Lineage (NCBI taxonomy): Eukaryota > Viridiplantae > Streptophyta > Magnoliopsida > Poales > Poaceae > Rhipidocladum > Rhipidocladum racemiflorum. The sequence goes on along the minus strand of CM070570.1, from coordinate 29,879,137 downwards.
CATACACTATTCTGGCCCATCGGATACCACCATCAGCCGCCTCTCTTGACTTCCTATTCGCAACTCATCCTCTCTCCCCTTCTTGAGCTCGTCTCGTCGCCGCTAAGCCTCCGACATGCACGCATCTTTTGCCTTCGCACCGGCGACCTGCTGCTATCACTGCTCTCCAGCCGGATCCGATCATCGACATCCACATCCAGCTTAGTATAGTCCGTTTGGTTCAAGGGCAAAGAGTTTGGTTCAAGGGCAAAGAGTGGATAGAATGGGGCCATCCAGTCTGACAGAGATGAAGTCATCCAAACTCATGTTTGGTTGGAGGGATGAAAGATGAATGTGATGAGTCTATTTTTTGTTTGGTTGGAGTGATAAATTTGGACGAGATGAGAGTTGGATGGTGGATAGGATGATAATTCAAATTTGTTTAGTGAGATGGAAGTTGGATGGTGGATGGGATGAGAGTTAGATGACCCCATGCACCTATCCATCCAATCAAATAATAGGATGAATAGAAAAAGATAAATAAGACCATCCCATCCATCCTGGCCCCTACGTTATACTAGCTGTGTAGCTAGAATCTGGCGTTGGGTACTTGGTCAGTTGGTCTACTTCTCCATTCTCCAAATTTATTTCAGCATTTACAATTACACGTGCACCATTTGTTGTTTTCAGCTCAGCTTCTGGGCTTCGATGACTACATCCCCGCGTACGCCGGCGCAAGCAATGATCAACTCCTCACCGGCGTCAACTTTGCCTCCGCTGCAGCCGGAATCCGGGACGAGACAGGCCAGCAACTGGTACATAAATGAACTACTTATCGGGTGGTCAGAACCTGGACACATATATAGCATTACACATTAATTGGGTCGGAAGCCTGACGGACGTGCATGCCCACATACAGGGTGCCCGGATAAGCTTCGGCGGGCAGCTGCAGAACTACCAGTCGGCCGTGCAGCAGCTGGTCGACATCCTGGGCGACGAGGACTCCGCGGCGAACCACCTGAGCCAGTGCATCTTCACCGTCGGCATGGGCAGCAACGACTACCTTAACAACTACTTCATGCCCGCCTTCTACTCCACCAGCCAGCAGTACACCCCGGAGCAGTACGCCGATGTGCTGATCGACCAGTACTCGCAGCAGCTCAGGGTCAGGATGCACCATTGGCATTTACACGGCATTACCAACACCAAGTGGCATGACACTAGCTAGCTAGCTAGCTAGTGCAGCACACGCTGAAGTCTTAACTTCTTAATCTGTGCAGATCATGTACAACTACGGTGCCAGGAAGGTGGCGCTGATCGGCGTGGGGCAGGTCGGCTGCAGCCCGAACGAGCTGGCCCAGCAGAGCCCCAACGGTGCCACCTGCGTCGAGCGGATCAACAGCGCCATCCAGATCTTCAACCGGAAGCTGGTCGACCTCGTCGACCAGTTCAACACGCTGCCGGGGGCGCACTTCACCTACGTCAACGCCTACGGGATCTTCGAGGACATCTTGAGAGCACCAGGAGCAAACGGTATTAAAAAAAAAAAACTTGTCCTTGAGAGATCAACTCCAAGCACCGTAGATACTACTAGATGAGCTAGGCATCTTGAAAGCGGTGAAGCGTCATTTCCCTGCAGGTTTGACGGTGACGAACCGAGGTTGCTGCGGGGTCGGGAGGAACAACGGGCAGGTGACGTGCCTGCCGTTCCAGACGCCGTGCGCCAACAGGAACGAGTACCTCTTCTGGGACGCCTTCCATCCAACGGAGGCGGCCAACGTACTCGTCGGACGGAGAACGTACAGCGCCGCGCAGCGGTCCGACGTCCACCCGGTGGACCTACGCACTCTTGCTCGGCTCTAGTTACGTGGGACACCAAGATCAGGACCAAAATTTAAAGCTTTTTTTTTATTTTGTCTCGTAATTGTGGGGAAATAAGTGCACGGTTACGTATGCTTTGTTACTTCTGTCTGTGTACAACTCGCAAGATATGTGTGCATCTCAACTTCTCAGGGATTGTCTAGGGAGAAGTAGAACCTTAGTATTGTCTGGCTAAATAGCATTTAAGTTTTGAAACTTCAGTTCTAGATCCAACGAATGAAATTATTTTACCCTCTCTCCTCCCATTGGAATACTATTTTATCAAGCAGTGCTCGATTCTTTAAGTGTTGGATAAGTAATATTATTCTTTCCTGCACAGCGTTATCGAATCAGTTATATACTAGTTTTACACAAATTAGATGTGATAGTGTTCGCGCAAAAAACGTGAAGGAGGGTTTTCGGCCTCGAACACACAAGACAAACGCCGGGTTTGCAGAGCGTGCCAGTCAATTTGACCTGAAATTGACAAGGTAGAGTTTGTAATTTGATCAAAGCCGATAAACAAGGATCTATCGGCTTTTCGCTAGTCGGCAAGAACCGATTAGGAGATAACTAGATCAATCAGTTACAATTGATCCGGATGCAAGGTAAAAATCGGCTTCGGGAAGGCGATGCGCAACAAAACGAAGCAGATCAAACCTGGGTGAAATCGGCAAAAATCAACAATCGGCGATGCGCAACTATGTTGATTCCGTCGACTTGCAGAAAGATCTATGAAGCTAAAATGTGAAAGAAAAGCTTGTAAAAAGTAGATGTGTGTGTTGTTGGATTTGATTGATTTCTTTGCTTGACGCCCTCCTCCTTTTATAACACGCCTGGCCGATCCGAGTTGTACATAGATACGGTGCATTTATCCGTATCGGCCTCTTATCTGATTTCCTTCCCTTTTAGAAACGGTTTCCTTCTCCGAGTCGTTTACCGATTCCTTATTATATGAATACTTCTTTCCCGATTCAGACCGATTTCAATGCACGCTGAATTTTGGTGCAAACATATGCCCCCCATTTTTGAAAGGTAGCTTGCTATCTTTCAAAAATCCTTCGCTTTTCTCCGTGATCGGCTTTAACGTTTAAGATTTTCCTCGGTAACTCCCCCATTAATGGCGCCGCAATGCTCTCGGTGCGTTTTTAATGCAGCAACTGTTCCCGCCTTTTCACCTTTTTCACCGAGGTATAAATATGAGGCCCCCCCTTGCGGTCATTTTCACCCTGGCGTGCTTTCGTTCATCCTGAAATCGGCTTTCCTCCGCTTCAACCCCTTCTCCCCATAGCATCGGCTGAAATGGATGCATCCCAGGTACTTGTTCCGATCCCAGATAGCGATCATCAGTACTTCCTAGGTCCAATAGGAACCATAGAAACCGATACTGTCATTGGAGATGAGATCCCTAGACTCCCTTTATCGGCTCCTGGTTACAACATCAATGAGTGGTCCAAAAGTTTTAGGGCTTGGCCGACAGCTCTCAAGGGCTGGAGGTCCTGGTATATTAGAGTATCGGCCCAAAAGAAGGCGGAGTGGGAAGGTATGGGTATTGCTGAGTGTATCCCCATGTCCTTAGCTGCTCCAGAGCCCAATGAATCTTTAGTAGCCGCCGCCTGCTATTTTTGGTCGGACTCTTTTAACGCCTTCTTTTTCCCAACCGGTCCCATCGGCCCAACCCTTCCAGACATGGCTGAATTATCTTTGCCTCGGGCTGATGGAGACCAAATATCGGCTTTTAGTGGGAAACCTCGGTACAAATTGACCGAAAAAAGGGAGAAGGTTGGTCCAGATATATCCAAAATAACAACAAAGTAACCGCCCTCAGATCGGATGAAGAACACGTAGCTTTCATCAACTTATGGTTAGACCGATTCCTCTTCTGGTGCTTCCTAGGACCAACCAGTCTATCAATTTATGTCGGAGCAACTAGTTATGGGCCATCGGCTAGCTTTAGGGAAGTCCTTGTTGGGCGCCGTATACCATATGATGCATATCATCCGGAGTCGGCTTTTCACTGGCAATGGTTCCTATGTCGTAGGTAATGTTGGCGGCCCTCTTTGGTTTATCCAGATTTGTCTTTCTTGCGTTTTTGGTCGCCTCATTATCCGGACCCTTCGGAAGAATCAGCTTTCCCAACGGAAGACTTTCCCGAGGCGCCATCCTCGATTTCAACCTAGCCGATCCCCAGGTGAAAAAGTCATCATGTGTTCGTCTGATGAACAAAAAATCTCTCCTGCCGGCTTCCATAAGTACTTGTCCTTTTTCCTAAATCTTAACCAAGCCTCTTTTAACCGTAGAGATTTCTTTTCGTATAGCCAATTAGCCGATCTCCGTGGCCTTCTTTTCTTCGTTTAAATTCGATAGCTCTCTAATGCCCCAGTCTACTCTTGATCCGCTTCCCTGCTGATTTCTCCTTGCATCCTTCACGTTGGCTTAAGTACTCGAAATAGAACATTTCACCGACTCCACGAGTTCTATCACCCTTCAGTTTATGCACGCCAGCTGGGTTTCGGACAAACCATTCCTTGCTTTCCTTTGCTTAGCATGATTAAGCCACGAAACAAAGTTACTAATATTACTGCGGCGGAGCTTATTATCGAGCTAGCCGATGAGCTCCATGTGGTAGACTTGCCATTCCTCGTGTTAAACACACGTCGATCGGGCCAATTTACCACATGGTGGGCTTCCATAGCCGAGGCACTCTTGCGGAAGCGTACTATTCCCGAGGTCCTGTCCTCTTTTCTTCCTGGCTTTCGAGAGCCGACGGAGACCGTTGCTGGGTCTAGCTCGAGTTCGAGCGATGCTAACTCGTCTTTAGAGGTATTTTCATTTTGATGTTTTATTGGAATAAGATTTTCATCGGCTTAACCATATCTTTTACCCTTTTCAGACTAGCAAAAGATCAACCCCAGCGCAAGCCGCATCGGCCGACGATCGCTCAAAACGGCAAAGGTCATCGACCCCTCTTGCCGGTTTATCTTCTGGCACGTTGGGGGTCAATAGCCCATCACTGTCTGATCTTGCCGTCCAGCGCACCAAAAGTACGTCTAGTTCCATTTTCCATCAAATGAAGTTTCATGCTTGTTGTCGGCTAACCCCATGTTCGTCTTTTTAGAGAAGAAGAGCCGTAGAGTCGTCATTAAGCGATCCCCAAAACCTGCAGGCCGTGATGCAGTATCATCCCCAACCGGATCGGCTACTGCGGTTAGCTTCAACCCTTATTCTTGATTTATCTGTGTCTTCCTTGATCTTACCGTGAAAATATTTTTCAGGAAACCCCCTCCGTCCAATTGCTAGAAGCCGATGCAGAGAAGACCCAGACAGACGTGCTTGTCTTGCCGGCTTTGGCTCCTGCTCCGCCATCCGCTTCGTCACCTCCAAAACCTGCTTCTGGCCCGGCTCCGTCGATGGACTTAGCCGATCTTTTAGGCTTTTCCTTGGACGAGCTTGACGACCCGGAGATTGTGGCCACCGATGATTACCCGGCCGATATCCAACGTATAATAGCGGCCTCTGCTCCAGCATCGGCTGCTGTTACCGCTGCGCCGGGTATGCAGGAGCGACTCAATCGCCTCCTAGATGAAGTGTTGCAACCGGAAGCGGCTCTTCTGGCCAACACTCAACCTTTGAGAAATGCGATGGCAGCCATGCAGGCCGATCTTCCTCCCGCATGCCTATGGACGCATTGCTAGAGGTATGTCACTTGGGCCGACGCCCGGTTGGATGTGGAGTTGGCCAAAATAAGGGTTGATCGAGGAAGGCCCGACAAGCCGATCAACGACTTTTGGATAAGCTTATAGCGGATGCCAAACATCGGAAGAGCATATTTGATCGAGGTATCGCTACACTTAAATCGGCTAAAGCAGAGCTCAAGAGCTGAGTCGACCAAGAGTAAACTTGAAGAACAATGGCCTTGGTCGTAAAAGAACTTGCAGATCGCCAAATTGGCATCACAGACTCTACATCATCACCGGCCGTTCGAGGCGGGAGATCGGCGAGGTTTTTGCGCAAGTCAAGACTCAATCGGCTAAAATAGTTCGATTCCGGTGATGCAAAGGCGACCAACAACTTATAGATGGTGTCCAAGCCACTATTGGCAAAGCGGCAATGCACTATCGGCTTTGGGAGCCCATTTGCCGGATCAGGACTACATTAAACTTTGATTCGTTGGTATCGGTTGTGGCCAATCTTTTTTGTAATACTGCTTTAACCTTGGGATGATGTCCTTTGAACACTTGTTTGATCGGTTATGCAACCGATTTTGTAAACTTTAATCTGTGGATGGGTGTTAATACTGAATCGGTCGGCTGTATGACCGATTTTATATGCATGTGCTTTTGTAATTGATCCTGATATTTTCCTCTGTAATTAGGACCCGACCCATATGCTTGGGTGATATGCCTTCAGATATTTTCCATTGATCGCTTTAGGTAGGACGAACCCTTCCAAGGACTCCAGTATATACGAATTCCCGTCAATCGGCCTATTGATCTTATAAGGCCCTTCCCATGTTGGAGACCATTTGCCGAATCAATTATCTTTAGACCCAATCGGCAACACGGTTTTCCATACTAAATCGGCTTGATTGAACGACTTTGAAATCACTTTTTTATTGTATGACCTGGCAACCCTCTCTTTACCCTTTTTAAGCCGATCTAGTGTGATCAGCCTTAGTTCAGCCAAATCATCTAGATTGTCAAGCATCGCCTGTTTGTATTCATCGGCTGATACCTTATCTTGCTCGTGTAGCCTTATCGAGCCGATGTTGATTTCAACGGGCAAAACGGCTTCTTGTCCGTATACCAACTGAAAGGGTGACAATTTAGTTGATCCGTGATGAGATAGCCGATAAGCCCATAAAGCCTCCGATAGCGTTGAATGCCATTTCCTTGGCTCTTCCTCAATTTTTCTTTTTATCAGCTTTATCAATGTCTTGTTTGACGACTCGGCCTGTCCGTTGGCCTGAGCGTAGTAAGGGGAAGAGTTGAGTAATTTTATCCCAAGACTTTATGCAAAACCTTTGAAATCGTTGGACATGAACACAGTACCCTGATCAGTAGTGATTGTTTGTGGAATCCCAAACCGATGGACGATGTGTTCATTTACAAAGTCGATCAGCTCTTTACTAGTAACCTTCTTGAGTGGTACAGCCTCAACCCATTTTGAGAAATAATCTGTGGCTGCAAGGATGAGTTTATGTCCTTTCTTTGGATGACGGAAATATTTGGCCGACACGTCTATACCCCATCCTCTAAATGGCCATGGCTTGATGATCGGATGCAAAGCCGATCTTTGGTCTTGTGTATGTTACCAAACTTTTGGCACGTTTGGCATCCTTTATAATATTTGAAGCAGTCTTCTAACATCGTCGGCCAAAAATATCCTGTTCGCCTCAGTATCCATTTCATCTTATGGGCCGATTGATGTGATCCACAAATGCCTTCATGGACTTCACCCATCGCCACTTTGGCTTCCTCGGTTCCCAGACATCTTAATAACAAACCTTCCATAGTCCGAAAGTACAATACGTCTTCTAGTAGAACATATTTGAGTGCTTTGCGCCTGACCTTCTGCTCGGTCGGCTTGGCTGGATCTGACAAATAATCCCTTATCTCTGTTCTCCAGTCGACAGGGTGAACACATAAAATCGGCCAAACGTTTAGCTTGATTGGTCCCTGTCGACTCTCAATCTTGTACCCTGATGCACATTGTGCCAATTGGTTTGCTTTATTATTAGCTTCTCTGGGGATATGTTTTATAGAAAATGTAGTGAACATCTCGATGATCTGGAGGCATTGATGCAAATCTTGAGTTAGCGCATCATCATTGCATCGGTATTCTCCTTTGACTTGCTTTGTACAATTAACATCGAGTCTCCAAAAGCTTCGGCGTCTTTCACTCCGATGCTATTTAACAATTGTAGACCTCTTAGCAACGCTTCAGATTCGCTTGATTATTTGAACATCGGCTATTTAGCCGATACATGAAGTCATACTCCTGTTTCCTAGGTGAAACTAGTATCACACCGATGCCTTCGCCTTCTTGGCAAAGCAGATCCATCAAAATATAGCTGCCAAGGAGTTACACTAGTTGTTCCTACTAATGTTTCACTTCACTGTGATAAAATCGGCCCACATTTGTCCTTTCACAGATTTAGCCGACTCATAGGTTAACTTTCGAACTCATAAGGCGTATGCCCATTTACCAAGCCGACCAGTAGGATTGGCGCCGATAATATGTACTTAACTACATCGGTTTGCATATTATAACGCATTTGGAAGCCAAGATATAATGTCTTAACTTGGTGCAAGCAAAATACAATGATAAACATAATTTTTCTACAAGGGGATACCCGCTTCGTATCTAAAAGACGCGTCGGCTTAAGTAAAATATTGCTCGCTCCTTTTTATCGGCTTCTTGTGTTAAAACTGCCCCAATCGAATCACCTTCGGCCGATATATATAGTCTAAAAGGTATACCATGTTTTGGCGCAGTTAATACTGGTGGACTCATCAGATAACTTTTTATGTCGTCGAAGGCTTTTTGTTGATCAGCTTCCCATTTGAACTCTTGGTTGTCTTTATTCTTGATGGCGGTGTGAATGCACGAATACGCATACGACAAGTTTGAGATGAAACGTCGCAAGTAGTTGATTTTTCCAATCAATACCTGCAACTCTCTTTTGCTTGTCGGTAGTTTAGTATCGGCTATGGCTTTCACTTTGGCTTGGTTTACTTCAATTCCTCCTTCATGCACCGTAAACCCAAGAAATTGTCCAGCCGATACTCCGAAAGCACATTTGAGAGGGTTCATTTTTAACCCATGCAACCTTGTGGTTTCGAACATCTTTTCCAGATCGGCTAGATGTTGCCAGTCTTCTTTGGATTTTACCACTACGTCGTCAATGTATATTTCCACGGTATTGCCGATCAAATCATGGAAAATATGGTTCATGGCCCGTTGATAAGTAGCACCGGCATTTTTTAAACCGAAGGTCATAACTTTCCACTCATATAGCCCCAAAGCTCCTGACATCGAAAGCCGTCTTGGGTATATCGACTTGACCATGAATATCTGATTGTATCCGGCGTTCCGTCAAAAAGCTTATGATTTTATTCCCAGATGCAAGATCGATAAGCATATCGGCTATAGGCATCGGTACTCGTCTTTGGTGTAGCTTTGTTTAAATCTCTAAAATCGACACATACCCTAAGTTTGCCATTTTTCTTTTTTACAGGACGATGTTTGAGACCCATTCAGACGTATCGGCAAGGCCGGATAAACTTTGCTTCTAGTAATCGTCCTACTTCTTCCTTTATAGCGTCATACAATGTAGGATTAAATCGCCTAGTCTTTGTTTGAATGGTCGATACCCAGGTTTTATTGGTAGCCGATGCTCAACTAGCTGTCGGCTTAAGCCTGGCATTTCGTAGTACTCCCATGCGAAGCAATCTCTATATTTCTTGAGTATTTCGACCAACTTTGCTTTATAACTGGGTTCTAGTTTGGCACTTACAAACGTTGGTCTTTTATTATCACCTTCATCACCTTCCCCAATGTTGATTTCTTCGAGCAAATCGGCAGAAGTAAATCCTAACCCTTTTCTTTCCTCTTCAAAATCCTCAACAGCTTCTTCGTATTCTTTTTGCCGATAGCTTCTTGCCTTTTCCTGCAGCTTTGCTAGTGTGTTCTGCTCCATCTTCTTACTACTTCGTCTGTCCGATCAAACGTGTTGGGTTTAACGCTGATCGGCTTGAATCCTGACTTCTCAACGCAGATAAAATCGCAATTGTCCAAGGCTTTCCCTGATATACATTCGGCTTCTTCGTGTGGCCAATTGGTGTCAGGGCTAGCCATGGCGATATGAGCCGATGTGTCGGCCGGTACGACTTCTACTGTATCATCGTTCCACTGCACTAATTTTTGGTGCATAGTTGATGGTATACAGCAATTGGCATGGATCGATCCGCCCGAGGAGCACGCCAGAATTGCCTTTGGCTTCAATCACAAAAAATACGATTGGCAAAGTTTTATTACCGATCGATTCGACACCATTACGCCTTTAGCCTCAGTTGGGTCTCCCGTGAAGTCATTTAGCACCATATTGGTTTTGATCAAGTCTTCATCGGCTTTACCCAGTTTTCTAAAAGTACTTAACGGCATTAGATTGACTGTCGCCCCGCCATCGACCAACATACGAGATATCGGTCGGCCATTAATATACCCTTTCAGATATAATGGTTTCAGATGCCGATGCATGTCTTGTGGCTTTTCGAACACAGCGTCTGGTGCTCCGAGGCATAATTGGGCGAACACTTCTTCAGCCGATTCTTCGGTTTTGAACTCAGCAGGTAGAGCGAATACCATGTTTATATCCATCAGTGGCGTATCATCTCGGATCATCGGAGAACCAGATTCAATCGACTGGTCTGAATCACTATCGATATGTTCCTTCTTTCTCCACTCCTTTTTCAAAATTGGTACCGGTCTTAACTTGTTGAACATCCGATCCCTCTCGCTCTCCTTTTCGGCCTCCCTTTCTTCTTGTGTTTTCAATCGCTGAAGCCTTCTGCGTTGTGATTTCTTTGAGACACAGGGGCACCACCTAGGTTTAGGTTCTATCGGCTTTCGTATTTTTCGGCTAAATTGCTCATCTCATTGTCGATTCCATTCTACTTGTGTTAGCCGATAGTTCCCGATTTGGGAGGACTCGCCTTGCTCGATCTTGACAACCTTTCATGGATCGGCCCCTCACGCTTCTCATATCTGGATGATTGTATATCGGTCTGGACAACCTATCTTTTACAGGCCAGGTTTGGCCGATATCTGAGATGAGTGTTGCATAGGACAAGACACAATCACTGTTGGTAAGGTCATCCCTTTCTCCCAAAGAAAGCGCCAAAAGGGACATTGTCGATGTTTCTCTTCTTGATGGTTGGCCGACATGACATATCGGCCGCCAACGCTCGTCCCTCTTTTGCCTTAGTCGATGAAGATTCTGGTGGTGTTGAGTGTCACACCTCCGACTTATCCTTTCATACTTCCCAGGAGTTGTGAGAAGGTCGGCTTTGGTTTGAAATCGGCTTTTCTTGGAGCCCTCTCAGCCCGATACCATTTACAGAGCCTCCAAGTCCCCTCTTGGTTTTACCGTTCTTGAGTTTTGTCCATTCCTATCGGCTTCTATTTGTATAGAACCGATAGTAATCTACCTTGCCTCGTCTCGTGATACAATTCCTTTAGTCGGCTTATCTTCTTCCGCAGCCTCTTTTCTTTTCGTGAACATTGAACCATGTTGACTTGAAAAGGGCTCATATCTATCTGCATAGCCGATTCTTCCGCAAATTTTAGCCTGCCATCAGTGATGGCTGATTGAATCTGTTGTCGAAAAATATTGCAGTCGTTAGTATTATGTGAAAACGAATGGTGCCATTTGCAATACCTTCGCTTCTTAATTTCCTCGGTCGATGGTATGACGTGTCCCTCCGGCAACTTTATGAGTTTTTCTTGCAGTAATAAATCAAATATCTTGTCACATTTTGACACGTCATATGAATACTTGATTTCCGCCCTATTTTTCGTCGGTTTGAGCAGAGAGCATACGAGTGGCTTTTTAGAACTCTTGGTCCACTCGGCTATGTTTATTTCTGCTTCGTCCTCGGAGGCGTCGCTTGAATTGTAATCTACCATGTTTACTTTGGCCTTTTCATTACCGTTTGGCTTAAATCTATCTTTAAATCCTTTATTTTCTGCATATCGGCTTTCATGGGCCGATACGCGATGGAGTAAGTGGCCTAAGTCGGGGAACTCTTGGCCCGATAATTTTTCTTTCAATGGAGGGATTAATCCTTGGAACGCTAGATCGGCCAATTGATCGTCGGGTAAGGTTACACTGTAGCACCTATTCCGTATGCCCCGAAACCTCTAGATAAAATCAGATACCGATTCGCCGTATACATCGGACTGAACTAAGATCGAGAAATCCTAAGCTCCATAGTTCAGAAAGAAGTACTCATGGAATCGGCTTTCTAAATCGTTCCATATATGAACTGAATTAGGTGGTAGATTTGTGAACCAAGTGAATGCAGTGCCAGACAATGATAAAGGGAACAATCTAATTTTTAACCCATCGGACTGTGCAGCCTCCCCACATTGAGCCATGAACCGTCCGATATGCTCAATTGTGGTAATAGAATCATCACCTGAGAATTTAGCAAAGTCTGGTATCCTAAAGTTGTGGGGGTACGGCATTCGGTCTATGTAATCGGGATACGGCTTCCTGTAGCCGATTACCCTTCCTCTGGGCTGTAAACCGAACTGTTCTCTTAAAACATTGGCGATTTGTTCTGCCCAATTAACATTGTCGGCTTGTGGTGCAGCCGGACATTGCCAATTTTCATTGTTCGTGCCCTGCCCCCCGAGTGCAAACTCGGGTCTTTGTCCAAATCGCGCATCAGGAGGTCTTGGCATTGTGTCATAATCATGATTAAAACCTAATACATCGGGTACGGGCGCGAAAGGTTCGACGTACGGCACCACCCTATATGGCGCTTGTTTCATGGTTGCGTTTCCCCGTGACTGCGGAACCTGTCCCTTTTCGATCGGCTGATAAGCCAATAATCCGATGCTATTGGAGGGCCCATTTGACTGATTTGATGCGCTTATCTTGGCCCCATCCGTGTGCCCATGGTAGTGTGTGAATCCATCTTTCTGTATGCTTGGTTTCAAAACCGTAGGTTGAGTTGGTACCATAATAGGCGCTTGAGCCGACACGTTTACTGTGTTGGTGTTGGGTGTTATGGAATATACTGGGTATGTAGGGATGGTTTGTGGTGGATCTAGCAGGCTTCCAGACGCAGCTAATTCCTGAGCAATTGTTTTCACACTATTTTCTATCATCGGCTTTAATGTGGATACTAGAGCCGATGACTGATTAATCAATGCGTGATGGACAGATTGCTCGATCATACTTGATAAATCGGCTTGAGCGGGTGCGTATCGGCTTACCGACTCAAATGACGAATCTCCGATAGGGTTGATGCTTGGGAGTGCAATCTTTTGAGTAACGCCACGGCGTGTTTTCTGGAAGCACCGTAACATCATTTCCTCCAGAGCCGCCTTTTGGTCTTCGATTTCTTTCCGTTGCTCAGGGGTTAAATCGGCCATTTGAGGCGCGATTATAGCATCAGTGTTGATATCGGCGGTGACCGCGGGTTTGTCGGTTGACGACATTCTTTTTGTTGGTCCCACCGGGCGTGCCAAAATATGTTCGCGCAAAAAACGTGAAGGAGGGTTTTCGGCCTCGAACACACAAGACAAACGCCGGGTTTGCAGAGCGTGCCAGTCAATTTGACCTGAAATTGACAAGGTAGAGTTTGTAATTTGATCAAAGCCGATAAACAAGGATCTATCGGCTTTTAAGCTAGTCGGCAAGAACCGATTAGGAGATAACTAGATCAATCGATTACAATTGATCCGGATGCAAGGTAAAAATCGGCCGGAAGGCGATGCAATAAAACGAAGCGGATCAAACCTGGGTGAAATCGGCAAAAATCAACAATCGGCGATGCGCAACTATGTTGATTCCGTCGACTTGCAGAAAGATCTATGAAGCTAAAATGTGAAAGAAAAGCTTGTAAAAAGTAGATGTGTGTGTTGTTGGATTTGATTGATTTCTTTGCTTGACGCCCTCCTCCTTTTATAACACGCCTGGCCGATCCGAGTTGTACATAGATACGGTGCATTTATCCATATCGGCCTCTTATCTGATTTCCTTCCCTTTTAGAAACGGTTTCCTTCTCCGAGTCGTTTACCGATTCCTTATTATATGAATACTTCTTTCCCGATTCAGACCGATTTCAATGCACGCTGAAATTTGTAAAAAAAGAGCATTACTCTTTTATGTATGGCCTTTTTACATCAATTATATACTAGGTTTACACACACTAAATTATGTAAAAAGTAATATGACAATTTGTAAAAAGAAAAAGAAAAAGAAAACAGCAAACAAAAACGTGGATCACAAAATCAATATCGACAAAATCAAAATGATAAAAACACAATACGTATCACAAAGCACTATTTAACATAAAAAAATTGAATGCTCACGAACCAAAAAACATTCGAGTCCCATTTAGTAATTCCCAACTTGTTATATTATCTATGCTAGTTACGGGCTCGAAGTTTCCGGTTTAGCTGTTGTATTTGAGGACATACTTCCTATTCATCGTTGCGCTTAATCGTAAACTAATTTGTAACGAAGAATATATGCGTTTGAATTTTGAAACGCCGTTTTCACCGGTTGCCCCGCCGCCGCGCGCCTTCCACTTGCACGGGCGGGCGCCTGCGCTCCTCTCGTCGCCTCATCGGCACACCACCAAGAAACGGCGAAACGGCCGCAAGCGACAGACTCGGGCGTGGTGAGGCCTGCACCGGCAGTCCGGCGGCAGTCGTGGGAATTGGGCCGGGTCTTAGGCGAGCATAGCCCGATTTTAATGGCCCGAAACACGACCCGTCACGGAAAAACCTAGCACGATGGGTCACCCGGCATGGCCCGACTGTATGGGCCGTGCTTGGGCCGGCATGATGCGAATTGAAGCCTGAATCTATAATTTGTATTTTCAGGATCTTCCCTTGCTCATATGAATTTATATTCTACATGAAAGTTGTAGATAATTTCGACATGCATCTTTTTCATGTAGACAACTTTTCCATTTGAGCAACATATGAATTTATAAAAAAAATATTTAATGCGCTGTGTAGTTTCGGACCGACGCCACATCTCTCGATAATCTGCATTTTTCAGGGTCTCCTTTTGCTCATATGAATTTATATTCTACATGAAAGTTGTAGATAATTTCGAGACACATCTTTTTCATGCAAACAACTTTTTCATTTGAGCAACGAATGAATTTATAAAAAGAATATTTAGTGCGCTCTGTAGTTTCGGACCGATGCAACATCTCTTGGTAGTCTGCATTTTTTAGGGGCTTCCTTTGCTCATATGAATTTATATTCTACATGAAAGTTGTAGATAATTTTGAGACAAATCTTTTTCATGCAGACAACTTTTTCATTTGAGCAACGTATGAATTTATAAAAAAAAATATTTAGTGTGTTGTATTCTCTCCCGTGCCGTGCTCGGCCCGGCCCGGCCCGACAGCAGCCCGACGTGCCTCTAGGCCATACCGGGCCTTGATTTTTGCCTTCCGTGCTAACCCGATCTGGTACGAAGAAACAATCGGACCGTGTTGGCCTATTTCATGTAGGCCCGAAGCACGACGGACTCGAGCACAGCCCGAGTCCTACCTCTCTCCGGCCTCCCCACCTGTGACGCGTGAACCGTCTGGTAAGAAGCACCGGTAAAATGCGAAGAACCGGGGGGCAGGCGTTGGCCTAGCCATGGCCCATGACCACGAGGCTATCCGGCCGGCTATGTGCCGGAGGAGGATTGATTGCGACTAGATACAGATTGCAAAATATTATATCAGCAACCGAATTGAACAAGCGATAGGTAATAACTGATACTGGGTAGGCTTTGTGCGGAATGCCGATGAGATTCCTATAATGTGCAGTGCAGGCTTTTGAAAGGGCATGTTACACTGTAGAAGCCCGCCATAGTACCATGCAGACATGTAGTCAGGATACACATGGCAGACTTGCAAGTTCAACAAAGCAGATTCTAAGAATAAACAGTAAAGATGTATGCGACGGATTTGTTCTTCAGAAAACATTAATCATCACACCCAAAAGTAACCAACAAATAATGCCAAAAATAAAGGACTGCACTTTTCCAACTAGGGGAATGCATTTCCTTAAGCTGCATTGATCCGTTATTTTTCAATCGTTATTTTATTGAAAGAAAGAAACCGTAAACCAAAAAATCAACCTGTACATGGGTGGATTTGACACGGCCCAAATAATCTTGGATTCGTTCAAGGCTCGGTGATTAACGCCTGATGTATAACAACATTGTGATCAGCAGTGAAGTAACAGCACCAGCTGGGTGTTAAAAATTGGACCGGGATGAACGTGACGAATGGTTGGTGCTGCCCTTATTGCGATCTTTCTTCCGCATGCCTTGGAAGCTCGGGAAACATCCGAGTGGTCTGACCTGTTCCAGCACAACCAACATGAGAATACCTTTTGCTAGAACATAGCATGTTTAGCAATGACAGAACACTTATCAGACAACAGTACAACAGAAAGCTAGTAACTGTTACCTTCCAACGGTTTCTATGAGCTAGTTCATTTTGGATAGCAGACAACCAATCAATTACTACTATAAAATCAGGCCTGTCAGCAGGATTTTCACTCCAGCATTGCTCAATCAACCTATAATAATGTCAAGTGGCCAAACAATCAAGTCAGGATGAAATAGGCAAACTATTGTCACCATCCATGTTGGCATCTGGAGGAAATAGAACACATTAAAATTCACATATCCAAATAGTTAGATGAAAGTTTGCAGGCAATTGGCCATGCAAACAAGCTAACCTAATGCTACAAAGAAATCGGTAATTGCCAGTTGCCACAGCACAGAAAAAAGAGAATGCTTACTCTCTTAACCCGTGGGCGTAATGCTTTTGAGGAGCTCTGAAAGGTGGCCTTTCTTCAGAATTGTACGCCTTCTGAATTTCATCAATTTTCTTATTATAAAAAGGGAGACATCCTTCAATCATCTGAAAGAGTTGAAACTTCAGTAAGTAAAAATGGTTTCTGGTGGGTTCTGGGAGTAGTTGGAGCAGAGTTAAGTAGTATTTTTACATTTAAAGCAAAATTATAACAACAATCTCAATTAAGGTATCAAACAAAGATTCCAAGTTCTAACTGGCATTACACAAAATATGTGGAATTGTGGATAACAATGGAAAATTTGATAATTTGCCCTGAAGTTGATGGGCATTTGATCATTTGCCCAAAGTTGGTGAGTATTTGATTATTTGCCCTACGATGTCTCATTGACATGCGGGTCCTAGGGCCACATGTCAGTGAGACATGGTAGGGCAAATAATTAAACGCCTATCAAGTTTGGACAAATAATCAAACACCCATCAACTTCAGGGCAAATGATCAAATGCCCCGGATAACAATATGATGAATCAGATAATAATCTGTTGTGGCATATGTAGAATGCTATACAATACTTTTACCTCCTGAAGTATCAAAGCGAACGAGAAGACATCCACTTTGGTATCATACTCCTCTTTTCGCACAACTTCTGGAGCGACATACCTACCTGTGACATGTTTATCAATTATCAGTGCGCATAGAAGGTGATCAAAACTTGCCAAAAACAGTGAGCTGCGCACTAGTTCAGCACAAACTAAGTACGACAAACAAAAAAATATGCTTACAGGCATTGCCTGGAGAAGTTACCGGTTTATCCTCTCTAACTTTTCTTCTCCATTTTAGCATCTTACACAAATCAAAATCTGCCACCTTCAGATGTGCAGTATCATCCCTCAGTATGTTTCTGTTGTCTTGCACAATGGACAGAGAAGTCTTTTAACAATGCAGGTATTTGAAGAAACTCATGGGATATATAAAAAAGATGTGAGAAAATATCACAGAAAATAAGGTACTCACGAAGGCTCAAGGTCACGGTGGATGATAGCTTGAGGTTTGTGCTCATGTAAGTAATTCATTCCTCTATTACAGTTCACAAAGGGTCACGAGTTAGGCTTATTTTACAGCAATGAAAAGTGAAACTGATAAAAGTTTGTCATATTGGGGTTATGGGTGGGAAACCGTGCAATATCAAGAGCTAATTTCACTGCATATGGTGGTTCCAGAGCTCCTTTCTTATTGAGGTGTCTGCGCAGATCACCCTGCAAATAAACGTTTTAATAATTCTTAACAATTCATAAATAAAGTTATGTATCTTGATATTGAAGTGAAAGCATGGTCACCTCATGTTATATAAATAATGATGCGGAGTTAATAAACCTAAACATTTCTACAGTGCTGAAATAAGAATCATACTTGCAATGATCTATTGTGGCCAAATATTGCCAAACAACAAGATACAGACTAATTTAGCATTGTCACTCAAGTGTGGCAACAACATTTTATTTCTTACTATGCATGTCCAAATAACTGGTATAAAATGATGTCCTGGATCCACACATAGAAAGATTTGGCTAGGGCAGCCTAGACAGTGGCTAATCAAATGGACCTCAGATGTAGGGGCTATCGAATAACAGAATAATTGAGGTCTTAAAAATACATTGGCCTAAGATAAACCTTTGGCATAAATTCCATGACGATCATCATTGGGCTGCTTTGTGTTACAGCACCCAAAAATTGCACGACATTTGGATGCCGTATTAGTTGCAGCACGTCAAGCTCATCTCTGAATGCCCGTCTGCAATGCAAAGACATCTATCTAAAACTGTAAGGAAAATACAACCAGGGGATCGAAGAAACAATTCAGTGAAAAACCAACATAGACCAGGAACAAATGTAACTATTCAATGGAATCAACCCACACTCTGCTGTCATCAGTAATTAAATCATCATCCAGCTTCTTAACAGCAACCAGAATGCCCCTCCATGTTGCTTTCCGAAATGTACCCTGAAAAGCAAATGGAAATGATAACAAGGCATAATTTAAATATTAATAGCATCTGACGGAGAAACTCAATGTCTTCGGAAATTTAGGTCCGCAAAAGTAGGATCTAATATCAAGAGTTCAATACCATAGGACCAGTAGAGTCAACCAACTGTACAGGTACGCCGACTAGTGATTAGAATAGATTTGTGCCAGATAGTTTAAGCGCTTAGTTACTAAAAGATTCTCACAGGAAAGAAAGGGCAAGATATATACATACCTTGGACAAATCATTGCCATTGGTGAAATCAAGCTCGTTTGGATCAATCTCATATTCAGGAACTTCACGATCGTTGTTAACATGCATAGGTGCAATCTTCAAGAAACGAGGCGGAGGTTCAAAAAACTTGAACATAACAGTGCAGCAGGCAGACACAATACACGTACAACATAGTACCTTAAGCTTGCAGCCATGCTTCTCCAAGATCTTGATGACATCATGATTCTGGTAATGCATCGCATCCGCCAAAGGCTGCCAGAGAGTAGAACAATACAGAATGAGAGGTGCTTCTATGCTCTTCCTTCTAGTACAAGTTGCACAAATCTTGAAGCAAACGAAGGGGTAAGTAATCACCATCTACCCTTCATTCATGCTTTAATAGTTGTGCAACTTTTAAAAGGAAGAACATAGAAGCACCCTTCATTCATGCTTTAATAGTTGTGCAACTTTTAAAAGGAAGAACATAGAAGCACCTCTCAGACAGAATTAATATAGCAGCTCGTCATGTTGACGTATTGAATCCTCATAACTTAAAGAACAAATCTTGCCATCTAATACCATTTCCCATAGGAATGTTAAACTTAAAGTCAGATCCCCCAAGAAAAAATTCTGAGGTCCTCAACCGAAGCAAGCAGATGGAGCAAAACTAAAGGCAAAAGTTCAAGCAGTCTCACCGTGCTTCCCCACTGGTCCTCAACGACGGCCTCCGCGCCTCCGCCTAGGAGCAGCTCGACAACCTCCGCGTGGCCCTCGCAGGCCGCGATGTGCAGCGCGGTGCGGCCGTCGGAGTCGCGGAAGTTGGGGTCGGCGCCGGCGTCGAGGAGCTCGCGGATCCCCTCCGCGTTGCCCTCGTGGGCCAGGTACATGAGCTGGAAGCTAATAACGCCGGCCGCGTCGCCCGACCCAGCCGCTCCGGCACCGCCGTGGTCGGGCGCCATCGACGACTGCCTCCCCAGCCTAAACCTCGGCGTCATCGCCGTCGCCGCCGTAGGCGTGTGGGGCTTGGGCTCCATACGGGGATGGTTAGGATTCCGGCCGGGAGATCGGATCGGAGGCTCTGACGAAGGAATTGAGTAGAGCGGGGAGAAGAGGGCGGGGTCGGAAGGGGAGGGGAGGCGCGAGGGAGTATAGAATCATGGAATTGACTCGAGGGGGTTTGGGAGTGGGTGGCGGCTGAGCTGGCAACGGGTCCACCAACTAAACGCCCCGCTAGGTATCAAACCAAAACGGAAACTTCACTCGGATGAGTGGGTGACAGCTGGGCCCCGCGGAACTAAACCCTCGGCGGTTGTTATGCTCGTTCTAAGCCGGCTCGCCATGCCGCGTGTGCTGCGACAGCTGCGTTACCACCCATGCAGTTTTAGTTCTACGTGTTTCGTCGTGGTGCAACAAGCATGCACCTCGCTCTGCATGCATGTGTGTACTACTTAGAGTATCTCCAAGAGGTATGATCCTAACTTTTTTTAAAGGAAAAGATCAACTCCAGTAAATGCACTAAATCGTTAAAATTTAGCAAATTGTTTTAGGACCTCTGAACGAGTAACTATATTTAATAACTCTGTGATTCAGCCCTATCTAATTAGATGGTAGTTGGGTCTTAGGGCCTAATTGTTGGAATGAATATTTCTTTGAAGCTTTAAATCTAATTAGTTGGAGTCCTATATTGAAATTTAGAGCTCCTTTTTAGAAATTTCTCTTGGAGATGCTCTGACGCAATTGCTGTTTGTATTCTGTGACTTTTGTCAGGGTTTGTTTGGAACGTAAAATTCGATAGGAATTTCGTAGACATTTGGCGGGAAACAACGCGGCTTCACCGGGGTCTCGGAGGAGTCGGAGGACCATGCATGCATATGCTTTGCATGCAGATATCACCTAGACCAATAGTGGAACAAGGGACTTGGCCCAACCAATGATTCAGTTACAAAAGCCGGAGCGGTTAGAGCATCTCCAAGAGGGGCCTTAAATATGGTCCTAACTTGAATTATAGGTCTCTTAGGGGAAAATATCAACTCCAGCAAGAACCCTAAATTGTTAAAATTTATCAAATTGTTTTAGGGCCCATGAGAGAGTAGCTATATTTAGCAACTCTGTGATTGAGCCCTATCTTCATTGAGTTTTAGGGCCTAATTGCTGGAGTGAATGTTTCATTGGAGCCCTAAATCTAATTAGTTGGGGTCCTAAATTAAAATTTAAGGCTCATTTTTAGGGCCTTCTCTTGGAGATGCTCTTAGCGTTGGAAAATATTGCTAATTTAGGCCCCGTTTGGCATAAATTCAGATCTCAGCTCCACCTCAGATCTAAAATCTGTAGGCTAAAATAAAGTGAATTAAGTTTATATTTTTATTCTAAAATATAAACAAGACGACCCACCTAAACACTCTTAGGCTGTGTTTGTTTAGGCTGGTGCTGGAGGAGAAGCTGCTGGAGCTGGAAGAAGCTAGCTGACCTGCTGGAGCTGGAGGCTGGAGCTGGAAGAGACTTGATGAAGGGGATGGCAATTTTTTGTAAATAAGATCAAGTTGTAAAGGTATCAGGGAAGTGGGATTTTCAGAAGCTCCAGCCAGCTCGAGAAGCATCGTTTTCCTTGCTTCTCTCTGTGGTGCAAATTGGGCTGGAGCTTCTCCTCTCCAGCTAGCTGAAAAATTACTATTTATTTTGGCTTGTGACTTATGAAGGCCTAGAAGCCAAATAAGCCTAAGCAGAAGCCTAAACAAACACACTCTTAATATATTCACAGCTCCAGCTCCACAAATTTGGTAAAGCTAAAAAATACTCAACTCCATCAAATTCACGAATCTGATAAAACTAGAACTCCACCAAACATCTGTTGCCCGCTGTACTGGAATAGGATAAGAGAGCCTTTAGGTGCAATTGATGTTTGGACGCATTGCCACGTTGCGAAAGGATAAGGACTTGCATGATGTCATGGCCTTTGATGTCGTCGTTGTCACGCGGGAGAAACCAACGAGGGCAGGGCAAAAAGAATCGCAAGCTCGTGTGTACGAACGTGTTTGTTTGAGGCTATCTAGAAGCAAGCCTGGACCTCCTAAGAAATTGCTTCGTTGAGTAATTAAGGTCATGGAAATCTGACATTGACCCTGTGTTGGTCGGCAGCAGATACAAAAAGACGGACGTTGCCGGGAGAGGTGGTCCTAGTAAGGATCGTAGTCGTACCCTCCTAATCTAGATGATAATTAACACGCCTGTTTCCATTGGTGAAGGTGTGAGGGGGGCCGAGGGTCGAGGACCAGACCCAAGACTTATGAATTGCAAGCAGTAGTATTATGTACAAGAATTTCGCTGTCTGAAACTGCAAGAGAAGTGCTTGGATTGGCTACATGCCTGCACTCCTCTGAAAGCTTTGGAAAGCATGAAACGACCGAGTATATCTAGTGCTTTTCTTTCTTATGTTATTAAAACCCTAGACTAACTCAGCAAGGGCATTTCACCAAGTATCTAACTTGTTTGACATTTGCCACGTACTTTCAGCAGTAGCTGCCCCTCGTATTTACGTTACCCGAAAGGGTACATCAAGCCTTCAGAAACCGGAGAGGATCAGATATGTACCCTCTCCAGAACTCAAAGGCCATTGCTGATTTAGCCATTCGTACATGTCCGAGCTGCAACTTCTTCTTTTCTTATTTGTATTGCCTTTGCTTGGAGCACACAAGACAACCACACATGGAAGATATTAACGCATTTCAACGTAACAGAAAGCGCGTACGTACCCGCTGAATCAGCTGCTTCCGCTGCATGTTCCTTCCGTCCTTCGTATTGTTGCATTGCCCATGCGTCTCCCCGTCATCATCCCAGCCGCCTCCCTCAGGGCTTCAACCTGAATGTTACACTAAACCCCACATGAATGGATGAAGCGTATGCGAAAGTGGTACGAAAAAAGGTGGTGCCAATTACTTACAGCATGTTCAAGACACCAGGAGATTGCTAGACACTATTTCCTCCATCAATTTGTCCGGGAATTCCAACAACTTCGTAGCGAAGATCACCGACAAATTCAGGTCAGTGGCAGCAACTCGATCACCACTACAACAGAGAACTTCAAAATGACATGAGGTCAGCGGCAGCAACTCGCCACTACAACAGAGAACTTCAAAATGACAAGACGAAGCGGGAAACAAGCAGGTAGACACAAGAGATGGGGACCTTCACTGAGGGTGGAAGCAGCAGCCGAGCCATTCCTATCAAAAAATAGTTGCAAAGGCAGGGTGCCTGCCACCCCGGCCTGTTGCAGCCTCACGGCAAAAGTTGCTCAAGAAATGAAATCGCATCTTTGACAACTGTCCTGTGTAATGCCTGGTTTCTGCTGCCCTAGTATATTAACTTGTACCACACAACATTACCAAATCTGAGAACAATACCGAGAAAAATCCACAAGACACATGCAAAATGGCAGAATAATGTTCAGGACGTTCCAAACTTGTAACCGACTGTTCAGTTTCTTATGAGAAACTGGGGCATCAACTTAGGTGCCCTATTTGATCTAAAATAATAATAATGTTCAGGACGCCAGGTATGTGAGTATTCGGTGTCTAATTTGGTGAGTGTAAAATGGTTTACCAGGCATTATACAGATCATGTGAGCATGAACAATCTTCCTGACCTATTTACATGACAACTCAAAAGCACCAAATTTATATTTTTCATCTGCAAACAATTCTTCAGTCTTTACTCAATGTCTCAAAAACTCCTTAGCATACATGCCATCAGCAGAAATGGTAGCAACTTATTCGTCAGAAATGGGGAAGACACAAAACAGCAACCATTCTTCTTCTTCTTCTTTTCATTTTTACAAGTACAAAAATCTGTAAATGATATTATACAAAAGTATCCAAACAATCGCTGTAATACATAAGTCAGTTATCCAAATAGTAGCATGCCAGAGCGCTTCCTTAGTTAAAGTCATAAGAAACATGTAAACTACATTGGTACAAACTTATGTAATGCCAAATTTTCCTGCTAGATATGTATGACAGGCGACTATTAAGATTTTTTTTAGTCCAAATAAGTTCATATACATAAGGAATACAATGGTTATTTGGGTCAATCTTGTTTTAAGTTTTGACTATATCAAAATCTTCAAGAAAAATGTGCCGCATTGAACTAGCATCAGAAGCTGAATGTTGCCCACTCAATAAGGATGACAAAAGGAGGGAAATGAATGTTCAAAATGCTCCCCTTTTTTTTGAACTTTTGCCTTTTGGAGAACATTGTTATCTTCGACCAAAAAAAGATGCTTCGTTGTCAGGTTTGAAAGTAGCCATCGACTAAGACATAGCTCTTCCTTTGAGTATCATTAACCATATCAGATATTGTGCGCAATCATTCAACCACAGCCACACCGAAGTGCATCCAAAAGATGGAATCATAAGAGAACCAACGGCAGAACTTTTACAAAAGGTTGGTCATTTTTTTTCCAGTATCATCTTTGTATCTGGTTTGTTTCCACCCCCAACTTTAAGGTATATATGCATATCTTACCCACCATGTGAAAAAAGAGCTAGTAGATTCTACTTTCTCTAGCATCGAGCAGAAAATAGAATCCTTTATCATGGAAATAACGAAAGTAATAGTCGACTTTAGAATGCACAACTGGAAGAATTTCATATGCTACCCTGAATCTGTATGGTTGCACCGAAAACCTGCAGATGGCCTACTAGATAAGCTGCCATATGGCAATGAGTCCATAAGTAACATACCAGATATAAGAAAGTTCATGAGCTCATGGTAGGATCCATAAGCTGTTTTCGGCAAGGTCAAATAAGGGTGAAATCAACACCAATAGAGAGCAAGTGCTACTGTAATAACTCTAATGATGCATCCTACGCATATGAATGAAGAATAGAAGAACACTACACTATCATGATTTTTTTTAAAAAAAAAATATCATGTGATCCAACTAGCCCACCAAAATACAACCACTAGTACCAAGCTTAGTCCAAGAAAACACTCCTCTCAGCTTGAGAAGAGATTGATATCAACAATATTCTCTTCATAAATTATTAATGAAAAAGTACTTATTCTTTTTATAAGAATAAGTCTGTTTTCTCTTTATTGAAAACAAGCTATTAAATGTGGCATTGTGTTTGTATTTGAAAACTCTGTACGTCCCTATCCCCAATAATTTCCTGAATTTGTAGGATTCACTAGTGAACCCTGCCCACATTTATTGTGGCAAGTAGATTATTTTATGATATGGCAATAATAAATAGTAGGGGGGGGGGGGGCTTCTTTAAGAAAAAAGGGTGCATGATCTCATAATCCATTCTCTTTTCATATTTAAACGTAAACTTTCACAGCACAAAGCAGCAACTTTACTGTAAGTGTCTGATATCTACATAAAACAACAAGCACACCAAACAAAGATAATTAAGGCTAGTACTTAACACCGTGTGGTGATAAAGCAATGATCATGAAAACATGCATCTGTATATGTTCATGGTACATAAGTATAGAAGCGCTACCCACATTATTATCAAATAAAGTATGGCCAGAGATAACAAGCCAAGTAGCCAACTGATTGCACTAGACTTCCAGATTTTCTCCAGGAAACGAAAACAACGCCAGCAGTAGAAAGCCTTAGGTAAA
Source organism: Rhipidocladum racemiflorum (assembly GCA_036346355.1). Classification (NCBI taxonomy): domain Eukaryota; kingdom Viridiplantae; phylum Streptophyta; class Magnoliopsida; order Poales; family Poaceae; genus Rhipidocladum; species Rhipidocladum racemiflorum. Next base: position 29,853,863 of record CM070570.1, on the reverse strand, counting down.
GAACCCAGAGAAATATGTGCCCTATATTGCAAATATTAAGCACAACTCAAACAAGCTCCACTCCGTGGCATTATGACATGACACTAGTATCTCAACTTTGGGAAAGATGATTATGACAACCGCTGTCCCCGCTTTATAAGCAGTTCATGCTTGGACTCAGCTTCTCCACACATTGCACAAGGTAATAACTGCTGGGTAAGACCGGTAACAGGTTATCCTGTTCACCAACAAATGTCTGCAGTGGAACCCTTGGTTCTGGCCCATGTCATAAGAGATGTCTTGGATCTATTTACACCAACAATCCCCCTCAGAATAACCTACAACAACAGGCTACTTCTGGCAGGTGCTGAGCTGAAGCCATCTGCAGTTGTGAATAAGCCAAGAGTTGATGTTGGTGGTACTGATCTTAGGGTGTTCTACACACTGGTAAGCAACGACGTATATGCTACCATGTGGGACCATATGCTAAACCGTTTATATTTGGAATGACAATGTAACTCCAGTACTTGAGAATTCTTAAAAACTTAATCCCTCAATTAAACTTGTTTGTTCTTCATCCTGAAAAGTTATTGGTGGATCCAGATGCCCCAAGCCCAAGCAATCCATCACTAAGGGAGTACTTGCACTGGTAAGCGAATGGAAAGTTTGCAATGTCTTTTCCTCTCCCAGTTGGCTAGGCAGCCACCCTGCAGTCGTGGCAGGGTACACCTCTGGGTTCTCTTTCTCTCTCTACTTTCCTGAATTCTCACCCTTTTAATTGATGCCCTTATTTTAATATAGTTTCTGCTGTTTGTAGGATGGTGATAGATATCCCTGGAACAACTGGAGCCAGCTTTGGTATGATCTCATATTCTCATGTGTAGAATCTTGTCCCAGATTTTTTTTCCGCTGAATTTTGTAAATTGCAAAAATACTTCCCACTTTCCTCAGATGTGCTGACTGCCATATAATAACCACAAACTGACCCCATCACTTGTTAGTTGTTAGTGTTACACTGAACTATCGACCCAAAAAAGAATGCCATATGATCTAGCTAATTATAGAAACAAAATCAGCTATCTATAAAGAATCCAACTTTCCTGAAGATCAATCGACGCCCACAAGATATGGAGTCCATGAATACATAAAAACAGTTATTCAACTCTCAGGGAGGAAGATAGAGATGAATTTAAATTTAATCCACATCTAGAGTATATCTAGCATGTACAGGCAATTGCAACACTCTGATCTCTTAAATCATGTTAAAGAATTGAAGAACCACACTTTATATTCTATACTCAAGTAAATATGATTAACCGACTCCAACTTTCCTGGTTATCCGTAGGTCAACAATCATCCTTGAAAATAAGACAAACAATGCAACCAAACAAGAACCTTGAAACTATAACATTGACGATGTAACAAACAAGAACCTAACTTAAGACAGGAACTACCAATAAACCTATTATCCAAAACAAAAGGATTATTGAACCTATCAAACAAAACAAGACTAATTTTCATATAAGTGGATTAGTCACCTCACACCTTGTCTAGCTTAATAGCAATACCCACCTTTTTGGGTCTAACGATGATCAGCTACAGGAATTCGGCATGGTGTGTTTCCATGATAGCATACTGTGCTCTTCTTTCCAATTCTGTGCTAAAAAGCCGCATGCAAATTGTGATGTATGTTTATGTTCATCCAACTTATCAAGCGTCTGGTAATAATTATTGTTGAACAAGAAAGCTTCTCGATAGCGCATACTAACAATGCGATAGTGGCGTCGCTGCAGTGATAGATCTATGACCTATTTGGCCAAGCTTAAGCTTAGCTTTTCAGGGCTTAAAAACATAAACTAAATACAGTGAATACCAAACAACTGAGTATTTCTTTGTGTCACTAGGATAAGGTAAGCCCCACTTCCAGAAGAAGCACAAGTTCTTAGAATTTATTGGACAATCTAGTTTATTTGGATTATAAGTTATAGGCTCAATAGGCCAACTTATTTAATACACCTAAGTTAGACAAACAGACCCTGTATAGATTGCTTTGATTTGCCTAGGACAGAAGAGAAATCTAAAGACTATACTAAGAGAAAATGAAAATGCTTCCACCATGGCAAAAGTACCAATACAGAATACACTTTTAAGTATAGATAATATTAAAGCCCTCTTGCAGGTCAGGAGCTTGTGTTTTACGAAAGACCAGAACCAAGGTTTGGCATCCACCGCCTGGTATTTGTGCTGTTCCGTCAACTTGGCAGGGGAACGGTTTTTGCACCAGACATGCGACACAACTTCGATTGCAGGGCCTTTGCACGTCAATACCACCTGGACATTGTGGCTGCCACATATTTCAACTGTCAAAGGGAAGCAGGTTCTGGTGGAAGAAGATTCAGGCCCGAAATTTCTTAAGGGGGAAAACAGAGACTACAGACCATTACATGGTCTTTCTATAATGAAAGTTTCGAAATAACGTGCACTATAGTATCAACTGCATTGTAACATCTATATGCAGCACGATATGTAGCTTTAAGCCTTTAACTACCATCATATATATCTGAAGAGATCAATAATACTTAATTTGTCGTACAAGAATTTAGATTAATTTTATGATGAGATGGAAAATTTTCATTATGATGCAGGCTTACTAAAGATCTAAAAGCAACTGCAAATGGGGCATTTAGCTTAATTCATAAGCAACACCGGTGGCAGAAACACTACCATTCTATGGAAACCAAGAAAGTTTACAACTAGATACGTACTCACTTCCTCTAGTGTGGGAGTAAAACCTCTGGCAATTGCTGCTTCAATGCTCCCTGCATCCACAAAACATTGAAAAGAGGTCATTTAACTTCATGAAAATTTGTGTGAGAGCAGTTTATGACTTTTACACTACGCATGTATATCAAATAAAGCTAAACCATGTCCTTAACTAGGAAATGCAGTTGATCAATTAGCAGTTTAGCATATCTTTATTCAGGGAAACTACGCTTCTTATAATATGAATAAATTGATTCAAACTTACAGAAGACCCAGTGGTAATGGTAATGGAACAAATATCATTTTCTTGCAAGGAGGCAAACCTCCCCCAAATCACATGACACCATGCTTTTATCCTCAGTATCTGTTCTACAAAGCCCCAGCTCAGAAATCCCAAGCCCACTTATGTCCTTATCCAGCTCCACCAACTATTAGTTCTTTGACACCTCGTCCTCATTTGTAGGTCTCCATATGCGAGACTCAGATGCGGCATACCATCTGCATTGATGCAAACCACAAACAAATTCTATGTAACAAGAAAAACAGTTACTCATGATTTTTACACAGAATTATGCAATTCTACTTACAAGTTGAATTGTGATACCCAAAGTGCCTACAGCAATAGGCACTTGCTTCTGTTGCCTGACAAAAGATAAGAGAGGAACCTCAATAACCAAGTAAATGGTCGTATAGAATAGTGGGCATACAGAATAAGCTGCGATCTAGGATGGACAACTGAAGGAAATGTAACAAATATCTTTTTTCATCACTTTATCATGATGAGATTATCGTTTCCGGGTTTGGGTTCGCCACCAACTCGACCCATTCTAGCCCTTCATCCCTGGGTTAAGTCCAAATGTTGCTACATGGACCAAAATCCAACTACTTAATGTGATGGAAAACAAAATTACACGATGACCACTATAAATAAGGTGCACCCCAACAATCAATGGGTACCTAAGTGTAATGGAAAAAAAGGTATATCCAAAATCCTGTTCTCCGCTCACCCCTCCCTGAATATAAAACCAACATAGCAACCAGAATCCAACCACAATGGCACCCCAGGCTCCAAATCATCAGCAGCAAATAAGTCAGACACCCAACTCAAATCGGTTCGTCGTGGCACCTTTTCGCAGTCAAGCACCTGCTCAAATATCAACCCAAATCCATCTCATGTCCTGCATAGACCAACATACCCTACTCCAAACGCTCAAATCTACCGATGCCAACCTCAGCGCTCAAATCAGCAGTTCATCATTACCATTTCCCTGGCGAGACTGCAAACTGTTCTCTAATCCACCAAAAAAAATCACTAAACCATACGTAAAACCGAAGCGAAACTCCGCCTCTCGGATGACGGTTCCGGGCATAGGAAACCGGAGGAACGCGAGCCAACAGGCGTTACCTCAGGGGTCGTCGGATCGAGGAGGAGGTAGACGCACTGGCACTTGAAGAAGAAGCCGCCGCGGGCGATGGCGGCGAGCCGGTACGCGGGTGGGGTGGGGGCAGCAGCGATGGGAGTGAGGGTTGGGGAAGGGAAACGTTGATTTCACGTTTTAATACAAAATTATACTTCATAAATATGCAGTTTTACTCTCACGTACATAATACGCTCATTGAATAATTAGAAATAATTTATTTATATTTAATAATGAATACAGTACATAATACGTTTTAATACAAAATCACAGCTTGACATCACCAGAAACATGCTTTGAAAGCACGTGTTGTCATGCTTTGAAATAAGTTTGAAATAGGTTAAATCCGATTAAAAGTTGAGATAAAGAGAATCAGGAAGAAGGATATCATCATATGTTAATAGACGTAAAGAGGAGATTCCTAGGAGAAAAAAAAGGTTCATCATGTGATGATGAACAAGAAGAAGAAAATGTTTTGATCTCGAAGAGAAGATGATTGAACATCATAAAAGCTCTGAAGGGATCGCGAGTCACAAGTTATAACTAGTTAGGGCTAAAGATGTTTCTTAGTCATTTAGTTTGAGCTTCATCGTGTGTTGATGAACTCAATTTGATTCACTCTAGCTCATTCTCTTAATCGAGTTGGTTTTTGCATTAAGCTCATATTTGCATGTGTTATAAATAGTACAAGTTCATGTTTGGTTCTTAATTTGCTCCTTAATTGGAATGGACATTTGCATGGAGCTTTGGATTTGCATGTATTGCAAAAAGGAGATAGTTCATTGTAATACTCTAAAATTTTGAATTTTAGTTTAATTATTTATTTGTGAATTTTTGAGAATTTTCTAGAATTTATTTGAATCATTTTAAATATCTTCTATTTAGGCCTCTTATGAAAATGTATTTAAATGTTTGAAAATTTATATAAATTTTGTTTGAAAATATTATATTTGAGTTCAATATATTTCAAAGTATTTTTGGGAATTTTTTTGAAATTTTTTTAGAATATTTTTGCTATTTATTCTAAATTAAATGAATTTCTAGAATTGTTTTTATTAGTAAAACGCTGGAAATTCGAAACGGGTTAATAGGCTAAAACCCATTTGAGCCCAGCTTGTTCCATCGCGCCAGCCCAACCTGCTCCACAGCAAAACCTAACACTAAAATGTCATGGTCGTTTGATCGTGATTGAACGTGAGGGGTTTGTTTGTGTAGCCCGTTGCGTGGGCCATCGGACTCCCACCATGTGGATGCTCCAAATGATGCCATGTCGCCCTCACCATGTTACTCTCGGACTTCGTCGCCGTTCCACTATTTCTGTCGTGGACTCTGCGTTGCTCACGCCTCCCGAGCCTTATTTAGTGCCCCGACCACTCCCCGAGGTTCGTCCTTACCTGTCGCTTCATTTGCCTAGCTCAGCGCTGCCCTGAGATGGCGTGGATTGCCGGTGATTCATCGTCGGAGTTCTTGAGGCCACCGCCGCGCTCTTCCGTCATTCCGTCACTAATGTTGCACCCCGCAGCATTGGAGCTTGGATTCAGGGTCTTCGCAGCAAGATCGATCTGATCCGCCCAACCACATCGCCGTTTGGTTGCTTGAACGCCATCGGTGAGTTGTTGTTCCCCGCTCTGGTAGTGTGCTGCCACGTAGCCTCGTCACCGTCCCTGCCGTGATCCCCCAGCCGTCGGATATGATGTAAGCCATCGGATGCATGTCGTGTGTCCCCATGCGTCAGCCTACGTCAGTCGCCGATCAAGCTTCCCTAGACCGTGCCCATAGTAGATCCGCTTTGGTCCATGGACCGGGTCTATAGACCTGTGGCCCCACCTGTCAGTCTAATATAGATTTTTCTAGATTTATTTTATTCACGATAAAATAGATTTATGACATCATAAATATATTTTTATTTAGAAATTTAATTCAACCAAAAGAAAATAGGTAATGACATCATCAGTGATGTTATTATTCAATTTCTTAGTAGAAAAATAATTCGCATAATTAGGGTTTATTTATTTATTTATTTTTAAACTACCGAGAGCCCATTCTCACTCATACGAGCTCCGATTGAGATGATTCCAGAGCCTAAAAATTTGTAAAATCAAGCTCTATTTAATGATGAATTTTATTTGATTTGTGGAGTTCATTTGATACCTATTATTGATATTTATTTATAACTCTTCTCGATTTGCGTAGACATTGAAACACCGGGAGAGTACTAGAGCGAAGTGTGGACTCAACAGTAAGGTGCAGAACCAACGAAAGGACTTTTCCAAGGCAAGTTACACATCCTTGACCATGTTGAATCCAAATTTTGAAATGTTGTGCTGTATTTAAATTACTACATGCATAGTTTCTATAATTGTATTTCAATCTCAGTTTTAACTCAAATAGTTATATCATGATTGTTAAAGCCACCTTTGATGATTTAATCCCTTGTTCCATTGTAACCCTAGGTTATATTTATGATTTATGATGATTATCAAAACAGTTAGGACATGCTTAGATATGCTTAGACCTGAATTTAGGTTGTTTTGTGAATTTGTGCCAAATGATGATTTTATTGAAATTGAGAATTATGTTTTAAAGGTCATTGATAATTGTGGCATTGACTTTTATGTCATGTCATGATAAAAAAAAAACATGACTTAGATTGGGCGAGACAGGCTAGTGTGGTGGTTTCATGGGTTGTGAAAGCTCGCATAGTCAATTAAGGACCGGTATGTGAGTTGCTGAATGTAAAACGTTATTGTACTACCACATGTCTGGTATGGGACAGACTTGGTTATCCGTATTGTAACATATCATGGACAATCATGCCGTTAGGTGGGAAGTGGTGTGAGCGAAGGCTGCCACTTGGCGCAAGAGAGGGCTTTTGAATTAGGGTGATCCTTTTAGCGGTGAAACTTAGTGGGCATGACTACATGGGTGAAACTTTATATGGGATCTTGTCGTGATTTTCTGTGCCGCACACCAAAGGAAGTGTGTATTTTGGCACAATGAGGCAATAATGTCTTATGGGTAAAGTTATACAATATCTGCAAAGTGTAAAACTAATCGATTAGCCGCACCCATGGTCATGGGTATGACGATCTAGGCTTTAACATATTAAATTTTATTGTTTACAAAAAAATGGTTTCGAGAAAGTATTCAGAGGGGATGGAGTGAGTCAATCATGGTAATTTGGGTTATGCTTTAGGAGGGATTCCTGAGTTGATTCTAGGGGTGATTCAGGAACTTTGAAATATTAGAATGATGGAATTTACTATGTAATTAAAAATTGTGCTTTGAAAAATTACTTAGAATATTTGTGAACTTGCTGCTTTAAGCTAAAATAACCATACAACTATCTTTTGTTATTCCATACATTAACACTGTATGTCCTGTGTGACTTATGAAGTACTTTTGTTCTCATCCTTGCTTACTCTATTGATTCAGATGAGGAGTTCTATGATGGAGAGGATCAGGATAACTAGGACCGCTGCTCCAGTCGATTGCTAATGGCAAATCTATTGGGTTTTATTTCAGTTTATCTTATTTCCGCTGCTTCACTTTTTATTTAGCATGCGAGCCAATATTATTGTAAAATACTATGTTAATTATGGAATAAAGGTACATTTGATATGTTGTGTATCAACTCTGTTGATTGTGTACACTAGCTCGATCCTTGATCAGTGTGTTTTACACATATGGTTCAGAGGTGTTACTTCTGGGCTCGACACTCATGTACTTTGGTTTTGTTGGTATTTGCATGGAACTAAGTTTTGCATGTGTTGCAAAGAAAGAATGCTCAAGCAAATTTGATTTGTGTGGTTGATTTGGTATTTGCAAATGCATTTTGTAAATAAGCGAGAAGTTTATGACATTGGGATCCTAGAGCATATGAATAGGGATTACAATTGCGGTTTGCAAGTTGACTTGATCTTATGTTGATCATCACATAGCTAAGAGAATTAATCTCATAGACTCTTGGTTTATTTACAAATGTGTTTTGCTAATTAGTTAGATTTGTTATTTGCAAATGCAATTTTTTAAATAAGAGGGAGGTTATGGGTTTCTATCCTAGAGCACGAGAACAGGGCTTGCAATCGTGGTTTGTAAGCTGACTTGATTTCACATTGATCATCACATGGCTAAGAGGATTGATCTCATAGGTTCTTCGTTTATTTGCAGATGTGTCTTGCGAATAAATTGGAGTTTTAATGCGATTCTTTGCAGCATATGAATAGGGTTTGCAAATGTGTTTTGCAAATCGAATTAATCATGTGTTGATTATCATATGGCTCAAAGAATCAATCATTATTAGATCTTGATTTGAATTGAAAAGATTTATGTGTAAAATTTATCTTTGAGCTGAGAAGTTGGCAGTACCGCCCCTGAGGCTGGTAGTATTAGAGGCCCGATACTACCGCTCTCAGTTGGCCGATAGTACCGAAGGTCTGGTACTACCACCCCTCAGGGCTGGTAGCTATTTTCCAGATCGGGGTGTTTTTGAGTTAAACCCCTCAGCCGGTACTACCGCACTTGTGGTAGTACCGGCCCAAATGCACGGTAGTCTTTTTCCAAAGAGGCTATTCTAGAGTTGGGCTGAGGCCAGCAGTACCACCCATGGGAGCCAGTATTGCCGCTTGAGCGGTACTATCGTGCTTAGTAGGGCAGTAGTACTAGGTTTCCTATGCAACTGCTAATTTTTTAGCTGTTGGCATGGAGGCCTGCACTACCACTCCCAGTAGGGCGGTAGTACCGAAAAACCTATTTTTGCCCCAATTTTGCCCCCAACGACTAGTTTTCTTGTGGAGGCTACAAAAGGAGGCCTTAAGGGGCAAGGGCTAGTTGCTGGTTCATTTGAATGTTTATAGGAGTGAAGTGCATATGTTTCCTTTCTTCATTCGTCTCTTGAGCTAAGAGTGAGCCTTAATTGCATGTGTTGCACTTAGGATATCACTATTGTACATGTGTTGCACTTGGTGATGTTCAAGCTAAGGACTTGACTTGTTACTCTTATTGTTTACCGATACCTAGACGACGTAGAGGCGTCATGCGAGGGAGCTTCTCAACGGAGGTTATGAGAAGCCCGATAAAGTTTGTAAGTGTCGGAGCTCACCTACTTAGAAGGGAAAAGGTGCTACCACTAGTGGATTGAGGCGGGTGCTCAATTCGTGGAGCCGGTCCGTCATGTTTGGGCTAGCCTCAACGTGGATTAGGGGAGACTGGCAAGTCTCCAAGGCTATGATAAAACATTGGTGTGTCTCTTGTAATTTACTTGTTTTACTTGCAATTCCTTATTTACTTTCAAACAATAAGTCTATTCAAAAAATAAGCTTTATAAAAGTGAACAGAAGCAATAGCACATACTAACAATAGGTAGCGGAGCAGGTGCAGCGATAGATCTATGGCACGTACTAGTATTTGGGTAGCTCAAGTAGCTTTATATAGGGCGTAAAAGAATTAGTTGATGTCAAACACGGAACACCTGAGATTTTTCTTTTCTTTTTGGGCCTTGGGGTCTTGGGGATGGACACGGATCACAGGGACTGCAACTTAAGTAGTCTATATAGGCGTGGATCGTCCGATCGAGCAAGCGAACGGCTTAGATCGTCCAAAGCCATTTGCTACAACACTATTTTGCTACAATACTTTTGGATCAATCTGAACCATCTCTTTTCGATCTAACGGCTCGCACGTAACTACTTAAGTTGCAGTCCGGACTGCATGAAACCATGTCCCTTGGAGATAAGCTAAGCCCGACCTCCAAATAGAAGCTCAAGTTGCTTCGGGAAGGTGACTTATGCAGCATGTAGGATCGCAAGGGTTTATAGGCTAGACTTACTCAAACAGCTCTTTAGGAATTATTCGACAGAGCTAGCTTATCTGGATTATAAGCTACAGGCCAACTGCTAAAATACACCTAAACTAGGCAAACATACCCTGTATAGATAACTTCGATTTGTCTAGAGTAGAAGAGAATTCTATAGACTGTAATGGAGAACTCTGCCCATGGTTACACACTTACACTGCCATAAGATTCTAAATCAGATAAGATTGCAGCCCTTTTGCAGGTCAGGTGCTTGCGTTTTAGGAGACACCAGAACCAATATCTGGTCGCCACCGCATGGTATTTGTGCTGTTCCGGCAACTTGGCAGGGGGGACGGTTTTTGGACCAGATATGCGACACTATTTCAATTGCAGGAGCTACTCACGCCATTACACCTTGAACATTGTGGCTGCCACATATTTCTACTGTCGAAGGGCAAGTCTCTGGTCGAACAGGATCCAGGACCGAGAATTTTTAAGGGACAAAGTAGAGACTGCATGGTCTTTCTATAGCGAAAGTTTCGAAATAATGGGCACGATAGAATCAGTTGCCTTGTAACATCTGTCTATGCATAGGCACAGCATGATGTACCATCATCATATATACATGAAGAGACACATAAATACATAATACTTAAATTCCTTCAAGGACTGTCCTACAAAAAGAAAATTCGTGTATTTGATGATCGAGAATGCATAACCTGAAGCGAAACTCCACTACTCGGGTGATGCTTCCATCGACAGGGAGCCGCGTTAAACTCAAGGATCGCGGTGAGGAGGACGATATACGCATTTGCGAATATTCCGGATAAAAATACGTTGTTCAGTGTACGAACACAACGAGCTGAGAGGAGTAAAGATCCAATTCGAATTAACTACTACTACTGCTACCTCTGTTCGTAAATAGATGATATTGTATGATATTGTACTGCTAAAAAAAATATACAAGAGACTACAGAGGAGTGCTTCTATGTTTTCCCTTCCAATACAAGTTGCATAAATTTTAAAATAAACGAAGGAGTAAGTAATTACTATCTACCTATTATTCATGTTTTAATATTTATGCAACTTTAAAAAGAAAAAACAAAGAACCATATCTCAAGACTATATTACCCCTCTTTATTATATCACTTTTTGTTTTTTTGGATAATGTGTCTTCCTCTAATTCATGTTACTAGTAAATAGCATTGGGAATAGCTAAAGGGGAGTATACAAGAAAAAATGGTAAAAAGTTGCATCAAAATTATAGAATGACTTGTATTTAAAACAAAATTTAAAAACTAGAATGACATATATTCAGAAATAGAATGAGTAATAGACGGTTCATGCATATAGAAATGGTGTAACTTCACCGACAAAAAGAGTCAACTATATAACAAACTCAACAGACGTTTATCATACTTAAACAACATAAATGTAATTGCATGTACCGTATGTAACGGACCGCCGTTTCAGGGGTTCGTTTGAATACCTCAACAGCTACTCAGGAAGATTAGCTGTCGGAAAACTAAGTGCACAATGCCAGACAAAAGGTGAATTCAACTACTTTTACGAAAATTAAGGCCTAACGGCTAGAGGTTTTTACAGCAAAGAGATGTAGCGAGCCTCACAATAGTTTACATTACAAAACACCGCACAGGCAAGCCTGAGCACAAACCAAGATCTAAAACCAAATCGAATCGCCATCTACGAACTCCGAGAACTCTTCAGCTTCCTGGAACTCTGAAAGGGTTGGATTTGAGTAAGGATGAGTACACAACGGTACTCAACAAGTCGCACGGAAATTATCCCTACCCTATACTCCGGAGGTTTCAAGCTCAATGGGAGCAGCCACCTGTCACTCCGACAATTTTGCGAAAAACCCCTCCTATTCTTTCGAATTACGAATAGGTCCCTACGAATTTACGGATAGATCCTTTGCAATTTTCTGTGAGGGGAAGTTTTTTTTTCCTTGGTTCGCGTTTAGGTCCCCCGTTCGCCATTTTACGGAAAGAGCCTCCCGTTAAATACGAATCGCGAACGAGCCCTTTTCTAATTTTTCAAAATAGCGCACAGGTCCAAAATTATAACAAATAGGTCCCCGCACTTTACGTTCAGGTCCTTTCTCCATTTTGCCCTGAAAAAATGTTTTCGTGGTCCGTTTTTCCTCCGTAGTATGGGGAAAATGTTTTCGTTGTCCGTTTTTCCTAAAAAAAACGTAGATTCGTTTTTTGTTCATCCTTTCTCTGTTTTTCCTGGAAAAAAATATTTTCGATGTCCGTTTTTTCTCATTTCTCCCGGGAAAAAATATTTTCGGGGTCCTTTTTCCCAGGAAGATGTTTTCGTGGTCCGTTTTTCTTCGTTTTTCCCTAGAAAATTGTTTCTGTGGCCCGTTCTTCCTCGTTTTTCCCAAAAAAAAAATCGTGATCCTTTTTTTTGTCCGGAAAAAAATTAAATCCGTTTTGCGTTCGCGCGCGCGGCGTGCGCTGCGGTTTTTCTTGGGAAAAATGTTTTCATGGTTCATTTTTTCTCGTTTCCCTCGGAAAAAATGTTTTCGTGATCCGTGAAGAATGTTTTCGTGGCCTGTTTTTTCTTGTTTTCCCCGAAAAAATGTTTCCATGGCCCGTTGTTCCTTCGAAAAAAACTTTTTTGTTTTTCCTGAAAAATTTCTCCGAAAAAACAACATGAATTTATTTTTCATTCACGTGCGCGGCGTGCGCCGCGCTCACTTTCCTAGTTAATACTATATGCAAGGGGTTTGACAAAAGATTGGTACAAGGTTTTCATTATTATGGATGCAGTTTTATTTGCGAGTTTAATTTATATTTGAAAGAAAAACCATGAAATAATAGATAGCTGAGGGGTTTCATAAAGTTGACACAATTAATCATATATACATGAAGACATTGAAGAGGCACATAATACTTAAATTTTTTCAAGGACTGTCCTACAAAAAGAAAATTCGTATTTAACGTGAGGCTTTTTCCGTAAAGTAACGAGCGAGGGACCCAAACGCGATTCGGAAAAGTTTTTTTTGCCCTCACAAAAAATCGCGAAGGATCTTTTCGTAATTTTGCAGGGACCTATCTATAATTGAAAGGAACGGAGGGGTTTTTTCGCAAAAATCGTGGGGTGACAGGTGGATGCTTGAGGAGCCTGAGAACCTCCGGAATGTAATAGAGGGAGTATTTATCATCACAAAACTTGACCAAAAATCCCAATCTAGTTTTTCCTAAATTCGGAAACAACAAGCTGACTGGTTTCGGTTTCAGTGTTAAGCAAGGTTCAAAATCGCAGCGAAATTTCGAAAATCTCAGCCGAGATCTCGGATTTTGTACCCCCGAGATCCTAAATCTCGGCCGGATATAAAAAATTTCAAAACACTACAGTAGTCTCAGAAAACTCAGCGAGATCTTGGTAAGTTTGGCCAAAATCTCGGATGTTTTGATGAGATTTCAATTTTTGTGAGCCGAATTTGATTGGATTTGGGGTCAAGACCATCCACAAAAAAATTCAAAAATTTTCGACGTATTTTGATCATTTTTCAATCAGTTCAAGTTGACCGATATTTTGGTAATTTCAACTGAAATCTCGAAAATCTTGGTTGAAAAAAAAAACAGATTTGAAATTTAATTATAAATTTTGTTCAAATTTTATCTAAAATTTTAAGATCTTATTAAAATTTCGGATTTCTGTCATCTACGAGATATATATGGAAAACAAAATTTTAAACTTTGTTGTTAAGCATCTTAACAAAACGTCATTCAGAACTAGAGGTGGGCACTTGGGTCGGGCTTTTTTAGCTGGCCTGAAGCACGGCGGGCACGGCATGGTCCAAGCCCGGCCTGGCACGTAAGAGGGCCGTGCTGGGCCCGGGAACCAGGCACAACGGGCAGCACGGCACGATAGTGGAACGCTGGCACGCCGGCGGCACGTGGCCTGCCGCCACTGCCCCTGCCCGCCGCTACTGCCCCTCTTAATTATGCATTCTTTGAAAGTTCAAACTTAAAGTTACGGTTTGTCGAACCCATAAACTGTATTTTCAAAACCTTCTGTATTTACGGTGCTAGTCCCACGATCAGCCTTTAGCACATTGGCGAGAGAGGGAGCAACGGGCGAGAGAGAAAGAGGGGGATATATGGGCGAGAGAGGGTGGGAGCAACGGATGAGAGAGAGGGGAGAGGGGGGAGCAACGGGCAAAAGAGATGATAGAGAGAGTGAACAACGGACGAGAGAGAGGGAGAGAGATGGGCGCGCGAGAGAGAGAGAGCGCTGAGAGAGACGAGCGAGAGAAAGAGAGTGAGAGTGAGCAATGGACGAGAGAGATGGGCGAGAGAGAAGAGCTGAGAGAGTGAGAGAGAATAAGAAAGACATGCGAGAGAAGAGATCTGAGAGAAATTGAGAGTAATGGGTGAGAAAGAGCGATTTCTTGCAATGTACAACAGTACAAGTCTTTATATTAACTACTAAAGAGTATCGTGCGTATCTGGATCCTTTTCGTATCATCACAGTAGTGTAAATGGACCAGGCATAGGCCGATATGGCATGAAGTAGGCACGAAGCGTAAATGGACCGGACCTGAGCTCGCCAAAGACGAGCCGGACCGGCACGACACAGCACGACAGGCCGTGACGGTCCAGCACGGTTTAGACCGGAAGCATGATAAATCCGTGCCGGGCCGGGCGCCACCTACAGAACGCACGGGAAGACAGCATTGAAAGCATGGTTTGAAATATCTAACATGACGACAATGAAAACATTAATAGCGTCAGTGGCGAAGACACACAAAACTTGGAAAGTAGCAAGCGGAGGAAGAAAAAGGAAAGCCAGTCAAACCAATCTAGCCCAGCGTCGGCTTTCTCCGCCGCCCCCCTTCCTCCGAAACCGTGTCCCTTCTCCCCGATCAACAGCAGTGGCGGCGGTCAAAAGCTTCTTCTCTCGCGACAACCCCCCACCCCTTGTCCGTGTCTTCTTTCTCCCTTCCCCTCTCGTGATCTCCGCTCAGGAGCAGCCCGGGCACCACCAGAGCTCGCCCCCATCGACGCAGCTGAGCTGAATCTCCAAGGATCCCGAGGCGGAGGAGGAGTGGAGGGGCCCATGAGCCTCGCGGGCTCCGCCCTGGAGGCGGTGGGCCGCGGCCTCGACGCCGCTGGCGACCACCGCCTGCTCTACTGCAAGGGCGCCGGGAGGCTCGTGGCGCTCGACGAGGCCCGCGCGCGGGACCTGCCCATCGACGGCGGTGTCCTCTGCGGAGTGCCCCCCGACGTCGAGGTCGAGGCCTGCCGTGGCAGCCCCGAGCGCAGCCGCCCGGTCTCCCCCGGGGCCGCGGCCGACGAGCCCTTCGTCTGCAACTTCCAGAAGGTGAGGGAGGTGCTCCCGATTGGGGCTTCTTTGGATCTGATCGTGTACGCATATACGGCATGCCGTGTTCCGTTCAACGCGTTGTGATGCGAGTCGTAGGGTGTCTCTTAAGTTTCGTGGGCGTTCTCGTCGCCTTACCTGACAGCGCTGTGTTTGTTGGTTAGATGGCTGAACATTTCAACAGCAAGGCAGGCTTGCTGGAAACAGTGCCGCTGGGTTCCTTCAACTCTCTCTTCAGCTTTACTGGTTCTTGGAAGAATGATGCAGCGGTGACGAAGTCGCTCGCGATTGATGGCTACTCTGTGCTGCTATATAGAGTTAAAATAACGAGCGAAAATTTGTTTCTGCAAGAGAGCGTTAAGCGTGCAATTCCGCATAGCTGGTATCCGTCAGCATTGGCTAGGTCAGTAGGTAATCTTCTTGTTTGACGCTGTTATCAGGGTCCAGCTCTGATTGTTCCTATCCTATATAATTCTTTTATCATATAACAATTTGCTCTTATACCACTTCTTCCCAGCTTTATCGAGAATTACGGTACCCATATTATTACTTCTGTTATGGTTGGTGGCAAGGATGAAGTATACATAAAGCAGCATTCCTCATCCCAATTGTCAGAATTGGAGTTCAAAAATTACGTGAGAGAAATCGGGAATGAGAGATTTTCAGATGGGGAAAGCAAGTCAAATGTGTCTCCCATCAATTACAGTGAGAAGGTTAGCAAATTCCTTAGCTTGCCATTTTAAATTAATAAGAGAAATATTTTTTTTTTATCTGTAATTGCTGATAAGAATAGAAGCTTGTCATGACTATCACCTTAAGGGCTGTATAATTTATGAGTTTACAGGGATGCCATCTGCATCACAGTTATTTATCTGTCTACATCTTTGAGAACCACCTGAATTATCCACAGTAGGAAATTGGCTATTTTGAAAAATCAAACATGTTCCATGAAGTCAAGAAAGAATGTATAGTGTATATGTGTGCCACTGCACCTCTTTAGCTGGCAACATATCCTGATTCAAGCATGCATTTTTTTGGTGGGGTGGGGTGGGGGTTAATCCATTTGTGAAATAAGTAATATTATATTCCCTCTACAGGATATGACAGTAATCTTCAGAAGGAGGGGAGGTTGCGATCTTGTTCAGAACTTTATTGATTGGATAAAAACTGTTTCCTCAGCACCAGATGTCATAGGCATGACATTTCGCCCTATTGTTTCACTTGTTGATGATATACCTGGAAAGAAGCACCTTGCTCGTGCAATTGATCTATACTTGACATGTAAGACATCATCTGGTTCCTTATTGTTACTATACTTTTAAAGCACATTTGTGACCTTTAATGTACACTTATAATACCCCGAGCTTTGTCCCAACGTACTATCGTTTATATTATGGTAGCAAGGTCCCTTTGCAGTTGTGCTTCCGTTTGTACTAAAATGTTTTAGTAAGGTTGATGTTTTCGTGATCAAGATCAACAGTTATGGCCTAAGATCATAGTGTTGAGCATAATTAAATTAATACAGCAGTGAGCCTTACCAAAGTGTGTGTTGTGAAGAAGCATTATGTTTCTTCTATCAGAGATGGATAGTTGTCCTTGCCCTTTTCTTGCTGCATTAAAAATTACTGTACTACATGGTATCTTTCAATTATGTTGTTTTGAAAAATTTTGTTCTCCAGACAAACCTCCAATTGAAGAGTTGCAGTACTTCTTAGATTTTCAAGTTCCACTGGTTTGGGCTCCAGTAGCTCCAGGTATTGCTGGTCAACATAGAAAGGAGCCTGTGTGCCCATCGCTTCAGTTTAGCTTGATGGGCTCAAAGCTATTTGTTAGCACAGAACAGGTAAAGGGTACCCCTTAGATCTAAATATATTCGTATGATAAGTTCTGTTTTTCTTCTTCTAATTGTATGATCGACAGGTTAACTTAATAACTTAATAGCTCTCACCAGATCACATCTTGTAGTTGATTGAGTGTGAGAGGAAAAAATAGAAACCGCACAACATTTTGCTAATAAGTTTAATGACAATTTGCTTGAGACGTGAAGTTTAGGGTTCTGCCACAGGGAAGAACAATTTAATTTTTTTAGTTTTGTTACTATTTTCTGTGAAATAACTTAATTCAGTTCCTCAAACCTTGTTGCCTCAAGATGGTACAGAGGAATTAGGGGAACACTGTTGCTTGGGGGTTCAATAGCAATTTGAAATAAAAAGTTTTAAAACGATAAATTCTGTAATGTAACACATGCTAACTTCCAATGAAATACATGCAGATATCTGTTGGCCGTAGACCAGTCACTGGCCTCAGGCTGTACTTGGAAGGAACCAAACAGAACCGTCTGGCTATTCATTTGCAGCACCTTGGCTCATTACCAAAAATATTACTGCCTCATTGGGACTCTCATATCACAATTGGACCACCAAAATGGCAAGGCCCCGAAGAGCAGGATAGCCGCTGGTTCGAACCAATCAAGTGGAAGAATTTTGCTCATGTCAGCACTGCGCCCATAGAGTACACTGAAACAAATATCACGGACCTTTCTGGTGTTTATATTGTCACAGGAGCACAATTGGGAGTGTGGGATTTTGCCGCAAAGAGTGTACTCCACCTTAAACTCTTGTTCTCCAGAGTCCCTGGGTGCACAATTAGGAGATCAGTGTGGGACCACAGTCCAAGTTCTTTGATGCACAAGACAGATGAAGCTTCATCATCCTCAAGTGATAATGCTAAACTTGCAAAGATTGTTGACATGACTGAAACGTTGAAGGGCCCACAAGATGCGCCTGGCCACTGGCTGGTCACAGGAGCAAAGTTGGGTGTCGAGAAGGGTAGGATTGTTGTGCGTGCAAAATACTCCTTATTGAATTATTGACCAAAATGTTGAAAGCATTCATTCACTCTCTCTTATGAGGGTGGATAGCATATCCTGTGCACATGGGTGGGTTGTGTACATGTGCAATAATTAAATCTGAACTATCCAAATCCCATCCAACAGTAGCTTCATCGAGGTGGTAATTGCAAATTGCAAATCTATGTACATTTTGCAATTACCACCCCGATGAAGCTACCGTTGGATGGGATTTCGATGTCTCAGATTTAATTATTACAGACTATCCATGTGCACAGGACATGTTTCCCTCTTATGAAGCACCCTGTTTGAAGATAGCATTTGTTCTTTTGTTCTTCATGTATGGTACTCCATGTAACATGATGTGGATTCATTCTTCTTGTTGATGCTGTGAGTAAAGTAGCATCGAGATGTTTATGGCCAGTTCAAAAATATTTTATCTGGCCCCATTCATCTCCTTCACAGCCATCTCTTTGCGGCAGTGGAAGATGATGTATATTATGAAATTTGCACCGGTGCTTTGCGTTTTGCCCTTTGAAATTTACTCCAGCGGAATGGAACTGAGTTATGCACTCCTGCTGGCAAACCATTAACAGTTCAGTGGTGTTTATCAAATTCGATATGGCTTGTGCAGCTTGGGCGAAATATTCTTTTTAAGTTAAGCAATTTTATCTGACTTTTGCAGGGCATGATTAAAGTTTGAGCACAGATTGTCTTTTTTGACAAGTATATGGGTGTTGCAGATGTTTGGCAAAATTCCAAGGTACAATTTTTGTTATGGAGTATCGACTTCTTCCAAATTTGCTCTGCCACTTAAAAGCTTTGTTTGATTATTCGACTGGGTACGTAATGAGAATAATTATATTCTGCTGTGGATCAAGAAAATAGATCACATATCTTGTAATACGCAAAATTAGTGTGAAGTGGATGGGATGTTCAAGAGGGATTTTTTTAAAAAAATAATATAATTTTAAAATAATTTTACAAAAAAAATACACCGATTTTTTTTTTACAAAAATACATCTCTGTCGTCATTTGAATCGGCAACATGCACCATTTGAAATAGTAACAAGGCCTGTCGCCAATTCAAATGACGACAGAGACCTCAACTCTGTCGACTAAACGAATCCACGATCAACTAAATTCAATCCGCGACAAAACAACATTTGTTATCATTTTAATTGGCGACAGAGTCTATGTAGTCAATTGAAATGGCGACAAAGACTGTCGCTATTTCAAATGGTGGCCGATATATTTTTGTAATTTTTCTTTTCGGTGTATTATTTTTATAAAATTATTTAAAAAATATATTATTCTAAAAAAATTCATCAAAGAGGAGTGAAGTGGGATTCTTTTGGTAACAAAGTCTTAACTAAAAATTTGAACTTTACTAGCTCAACCTAAGTAACTAGCATTTCTAATGTAGTTCAGGAACATAATTCCAACCTTACACAATTCAAGTAATTTAAGAATTGAAATGCTCCAAAGTAAATGTGGAAATTTAAATAGACAGAGAACGCAACTAATTTTTATTGAGATCTTGAGATTCGACGATCTTCTCTACTCTTCGTTGGTTCACTCTCGTAAGAGTCTATCTCCGACTTGAAACCGCGTAAGGAATCAAAACATGCATTCTAGATAGTCCTCAAATCCCCCCGGCAACGAACCTTTCATTTAGAGCTCTTTTACAATGGATTAAAATCAATATAAGCTGTCTATTCCTTTGAATCTAATTGTTAAAATCAATTTAAATCTAGTTATACTACCACCTGCAGTATTGATAGTAAAATTTAGAAAGGAGTAAAAGGGTAAAAAAATTATATCATATTATTTGTCCTCTAAGGTAAAACACGCTTTGTGATCCTGATAAATGGCGGATGAATGGATAAGAAGTCTCTGAAGATCATTAGATATTCGGTGAATCCAAAACTACGAACGAATTAGGAAAAGTCTAAAATATCTCTGATGAATGGATGGGAAAAGCCTAAAATACCTTTGAGGAATAGATGGTTAAATTTAATTTCTACTACCACTAGTTACTACCTATGTTATCCACCGTAAAATTTCTTTTCATTTATAAGTATTTGTGCAACTTTCAAAAAAGAAATTATCGAAGGTAAAATGCATACAGAGTTGGCTTAACCAATTGGAGGACTATTTGGCTTGTTAGCTAAGAACACACAAGTATCTGGATTGAACTATTTAAGCAACTAAATTGAGAGTTCATATACTTGGATGAACAATATCAGCTGTAGGGAGTTGAGTGAGCAAATTGTAAGTACAAGGAACTAAATGAGCAGTTTTAAAAAAATAAAACGATCCAATGTGTAATTTATCTTTTCAGTGATAGTTACTTTGTTATCAGCATATATAAAGTCTCATCCATGACAGAGATTTTAAGAATGTCGTTTTAATCATGGGACTTTAGTTACTGGATATGCTGTACTTAACCAAGAACGAAGCAACATGTCGTTTTAGCAATCTAATGAACGGCAATACAAGAAGTGAAACCTATTAATCTGAGCCATCTTGGTTGTTTGTTGCAGTGAACTTTGGACTTGAGAACCTTGCCTCTTTGTCTCTAGCCGTGAGCCCGTGAACCTGATCATGTACTTCATGGTGGTCATGCACATCGACCTGGCCGACGGCTCCAACCTGCTGACCAGCTACATGGGCACGAGCTACATGGTCGCAGTGCTCATCTAGCTCCGTCTTTGCAGACACCTCTATAGGCCGATACAAGACTGTGATCGTATCATCCGTGGTCGAGCTCGTGTTAAGAATTGTTCACTTGATTATTTTGGCACCAATTTTACCTATCTTGGATGCTGCATTCATGGAATTGGACAATCCGATGCTTTGCGTTTCTCGCATTTCATTTTTGCAGGGATTCCTGCTGCTGACGCTGCAAGCTCACTCCACGAGGCTGAAACCACCACCGTGCCTCTTCCCCCTTGACCCGAAGGTGAGCGGCGACAACGAGCTAGGTGCACCTCTGTACCTCATCGCGATCGGCTCGGCGGGTGTCAAGGCGGCCCTGCCGGCGCACTGCGCCGACCAGTTCGACGAGAAGCACCCCATGGAGAAGCTGCAGATGTCCAGCTTCTTCAACTGGTTGCTTCTCAGCCTCTGCATCGGTGGGGCCATCAGCGTCACGTTGTTCATGTGGATCCAGAACAAAAAGGGCCGGGACAAGGGGCTCGGCGCCGCGACGGGGGCGATGGGGCTCGCCTTCATCGCCGGCCTGCCGCGGTACCGGATCTCCGCCGTGCAGGGCAGCAGCGCGCTTCTTGAAATCTTCCAGGTCAGGAAACGTTCTCGATCTTCTGGGACATCCACAAGAGGGGCAGGCAATGCATGCAGGCTATATATATATGTAGTAGTACCCAACGTGCGTGGTTCAGGCAATATATCTGTTGAACAGCAATTACAAGTGCAGACAAAATTATTTGATTAGATCTTGTCAAGCAGTTTTTCCTTATATTTGCTGTGTAAACTTTACAAATATCATGTCCATGGTGAATGTGTGACACGTTAGATCCAGTCCGAATTATTTGCTTTCTACTTAGTTGCTCAGATGTTATGGCTAACAAAGTGTCGGATGTGTTCTCTGAAACTCCCATGTTGCCTAGAGAATATCTTTGTTGTCTGAAGCCTTTTACTATGGCTACTCTCCTGTCAAGTGTTTGTTACACACTTAATTTGACCTCACTTCGGCATATGCACTTGGTCTCTGTATAAGACCTCAACCTTTTGAACATTTTGCAGCTGGGAAGAAGACTGTTTACCCACCTCAAAGTGTACAAAGGACCAGAGCATCCACATCAGGCTCAAAAACCTGTTCCACTGCCTATCAGGGATAAAAGAATACAGAAGACCGACTAGAGTATCCCTGGCGATTGAAAAAAGATACCGCAACCTCGCATCAATTCTCCCCTTATGATTTTTTTTAGTTCTATGCTTTTTTTTAGCTGCACAAATATTAAAACATGAATAAAGGGTAGATGTTGATTACTTACTCCTTTACTTATTTTAAGATTTGTGTAGTTTGTATTAGAGGGAAAGTATAGAAGCATTGCTAAAAAAAACTAAGTCACTGTTTGTGTGGCTCTGCTCTTCACAACGAGTTGATTCTATCGGGTTCTGATGCCGGTGGACACCGTCGTGAGTGTCGCTCTTTGATTGTTTTCAGGATGCTACGCAGATGGTGGGGTATTTGATCATTTGCCCAGAAGTTGATGTGCAATTGATTATTTGCCCCGTGTGTTTCACTGACATGTTGCCTCAGGACCCACATGTCAATGAGATATTATGGGCAAAATGATCAATTACATGTCAACTTCGGGGCAAATCAGCAATTATTCCGCAGATGGCTGACCTTAATTGTCTTGTCACCCTCTGGAATTAGCATCCTTCTAGGGTCTCTTTCGGGTGCAGCGGCTAGGGTTTTGAATTCGAAGACTTGATCCCGCTTATTACAAAACTTATGGCAAAAATAAAGAATCAATAAAACTATCTTTTCTCTTCCTATTTATAATAGGGAATGATATTTATCAACTATAGGGAATGATATTTATCAACTATTGCTCCGAAAAATGAGCAGCACAGCATACCAAACCACAAAATGTTGCTAACCTTGTGCAAAGTGGTCAACGCTCTTTTATTATTGATCTTAAAACAGGCACTATGTCTCAATTACGTTGTGTCTAGGGTTGGCTTGCGATCGTTTCCTTTAGCTCGTTACAAGAGATGTTACGCCTAACATGATGTGTAAAGCCTTGCAACCAAGATAAACTACGGGTCCATTTGGAACCTACAATTCGCTTAGCCCCCGTTGGGTTCTCTGAATTGAGCCTTGAATTGGAGAATTGGAATTGGGATTCCCCAGTTCAGTTGTTTGGTTGCAATATAAAAATAGAATTGGGATTGTAGCACGATTCCACCAAGTTTGGAGCATGGCTAAAATAGGAGAGGGGACAATTCAAAGCTCAGACCACATGAATCGGCTAAAATCGATCCGAGCTCTGTATTTGTTGAGTTCCCCACTCTTCTCATCCTATTTCTCAACTTCGATGAGTTTCTGGCCAACGACCCAGCGACAAGCTTCCAGCGATCACCACCAGCGCTCTCCCAACGACCACCGCTCACCACCGGAGAGCTTCGGATGTCCACTATTGCCCCCAGCTTTCTCACTTCTCTCACACTCCTCCTTCCACTCCCGGCGGCTGCAGCCCGATCCATGGCTGCCACACTGTCTTCCCCTGTGGATTTGTTCGCCGACATTCGCCCATTGGTATGTTCTCTCACTTGTTGTCGTCGCCGCTTCATCATCCTCATCACTGCCACTTCCAACTATGTCTTCTTCATCGTCATCAGCGCCACCTCTTCTTTTTCTTTGTCACTCATGCCCATCGATGACTCTCCTCTTTGTGTACCCATTTCACTAAACTGCCTCATGACTCTCCTCTTCTCAAACTCCAGCAATCGCAGCCGCCGGCAAGCTGACCTGGATCTCTCCCATGGCTAGCCACTACTACAGAAATATACATGTTCTTTTTCGTCATTACAGTTGATTTTAATAGCGACACAAAGTCTTTAGATGGTGATGACTATATCGCAGTCGATTCTCGCGCGGCAGTAATAATCAGTCATTACAATCGGTTCTCACCTAGAACAGATTGCAATGAATATCTTTATCTGTGTCGGTTTGTAACTAAAATTGATTGTAATACATCTGTGTCGGTTTTTAAATAAAACCGATTGTAATAGCGAAATACATCTGTGTCGGTTTTTAAATAAAACCGATTGCAAGCTTCATATGGCTAGGGCTGCTTGTATGCTTCATACCTTCTCAACAAGTAATTTGGATTCCTCTAAATGGCATCCAAATAACGGTTGGCTTTGAATTCGACTATAATTCTGCTCTACAATTTCACGTGCCATCCAAACGGTATAATTGAATTTATAAACAAGTTCCAATTCAACTTGAATTTGGTTGGAATCTCAATTCAATTCAGCCAATCCAATCCTTACAACCAAAAGGGACCCTACGAATTTCACGGGAAACCGGTCCAATAATTATCGGATAGTGCAAATTTTACTGCAAGGTTTGGGAAAAACTACGTCTGGTCAGTCCTCTTCGCGTCACTGCTTACCTAACCCAACCAAGCCAGCCAAGGAAGCCGCGCACTGGACGACATCCAGTCCGTCCCGATCACTAGTTTAACCTTCTGGAAAATTCCGCAAAATTTTTCCCCCAGCTCCCAACCAACCGAACCCAACCAAGCAGCTGCCTTCCGGAGCCGAGCCCCTCCCCGCCGATCACCGGCCATGCGCCGAGGCCGTGCGGCCGCCTGAGGAGGAGGAGGAGGAGGAGGCGATGGAGGGGGGCGGCGGGGCCGCCTCGCTGCCGCCGTTCCTGAGCAAGACGTACGAGATGGTGGACGAACCGGCGACGGACGCGGTGGTGGGATGGACGCCGTCCGGCGCGAGCTTCGTCGTCGCCAACCAGGCCGAGTTTTGCCGGGATCTGCTCCCCAAGTACTTCAAGCACAACAACTTCTCCAGCTTCGTGCGCCAGCTCAACACCTACGTAAGAGACACACGTCTCTTGTCTTGCATACCCACCCCTCTCTATGTCCATCTATCTGTGTCCCGCGGCTGAATTGGTCGGAATGCGTAGTGGTTTGTTCCTGTGAGCTATGGAGGAGCGTGGAATTTTGATAGAATCGGCCAAATCTTGTCCAATAGAAGAACGACTGTTTAGGATTCCCCTTCTTCTTAATCCCAAAGATTTGGTGCGCTTGCTAATATAGCGCGTTATTTTTGTGTTTATGTGACATACATACTTGTAAACGACCAAGGTCAACACTTGTGCTTTATATCTGCACAATTCTACTAGCTTTGTGCAATGCTATTTTCTTCTTAATTCTATTGAATTTTTGCACCGGTTGACTAGTAGAAGTTTGAAAATGGTAAGTGGTGTTGAAATTCCACACCATCATTAAATCACCAAATTGATATGAAGATAATTAAGTGAGCTGGTATACTTTGTTTTTGTTTTGTTGACAGTACATGGTTTCTTTTGATCCTTGATAATGCATGGTTTTTTCTTCTGTGCACGTATGTTGCTATCCTAATGTGTGCCCACTACTTGTTCTCATTTAGGGCTTTAGGAAAGTAGATCCTGAGCAATGGGAGTTTGCAAATGAGGATTTCCTAAGAGGACAGCAGCACCGGTTGAAAAATATCCATAGACGCAAGCCTATATTCAGCCATTCATCACACACACAGGGTGCTGGACCGTTAGCAGATACTGAAAGGAGGGACTATGAGGAGGAAATTGAGAGGCTCAAGTGTGATAATGCAACACTGACCTTAGAGCTTGAAAAGAATGCACAGAAGAAACTTGATATGGAGAGACGAATGCAGGCTTTGGAAGATAAGCTATCTGTTGTGGAGTGTCAGCAGGAAAAGCTGATATATTATGTCAGAGACATTGTGAGGGCACCAGGATTTCTGTCTAGCATTATACAGCAATCTGATCATCACAGAAAGAAGAGGAAACTGCCAAAACCGATTTCCTTCCACGAGGATGCAAATACTCAGGAGGATCAGATTATGCATTGTGACTTGACCAACTCACCAGCTCATGCAATTTACAGAGAAACATTTGACAAGATGGAATCATCCTTGAACTCCTTGGAGAATTTCCTTCGAGAAGCTAGCGGAGCATTTGGGGGTGATATTTCATATGATGATGGTGCCCCAGGCCCTTCTTCAGCTGTTGTTCTGACAGAGATCCATTCATCTGGGGAAAGTGATCCTCATGTACCATCACCTCCGTCAAGGATGCATACTTCCTCAGCTGGTGTAGGAGATTCACATTCTACTCCTTGTATAGCAGAGTCCACCAGCTGTGCAGAAACTGCAGATAGCCTTCCCCTTCCTCAAATGCATTCTCGGGCTAAGGTTTCTGAGATAGATGTTAATTCAGAACCTGCTGTCACAGAACCTGGTCCATCAAGAGATCAACCTGCCGAGGAGCCTCCTACTGTTGCAGCTGGTGTAAATGATGGCTTTTGGCAGCAGTTTCTTACCGAGCAGCCTGGATCATCTGATGCGCATCAGGAGGCCCAATCAGAATGGCGAGATGGAGATGGTAAAGCAGATAAGGTGAAAACAGGAGATCGGGAAAAAATTTTGTGGGGCAAGAAGAATGTCGAACAGATAACAGAAAAACTGGGGCATCTCACCACAGAAAAACTGGGGCATCTCACCTCAGCGGAGAAAACCTGACTGTATTTCTTGTAGCTGAAAAAACTACTAGTACAGAAACATTTAGGTCCATGGCATCTCCTAGTGATGAGATATGCTGACTAACATTTACTTTGCAGTGTACCATATTGTCCCCATCTTGTACCTTGCCTGCGTTTAGAATGTTGGAGAAACTAGTTTCTATACTACCGTGATGTATCATGCACTCATATTTGGTTAGTTGAAACTTTCTGATACTATTGTCCATGACTCTTGATATTTCTCAGGCATGTGGTTAAATGTTATAGGTGCTATTTTTACTTTCGTTGTGGACTACATTACCCTGTTCGAAGACTCAGAAAGGTGCACTTTTTCTGCTTCGGTAGTAGAAGTTGCTGCCTTTCCCCCCTCTTTTGAAGACAGTTGCTGCCTGTTGCTATATCTGTGTGTGTTGCTGCCAGATAAAGTGTTTGGAGCTTGGGTCTTTATTCTCTCTGCATGGTATGTACAATTTGAATCATCGCCTATTATTTTCAGCTCTGTGAAATAGGGCCTATTATGTCTAACTTGTCATAGTGGCTTATGATGGTCCAGCTGTTTATCCCATGATTCTGCTCGGTGGCACTACTTCATTTCTCTATTTGTGCATGATGCCATTGCCATCAACGTCTTGTGATGAATTAGGCCTTCTTCCGCGGTTGCACTTCAGGCCCCAGACCAGTTAAACTTTCTGAAAAATGTTTCTGACGCACTATTATCCTACATTTCTTGCGGTAGAAAGAAAATTCATGGGAACTATTTGTGCGTGATGCCATTGCCATCAACATGCATAATTTGAGGCTTTGAGCCTATGAGGCTTCGGGCCTTTGAGACTAGATCTTTTTCTGTTTTCTACATGACCTGATACCGAAGTGGATGCTTACAAATGCATTGTACTGCGCCACTATGCATGGCCCTACACAACACACACTTTTAAGTCTGGAGTCCCTGTACCCACAGGCCAGGATGGAACTCCAGCCGGGGCATTTCCTTTTCAGTTGACAGCAGCTTTTCAAGCCTGACAAGACTTTCTTCATGCTGCCCCCTACGATACTCGTGTTCGGCAAAACATTGTTTGGCACAGTAACGGGATCCTGACTGAAGCCTGTCGTGGTGCGACCATGCTTTCTTTCCTCCTTTGTTTTAGACCCCGTTTAGAACACATAAATTCCGTAGGATTCCCGTGGAAATTAGACTATTTCGTGCAAAGTTCATGCGAATTCCTGGATGCATTCAAAACAGTTCATTAAGTTTTAGACAGTTGTACAGCTGTACTTTTTACTACCCATTGTGTACACAATAGATGTCCACGGTTCAAAGGCTAACGATAGCTGCATTTCTCTTGTGTTGTTAATTCAAGCTTACTGAAAGGAGCTCACAAGTGCAACTTTTTCCTCTCCTACGCAAAGAAGCGAAGAGCCATGATACCGAGAAGAGCCTGAAACACTACGAGCAATCCACCACAACCACCTGTGCTCCAAGAAAGTGTCCAACCTCAACGTCTGACACCGTTGCGCTGCTCACGGGTCAGTAAAATCGACAGGCAGAAGTAAGAATTAGCAGCACGTATGCAGTTAAGCATGTCATAATTTGGAAGCTTCAGCAACACCATATCCAGCTAAGCATGAACCCAGGAAAAAAAAAGGGACATTGGAGCTAGCAGAATAAGGAAGCCAAAACATGGCTGTCAAACAACGAGCCAAACCTCACCATTCATTCACATTGCTACGACCCTAGAATTCAAAAGAAATCACTATGTAAGTGTTGATAAGATATCACAAGCTGCACGTACTCCTTTCGCATGTGCAAGTGCCGCTCCTATATCCCCATTAGGTCATTTTACCCCAGCCTTCCGTGAAGCTTTCCATTTTACTTGAGATGGAAAAAAGCTAGAGAGAAACGAGCAAAGAAAGGTGGCGAGTCAGCTATGGACATATGGACCTACACTTTGCAGCAAAAGATTGTAATGTCTTAGCCCCACCGGAGGATCGAGTCTCTTCTCTGCAGTAACCTCGCTCTGGAGCATTGGTAGGCCCTGGTGTTAGTCATTCCTTGCGTACCCAATTTCATATCCATCAGAAAAGAAAAATGTGTAGAAGAGACTGTTGAATCAATCATCATAACCTGCAGATGTAGCCAAACCCTGACTAAGATCATCCGATCGGTCTATCACTGGACTGTGCTTGTTCACCACCAATATCAATTGAGGAGACAGACGCAGCCAATTCATCGGCCAACTTAGTTACAGGTTCAGGTTCTGTGGCATCCACCAGTGCGCTCAGCATGCTGACCACTTCAAATGTATCATCCAGGTAGAATTTGGCTTTGCTTGGTTTTTGTCCTACAGTGCACGCAAACAATGATGTTTTTGGGGAAAACATACCCTTTCTGACGATATTGGCAATGTTTTCAAACATGTCCTCATCCGATCTGTCATCACCAATGCATAATACAAAGTCAGCCTGCTTTCCTCTCTCATTCATTGATGCGAGTATCTTCTCAGCTACTACTCCCTTGCTTACTCCCTGAAGCATTAACATAAAGCAACAGCAGGAATTAATGTTAAGTACACAGCAGTACATATCAAAGACGGAAGTGAAGGTTGAGCGGATGACATAAATCCATGCGACCATTACTTGAATTAACTGTTACTAAAAAAACTAAACCACTTGCCGAAGAAAAGAAAACAAGACATTGTATAAGGTAGGTAAGGTGTTAAAAGTAAATAAGGCCCTGTAAGGTGAATGGTAATTTTCAGAAAAACAACAAAAGCACTTTATAACAAGGATACTAAGCACAAACATTAGAACTATAGCAAAGCATCACCATATTGCTTCTTGGAAAGTTGCTTTCAGAAAGCTCTTCTCCAACCAGACGATAAGGTAAACAGGACCTAAAATCCAAAACTAATGATTGTATTGAGTATTGACTGCGAGAAAACAAAAGGTACTAGCTAAACTCAGTGGGGACCAATATGCACATCACTCTATGGAACGACATTACTTATATGCACACGAAAATAAAATATAAAAGATGTTTTATAAGGTACAGAAAAATGAACTTATCAGATAAATGGCAAAAATCCTTACGGAATGTATTTGAGAAATTTAGGAGACACACAAACCTGAGGTTTTACTTCAACAATGAACTGGCCACTCTTGACAGAAACTGGTTCATTTGCTAGTACACTCTCCAGGTGATCAAGCATCTCCTTTGCCTGCGAGGATCCAAAGCCTGGGTCAGCATCCTGATGGTGCCACACCAAAGCACTTTCCTTGGTCTCAATGTATGATCCATCAGTTGCTTCCGTATACAAATTCATCACTGGCTCGGCCATTTGCATCCATCCAAAGTCCAAAGCCTGGGTGCACGTTTGCCACTCTTCATCTCTAGTCCACCTACATACGTTAGAAAAAGCACATTTCATTGTACATTCCTTCTTGCGAAAATTTGACATCACCCAGGCCATTTTTCCAGAAGCATGACAATACCAACCACGAAAGGTACCACCACACTCAACAAACTTTCCATAAATATATCATTCTTGGATTACTTTAATCTCTTTTTCCTATCTTATATTCTTCTCCCGGCTTCAGAAACAAAAAGACTGCAATTATTTCAGTTTGACCGGTTATCCCAACAACCAAGACATTTAAATCGACTAAAATTCAGTGTTTGGTAATGACTAATGAACAAACTAGCACAAACTGTAATGCTATTGCTAATTATATCAAGATCAGAAGATACATGGCATCATTTATCCTTGCACACCATGTTAACTTTGCAGAAACAGAAGTTCCTTCTGCCAATATTTTCAAATAAGGACGAAATGTGCAAAAATGAAACATCATACCTTAAGAAGTAACCATGCTCTGCTGCAATGCCCAGCTTTGGACATGAGGAAAACCATTCACCCAATTTATTCCTGTCTCTCCCACTGACAAGAAAAACTATGTTCCTCCTATCTGAGCAGAGAGTATTAATGATACTCAAAACTTCTGCACTAGGTGTCTTGTTGATGGATGTCTGAGGCACCAACGTTCCATCATAGTCAAGCAATATAACCCTGCTCTCTGACCTCTCATAAGCCATAACAATTGAATCCATGTTAAGCTTTGTGAAATGAGGATCTAAGGCCACAACCCTGAAACCAAACCCCAACCCAATGCCCCAACATGTCCTCATAAAGTGGTCCTTGCAAGCCCTCTCCAAGTCCAGGATGAAGCTCTTCGACCAATAAGCAACATCGTGGGTGCTGACATAACGGTAATGCTTCTCATGCCTCAGCTGCTTTTCCTGCTCCGACATTGAAATGGCCTCATTCATCGCCTCAGCGGTTGCCTCTATATTCCATGGGTTAACCCGAATAGCACCACTCAATGATGGTGAACACCCAATGAACTCTGACAGCACCAGCATGCTCTTCTTCGGTTCGCTCACCTCCGATGTGGGCTCAGACCCAGGTACCCCCTGCCTGCAGACAATGTATTCATATGGTGTCAAGTTCATCCCATCTCTCACAGCAGTCACTACCACACATTCGGCTATTGTATAATAGGCAATCTTCTCCACACTAGACACATCACGATCGATGAAAACAACAGGGCTGTATCCCGACTGGCCAAACTCTCCATTAATCCTATTGCTGCTCTCCCGAATCTCTGCATGGATGGCTTCCAGATCCTTACTGTTCCCACGGGCCGGATTTGCAATCTGCACCAACACTGCTCGACCCTGCCACTTGGGATGCGTTCTCAGCATATTCTCGAAGGCAAGAAGCTTCAAATTGATCCCTTTAAATATATCCATATCATCCACACCAAGCAACACGGTCTTCCCCTCAAACTGCTGCTGCAGCTCCGAAACCCTCCACACCCTGTCGGGCAAGCGCAGAACGGACTGCAATTGACCCATATGAACTCCCACTGGCATGATTTTGATCCCAACAGTGCGGCCAAAGTAATCCAACCCAATGTACCCACGCTTTGACTGGTATTCAATTCCCAGCATCCTACTACAGCACGAGAGGAAATGCCTGGCGTAATCGAAAGTGTGGAACCCGATGAGGTCACAATTGAGCAGCGCCTTTAATATCTCCTCGCGCACAGGGAGGGTGCGGTAGATCTCCGACGAGGGGAAGGGGCTGTGGAGGAAGAACCCGATACGGAGGCGGTTGAAGCGGCGACGGAGGAAGGTAGGCAGCGCCATGAGGTGGTAGTCCTGAACCCACACGTAGTCGTCCTCCGGATTGATGACCTCCACGACCTTCTCGAAGAAGAACTTGTTCGCGAGCACGTATGCCTCCCACGCGCCGCGCTCGAAGCGACCGTTCCCGGACGAGGATGCGGAGGAGGATGTTGGGGACGCGGAGGAGGAGAAGGGGAGCATGTAGTGGAACAGGGGCCATAGGTGGCGCTTGCAGAAGCGGTGATAGAAGCGGTCGTTGAGGGGGTCGGGGAGGAACACCGGGGCGCAGTGGAAGCGGTCGAGCAGCGCCTGGGAGACCTCGTCCTGGTCGGCGACGGGGACCTCAGCTCGGAGGCCACCGACGAAGAGTACCTCCATCTCGTCGGGAATGCCATCGCGGAGCTGGAGGAGCAGCGAGTCGTCGTCCCAGGAAAAGGACCAGCCGCGGCCGTCGGGTCGGCGCCGCGCCACGACGGGCAGCTGGTTGGAGACCACGATGAGGCGGTCGCACGCCAACGACGAGGGCACGTCGGAGGCGACGCTGTTCGTCGCCGCGGGCTCCGACTCGTCCTCCCCGTCCATCTCCGACAGCGTCCCCGGCACCGTCATCACCCGCGACATCCTCTTCAGCCCGAACGACCCCGACCTCCGCCGCCCCCCGCCGCCGCCGCCGCCGAACGGGCCCAGCGCCGCGAAGTTGCCCTCGGCGAGGTCGAGAAGGTTGGTGTACGACCGCGACATCATGGCTGAAACGACCAGAGAAAGCTTCGCCGCGAAACCCTAGCACGTTCGATCCGCCGAATGGAGGTTTTTACCAAACCGTAAGAGTTGGTGTCCACTTTGATCTGATCTGAGAGAGACGCCGAGGCGAGACAGAGTTGGTGGGTTTTCGAG
Source organism: Rhipidocladum racemiflorum (assembly GCA_036346355.1). Lineage (NCBI taxonomy): Eukaryota > Viridiplantae > Streptophyta > Magnoliopsida > Poales > Poaceae > Rhipidocladum > Rhipidocladum racemiflorum. Next base: position 29,821,327 of record CM070570.1, on the reverse strand, counting down.
TTTGGAATGGAATGGAAATGGAAATGGCAAATGCGACTGGAGGGGGGAGGAAGGTTGGGAAGGACGCGCCCGTATATACCACCGAGTTGGGCTCGGTGCGCGACGCCACCCGTGGACCGCGGCGTCTCGCTGGCAGCGTGGCGACCCGTCGGTGGGTGAGGATCCGGTGAACCGCGTCTTGGGAGGGCGATGCATCGCGAAAAGAAGATAAGGTTGCGCGTGCCCCCTCCGATGCTGCTGGCGTCACGCGCCCCACCTTCTCGTGTAGGGCCCGCTTTATTGAACGGCCCAGATGAGGGTAATTCCGGCTGCGCCTACTGGATGGACGGATAAGATTTGACCACGAGCATACCGGTCCAAGTTGTAATGGGACAGTTTTAAACCGGTTGGGAATTTTAAGTGTGCCGGGGACTCATTTGGGTGTTTCCCTGTCTTTTCCGTGGTATAGAGGTGGGAACGCTTTGTGGCGAGAAAACACGTAGTGAATGGATTGACGTAAGATGTGACGTGAAGAAAGTCGTGGTTCCACGTCCGTACTTTCGTCCGGTTCATAAAATCGTCCAAAATCGTCATCTTTGGTAGCATCGAATCGATTTACCATTTAAAATCGATCGATAATATAATCTATTAAAATAATTTAAAAATCCAAAAATAATTATACAACTTAAAATCCGTCAATTTTCGATACAAGCTGACCGGTTTTCGGTAAAATAGATACCGAAATCGTGTCGTAACATTATGGTGTTCAATCGGACGGTCAAAATCGATCGAATTTTGATTTTTTTTTTTAATCTTTTTTAAAAATTTGAATTCTTCATTTCGAGCGATTTTTCACTCAATTTTTTTTATTTCTAAATTTTAGTTTTCTAACAATTTTTTCGGTTTTATTTTAGTTAACCCGACCTCCAATCCAACTCTCACATTTCTTTACCGAGATTTCGGCCATGTTTAGATTACTAGGCTAATTGTTAACTTGCTAAAAATTAGTCTTAGTCTATCCAAACAGGAAGACTAATAGGTGTACTAATTTTTAGCCAACCCCTCAGCTAACAATTAACCTATTAGCTGGTGGGTGAGAGCTAATTTGGGCTAATAGCAAGTAACACGCTTGAAAAAGTTTGAAATACCCTCGTGCTAGCTTTATCTTCACTTTCTCACTCGTGCGACCGCTCCTCAGTCCGTTATGAGGGTCAGACATGACTATTCTAAGAAATTAGTCCAACCATTAGCCATGTTTCCAAACAGCCCTGAGCTAATTTTATATAGACTAATTATTAGCTGGCTAACAATTAGCTCTAACCATTAGCCAGCTAACAATTAGCTTTAGCCCATCCAAGTTAACTCTAGCCGAAGGCAGAAGTTACCTTTCAATTTTTTGCCATCTTGATGAGGAATTTCTTTCCTATACCAAATTTTTCTGTTATAGAGAAGCCCATAATTATTTTTGCCATTCTTTTTTTTCATCTAACAGCCAATAGTGTGGACATGCTTCAAGAAACTCTTGAATTATTCAAGTATTTCCTATCTACTTCCATTCTTTCAGTCGGCTTACATACTCGAAGCTGCACTTTCCAGGCTTCTTATGAATTCTACCACCCATCTGTCTATGCCCTACAACTTGGGTATGGACAAATAATCCCCAAATGTATTCTCTTTAATTGGCTTCAGTCTCGTGAAAAACTACGTCGTGCAACCTCAGCCGATATAGCTCTTCGCATGGCTAATGACCTTTTTCTCCAAAAAGTCCCTTATTTCATTCTTGAGAGCGTAAGAGCGAACGGCTACAAGTCATGGTGGTCAACTGTTTCTTCTGCTATGTTCCCAGCCGATTGGCCACCATCATCGATTTTAGCCAAGTTTTTTCCAGATGTTCCATCAAAGTCGACAACTATTACAGACTCGAGCAGCTCATGTACGAGTAGTTCTAGTTCGTCGGATCGAACTATCTCAAGTCCGATAGATATCACCGGTGATGTACTAACCATCAAACCTCTTTTTCTTTGCTAAACGAATTAGTTTTTCTTACTTGTTTCTTTCCTATGCAGACCAAGGCAGCCGTCTTTATCAGGACACCCCTTCGGCACCCTAGTAATCCAAGTTCCTTCACTGTCGGATTTGGAAAAACAGCACCAGTAGCCCAGTAAGTTCCTTCACATAATCTTTCTTTGTAATGCTGAGTCCATATATTCTTAATCAGTTATTTTCACACAAGAAAGAAAGAAAGAGCCGAACTTACAAGAAGGCGGCCTAGAGGAAGAAGTCCTCTACTCAAGAGGAATCGGCTAAGAGCTCGCCGAAAACCTCCGCGATCATTGGGGTAAGCATTCTGACTTTGCATTTTCTAAACCTCAAACTAATTCATCGGCTAATTAATTTTGCTATGATTGCAGCACATACCTTCACTGCCTACCTTTTCTCGAACAACCAATATTGGCTTACCGGAGGGCACAACAAGTGACCTGCCCCCAACACCTTCTCAGCCGACACCACTGGCGCCACAAGTCTCCAAGGCCATCGTCAAGCCAGCAACATCGGTTCACGATATGCTCTGCTTCGATATGTCTGATATCGAGGGCATCGACAAAGGAGAGCACCCGCAAACAATCATCGATACAATCATCAAGGAGACTAACAGTGCATCAGGCCAAGCATTGTCGACTCCAGACGCAACATGAAAAATCTTAGAGATCTTCTCAAGGTCCTGTTAAGCCCAAAAGCTAATCCGCTGAAGAATTGCAGTCAAAGCTGTGAGGCCGGAACACCCTAAACTTGCCACAGCCGCTCTCTTGGAAGCCTGCTTTATCGATGACAAGAAGTCAGTCGACAAAGCAGAGTAAAGACTGCAACTCCGGATCGCGCAGAGGAAAGATTAGGAGATTCTAGACATGCTGGTAGCCAACACCAAAGTGAAGAAGGCCAAGCTCGATGAAGACAACAAATATTTCAAAGAGACCAAGGGGTTGATATCGGTTCCGGAGGCCTCAAAGAAATCTTTGGAAGCAGAATTGCTTAAGGTCAACGTGCAACTAGCCAACGTTGCTCCACAATTGACCAAACTTGCATCTTTAGTCAAAAAGCAAAAAGTGACCATGGCTAAGGACATCATCGTTGTACGAGCTCAGTCGGCCAGGATCATCCCCATCCCCGGGTTGACTAGGGAGGACCACAAGATCATTGACGAGATTGACAAGATTCTCGCTAGTTGCCTGGCCATGCTATCGGGTTTGGGGATCAATCCCTAAACATTTATGCAACGAAATGAATGATGTTGGCTACTAGTGTTTGACTTGAACCTTTTGCTGAATGTTTGAATGCCGTCTTCTGTTGAATTCCAATGGATACAAGTCATGAATCGGCTGTTTAATCGATTCGATTGTATAAATTCATGTTTATCTTTATTGTTTTTGTTCTAAGGACGATGCAAATCATCAGCCATGCATCCAGAATTAAGTGCAATTAGTTATTTCGGCTTTCATTTTAATCAGCCAAACAAATAATTTTGACTGCAATGAGTCAATCTTTTAACACCTTTAGCCTATTAAGATCCAATCCAGACACTTGGGTAATATTTCTTCAAATATTTTCTGTTAATCGCCTTACTAAACAATATTCCATGCAATGTTTTTAAAATATACAAGTTGCCTTGTACTAGCCGATTAACTCTGTAAGGTCCTTCCCACGTTGGAGATCATTTTTCATATCGGCTATCTTTTGAGTCAACGGGCAAAATCGTTTTTCAAACCAAATCAACTTCATCTATATGTTTGGAGTGCCTCTATATGTTTTTAATATAGTCTTGACCCGATGAAAACAATTCCGCAAAACCGAAGGGCCCATGCAAACCATACGGTAATGGCAAGATAACAATCCTAATTCTTCTCGCAAAAAACAAATAACAATTCCCATTCTGATGGCTGAAAAGGACATTATCAATTAACTAATGTACGAATGAAGTTTAAGATAATCCAAATATAGTTATTGTAAACAAAGAGTTTAGCGAGACTCGAGCAATCCAAGAAGCCAGATTTTTTTAAGGCAGGAATTCACCGATGCAGTACATAGAAAAGAGCCCTCAAACAAGGAAATTTTCGTATTTGATACAAGACTTGACCCGTATTTACAAAACGATACAACAGTTTCGCGTTTTTACAGAAAACCAACCCATACTCGGAATTTGAAATCCCGTTTTTGAATACCCAGAATTTCAAATACCAGTTATTGCGTATTTGGAAATTGAGTTTCCGGCTATTGAATATCCGGTTTTTGGAAAACTAGTTAAAGCATACCTGATTTCTGAAAACCCGGGTATGGAAGCCATACCCGGTTTCTCAGACACTGGATATGGAGCAAAAGCAATCTTAAAAAGGATGTACGCTTCTTGCTTTTGTAGATGTGATATACTCCTTTGAGAGAGTGAATTGCATCGAGTACTTGTCTTACACTCTTAAGATTTGCTCAAAGTCTTGGAACCATAAAATTCTTCTGCTCCATATCTGGTTTCTAAGAAACCGGGTATGGCTTTCATACCCGGGTTTCCAGAAACCGGGTATGCTTTAACCGGTTCTCTAGAAACCGAATGTTCAATACCTGGAAATTCAATTTCCAAATACGCAATAACCGGTTTTTGAAATTTCGGGTATTTAAAATTGAGATTTCAAATTCCGGATATAAGTGGGTTTTCTGTAAATACTCGAAACTGTTGTATCGTTTTAAAATACTGGTCAAGTCTTGTATCGAATACGAAAATCGCCCTCAAACAAGGGGATGTGTATCCTATACAATTACGGCAGGGATGAGATTGTGGCGGATGATAAATTTTGAATTTGTTGTGATATCATAAGATACTACAATTTATCATAAGCTGTGATATGAACCGTTTGATTTCAATCCAATGGCCCTTAATACGAGGAGAAATGCTTCTATGTTCTTTTTTTTTTAAGTTGTATAAACATTAAAGCATGAACGAAGAGTAGATGATGATTACTTACCTCTTCGTTTGCTTTAAGATTCGTGCAATATCTATTAGAAGAAAAATCATAGAAGTACTGCTCACGAGTCCTAGGTACAGAGGGTATCAGGGTACGCGTCCCAAACTGGGAGGTTGGCCCTGGCATTTTTTTTTCCATGTTGGAAGCTGGATTTTAGCCGTCCAGCGTCAGACAGATTGTCATGGTCGTCGGCTCCTCGCCGCCGTCGTGTTGACCAGGCGAGCAGCTTAGGCTGCACGTTGGACGCGGCTGACCAGCAACAGTTGCACCACGTGGTGGGTGGCTCGCCGCGCGGCGTGCGCGGCATCCACAGCCAGACAGCCTGGTTGCAAACCCGAGGCGTAGAGAGAGGAGGAGCGTCTCAGATGCCAAGCAAAAGACAAAGAAAAATATGAGTCGGTGCTAAGTGGAGTAATAAAAAATCTGCACCTATCAAATCATAGTCGCTCGGCTAGGGGAGAGAATGTCTAGAGATTTTTTTTTACTCTTTACGCGCGGTTCCTGCGCGCCAGCGATGCAACACGGTGCAATCGCATTGCGATAAAGAAGAGCTCAACGCACGTCAAGACATGCGGGCCCCGTCTTCTCCTCGAATCGGCAGACCGCGTGCCGCTCGCGCGCTGCGTCGCGTCGGCTCCGAGTCAGCACCCTCCCTCCATATCCGAACGGAAAAGAAGCATGAAAGATACCGCGCGCCTCTCGTTGTCGACGGCCCCTGCAATGCAAAGCAAAGCTGCTGTTTTATCCTGTTGTCCCCCCCCCCCCCCCCGCGTGGATGCTAGATTGGACGGTCAGATTACGTGGCTAGCGCGACGATCGGTCGCTCTCCGTGCCCCAGTGCTGTTTTGGGGCTCGGCAATAAGCTAGTGCGTGTGAATTAGAATGCTCCCTTCACATGCATGCAGCAAAAGGTAAAATCGACTTGTTATATGTTTTTTAAAGGGTTCAAACGACCATCACGTGATGTGGGTAGAGCTCGTTATTTTTGAGAGAGAGAATAAAGAGTATCGGTATCGAGGGCAACAAATTTAGTACCCTAAGCATGTATAGCCAAGTTTTAGATAATCCAGGAAAAAGCTACCCACGGCGATGAGTTTCTAGTTTCTACACGAACACAGCGGGTTGAATGGTTGGAGGGATGGAACAATGGGTGTTTAGGATCACCTGGGGCTAATCTTCCTGTTTGGTTTGCGTTGAGAAATAGAGTGAGCTAGCTCGTAACGATTTTACTGCAATAGCCGCAGACCGGCACGTCCAAATAGGTGAACAGACACACGTATATATAGGCACAGCGATACCAGGAAACCAAGGAGAGGAGGAGGACCGGCAGAGGCCACGCGGAGGAGAGGAGCCGAGCGCCACAGAGAACGGGGGGTGACATCGACGGCCTATGGTTTCCTCGAGAAAAGGGGTAGAGGGGAAGCAGAAGGAGAAGGCGGCGAAATAGTAAGGGAGGCTAGGTGCCGGGGCGGCGAGTGGCTAACGGGGTGGCGACTGGGCGGAGACGTGGAGAAGAGGAGGATTGCGTAGCGGTATTGGCGGAGCTAGAAAATTCTAAAGAAGGGGGCTAAGAATGAAGTGAACTTTTACTAATGACTGATATTCAAAGTTCGGTATATAGACCCTGTTTGGTACAGCTTTAGATCCCAACTTCACCTTAGAGTTGAAACTTGTAGATTGAAATAAAGTGACTTAAGTTTATAATTTTATTCTAGAATGTAAAAAAGATGATCCACCTAAACACCCAGTACCCACTGCTCCAGTTCCACGAATTTGGTGAAGCTAGGAATACCTAGCTTATTCCTAGCTCCACTAACTCCAAAAATTTGGGGAAGCTGGAGCTCTGCCAAACACCCTCATAGTAAGTAGAATATGTAACACTTGTAATTTGCAAGAATTTATGAATGAAATCGTACCACTAATTATTTCACATGAGGCGATAGTTGATATTTGCATCGAACATGAGAGGTTAGTTTAATATCGGCGACTCAGCGTCTCGGTGAGATCGTGACGCTGTGACGCCGAACGCCAGCGACGCTGGCGATCGGACTCCGAGACGTAGAAGTTGTGAACTCGCGATCGCTCCACACGCCGGGATGCCGGGAAGCAGAAGCCGCCCGCACGCGATCGCTCCAGACCGATGTTCGGTCTCCCTCCCATGCTCATGTTCGATACTTCGATTCGTTCTCCTAGGCCTCTATCGCTAATCCTGCCGGCTGCCGGACTGAACTCTGGAGTGCTGACCGATGGGCCCCTCAGTCCTAATCGCTAATCGTGCAACCGGACGACAGGGGCCCAGGCCCACCTAGGCCCTGGTCTAGGCTCCGCCCATGGGAAGCGGGGAGGCAAATGGAGAAGGGCGATGCATTTCTCTAGGTGTGTGGCTCAGGAGAAGACGGACACCGAAAGAGGAAGGGTAACAGAGGGAGGGAGGGATGACGGCCACGCGGCAGATCGAACGGCCATGGTTAAGTGATGACGCGGCCTCCCGAATAGGTGGCAACATAAAAAAAATTGTAGAATGACCCAATGCACCCTAATGTAGTTGGAAATAAATTCGGTGGGGGAGGTGTGCAAACTTCTTCACGTGCATACCTGACATTGATTGATGCCATGTGGATAATTCTGCAATCCAACGCCACGACATTAAGTGAGGAGGTGAGTTCAAGCAACCAAATTTGCATCAAATTAAGTGAGGAGGTGAGTTTAAAGTCCCACTTAATGTCGTTGCATTGGATTGCAGGATTGTTCACGTGGCATCAATTAGCGTTAGGTATGCACGAAAAGGAGTTTGCACACCTCCTCGACCAAATTTATTTCCAATGCAGTTATTCCTCAAATCAAACACCCAATGATTAATGAAGCTTGAGTTCTAGGCTTTGGAAGGACAACTTGGATGTTAAGTCAGGCTATCAACCACCACTACTACAGAACCGGCTACTACAAGCGGGTCGTAACCCCTTTCAGAAGCGGTTTTATAACCGCTTCTAAGCAACCGTGTGTGATACCCGCCCGGTATCACAAGCGGTTGCACAAACCGCTTGTGTTGTGGCAGCAGAAGCGGTTGGGAAGGTGTCCAGGAAGGCCAGTGGAGCCGCCACATGGGGTTTTCACAAGCGGTTCGTGTTACGAACCGCTTAGAACAAAGACACTCCGGCGGTTGGAGTTACCAACCGCTTGTGGAGAGCAAGCACTCGAAGCGGTTGGAGTCACCAACCGCTTGTGGAGAGATTTTTCAATTATATGTATTATAGAATATGTTCTTTCAGTTTTTGTATATCGCTTTTGACCATAAAATGAAATATGAGTGTAGGAGTTTTCTCAGGCAATTAAATATATATTACATATGCTCACTCATACACATGTTCACAAGCTAGCTCAAGAAAAACCCGCTATCGACGTTTACAAGTTTGAATGATTAAAAATGATTATCGAACTCGCTTCTTCTTGCATGCGTCGATCAAGTTCTTGGTCGACGCCGATGTCGTCATCAGTTCAATTTGTGTTCAACGATGGACCAAGCCTTACGTGGAACTCGCCATTTGGAGATAGAACCTCGCCGACAATGAAGCCGATGAGTTGTTCTTGCAAAGGCGCGCGACGGTGAGGCGGAGCACGCTAACATGCTCATCGATGTTGGGCTGACAATTGATTAAGCGGGAAGTATATAAATATCCGATCACATACGATTACTTAAAATGTAAGTGGTAGCTAACAAATTGACATGCATATACGAACCTCGGCATAATGTTCCAAACAAGATCGGCATGAATAAAACTTTGAATATAGTGGAAAACGTAGTAGCCACATAAGTTGTTTCCATACGGTTGTCGTTTAAACTTGACAGGGAGAAATTTCATAATATCAGATGAAGAACTGATATGGTGCATTTATATTAATAATTGTTTTTGTAGTACGTACCTGAGTGCTCACTATGACTTCGAATTCTTTCTTGAAATCTCCTTTATGCTTCTTCTGGAACTTTCCAAATGTTTTGTTGAGGATGTCAATGAACCATTGGTATTTGTCGATTGGATTCCTTCTTGAGTCATGAACTATAATCCTGCCGTTGTCAAGCTCGATGACTAGAAGGATCCGATGAAACCTATTCGTATATTCAAAGAAGCGCGTAAGAGCTAGTCGTATTATCAATGGCTTAAGAAATACAAGAACAAGAGGTTTGTGAGAACACGTACATGAAGTTGAAGGGCAGAAGTATGTACGGTTTGTAGTGCTGTTTCAATAATGCACGCAAAATGTATGCCTCAACTTCCGGTCTTTCTTTGCGCGAATGACCAGATTTTCTCGTTGACAACCTCTGGTCGATGAAACCAACGCTCAGTATGCCCACCGTTCTACATCGTTGTATCTCCATTCTACATAAGAAGGGATAACTAAGTTAATTAGATTTTCGATTTTGTGGTACGAGAGGAAGCAAACGGTAAACTTAGAAGATCAATACTTACAGGACACCAAAGAAGACATGAAGGACACGTCGATGGCGTCTGCTTGGTACACATGGTACAAGTCCTCGAATTGCAGCCATATTTCTCATCTCTCCGCGGAAGAAATGCGTATCTTGAGCAATGAGGTGGAACATTTTCTCTCCTTTAGATGCCCTTTCCATATAACATTCATGCATTTGACGCATCTTGGTTGGGAGATCTTTTATATCTTTTGGATCAATTAGCGGTTTGCCCAACTCATACTTCCATCGATTGGTGCGGTGGAAGATCCTGGTCTATTGATTCGATCCTGCCTCCTTCAAGAAATCCTGGATCCTCAATTGCTCAAGATCTGCTCATCTTCCACTTTCTTCTTCTTCTTTGCCGCCGACGAAGCCCGTGTATTTTTCCTTGTAGCCTTTCTTATTGTCCTTTCGTAGTCGGTCGTCACAAAGCGGTGGCGCCTGCTCCGCATGACTGAAAGTGCTTCACAATTTTTATCTATTTTAACGTTGGCGCTGGCCGTTGGCGCAAGCTGCTGGCCACATCCGTCTTCCACGGTAATTGATAGCTCCTCCATGATCGAGATCATATGGCCTCTTTGGCGGTTCCTTCAATATTCTCTGTCCAGTCGGATGCCGACTTCGTGGGAGGAGGAGGTGCCGCTGCGGATCCCTCCTTCGAAGGGAGCTTCTTCCTCGGCGGAGATCTTTGGAGGCGGGAGAGTCTTTGGGAAGCGGGAGAGTCTTTGGAGCATCCGATCTTTGGAGCGGGAGGTGGAGGAGGCGTGTCTGGACCACCGGAGAAGCTTTGCGTGCAGCGACATTGGAGGAGTCGTGGGTTGTCGATGTGGAGGCGTGCTTGATGCTGCAATCGCTCAAATCAAGGGGCCTCTATCGTTGATGTGACCTCCACACCATCTCGAAATATGATGTACTTTTGGCGCCAGAGGATGAATGTGCCGTGGAGGGTCTGGTCCAAGCTTGGTCATGTCGTCGCCCCAAAGAATCTCGAGCAAGAGATCTTCAAGCCCCCACCACCTCTTCCACCGTGACCTTAGAGTATCCGAGGGTATCGATTGAAGTGGAACGCCCGCCCGCCTCCACCGGATAAGCCATGCCATAAGCCACCTTGTAGGACAAAGTTACGCATATCAATGTGTAGCTCGTGACCGCGGCGAACCTTGATATCGCCCACGGGATAACGGACTGCGGGTCATCGCCAGAGGCCACGGCCAGACGCGAAGCTGCTCTTTGCGCGCTCGGACTGATCACGGGTGTCGGCGCCCCTTGAACACTACCTCCTGAAGGCGATATTGGGTTAATGCTTGGACACTTGTTGCGCGATCAAATCAGGGATGGAAGCCTTTGTAGTTCTAAGCTCGTCCTCCAAACGGCTCACTCTACCTCGATCTCTCCTCTTGCTTCGTCGGCTCCTGAATCGCTTGCGTCTTTGGCAAATCCGTGCCTCCACGGTATCTTTCCGAATCCTCGTGTCCGTCCGGTGCTCGTGGTTTTGAAGGGCATATGTTAGCTCGTCATTCTCCTGTCGTCATGAAGGACCCTGGCCGAGATTGATCGATGGCTTGTACAATCCTTTGACCAACTTCTTGGGTATCGGTGCCATCACCAAGCTACCGTCATCTGCAAGTTGGCCCCGTGACCCAAGAACCAACTTGCGCAGCGAGGCTCCCAATCCTCGATTTGTGTACAATCTCCTGCTGCCGAAGTTCCTCTTCCCGCTTGTCCCATTTCTTAGCCTTAATGTAACCACCGGTCGAGATGGTGGTGGTATTTTTTCTTCCAGGCATTCACCTTGTTTTTCTCTCGCGGCCTGTCTGCATCGGATAGCTTGAATTCCTCGAAAGCCTCCCAATGATCTCGCCAAATTAGGAAATTGATTGAAGTCTGGCCTTTCTCCTCTGTCGATGTACTTGCGGGTGAGGGACGACTTCCATCTTTGAAAGGAAGTTGCCATCTTCTTCAAAGCCCATCCCTTGGCCTTCTGCTCGTACCCATCCGAAAAGTGAAAGTTTCCTTCATATCATTCCAGAGCAATTCCTTGGTAGCCGCAGGACTTCGGTCCATTTACGGATCTTGATTGGGACGTGATCCCTCACGTGGTAGCCGCAAGCATTGTTGAAAGGGCCAATTGTCGATGGGGCTAGCAGACTCCGTCGTTGCCGACCTCGGTTATCACATACTTGGTCGAAGGCTTCTTGTTAGGTCCTCGGTTAATTCCGATCGGGTGGCCGATGATGTACCGGCTGGATACACAAACACATGTTACAATAATTAACATGTTTACGGTGATTTCATAATGGTTAAGAGTATACCTCATTTGTCTGGCGAGATCCTCGCCAAGATGCAGTGTTAATGACCTCATTGACAGCGGCAGACGGTGTTAATTTCATCGACAATGCACCCAGGTGTTAATGACCTCATCCAGGCCTAAGATGGTACCAGCGCAATTGTCTCAAACATCAAATTTTCCTCATTGTCGAAATCCGGTCACCACGCCTTGGTGTCGCCATCTAAAGTGGGCATGTAATCATATATAAAATACTTATATATTCTCAAACATATATACAACATAAATGTGGGATGAAATCATATATAGAATACTTATATATTGTCAAACACACATACAACATAAATGTGGGATGAAATCATATATAGAATACTTATATATTGTCAAACACACATACAACATAAATATGGGATGAAATCATATATAGAATACTTATATATTGTCAAACACACATACAACATAAATGTGGGATGAAATCATATATAGAATACTTATATATTGTCAAACACACATACAACATAAATATGGGATGAAATCATATATAGAATACTTATATATTGTCAAACACACATACAACATAAATGTGGGATGAAATCATATATAGAATACTTATATATTGTCAAACAAACATACAACATAAATAAGTTTCATGATATTCCATGTATAAGTTTCATTAGGTTTCATAGATAAGTTTCATTAGATTTCACTGATAAGTTTCATGATGTTTATGAGATAAATTTCATTAGGTTTAATGGATAAGTTTCATGATATTTCACATATAAGTTTCATTATGCCTCACGGATAAGTTCCGTGATATTATCCGTGAATATCATCAAAGGTGAATGGATGGTGACACAACCTATATGACATTATTTTAGACAAGAACGGCATATCGTTCTTTAGTTTTTTCCTACAATATATATACAATAGTTACAACAGAGAGCATGAAAACTCCAACATACAACATAAATGTGGCCATGAAAACTTATATACAATATATATACAACAAAAATGTACTCCAACATCAACAGATCAACAAAATTTCTTGTGAGCATTTCACCGAACACCTTGCGGGCATGAATACAGACAGAGCAGGAGGGGGCATTTCGCCAGCTACCTAGGTCCTCCGGTGGATGGCCTGGGGCGCTCGGTGGTCGGGAGGCGTCGGCGGTGGTGGGGCCGTCGGCGTGGTGGCGGTCGACGGAGCTCTGGCGCGCGGGACTTAGAAAATTTGAAGGTGCGGAGCCTTCTGACTTCAAAATTTAAAGGTTACCCCACTTCTACAAGCGGTTCGTAACACCAACCGCTTGTAGAGGTACTTCTACAAGCGGTTCGTAACACCAACCGCTTGTAGAGGTACTTCTACAAGCGGTTCGTAATACCAACCGCTTGTAGAGGACCCCGACTGCAAGTAGCCTACCAGCTCACCCATTTCTACAAGCGGTTGGTCTTGCGAACCGCTTGTAGTGGTACTTGTACAAGCGGTTCGTAATACCAACCGCTTGTAGAGTACCCCGACTACAAGCGGTTTGTTCCACGAACCGCTTGTAAAAGTATCGAGACGTAACACTTAAAAGAATGCGGTGCCTTATGTGGTTAACAAGAAATCTCTTCTCCCCCTTGGCTAGCGCGGCGCTTGAGTGCGGGCTTGTGCCCAGTGCCCAGAGGTTGGGTGTTCGAGCCCCACTCGCGCCCGCTGGCCTTTCTTTTTTTTAAACCCCACTACAAGCGGTTGGTACTAAGAACCGCTTGTAGTAGTACCCCACTACAAGCGGTTGGTACTAAGAACCGCTTGTAGTGGGTTTAAAAAAGAAAGGCCGGCGCGAGTGGGGCTCGAACACGCAACCTTTGGGCACAAGCTCGCACTCAAGCGCCGCTAGCCAAGGGGGAGATGAGATTTCTTGTTAACCTTAGAAGGCACTGCATTGTTTTAAGTATACAATAATTTTTTTAAAAGTGCTTGTATTTCTTTTTTTTTCCTTTCTTTTTTTAAGTGTTTGTATTTCTTTTTTTAAAAGTGTTTGTATTCGATGGTTTTATTTTTTTAAGTGTTTGTATGCGATTTTTATGTTTTTTTTGAAGTGTTTCTATTTTATTGTTTCATTTTTTTAAAACATCATATGTACAAGCAATGTTAAACATCAACATATCAACATGATCATATGGAATAATGTACAAGGAATGTTTCTCCAGCCATAATGTATACAAGTAGTACATCTTAAGTCTTCGTCTTTACAATTGTTCCTTCTTTATGATCGTGACGTATGTAAGGAGCATCGACATCAACATCCGCACGCAGACGTTTATTTCAACATCAACTGTAAAAGGAGGGAGCTCGTCGAACTGACCATACTCTTCCTCATCGGTGACGTCCTCAACTCCTACAATCCGTCGTTTGCCTTGGAGAACTACATGTCGCTTTGGCATTACCTTTTGCTTGTCCTTTCGATTTTTAGTTTTGCTTGACATGTCCATTACATAGAAGACCTGAGCCACATCGTTCGCGAGAACTAACGGTTCGCGCCTATAGCCGACTTCTGTGAGATCCACAGTTGTCATTCCGTATTTGTCGACCTTCACACCGCTTGTCCTCGGCTTGACCCATTGGCACTTAAATAGAGGACCTTGAGAGGTCCATAGTCGAGCTCCCATATTTCTTCTATGAAACCGTAATATGTGTCGAACACCTGCCATCGTTGTCTTCGGCGTCTATACTGACGCCGCTGCTCGTTGGTGCTCCTGTTATCACTGGATCTCGTGTAGAATGTGTAACCATTGATCTCATACCCCTTGAATGTCCCGATTTCTTGTGATGGTCCCGGGCCAAGCGTTGCAATAGTTCATCGCTTGACCCTTCCTCAAGGATGTACTTCAGAGCCACCGCCGAAAGAATCCATGTGCTTCAGGGTTATCCAACTCTCTGTCTTACCTGTGAACTCGCGGCGTAGGACACTCTTGTCTTGAATGACATAGGGGCGACTATGGTGGATTGCTTGAGCAGTGAAATGTGCTTGCTTGAATGCAACAAGATCGTTGCATGCAACTGCTTGCCTTCCTATTGTCCCTTTGCCCCGTAGCCTCCCCTCGTGTCGTGATATGGGGACGCCGATAGGATTTACATCATTCATGTAATCAACACAAAACTCTATCACCTCCTCCGTCACGTAGCCCTCGGCAATGCACCCTTCGGACGCGAACGATTCTGACGTATTTCTTGAGGACACTCATGTACCTCTCGAAAGGGAACATGTTGTGCAGATACACTGGTCCGAGGATACCTATCTCCTTGACAAGGTGAACGGTGAGATGAACCATGATATCAAAGAATGCAGGAGGAAAAATCATCTCGATGCTAACCAAACTTTGTACCACATCAGCCTCCAACTTAGGCATTTTAGCTGGTTCGACGACTTTCTACGAAATGGCGTTGAAGAACGAACATAGCTTCGTGATTGTCCCCCGCACCCACTCGGCAAGATACCTCTCGATAGCTCTTGGGAGCAATCAGTGTCATCAACACAAGGCGATCATGGGATTTTAGGCCTTGGAGTTTGTTCTCTTTCGTGTTTATGAGTCTCTTTACATTTGAGGAATATCCGTAAGGGACCTTCACACTGTTCAAACACTCAATCATGCTTTTTCTCTTCTTTGCTTGGAGTGTAGCTTGCAGGATGTAGATAAAGTTGTTTTGTCCCTTCTTTGTTTTTCGGATGTAGGTCACTCCTCACCTCCATGTCTTCAAGGTCCTTCCGAGCTTGCAGTGTATCTTTCGATTTGCCGTACATATCTATGTAGCCTAGCAGGTGTTCAAACAAACATTCTTCGTGATGTGCATGAAGTCCAAATGAGTGATTTAACCTCCAAAACCTCCCAATACTGCAGGTCCCAAAATATTGATTTCTTCTTCCATGCGGGTGCATGACCATCCTCGTTAAGACGCAGGTATGCTTCCACGACCCTTCCCAAATACTACTTTCAGATCTTTTACCATAGCAAACACAAGTCGCCCATTACGATCTTGAGGCTTACCACGATTTCTGTTACCCTGTTAAATTTACTTCCTTTCCACCTCAAAGCATGACTGCTAGGAAGAAACTGCGGTGGCCCATGTACACACACTTCCGAGAGTTTTTGAGGTACATGCGATTCCGTTCATTTATGCACTGAGTGCGAGCTTTAAACCCTTTCACAGTTTGGCCGGAGAGGTTACCGAGCGCAGCCAATCGTTGATTGTTACAAACAACAATGCACGCAGGTTGAAATACTCTCTTTTGTACTCATCCCAAACCCGTACACCATCCTCCCACAACTTCACAAGGTCTTCAACCAATGGTTTCGTAGACATCTATGTCGTTTCCAGTTGCTTCGGCCTTCGATCAATAATGGCATCATGATGTACTTCCGCTTCATGCACAACCATGGAGGAATGTTATAGATGCAAAGTGTCACAGGCCAGTGCTATGGATGCCGCTCAACTGACCGAAAGGATTCATCCGTCGGTGCTCAACCCAAACCTTATGTTTCGACCTCATTTGCAAAGTTCGGGTAAGCCCGATCGACTTTCCGCCATCGTGAGCCATCTGCGGGGTGTCTAAGCATCCCGTCTTCCTTACGCTCTTCCTCATGCCAACGCATCATCTTGGCATGACCTTCGTTAGCAAACAGACGCTTCAACCGGGTATCACAGGAAATACCACAATACTTTTCTTGGAGTTCTCTTCTTCGTGCGATTCCCATCTAATTCACTGAATCGTCACGCTGCACCTTATACCGGATTCTTCGCACACCGATGAGACCACCAAATCGGCATACTCATTGCGATACAGGGTACAATCGTTAGGACATGCATGTATCTTCCGCACTTGCAATCCTAAAGGGCGCAGGACTCGCTTCGCTTCATACGTAGATTCCGTAGAGTGTTTCCTTCCTAAGCAACCTCTTTACGAGTGATAACAAACCATTGAATCCCTTTGTCCGACACACCGTGTGTGGCCTTCCATTGCATGAGTTCCAAAGTGTAGTACGCAGCTTTTGTGGCCTTGTGCACGCTTTGGGTACAAAGCGATTCGGTGGTCCTCTACCATGCTCAAACTTCTTGTATTGTCTTTCCTCTGTGAACTCTCCCTCTCCGTCACGGAGCATCTGTTCTAGCTCATCATCGCCAAACTCATCGAGTGTATCTTCCACGGACCCGTATTGAGTGGTGTCCGGCATACTGTTGGCTCTATCTTCCTCTTCTTCGACTTCTTCATCGTCTTCCTGTCGAATCGTCTTTGTTTCGCCATGGTGGGTCCAGCGGTATAGTTTGCCATGAAACCTCTCGTGATCACATGCCTCATAACCATCCATCGCTCTAATGCTCCTTCTCATTCTTGCGCCTACGACGGACAACGTATGAAGCTTCTCGAGGCAAGAATGCAACGGCCGCGTCGAGAAACTCCTTCATGCCATCTCGGAACTCTCTTGACCGACTGATGCATTGTACATCCATTGCCGATTCATCTACACAAATAAAAATAATAACAACATCTATCACAATATTCTATTAAAGCTAACTATGACTAATAGTTTTGTATTTTATAATCATTCTGTGTTCTTTTCACTAAAGCCAACTAATTATTTCTAATCCTCCTACTTTTTAAAAAATAAAACTAACTAATTGTTACATTTTCATACAAATCTTTTCTCTGCCACACGATTGTAATTTTTCATCGTTTCACATTTATTGAATTTCATTTCATACACCAAATCGTATATATCACCTTAAGAACAAAAATATAAGCGAACAAAACATAATTTCTCAACATCCAATGCACAAAAAACATCAATATCTAGGTGAGAAGGATGTCAGCAACATATTACTCACCTTAGAACAATTAATTCGGATCTAATAGCCTCAATTCAAAATTTTGGCAGCACCTCGCCATGAACAGCTCTCGGCCCACCACTTGTGATGTCCTGTGCGAGCTCGGGAGGAAGACAGAGTTTAAATGCCTTTGGCGGGAGGGGCTCTACAAGCGGTTCTACACACAAACCGCTTCGAGCCCCATTAGACCTCTAGAAGCGGTTCCAAACACGAACCGCTTCTAGAGAGGACGCCTCGAAGGGGTTTGTGTTAAGAACCGCTTCTAGAGACCCCCTCCCGTCCGTTGCCCACGAACCGCTTGTGGCACGGGACTCCACAAGCGGGGCGCACGTAACCGCTTGTGATAGGCCGGTTGTGAAGGCCGGTTCTGTAGTAGTGGCTGAGAATATCCAAGCTTGGAGAGATGCGGTTTTGTCTAGTTTACAGTGATGCAATCCATCTCGAGTGTTTCATATGACATTAGGGGGCCGTACAAACGTTCGTTGGAGCCTTGTCAAAGCTGATCCGGATCCTGCTCCATTAGGTGAGAAGATTACATTAGCTAGCAAGCAAACCAAACGGCCCCACCTGCTTGTCCACATAAGTTGCACGCGCGCTTTCTACAAAGACCACGCCTTTTGCAAACACTACACAAAAACTAAAGCCTACACCCATGCGAAAAGGCGATAAGAAACCTAAAAGTATGCATGCATTGGCAGCAATTCGAGGCATATCCCCGGATTTTATTCGGATATGAACGAACCACGCTTTTGCATCCCCCTGCCGATGCCTCCTGATCAGCAGCGCAAATTATCTAGACGGTGAATCTGCAACCAAAAGGCTATCTTGCAGCATCTACGGGTCAAGCCTATGTGTTTTCCCTCTCTCCCTGTACGAGTTTACACGTACAAACTCCCGTATAAAGTATTCCATCCATCCCATTTATATAAGACGTAACTTCTACCAACACAGATATAATGAAGCAGTTGCGTCGCGCGAAGTTCGAGAAGATTAATGCATGCATACATGCGTATGAGAGACGGGAGAGAAGGTTAATGCATGTATGCATGCGCATGAGAGATAGGAGAGAAGCTAGAACAGAAGCTAAGGAGGCGTCGCGCCCTGTATTCTAGGACTTGGAAAAAAAAACAGTTGTGCTTTATATTTTAGGATGAAGGAAGTACCTTATCGTCTCACTAGCAAACATATCCCAACCGAATTAGACCAGTCAATGAGATCGACTTACCTTTATACGATTAAAAGAACGGATTTATTATTCTTAAGTCGTCAGAAATTTTGTTTAGTCTAAGTATTTATCGTGGCTATTAAATCTGTGCTGAGATTGATGTGTAGTATGATCGATGTTGATCCATTTGTACGCGTAACAGGGCCCTCCTTTTCTCCTGGGTGGAATCTCCGTCACTATAGAACGGGGATTAGTGGGGGGCCCTCGTGGTTACTACTTTAATCTATCTTGGGGGTTTTGTGCGGTAGTGGCTAGTGTCCTCGGAGACTCGGAGTCGCAGATCGAAATGGGCTTTGTTGTAACCAGCATCACTGGTGCCTTCTAGGCTCGTGTTTGTTACTTTCTTTTCGTTTTGCTTGCTTTCGCGTTCGAATGTGGTGTAGTACGCCACCACACAACAAGATCTCTTGCGGTTAGCTCTATGTACATGTCCTCCCCTTCTGTTTGTTGGTTGCATATTATCTAATTAAGATGCACTTTAGTTGATTAGTTGGTGATACGAGTCAAAAGTTATGGTCATTTTATCAAACATGCTCGAATTTTTTACTTACAGATCGAATCAGACTTTGTGCCAAAAGGAGAAATTCAAGAGCTCAACATGCTGATTCCAGAAAGCACAAGAACGTTCCGATCGGAATTACGAGTCAAAAGTTATGACATTTTTACTAACTGTGCGGAAAGTCATCACAGACGGGACTTGGCATATCACAGACGGGTTCTAAATAGAACTATCTGTGATGACTGGCATACCACAGACGGTTTTTAAATAGAATCATTTTGTGATGGCTCCTGTAGCCATCACAAACAGTTCTATTTAGAAACCGTTTGTATTATTGTTCTTATCACAGACGATTGCTAAATAGAACCGTCTATGATGTTGTCGTTGACGGTTGCAATATAGAACCGCCTGTGATGTTCCTCATCATAGACGGTTTATCAAAACCGTCTGTGATAAAACGTCTAATATAAATCTATTTGTAGTAGTGATCAAACCATCATGTCCTCCTCTATATTGTTATCATCGACATCCTTTTGCTCCACCAAGTACAAAGGTGTAACACCCTAAAATTTGTATATTATTGTTTGATGTTCATTTATGATATTTATCTTGGATTTTTTGGAGTTTATAAATATTAGTTTGCTATTTTTAGATTTATAAAAGTAATTTACTCATAAAAAATAAAAATAAAATTATGCTGAAAATAATTTTCCTAGGTTCAAAATGTTCCAAAGTATTTTTAAGAATGTTTTCGGAATTTTTGAACTCTATTTGATATTTTATATAAAGTCATTTGTATTTATGAAATTATTTTAATTCAAAAATAAATGTAAACTTTGCCATCTCTTTTTGGGCCAAACTCATTTCCCTTTTCAGCCCATTTTCGTTTTTAATTTTTGGTTTCGCTTATACGGAATTTTTATTTTCGTTTCTGTTTCCATCGGAATTGGCTCCCTCTTTTCCGACAAAAAATTTTCGTTTTTGTTTTCGTAGCGGTGTTTTTCGTTTCTATTTTTTTTTAAAAAAAAACTGTTGTTTCTGTTTTTCTCCAAAACAATCGTCGTTCCGTTCCCAACCCTACGGCAGATACCTCGATTGCACTCTGGAGCGATTTGTACAAATATTTTCGCACACTGCATTCTGCTGGTCACCGAAGAGTCATATATGCAGCTGTCATTATCAGCCTATCATTTCATACTATTTCAAAATTTCGAATCGTGCATGCTACCGAGCTGGAAATTAAAATTGAAAGGAAGGACAACTGGTCCTATGGCTATGATTTAAATTGTGAGATAGACTTTTTATTTTCTTCAGACACGCTACATGGCTAAAAGTGAGCCTACAGCTTGCTAGGGCAGAAAAAGGGAAGCAAAAAGCATGGCAAGTTTCGAATGAAACGAAACGAGTGACTTGGAGTTGCCCTCTGAAATATAGACAAAATTGTGATTTTTGATCGGTCCAACTCGATAAACAGAATCGATAGAAAATCCAATTTAAAGTTAAAAAAATTAGAAAATTTAGAAAAATTTACCAAAAGCTCCATAAAACTAGTATTAATAGTTTTTCTTTTACCTCTGACATGAATTTTGGAGAGAAAAATTGACAAAATTTCCTTGATTTTTTTAAATTTTCGCAGAGTGTGCTGATTTTTTTTTTTGTAAACCGGTCGAAACTCGGTAAAACTGGTCTGCTTTCAAATTATTTCGCCGCTGTTTCACTATCAAATTCAAAAATTTAATTTAAATTTTGTTCAATTCCTAATAAAAATTAATACCGTCAAAAAGAACGATTGTTATACTAGATTTGGTAACGTAAATCCTGCCCCAAACTCGCAGCATAAGCGGTGAATACAGTCTGATACGACCCATTCGCCTCGGCACCAGGGTTCAAATTCTCGCCGAAATCCCGCGAAATCTCGGCGAAATTTTGGTTTTCGGACCCCCCGAGTTCCATAATCCCGGCGAAATTAAAAAACCCTAAAAAAAAAATTAAAGTGCTACAGTAGCCTATAATTTTGGCGAAATTTCGGTGAAATGGACCGAAATCTCGGTTTTTTGACCGAAATTTGACCGGATTGGATTCTTCAAGTCATTTTCCATGTCTGACCAAAATTTCAAAAAAATTTGACGTTGTTTGAACCATTTTCCGTTTAGTTGAATTTTACCGAAATCTCGGATAATCTCGGCGAAATTTCGGTTTTTGAACCGAAATTTCAGATTTCCCGATAGAAAAAAACCGAATTTAAAATTTGAATTTTAGATTCCGTCCGAATTTAATTTAAATTTCTGAAATCTCGGTGAGATTTCGGATTTCGGACACCTCCGAAATTTTATTCAAAATGAGATTTGTAACCCTGCTCGGCACAGGGCTCATATACAAGCGCAGAGGCAGAGAAAGTAGGCTCTGGTGCAAGCGGCGCCTGCAAAGCATAATAATGCACCGATGCAAAAGCTGCAAATAGAATTCGACTGCCGTACATACTACCTACGTAATGGTGCAAGCTAGCTATCACGAATTCACGGTTCAGACCTGATTGCCTATCTACCTCGGAAAAAAAGGGGGAGAAACAGGCTTATAAATATAATAGGTATTATAAATCTGTAGGAAGAAAGTAGTACTGAACTCGGTATTCGCATTGTCAGTGGTTGCATTGCTTCGCAAATTTGCGATCCAATCAGCACAGTTGCTACGGATTGATTGAAACTAGTTACATGCCCGTGCGGTTGCTACGAAAAACAAAATTGATGACAAAAATAAAGATTAAAAAATAAAAAAAAATATTTCACAAGATCAAACATCTATCTTTAACGCTTCGTTTCTTGCGAAAGCTGGCTAATTAAGGGCCTGTTTGGGGAGAATTTGGTAAATTTGAAAAGCTGCTTTTGGCTTCTTTTGTAAACATTTTGGCGGTATGTGGCTTTTCTTGATATGTCATTTAAACTAGGCTGCATTTCAGAGCTTGTGGGGGGCAACCGAGTGGGCCCGAGTGAAGAGGGAGTTGGAGAGGTGGTGCCCGAGCCAGAGAGAGTCGAGGAAGCGACTGGGAGGGGATACGACGGGATGAGGGGGGACACAGAGTGAGCGGGGAGACGGTCGAGCGAAGCCACAGCTGAAAAGCACCTCCCTACCAGCTGTGGCTTTTAGTCTTGGTGGCTTAAGCATCTTGCTTTCTTGTTGGAGTTGTTTGGGGGCTTTAGGCCCAAAGTGACCTGGTGACGCCCCCAAACAGGGCCTAAAGCAACGCTTCGTTTTTTGTGTAGGGCAATTAAGCAGGACAATTAAATAGGGCAATTAAGCAGGGCAATTAATGACGTGAGAAGAACGGACCACTGCCACCAAGTGCTGCTTTAGAATAGTAGAGATTCGTAAATTCCCTTCTACATCTCGATTAATCGATGTGACCCTCCTGGAATACAAGCATCTTCACAACGATTACATTTGCTATGCACGCGTCAAACACACTACAATAGATGTTTAATTTACTGTCCCGGCAACGGTTTGAGCAGAACCATATGTCCTTCAGTGAGTGAGAGCGAGAGAGAGAGACAGAGAGAGAGAGAGAGAGAGAGAGAGCAAAGAATGAAGAGAGTTATATATTGTTTAGTGCGCAACAGTTCGTATTCGCAGGAGCCAAGGGAACAGCGATCAGCGAACGCGCACGTCGATAAAAAGCTGTAAGATGGCGGGACTTCGTTCAAACAAAGAGCCCGGTCGCTGGCACTGCTCATCAGAGGCAGCAAGAAACAGGAACAGTGAGCATGCAGTGGGGCCGGGCGGGGAAGGCAAAAGCCGGCCGGCGCAGGCACAGAAGGCCCCACCCGATCAGGCGATCTCCCACGACAACCACTTCCTGTTCGTCCTCCTCGCCCGCTCGCTCGTGCGTAGCTTAGGCTTAGCTTTCCGCCACCCGACGGCTTCCCCACCCCCTCAGCCTCTGCCTCAATTCCCCCGGTCCGCACTGCGCGCGTCTGCCGCTTCCGCAGTGCCTGCTTCGGTTGGTGTTTCGGTTGGATCACGCCTGCCGGCCGGACCCCCGCCTCTCGGTGCTGGTGCTTCGCCGTTGGTTTCCTCGCTTTCGGTTTGCCGAAGTTGCACTCCGTGGGGTTCCGCCGTTCTGGTTTCGGGGCTCCACACGTGCACGCCACCCCCGGATGCGAGCGCCATTGCTAAGCTGGGGTTGAGACTTGAGGGTATCCAAACTGCTCAGGCCGGACCGGATCAGGGGTGTCGGATGCCTACCCTTCAAAATTTGAGAATGGGTACAAGATTATATTTTTGATTGGTCAAATGTATTAGACTATTTAAATTGTATTTTTAAAAAAATTCAAATTTATATTGTTAAAATAATATTCGAGTTCCGCCGCGGAACCTGCTAATAAGATACGGAGACTACCCCGCGATCTCGGTAAACACAAACGTCTATTATGCATGTCCTGCTAGGCTGCGATACAGTACTACTACTTTTTTTTTTATACTCCTATATACGTGCAATGCAGCACGTACTACTATCTACTTTTTTTCTAATCTGAGATACCCAAGTAGAAAGAAACATACCAAACATGCAGTACTACATAATGAGCTTAAAAATGTGCATCAATCACGGAAATCAATCACCAGAAAGAAGCACCAAGAAAAGTGCAACCACTATTTTCGCCAAGAAAGCTCCAGCTGCCAGCTTCAAAGTTCAAACTCCGAGTCCCAGTGGCACGACCTCACATTCCCCTGCATAGTTCTTACCTTTAGCCGCCAAAACCCACCACTTTAAAAACACACTGCAAGGTCACACAATAACCAAGCTCACAAATAACACACCAGCAAGAAACCAGTAGCTAGCCATGAGGTGGGGACTTAGAAGTAAGCAACACCAGAGAGAATTCCAGCACCCACAAGAGAGAGAGCAGGAGCAACAAGAGAGCAAGGGCAACAAGGGCAAGGCGGCCTTCTCGTCATTCTCGCCGCTCGCATGGCTCTCCAAGCTCACGGCGAAGAGCAGTGCCGCTGCAGCTAAGCCCAAGCATGCTCCTCCTGCTGCCAAGAACGCTGCCGCCGCCCTCGGCTTTCCTTCTTGCTTGCACAAGCGCGCGAGCCCGACCCCGGCGTCGGAGAGCAGCCCGGCGGATTCCTCACCCGCTACGGCGGCTCCCGATATCGCGTCGCGCCGCCTATCGGTCGGCAACGACAACGCAGAGGCCTCGGCCGTGCGGCAGCTGTACCGCCGTCGCCACTACTCGGTCGGCGGCGACCGCGACCTCCTGACGCTCAGCCACCTCATCCCGTTCTCCCGCGCAGCCTCCCCGCAGCGTGCGCCGGCGCCGGCTCCTGCCCGGACGCTGACGCCAATGCCTCCGCTGCCGTCCGACACGGACGAAGAGAAGCGGCCTCGGAGACTCCGGCGACGGCGCCGCTGCGGCGGGCGGAGGTCGTTCTCCGGGAGGACGGGCGCGCGGGTGGCGGCCGCGGTGCGCGTGCGGTCCCCTCGTCGCGCAGCGGCGGCGGTGTCGGAGCTGGAGAGGTTCGCGGTGGTGCGTCGGACGAGGGACCCGCAGCGCGTGTTCCGGGAGTCGATGGTGGAGATGATCGCGATCAAGCGCATCGGGCGGCCGGAGGAGCTGGAGACTCTCCTGGCGTGCTACCTCTCGCTCAACGCCGACGAGCACCACGACTGCATCGTCAAGGTGTTCCGCCAGGTCTGGTTCGAGCTCAACCCCGCCCGCATCGCCGTCGCCGCCCCGCCGCGCAGCTGATCACGACGTCGTCTCCAACTCTCCATGGGTCCATGTAGCATGTGCAGTTTGATCTTTTTTTTTTTCGGCATCATGGTGTGCGTGCCTACAGAGCTGACGCGGATGCCGGTTTTAATCTCTTGTTTTTAAAGCGTACGTGCCTACGTGGCGCTTTGCACGCGTGACCGCTAAAGGCTGTGGTACGTAGTAGAGTGCGCACGCTTTGAGGTGGTTGTTTGCGCGCCTTGGATGCTGCATCTCGATGGCTTGGCGTCTATCGAAGTCGGTAGTATTGGAATTGCAATGGTGCTTTTGTTCTGTTCTTTCTAGTTAGTTAGCTCAGAGAAGTGCATGGAATTAAGGGGAAATAATTGTACTGAGGCCTTGTGGCTCCAGTGCTCTAATTTGGCGGTTTACATGGCAAAAAGATTCCAGGCTCTCCAGTTTCTAGAGTTCAAATGGCTGCAGAGCTGTCTGACTATTGTTAAACAAGAGATTTTTTTTTTTTGTGGGCAGCTTTATTGTGTTGTACTCTGACATCAAAAGCTCAGTGATTTTGATTTGGAGGCGTCTGAAGTTTTTGGGTAGTTTTGTTTCCAGTAGTCCCTGGACGAAAACAGAGGGCAAGCGATTTGGACGAACCACTGAAGATAAATTAACCACTCCTGGATGGGGTTGGATCTGTCTATATCAGGATAGCAAATGCGTGTGGTTAGGCCGCTGTCTGTAGCATCTATATGCTACTCTGAAACCGAAAGCTCTCTGGATCTCTGTGATCATACAATAGATGCACATGTTACAACTTATAAGAACTGCCAAATTTTGATCAGCATGTCTGCTATCCTAGGACTAGCCATGCAACTGGATGGATTCCTATAGAATGTGAGATATCATTATTATTTGGCTTGATTTTTTTTAAAAAAAACATGAAGTTTTCTTTCTGATCAGCTTAGTGAGCTAGCTATGCATCGCATGCTACGTGCACAAGCGCTGTAACAGACTAGGTGCTGCATTTCTACCCTGTTCCGAAGCAGAGTGTCCATTGTTTTAGCCGCAGCTCAGGGTCTCACTCTCTGCTCGAGCAACCATCTCGCCTTTGTTGCCGATCGGTGCCCGATGCCAAGTAACTGCTAGCGATCTTCTAGTTGAACAGGGTGTTGCTACCAAACAGTTGATTTCGCCCCGCCGGTCGGTTTGCAGAAATAGTATATTGAGAGGCGCTTCCAGGTTAACAATATCGATTTTGAAAAAATCGTTCGAAAATTCAAATTCGAAAGTCAGAAATATTGAATCGAAAATCACTTAAAAATCGCAAAAAATTGAAGGGCTAAGAAATCAAATTTTTTTGAGAAAAAAGATCAAAAATCAACCAACCAATAGATTTTTTTTTGGGCGTTCGATTTCTTATTACCGATTTTCACTCAAAATCAAGCGATTTTCACCGATTTTCGGCAGATTACGTTGCATAATTTTTTTGAAATGGATCGGTTTAGGGGGTGAATGATCCCAAAAATATTCCCCCCCCCCCACTCAAAATACTCCAAACAATCCCGCAATAAAATTTCGAAAAGCCGAAAGATTTTCCTTCAAACTGGTGCTCCTCATATTCGTAAACCCGTAAAAACCGAAACGACTAAACATCTATGTGTACCTCTAGCTTGCAAGGATGGGAGCCATGAAACATGTGAGGGATTTTTCAATCACAATCCTGGTTGTCAAGTGTCCAAACAAAAAGGAATCAATTCAAATACTTCTTTTCTAAAAGAGATCAAGCCAAATCACAACAGTCTCTTTTAGAAAAGCAAAATCAAATTTTTCAGGAATTGTTCTCACTTGGAGCAGATGGTTGGTGGATTCTTGTTGCTCTAAATTTTTTGAAATTTTGTTCTTCCTATGAGAAAATGAGTCTTGAAACATTCTACCAAAAATCACCTTAAAAAGTCTTGTAGAAAAATCAGGAAAAAATCAAGCATTACAAACAGTCAGGAACTTCGATCAGAAAGTTTGAGGCTAGGTTTTCACCTCATAGCGCCCAAACGGTGCAACCAATGGACTCCAAATTTTTTTCATAGATGTATATACGAGTCACGCACCTTCTCCAATAAGAATCACTTAAAAAGATTTTTCTAAAAATCAAAGACTGCCTACTGCGCGAAAAACAAGTTCAGGACAGATTTGCAACATGATATAAAATTGATCTCTAGTCTATCCTAGGGTACAAGAGAGATGTGAAATTACATAATCACCCTCGAGACATTCTTGATCAATAGCATTTAGAAGGAGTAGAGGCAAATCCAAATCGCGAGAAAGTAAATTGCAGGAAGGTAAATGCTGAATTCAAATTGCGTAAATAAAATACATAATATAAATGCGCAATTTAAATTCACAAGAATAGCAAAGAAAATCTTTGTATTTTCTGGATAGAAGGTTTACAAATCCTCACTTCATGTGGGCAAAGTTCAAAGGAGCAACTCAAACCTTCAAGTAAGGGAGGACACCCTCCCCCTCTATTTATACTACTCGTGGGCCATCTACCACAGAGTCCCTCAACTCTAGAGAACTCCACCAAGGGCTAGGATTACCTACTCACATAGCCATGCAAGGGCAACCCAAAACCCTACACACATAACGGGTTTTCTTGCACGATTTTCAAAGCATACTACCTAGATCCACTAACCTATCAACTAGACCGCGATCCAACGGCCCTCATCGATCCTCGCGGTATCTAGCTATCATCGCCTTTCATTGTCTTCTTGACTTGCCCGGTCTCCGTCTCCGATCATCTTCCGGTGATTTTCGACCGTCTGGATCTCCGACGCACATCGCCTAGTCCCGGTCATCCTTCGACTCACCATGACCTAGCACCGCCGTCCTGCAACCATCAAAGACATGGAAAACCATCACATAGCATTGTCCAACAATCATTACAAATGCTAGCAATTAACCATGTCTCATTCATCAGTCGGTTCTACCGCCAACAATAGGCCGGTAGTACCACAAGAAGCTAACACAACTCAAATCGCTTCCTTTTGAATTTCAATTCAAATCAAACTCAAACCTGAGCATACCTTGCTCAAATAAAGTCAAATACTCATCACAAATATGGATGTACCTCCACATAGTCCTTCAGTTGAATAAGGGATCAACACAGGGCCCTTCTTCGATGAAGCGTTTGCGTCTGAAGAATGCTCGAAGGACTCAAGATAGTCGGAAAGTGGACAAGGGTTTATACTGGTTCGGCCGTTCGGGCCCTCTGACTGCGGAGATAATAACCCTACTCCAGTAGTTTTGCTATTGCTGTGGAAATCGTATAGGGAGTTTCGTGCATGTGTATCTTACTTCTTGCTTATCGTGACTATCTTCATGCACCTCTCCCCTTATCGATTTATCTGGGTGTACTTATAGCTTACATAATATCTATCATAACTGCTACCGAATAATGCACACTTGACTGCATTAACCGTAGTTGCAACTGAATCCTTGATTCTCGCCACGTTCCAGTCGTGGGCGCAATGGCCCATATCATAGCGTAATTATCGCTATTTGGACGTTATGTGGCGAACACAACCTTCCGATCATGCTTGAGATCCCTTGCACTGACCGACCCTTGCTCTTTTCCGAGCTTGGGTGCTCAGGTGTTCGGGAGCAAGCTTGCATGCTCGTAGACTAGCCTACATGCTAGTGAGCGAGCGTTGGGCCTGGTCCTGTTGGGCGGACTAGCCGAGGGTCCTCCTTGGGAATGCCATCCAAGGGAATGCATGGTCGGTCGAAATTGGCTGCTGGGGTATAATAATCTTTATGGAAATTTATCCAATGCCCGACACCTCCCATTCTCCATACCTCTTTCATTGCTCTCACGGTCGCCACCCCCACTCTCCCTCTGGAGCACCACCTCCTCTCCACGCACCTCCTCCCCTCCCCATCCCCATCCAACCTCTTCTCTCCTCCACGCACCTCCCCCTCACCTTCTCTCAGCTTGCCTGAGCGGGCCGGGTTCGCGGCCGTTCTCCCATGGCCAACCGAAGTGCAAGTGCAAGTGCAAGTGCCAGGTGTCCAAATATGAAGTGACGCTCTTCGCCAGTTGCCATCTCGACCTCCTGCTACCACTAGCTTCAACCGTCGGAGAAGCATAAGATAGCAGCTCCATGTAAGATTGTAAGCTATCAGGAGAAGACCACCTCACCAACTCTTGACCTTTGTCCTTCCCCAGTCGCCTCTCCTCCCAAATACCAATTCGTTCCAAAACTAATGAAATCCGTTACCTCTACCTTGTGCCATAGCCACATACACACAAGAGACACAACCAAAGAATTAATTAAAAAAACAAATCAAAGACTCTTCAACTAATGAACATAGGAATAAAATGCGCTAGATCTCTCCATCCTGTAGAACTATCTAGAACAACAAATCAACTGAAGATGAAAACGAGCTAGTCTGTTAATAGAAATTCAAAAGCAAATTGAGCCTAGCTCAGTTGGTGGGGCCGCCGGCGCTCATCCCCGCCCACCCGCATTCGAGGCTTTGGCCTGACGAGCATGCACACGAGGGTTGGTTGCAGCGCGTGTGTGTTGGTGTGTGCGCGTTTGTAGCCCAGTAGTTGCTATTTCTTTTATAGTGAATGCTAGAGCTCCTGGCCAAGTTATAAAAAAAGCTTTGCGTGCTTTGGGATTCGGTGGTGGTCCATGCAAATTGCGAAGTGCAGAAGAATTCGCTAGCACTGCTGCCTCACCCGCGAGGAGGTGCCGGCGTGGTGGATCTGAGGAGACTATGGGGCTGTTTGGTAGGCTGCTTCCAAAGAGAAATGCATCTACAGATACAAAAGACACTTGTTTGGTTGGCTGCACGAGGGGTGGAGCCTGTCCCCCGAGATGCAATTGCATCTGCTGAGCCAGGCTGTGGGGAAACGTAGATTTTGGTTGCTTCCTATGGGCCTGGCTGGTGGGATGCAAGCTGGGGTGCATGCAAGGCATGGGGAGGCACATAAACAGTCAACAAAACACATTCTTCCTATTCTTCTCACAACCTGACTCAACTCATTCACTCAACCAAACACCATCTCTTTGCATCTACACAACCTGGCTCTCACCAGCCTGGCTGACTCGTACGAGCCAGGTTGAGATGAGAAGGCAACCAAACAGCCCCTATGGGACTGGAGAGAGTGGTGAAGGAGAAGGGATGAAGAAGGAAGTAGGGGCAATATGGCCTTAAATTGTTCGTAATATCATATTTTAAACATTGTCACTCTGGAGTGACATATGTCAAAAAAAACTTGGAGTGGTATGTCTTAAAACCTATAACTTTGCGGTGACATATATCTAAATAACCCAAAATAAGAGAAATACTCCATTTAATAACAAATAGTACTTGTTTGGATATTGACACGGTCTCCGAAACATAGCTTTAATCACCACTTTCTATTATAATATATTTATAAAATCTAATAAAATAGAATTATGAAATCGAGACAAATCTACACGTAATTTTTATGCATCCAATCTAAATATTTAACAAAATATCATAAAACTTCCACTGCATCTATGTTTAAAACCACAACTACTACATCTATGTTTAAAACCACAACTACGAGTGATAGGAGGGAGCAGCCCAAGATTCATTCGGTACAAGCCAGGCTGACTGCTAGGGCCAGAACTGGAGCGGTAGGTGCATGGCAGACTGGAAGTGGGCAACCCCACTAAGGCCATCTCCAACAGCGTTCCCTAAATTTGAATCCCTATATCCCCATATACATAATTCCCTAAAAAGATTCCTTCCCTATATCTCTTTTCTCTCCAACAGCATTCCCCAAATCTCACTCTCTATTTTCTCACTCCTATATTATAACGATATTTCATAACCGTCATATGAACAATATTTATTTTTTACAGGAAAAATTCGAACGGCTATTTTTAAATGCGAAAATTTGAAATTTGAAATTTATTCTAATGGCCATCGTAACGGCTATATCGTAACAGTTATATTTTTTGGGGCTATATATGTACAATACATTTAAAAATGCAGTCAAGTAGTGAACTACACATTCATATGGACTGTCCAATCAAACAATATATTGATGTTCAAATGGTGAAAGATATATTGATCATTAGTTCCTAGAAAGCACAAGAACCTACAATATAGTTTGGAATCATCCAGTATGGATCTAATCACAAACCGAGTCTCAAACAAAACTCCACTAGGGAGTTTGGAATCATCCAAAAAACAGCCAAAATTTAGCTAATTATGGATTGGCATTTGGTGAAAACTGAAAAAATACTGAGAAATAACATACAACCAACTACTGTTTTGAAATAACAATACACAATGATATTGTGTTCAGCACAGTAATTGCTTACAAATCAATGTGAATCAGTCATAACAGGTTAGATTCTACTTTTCCGAATGGCAAGCAGAGCCAACTTTTCATTAGAGAGCAGACCAACTAGTTACAGGCAATTTTTAGAATCATGCACAAGACCAATCATGAGACTGCGGTGTTGGAAGCACTAAACCGCAAAGATCATATCAAAATATAGCATTGAGTACATGGAAGCACCAATACATTGCATACCATACCATATGTGATAGTTCTATGTGTATACGTTAGTAACATATGTGATTTCACCGCGAGTGCATCCGC
The DNA here is from genome assembly GCA_036346355.1 of Rhipidocladum racemiflorum. Classification (NCBI taxonomy): domain Eukaryota; kingdom Viridiplantae; phylum Streptophyta; class Magnoliopsida; order Poales; family Poaceae; genus Rhipidocladum; species Rhipidocladum racemiflorum. Next base: position 29,789,637 of record CM070570.1, on the reverse strand, counting down.
CATGCTGCCCTCGAGGAGCTCCTCCCGGGTGGCCTGCCTGGCATTAGGCACCAAAATCCTCTTGAACTCACTCTTGATGTTGTTCAGATCAGACTTGTACTCCCTTATTTTAACCAGCAACCTTGCTTTTACGCTCGGCTGCAGGCTTCACACCTCCAAATCCATCTTCCTAATCTACAGGCACCCAAACAGAAATTCGACCGCATCGTTACATAATTAACCATCATAACACTGCTCGAATTAAACACAAAAGTCTATGAAATTCTACACACACAAAAGAAAAAACTTCACCAGCGATTCAGCTTCCTACACGCCGGACTAGATCTCGGATAGGTTCTGCTCCTTCTTCTCTGTCGAAAAGAAGAGAAAAGGTCATAGGATTAGAAGAGATTAGCGGTCGACGCGACGAGATTAGCGAATCCACGAGTCGAGCAGGTACTGAATCAGAGGAATTGGGATGGAGAACGAGGGGCGACCATACCTTGCGGATCCGGTCAAGCGGCGAGATTGAGCGGCCTCCTCGAGCGGTGGACCGGCCTCCTCGAGCGACAGAGCAGCCTCCTTGACGGAGCGGTGGGATGGAGCACCGGAGCGGTCGAGCGCCCTCCTCCACAGCGCGGTACGTAGCAGCATCGCAGCCCCCTCGCAGGTCCTCACAAGCGCGGGACGAAGCAGCCGTTGCTCTCCGAGAGATGGGGAACAGGATGGGGAAGCGACGGTGCTATCTGAAATTTCGGGAACCTCTCTCCTCTCCTCAAAAATAGGGAACGCGATGGGGAAGCTGTTGGAGCATGGTTTTGTGGAACTGTAGCATCGTATTCCCCATTTTTTAAGGTAGGGAATGACTATAGAGAACCTGTTGGAGTTGCTCTAATGCAGCAGGGGCTGTTCCATTTCACCTACGATGATTCGGATCGTGGGCTCAGATGTGCCGCCCTGCATGCGCATGTGCCGCCCTGCAGGATCTCAGTTGCGCCGCTGGCATTCCCCTGTAGCCGCATTTACAAGCGCACGGCAGCAACAGCCAACAAGGCAAGGCAAGGCAAGGCATACTCGCATGTTTGGCCTTCGCTTCGACCGCTTTAAAACGGAAGAGTCTGTCACAACGAGCTCAAAAGTATTAAGGATGACGCCAACGGCAATGTCAATGTGGATTGATCATCAACGGGGAACAAGATGAGGTAGGGAAGTGATTATCACAACTAGGTGTGGTATCTGTGTTACAAGTCTGTCACAGCTACACACCAACATTATAGTATCGAGAAATGATGGTTGTGTTCTGTTGAAACCACATGAAACTCTCACGTGGCTTCCCTTAGATTTGCTATGCCTTGCTGTCTTTCTCATGGAATCATCGGTACAATCCATGCTGCGCCGTCGTCTGTCCCTTTGGTCGCTAACCGGCCAGTGTATCCAAGGCTAGCCAACTCCACTCATAACAAATTTAAGATGGCCTTGTTGCATGAACCTTGGAAGTAATTGGACGGGGACGGTATCTAATCACGGAATTCTGATAAAAAAGGGGAGCATTTTTATCATCAGAAAAAAAACCTTTTGAAAAATAATAAGCACCGGATAAAACTGCATAGACAGATAATGCGATGAATACCACGCCTCCGGAAGTTTTTAAACGATCCGATTAGAAACGTAGGTATGTCTCATGTTAATCGCTACAATAAACATATATTATAAAAAAATTGAGTTGTGGTTCTATGTTTCCCTTCCAATACAAATTATACAAATCTTAACCACCATCTACTTTTTAATTATGCATTAAAATTTATATAAATTTTAAAAAGAAAAGTATGGAAGCACATCCCTATAAAATTTGCTCCAGTGCTATGCATTTTGTGCTGGGATTCCATTGCAAGTTTGTAACCCATGGAATGAACAAATAACATAGACCTCAAGGTCGATTTTTGCTAAATCATAAAACTTCAGGGGACTTTCTGCACAAGAGGAGCAGCAAATCAATGTTCAGACCTCAGAATGCAGTAAAACCCCACCGCCGCGCCCTCAACCCTGCAACAACCCAGCAAACTCTGCTCAAAGCTGCCACCGCTCCTCCCCTGCTGCTCCGTCCTCCACAGCGACGCTGCACCGGAACCCCGCGAGGTCCAAAGCCCAACGCCACTAGTAGTTCGGGGAGGAAGGGCCAGGTGGTGAAATGGCGGCAGGCGGGTACAGGGCGGAGGACGACTACGACTACCTGTTCAAGGTGGTGCTCATCGGCGACTCCGGCGTGGGCAAGTCCAACCTGCTGTCGCGGTTCACCAAGAACGAGTTCTGCCTCGAGTCCAAGTCCACCATCGGTGTCGAGTTCGCCACCCGCAGCCTCCAGGTCGACGGCAAGGTCGTCAAGGCCCAGATTTGGGACACCGCTGGCCAGGAGAGGTGCGTGCCCGCCTCTCTCAATTTCCCTCGCTCATTTCCACCCTGGCTAGTTGGCTTCCCCGTTGGTGCGCAAATGGGTAGTACTTGGGCTACATATTTGCTTGCGTTGTGATCTTTTCTCGGAAATTAGAATGCGACCTTCGCGATAATGTTACTGGTGCTTCGAATGCCAATTCACATCTGGGTCTCACTTGGTTGCTCTTGGAGGATAGATCGGGCGCCGGCATGTGGTTTTTTGCGTTTCGGAAGCCCGTCTCTTACATCGAGGGATTTAGTAACGGTTTGAGAGCGAATCAGTGGAAACCATTGCTGTGTTTTAGTGGTTATGGTGTCATCTTCCATTGGAGTTTACAGATAAATCTGGGGAATGATGTGTCGAAAGTTACTAGTTTAGGTGCAGTCGTAATTGGGTGGACAGGTGTTTTGCAGATGTTGGAAGACTTAATTTGTGCGGCCCCAGTGATGAAATGGTCACTGCTGAGGGTTTCTCTTTCTACATCTCAGAGACTACGTTTCTGCATCATGTGGGGTGCATAATTACGCTTTTACAGCATAGTTTGGTTCCCGGCCTATGTGGTATGTAGTTCTATGCGAATGACTTTGATCAGCTTGCTGTCTTGCAAGTAACTGCAGCAACAGTTGTTCGTTGAGATGACTTAAGAGGAGCGGTATAAATTGAGATGATAATAGTCTTGATTGGACAGTGGTTGCAGCTATGCTGTATGTACTAGATACTTGAATCTTTGGTTCATTAAGGAATCCTTGCATCATGGATGGGATAATATGATAATACTGTGATTCCCTTGTGATGATAGAAGTGCTGTTTAAGAAATAGGTCTGGACAAACTATTTCCGCCCATCAAGAAAATTGACTCACATGCAATTGTAACTTGAAATTTGAGAAACTAAATCTGGATACGTCTACACCTGTATGGGAGAAAATCATACTACACAAAACACAAAAATTGGCTATGGTGGAGAGAGTTGTATTTTTTTTTTTAATTTTAACAAAAAAATTCACGAGAAGTGCTTCTATGCCTTTATTTTTAAAAGCTGCACAAATATTAAAGCATAAATAAAGGGTAGATGGTGATTTGTACAACTTGTATTGGGAGGAAAAGCATAAAAGCAATGCTCAAAATTCACAGATTAGTTGTGGTTTTCAAGAAAATTTGCTTCCCTTCTATGTATGATGTCTAACTGGTGCAATACTGGTGCCATTTTTTCTTCTTCTGTTTTTTTATGTCTGCTCATTATTACTTCTAAGTTCAATATCCCCTTTCTCCTATTCCTAGAGGCACCTTGGCTGCAATCATATAGCGATAGACTTGCATTTGCACACATTTGTTCACCCTACCTTTGGCTTCACAGTCCCCAGTCCCCACATGCCTTTACCAAAGCAACCTTGCTTCTAGAACCTCTACCTGAGGATGCTGACTGTGAAATCCGGGGCTGTTCGCTCAAGACCGCCGATCAACTGTTGCCCACTAGTGCTATTTGGTGTCTTGCATAGTGGCACCATGCTGCTCTTTTTGATCTGGTCTTAGTGGAGAGGAAATGATGACCTATCCCCTGTCCCTTGGCCTTACCTGTGGTGCCGCCCACAGTTACCACATAAATTCAATTGTTCTGTAGTTTTATCACTTACATAAGTTCCATTCTTGGAATGCATTGTGTATGTCATATCGCATTGAAACACCACCTTGGCAGCAATTTTACCTAGCTAAGGAATCATGCTGTTCCTTCCTTCTGAGGTCTGCACTTATACAGTCTTTGATATTTACATCATTCATTCTCGGTCCCATACATGATTGCTGTTTGTAGACCATGTCCAGCATATCTGATGGTGGAATTGACACTTGGTCACTGGCCACACTTTATCATTTTTGCGTCCATTTTGTGCTCAAGTATGTGATTGCCTGATATTTTTCTTCTATTGTCAGATACCGTGCTATTACGAGTGCCTATTATAGAGGAGCAATCGGCGCGTTGCTTGTCTATGATGTCACTCGTCGTGCTACATTTGACAATGTTGAGCGCTGGCTAAAAGAGCTGAGAGATCACACCGATCCTAGCATTGTTGTCACGCTAATTGGCAACAAATCTGATCTCCGCCACTTGGTGGCTGTTTCTACCGAAGATGGGAAGGAATACGCTGAGGCTGAGTCACTGTATTTCATGGAAACATCTGCATTAGATGCTACAAATGTAGACAACGCTTTTGCAGAAGTTTTGACTCAGATATACCAAATTGTGAGCAGGAAGACGGTCGATGCAGGGGAGGATGGCTCAGCTGCCCCAAGCAAAGGGGAGAAACTAAATGTGAAAGACGACGTGTCTGCGCTAAAGAGAGTTGGATGCTGCTCAAATTAGGGTATAGTTGCATTGTTTGTTGAATTTTCAATTACGTGGTGTGTGCTGCTTCTACTGCAACAGATTTATTAATTCTCTTTTTGCTGTGGTGACATTGAGGGTTAGATTGATTCAGCTTTCACTTAAACCATCACCTGAAGGCTGAAACTAACTCAAGATTGCATTTTTGTCAGATTGATTATGATATTCGATATTTCTGCAAGCAATTTGTTTACAGTAGGATCTGAGTAATATCTTATTTCATTGATTCCCAGTGTTTATGCTTCGATATTTCTCCACGTGGTGTCATCTTACTGAGGTTTATATAGCATATTTTTCCTGTTGATTTTTTTTTGAGACGTTGTTCCTGTTGAATAATAAATTTCCTACGTGCACCGTATGAATTACAAATAAAGCCTGCACCCTGGTGACCTGGTCCAAGCGGCGAGGGCCAAAGATAAAGGGCCAGGCTTGGCAAATATCCGGGTCTCCCCCCCCCCCCCCCCCCTTTCTCCAACTTAGTTGTCTTATCATGCCGATTTGATTCCTCTGCTCCTATTAGGCCGCAGGATAATAAAATATTTAACTATGTTTAATGACTCCAAACAGGATAGTAACGTCATATGTTTGATCTATTGTTCGCAAACTTGGCTGGATGTGGCGTGTTTCTATGACTGCTAGTTGTTAAGCCCTATCCCCTCGCTTACGTCTTTATACAGGAAATTCCTACTGATCAGTCATTTCTTCGTGTGCCTTTCACTAAAACTTATCTCTCTCTTCTTTTTTTCCATTACAAAGAAGACGTACACGCTCACACGCACCATATCCCAACTTCTCTCCTTTAACATCTAAGCTAACAAATTGATACTTCCCGGGGGGGGGGGGGGGGGTCTACGAGTTGGCAACGAAAACCCATAACTCAACAGATATTTACTCTATTAGAGAGGTCGGGTAGAAACTATTTTTCATACTCGCAGGTCTATTGATCTGGTCCACTAGCGATCTGGCCCAACTGTATAGCCCAGCTAGTCAGCCCATCAAAATCTCTAACCCTAACTGCCTTATAAGATATGTTGCCTAAGATCTAACTGTGCACTTTAGTATAATGTTTAATTTTTAATATGGATATCCATTGCATTTTCATTGAATTACCTTATAAGATAAGTTGCAGCTTGCAGGGGCATCTGTTCATAATGCGGCTGCGGGTTACCTCCGGGTCCCCGTTACCCCCACGGGTATGGGTACGAGTAAATTTTGTACCCACGTGTGGATACCTCGTTACCCCCACAGGTATGGATATGAGTAAATTTTGTACCCACGTGCGGATATGTATATATTATAGCGGGTGGATTTTACTAAGGCCATGTTTGGATGGGCTAAAACTAATTGTTAGCTGACTAATGGCTAGAGCTAATTATTAGTCAGCTAATAATTAGTCCATCTAAAATTAGCCTAGGGCTGTTTGGATACATGGCTAATGGTTGGGCTAATTTCTTAGAAAAGTCATGTTTGCCCCCTCATAACGGACTGGGGAGTGGACGCACAGGTGAGGGAAGTGAGGATAAGGCCAGCGCGAGGGTATTTCAGACTTTTTTCAGCGTATTACCTACTATTAGCCCAAATTAGCTCCCCTCCATCAGCTAATGGACTAATTGTTAGCTGAGGGGTTAGCTAAAAATTAGCCCACCTATTAGTCTTCCTGTTTGGATAGACTAGGACTAATTTTTAGCCAACTAACAATTAGTCCTGAGATCCAAACATGGCCTAACACAAGTACATGTACGGGGTGATGATACTTGCCGGGTACAGATCCATTGCCATATCTAGTAGAACACTACTATTAGTAAACAAATTTATTACTAAAATTGATCTTAGGATGCTGAGGCAACAACATTTATTAGCTAATCCCAACATATAATGGCTTAATTATCATATGAAATGCGATGGAGCTTGGATCCTTAGTTCAGGCTTTTCTTTTATATAAAAAACACGAGTGGGAGAATCTCTCCTGCAAGGAGATTGATGCGGAGCAGTTCAGAGATACCTACCTATACATGTTCGTCCTAACTCCTGAGATAAAACAGTTAATCATCCTATGCAGTGGTTGTTTAGTACTCCTCTGTTGATTTTTATAAAATATTTATGCATTTCGAGATTCAAAGTTTATAAATTTTGATCAATAATATATAAGTTATATAACACAAAAGTGATAACGTTATATTCGTATTTAAAAGCAGTTTCATATTATTATGATTTTGTAGTTATAAATAAAATATTTTAAAAAAAATTAACGGTCAAAATTCAAATTTGAAAACCACACAAAGTTAAATAACTCTTATAAAAGTAAAAAGGAGGAGTAAGACGAGAATGCAAATCCAGCATCGGTTCTTGTATCTCGGTTGTTCTTGTATCTCGGTCCTTGGAAATGATTTTACCCAAGCTTCGGCCCGAATGCAACTCCAAGAAATCGCTTTTCCTACATGACACCTAGAACTCAACAAAAACCCGTTTAAGCTTCCACGGACCTGGATCAATCGATCGGCTCGATCTATTCATGCCAGAGCCAGTAATGTGTTTACATGGTCGTAGGTTTCTCTCTCAAAATATCACGCAGGCGGCAGGCCCGACAAGGCACGAATTCGTACGTCACAGCGAATAGGCGAAAGAGACCGGATTCACGACATCGCCGTCAAGGCAGCGTAGCATCATGGTTCTCGCCCCCGGCCGGCAAATTTCCCAGGAATGGGTGGAGTTGGTTGGAGTAAGGCCGTCTGCCGTGCCGCGCCGTGGTTTTGGTCCGCGCGCGTGACGCCGAACACCAGACAAAATCGATTGGCAGCCGGCCGTGGACGGCAAGGGCGGCGTCCCGCGGGTGGATCCGCACCGCTTGGCACGGCATGTGGCCCCCATGCCGTGCGTTCCGCCCCAACCAACACGCCGAAAACGCACGCCGGTACGTCGCAACTTGCCACCACTTACCCTTGGCTTCCGCATCGGACGAAGGCCTGCTTGTGGTCGTTGTTGTAGGCGGAGCGGAGGGCACGCCGCGCGCGGCCGTGCGATGCAGCCGAACGCGATGTAGGTATCTACCTATGATCCGTCACAGATGGCCAGGAAAACGCCTCGCCTGAAAATGCCCACCAATAATCGCTGTTTTTTTCTTCTTCTTTTTGCTGGCAATCATCTCATCACATCTGAAACCACTTCCGAAATGGCACAACCTTGGATGAAGAACGCGACACAATGAGGGAGTAAAATAAGAGCCGCTCTTGAACAGTGAAGCCCCCATTGATCCAAGCTATGTACTGCCTCCAAATTACTCCGAGTAAAACTAAAACCCGAAAAAAAAGAGAAAGAAAAGACGGTCAGGAACACGGCGCTGTGGCCGCCAGGGCGAGCTCGCGCCGGCGGCCGAACACGACGGCGCACTCCGGGAGCTCGCCGAGCCCCGCGAAGAGCGCGTCCTCCCCCTGCAGCTCGCGCTCCCACTCCTCCGGCGGCAGCAGCGGCGCTGCGTCGAACGACGGCGCGTACAGCGCCGACCGGTGCCACGCCGGGTACTGGTCGAACCAGCCTAGGTCGAAGCTTTCCTCCTCCTCAGCCGCCGGCGCCGGCGCCACCGCAGCGATCACCACCGGCTCGACAACCGGATTCTGCTCCTCCTCCTGCTCCCGCTCCGGTTCCGGGCCTTCCGGCACCTCGGGCTCCGTCTCATGCTCGGCTGATTCGGGCTGACAGTCGACCGCCGGGTCAGGCTTCGGCGCCGGCAGCCGCGGAGACGACTTGTTCGGGTGGCAGCTGCTCTTGGGCATCGGCCACGGGTGGTTGTGGTCGAAGGAGTAGGTGACGAGCAGCACGGTGGGGTCGGCGCGGCTGCGCTCCACCTGCTTCCTCGCCGGGCACCCCTTGGAACTGCTGCACCGGTAGTACCCCCTGAACATACGACAGTAACAGAAATTAAACGAGGTTACTAACTGAATTAATTGCTAGTAATTAGCACTTACCGTGGGTAGGGAGAGCCCTTGATGGGCTTCTGGCCGTACTTGCGCCACGCCCACGAGTCGGACGGCGGCGGCCCCTCGCCGCTCCCCTTCGGCCGGTCGCCGCACTCGGCGATCGGCACCGACACCACCCGCTTCTCCACCGATCTCCGGCTGCTCATCACACAAAAACACACATACACACAGGCAGACTTAATCCTCTGTGCTTAACTGACTCCTTGCTGATTAACTCGCTAGGGCTTCCAGTCTACAAAGTGTAAAACACTGCGTACGTGCATGGACACGTATTTATGTACCTGCGCTTGGCCGGTGGCAGCGGGGACGACGGCGACGCCGACGGCGAGGGGAGGTCGCGCTTTTGCCCCCCGCGAGTCGACTCCGCGGCCGGCTGCTCGTCGACGGAGTCTTCCCGCGGCGAGTCCGTGCCGGTGCTGCAGTACCCGTCCTCGGCCGACATCGATCGCTGAGGTACCCACTCCTGCTGTCCACGGCGCTACTACCTTAACCACCCCCAGCTCTGGATAAAAAGCTCAAAGCAAAACTAACTCGCCCTTTCCCAAAATTTATATATTTTTTCGCTCCTCTTTGTGGCCTTGACGATGATCACTAGCTACAACTAGTACATGTGTAAGTGGATGAGGGAAAACACGAGAGAACGGAAGAGAGGAGTATTGGAGCGAATAATGTTGGGGGTGGAAATGGTGGCGAACCAACGGGGACGGATGGACGCAGCTTTCAATGACCCCCTCCCCCCCTCTCGCTCTAGCTCTGGGTGCGTGTTTGTATATGCGCTAGTGGACGCGTTTATGCGAACGATATTGTCGTTGGGGCGTAGCTAGCATCAGGGCGCTCCCAATGCTTCTGTGTCACAGCATGTTTTTTTAACGTGTCATCTAAGATTAATAGTTAGGTGAAGGAAGGATATAAGAAGAAAAAGATAGAAGCTATTTTTTTGTGTAAGAAACAGTTAAGGCACACAATTTAAAAAAAGATATAACAAAAACGTGCATTAGGGAGATTTTTTTATGTTCTTTATGTATTTGTATTAAGATACAAATGATTGGAAAGGTAGTATTTAGTATGATTTATTGATGATATGCATGGATGCATTTAGAAACGACTATACAGAGAAGCTATGCATACATTATGATGAGCGTCGTCCTCAGTGTACGTACTATACTATGCCGGCATAAGTGGTGTTTTGTGTATAGATTTCAGACTCAAAATCAAACAATTTAATCAATAAATTTGATATATCGAAATATCGAAGAAGTGATTTTTTTTTTTATATTTTTAAAAATTTTGAATACGGACGCGTACCGTCATCCATGGATCCGCCCATACTCTCTCTCTCGTTGTTGCGTCTAGGAGTAGGAGAGTGACTTTTTGGGTCCGGGGAGTGCTTAATCTAGTGGAGGCTGCGATTGCGACCTCTTCCCTAACCAATCCAGCCAATCATGGCCATGCTTTGCCTCCCCATGTCCACACAAGTCTTTCGTACATGTGCGTATACGTGCTTTAATGCCGTGACACAGTCTGAGTGCATGCATCAGCCCGTGATCATATATATATACGGCTATCTTTATTATATTATATATACTTAAGTTAGGTCGGGTTTTCATTCTTAGATTTGCAACCCATCCGGAGCATCGGATTTCAGTCAGACCGCCAAGATATATCTGCCCTAGCACCTCTGTATTTTGAACCGCAATTTGGAGGATCCACTTCTAGCTTACATGCATTGAATACTGCAATTTGTAAACGCATACTACGCTGTGAATGCTCTAATTAATCCACATTTTCTTTCTCCTCTGAAATCACTAGAAACCCGCAGGATTGCAAGCTAGGTTTGCTTCCCATAATCCACTTCAGCTCCTACGCTAGCTCCTGCATGCATGTACGTTTGCAAGTGTGCGCTTAGATTAGACTATCGCATGCACGTACTGGAAGAACGAGGCGAGATCCCTCGCATCACATGGCTCCACTCCACTACTCATCTAAACTACGGCAGTTACTCCATGTGGAACTAAAGAAAGCCGGCCTCCTGATGGGATGAGATCAGTACAGCCAAGTTGGATGTGTTTCCTCCTCTCTGCACGCTAGCAAGGCTCACCCATCCATCAATGATCCATGTGCATCGCTAGAAAACTATACTGGTATTAATTGAGTAATACCTGTTAATTTGACCATATACTACACTATACTGTCGGTACTTAGCTAGCTCATGGTACCTTTACACGACTCTAAATTTCATATCTCTGCCTGACACAAAAGCTTATACATTAATCTTGGCACACATATTGTAATGTTACTTTGCCAGTATAATTAATTGACTAATTGAGTACTGCAAGAACACAAGATGGTAGCGGTGTGTCGAGGCAGGTTACTGAAAAGTGGTCCCGGCCGGTATGCAGTGCGAGCTGGATGTTTTTTTTTCCTTCGTCCCGCGGAATGCGTTCCCACGTGCACCAATCTCGGCGTCCCTGATGTGTGATGTGATTTCGATGTGCTTCAAGACTGTTTGCTTTTGTCCAAACGAAAGGAGGAAATTTAATGGTAGATGGTTGTCTTGAACGCTTGGCCTCTTTCTCAACCCTCAAGCCCCACCAATAATGCTCTTTTAGCGACTTATGGAACATAAGACATGTTCAGTTTAAAGCTAATTTTATCACGTTTAAATTTAGTTGTATTATATATTCTTACATGGATGTTTAATTTATTTTATAACTATGATTTACTATACTTTCATAGCCTTATGCCCCACGCGTCAATACGTCATACACATAATTTTTCTCAAACTTTGCCACACTTGTGACGCTAAATTTTCATGCCATAAAAAGTATGACAAATCACACTTACCTAAGATTAATTATGGCAAATTTGACTTCATACCAAACTAACCCTTACAAATGAAACTAGTACTATTTTGCAAGGACCATTCTGCAGCACTACAAAGTGTCCTTTTGTTTCATCCGTGGATAATAAAATTAAACTCTCGACACTGAATCTACAGTATGTACTCAGTAAATATAGCAATTCATCACTGAATGTAGGTTTTTAATTTTAACATTGACACAATACGTAAAATTAAGCAATGTACTTTGATCGTTAGGTTCTACCATAATACGTAAAATTAAGCAATGTATTTTGGTCGTTAAGTTCTACCAGAATGTGCTATCATAAATCGACATATGCTATGAAAATCTATTCCATGCATAATGAATCGAGTGATTAATACCAAAATCGTGTGGCCAACCTAGATATGTCAAATTTAAGTTCTGCTGCAAGCGTTCTGATAAGATGATATGCACTAAATTTCGTGATAGAGGAAGTGCTTACTCTATGAGTTTAGTAGTAGGACATGTTTAATTAGTACATACCCATACTGTGCCGTGTAATTAAAAATACACCAATTGCGTGTTCAATTAGCTGGCTGAGCACATGAGTTTGAGGGCATGCAGCGCAACTACTGCAGCTAACTACGCCTTGTATAAAGGGATTAAACAACGTATGTGTAGCCGCGACACTACGAAACCATCATTAATCAAACGCCAAGTGGTAGTTTAATTAACCATTCGATCGAGGCAGACCGGCCGGGCCTGCCTGCCTCACCTTATCTTCTTCCATCATGCGGGGCCTACTGATCCGGCTCGCAAACTCTGTCTGATCTTTTCACTCATATTAAGCAAAGGACGTCCCCTGGTTTCGGGCAATACTAACGTGCCACGTCCCGTACGTGGTTCGTGTTAACCGCTACTCCCTCCTGTCTAAAAAATCTAAGTTTTGAACATCGATAGATCATTAAAACACAATTTAATCACTGGTTTTTTATTATAATATATTTACAAAACTTAATAAAATTATAATATTATGAAAGTACTTCTTGAGACAAGTCTACACATATAATTTTTATGTATTCAATTTAAATATTTAAAAATATATTGATAGTCAAAGTTTTGAAAGTTTGACCATCGCTACCTCCAAAACACCAGCTTTTTTAGACCGGAGAGAGTACTATTCGACTGGACACATACTGCAGTTGCTACTTTCTCTGTTTAAAAATATAAGACGCATTTTAACTTTACATAAGAATTAAGCTTATGCTAAAAGTAGAGAAGGAATGAGAGAGAATGACTTAGATGACCCTCTTAATTGTTTTGTAACATGAGAGATAATACTTTGTGTATAGTCTTTACCTATACTAAGTAGTTACTCTGAGGAAGCTCCCATGTTAACAAGAAAGATCTGGTGGTCGATCTGCCGGGTTCGAGTTATTATGACTTATATTAAAAGAAAGAATCCATGTCAAGTACAACTTAAATTAATTGAAATTTGGAATAAAAAAAAAAGAAAATTAGCTTAGATTAAAAGAAAGAGTCCATGTCAAATACAATATAAATTAACTAAAATTCAGAATAAAAAATAAAAAAATTAGCTTATATTAAAAGAAAGAGTCCATGCGAAGTACAACCTAAATTAACTAAAATCCAGAATAATTTTTTTTTTTTAGCAATTTGACTTCCATACTATTTTCAAAGAAAATCAATAAATAACAAAAATTTGGAATAATATGTAAATAAAAATAAGCACAGTAAAACAATAGTCTATACCAAGTACAAGCCAAATTAACTAAACTTTTGAATAAAAATAAAATAAAACAATCAATTTGATTTCATATGAATTCCAAAGTAAACCTTACAAATAAAATTCATAATTTTCATAGGCATTTTAGCCCAAAACCGAAAAACTCTACACCCGGTACGATAAAAAAGAATGCAAATTTGGAATATAAAATTAAAGTGTGATTAGAGATTTGATTTGTATGACTTCCAAAGTAATATCCATAAATAACAAAAATCAGAATAATAGTTATTTACTTCGTCCACGTTTATAGAACGTATTTTCTCTTGGCACATTGATCAAGGTGATATTAAAAATGACCATCATATCCCTAATTATTGTCTATAAGCACTATATCCAATGCATGCATGTAGAGAATATAATGTAAACCTATATATTTATGAGGGGTATAAAGGGAAGATTACTCTAATTTTTATTGGAATATAAAATACATCCTTTATCTATGAACAAGACCATTAAAAATATGCACTATATTTTTTTGATAGAGTGTCTCTTTACCAAGTACAAACCAAAATAACTAAATACAGAATAAAAAATAAGCAACTTGATTTCCATACGAATTCAAAAATAAACCATAAAAATATTTAGAATAAAATAAAGAAAAATAGAAAATGGATTTCTATACAAAGTCCAACCTAAAACTCAAAACAAATTCACTCAAAGTACCATAAAAAAATATTCAAATTAGGACTAAATCAAAGAATGATTAGATATTTGATTTGAATTCAAATTTAGATGCTAAACATAGATATTTATTAGGGGTATAAAGGGAATATCACACTATTTTTTTATTGAAATATGAAATACAATCTATATCTATGGACAAGACCATTTAAAAAATATGCACTATATTTTTTGATAGAGTGGGCCTTTAGCAAGTACAAGCCAAATTAACTAAATACAGAATAAAAAATAAGAAACTTGATTTCCATATGAATTCAAAAATAAAACCTAAAAATATTTATAATAAAATAAAGTAAAATACAAAATGGACTTCTATACAAAGTCCAACCTAAAATTGAAAACAAATTCACCCAAAGTACGATCCAAAAATATTCAAATTAGGAATAAATCAAAGGATGATTAGAGATTTGATTTGTATGCGAATTTAGATGCTAAATTCCAAAAATATTAAAATTCATAATAAGATCTACAACCTATAGTAATTATAATTAAATGGAGAAAATTTTCACATTAATAGAATAAAAGAACAGATTTAGCGCCCATCTTATAGTGGCTATCATTTACAATCCAAATTAACGGACCAAAATAACTTTATATAAGAAGTTATACTGTGCGAATGCACGGGTTGCTAACTAGTAATGAATAAATATATATGATTGAGAGAGAATAAATAGAGGTATAGTAGGAAAAAAACTCATTAAATCTACAAACAAACTTTATATTTCCAATCAAGATCATTCAAATTATATGCCTTATATTTATGAACAGAGGGAGTAGTATTAGTGTTAGCCAGATTAATGATGTCATGTGGCGCAAACAAGGATTTAAATCACGGTTTACGATCCATCGCGGTGAGAGATATGAAAAAGCTATCCTGGTTATAGCAAGCTATAGCGAAAGCTACGCTACATGTCGTGAATTACTATAACTAGTAAGGTGCCTGTGCGTTGCAACGGTATCTACATTTTGAACGGCTGTCCTGCTATTACGATAACATGAAACAAGAAAATATGTTGTGCAAATAATACCTTATACAGTAGGACACTATTGAAGCAGTATTTCTATATTTCTATGTAAATGAAGCGTTAAACGCTTCGTTTCTTGCACACTGAGTGGTTAATTAATTAAAGAGGGTAATTAAAGAAAGGTCTTGTGTCTTTGTCTCCCATTCACACTTGGAATGGTTAATTAAAGAGGTGGGTAATTAAAGAATGGCAGAACTGGTAATTTTGATGAAATGACGTGGGAAGAAACTCTCACTTTATATAGTAGAGATATACATATTTTTACTATTCGTAATATGTGGTATCAGTAATTTATATATAACGAACTATATTCCAATTCGGGGTACGTTATGATCGTTATATATTATTCGTACAATATGTAATAGAAAATAATCTATATGATTATGTAAATTTAATTATGAGATCAATTTAAATTTTAACTAATATTTATTATTTCTAGGAGTCAAATTCATTCAATATTTGGAAATATAAAAAATATCATAAAAGAAGAAGATCATAAACCAAACACATTTTATATTTGGAAATATAAAAAGACTTGACACATGTAGTATAGCGAAGCTATGGTGGCCACAAAAATAACAAAAATAGTGGTCAATATAGTGGCTATAGGAGCTGTTGTGTTCGCAGAATTTTATTCAATCAGGTAGTCTTTTATGCATAAAAAAACTATAATAAAGCTATCGTGGAGCTATAGCAGTCTATTTAAATCAGTGAGCGCGAATAGTCCAATGCAGCGGCTAATGCAAGCATGCTGCCGGTGCCAATACGTAGACCGTTCCTTGCTCCGCATTTCGCGATGGGATTAAGAAATTAATGGACGAATTGAAGAAGAGTCGTATCCATCGATCGGCCGATCTCAATCACTTGTGATAAAGAATTGTTTGGAGGTTGTCATGGATCGGGGTCGATGCTGCTCTTTAATTTTGCTTCACAGTCTCGCATTGTTAGTTTACATTGACTTGTTCTTGGTGAAGAAGGAAAAAATATCTCTCGCCGAACTATGCATTTGTCAAATGGCGTGTTGAAATAAAATAGAAAGATGGAAGTACGTATTTTTAGGAGGTGTTTGGCAGAGCTCTAGCTCCCCCAGATTTGTGAAACTGGTGAAGATGTTTAACTTCATCAAATCTGTGAAGCTGAAGTTGTGGGTATAAGAGTGTTTAGGTGGGTCGTCTTGTTTACACTTTAAAATAAAAATATAAACTTAATTCACTTTATTTTAGCCCACAAGTTTCAGATCTAAGATGGAGCTGAGATCTGGAGCTCTGCGCTAAACAGGTCCTTAGATCTGAAGCTACAGGCTACTACAGCGTACATGAAAGAGGTTGAGAACTCTGAAATGAACCTCTCTAGCTAGCTCGATGCGTACACTACAGTCTACATGTGCGAAGGGCCACGCATCATGGTAATGCTAAATTAATTTGGACAGTGGATGATCAAGCAGGGCAGACGCCATTTTTTCTGACCGCTACGTACGCAACAGGTGGGGAGAAAGTTAATTTGGACACTAATCTGGAGGAGCAGGTGAAATGAAAAGACGGGAAACGCATCAGTGATAGCACTCGCGAGGGCGACAGGCGCAGGCACGCAGCCGCAACCCCCTGCTACTTGTTGCAGGGCATGCATGGAAGAAGCTTCGCCTGCAGGCGCGCGCTGACAAGAACCAGTTTCGCATCAAGCGCTAGTAGTAGCTGCAGGACGCGCGAGGCGGTGAGATGAGATGGGACGGCGTTGCACGCCGAGGTTTGTATCCTAGCGCTTGACTTCCCAGCTCCAGCGGGGAATTACAACACATCGGGGAAAGGCTTTAAAGAAAGATGGATCTTCAGTCAGGTGTTGCTTGCTAGCTTCACCCAGTGCCCGTTTTGTGATATCAGGAAAGGAATAATGGCCGTCTGCCAAGCTGAGAATGACGTGTGCATGCATGCTCCTTTCTTTCCTTTTGACATTGCTTGGCTTGATTCCTGTCCCGGCTACAAAATAGATTGAAGAAGTCATCTTGTCCGACTCGTTCTTGTTCCAATTGCTGGCGCTATAATTGACTTTTTGTGTGTGTGTGTGTGATAAGAACAAGGGTATAGACAAACTCAGGGGCGGACCCACCAGTGGGGCAGCTTGGGCTGCTGCCCCACCTACAAGTTACAAGCCCATGTATGTTGTATATACTGCATATGTATAGGCCTAACAAATTTGAAAGCTGAAACGTTGCACCAGCCACCAAGCAAGAAACAATTGGCACCAAGCAAGAAACGATCGGCGGCCCAGGTATATTGTATATCAAGACTGAACTACGCAATAAGATTGCCAACTATTGGATGAATGACTTAATGGTTTGCTACACGGAGAGAGATCTTCAAATCACTTAATGATGAAGCCATCTTCTGACGATTTCAACGCCTCAAAACTAGGAGAATACAATTGCCTCGTCCCTCACCAATTGTTAACTGATTGGTATGTTGTCTATTTGCTAATTCTTCTTTGATCGTATTAGTTGAACGTTATATTTATGCTTCTTTAATAGTACTATTGTTGTTACGGTACATTGCATTTTTTTTAGCGTTTTAATACTACTTAAGTTTGCCCCATCTATAATTTCTTCCTGGGTCCGCCACTGGACAAACTTGTTCGTTCCTATTAGAAAACTTCCGTTGTGTGAATGTGGTTGGGGAAGAGTGGTAGAGCACGAAGCAAAGAAGAAGGCAACTCACTACAGCCGTACAGCGTATTGTCTGCTTCGTATGTGTGTGTGTGTCATCCAGGTTCAAATTCCCGCCGAAATCTTGCGAAATTTCGCTGAAATTTCGGATTTCGGACCCCCCCGAGTTCCACAATCCCGGCGAAATTTTAAAAACACTAAAAAAATTAAAATTGCTACAGTACCCCCTATTTTTTCGGCGAAATCTCGGTTTTTTGATCGAAATTAGACCAAAAAATGACCGGATTGGATTCTTCAAGTCGTTTCCCATGTCTGACCAAAATTTCACAAAAAATTAACGAAATTTGCGCACTTTTTAAATCATTTTAATTTGGCCGGAATCTCGGCTAAATGGACCGAAATCTCGGCTAAATGGACCAAAATCTCGGTAATTTCGGTTAAAAAAACCGGATTCAAATTTTGCTTTTCGAATTTCGTTCAGATTTCGTCCGAAATAACGAGATCTTAGCGAAAAATCGGATTTCGGATGTTGACGAGATTTGTCCTAAAACGAAATTTTTAACCCAGGTCTCATCTGGAAAGGAAAAGAAAGGAAGAAGAAATAGTAAGCCCGACATGATTCCTTTTACTGGTTCAAGGCTCCATTTGGTCTCCCATCTATTCTCGCCGATCGATTACACAAGCACCTTTGTGAGGACAGAGTATAATGCTTCGCCCATCTATTCTCGCCGAACTCATCAAGATGAAATGCACTGTACCATTCATCCCATCAGTATGATATGATATGATGGAACTAGAAGAGAGCGGCGGCAGCAAGAGAATCATGCAAGAGAATCACTTTATCCTTTGTGGGTTAACAGGCCCCGGGATATTCTGCCCTGCCCACTCTCCAGGAGGCGAAGGAACTTTGTCATGATGTGCCGGGTAAAGCTCTGCTTTTCCTCGCAATCCTTGTGAAACAGCTCATGGCGACAACATCGCAAAGAGATCAAAAAGAAAAACCAAACAAAAAGACCAATACGCAGAGAGAGAGAGAGAGAGAGAGAGGAATGCCCATCACTTGTTGATTTTCTTTTGTCATGTTCTCCTGTAGTATGGTTTCCAACTGTTCGGCTTATACACTGTGGGCTTTTCTCCAATTGGACGATGGGAGTCTTACAGCCCTGATACGAGACTCGGAGTTGTGGGGCTTACGGGCTTCCTGAAGGAAAGCGGGCCTGTTTTGAACGTGCTGCTTTGTTGGTCGGCGCACGATCGATCTATTTGGGCTCGACCCTAAGCGACGATTGTTTGGGCTCGCCTATCTGCTTCTGCGTGATGGGTTTTGGTTTTCTTTGTTCTTCTGTAATATGGCTGCGTGCTGTTTGCCACGGGACTTCGTCGAGATCGTGGGGTATCATCCAACTCGGCCAATAGCAGTGGAAAGATGGTCGTCAACAATGGGATCTAGATTTTTTTTTTTGCTGGTAGGATTGGGACCATATGATCCTGTCAATAGTAGTATTATGGTACGTCGCAGGTCGTTATTATAAAGATGTAGATCTAGATTATTACTTTACGATCATATAGGTTTAATATTATAATGGTTCGACAGGACCGTGAAAATAATACCATGAGATCGTGAAGTCCTGTGAAAAGTACACTAATAAAAAGAGGTTTATTATGTAGAATTCAGTCCTATTTATATGAATCCATCGATCTCCTTCTTGTAGCCACCCACTTCTCTCTCTCCCTCAATCTACGTTCTGCAAGCATCCCTTCTGGCCAAAGCATCCTCCGCTCCCACTTCAATTTTTACTCTGACTCCTTGCTTCAATATTTACTGACTCCAATCGCTAAGCTAACTTAAAAAAAATCAACGACAACCAAAACAATCATCGCAACATCTTACATCAATCGATCTCGTTCAAAAAATCATGGCACGAAGTTGCATCATCTTAAAATCTTAGATGCAACAAGTGAAAAACATGTTCGCAACAAAAGTGAGAAGTGGTACATTAATTTCCACCGTGCAACAATTATACATAGCTAGTGCGATAAAAAAAAACTTTGATGCAACAAAACTAATAGAGGTACATCAATTTTCTCAGTGCAACAATTATACATCGCTAGTACAACGAATCAAAATGTCAAATGTAACAAAAACCTCTTGCAATAAAATTTTAGAAGGGAAATTGCAATAAAATCAAACACTTCATGCAGCTAACTTGCAATCCACCTTATTATTCATTCACAAGGAATAATTACATATATAGTTACAGAGCGCAACGGAAGGATAAGCAGAGGTGCATGCAAGCACATGTAGTCCGGGACGTGCGCACAATCGTTGGGAGGAAGTGGTCATACGTGACACACGTTGTGAAATCATGTGCTGAAAAATTGGCTTAGAATTGAATTTGCAAATATGTTTGTTCATGTGTTTTGTCAATTTGACAAGAAGCAGTAAGTTTCGCTTTTGCGCCGGACCAAGATCTCAAGAAACAGTAAGTTTCCTATCTACGACGGACAAACTTTGTTGGTCTGTCGTGGACATGCTTTTGAACTCATTGAGCCAAACTCAATTTTCCTCAAAAACCAGTAAGTTGTGCATGTACGACGGACAAAGTTTTTGGGTCTGTCGTGAACGTGTTTTTGAGCTCATGAGTCGAACTCAATCTTCCAAGAAATCAGTAAGTTTTGCATGTACGGCGGACAAACTTCTTTGGTCAGTCGTGAATGCATTTTTGCTTTAGGGTTTCGTTCGGACCATGTTGTTTTTGAAACCGAAGCGTGGCACGCTTTGCGCCGGACAAGATTTAGTGTCAGTCGGGAAAATGAATTTGAAAGCATGATTGAACTAAGAATTTTGAATGTACGACAGAACGCTTTTGGATGTCCGTCGGAAAAATGTGTTGGCCGGAAGGTGTTCTATTGGAACCGAGAAGTTTTCCCTTGTACAACTGGATGCACTTTGTTGGTCCGTTGTGAATCGCTTTCTAGGGTTTTACTTGGCATTTGCGCGGACTGGTTTTGTTTGTCCGTCGTGAATGCGTTTTTGCTGAATTAGGGTTTTGAGCAGAATTGAAATTATTTGAATTTGAGATTATGAAATTTGTGATGATTTCATGATGCTTCTTTTGAAGTGGACTTTATGCAATGCTCATGTGAGTAGTTGCATGGATTGACATTGAGTCAAGTCGTGGACTTGTGCTAGGATTTGTTTTGTGGTTTGTTCATGTGCGTGTATTGCTCGAAGACGAATGTGGTCGATGACGGGACCGGAACTAGGTTCATGGAGGAACTGAGGTTCGGGACTAGGTTCAGGAGGAACTGAGGTCTTGGTGGTCAAGGATGTCATGCGGGACGTTCGGGCTAAGAGAATGGTGCACATGAAGAATGGTTAGTCACGTGAGAATGGCAGGAGGTCATTCGCGTGCAAAGTGTTAGTCACGTGAGTATGGCAGGTGGCCATACGCGTGCAAAGTGTTAGTCACGTGAGTATGGTAGGGTTGCCATACGCGTGCAAGAGTTGTACTCGGCCAGGTTGGGCCAAATAGAGTTGTGTTGGATACGGATTCCTTTTAGGGAATAGGAATCGTATTCAGAACTCTTTGTGGGTTGGTGCTTTAAATAGGTGGGGGGTCTCCTGTTGAAAGGCACCAAGCAGAGCTGAGCGCATCAAGCCTTGAGCTTGGTTTTAGGGTTTGTACTCTTTTGATGAGAGTATTTTAGACAAGAAATAAAGATCAATTCTTCCAAGATTTTTGCGTGCTACAGTAACCACGTCGCTACAGTGTTTTCTGTTTTGGTTCTTGTTTGCATGCTTGTTCTAGTTCTAGATTGGTTTTTGTTCTTTAAGTTTTATCTTGATTTGATCCATCAAAAACCTCTCTAGGGTATTGATCTAGTGTTTCTCAAAGTCTAGTTGATCAATCTTTTGTCGTTCTTGTTTAATTTTGAAGTTTAGATTAGATTGATTCTCGTCAAGTTCTGGATTAGCAAGCTTGCGAAGCTTATAACTTTTGATCCGTAAGTCCGATCGAGCTGATTCTTTTTGGGTTCGATTCGTACCGGAATCTAGTTTCTTGTGTCCAAATTTCAGATTAATCTAACGGTTGGATCTCCGGGAATTTGCGTTTTACCGAACCTCTGTCATACTGTTTTTGTCGAAAACGAGGCAATTATTTGGTTCTGTTTTGGGGTGAACTTTTAATAGGTCAAGAATTTGGTTTTAGCTTCCGCACAATCATTCACCCCCCCTCTGATTGCTATATTCGTATACTTCGATCCTACAAGTGGTATCAGAGCAAGGTTTCTCTAATCTATCTTAACCGGTGATTAGATCAATGGATCGTTATTCGACAAAACCATGTGTGTTCGATGGTGTTGATTTTCAGTTTTGGAAGGCCAAGATGGAGGCGTTCATCCAAGCACAGGGCTTCACAATTTGGGAGAAGGTCTACAAGCCATATGAAGTCCCTGCAAACGACAACGTCAACGACACCAATCGCACACATGTTGAAGCAAATAGCAAGGCGCGCAACTTGATCATCCAAGGCTTGGGACGCAGCCGACTTTGATCGTGTGGTTCATCTTCGATCCGCATATGAGGTATGGAAATCTCTTTGTGATTACCATGAGGGTTCTAACACTGTCAAAGAGGTTCGCCAAGATATTTACAAAAAAGAATACATGCGTTTTGAGATGAAACCTAGTGAATCATAGATGACTTCTTTGCACGTTTCAATAAAATTCTTAGCAATCTACGTCTTTGTTGGAGTTAGCTACACCGATGCTGAAATTGCTCGACAATTGCTTAGTTCTTTGGAAATGTCAGTGTGGTAGATGAAATTAACATCTATACAAGAATCTACTACCATGAGCACACTCACATTATATGTTCTTTACTATAAGTTGAAATCTCATGAGTTGGATGTTCTTGCCAGAAGGGTAACATTAAATCAATTGCTTTGATCTCTAATCCTAACATGTCAAATGCAAATTCTTCTTCTAGCTTTGCCTTGTCTTCCATGTCTTCTTTAACAGATGAGCAACTTGAAGAGTTTCTGAAGAAGATCTGGCACTACTCTCTTCTCGCTTTAACAAAGCTTTGCAGAATGTGAGAATGAGAAAGAGAGGTGGTCCTCCAAGATGCTATGAGTGTGGTGACCTCAACCATATTCGCACAAATTGTCCTAAGCTTGCAGGAAAAACATCAAAGGAGGAGAAGGACAACGATGAAGGAATGAGAAGAAAAGGTTCTCGTCAAATGATAGGAAGAAGAAGAGCTTCATCAACCGCAAGGTGGTTCACCGAGTTCTTTCCGCTCTTGAACAAGTCAATTTGAGCGATGTGGACTCGGAGAGCAGCGAAGATGATGCAACTCCAAGCAAGCATGATTTGATAGGACTATGTCTCATGGCAAGCAGCAAGGATAGCCTCACCGAGGACGATCACGACAACGACTTCAATGAGGTAGATCCCTCTTATGATGAATTAGCTATTGCTGTTGCTCGTCTTGGAAAATTGCTTGACAAACGTGATAAGAAAATTAAGAAACATGATTTCATTATTGAATCATTGAATGCTGAAATTGCTAGACTTAAGACTTTGATTCCTAGTGATGATACTTGCAAATCATGTGACTTAATTTACAATGAGCTCACCTTGCTTAGGAAAGAACATGCTCTTTTGTTGCATCTAAATGAGAAAAATGAGAAACATGTTGTACATGCTAGCTGTTCCACTGATGATTTGCATAGTTTAACTTCTTGTTCTAAATGCTCAACTCTTGAATTAAAATTGAAAGATGCAAATACTAGGGTTTCTCAATTAACTGATAATTTGCTTTCACATGAAATTCTCTCATGCTCAACTTGTCGCAAGCAAAAAGGAAAAGTAGATGTTCCCTGCAATAATTGTTTAACTCTTGCTAAGAAAGTTGATTACTTGCAAAATTCTTTGGAACGTTTCACTAATGGCAAGAAGAAGTTGAACATGATTTTGGATCAATCTAAGGTTAGCACAAACAAGAGAGGTTTAGGTTTTGATCCTTATGCCACATATGAAACTAAACCTCGCACTGTTGTTCGTGCTCCTTGCAAAATTGAGTTATCTAATGAGCCTAAGAAAATTGCTTTTCAATCTCTTTTTTTATCTTCTACTATGATGAATGCAAAATGTGCTTTTACTGTTAAAGCTAAACATCATGTCAAGTACACTTGCACTCATTGTGGTAGAGATGGACACTTAGTAGATTTTTGCTTTAGACTAGCCAAACAGCAAAAGAAGGAAAGAACTAAGGCTAGGTCAAATTTCAGCAAAGCACATTTTTATGCGCCTAGAGTGATGAAAACACCTTCTGTTCCTACAAACATGGGAAAAGGCAAATCTGATTTTGTGCATAAAAATTATTGCCAACTATGATACAAGGACATTGCGAAGAGTAAAAGGATATTTAGAAAGACTAGTAGATCCAGTAGCGACGATAGGAAGAGCAGAACCATTGCCAACTATGATGCGAGTAGATTTGCATGGATTAGGGGAGAGAGATGAGAGGATACCGGAGTTGCCAGTGATGTGAGATGAAGCACCAGTATCGAGGATCCACTCAGGATGTTGCGCGTCGTTGTTGCTCATGGCTGCACTAAGCAGGGTCTGCTGATCCCAATTGTGTGGAGTAGATGGCACCATCTGGTATGGTGTTGGTGGCGCAGGTGGGACACTGTACATGATGGGGTAAGCATGATGTGCTGCCGGAGGTCATGCACCAAGAACGCCTGCAGAGTTAGCAGGAACCATGGGGCGCATGTGCGAAGGCACAAAATACCCCATCACTGGTTATTGATGTTGCTGATAGGAGACTCCCTGGATAGAGTAGCCGCCATTGTTGCCGCCTTGGTTGTTTGGTCTGCGTCCACGACCACGGCCTCGGCCGCGGCCGCGCCAGCCACCGTGATTATTGTTTGGGGCGCCACGGCCAAAAGAATTTCCGCGTCCCTTGTTATCGCCGTGAGACATATAGTTGCTGCCACCGTTAGTAGATCCGCCGTCTTGGCCTGGAGCGGATGAAGAAGAGCTAGCGAGCAGAGCTGTGGCAGCCTCCATCTTTGTGCGATTGTTAATCTCGATTTCCTCCAGCAGGAGACGAGAACGGGCTTGAATGAAGGAAGGAAAGGGATTCTGCATCTGAAGAACCTTGGCCAGTACCTGGAACTTGTTGCTAAGCCCATGAATCATCTGGTACGTGAGAGTCCTGTCACTGACAGGTTCGTCGACATCGGCGAGTGCATCAGCAAGTATCTTGAGTCGTCGGCAGTAGTTGCCGATGGTCATGTCGCCTTGTGTGGTGGCGCGGAACTCGACGTTGAGGTGAATGGCCCGGCTGGGCTTGTTGTCATGGAAGAAGACATGGAGACGTTTCCAGGCGTCGTAGGCAGTAGAGTTGGAGGTCATCACGACGTCGAGTAGCTCGTCAGAGATGGTGGAATAGATCCACAAGGCAACTGTGATGTCCTTGCGGCGCCACTCCTCACTCTCATGCCTAGGAGAGCTGGACTCTTCGACGTGATCCTGAACATCAAATTTGTGGAGAACATATCGCATGAAGTTGCGCCATTTGTTGAAGTTGTTGGCTGCAAGGTCAAGCTTGAAGGTGATATAGTGTTGGATGTTGACATGGTGAATTGAGACAGGAGTCAGGGAGGCAGGAGGCGTAGCTCCAGTATTATTTGGTGGTGGCTGCAGAGATGAATTGAGGACTAGAGTGGGAAGAGCGGCGGAGGCAGTGCCGCTATCGCCGGTGACTCCGGCGTCGCCGGAGTGGGAATTCTCGTCACTCATGACCTGGGATAGAGGTGGCTCTGATACCAAGCTAACTTGCAATCCACCTTATTATTCATTCACAAGGAATAATTACATATATAGTTACAGAGCGCAACAGAAGGATAAGCAGAGGTGCATGCAAGCACATGTAGTCCGGGATGTGCGCACAATCGTTGGGAGGAAGTGGTCATACGTGACACACGTAGATGCTGACCACTTCTATCCCGTATATGCACAGCGGAAGTATAGCAACAGAATAACAGTTTAACACATGCAACAAGCTGGAAAAGGTGCTACGACAATCTGGAGAAGCATTTGCAACAAAAAGCCTACGCGAGGAGGAAGACTTGGGGCGATGGCAATGGTTGATCAGTGCTTCATCTCTGCACTCCATCTATCCACCCTACAACCACCGCTTGATCCACCGGCCCTCCACTCGTCATATGCCTCCTTTGACCACTAACCTACTAGATCCGATGAGCTCCAGCAACTCCTCAAAAAGGGGACACATCCATAAGAGCTGTAGCGACGATGGGCAAACTCATTGAGCGTGAGCAGCGATGGGCTTTGATCAACAGATCGTGGTAGCCCCGCCTCCCTGCTGTTGTCTAGTGTGTAGCCGCGATGCCCCTCTCCTCGATGAGCTCCAGCAACCAGTGACGGATCCAGGATTTTCATAATAGGTGTTCGGAATTACAATCATATTGTTCAATACATAACATAAAGGTTCACAAATCGCAATAGAAAAAAATAATGTACAAATCGTTCTTACCATAGGAGTAGTCCTTGTTGTGATGCCGAAATGGCCGTGGCGTGCGGAGTCATTTGGCCTATAAGCCTGCACCTAAATCAAACATACACATGAAATTCAAAATAACAAAGTTTGTATCTCACTCAATCTTTTTTTAGAACAGATGATCAAAATTTATGTTCAAGTAAAAATTATGCTATAAACAAAACTAGTTCGTCAATTCAAGTTGCATCCATAAACATCAATTAAAAGTTGCATCCAAAAACATCAATGGCCACTAGACAAGTATATTCAAAATGCCCTACATTGTCACATTCCTCATTATCTACCATTCTGGTGAAACCACACTCCTTATGATTAGCTCATGTAGGTAATTTGCTGCTAAAAGGAAAAGTGTTAACTCCATCTGTTATGGTATTAAATAGAGAGGGCTAACTCCAATCATAATGTGGTAGTCACCCCTTTCCCCACAACCTCCCCCCTCCGCCCATTTGAGAAAAATTACTTTTGGGATTGCAGTCTACTGATATAATTGCCATGTGATATCTTTACCTTTTTAGATCTTCAAACTACTCAGTTTTCACTATTTTCATCTATTCTGTCCTCCATCCATTGGGCATTTGGGCCTATTGCAAACTTCTGCTAACTAATTGCATAGATAATATGGAAGAACTTAGTTTGCGGATTTCACCTAGGCACATGGGGGAGGGAGATCCATTCCCGATGGCATGGCCGCAGGGGGGCTCCCCTGTTGTGCGGCGCGCCGTCCACGCAACGCAGCCTGTTGGACCTACTCCCTCCAATTCGGGCCATTCAGCCACAGGGGCCTCCCTGCTGGGCTCGCACGCCGGCTCTCCTTGCGCTTGTAAATAATACTAGAATTAAGAATTTGAAAAATTAAGGTTTAAATCATCTAGGTTTTACTAAGTACACCAACAAATTAAACCTAAACAAATTACACAATCCTAGAATAAAGTACAATCACTAAATATACTAGGAATGTAAATTTTTTTACAAAAAACAAAAGAAAGCAAATCATAAGGGAATTGACACGATGATTTTTTTCTATAGTCTCGGAGACTTGCTGGTCTCCCCTAATCCACGTTGAGGAAACTTGAGCAAATCAAGCCGGCTCCTTACGCAATTGAGTCTTCCCTCGATTACTATTGGTAGCTCTTCCCTGCTTTGGGTAGGTGAGCTCTGACCTTCACAAACCATCATGCCTTCTTACAAACTCTTTTTAGAAAATCAGTGGTTTGACACCTCTAGCTATCTAGGAGGCGGTAACCTCCAAGAGAATAGAAATTTGGTGCTTGCTTGAGGTTGATCAAATATCTAATGGCTCAGATTTGGATGCTCATACTTGAATGTTTTCAACCACCACTTAAATGAGGAATGAATGCTCAAATGGTGAAGAGAGGAATGCAATGGCTCACAAGTATGCAATAAATGTCCAACAAGGCGCCCTTACTGCTGGTGGGGGTGTATTTATAGCCCCCACCCACAAATCCAACCATTGGAGACTAATTCATAAAAAATTAGCAAGTTCGATGCTACTGTTGTTAGAAATATGTCCTATAGGTAATCATAGAGATAATTATATTTCCTAATGTTTATGATTTTTCATCTTGTTCCTTGAATAATCTCATTATTATTTATTAGCAAGTATGTGACTTGTTAGTGGAACTCTATAATGAATTTGTGATGATTATTCTAAAGTGATCCCTAGTCGATAATCATACGAGGATACATATGTATAGACTAGTATATGTATTGGTTGATGACCATGTTTCACGGATCATGGATATGAAGATATCAAACCAATAAGATGGACTCATGTTAGAGAATATGGAGTTTGATCGACCTACATTGAGACACTGCAAGAACGTTGTATTCTTCTTGTCATCAGTTTGTCTCATATACAATGTGTATGATGTATCCTTAGTCCTAAGATTGATGCATGTGCTTAAGATGTGTAATGACTTAGGGGTTGCCAAATGTTACTTAGTAACTGGTAGTTATAAAGGTAGCTTTCAGGTTTGTCATGAAGCATGCTGCAATATGTGGCCAGTCAATATGAGATTTACCCCTCCATACAACGGGATAGATATTTCTAGGCCTCTCGAGTGATCAGATTTCGAAAATGCATGGCCATGCTACTTGCGGTTAAAGAGTTAACCGTAGTTGTGGATTCCGAATCACGTGATCGAGAAAGAGTGGTTGAGCTAACTAAACAAAGATGACATATACTCACCTTGAGTTTAACCGATGTCGTGAGGCAAAGGGAAATGCATGTAACTAAACATTGTTAAGGTTCGTCTGATGTGATCTTTACGTATATTCAGGATTCGGCATGTTCTACTAGGGACCGCTACCGATTGTTAGTCAAGTAAGAGTACTCAGGCCATGTCCAAGTATATGTGATCCTATGGGGTCGCACGCTTAAAGGGTTGAACAGAATTCGGATGGTGATTATAGTTCTTTTGATATTAAAGTTCGTATGGGCCTCAAATGTAGAGCCCATTATGGGACGTCTATTTAAAGGGAGGGGGTGCTGTGTGGGGGCTCCGGTCTTAGATTAGTGATAAAGACTCTTACTGTTGCATCGGACTGGATAATGATGCAACCCGAAAGAAATCCAATCGCTTATCTGAAACCGTACTCGGATTGAGACCAATCAATCGGCGCATACTCATGCTCCTGCCAACCGGTTGAAAACAATTCGAGCTTCCCTCATATGTGTTTAGTGCTAGTTCCCAAGATCAATGCCTAGCACACACATACTTAGCACAACGAGAATGATACATCACACATACACATAACTTTAAGTAAACTGGCAGTTATTACAAGCGCTTAGATTACAAGTTCAGGGCCGACCGGCCAAATATACAACAAAAGAGAGTAAAGTTCAGCGGAAGAAGCATAAGTCCAAAAGATAGTCTACGGAATGCCGCCCAAAACCCAACAAGGCATCCGACTGGGGAAAGACCCAGCTTAACCATCAAAGACGTCGTTTACCCCCGAATCGCAGTACGAGTCGTCAGGAGCATCATCATTACCTTCCTCTAATCATTTTTAAGTAGAGCAAACGGTGAGTACACGTATGTACTCGCAAGTCTTTAGTGTATGGAAGAAATTATACATGCAGGGCTATTCAATGAATGAAAGATTCTACTCTAAGTTTGAATTTCAGCATAAAGCAACTTTTATTTGTAACCATGCAATTTGCTAAACAACGCTAACATTTGAAATGAGCATTTGATAAAAGCTACAAGTAGCATATAAGTATTTGAACAATTATTCATGACCCTCCATGGCCATAAACAATATCCGCAACATAACCAGCCCACCATAACTTACACCAACACAATAACACCATTTTCCAAGTCATTTTGCAAAACCAAAACTAAAACACTATACTTGACATTATGTTTCCAAGCCGCTCATGACCGTGAGCACGGCTAATCGATTAGATTTAAATCTCTGCAGAGAGTGTACACTTTACCCACATGACATATTCTAGCAATCATGTCAACCATGCCACGCGATACACACGTATCCGTTTTGCTAGACTATGACGAAACTTTTCGACCAGCTAAAGCCTAACCTTGCACTAGCCCGAGTATGACCTGTTCTTGCTATGGCGGCAGAATTTCAACAGTCACGATGGTCCCGCAGGCCATCGCCCTCGTTCTCCCCATAGCAAGGCATACCCGTTGTATTGGAATGCTTTGTTCCCAACGCCTCAATGAAGGGAGCACCTAGAATGACACCGCTCACTCGGTTCGTCTATACTCTTCGGCCTACCAACGTGCAAGGTTCAAACTTTATCTAGCTTACTAAGTTAAGGCTATCCCATACTAGCACATGTGGTTGCACCAATTAACTCAGTTAATAGTATCAAGTTCGGTCCTTAGGTTGACTCAGGCGAGTACTTCCCCCTATCTACGTGCAATTACCAGTTTCCATACAACACCAACCCATCTCTTGTACTGTACGAGTGCGCTCCTTGTACGGTACAAGCCAAATCATTGCACTTTCAATTATACATAACTCGCCCGGGTCTAAAACATACATTTATTTTTATTTTTAACCACATACCAGTATCATGTACTGCCATTTTCAACATTGGTAAAGTTTCATAAAGATTCAAGCCTAACACTCTACCCATAACTAAAGCATGGCTAAGCATAGCAATTAATAAACGATAATACCCATCTTTCATTTCATAGCATGAATAATCCCTAGTCTAGGTTTTAACAAGTTTTCATGGCAATGTAATTAAGGTAATCCCACAAGTTAGGAATATAACTACCATGACCCACAATATAGCAACTTTATAGAAATTAAACGCATGCATAATATTTCGATTAAAACAAATTAGACATTGAAAAATATGGGATCAACATGTTCAAAGGAGGGTGCTTGCCTGTTTGCTCTTCTTCCGGATCATTTTCAGGGATATAATCAGGGTCGTCGGCAACAGATTCCGATCCGTCGTCAGCTACGCGCACGAATGATAAAACCCACAACAAAAGCAAATAACCACAAATCAAAATAGGGCAAAAGGAAATCAGATGCAAATAACAACTTAAAACTTCAACAAAAGAACAAGCAGTTACAGGAAGGATTCAATCAAATGCTAGCATACTAGTTTCCCATGCAACAGGTTACATTTATGTATCTTAGCAGTTATAACATCGAATTCAGGAAGCTAAGATTGTTTGGATTAAAAGAAATTCAAGAC
This sequence comes from Rhipidocladum racemiflorum, assembly GCA_036346355.1. Lineage (NCBI taxonomy): Eukaryota > Viridiplantae > Streptophyta > Magnoliopsida > Poales > Poaceae > Rhipidocladum > Rhipidocladum racemiflorum. The sequence continues at coordinate 29,758,583 of CM070570.1, read as the reverse complement.
CAGCTACTTAAGCAATGTACCTTCTAACCATAAAACTTAGACCTATTGTGCTAATAGGATTCAGATGTGTGGGATGTCAGAGACAGGGGTCCCGCAGGAGGGGCCTACACCCGACTGGGCCTGACAGGCGGAATAGAAAGCCCAAAGCCCAGAAGCACCACGACGGGCCTAGAGGAGACTTTCGACTTGCTCCCCAAGACAACTCCTGATCCTTCAAGGAAGCTTCGCGCCCCGCCCTAACAACCCGCCAGGAACAAAGCATGCAGTTTGACACCGCCAGAGCTCATGGATGCCGAACCTGACAAGGCGGCAGGCGTGGGTCGGAGAAAGCATAACCACCTCTCCAGGACGTAGAGCGTGAAGGCGGATAAGGACAAGGGACATGTCGTCCAGGCCACCATGTTCAGGGCCCGGTGGCGCCCATCTATCATGTATTCTCCCCCCAGTATATAAGGGGAGGAGGGAGAAACAAGAAAAAGAGGACACACAATATATCCAAGAACACAGGACTAGGGTATTATCTCCTCCGAGAGAGCCCGAACCTGTCTAAAACAGATTGCCCTCAAGATCCTCTGTGTTACCATCAAGCTCAGATCCCGCACAAATCCCCTAGAATCACAAATCTTATTGCCGGCGAAACAGATCGTCGACAGTTGGCGCGCCAGGTAGGGGGCTTGTGTCAAGATCTTCGTCAAGCTTGATGGCTGCGACGAGCGAAGTCTCCACAGTCTTCTTCCCGGGCCAGGTCTTCCGTTTCGGAAGCCTGACCTTCATCTCCAACGACCTCGGAAGCCTTTCTCTCTATGGAACCGCTACATACGGTGAGGTTTCCGGCGATCCATCGTCACGACTTCCGCGCCGATCGGAAGGTCCCCCTGTCTCGTACCCTAAAGTACCGAGTGGGGATCCGAAGCCCCGTTCCAGCCGCGGAGTCAGGCTCGAGGACGCCGAGGCACGAAGGGTGGGAGTTCTCACCGCCAAGCCACTCGGCACCCCCGAGCGCCTAGGTTTATCTTCTTCTGACTCACCCACCTCAGCGGCCGAGTCAGAAGAAAGCCTAGAGAGCTGCTGGAATTTCCGTAGAGTCTGTGTAATCGAAGGCTCGCGGGCAGATTCGCAGCAGCGCTTCGACACCTCAGTCGCCGCCGATCTGGAAGGAGGCCGAGTGACTGAGCCTGACGCGCGGGCGCGCACTCTCCGGGACCGCGCCCGGGCTGTCAATGAAGACATTCTGCAAGCCAAGATGGGGGACCAGGCTGCACTTCACGCCAGTAATATCGTCGCCTCCAAGACACTCCTGGATACCACGACCCTATCTTTGAGGCGGATGATCCAGCTTGCCCGATCATGGCCCAAGTAAAGGCCATGGTGACGGCGGCAACCGCCCAAAGATGCCCAAACCGACCAGCCGGCGAAGGAGGCCACGTGGTCCGGCGAGGACCAGACAGCTAACAATGGCCAGGTCGGGAAGCCCGCCAGACACATCATGTTCTACCTCGCGAGACGACTTGCGACACAAAGATCACCGCGACCTGCTCAGACCTCGACGCCAGCGCCGCGATCGAGAAAGGAGGAACAACGCCGTCAAGCCGATTTAATATGAGCGCTACGGCATCCTTCCGCGAGGCCGCTGGCACGCCAAGCGCGATCCCCTCGCGTCGATCACCTCCCGGGTATCGCGGGGTCATCGAAGGGGTTCAGGCGTTTACCCCTCACCTACGCCGAGTGGTTTGGCCTCGATGGATTTAATCCTAAAGGCATCACTAGGTTCGACGGTGAGAGGGACCCGGAGGCTTGGCTACAAGTATACGCTCTGGCGATTAGGGGTCAGAGATCGAAAGTAATGGCAAACTACTTGCCGGTTACCCTCTCGCCCTGCCCAAGCATGGCTCACCGGACTTCCAAATAACTCTATAGATTCCTGGGGAGATCTGTGTGAGCAGTTCATCTCAAATTTCCAAGGCACTTACGAGCGCCAGGCACCCCTTGGGACCTATACCAGCTACACCAAAGGAGGAACGAATCCCTCCGGAGTTCGTCAAGCGCTTCATGAACAGGAAAAGCACCGTTCGGGGCGTCACAGATGCGATTGTGATAGCCGCCTTCGAAAGGAGTCGGCGACCCGACCTCATCAAGAAGATGTCCTGAAGCCACCCACGTCGGTCCGGGAGCTGTTCGCCCTAGCGGACCGTTATGCTTCAGCCTCCGAGGCTCTGGCGAAACGGCGTGATGAGGGGACGGATCAGTCTGAACCCCCTCGGCGGAAAGAAAAGAAGCGCAAGGGCGAAGAGCCGTGGCGATGCCGCACCAACTCATCCTCGCGCTCTCAAAGAGGATGGATATGATAAGGTTATGAACTCACCCTGCCCTTTCCATCCAAAGGGGAGGCATGCCGCCAAGGACTGCTTCACCCTAAAGAGGTTCGCCACGAGAGCAAGAGGCGGTGGACAAGGTCCGAGTGGTCACGCCACGCAAGAAACCGCCTCTCCTGGCCGAGGAAGACTATCGTGAAGTCGACCTCGAGCTTAACTACATATTCGGGGTTCGGCGCATATGAGTCCAAGCGGAAGCAAAGCTCACCGCTCGGGACATCTATGCAAGAAAGCCGAGACCCCGATATGTCCGGTGGTCCGAGGTCGCAATAACTTACGACCGCGACGGATCATCCAGATCGCGCCCCATTCCCCGGCAGATACCCGCTGGTCTTGGCGCCGTTGTCCGCGGCATCAAGCTCAAAAGGGTGTTGATTGACGGTGGGAGTGGGCTCAACGTCCTCTTCGTGAAGACACTGATGATATGGGGATCCCGCGGTCCGACCTCAAACGCTGGTCGTCGCCTTTTCATGGAGTGATACCCGAACGTCGGCGAGACCACTCGGACAAATCACTCTACCGATCCACGTCGGCGCAAGGGACAACTACCGGATCGAGAGCCTTAGCTTCGAGGTGGCGGACTTCGCGACAAAGATATCACGCCATCTTGGGGAGACCCGGTAGCCAAGTTCATGGCGGTGCCCCACTACGCGTGATCGATGCTGAAAATGCCGGTCCGTAGTGGTATTATCACACTACGCGGCGATGTTAAGCGATCTTTCTCTTGCGACAGGAGAGGCTGCGAAATGGCCGAGTCTCTGAGGCGCGGCGGGTCGGGAAAGGATTCGCCAAGAGGCGGATTTCGACAAGCCGAAGGCGATATCCCTACCCGCAAGCCGCGAGAACTCCGGATCGGCCCCGAGGAAGGCACCAAAAGGATTCTCCTCGACCCGTCCGATCCGGCGCGAGCCGCCTCGATCGGGACAAGGCTCGGGATGAATAGGAAGACGCGCTCGTCACCTTCTGCGGGCAAACCAAGATGTCTTTGCCTGGAAGCCGTCCGAGCATGCCCGGGTCCCCAGGAGGTGATCGAGCATGCACCGAATGTAAACCAATCCGCCAGGCCCGTCAAGCAAAGGTTACGACGGTTCGCTCAAGATCGTCGAGAAGCCATCAGAGAGGAGATCACGAAGCTGCTAGCCGCAGGTTTCATCAGAGAAGTGTATCATCCCGACTGGTTGGCGAACCCTGTACTCATCCGTAAGAAGAATAAAAGGCTGGCGCATGTGTGTTGATTACACCGACCTCAACAAGGCTTGTCCGAAGATCCCTTTGGTCTCCCTCGTATTGATCGGGTGGTAGACTCCATCGCCGGATCTCGGCTACTCGGCTTTACGGGCGCCTATTCAGGCTATCATCAAATCCGGCCGAGAGGAAGATCATGAAGACTTCGTTTATCACTCCATTCGAGCATATTGCTATATCACCATGCCGTTCGGGCTCAAGAATGCCGGCGCAACGTACCAGCGCGCCGTGCAGCGGTGTTTTCACCATCAGCTCGGGCGCAATGTGGAAGCTTATGTGGATGATGTGGTAGTGAAAACGCAGACACGAGATAGCCTTACCTCCGACCTGGCCGAGACGTTCGCAAGTCTAAGGGCGTTCCAGATGAGGCTAAACCCCGAGAAATGTGTTTTCGGAGTTTCTTCCGGGAAACTACTCGGGTTCATCGTCTCTCATCGTGGGATCGAGCCGAACCCGGAGAAAATTGGAGCCATCATGAAAATGGCCCCGCCTACCAGCCAAAAGGAGGTCCAAAAGCTCACCGGATGCATGGTAGCGCTTGGCAGGTTTATCTCACGGTTGGGAGTCCGGGGAATGCCTTTCTTCAAGCTCCTTAAGAAGCAAGATCGCTTTGATTGGACGGCAGAGGCACAACAGGCCTTCGAAGAACTCAAGGTGTTTCTCTCCACTCCCCCAGTCTTAGTCTCGCCGGCGCCAGGTGAACCTCTTCTGCTCTACATAGCGGCAACATCTCATGTAGTAAGTGCCGTGATAGTTGTGGAGCGGGAGGAATCTGGACACCGCTACGGGCGTAACGCCGATTTATTTTGTCGGTAATCTTGGCGAATCCAAGACAAGATATCCTCAAATCCGTAAGCTGCCAGACACCATTTTGATCTCGTCATGGAAGTCAAGCATTATTTCCAAGGACATTCGATTTGATGAGTCACTTCTTTCCCGTGGGAGAGGTCCTCCGTGTCGGGAAGCTCTTGGAAGAATTTCAAAGTGGGCAATGAGCTTGGAGCTTTCGACATCTCGTTCAAGCCGCGCACCGCCGTCAAGTCCCAGGCTTTGGCTGACTTCACGGCCGAGTGGACCGAATCCCAGACTCCCTGCACCGAAGAAGAGCCAGAATATTGGGTCATGCACTTCGACGGGTCTCTCATGCTTGGGGGAGCAGGGGCGGGAATCCTCCTTATCTCGCCTAAGGGCGACAGGTTGAAGTATGTCCTTCGGATTCACTTCCCGGCCTCAAACAATGCCGCGGAGTACGAGGCCCTCATCCATGGGCTTCGTATCGCCACATCACTCGGAATCCGATGGTTGGCGGTTCGAGGCGACTCTCAGTTGATGGTGAATCAAGTACAGAAGGACTGGTCGTGCGTGGATCAGAACATGGCGGCATACTGCCAGCAAGTCCGAGAATTGGAAGGCAAGTTTGACGGTCTGGAACTGGTTCATGTCCTCCGCCGCAATAATGAGGCAGCAGACGAGCTGGCTAAGATGGGAGCCACTCGGGCAGATGTCCCAAGTGATATCTTCGTACAGGATCTTCACGAGCCAACCGTTACAAAACGGCAAAAGCCAAGCGAGGGTCCTGGAACCGGGTCCCGCTCATCGATCCAGATCGACTACCCCGTACCTTGATTACCTCCTGAAGGACAAACTCCCGGAAGCCACCACTGGCAGAGCGCGTCTCCGACAAGCCAAATCCTACGTGGTGGTGGGCGGCGAGCTCTTCCGAAAAGTGCCTCGGGTGTCCTCAGCGGTGCATTTCGGGACAAGCGGGAAGAGAGCTGCTCCAAGAAATCCATTCGGGATGTGTGGCCATCACGCGGCATCAAGCGCCTTGGTTGGGAAAGCCTATCGGCGGGGTTTCTTCTCGCCAACGGCGATAACGGATGCCAAGGAGATAGTTCGAACTGCGAGGGCTGCCAATTCTATGCAAGACAGACACACTTGCCGCAAGACAGAGCTACAGACTATACCCATTTCTTGGCCTTTCGCGATGCAGGGGCTCGACTTAGTGGGCCCGCTCAAGAAGGCTCAAGGCGGTTTCGCTTACCTCTTCGTGGCCATTGACAAGTTCACCAAGTGGATCGAAGCCAAGCCGGGCCGTCACTATCAACTGCGATTAAGGCCAAGGAGTTCTTCCAGGATATTGTGGTCAGATTCGAGTGCCCAACCGATCATCACGGACAACGGCACCCAATTCAGGAGTGAAGAATTCCAAGAATGGTGCGAAGGCGTCGGGATCAAGATCTGCTTCGCCTCGGTGGCTCACCCACGAAGCAATGGGCAGGTTGAGCGAGCTAACGGTCTGGTCCTCCAAGGCTTCAAGGCCAAGATCTTCGACCGCCTCAAACCATATGTCGCTCGATGGGTGAAGGAGCTACCGTCGGTACTCTGGGACTCGTAACCACTCCACCGAGCGACCGCCAAACCCCTTTTTCCTGGTCTATGGCGCAGAGGCGGTTCTGCCGATCGAGCTGGGATTCGAATCCCCGAGGGTTCGGAATTACAACGAAGCCGAGTCCGAGGGAAGCCGAATGGTGGAGCTTGATCAACTCGAGGAGGCTCGGAACGTTTCCGCCCTCCAGTCGGCTAAGTACCTCCAGGGACTTCAGCGCTACCACTCTCGCAACGTCAGAAGTAGAACTTTTTCAAAAGGAGATCTGGTCCTGAGGAGGAACCAGAAAAGCGAGCACAAGCTCTCTCCAATTTGGGAAGGTCCGTACATTGTGCAGAAGACGACCCGGCCAGGTGCTTATCGACTCAGACGAGAAGACGGCGAGGTTCTGGCGAATACTTGGAACGCCGAACAACTCCGCCGCTTCTACGCATGAGTTATGTATCCCACTCTTACACATTAAGTAAAATGGTGGTCCGTCTTATTTTCTGAAGTTCTGTGTAATGCTAGCCCCGAGTGGTTATTACCCGACTGGTATAGCGCCTAACCCTGGTCGTGCCAATATAGAGTGCACGGAAATAACAAGCCGCGATGAGCACAAAGCCTCGGCGGTTTATACCAGCGCGCACAACGGAACGGGTAGAAAGCACTAACCACTCGGGGACTGCAATTCGCAGCGCCAGAATGTAACCGAGATTTGCCTGATCGCGAATTTCTAGCCGTCAAAAGCTCGAGCCCCAGCGCTGTCGGGTAATCGAGCAGCCGACTAGAATAAGTTGATCAGGCGGAACCACTAAACTCGGATTAAACATGATGGCACGGACTGGATAAAATTTCGCATTTCATTCCATAATATTGATAATTTACATTACTGACTTTCTTTTTTTCTTTTTCTCGCGCTAAAAAAAAAAAAAAAACTCTAGTCTTTAGTCTTTGGTGCTCTTGGTCTTCTTGGTGCTCCTGCCGCTCTTGTCTTTAGTCTTCTTTAGTCTTGTGTCTATTGGAAGGCCCGGAGGCGAGATCGCTGAGGTTAGACGCGACCCACGCGACCCAAAGCCGCCAGAATCTCCTCGTCAACCACCCACAAGGGGGGTATAAGGCGGACGAGGGCCCTGACGGCAAGGTCGTCGCGGCGATCGCGACCAACCATCTCGAGGATGATCTCCGCCACCTCGTGGAGCCCCGGTGCGGCCTCCAGCAAGGTGGCCACGGCGGCGGCGTCCCTCGCCGCTCCTTCCTCTCCTTCGGCCTCCAGGATGGCAAAATCATGCTCCTCCCATGCTTCGGCCTCCTCCCAGCTGTACAACATCCTAAAGAACCGCTGGCGAAAGAATGCCGCGTATGGGCCAACGAACTTCCTCATGTTAGACATGAAGGAATGCTGGAAGAGAAGAAGGGGGACGAGACAAAAGGGAACGGGCGATCGCTCATCAGCGGTGACGCCCTATTTATAAGCCACCCCAGCCCCGGAAATCGAAGCGTCTCCAAAGGCAATCAAATGCGCCGCCTCGCAATCAACGAGGCGCGAAAAACAAAGCGGCAGTGCGAATACCGAAGAAGATCAGCACGTTGAACAAAATCAAGGAGAATTTCACCAGACACGTGTCGTAAGCAGTTCAAGCTCATTCGGCCTTCCCGCTTAATTCTATCAAATTAAGCGAAAAGGCCCGGGGGCTGGAGAGCTAGCAAGCGATGCAAGCCTGGGGGCTAAACCACTCAGCCAGGTGGCCACAACGTAAGTCCCAACGCTCGAAAGCTGCACGCCAGCCTCTCGGAAAAGCGTGTCTGGGGCAAGAAAGCCACGGGCCAAGGCCCTGGCGTTTGGGAGCCATACCCGGTCAGTGAAACTCACCCTAAAGGCGCACAGATCCAAAAGGCTGCGGGCATATATTCTAACAACTCAGCCAGAGAAGAAAGTGGAAGAGGTCTGAAGACCACTCAGCGGAAGACAATACAGGCAAATCATATTGAAGTAAGAAGACACAATATTTCAAACAAGGAGGGCGAGCACTCGGCATCAGGGCCCACATCGAAGTCAGAATTCTAGATTCTCCAACAAGGCTGCGATGCACCTGACACCTCTTCGAGGAGCGCGTTGGCCTTGTCTTCATCACAGCAAAGCCTTCTTTCACGACTTCGAGGTCAACTCTCGGATAATGAGACTTGACCACCGCCAATGCCTGGTTCGCACTCATTGCTGCGGACTCTTTGGCGTAAGCTCTGATCCTGTCGGCTCCTCCCGAGAGAAGTGGAACAAGATCGCCCCACTGGCCCGGCGTGACTCCTCCAATGCGCAGAAGGTGCGGGATCGCTCGCATGACGACGCCAGCTCAGTCCGGCCCTGTTCGACAGCGGCCATCTTCTCCTTGCACTCTGCAACCAAGTCAAACGGCCAACAATAGCACACCCGACCCCAAGTATGTTCAACCCAAGTCAAATAAATTTACCCTTCGGCTCACAGATCCTTTCCAAGCTGACTCGAGCTTCGAGGCCAGAATTCTCTGAAGCCTCCAGTCGGGCCCTCAGCTCAGCAACGGTCGAGTCGCGCTCTGAAACACGAGAGTGTCATCATCCTCTCCAACCATCCAAAAAGACATCCAAACCGAATCCAGGGGAGAATCTCACCTTCGAGCATATGCTCAAGCTTCGTCTTCTCCTCCCGGATCGTCATACACTCGCCCTGAAGCCCGTGGACTTCTTTCCACCTGTCCGCGCTGATCTCGTTGAGCTTGTCCTGGTACTGCTTCTGCTCCTTGAGCTTCGGGAGCACCTTCTGGAAAAACCGCGATCTTTGCTCCGAGCGCTCCCCCATGTCCTAAGTAGCAGGGCAGAATCTCAGGAAGAAGTCAGCAGGCAACAGATTGAAGACAAGAAGCTCACCCTGACGAGCGTGCTACACCTGACGGTGAGCTCATAAAGCTCCGTCCGAGCCGCTCTCTCCATCTCGTCGTCCTCTTCCATCCCTTTCGGTGGAACCCCCTTCCCACCATACGGTCCGATTCGGGGGCTTCGGCAGAGGACCGAGCGGCGGTGGCTCTCGAGGCACTTCCTCCACTCCGGGAGACGGTGCCGGGTCGATCTCTTCGGCGGACGGACCACCGGATGGTTCGACCGTTGGGCCGCCGGCGCCCGATGGCGAAGCCCCAGCAGTCGGCGATGACGGTGACCTAGCCTCCGCCTGGGGCTCCTTTTCAGGAGACCCCTCCACAGGGACGTCCATAGCAGGAGTCCTGAATCAGCAAAAAGGGAAGACACCTCAGCACAGGCAGTAACAAAAAGACAAGGATCGCCCAAAAGAATACCTTTTGGATTTCTTGAATTTCATCCCAGGTCTCATCCGAGACCCAGCACCACTCGGAGGGAAGTTAGCGCCTGCAGCCGGGGCTGCCCCTGGGACAGAAGGCTGTGGCCCCGCGCTTTGCGATCCGGGTGCACCAGAGGTCGAAGGCCCGGCTGACGAAAGACCGGCGACCTCCTCCGCCGACTCCCGGCGCAGCTCGTCGACCGATGTGTCAGCCACTCGCTTCGCCTGAGCGTGTTTCAGCCGAGAGAGGCCGACAACCGGAGCGTCAGAAATGAAGGACGCGCGTTCCTGAAAAAAGGAACGATCGCACCCTTGTTTGAATCACACATCAGTCAAAGAAATCATGAAACAGCTTTTCGAGAGAATAGTGCACTCACAGGAGGGGGAGGCCTTGCCGTCGAAAATTTATGAGGGCAGCCCCTGTTGGTGATTATTGTGCCAGGCACGAAGAGATCAACTACCGTCTTTGCCCGGCGCCTCCATCGACAGGGCCACGTCCGACTCCCGCGTGGGGTCCAGAGGCCCGTTGTATTGGAACCCCAAATGGACTCTCTCCTTCAAGGGCTGCACTCGGCGCTTCACAAAACTGATCGCGATCCCGGGACCCGTCGCCTCGGTTCTTGGATCGTCAATCAATGCCGTGGCTCGTGGATTTGCGCCAAACCTCCTCCGTCTGGGGCGTCGCTCAAAGATCGGGAAGCTTTAGGAGCACGACCAGGCAAAGGGGCGAGGAAAGGATCAACATTGGCACAATAGAACCACTCCCGCCTCCAACCTTTGAGGGAGGTCTTGAGAGGAACGACAAAATACTACTTCTTCGAGCCCTCCCGCAGCTGGAGCCCGGCGCCCCCAACGACGTTGGGAGCGGCCCGGTTCGGATGAGGTTTCAGCCAGAAGAAGGAGCGGAACAAATCCAAATGAGGACGTATCCCAAGATACGCCTCGCAGAGCTGGACGAAGATGGCAATGTGAAGAATCGAGTTGGGGTTCAAATTGATCAACTCGATTTCGTAGAAGTGGAGGAGCCCCCGGAAGAAGGCGCTCCCAGGAATGCTAAATCCCCGCCAGAAGGACTCAAACACCACAATCTCATTCTCTAGAGGTGTGGGGTAAGGGTCACCTGCGGCGGGACGGGCGGAGATCAACTCCAGCGGAGGGAGGACGCCGGCGGCGACCATCCCCTCCAAGCGGGACGTCGTCGTGAGGGAAGTCTCCCACCCTGCCATCGCAGGGTCGGCGCTACCCTCCGATGACGAGGAAGAAGACATTGCGAAGAAGAAGACCTGGTGGGAAGGACCGCCGCAAGCCAAGGGCGCGAAACCAGAAACCCTAAATCGCCAAAGGAGGTTTGAAGGTTTCGCAGCCGTGGTGGGGAAGGTGCAAGGAGGCCGTTGCTCCAACGAGGGTCCTTCCGACTTATAAGAAATGGGCCCCAATTTCCACCTTACGGTGGGAAGAAACGAGGGCCCTCCTGTTCAATTCTCGGCCAGGTCCAAGGCACGCCCCATGACGGGCCAATAGCTGCGTCAGCAAAAGCGCGCCAGTGTCAAACCTGGTCCAAAGTTTGGGATAAAGTGCGCCCCACGACGGCCTGAACGCCGCCGCCACGGAAGATTGGGGCTGGGCACTTTCCGAACATCCTCCGACTCAAGACACCCCATAATTTGGGGTCAATTGCTGGTCATTGTCTCACAATGCGATTGGGTGTCGCGGAGGATCTACAACCAACACGGTCTTGAGAATGCGCCCCATAAGGGTCTAAAGCGGTCTTGCCAGAAGCGACACAGGCATTACTCTGTATGACCAAGGTATGCCCCATGAGGGTCAGCCGAGCGACAAGCCGGTTGCCGCGCACCGTAAACGGGCGCGGGTACCGCCCGGCCCCGAGCCAAAAAGACCAAGGTATGCCCCATGAGGGTCAGCCGAGCGACAAGCCGGTTGTCACAAGACCGTAAATCCAAGCGCGGGTACCACTCGGCCACGAGCCAAAAAGACCAAGGTATGCCCCATGAGGGTCAGCCGAGCGACAAGCCGGTTGCCGCGCACCGTAAACGGGCGCGGGTACCACTCGGCCACGAGCCAAAAGACCAACGTATGCCCCATGAGGGTCAGCCGAGCGACAAGCCGGTTGCAGCGACCGTAAATCCAAGCGCTGGTACCACTCGACCACGAGCCAAAGACCAAGGTATGCCCCATGAGGGTCACCGAGCGACGAAAGCGATTGCACAAGACCGTAAATCCAAGCGCTGGTACCACTCGACCACGAGCCAAAAGACCAAGGTATGCCCCATGAGGGTCACCGAGCGACAAGCGGTTGTCACAAGACCGTAAATCCGGGCGCGGTACCACTCGGCCACGAGCCAAAAGTCCAAGGTACGCCCCATGAGGGTCAGCTGAGCGACAAGCCGGTTGCCGCACACCGTAAACGGGCACGGGTACCACTCGGCCACGAGCTAACTAACCACGGTGGCTTCATACTACAAGTTCTGTATGATCTCTCTCCCGCATAATCCTCATGACAGGTAAGGGACGGAAAGTCGATCCTAAAGCACTTGGGGGGCTGTGGGATGTCGAGACAGGGGTCCCGCAGAGGGGCCTACACCCGATCGGGACCGACAGCGGAATAGAAAGCCCAAAGCCCGTAAGCACCACGACGGGCCCAGAGGAGACTTTCGACTTGCTCCCCAAGACAACTCTCGATCCTTCAAGGAAGCTTCGCGCCCGCCCTAACAACCCGCCAGAACAAAGCATGCGATCGACACCGCCAGAGCCTGCGGATGCTTTGGAACTCGACAAGGCGGCAGCGTGGGTCGGAGAAAGCATAACCACCTCTCCAGGGCGAGCGTGAAGGCGGATAAGGACAAGGGACATGTCGTCCAGGCCACCATGTTCAGGGCCCGGTGGCGCCCATCTATCATGTATTCTCCCCCCAGTATATAAGGGGAGGAGGGAGAAACAAGAAAAAGAGGACACACAATATATCCAAGAACACAGGACTAGGGTATTATCTCCTCCGAGAGAGCCCGAACCTGTCTAAAACAGATTGCCCCCGCATCCTGTGTTACCATCAAGCTCAAATCCCGCACAAATCCCCTAGAATCACAAATCTTATTGCCGGCGAAACAGATCGTCGACAAGATGCAAAGCTAGTTATTAATGAAATGTTTTTCCATAACATGGTAGTACACATAATGTAGAGTGATTTGGAGCTATTCTCCCTAATTTTTGCATTTAGACGAGTACTTTAACGGAGGACTGAAAAGGTCTAAAAGAGCACATTTGCACATGCATAAGGTTATGACCTACATGATAATATTGTGATGGCAACATAATAAACTTATCTAACTAACCCTGAGGGTTATTAAGAAGTGCATAAGGAGGTGACTTAAGGTTGGGTTTAACATGTCATGGAGTCTATTGCAAGGTTAAAAGTATAATTGAGCAAGTAAGCCTTATTGTCATTTTCATTTTCCTAATAAGCATGTATATGGAGTCAAGTTCACAAGCATGTAAAAACAGTGTGTAATCCTAAGTAAAGTCTTACAACAGCATGAGCATACTAATTTAAGGACATAGGAACAAGCTCTAATGTATTTGCATCTTTATTGAATTAGTTGATAACATCCTAACCTATTCAAGCATTGAAACAAAGCAATCATCACAACATTACAAAGTAAGTCTAAATTCAAATATGATCACAAATTCAGCAAGTTTACAGACCAAGGATTACAATGGAATTGATTTCATTCATTTTGGAGTTGAAAAGAGCAATTAGTACATTAAGCAATTTATTAACCCTAAGCATTTAATTGAGCTCCTAATCTGCACAATAGTTCTAACTGAAATATTTTTCCATAATCGTGAAGTTCATGATTTTACAAAATTTCTGGAAGTGGTTTCATCCAATTTGGAGCTGTGTAGCAAAAGATATGAATTTTTGAAGTTAAATCGGCTGATTAAATCAAATGGGAAAAATGGGAAAATGGGAGAATACGTTTCCCTGAAGAGAAAGCGTATTCCCAACTCGCGCACGAGCCAAAAGGCTCTTAGCTTCCTGACAAGCTGACCCCATCGGTCGCTGGCTCACACGCGAAGCGCCATCGACCGGCCGCCCATGTGTCATTGGCCCGCAGCACCAAGACGGGGCCTCTCCGGCGAGGTCCCGGCGATGAGGAGGGTGCGGCGTACGCACGGTGAGGGAGAGGAGGTCAAGGTGCACCTGTTGGTGAAGTTGACTCAGGCCAAGAGACGGTGAGGAAGGCCCGCGGCGGAGTAGGGCGGAGCTCGGCGGGGCGGCTGTCGGCAGTGGAGAAGGAGACGGGTTAGACCCGGGTGAAGAGGGGAAAAGGACCAGGGAGGCGAGAGGGACCTTGCGGGGCGGTTGATTCTGACGAAGGCGGCTTGGAGCGGGCTGACACCGAGCGACTGGAGGCGGAGACGAAGGGCGAAGCCGCGGCGGCGATTCGGACGACGGGACCTGCAATGAAGCGTTCTACGGTGATCAGCGACCAAGTAGGGAGCTTAATCCTCGACGAATTCAGGTGGAAGCTCACCGAGGAAAAGGATTGCTCGAAGAGGGGCTCGCCGACCTTACAGCCGCTTCACGGCAATGCCGAGGCAATACCAAGAAGCAAGGCACGGGGCGAGCAAAGGGGCTGAGGAAGGCCGGTCACGGCTTTAAAGGTGGCCGCGACGGAGCGGGCGAGGCTACAGTGCGCGGCATGGGCGCCGTGGCCGTGTGGCGCGACATCCCTGCCCACGGCATGGCCGAAGAGAGAGAGCGGCGCAGGAGCCCGACGACGCCGTAAGGGGAGCTGACAGAAGGGGCGTCCGGCGTACGGGCGGAGAAGGCTAGGGAAGCAACGGCGACGTACGGCGTCCAAACGATCAGCTCTGCCTCCTCATCAGACTACTGTTTGAGGCACTGTGCTGAGGTTCAGGCTTTGCAGCGAAGCTGATTGCTTCAGGGTATTGCCGAGATTTGCTACAGTGCAGAGTTCAGACTCCATTCGCTTGATTCAGGAATGGCAGTGACCTCAGTTGGTCTCAGGCGTAGCTGATGGTTCAGAGTTTCACTGAAGTGGCGTAGTCAATGCATTGCTCACTTGGTCAGGCAATGCAGAAATTCTTTTATTGCTTCAAAGAGTTGACAAAAGCAAGCACTGGATTGGGCAATGGGGATTTGAAGATCCCTGGGCATGATGGCAAGGGAAAAAGTTCAGGGACCGAGCATCCACTTCTCTAATTGCAATGCAGGGCACTGCTCAGAGGTGCTACAGAGTTTTGGCAGAAGCAGCAAATTGGGTTGGTTTAGCGACTTGAGGGTTCAAGCGAAGGGATGTCAAGTCCAAACATATCGGGCATTTGGAAATCTCGAGCCGGCAGGTTTACAAATGAAAACCTGGAAGCAATCCTTCCTTGCTCGAAACAGTAATGAGATGCAAAGCTTGGAAAGACCTGAAATGAAACTTTATTTTATTTAGCAAAGTTTCAGTCTTTACATGCTGACTTTAGGGTAAGAGAGACACACATTTAGGAATTTAGAATTCCCAAAACCCTAGCCGCCACCCCTCCTTCGCCCTAAGCCACGCAGCCGGCGCTAGCACTCCGGCGCGTGGTGTTCCTACCCTATACGTGTGGATACCTTGGAGGCGTTGCTGCGAGGCTTCACCGTTAGGACGATCCGCAGCCTGAGACAATCATGAGGGTTTCTTAGTGGAGACTCACAGCTACTACATCTGATCGGTACTAATCAGATCAGGTCAGCGAGCTGGTCGGGGCTGATTGTAGGGTTGAAAATGGAACATATAAAATATCAAATAGAGTTCAAAAATGTTGAAAAAATTCTCAAAAATACTTTGGAATATTTTGAACATAGGAAAATTATTTTTAGCATATTTTTTTTATTTTTTTAGTAAATAAATTAATTTTATAAATATAAAAATAGCACAATGGTATTTATAAACTCCAGAAATCTAGGATAAATCTAAAAAAAAAATCATAAATGAATATCGAACAATAATATACAAATTTTGGGCATTACACCTTTGTAGTTGGTGGAGCAAGAGGATGTCGATGATAATTCTATGGAGGAGGACATGATGGTCTGATATGAGGGACAAATAATGAGCCTTCAGCTGAAAAACTTTAGAAAAAAACTTTCTAGTGATACCAGTGAATATAACACTATTCTTGTGTCCATATTGGATGTGGAATGAGTTACATTATTCTTATGGTCATGTATATTGTGATTTTTTACTATGTTCTTGTGGAATTTTTCGCTTTTGTTTCCGTATCCGCTCCGTTTCGCTTCACATTCATTTCCGGGGTTTCCGATTTCATTTTTGTTACCAATAAAAAATATGAAAACAAAAATAGAATAATCATTTACTGACCGTTTTCGTACTGTTTTCATCCCTAGCTGATTGAATTAGGTCGGCGAGCTGGTCGAGGCTGATTGGATCAAGTCGGTGAGCTAGTCGGAACTGATCGGACCTGGTCGGTGAGCTGATCGACACCGGCCGGGAATGGATGGTGAGGGACATGGTGCATCAACACACCACTTTCGCTATGGGTCTTCACGTCTAGTGGTAATTCTGTGATCTTTTACTTGCAGTGGTTCCTGAGTTTTACGGTAGAAATTTTGATTTTTGGCTAGAGTAGCCTACCAGTTTCCCAACAACCGCCCATGTAGGACCAGTAGCACTGGCCTCTTAGGCCATTGGTAGGAATAGCATTTAATGCGGTAGGTGAGGTTCGTTACAAATAGACCCAGTGCTACCGCCCATATAGAACCAGTAGCATCGATCTTTGAAAGACCACAAGATGAATTTTGATGCTCTTCTGGAATAAAGGTACCACCGTAAGGGGCAAGTATTACTGGATCCGGTAGTACCGCTTCCACATGGGCGATAGCTCTAGTCGATAAGAATCGTGCAAAAATGAATTTTTTTTAGAAAATGGCTATCGCTCCCGAGGGCCGGTACTATCGGAACCCTGGCTGTACCGATCCTACATATGCGTTAGCTCCGGCTGCCCAAACTCATCGCAAGGGGTGCTTCTCCGGAAAAAATACCACCCATAGCGGCCAGTAGCGCCGCTCTCGCAAAAGCGGTACTACCAACCTCCCAAACTACACAGAGAAACATCCCTTCTGGAATAAACATACCGCCCCATGGGCCGGTGCTACCGGAGCCCGGTAGCACCTCTCCTACATGGGCGGTAGGACCGATCATGCAGACATTCTCTCTAAATTTTTCAAGAGATGCAAGAGATCAAATGTGAGCAAGATTTGAGCCAAGACATTTATCTAAACTAAAGCTACTAGCTAGAAAATTTCTCTCTTAATAGTACGACACCTATTCTAACAATTTGTTCTTTTATCCAAACACTGAGATTGGCAAAACCTATAAAAGTCCTTAAAACAATTATCCTTGGCCTTGAGCTTGAACACTTAGTACTCTTTGATTTTGATCATTATGTTTTCATCTTTTCACGTGCATCTATATGGACCAACCTGTTCTCATATTCAATCGAAAATTGTTAGTCTATAAACTTGATTGTCATTAATTACTAAAACATTAATCAGATTTTGGGGGACTAGATGCTTCAGCGCCTCTGCCTCCTGCCATGCCTCCCATCGAGTGGCTATCGCCTACCTTCGCCCTCCGCTGGTTCGAATACAAGGGGCAGCGGTGGATCTAGCCGAGGACGACTAGACACCTATCGGACCCCTACACGAGGCGTGTCGGCATCGACCGCTGGTGCCCGGTGCAGCTTCCTTTCCTCCGTTGTCGGGTTGCCACCCTTACACCAGCCGCTAGAGAGGAGTGGGGATAGGAGAGAGTGAAAAGGTGGATAATTGCCTAGAGGGGGGGTGAATAGGCTATTAAAAATTAAAAGGCAATTTACTGCAGCGAAAAAAGTCGGATATTCCGATTCAATATCGGAACTTCCGATAACTTCGGAACTTCCGTAATTACTTCGGAATATCCTATTTACACTGAAAGAACGAATTAAGTTTAGGACAAGCAATTTAACAACTAGCTCTAGAATATTAAGAATTGCGCCAAAGTAAATGAACGAGACTAATCAAGCAATAAGTGACAAGAGAGAACACAAGAATTTGTTTCCCGGAGTTCAGATCCTTGAGGGGATTGTACGTCTCCGTTGAGGAGGCTCCCAAAGAGCCGGGTCTCTTCCAACTCTTTCCTCCCAAACCTCGGTCACACTTGAGGCTTGGTTCCACTATTGGATCCTTTCCTTTCGGAGGCGGAGACGGCCTTCACAAACTTTTCACGGCGTCCCACAATCATTGGGAGCTCGTGAGCGACGCCTAGCCGTCTAGGAGTCCTTCAACCTCCAAGAGAAATGAATGCACTTGATTCTTGATCTTGGAGTGGTTCTCTATTTGCTCAAGATGAATGAATGCTTTGCTCTAATCTCACAACCACACTTCACAAAACCTCACTCACTAGATGATCCCTAAGATAAAAGAGGGCTCAAGAAAGCTCTAGAGTGTGCTCAAGGTGCTCAAGAGTTCAGCCAAAACAAGTGAGTAACCCCCAAAAGGGAGAGGAGAGGGGTATTTATAATTTTGGTTCAAAACTAGCCGTTATACCCGCACTCAGCCAAACATCGGAAAGTCCGATCGTAACATCGGAACATCCGATGAGTGCAAATACCCAGAATTGGGACAGCTCCCAATGATCGAAAACTACAAGCATCGGAATGTCCGAATACCACTTCGGAACTTCCGATGTTACTCAGAAAAGGAACTTCAACAAAACTTTCTAAGTCCCACTCGGAATGTCCGATCTGAAAATCGGAACATCCGAACCAAACAGAGAGTTCCCAAACTGAGAAACAGCCACTTCGGAACTTCCGATGTTAAACTTCGGACAGTCCGAACTGAACAGATAGAACCCTTTTTACAAGACAGCACACATCGGACCTTCCGATACCAAGGATCGGAACATCCGAAGAGAACAGAGAGTTCCCACACCAAAAACCAACAAGCATCGGAACATCCGATGACCACACATCGGAATGTCCGAACCTAGTAACACACGACGGACTAAAGCACAACTACACTTCGTAATGTCTGAACGATCGGAATGTCCGAACTTACATCGGAACATCCGATAGGAACAAGAAAACAACTTCATCCCAAAGTGAGTGTGGACACTGAAGCACACTTGAGAGGCTAAACAACATTCATCCGAGCAAAGTGACCATCTCCAGACCAACACCAATGCACCCCTCTTAATAGTACGGCAATCCTATGACTCAACAAATCGAAATTACAATTGCAGATGCCGTTTTTCTTACTCTATAAAGTTTGAGGGTACCCAAAGGCCATAGATGATATTTTTTCGAACCTTTTACTTGTTCATGGACTGGTTAAACACGTTAGATTCTTTAATCGTTTGTCATTAATCACACAAAACCAAATTAAGGGGCCTAGATGCACTTTCAATCTCCCCCTTTTTGGTGATTGATGACAACCCGATTAAAGACAACCCGATTAAAGACAAATTTAGAGAGCAAGTGTAAAGAAGGAATATAGAGTGAACTCCCTCTTGATATGTGCATTGAATATTAGACTTGAGAGTAAATGCACATTTTGAGAGAAAAGAAATTTAGGAAGCTCCCCCTATATCCTTGCATAGGAGATTAACAAATAGTAGAGACAGGGTAAGCATGATAAACAAGTGTACTTAAGCAACATTCAGCATTAACATCCAACAAGTCGACATAAATCTCCAAGCAACAACGATAAAAAGAATTTTAAAAACGACAATAGTTCACAAGTCAACCACAGAGTTTTAACCAACGCATAACAAAAAGTGAACACAACCGAGTTCGCTTAGACTGGAGGACTCTGGATAGATAGAATTTGTCTTCATCTCTCCCCCTTTGGCATCAAGCACCACAAAGGAGGTAGGGAGAGAGAGAGAAGACTAGTCGGACTCCTCTGATTCACCATCATCAGAGCCAGACTCTTCGGCATCGTCCTCAGACTCATCTGAAGCGTCAGGTGCTGGAGCAAATGGATCCTCGATTTCATCCTCACTCTCCTCATCCTCTGAACATTGAAGGTTCAGGTGCCTCTAGATGTCCTTGAGTCTTTTGGTGTTCTTCTTCTGCGCTGCTGCATTGCCCTTGCAAAGAACGAAGATTGACTTCAAAACACGTAAGATTGGTGATGATGAACCACTGGGGGCCGAGACTGCAGGAGTAGTAGATGAGGTGGCTCCTCTGGTAGAGGCCCTGGTAGCTCTCTGAGAGGGTGCTTTCACAGCCCTAACCTGAAGAGCAGTGTGTTTGACATCAAATTCAAACTGCAGTTGTGTCACCTGCTCAATCAAGTGCATGATGTATGGAGCATAACCACAGCTCCTCCTAGGCTCCTGACCAATGAGTCTAATCTCATTCCAAATGAAGTCAAAGACATCAAATGGTCGCTGATCTTCCCTCAGTCTACTCAGAAGGTTCCTTGTGTAGGAGAGAACATGAGAGGCATCACCTTCTTTAGGAGCCAAAGTCTTTCTGAAAAGCCTGTTCAGAATGGCAAAGAAGGGCTTCATACCCTTGGTATTCCCTTCCTCATAATCAGCATTTTCCTCATACAGAAAACCCAGATTGGATGCTCCTAGAGGATTTTCATTGTGAATCTGATCTCTGTCTCTCGAATCTGCTTCTGTGAACTCAAGTAGTCTGGCAAACTGAGCATAGGTAGCCTCATACCAAGTTCCTTCAGTCATCCAGTGGAGAGTAGAGACTCGACCCTGGAGACATACATTGTTGCATAGGACTGAGCAATGATCTCCACATTCCAATCATGCTGAAAACTCATAATTCTCTTGATGCCGGTTCTTTCACAAGCAGCAATGACCTCATTGAAGATAGGGTCGTCTGCCGCTGCCATATATTCCCAATCAACACACTGCATCAAGATAACAGGATTCTTTCTTGGAAGAATGACTGATTCATAAAAGTCTCTTTGAAAGAAAGTCCAGAAACGAGAATCAGTGGAGAACCGGTCTGTCCTCTTGGGGTTCTCCTCTCGAGCCTTTCGGACTTGAGCTGCTTTGCCTTTGTAGTTTATCGGCTTTCTTTGAAGCCTAGGATTCCTTTCGGGCTTCCTCAGACGTGGCATGTCTCTAGCCTGAGACCCTAACGCACCAGCAATGCCCTTGCCTTTCCTAGAAGGTAGCGGTGCTCCACGAGGCACATTCACAGTTTGAACAGCCTGAGGGTTCATTGATTGAGATACCTAGCTGGGATCCTCTGGTGGTAACTCGCTTTGTTCTAGTTCCAGTTGGAGTTTTGCGTTTCCGACTGAAAGTGACTTTAGCTGAGCCCTGAGGAGGTTGGTCACTTTGATCGGGATCCATTGAGATCAACTGAGAGAGGAGTAGCTCGATAAGTCGAAAGAAACTTGAGAGGAACCTGGTTTTAGTGCTGTACTGTTAACATCGGATGTTCCGATCCCACATCGGAGGTTCCGAACTTTTATCGGAAGTTCCGATAAGATTTCGGAAGATCCGAAGTTTTCGGTACAACCCTAAAACTAGGATTTTGACAAGATCGACCGATAGAATTTGATGAAACTTCAGATCTAAGCAAAGGAGGACAAGGACAGCAAGTTTACCGAAAGAAAATTGAGCACAAAGTCTAGAGAGCAAGGAATCTCAAGATTAGGGTTCTTAGATTTACCTGAGAACATGAAAAACAAGATTGAAACGAGTGAGGTTCCTTCGATCCAAGGTAAAACCTTCCTTAGGGAGAGATCGGAGTTTCTGTAGGGTCAGAGTCTCCGAAGACGACAAGAAAAGAGAATAGGAGAAGTGTACGGAGGCTTTGGAGAATAAAAAAATGAGATAGGAGGGTCAACCGAACGGTCCTTTTCAAGCGTTTACACACACTTCGGACATTCCGAACTGTGGTTCGGAAGTTCCGAAGAGTTGGAGTTTCCAGCAAAGCTCCAGAGGTGCAAGCTTCGGATATTCCGATATTAAACTTCGGATGTTCCGAAGAAGCTGAATTCACAGAATTTCGGAAGTTCCGATGCCTGTATCGGAAGTTCCGAAGAGTTGATTTTTCCAGCCGAAAAAAGGAAAAGATAGGATTTCAGAGACTGGAAGAAAAGAGACTTTGAGATAGCGAACTCGAGAGTCATCCCACTTGTGATCAGAGAGCATAACAACAATCAAAGCAATGATCATGAGTGGAATGACCGAAGATGCGATCAACAACAATAAAACTTTTTCAAAGACAAATATCTAATTTTGCAAGCATTTTATTTTGAAATCAACATGAGAAGTAGCAATCAAATGCGAGCAAGGTGTCAAGACACATTCCGATAGTCTAGGATGTTTAGCTCACTTCTCAACTCGCAAAAGCGCTTCTCATCGAGAGGTTTGGTGAATATATCGGCCAATTGTTTGTCGGTTCTCACATAGGTAATGTCAATGTCTCCTTTTAGTGAGTGATCCCTAAGAAAGTGGTGGCGGATATTGTCGACGATCTGTTTCGCCGGCAATAAGATTTGTGATTCTAGGGGATTTGTGCGGGATTTGAGCTTGATGGTAACACAGGATGCGGGGGCAATCTGTTTTAGACAGGTTCGGGCTCTCTCGGAGGAGATAATACCCTAGTTCTGTGTTCTTGGATATATCGTGTGTCCTCTTTTTCTTGTTTCTCCCCTTATATACCGGGGGAAGAATACATGATAGATGGGCGCCACCGGGCCCTGAACATGGTGGCCTGGACGACATGTCCCTTGTCCTTATCCGCCTTCACGCTCTACGTCCTGGAGAGGTGGTTATGCTTTCTCCGACCCACGCCTGCCGCCTTGTCGTTCCAAAGATCCGTAGGTTCCGCGGTGTCGATCGCATGCTTTGTTCCTGGCGGGTTGTTAGGGCGGGGCGCGAAGCTTCCTTGAAGGATCAGGAGTTGTCTTGGGGAGCAAGTCGAAGGTCTCCTCTGGGCCCGTCGTGGTGCTTCTGGGCTTTGGGCTTTCTATTCCGCCTGTCAGGCCCAGTCGGGTGTAGGCCCCTCCTGCGGGACCCCTGTCTCTGACATCCCACAGCAGCCCCCAAGTGCTTTAGGATCGACTTTCCGTCCCTTACTCTGTCATGAGGATTATGCGGGAGAGAGATCATAAAGAACTTGTAGTATGAAGCCACCGTGGTTGGTTAGCTCGTGGCCGAGTGGTACCCGCGCCCATTTACGGTGCGCGGCAACCGGCTTGTCGCTCGGCTGACCCTCATGGGGCATACCTTGGTCTTTTTGGCTCGTGGCCGAGTGGTACCCGCTACGTTTACGGTCTTGCGGCAACCGGCTTGTCGCTCGGACCCTCATGGGGCATACCTTGGTCTTTTGGCTCGTGGGTCGAGTGGTACCGCGCCCGCTTACGGTCTTGCGACAACCGGCTTGTCGCTCTACCGACCCTCATGGGGCATACCTTGGTCTTTTGGCTCGTGGCCGAGTGGTACCCGCGCCCGTTTACGGTCTTGTGACAACCGGCTTGTCGCTCAGTGACCCTCATGGGGCATACCTTGGTCTGTTTCGCTCGGGGCCGTGCGGTACCCGCGCCCGTTCTGATCTTGCGACAAGAACTTTGTCGCTCGGCTGACCCTCATGGGGCATACCTTGGTCATACAGAGTAATGCCTGTGCCCGCTTACGGCGCACTGCTTTAGACCCTCATGGGGCGCATTCTCAAGACCGTGTTGGTTGTAGATCCTCCCGCGACACCCAATCGCATTGTGAGACAGCGACCAGCAATTGACCCCAAATTATGGGGTGTGCCGTCGGAGGATGTTCGGAAAGTGCCCAGCCCCAAGCTTCCGTGGCGGCCGCGTTCAGTCCGTCGTGGGGCGACTTTATCCCAAACTTTGGACCAGATTTGACACTGCCGCGTTTTGCGCGACGCAGCCTATTGGCCCGTCATGGGGCGTGCCCTGGATCTGGCCCCAGGTGAACAGAGGGCCCTCGCTTCTTCCCACCGTAAGGTGGAAATTGGGGCCCATTTCTTATAAGTCGGAAGGACCCTCGTTGGAGCAACGGCCTCCTTGCACCTTCCCCACCACGGCCGAAACCTTCAAACCTCCTTTGGCGATTTAGGGTTTTACGGTTTCGCGCCCTTGGCTTGGCGGTCCTTCCCACTGTGTCTTCTTCTTCGCGAGGTCTTCTTCCTCGTCATCGGAGGGTAGCGCCGACTCCTGCGGCAGCGGCGGGAGACTTCCATCACGACGATGTCCCGCTTGAGGGGATGGTCGCCGCCGGCGTCCTCCCTCCGCCGGAGTTGATCTCGCCGTCCCCGCCGCAGGTGACCCTTACCCCACACCTCTAGAGAACGAGATTGTGGTGTTTGAGTCCTTCTTCAAGGGATTTAGCATTCCCGGGAGCGCCTTCTTCCGGGGCTCCTCCACTTCTACGAAATCGAGTTGATCAATTTGAACCCCAACTCGATTCTTCACATTGCCATCTTCGTCAGCTCTGCGAGGCGTATCTTGGGATACGTCCTCATTTGGATTTGTTCCGCTCCTTCTTCCGCTGAAACCTCATCCGAACCGGCCGCTCCCAACGTCGTTGGGGCGGCCGGCTCCAGCTGGGAGGGCTCAAGAAGCGATATTTTGTCGTTCCTCTCAAGACCTCCCTCAAAGGTTGGAGGCGGGAGTGGTTCTATTGTGCCAATGTTGATCCTTTCCTCGCCCCTTTGCCGGGCCGTGCTCCTAAAGCTTCCCGATCTTTGGAGCGACGCCTGCACGGAGGAGGTTTAGCGCAAATCCCGAGCTTCGGCATTGATTGACGATCTGAAGAACCGAGGCTGACGGGTCCCGGGATCGCGATCGCTTTGTGAAGCGCCGAGTGCAGCCCTTGAAGGAGAGAGTCCATTTGGGGTTCCAATACAACGGGCCTCTGGACCCCACGCGAGTCGGACGTGGCCACTGTCGATGGAGGCGCCGGCAAAGACGTAGTTGATCTCTTCGTGCCTGGCACAATAATCACCAACAGGCTGCCCTCATAAATTTTCGACGGCAAGGCCTCCTCCCGTGAGTGCACTATTCTCTCAAAAGTCGCTCCATGATTTCTTTGATCGATGTGTGATTCAAACAGGGTGCGATCGTTCCTTTTCAGAACGCGTCCTTCCTTTCTCGATGCTCCAGCTTGTCGGCCTCTCTCGTTGAGACACGCCAGCGAAGCGAGTGGTCGACACCTCGGTCGGACGAGCTGCGCCGAGTCGGCGGAGGAGGAGGTCGCCGGTCTTTCGTCAGGGCCTTCGACCTCTGGTGCACCGGATCGCAAAGCGGGGCCACGACCTTCTGTCCCGAGGCAGCCCGGCCGCAGCGCTAACTTCCTCCGAGTGGTGCTTGGGTCTCGGATGAGACTCGGGATGAAATTCAAGAAATCCAAAAGGTATTCTTTTGGGCGATCCTTGTCTTTTGCTACCGCTGCAGGCCGAGGTGTTTCTCTTTTCTTGATGCAGACTCCTACTACAGACGTCCGGCGAGAGGTCTCTCAAAAGGAGCCCAGCGGAGGCTAGGTCGCTGCTGCCGCCGATCGCCGGGCGTCTCCACCGGGCGCCGGCCAATCTGGCCGAACCATCGGATGGTCCGTCCGTCGACGAGATCGACCCGGCACCGTCTCCCGTCGTGGAGGAAGTGCCTCGAGAGCCACCGCCGCTCGGCCCTCTGCCGAAGCCCCCGAATCGGACCGTATGGTGGGAAGGGGGTTCCGACTGGAAAGGAATGGAAGAGGACGACGAGATGGAAAGAGCGGCTCGGACGGAGCTTTATGAGCTCACCGTCAGGTGTAGCACGCTCGTCAGGGTGAGCTTCTTGTCTTCAATCTGTTGCCTGCTGACTTCTTCCTGAGATTCTGCCCTGCTACTTAGGACATGGGGGAGCGCTCGGAGCAAAGATCGCGGTTTTTCCAGAAGGTGCTCCCGAAGCTCAAGGAGCGAAAGCAGTACCAGGACAAGCTCAACGAGATCAGCGCGGACAGGTGGAAAGAAGTCCACGGGCTTCAGGGCGAGTGTATGACGATCCGGGAGGAGAAGACGAAGCTTGAGCATATGCTCGAAGGTGAGATTCTCCCCTGGATTCGGTTTGGATGTCTTTTTGGATGGTTGGAGAGGATGATGACACTCGTGTTTCAGAGCGACTCGACCGTTCTGTCGAGCCGAGGGCCCGACCGAGGCTTCAGAGAATTCGGCCTCGGCTCGAGTCGACTTGGAAAGGATGCAGCGGGAGCTGAAGGGTAAATTTATTTGACTTGGGTTGAACATACTTGGCGTCGGGTGTGCTCTTGATGGCCGTTTGACTTTGTTGCAGAGTGCAAGGAGAAGATGACCGCCGCCGAATAGGGGCGGATCGAATCTGCCGTCGCGAGCCAGTCCTGCACCTTCTGCGCATTGAAGGAGTCACGCCGGGCCAGGGGGACGATGCTGTTCCACTTCTCTCGGGAGGAGCCGACAGGATCAGAGCTTACGCCAAAGAGTCCGCAGCAATGAGTGCGAACCAGGCATTGGCGGTGGTCAAGTCTCATTATCCGAGAGTTGACCTCGAAGCTGTGAAAGAAGGTTTTGCCTGTGATGAAGACAAAGCCAACGCGCTCCTCGAAGAGGTGTCCGGTGCATCGCAGGCCTTGTTGGAGAATCTAGAATTCTGACTTCGATGTGGGCCTTGATGCCGAGTGCTCGCCCTCCTTGTTTGAAATATTGTGTCTTCTTACTTCAATATGATTTGCCTGTATTGTCTTTCGCTGAGTGGTCTTCAGACCTCTTCCACTTTCTTCTCTGGCTGAGTTGTTAGAATATATGCCCGCAGCCTTTTGGATCCTGTTGCGCCTTTCCGGGTGAGTTTCAGCCGACTGGTATGGCTCCCAAACGCCAGGGCCTTGGCCCGTGGCTTTCTTGCCCCAGACACGCTTTTCCGAGAGGCTGGCGTGCAGCTTTCGAGCGTCGGGACTTACGTTGTGGCCACCTGGCTGAGTGGTTTAGCCCCCAGGCTTGCATCGCTTGCTAGCTCTCCAGCCCCCGGGCCTTTTCGCTTAATTTGATATAATTAAGCGGGAAGGCCGAATGAGCTTGAACTGCTTACGACACGTGTCTGGTGAAATTCTCCTTGATTTTGTTCAACGTGCTGATCTTCTTCGGTATTCGCACTGCCGCTTTGTTTTTCGCGCCTCGTTGATTGCGAGGCGGCGTATTTGATTGCCTTTGAGACGCTTCGATTTCCGGGGCTGGGGTGGCTTATAAATGGGGCGTCACCGCTAATGAGCGATCGCCCGTTTCTTCTTGCCTTGTCCTTCTTCTTCTCTTCCAGCATTCCTTCATGTCTAACATGAGGAAGTTCGTTGGCCCATACGCGGCATTCTTTCGCCAGCGGTTCTTTAGGATGTTGTACAGCTGGGAGGAGGCCGAAGCATGGGAGGAGCATGATTTTGCCATCCTGGAGGCCGAAGGAGAGGAAGGAGCGGCGAGGGACGCCGCCGCCGTGGCCACCTTGCTGGAGGCCGCACCGGGGCTCCACGAGGTGGCGGAGATCATCCTCGAGATGGTTGGTCGCGATCGCCGCGACGACCTTGCCGTCAGGGCCCTCGTCCGCCTTATACCCCCCTTGTGGGTGGTTGACGAGGAGATTCTGGCGGCTTTGGGTCGCGTGGGTCGCGTCTAACCTCAGCAATCTCGCCTCCGGGCCTCCCAAAGAATACAAGACTAAAGAAGACCAAGACAAGACTGTGGCGGCAGGAGCACCAAGAAGACCAGAGCACCAAGAAGAAGACTAAGAAGACTAAGAGCACCAAAGAAGACCAAGAGCACCAAAGAAGAAGACCTAGAGTTTTTTTTTTTTTTTTAGCGCGAGAAAAAGGAAAAAAAAAGAAAGTCAGTAATGTAAATCACTAACATTGTGGAATGAAATGCGAAATTTTATCCAGTTCGCGCCTATCATATTTAATCCGAGTTTAGTAGTTCTGCCTGATCAACTGATTCTAGTCGGTTGCTCGATTACCCGAACGAGGCGCTGGGGCTCGAGCTTTTGACGGCTAGAAATTCGCGATCAGGCAAATCTTGGTTAAATTCTGGCGCTGCGAATTGCAGTCCCCGAGTGGTTAGTGCTTTCTACCCGTTCCGTTGTGCGCGCTGGTATAAACCGCCGAGGCTTTGTGCTCATCGCGGCTTGTTATTTCCGTGCACTCTATATTGGCACGACCAGGGTTAGGCACTATACCAGTCGGGTAATAACCACTCGGGGCTAGCATTACACGTAACTTCGTAAAATAAGACGGACCACCATTTTACTTAATGTGTAAGAGTGGGATACATAACTCATGCGTAGAAGCGGCGGAGTTGTTCGGCGTTCAAGTATTCGCGTAACCTCGCCGTCTTCTCGTCTGAGTCGATAAGCACCTGGCCGGTCGTCTTACGCACAATGTACGGACCTTCCCAAATTGGAGAGAGCTTGTGCTCGCTTTTAGTTCCTCCTCGTGACCAGATCTCCTTTGAAAAAGTTCTACTTCGACGCTATGAGTGGTAGCGCTGAAGTCCCTGGAGGTACTTAGCCGATCGGAGGGCGGAAGCGTTCGAGCCTCCTCGAGTTGATCAAGCTCCACCATTCGGCTTCCTCGGACTCGGCCGTTGTAATTCCGAACCCTCGGGATTCGAATCCCACTCGACGGCAGAACCGCCTCTGCGCCATAGACCAGGAAAAGGGGTTTGGCCGCCGCTCGGGAGTGGTTCTGAGTCCCCAGAGTACCGACGGTAGCTCTTTCACCCATCGAGCAGCGTATGGTTTGAGGCGGTCGAAGATCCCGCCTTGAGGCCTTGGAGGACTGCACTGCTAGCTCGCTTCAACCTGCCCATTGCTTCGTGGGTGAGCCACCGAGGCGGCAGATCTTGATCCCGACGCCGCACCATTCTTGGAATTCTTCACTCCTGAATTGGGTGCCGTTGTCCGTGATGATCCGGTTGGGCACTCGAATCGACCACAATATCCTGGAAGAACTCCTTGGCCTTAATCGCAGTTGATAGTGACGATCGGCTTGGCTTCGATCCACTTGGTGAACTTGTCAATGGCCACGAAGAGGTGTTTAAACTGCCTTGAGCCTTCTTGAGCGGGCCCACTAAGTCGAGCCCCAGTCGCGAAAGGCCAAGAAATGGGTATAGTCTGTAGCTCCTGTCTTGCAAGTGTGTCTGCCTTGCATAGAATTGGCAGCCCTCGCAGTTCGAACTATCTCCTTGGCATCCGCTATCGCCGTTG
The DNA here is from genome assembly GCA_036346355.1 of Rhipidocladum racemiflorum. Taxonomy (NCBI): domain Eukaryota; kingdom Viridiplantae; phylum Streptophyta; class Magnoliopsida; order Poales; family Poaceae; genus Rhipidocladum; species Rhipidocladum racemiflorum. Next base: position 29,730,000 of record CM070570.1, on the reverse strand, counting down.
GCCGTAAGAAACCACTGTCGGTAGGCTTTCCCAACCAAGGCGCTTGATGCCGCGTGATGGCCACACATCCCGAATGGATTTCTTGGAGCAGCTCTCTTCCCGCTTGTCTGAAATGCACCGCCCGAGGACACCCGAGGCACTTTTTCTAAGAGCTCGTCGCCCACCACCACGTAGGATTTGGCTTGTCGGGAGGCGCTCTGCCAGAGTGGTGGCTTCCGGAGTTTGTCCTTCAGAGGTAATCAAGGTACGGGTAGTCGATCTGGATCGATGAGCGGGACCGGTTCCTGTGACCCTCGCTTGGCTTTTGCCATTTTGTAACGGTTGGCTCGTGAAGATCCTGTCGAAGATATCACTTGGGACATCTGCCCGAGTGGCTCCCATCTTAGCCACTCGTCTGCTGCCTCATTATTGCGGCGGAGGACATGAACCAGCCTGCATCACAAACTTGCCTTCCAATTCTCGGACTTCTTTGGCGGTATGCCGCCATGTTCGATCCACGCACGACCAGTCCTTCATACTTGATTCACCACCAATCGAGTCGCCTCGAACCGCCAACCGGATTCCGAGTGATGTGGCGATCTGAAGCCCATGGATGAGGGCCTCGTACTCGCGGCATTGTTTGAGGCCGGAAGTGAATCCAAGGACATACTTCAACCTGTCGCCCTTAGGCGAGATAAGGAGGATTCCCGCCGCTCCCCAAGCATGAGAGACCCGTCGAAGTGCATGACCCAATATTCTCGGCTCTTCTTCTGCAAGTGGAGTCTGATTCGGTCCACTCGGCCGTGAAGTCACCAAAGCCTCGACTTGACGGCGCAGCGGCTTGAACGAGATGTCGAAAGCTCCAAGCTCGGCTGCCCACTTTGAAATTCTTCCAAAGAGCTTCCCGACACGAGGACCTCTCCCACGGGAAAGAAGTGACTACCAAATCGAATGTCCTTGGAAATAATGCTTCACTTCCGTGACGAGATCAAAATGGCGCATGCCAGCCTTCCTCGGATTTGAGGATATCTTGTCTTGGATTCGCCAAGATTACCGACAAAATAAATCAAGCGTTGCACGCCGTAGCGGTGTCAGATTCCTCCCGCTTCCACAACTATCACGGCACTTACTACATGAGATGTTGCCGCTATGTAGAGCGTAAGAGGTTCACCTCGGCGCCGGCGAGACTAAGACTGGGAGTGGAGAGAAACACCTTGAGTTCTTCAAGGCCTGTTGTGCCTCTGCTGGCCCAATCAAAGCGATCTTGCTTCTTAAGGAGCTTGAAGAAAGGCATTCCCCGGACTCCCAACCGTGAGATAAACCTGCCAAGCGCTACCATGCATCCGGTGAGCTTTTGGACCTCCTTTTGGCTGGTAGGCGGGGCCATTTTCATGATGGCTCCAATTTTCTCCAGGTTTGGCTCGATCCCACGATGGGAGACGATGAACCCGAGTAGTTTCCCGGAAGAAACTCCGAAAACACATTTCTCGGGGTTTAGCCTCATCTGGAACGCCCTTAGACTTACGAACGTTTCGGCCAGGTCGGAGATAAGGCTATCTCGTGTCTGCGTTTTAACTACCACATCATCCACATAAGCTTCCACATTGCGCCCGAGCTGATGGTGAAAACACCGCTGCACGGCGCGCTGGTACGTTGCGCCGGCATTCTTGAGCCCGAACGGCATGGTGATATAGCAATATGCTCCGAATGGAGTGATAAACGAAGTCTTCTCGCAGTCTTCCTCTCGAAGCCGAATATGATGATAGCCTGAATAGGCGCCCGTAAAGCCGAGTAGCCGAGATCCCAAGCAGTGGAGTCTACCACCTGATCAATACGAGGGAGACCAAAGGGATCTTTCGGACAAGCCTTGTTGAGGACGGTGTAATCAACACACATGCGCCAGCTTTTATTCTTCTTCTGGACGAGTACAGGGTTCGCCAACCAGTCGGGATGATACACTTCTTTGATGAAACCTGCGGCTAGCAGCTTTGTGATCTCCTCTCTGATGGCTTCTCGACGATCTTGAGCGAACCGTCGTAACCTTTGCTTGACGGGCCTGGCGGATTGGCTTACATTCAGTGCGTGTTCGATCACCTCCCTGGGGACCCCGGGCATGTCGGACGGCTTCCAGGCAAAGACGTCTTGGTTTGCCCGCAGAAAGGTGACGAGCGCGTCTTCCTATTCATCCCCGAGCCTTGTCCCGACGAGGCGGCTCGCCACGGATCGGATGGGTCGAGGAGAATCCTTTTGGTGCCTTCCTGGCCGATCCCGAGTTCTCGCGGCTTGCGGGTAGGGATACTGCCTTCCGGCTTGTCGAAATCCGCCTCTTGACGAATCCTTTCCCGACCCGCCAGCGCCTCTAGAGACTCGGCCATTTCGCAGCTCTCCCTGTCGCAAGAGAAAGACTGCTTAACATCGCCACGTAGTGTGATAATACCACTCGGACCCGGCATTTTCAGCATCAGATACGCGTAGTGGGGCACCGCCATGAACTTGGCCAGCGCTGGTCTCCCCAAGATGGCGTGGTACGCTGTCGCGAAGTCTGCCACCTCGAAGCTAAGGCTCTCCGTCCGGTAGTTGTCCCTTGCGCCGAACGTGACTGGTAGAGTGATTTGTCCAAGTGGTATCGCCAACGTCCCGGGTATCACTCCATGAAAAGGCGACGACCCGCGTTTGAGGTCAGACCGCGGGATCCCCATATCATCGAGTGTCTTCACGAAGAGGACGTTGAGCCCACTCCCACCGTCAATCAACACCCTTTTGAGCTTGATGCCGCGGACAACCGGCGCCAAGACCAGCGGGTATCTTCCGGGGAATGGGACGCGATCTGGGTGATCCGTGCGGTCGTAAGTTATTGCGACCTCGGACCACCGGACATATCGGGGGGTCTCCGGCTCTACTGCACAGATGTCTCGAGCGGTGAGCTTTTGCTTCCGCTTGGACTCATATGCGGCCGAACCTACGAATATGTAGTTAAGCTCGAGGTTGACTTCCTGATAGTCTTCCTCAGCTTCAGGGAGAGGCGGTTTGCCGGCGGCGTGACCACTCGGACCTTGTCCAGCCTGCCTCTTGCTCTTGCGGGCGAACCTCTTTAGGGTGAAGCAGTCCTTGGCGGCATGCCTCCCCTTCGGATGGAAAGGGCAGAGTGAGTTCATAACCTTATCATATCCATCCTCTTTGAGAGCGCGAGGATGAGTTGGCGTAGCGACTGCCACCAGCTCTTCGCCCTTGCGCTTCTTTTCTTTCCGCCGAGGGGGTTCAGACTGATCCTTCCCCTCATCACGCCGTTCCGCCAGAGCCTCGGAGGCTGAAGCGTAACGGTCCGCTAGGGCGAACAGCTCCCGGACCGACGTGGGTGGCTTCCGGGACATCTTCTTGATGAGGTCGGGTCGCCGACTCTTTCTGGAAGGCAGCTATCACAATCGCATCTGTGACGTCCCGAACGGTGCTTTTCCTGTTCATGAAGCGCTTGACGAACTCCCGGAGGGATTCGTTCCTCCTTTGGTGTAGCTGGTATAGGTCCTAAGGGGTGCCTGGGCGCTCGTAAGTGCCTTGGAAATTTGAGATGAACTGCTCACACAGATCTCCCCAGGAATCTATAGAGTTCGCTGGAAGTCCGGTGAGCCATGCTTGGGCCAGGGGCGAGAGGGTAACCGGCAAGTAGTTTGCCATTACTTTCTGATCCCCCCCGGCGGCCCTGACTGCCAGAGCGTATACTTGTAGCCAAGCCTCCGGGTCCCTCTCACCGTCGAACCTAGTGATGCCTTTAGGATTAAATCCATCAGGCCAAACCACTCGGCGTAGGTGAGGGGTAAACGCACGAACCCCTTCGATGACCCCGCGATACCCCCCGGGAGGTGATCGACGCGGAGGGGATCGCGCTTGGCGTACTTCGCGGCCTCGTGGAAGGATGCCGTAGCGCTCATATTCGTCGGCTTGACGGCGTTGTTCCTCCCTTTCTCGGTCGCGGCGCCTGGCGTCGAGGTCTGAACGGAGGTCGCGGCTGATGCTGTGTCGCAAGTCGTCTCCGCGGGGTAGAACATGATGTGTCTGGCGGGCTTCCCGACCTGACCGGCTGCTGGCTGTCTGGGTCCTCGCCGGACCACGTGACAGCTCCTTCGCCGGCTGGTCGGTTTGGGCATCTTTGGGCGATACCGCCCGTCACCATGGCCTTTACTTGGGCCATGATCGAGCAATCGATCATCCGCCTCAAAGATAGGGCCGTGGTATCCAGGAGTGTCTTGGAGGCGACGATATTCTCGCTGGGGTACGAAACAGCCTGGTCCCCATCTTGGCTTGCATCGTCTTCATTGACAGCCCGGCGCGGTCGGAGAGTGCGCGCCAGCGTCAGGCTCGATCACTCGGCCTCCTTCCAGATCGGGCGGCGATCGAGGTGTCGGCTGCCGCGAATCTGCCGCGAGCCTTCGATTACCACAGACTCTCACGGAAATTCCAGCAGCTCTCTAGGCTTTCTTCTGACTCGGCCGCTGAGGTGGGTGAGTCAGAAGAAGATAAACCTAGGCGCTCGGGGGTGCCGAGTGGCTTGGCGGTGAGAACTCCCACCCTTCGTGCCTCGGCGTCCTCGAGCCTGACTCACGCTACCGAACGGGTCTTCGGATCCCCACTCGGTACTTTAGGGTACGAGACAGGGGGACCTTCCGATCGGCGCGGAAGTCGTGACGATGGATCGCCGGAAACCTCACCGCGCTGTAGCGCGGTTCCCTTAGAGAGAGAAAGGCTTCCGAGGTCGTTGGAGATGAAGGTCGAAGCTTAAACGGAAGACCTGGCCCGAAGAAGATCTGTGGAGACTTCGCTGCCGCAGCCATCAAGCTTGACGAAGATCTTGACACAAGCCCCTACTGGCGCGCCAACCGCCGACGATCTGCTTTACGGCAATAAGATTTGTGATTCTAGGGGATTTGTGCGGGATCTGAGCTTGATGGTAACACAGGATGCGGGGGCAATCTGTTTTAGACAGGTTCGGGCTCTCTCGGAGGAGATAATACCCTAGTCCTGTGTTCTTGGATATATCGTGTGTCCTCTTTTTCTTGTTTCTCCCCTTATATACCGGGGGAAGAATACATGATAGATGGGCGCCACCGGGCCCTAAACATGGTGGCCTGGACGACATGTCCCTTGTCCTTATCCGCCTTCACGCTCTACGTCCTGGAGAGGTGGTTATGCTTTCTCCGACCCACGCCTGCCGCCTTGTCAGGTTCCAGCATCCGTAGGTTCTGGCGGTGTCAGACTGCATGCTTTGTTCCTGGCGGGTTGTTAGGGCGGGGCGCGAAGCTTCCTTGAAGGATCAGGAGTTGTCTTGGGGAGCAAGTCGAAGGTCTCCTCTGGGCCCGTCGTGGTGCTTCTGGGCTTTGGGCTTTCTATTCCGCCTGTCAGGCCCAGTCGGGTGTAGGCCCCTCCTGCGGGACCCCTGTCTCTGACATCCCACAGCTATCTATATGCTTGGTCCGGGAGTGTTGGACGGGATTGTTGGCTATTTTGATGGCACTCTCATTGTCACATAAGAGTGGTACTCTATCTTTACTATTCTAAAGCAGCACTTGGTGGCAGTGGTCCGTTCTTCCCATGTCATTAATTGCTGTTTAATTGCCCTGCATAATTGCCCTACGCAAGAAACGAAGCGTTGCTTTAATTAGCCAGCTTTCGCAAGAAACGAAGCGTTAAAGATAGATATTTAATCTTGTGAAATAATTTTTTTTATTTTTTAATCTTTATTTTTCGTTATTAATTTTGTTTTTCGTAGCAACGCATGGGTATGTAACTAGTCCAACCTTAATCCAAAATCCCTCAAGGTTTGCCTCATCCAAAGTAATTGTGCGCAACAACTTCCCGCGGCAATATATTCGGCTTCAGCGGTGGATAGAGCTACTGAGTTTTGTTTCTTTGAGGACCAAGACACTAGTGATCTACCTAGAAATTGACATGTCCCCGAGGTGCTTTTTCTATCCACTTTACAACCCGCATAATCAGCATCCGAATAACCAATCAAATCGAATTTTGATCCTTTAGGATACCAAAGCCCTAGATTTGGTGTGTGAACTAGATATCTAAGAATTCTTTTCACGGCTACTAAGTGACACTCTCTCGGAGCGGCTTGAAATCTTGCACACATACAAACACTAAGCATAATATCTGGCCTAGATGCACAAAGATAAAGCAATGAGCCTATCATGGATCGATATACCTTTTGATCCACAGGGTTACCTTCCTCACTTAGACTGAGATGTCCGTTTGTTGCCATGGGTGTATGAATTGGCTTGGCGTTTTCCATGTCAAACTTTTTGAGCATATCCTTGATGTACTTTGTTTGACACAAGAACGTCCCTTCCTTGAGTTGTTTGACTTGAAATCCGAGGAAGAATTTTAGCTCGCCCATCATTAACATCTCAAACCTTTTTGTCATTAGCCTACTAAATTCCTCACAAAAGTTTTTATTAGTAGAACCAAATATAATGTCATTGACATATATTTGGCATACAAATAAATCATCATCAATGTATTTTGTGAAGAGAGTAGGATCCGCTTTACCAATTTCGAAACCCTTTTTAATGAGAAAATCCTTAAGGCATTCATACCATGCTCTAGGTGCTTGCTTGAGCCCGTAGAGCGCCTTATGGAGTTTGTATACATGTGCAGGGTTCTTGTGGTCCTCCATTCCCGGCGGTTGCTCAACGTAGACTAATTCGGCAATTGGACCGTTTTGGAAAGCATTCTTGACGTCCATTTGATAAAGCTTGAAATCATGGTCAGTAGCAAATGCAACCAAAATACGAATTGACTCTAGTCTAGCAACGTGAGCATAAGTCTCACCAAAATCCAAACCTTCAATTTGAGTGAATCCTTGAGCTACCAACCGAGCCTTATTTCTTGTAACAATTCCGTTTTCGTCTTGTTTGTTGCGGAAGACCCATTTGGTTCCAATCACGTTTTGATTGGGTCTTTCCACTAGTGACCATACTTTGTTTCTAACGAAGTTATTGAGCTCTTCATGCATAGCCATCACCCAATCCGGATCCCTTAATGCATCTTCCACCTTCAAAGGTACCAAAGTAGACACGAAAGAGTAAAATTCACAAAAATTAGATACTCTAGAGCGTGTAGTTACCCCCTTTTGGATATCACCAAGAATATTATCGACGGGGTGATCTCTTTGGATACTTTGATGCACTCTTGGATGCGGCATTTGAGACGTTTATTGAATTGGCTCATTATCTTCAATTTGATCATCCTCCAATAGTTTGCTTGGACTATCTTGAGGAATGTCTTGACTTTGATTTGAAGTAGGAGGCTCTACTTGTGTAGATGAATTGTCTTGGTGCACCCTTTCTTGCGGTCTCACTTCGCCTATTGCCATCTTCTTGATTGTAATACTTGGCTCTTCCTCATTTTCTAGCACATTCAAATCAACTTGCTCTACTTGAGAGCCGTCAGATTCATTAAATGTCACGTCTCTCGCTATTTCAACACACCCCGTGGTTTTGTTGAAAACACGATAAGCGTAAGCATTTGATCCATATCCTAGCAAGAGGCCTTCATCGATCTTTGGAGCAAATTTAGAGTTCTTAGGCTTCTTGTTAAGAATAAAACATTTACTACCGAAAACTCTAAAATATGAAATATTTGGTTTGTTACCGGTGAGGAGTTCGTATGCCGTTTTCTTTAATATCTTGTGGAGATATAATCGGTTGACGGCATGACAAGCGGTGTTGACGGCTTCGGCCCAAAAATGATCGGAGATCTTGTACTCATCAAGCATCGTTCTTGCCATCTCTATCAATGTTCGATTCTTTCTTTCCACCACTCCATTTTGTTGAGGGGAGTATGGAGCAGAGAACTCGTGCTTGATCCCTTCTTCATCAAGGAATTCTTCGATTTGAGTATTCTTGAACTCACTTCCATTGTCGCTTCGAATCTTCTTGATCTTCAACTCGAATTCATTTTGGGCTCTTCTTGCAAACTTCTTGAATATGCCTTGAGTTTCACTCTTTTCTTGTAAAAAGAAAACCCACGTGAAGCGAGAAAAATCATCAACAATGACTAGACCATACTTGTTACCTCCGATGCTTATATAAGCAACGGGTCCGAAGAGGTCCATGTGTAGAAGCTCCAATGGTCTTGTCGTCGTCATGATGTTCTTCGCGGGATGACGCGCTCCAACTTGCTTTCCGGCTTGACAAGCACTACAAATCCTATTTTTCTCAAACTCAACATTCGTTAGTCTAGTGATTTGATCCCCTTTGAGAAGTTTGTCGAGATTTCTCATGCCAACATGGGCTAGCCGGCGATGCCACAACCAACCCATGCTAGACTTTGCCATGAGGCATGTTTGAAGTTTAGCGCTATTTGCATTGAAATCAACCAAATAGAGCTTACCCTTCAAATATCCTTTAAAGGCAATTGAGAAATCATCTCTTCTAAAGACGGTCACATCCACATTAGTAAATAGACAATTGTAGCCCATTTCACAAAGTTGTGAGACGGTAAACATGTTGTAATTTAAAGATTTGACAAGAAGAACATTGGAAATGGAATGATCATTAGAAATAGCAATTTTACCTAATCCCATTACCTCACCTTTACCATTATCACCAAACACAATATTTTCATATTGTGACCCTTTCTCATCAAAAGAGGAAAACATTTTCTTTTCTCCGGTCATGTGGTTTGTGCAACCACTATCAAGCACCCAACTTGATCCACCGGAGGTAAATCCTACAAGAATACATTAGATCTTGTTTTTAGGTACCCAAATCTTTTTGGGTCCTTGCATGTTAGTGATTAAAGCCTTCGGTACCCACACCTTCTTCTTGCTCATTTCACTGGAGTTGTGGGCACCGACAAAATGAGCAATCACTTTACCACGGTGATTTCTCTTCAACACATAGGATGCATAGTGAATAGAATGAGATGTATGATATTGAAGATGCTTCTTTGCTTCTTGCCCGGTCTTGATGACTTGTGTGGTGGTCAATGGTTGTTTGTCATTTCCTTTGACAAACTTAATGCACTCCTTACCTTTCACCACCACACGGTCATTTCTTTTGCATTCGTACTTATCATATCCTAGCCCTTCTTTGTTTTTGTTGCCTCGACCATTAATGGTCTTATATAGGGCATCCTTGGATTGATAAGTCTTTATGCAACCGTACCTTACCAAGGCACTAAGTCTCTCGTTCTCGCCTTTTAATACTTGCACAAATTGAGAGTTAGTAGTACAAGCATTAATATCAATATTGTAGCAACGAGAGCAACCATTGCTAGTGGAAGGAATAGATGCTAATGATGAATCAACAATTGGAGAATTAAGATCATTAAGGGATTCAATTTTCACTTCAAGAGTTTGAAGATTGTTTTCTAGACTTATAATATTATCTTGAAGTGACTCATTTGAACCCTTAAACATTGCAATTGAATTATTAGCCAAATCAACATTTTTTGTTAACAATTCAATAGTCTCCTTTTCTTTTGTGAGGATCTTCTCGAGAGCAAGAGTTTTCTTCTTTTCACAAATTAGTAACTCTTCTTGCTTCTCAAGAGTCTCCTCTTGGCTATCTATTCTTTTCAATAGTTTATGGATTTTAGCAATAGCCGATTTGCTCAAATCACAAAATAGAGCATCATCATCATCACTATCTAATTCACTATCACTACTTGGAGGTTTTGACTTAGTCATTACCTTTCGCCCTTTTGCCATAAGACAAATAGGCGCGTCGTGGTCGGAGTTGTTGTCGCTCAATTCCCCGAAGAGTGACTTGGTTGTTGGAGCGGCTTCAATGGCAACGGTGGTGACTCCTTCATCATCGGTGTCGAAGTCGGAGTCATTTGAATCCCATTCTTCGCCAATATGAGCTCGCCCCGAGTACTTCTTCTTGTAAGCTTTGTTTTTCTTGTTTGGCTCACTCTTCTTATGTTCATTTGAAGTGTTCTTCATCATTGGACAATCGGCGATGAAGTGTCCAACTTCACCGCACTCATAGCACGCCCTCTTTGTGTTCCTTCTTCTCCTTGATTTGTCATTGTAGTTCTTTTTATATTTGCTTGAATTGTCGTACTTGAGGAATTTCTTGAATTTTCTCACGAACAATGCCAAATCTTCCTCATCTTCGCTTTCATCTTCCTCATCGTCGCTTGAAGTTGATTCTTCCTTTTTGCTTGCCTTCAAAGCTATCTCATTTGGTCTTGAGCTTGAATTTTGCTTGGCAAGATTCTTCACTTCTTTTGCCTCTTCTTCCATAAGCTCATGTGAAAGAATTCTTCCGAGCACGTCATTTGGAGTGAGTCTTTTGAAATCTTTTCGCTCTCATATAAGTGTTACGAGAGTCGAATTCCTTGGAGCAAAGGCTCTCAACATCCTCTTCACCACGACATGGTCCGTCATGTCCTTGCTTCCAAGCCCTCGGATCTTGTTCACGAGAATCATCAACCGGTCATACATTTGTTGAGGTGTCTCATCATCATTCATAACAAATCTCCCCAACTTTCCTTCCAAGAGCTCGATTTTAGACTCTCTAACACTTGAAGTTCCCTCATGAGCGACTTGGAGAGTGTCCCATATCTCTTTTGCTTCTTCTAGACCATCAACCTTGTTGAATTCTTCGGAACTCAAAGCTCCAAGCAACACACTTGCGGCTTGAGCGTTGCGGTGAATGTTCTGCTCTTGTTCCGGTGTGAGCTCCATGTCGTCTTCTGGCATATCTAAACCTGTGCAAACAATCTTCCACACACTTGGATGAAGCGACATCAGATGCATTTTCATTTTGTGCCTCCAAGCGGAATAGTATGTGCCATCAAAGAAGGGAGCACGCTCGGAGGGCACAGTAATATAGGAATGCGAAGACGAAGTATTCAATTTTTCATAATTAAAAGGAATTTGAGCTCCCTGAGTAGAAGTAGAGGTAGTTTCCGCTTTGCTCTTGCCGGGAGTTCCATCTCCGGCTCTCGGACTGTTTTGCTCGTCCGTCACGACAACCTTTAACCCCGTATTTGCCACCACGTTCCCTTCAAACGGTTAAGCCTTCGAGAAGGTTTGGCTCTGATACCAATTGAAAAGGTGGATAATTGCCTAGAGGGGGGGTGAATAGGCTATTAAAAATTAAAAGGCAATTTACTGCAGCGAAAAAAGTCGGATATCCCGATTCAATATCGGAACTTCCGATAACTTCGGAACTTCCGTAATTACTTCGGAATATCCGATTTACACTGAAAGAACGAATTAAGTTTAGGACAAGCAATTTAACAACTAGCTCTAGAATATTAAGAATTGCGCCAAAGTAAATGAACGAGACTAATCAAGCAATAAGTGACAAGAGAGAACACAAGAATTTGTTTCCCGGAGTTCGGATCCTTGAGGGGATCGTACGTCTCCGTTGAGGAGGCTCCCAAAGAGCCGGGTCTCTTCCAACCCTTTTCTCCCAAACCTCGGTCACACTTGAGGCTTGGTTCCACTATTGGATCCTTTCCTTTCGGAGGCGGAGCCGGCCTTCACAAACTTCTCACAGTGTCCCACAATCGTTGGGAGCTCGTGAGCGACGCCTAGCCGTCTAGGAGTCCTTCAACCTCTAAGAGAAATGAATGCACTTGATTCTTGATCTTGGAGTGGTTCTCTATTTGCTCAAGATGAATGAATGCTTTGCTCTAATCTCACAACCACACTTCACAAAACCTCACTCACTAGATGATCCCTAAGATAAAAGAGGACTCAAGAAAGCTCTAGAGTGTGCTCAATGTGCTCAAGAGTTCAGCCAAAACAAGTGAGTAACCCCCAAAAGGGAGAGGAGAGGGGTATTTATAGTTTTGGTTCAAAACTAGCCGTTATACCCGCACTCAGCCAAACATCGAAAAGTCCGATCGTAACATCGGAACATCCGATGAGTGCAAATACCTAGAATTGGGACAGCTCCCAACGACCGAAAACTACAAGCATCGGAATGTCCGAATACCACTTCGGAACTTCCGATGTTACTCAGAAAAGGAACTTCAACAAAACTTTCTAAGTCCCACTCGGAATGTCCGATCTGAAAATCGGAACATCCGAACCAAACAGAGAGTTCCCAAACTGAGAAACAGCCACTTCGGAACTTCCGATGTTAATCTTCGAACAGTCCGAACTGAACAGAGAGAACCCTTTTTACAAGACAGCACACATCGGACCTTCCGATACCAAGGATCGGAACATCCGAAGAGAACAGAGAGTTCCCACACCAAAAACCAACAAGCATCGGAACATCCGATGACCACACATCGGAATGTCCGAACCTAGTAACACACGACGGACTAAAGCACAACTACACTTCGGAATGTCTGAACGATCGGAATGTCCGAACTTACATCGGAACATCCGATAGGAACAAGAAAACAACTTCATCCCAAAGTGAGTGTGGACACTGAAGCACACTTGAGAGGCTAAACAACATTCATTCGAGCAAAGTGACCATCTCCAGACCAACACCAATGCACCCCTCTTAATAGTACGGCAATCCTGTGACTCAACAAATCGAAATTACAATTGCAGATGCCGTTTTTCTTACTCTATAAAGTTTGAGGGTACCCAAAGGCCATAGATGATCTTTTTCCGAACCTTTTACCTGTTCATGGACTGGTTAAACACGTTAGATTCTTTAATCGTTTGTCATTAATCACACAAAACCAAATTAAGGGGCCTAGATGCACTTTCAGAGAGCCGCTGCACTGCAGCACTAGAGAGGAGAGGGAGGCGATGACACAGGACTCAGGAGCAAGGGCCACGGAGTGTTGCCAATTAGAGCTGGCGTCTACGAGCCGGGCCAAGCATTGAAAATGGGCCGCACAGTGAAAAAATGGCCTAGGGCCAATTGGAGCCGGGTTACATAGGGTAAAAGTTTGAAATACATATTTTCAGCCCACTTACTAGTATATGTACCTAATATTCCTACTAAATACTAGGTTTTTGGCCAAACATTTTGGGTGTACATCTGTACACCTATGTCCCAACACTGGATCTGCCCCTGCCATCAGCTCCTCAAAAGGGGAGACATCCACATGAGATGTAGTTGCGGTGGACAGACTCATTGAGAGTGAGCAGCAGCGGGCTTTGATCGATAGGTCATGGCAGCCCCGCCTCCCTACCGTTGTATGGTGTGCAGCCGCGATGCCCCTCTCCTCATCAATTCCTAAGAGAGAGAACTGGAATATTTGGGAATGGAAGTTTGGATGAGCATCCGGAGATCAGAGCGTAGGTAGAGAGATACGTTGGTGGGGAAAATGGACGAAGAAGACGACTAGAAAGAGGTTAGATGGCTCAACTGGAGTTTGGTGGGTAGAGATATAGATAGAGAGGAGGAGCAACTGAGTACTCATAGGAAAGGAATGGATGGTCGGGCTTGTTTGGCGAAGTAGATAAAATTAATTGAACACGGGACTTAAAAGGAGAATCTTATGTCTGCCGTGCAACTCAGAGGACCAAAGCGGTTGATTTTTGCCTCTCTCATCGGAGGTATGAATTCTATCATTTCCGTAAATTAAATCAAGTTATACCCGGATCCTTGGGATCAATATAACCTCTATTATAGAGGAAGGAAATGCCGGCCGCTCGGCTGGCCACGTCATGCCATGGTGATTTTGCAAAAAAGTCCTCTTATTTTCTGTAAATTACGTATTGGTTCCCGAAAAATTACAAAAAGGTCCTTTGCGATTATTTGTGAGAGCAAGAAAATCGTTTTCAATTTGCGTTTAGGTCCCTCGGTTAGTTACTTTACGGAAAAGCCCTCCGCTAAATACAAATCTTGACCGAGCCCTTTTCTAATTTTTCAGAATAGCGATCATGTCCAAAAATATAACAAATAGGTCCCCGCAACTTACGTCCAGGTCCTTTCTCCGTTTTCCTCGAAAAAAATATTTTCGTCAACAGAAATATGTGTACATCTCTATCTTTAGTCTTTTTTTCCCAACCTGATCTCTAATATCTAGACTTTTTCCACAACCCGATCTCTAATATTTCTCGGAACGTGTATTATTACTCGGTCAATGTATAGAGCGTTAAACTCGACGAAAGAAGGTTGGCAGCTCTAATATATTTTTCGGAACATGTATTACCCGTTGAACGCATAGCGTGTTAAACTCGGCATCTATAATTTTTTTTACAGCTCGAAATCTAATATTTTCTGGAACGATGTCTACGATGTTCCAAAACATGTATTATTACCCGTTGAACATATAGGGTGTTAAACTCGGCATCTATAATTTTTTCGTCAACTCGAAATCTAATATTTTTTGAAAAACATATTATTCATTTTTTTTTTTGCCAAAGGCCCGTTGTTGCACAAATTCGTCGACGGTTCTTGCCTAGCATATTTTTTTTAAAAAAAAACAAACGAACAAAAAAACGCTTAGATCTTTCTACCCTTAGACAAAAAAACGCTTAGACAAAAAACTTGGATCAAATTTCGCATAGGCAACACGCGCAATATTACCTAGTTTCCCTAATAAGAGGAGCACTCGTCTCCATGTAAAAGACGCACGAGAAGCTTTGGTTACACTTTGCAACGACGCGGACTTGCAAGCCCCATGGCACAACTTGTCATGAGTACGTAAGTAGTACTAGTACAACAACGACGACGACAATGTATCTCAAAACTTGGCAAAACTCCTCCTCCTCGACGGCCCGTCGCCGTCGATGGGCTAGAAAACGGGCTGTCAAAAACGACGCCCCAGCGCGAGCGATCTCCCGCTGTGTCCGCACCGGCGGACCCACCCCCACCCCGTCGTCTGACTCAGGCCCCTCACCAACGCCAACACCACCAACCGCCCGCCTCCGATCCTCCCGCCTTGCGGGTTACGCCTCTCGCCGCGGCCAATCGGCCGTCACCTTCGCTTCGAAACCCCGCAAAATCCCGCGCGAAACACCTGCTGCACGCCGCGCATCTCCTACACCCGCATCTGCGTCTCCTCCTCCCTTGCACGCCCAGGCGCCAAACCCTTTGCTTCCATTCTTGCCATCCACCCGCCGATGCGATGCCGACGCCCCAACCCCACCCACCCCCTGCCAGTGCCACCTCACCTCACCGCTCCCCTGCGCCTGCGCGTATGGCTATATCACCACGCCTCCAACCTCCGGCACGCTTAGCCTCTCTCACTCTCACCCGTTCGCCCACTGCTACTCGCGATACCCCAGAGCCGTGCGTTGGGGGAGGAGGGGGTAAGTAGTGCGCGTCGGAGGAGGAGCCATGATGGACTCGGCGGTCCAGCCCTGCGCGGCGTGCGGGGACGACGCGCACGCCGCCTGCCGCGCGTGCAGCTACGCGCTCTGCAGGGCCTGCCTCGACGAGGACACCGCCGAGGGCCGCACCACCTGCGCACGCTGCGGCGGGGAGTACGCCGCGCCCGACCCAGGTGTGCCGCGCGACGCGGTTACTGTACTTTTCGAGAGGGTTTTGGGTGGGGAGGAAATAGCAATTTGCCAGGGGCTTTGCTCTGACGAGATCGCGCGCTCTCTGTTCCAGCGCACGGCAAGGGGACCGTCGAGGAGGAGGAGGCGGAGGAGGTGGATCACCATGCCGGCGGCGGTCTGCGTGAGCGGGTCACCATCGGCAGCCACCTCAGCGATCGCCAGGTGAAATTTCTTGATCTACTTGTTCAATTCTGGCTAATGGGTAACAGAGGCAGAGTTAGACCTCTCGCAAAAACTTTTACATTTTTGACAATGCTGGATTGAATTTTGATGGAACAGGACGAAGTAGGCCATGCCAGGACCATTAGCAGTGTGTCTGGAGTTGGAAGTGGTAGGAACATATATATGTTTCACTGTTAATAGCCCCCCGCGTGCTAATTTCGCTTAATACTGCAATTTCTTCCCTTGCTCTGGATTTGCAGAACTAAATGATGACTCTGGGAAGCCCATCTGGAAGAACAGGGTGGAGAGCTGGAAGGAGAAGAAGAATGAGAAGAAAGCCTCGGCAAAGAAGGCTGCCGCAAAAGCACAAGCCCCGCCTGTGGAAGAACAGATTATGGATGAAAGAGAGTAAGAATTAAGGACCCGTTTATATATCCTCTATATGATTCTTCGAGAGCTTATCCTATATGCTTACGTTGATCTATAGGTGTCACTATACTGTTACTAATGAAATTTGTTGTGAATATTAAATTTATCTGATTACATGAAGCTGGTATTGTTTTTGTTTATCCTTGTTTCAGTATAATCGTAAAAATTATAAAATTGACCTACTTATACCAATATTTGTTTTAGATGTACTAGATGCCAGTTTGCCCTCATTTAAAACTGAACTTGATGTCTCGTGCAATTACTACCTTACCAGGTTCAAAATATGAACCTATATATTTTTTAGTACTGAAGCAAAACACTTAAGCTTATTAGGAAAGGCAATTTATGTATTCACACTTCATATCTCATTAGCAAGCTTGATTTAGACCTAAGCCATCAATTCAATCTGTTGCTAAGCTTGGTCTATAACAAAACCTTCTTTTGGTATACTATTAGATCTTAAGATGTGGATCCTACATGTACAACTTTCCACCATTATACTCTCTCCTGGCTTATTGTAGGACCTTTTTAACTTCACCTCTACTTTCTAATAAAATGCCAGACAAATCTATATTCCAGAAATTCTTGTTTGTAGTATCGATCTGATTTTATATGTGGATCATCTTCATAAAACTGTAGTTATAAATTTATTGTAACACCAAGCAATTTTGCAGTTTGACAGATGCATATGAGCCCCTTTCTCGGATCATCCCTATATCGAAGAACAAGCTCACACCTTACAGGGGAGTCATCATTATGCGGCTGATAGTTCTCGGGCTCTTCTTTCACTACCGTATCACCAACCCTGTTTACAGCGCCTTTGGTCTCTGGATGACGTCAGTCATATGTGAGATCTGGTTTGGGTTCTCCTGGATCTTGGATCAGTTCCCCAAGTGGTGTCCTATCAATCGAGAGACTTATGTTGATAGGCTGATTGCACGGTATAATAGCTAGTAATACACACGAAAACTATATATATCGTAAGCAATGGTATCTAATAAATCTCATCATTCATGTATGCTACAGATATGGAGATGGAGAAGATTCTGGGTTAGCACCTGTGGATTTCTTTGTCAGTACAGTGGATCCATTGAAAGAGCCTCCTCTAATTACTGGAAACACTGTGCTGTCTATTCTTTCTGCGGACTATCCTGTTGAGAAGGTTTCGTGCTACGTCTCTGACGACGGTTCCTCTATGCTCACGTTTGAGTCACTTGCAGAAACTGCAGAATTTGCAAGAAAGTGGGTTCCGTTTTGCAAGAAGTACACCATTGAGCCACGAGCTCCTGAGTTCTACTTCTCACAGAAGATTGACTACTTGAAAGACAAGATACACCCGTCTTTCGTCAAGGAGCGTAGGGCTATGAAGGTAGATCTCAGTTGCACAATTTGACAACGCTCATTGTTTTGCGAGCTTATGTTTTGCTGTTGGTTATGTAAAATTTTTTTGTTGCATTTCGTACAGAGGGATTACGAAGAGTACAAGGTGAGGATAAATGCTTTGGTTGCCAAGGCTCAGAAGACACCTGAGGAAGGCTGGGTCATGCAGGATGGGACACCATGGCCTGGGAACAACCCTCGTGACCACCCTGGCATGATTCAGGTAATTTGCTTTTCACCACTGACAGATCTAGGAAATTTATGTCATATGGGGCAATCTTTGACAGTAATTGCAAGTGCTAACAATTTATAACGTAGAATTCCAGGATAAGAAATATGTCTAATCCCTTTTAGTTCCATTTTCGCAGATACTGTGTATATCATGTTGTTACTTCAATCGATCATTAACTGTATGCTAGTTAATTGTCCAGGGCATTGTGTCTAAGACCTGCCATTTATCGTTCAGGATGCAGTTAATTACCAATATTTAAAATATCCTGAATGAAATTGAACTTCTTTAGATAAGGTTGAACTAACATAACTGAGAATGAATTCATGGTTTTGCAGATTTATTAACTAATTGATTTCAAGTGATCTGTTTTGTGGAATTGATGTTTTTCTACTATGAGTCTATGACGCTTGCTGATCCTTCCTAGAACGCCAACAAATAGTTATCATGTAGACACTAGCTCATTCATCGAACTCTTAGCATATCCCTGGCTTTTGGTGACAGGTTTTCCTTGGTGAGACTGGTGCTCGCGACTTTGATGGAAATGAACTTCCTCGGCTAGTGTATGTTTCAAGAGAGAAAAGACCAGGATATCAACACCACAAGAAGGCAGGGGCTATGAATGCTCTGGTAAAACATTCCTCGGAGAGAATTACCGTGTGTGTGTGTGTGTATTTATTCATCTAATCTACGACAAGATTACCTTGAATATATAGTGACTGACCAACTGTCTAATTTTGGCAGGTCCGAGTGTCCGCTGTGCTGACAAATGCACCCTACATTCTTAATCTTGACTGTGATCACTATGTTAACAACAGCAAAGCCGTTCGTGAAGCAATGTGCTTCATGATGGACCCTTCTGTTGGTAGAGATGTCTGCTATGTCCAATTCCCACAAAGATTTGATGGCATTGATCGCAGTGATCGTTATGCCAATAGGAACGTTGTGTTCTTTGATGTAAGCATGAAGCCAGTGACACTGTGTTGCATCTTAATTATCTTTACCAAACTTAAACGTTCGTATTTATCATGCACAGGTTAACATGAAAGGGCTTGATGGCATCCAAGGTCCGGTTTATGTGGGAACTGGCTGTTGTTTCTATAGGCAAGCGCTCTATGGTTATGGACCAGCCTCTCTGCCTGCCCTTCCAAAGTCTTCAGTTTGTTCATGGTGCTGCTGCTGCTGTCCTAAGAAGAACGTCGAAAAAAGTGAGAAGGAAATGCACAGAGATTCTCGGCGGGAAGACCTTGAGTCTGCCATTTTCAATCTTCGAGAAATTGACAGTAAGTGCAGAAATCTTGTGGAATAAAAAAGTTCTAAATCTGAAGAATTGTATCTTCATAACAATGTGGCTGCTTTTGCAGACTACGACGAGTATGAGCGGTCCATGCTGATCTCCCAGATGAGCTTCGAGAAGTCGTTTGGGCTGTCCTCAGTATTCATTGAATCAACTCTTATGGAGAATGGGGGTGTTCCTGAGTCTGCAAACCCGTCTACACTAATTAAAGAAGCCATTCATGTCATTGGCTGTGGATATGAAGAGAAAACTGAATGGGGGAAAGAGGTGTCCTGATGATAACTCAAATATCTTTCAGTATCTCTTCTTATATCAAAGTACCTGTCCTGGTGATAACTCAAATAGTTTTGCTCTGTTCAGTCGTCATGACTTTCTTGTTTCTGTTTTTTTTTTTTTTGCATCAGATTGGCTGGATCTATGGTTCAGTTACAGAGGATATTCTGACTGGGTTTAAGATGCACTGCCGTGGCTGGCGATCCATCTACTGCATGCCGATAAGACCCGCATTCAAGGGGTCAGCCCCAATCAACCTTTCCGATCGTCTGCATCAGGTTCTCCGGTGGGCTCTCGGTTCCGTTGAGATCTTCTTCAGCCGGCACTGCCCGCTGTGGTACGGATACGGCGGTGGCCGTCTGAAATGGCTCCAGAGGCTGTCCTACATCAACACCATCGTCTACCCGTTCACCTCACTTCCTCTCGTTGCATACTGCTGTCTGCCCGCCATTTGTCTGCTCACCGGAAAGTTCATCATCCCCACGGTAAGATACCTGCCGCCGCACATACTTTGGCTTTGGGTTCTGAAGGCCAGCATTGCTTAATGACATTCTTCATTTGCCGTTCTTTCAGCTCTCCAACGCTGCCACGATATGGTTTCTTGGCCTCTTCATCTCCATCATCCTGACGAGCGTCCTGGAGCTGCGGTGGAGTGGCATCGGCATAGAGGACTGGTGGCGCAACGAGCAGTTCTGGGTCATCGGTGGTGTGTCCGCCCATCTCTTCGCCGTGTTCCAGGGTATCCTCAAGATGATTGCCGGGCTGGACACCAACTTCACCGTCACGGCCAAGGCCACGGACGACACCGAGTTCGGCGAGCTGTATGTGTTCAAGTGGACGACGGTGCTGATCCCGCCGACGACCATCCTGGTGCTCAACCTCGTCGGCGTGGTGTCGGGGTTCTCCGACGCGCTCAACAGCGGCTACGAGTCGTGGGGCCCACTCTTCGGCAAGGTGTTCTTCGCCATGTGGGTGATCATGCACTTGTACCCGTTCCTCAAGGGGCTCATGGGCCGCCAGAACCGGACGCCCACCATCGTCGTGCTCTGGTCCGTCCTGCTGGCCTCCGTCTTCTCCCTCCTCTGGGTCAAGATCGACCCCTTCATCGGCAGCTCCGAGACCGCCAGCACCGCCACCTGCAGCACCATCGACTGCTGATCGATGTTTTGTCGGTGTCCTTGGTGGTGTACTGTACTGTGGACGATGTTTCGTTGGTGTTGCAGGTTGTGTGAATCCGATGTGAAGACGACGGTTGGTTTCCTCTCATGGCTTCGTCCACAATCTGGGAGAGGTGGTGTAGGTTAGTATTTTGCATTGAAGTGGTGTTGATATTATCTGTGTTGTTGAAAAGTTTTCATGTTAAAAGTCACTGGGATTGTGATAAGGCACTGTGAGAGTCTGCTGTTGAAGTCTGTATATTCATAGAAAGGGCCAAAGGGGAACAGGAGCTGATGTAATTTCATACCGTGTAAAAAAACTTAAGAGATCACTTTATGGAACTTGGAATTGCAGTGATACTATATCATATGAGTTATTACATGACTGTGCAACCGAGGCTTATGCAGTAGCTCTCTCTGTATAATAGAATCTGGAAACAGCTAGATGTCCTCTGCCAGTCTTTAAAAATTAGAAATTCTCCAACTAATTGGAGTACAAACCATACAAACTGGGAACAATATCAACGTACCTAATTGTCACGAACTACATATGAGAGCATTATAGAATATAGATAAATGAGAGGTGCTTTTCTTTTTAAACATTGTATAAATTTTAAAACGGGTAAATAGTGATTACTTACTCTTCACTTACTTTAAGATTTGTGCAATTTGTACTAGGAGTAAAAGCATACCAGCATTATTTGATAAATCTGTCTGTCAAGAATGTGGTGCATGCTGCGACTAAATGATGCCTAGTGGACTGCACTGATGCAGCCTGTGTTAAAGCCAAATCGAGTACTACTTACATATGTGCTTTAGTGAATACATGTGTGTTTCAGTTCCGCTTAGGCAGAGTTATTAGCTTGGATAAATTCTACATGATAGCCGTGCGTCTCGTCTCCTCTCGACGAGAGCGCCGTTGGCAGCATAAGCTTCGAGGCTAACATATTGCGGCGACGAAAGTCGAAAAGATCCATCCAACTCGAAAATTCCAAAGAGAAAGAAGCAAGGGATGCGCTCTTTTACTTCTCAAATAGTCAATTCTCATCAGTCATCACTTGCTCCACACTTCACATTTACACCTCATGTGATGAGCGTGCTGCTGCTCTCAATGCTCATTAAACACACCCACCAGGCCACCAAGCAACGCACCCTCGTCAGCTGGGAACATTCGTTAGTGTTAGACTATCTTTGGTAGTTACGCCATATCTGGCAGTTCCCTCTATCTCGGCTATCCTTCCATATCCTTCCGATCCTATTTCTATTAATCGGTTGAGTGATTATGGTAAGCATTGGCCTTTATATGTATTTCTCCGTGATCAATACTTCATTGCGTTGAGTCAATCCTTTCCACATGGTATCAGACTGTCTTCGATCTTCCGCTTCCGCACTCTAATCTCCGGCCGGCATGTCGTCCGCTTCATCTCGTCCTGATGAAGCAGCCCTCGACTCCGTGGTGGACGCCGTCGCTAACGCCATCCGCGACGCGTTTCGTCCACCCGACGGCCTCGAGACTGACTCCGCGATCGCTTCTCCCGACGCTGATGACGTGGCTGCCAAGGCGTCCAGTGCCGCGACGGGCGCTCTCCTCCTCGCCGCACGTCTTCTCCCTATGGCGCCACCCATCAACGACGGCAACCCACCTGCGTTTCCTCCGGCCGTGGTACTGCGACTTTCCCGCCTGCGCCGTTCCTTCCATCACCGCCGCCGACCACCCTCGCAGCGCTCTTCGCTTCCATGCGCTTGCCTCCAGACGGTTCGTCGGTCCCACCCGGCTACACCCTCCACGGCGGCTCTGGTGCTGCCCCTCCTGGCGGCGCGTCATGCCTCGTCGCCCCTCCCCTCGACGACGAAGCCCTGTCCGCGCTCCATGCCCAGCGGTCGGCGTCCTCAACGTCAAAGCCCTCGTGCGGTAACTCTCGACGTCTCGGCCGCTAACTACACAAGGTGGCGCGGCCTCTTTCTCGTGGCCCTCGGCAGTACGCCCGACGGACCACGTTCTCTCCGACGGCCTCCACCCCGATCGCTGGTTGGGCTCGGATGGATCAAGGCTGCGTCGTCCTTGGTCGGCTCTACAAAGACCATCTCCAACGATCTCCTCCAGGAGGTCCTCACGCCATACACCACCGCTCGGCATGTGTGGCGATCTCTCGAACACCGGTTTCTCGGCAATCGCGAGCACCGCGCCCTCAACCTCCAGCGGAATTCCACACCTTCCGTCAAGGCGATCTCCTGTCGGCCGATTGCCGCAAGTCAAGACCATGGCCGACATGCTCGGCGACCTCATTGAACCCGTCGGCGATCGCACCATCGTCCTCACCACTCTCAGCGGTCTGTCCGAAAAATTCAGTCACTTGAAAACTCTCATCCCCATGCAGCGTCCGTTCAGGCATTTGCCGAGGTGCGGTCCCAGCTCCACTGGAGGAATCAGACGCCACCAAGCGCCCCTCCGACGCCTCTGTGTTCTTCACCGGCGCGACTGGTGGCGCCAATGGCGGCAAATCTGGCACTGCCAATCCGGCCCACTCCACCGGCTATGGCGCCAAGAACCAAAACGGTAGCAGTCAAGGCGGCGACACCGGCGGCAACTCCAACTCACGCAACCGCCGGCGTCGTGGCGGTGGTGGTTCCCGGGATGTCACCAAGGCCGGCGCTAGCGCCCCGGTCCAGGCTTGGCCCTCCCCGCAGAACCCTTGGGCCGGCACAATACACATGTGGCCGGGCCCATCACACCGTGGCCTCCTTGGACCGCGCCCGCCGGCCTCTCCATTTGCTGGTGCCGCCATCGCCGGCTCACCTGGTGGACCACCTGCGCCTCTCCAACAGCAACAACCCGCGTCCTATTTGGGCTACTACACGGCGCCCGGTGGCATGGGTCTCCCGACCCAGCAGGCGCAACCTCAGCCCCCCATGCCGCCCGGGATGCCGCAGATGAGCTGGTTCGGCGGTGCACCATCCCAGTGGGACCAAGCGTCTCTCGCCGGCTCCTTCAACACCACGACACTACCTCAACCCACTACAAATGAATGGTATATGGACACGGGTGCCACTGCACACATGACCTCCGATGCCGGTATCCTTTCTTTCACCCACCCTCCCAAACCTCATAATCCCTCACACATAGTGGTCGGCAATGGTTCCACAATTCCTATTTCCTCCATAGGACAATCCCATATCCACCACCAAAATCGTTCTTTTACTCTTCGCGATATCCTTTGCTCACCACACATCATTAAGAATCTAATTTCTGTTCGCCGTTTTGTCGTTGACAACTGGTGTGCGGTTGAATTTGACCCCTTTGGTTTTTCTGTGAAGGATCTTCGCACCAGGACCGTGATCACCAGATTCAATAGCTCCGGTCCCCTCTACCCCCTCCATCATGCTCTGCCTCCACCTTCGTCAGCCACTGCTCTCACCGCCGACACACCTGATGTCCTTTGGCACCGCCGTCTTGGTCACATTGGCCACGACGCGCTCGCTCGTCTTGCCACCGTCATTCCTATGACCAAAGGAGGCCTCACTGGAGTTTGTCACGCTTGCCAGCTCGGTCGTCACGTTCGCCTACCTTTCACTACCTCCTTTAGCAGGGCCTCGGCCAATTTTGAGTTAATTCATTGTGATCTGTGGACTTCTCCTGTCGTTAGCATTTCGGGATTCAAATACTATCTTGTTATTTTAGATGATTGCTCCCACTTTGTTTGGACCTTCCCACTTCGCTTTAAATCCGACACCTTCTCCACCTTGTCACATTTTTTCGCCTACGTTCAAACTCAATTCGCCACCACTATCCGCAACATCCAATGCGACAATGGCCGCGAGTTCGACAACTCTGTCGCCCGCACTTTCTTTCTCACCAATGGTGTTCACTTGCGTATGTCATGCCCTCACACCTCTCCCCAAAATGGCAAGGCAGAACGCATTCTTCGTTCTCTCAACAACATAGTCCGCTCTCTCCTTTTTCAGGCAAATCTCCCCGGGTCCTTTTGGGTCGAGGCTCTCCACACCGCCACACACCTCATCAACAGGCACCCCACCAAAACCCTTGCACATCACACGCCTTTCTTCGCATTGCATGGAGTCCACCCCACCTATACACACCTTCGTGTCTTTGGCTGCAAATGCTACCCCAACCTCTCTGCCACCACCCCCCATAAACTCGCGCCCCGCTCCACGATGTGTGTTTTCCTTGGCTATCCACTCCACCACAAAGGGTATCGGTGTTTTGACCCCGTGACTAACAGGGTTATCATTTCCAGGCATGTTGTGTTTGATGAGCACTCGTTTCCTTTTGCCGAGACCCCTTCTAACACTCCTGCTGATCTCGATTTTTTGGAGGACTTTTCCGCCCCTGTACAGGAACCCATTGGCGCTTCCAGACGACATGCATCGGCGTCCCAGCCGCCCGCAACCCCCGCCCACTCTGAGTCTTGGGCACGGGATGTGCCGTCTACCGCCACGCCGACGCCCACTGGACCACCTGCCTCCGCTGGGTCGGCCTCTCTTGCTGACCCCATCACGGGCCACTCAACGTCCCCCGCCCGTTCGCATGGGTGGGCCTCGCTGTTGGCTCGACCAGACTCGGCTGGAGCAGCCTTCCCTGCCGGACCGCCTGGGCAGGCCCCTGTCGCCAGCGCCAGTGGCTCGTCGCCGCCCAAGGCCCCAGCACTGCCTCCACACGTCGCCGTGCCAACACGACCCCGCTCGGTTCGCCAACCCGGCGGGCCCGCTCTGCCTCACCAGTTCGGTGTCTCCCCGGTCGTCAACGAGCACACCATGACGACCCGCGGCAAGATCGGCGTCCGCAAGGGCGTCACTCGGCTGAACCTTCATGCCACTTCTCTCTCGCCAATTCCACGCACATATCGGGCCGCTTTGGATGACCCGCACTGGCGGGTGGCCATGGAAGAAGAATTCAATGCTCTCTGCGCCAACCACACATGGGATCTTGTCCCGCGTCCCTCCGGAGCCAACATCGTCACTGGCAAATGGATCTTCAAGCACAAGTTTCACGCGGACGGTACCCTCGATCGTTACAAGGCTCGCTGGGTTCTACGTGGCTTCACGCAGCGCCCGGGCATCGACTATGACGAGACTTTCAGTCCAGTTGTGAAACCCGCTACTGTTCGCACAGTACTCAGCTTGGCGGTGTCTCGAGACTGGCCCGTCCATCAACTTGATGTGAAGAATGCCTTCCTCCATGGCACTCTTCAGGAGACCGTCTATTGCATCCAGCCGCCAGGGTTTGTTGACTCCTCTCGCCCCGACATGGTGTGCCTTCTCAACAAGTCCCTATATGGTTTGAAGCAGGCGCCCCGAGCTTGGTACAGCCGATTCGCCTCTTTTCTATTGACTCTTGGGTTCACAGAGGCCAAGTCCGACAACTCTCTCTTCATCTTTCGCCGAGGTTCTGACACAGTATACTTGCTGCTTTATGTCGATGATATCGTCCTTACTGCGTCCTCCAGCAAGCTTCTTCAGTGGACTATCTCGTCTCTCCAGTCTGAGTTCTCCATGAAGGATCTTGGACCTCTCCACCACTTTCTCGGCATCAGCGTGTCTCGGCGGCCCTCCGGCTTGCTCCTCAGTCAACGACAGTATTGCATCGAAATCCTGGACCGCGCTGGCATGGCAGATTGCAAGCCTTGCAACACTCCGGTGGATACTTGTGCCAAGCTCTCTGGCAGTGAGGGTGCCCCGGTTGCTGATCTGACCGACTTTCGCAGTCTCGCTGGCGCACTCCAGTACCTCACCTTCACTCGCCCGGATATCTCCTATGCTGTTCAGCAAATCTGTCTTCACATGCATGATCCCCGTGAGCCTCATCTCAGCGCTCTCAAACGGATCCTCCGCTACATTCGGGGTACTTTGGACCTGGGACTTCACATCCAGCGTTCTACCGCTACCGACCTCATCGTCTATTCTGACGCCGACTGGGCTGGTTGTCCTGACACTCGGCGCTCCACGTCTGGCTATGCCGTCTTCCTTGGTGACAACCTGGTGTCCTGGTCTTCTAAACGCCAGAATACGGTCTCTCGTTCCAGTGCCGAGGCCGAGTACCGCGCTGTCGCCAACGCCGTTGCTGAGATCACATGGCTCCGTCAGCTTCTCCACGAGCTTCATTCACCTCCGCCCAAGGCCATCCTGGTGTATTGCAACAACATCAGTGCTGTCTATCTTTCTTCCAATCCCGTGCAGCATCAACGGACAAAGCACATCGAGATCGATCTCCACTTCGTCCGCGAGAAGGTCGCCGTCGGCACTATCCGTGTCCTACACGTGCCCACATCGTCTCAATATGCTGACATCTTCACTAAGGGACTGCCTTCACCGGTCTTCACAGAGTTTCGCTCCAGTCTCAACGTCCGCTAGCTCGCCCGTGATTTGCGGGGTGTTAGACTATCTTTGGTAGTTACGCCATATCTGGCAGTTCCCTCTATCTCGGCTATCCTTCCATATCCTCCCGATCCTATTTCTATTAATCGGTTGAGTGATTATGGTAAGCATTGGCCTTTATATGTATTTCTCCGTGATCAATACTTCATTGCGTTGAGTCAATCCTTTCCACAGTTAGTGCTTGGCCTGCTTTCTGGAAGTACGGCAATTTGTGTTTGAACATGCAGTGCGCGCTAGACAGAAAGACGGCCAGTTGTGTAGACACTGATTAAGCACAACATAACATACACAGCTTAGTTTAGCAGCTCTATGCAAATGTCCGTTTTTCCTTCTTCAAGTTCGCAGTGAACGGATCATTGCCTGCAGCGGCTCCTGATGCAGAATTGTTTTGCTCTTGTGAATTGTTTGATACGGCAGTGAATACCGAATAGTGCCAAACAAGTGCATTCTGGTCAGTGGTTAACAGTGCGAGAATGCGGCAAGTAGCTAACGACGCGTGAACAATAGAACAAGATTTGGCCAGAAACAATACTCTACTCACTCTTCAAATGATCAAATTGAGGCTGTTCGTTTGTATATAGCCGTTCCTCACTCTAGAGTCAGGGTCTTGAAACCGACGAAGAGCAAAGAACGGCGGCAAAAATACACAATAAAGAATTAATTGATCTGAAGCTAGCTAGTAGTAATTCATGGAATAATACACAACGCAGCAGCAAAGTATAAGCCCGATTAACCGACCAACTAACCCAACAAGATCAACAAAAATTCGGCGAAATGCGCACTAGCTGTGCGTCAGCCGCACACCTTGCAGAGGCAGACGAGTAAGATGACGGCGAACGCCAAGCAGGACAGCCCTATGGTCACCCCGAGCACCACCGGGCTGGGCCCGCCCCTCGCGTCGGCGCCGCCATCCGCGTCCCCGTCCCCGCCGCCGTCGTCGTAGTCCGTGCTACTCTCCGACCGGGCCGTCGCCGGCGGCGGCAGCACCGGGAACCCTAACTTGTCGCACGGCGCCACCCCCACAGCGATCTCCGCGGACAGCACCGACCTGTTGTAGCACAGCTTGACGTTCCCGGCCGCCCTGAACACCCACAGCCTCGACAAGAACTTGGCGCTGAACGGCACCACGCCGTCGAAGTCGTTGTTCTCGAGGTCCTTAAGCTCCCTCCCTCATCACAGCCAAGAACAGCGGTATGCTCCCGTTGAGCCGGTTCGACCGTTCGAGTTCAGGTTGAGCACCTCGAGCTCGGGCACCGTCGAGACGTTGTTAGAGATAATCCTGTAACAAGAGGAGTCTGGCATTCGGTTTTGGGTTTTGATAAGTTTCATCCGGATGTTTTCTTTACAATCATCATCCAAATTCTTGATTATTGGATTTGTTTTCAGATCAATGCACGTCCCCTGAATTCGAGGTGAGTTGATCCTACGGATGTGTGTTTTGATCGTACAGTCCAAAGTTTGGATGATTTTTGAAACAAAAACATCCGGATGATGCCTATACACTCCGTTCTGTTTTTTAGGGTTATAATTTTTGTATAAATTCTGATGTAGTTATGAGTTTTATAAGAAAAAAAAACAAGAAATAATATAATTTACGTATAAAATTTTTTTATACCCTATTCTAACAATTTATATCGATTTTCTAATTTTGATGTTGCGTTTGTCCAGAAAGCGACCATCACTATTGTGTGACGTGCGGCTGGGAGTGCAGGAAGCGTGAAGTTCGGCAGGGAGCGCAATACTACAGGGTCCTGATGACAGCAACCGAGACTTCTAGCAGTAACAAGAAGGCAAAGATGTGAAAGTCACCACGAGGTGTGTCACCGGCGGCGAAGATACGGCGACGAAAGGTGAAGAAAGTATATCTCTTCGATATCCGTTATTGACAAGTGCCGTCGATAATCGACGTGACAAGATAGTATTGGTGCCATCTATGTGTCGTCAATGTATATTGAGGAGTTGTCGGCGTTGTTATTGTTGTGTCTGTGTATGAGAGTTCTTGTAGGTGTATCCAAGTTGTCTTATAGGTAAGCTCTAATGCGAGTTTGCGTGTCACCGTCAAATTGGGTTACCGGTGAAAAGACAATTAGAGCTGGTAAACTCTAATGTGAGTCTACATGCCACCGTCAAGTTGGTTATCGGTGAAAAGACAATTAGAGATGAGGCAAAAAGTCACAATCACCAGTGAGGTACGTTACTGATGTTATGGCTAGCAAGAAGAAGACAGAATTCCTTGGAGATGCGTCAAGAGATCGGACGTCAAATTGCGAAGAGGTGTGTCAAGATTAGAGGGTGAGTGTCAGAGTTATAAGATTAAAGGGGTGAATGTTAGAGTTAATCTTGTATCAGGAGAGGAATTCAAATCCTGTAAGGAAGTAGAATCATATTCTGTTTCTTAGAGCTATAGTTTATATATAAATTCAGAAGTCGTCATGAGTTTTGTAAGCAAGAAGTAATGCAAGAGAAAATTATCCTAAATTTTTTTTTTGTGTTATGTTTTAACAACTATGTTCAGGATGCCACCGGAGAGGAGTTATTGGATAGGTCATGGTGTGTTAGTGACATGAGGTTGCTAATGAAGGTGGGGATCTGCCTGTTGAGGACATTGGAGCTGAGGTTGAGGTGGGTGATGCCGCTGAAGAGGGTGAGGGTGTCTGGGATGGCGCCGGAGAGGTCGAGGCGAGTGAGGTTGGGGCAATGCCAGTGGTGCAGGAGCAAGCCGGAAGGTTGGTGAGGTGTTTCGTGTGGGATACCACCACGGCGAGCTCGGCGGTGAAGCCAGTGGCGAGGGGGGTGTCCACGATGGTGAGCTCAGTGAGGTTGCCGAGGTGGGAGAGCCAAACGGCGGAGAGGCGGTGGAGTGAGGCGGTGCAGGAGAAGGTCCGGAGTCCCGAGCGCAAGCTACTCCGGCGGTAGGAGGCGCGGCGGCTCGGTCGGGCAGTCGGAGAAGGCCAACATGTGGAGGGACGGCGCGAGCGCCTTGAGGGTCGCGACCGAGATGGAGGTTGTGTCGGAGCAGTTGGTCAGCACGAGCGACGTGACGTGACGTAACGGCGTCTCCGCATCGCAGGACGCGGCCACCGAGTCCACAGCGCCGACCGCGTCGCAGGGGTTGACACAGTGCACGCCGAGGCCGAGTGCGCGCAGCGCCAGGAGCTACTGCGGATCCAGCGATGCGGCAATGGCACAGACGAACTCGAACGCGACAGCGACACGCGTGTGGGAGCATGAGAAAGGTTTCAAAGCAGAGACGAGGGAGCGGTAGAGGTGGGCGTCGTGCCGTGCCGTGCCGGCCCGGCCCGGGCCCATCGTGCTTCGGGCCGAAACCGTGCCGTGCCACGACGGCCCATCGTGCCCACCGTCTTGGGCCGTCTGGCCGACTCACTTTTGGCGAGCCCAAGCCCGGCCCATTTGGCGCCGTGCAGCCGTCTTGTCTTGGTCCAAGCCCTACCCATTTTTACTATTGTGACGAACAAAGAAATAAAACAAATCACTACTACTAAACTACCTATTTTAATTACATAAGAGACTAATCACATCAACAAAATGTCAAACATAAATGCAATGCTTGAAGATGCCCTGAATCAACAATATCTGCCAACTTTTAAGCCTTAATCCGTGATTTCGTGCTCGTTCGTGCCGTCTAAGACGCAGGCTAAAGCCGTGTCGCCGTCGCCGTCGTGCTGGTTCCGGGCGGCCACGGCCGATGCTCTGATTACGTCTGCGGCGGCCGGCCGTCTTGCGTCTTGCGTGCTTTGCACCGTGCCATACCATCGTGCTTCGGGCCGGCCCAAAAAAGCCTGGCCCAATGCCCACCTCTAGGGAGCGGTGCACGCTACTTATGAGGCTTTGTCCTGTGCGCGGGGCGACGACGATCACGATCCCCCACGTCGGATAGGCGCGCGGACGGGATGGATGGGCCTTGCCGCCCGTGCGGCGATTGCGCGGCATGGGGCGGT
Organism: Rhipidocladum racemiflorum; assembly: GCA_036346355.1. Taxonomy (NCBI): domain Eukaryota; kingdom Viridiplantae; phylum Streptophyta; class Magnoliopsida; order Poales; family Poaceae; genus Rhipidocladum; species Rhipidocladum racemiflorum. Next base: position 29,699,300 of record CM070570.1, on the reverse strand, counting down.
CGCTTTGGTAGTGTATGCGCGCTGAGTGGGCCTTGCCGCCCGTGCGGCGATTGCGCGGCATGGGGCGGTCGCTTTGGTAGTGTATGCGCGCTGAGGCGCGCAGCTCATGCCTGCGACCGCAGCAGCAGCTCGCGCCTCGATATCTGTGCAAGCTCATCTTCCCTATCTCAATTACGATAGGCCGGCCACTGTGTAACGCAATATCTTATCGAATACCACCAAGAGAGATTTTATTGGTTCGGCCAGTGGCCTCCTACCCAGGGTTCACCTTTTCGTTCCGACGATTTTTGAATGAACAGTGAAATTTGATAATCGCTAAAATCGAGCTGTCGACGATTGGGGAACAGGCCCCCGCCGAGCTTACTTGTTGAATGAAGGATCAACCAAAGCCCCCTTCTACCAAAGGTGTAGCATCGAAGACGTCGGAGACGGTCCATTAGAACAGACAGAGACACAAGGATTTTTATCCTGGTTCCGGCCTCTCATGATCGAGATAATAGCCCTACCTCCAGTCGCCTAGTTGCGTTTTTCTATATTGGAATGATGGATACAAATACCTCGATCTTACCACCGGATCCTCCCCTTCTCCGTTGATGAAGAGAGGATTAAATACAAGGTGTACACGTACATACATGGTAACTGTTTCCTAAGATCATGCCCGTTGCCCTCTTTGGACGTGTCCTTAATTCTCGCCACGTTTGAATTCTTGGTATAACTTCCCTAGATCCTTGGCGAAATAGTCGCCACTTTTCTGTTTTACGGGTTGACCACGTCCTCCGGCAATCTCCGAGCACGCCTTTGGTCTGGCTTCTGCCATCACGCGTCCTTTCCGAGCATGGTTGCTCGGGCCCGTCTTTGAGGCCTATAGCCGACCATGCTTTGCTTCGATATTACAGGTATACTTCTGCCCGAGCATGAGAATGCTCGGGGCTTGCGCTCGGGTATCGCATCCGAGCTCATGGTCGGGAGTTGCTCGGCCATTAGGGCAGAATGGTACTTATAGAAAATAGTCCAACCCCCGACACGAGCCGAAAATCGTAAAAATCGCATAAATTTAAAAACCAGATTTTTTGAAAAAAAAAATCAAAAATCGTGGAAAATTGACGATTATCGGTGGAAAATCGATGATTTCGACGGAAAATCGACAAATTATCGGTGGAAAATCGACAGCTATGTTGAACTTTTTGTGCGGTCGACTTTTTGTAGCGATTTTCGACGAAAATCGACCGATTTTCGACCTTTTTCGACACGTAGATTTTTTTCTTCAAATTTTTGATTTTTTTTGAATTTTTTAATCGGACCGGTTTATCGACCGGTTTTTGATGTCGAACCGTAACGATACAGTCGATTTTCGACGATTTTCGAATCCCTGCTCCTGCCAATCTGCATGAGAGCGACCGCTGAAATTTCTTGGTAAGGTCAAGCCAAAGCCCAGGGTCCAATTGTTGGGGCTTTTTCACTATCGTAAAAATTAAAAGATAAAAAATTAAATAAATAAGTAGTTTTAATCTATTTTTTTAAATCATAAACTTTCATATAACTAAATATTAAGAGTCATTGGAGAGATGTTTTTTTAGTTTATTAGGGTTTATGTTAGGCTAATCCACTGAAGTTAGATAAAATTACTCATCTCTACCAAGTATAAAAGCCGATAGCTTGTAAGCTCTTTAAGCCTAAAAGCTGATTTTAAACTATAAGTTAAAAGACTAAGTCTAAACAAATAGAACCTTAGACCTATCAAACTTGGTAATCTTCGATTAATAGTTATTTTTAAATATTTTAGATTGATTCTATTAATATGATATTATTAGTTTATCGTAATAAATATTTGTTATAATATTATACTTCTACCATATTTTATAAATATATTAGTGCAAAACTGGGGGTCAAAATTTAACTTGACAGTAAGTAGGTAGTAGGTAGCTTGGCTCGTCTGTGACCAAGGTTCCAAATCTTGGTGAGATTTCCGAAATCTCGGCTGAGATTTCGGATTTTGGACCTCCCCAAGGTACTAAATCTAGATCAGGTAATTTTTTTTAAAAAAAAATTCAAAATGTTATAGTAACCATCCAAATCTCGGCGAGATCTCGGTGATTTCGGCCGAAATCTCGAACATTTTGACCGGATTTTGATTTTTGTGGGCCGAATTTGATTGGAATTGGGGCCAAGATCATCCACAAAAAAATTTAAAACTTTTTTGACATGTTTTTAACCATTTTTCAATCAATTCAATTTGAACAAAATCTCGATGATTTCGGTCGAAATCTCGGATTTCTCGGTCGAAAAATGGCTAGATTTGAAACTTGATTTGTAGATTTCATTCGAATTTTATTTGAAATTCTAAGATCTCGCCTAAATTTTAAATTTTGATCACATCTAAAATATATACCGAAAATGAAATTTGTAACCTTGCTCGTCACATAGCTGTTTGGACTTTGGAGTGGGGTTTTAGTATTTGTCGATCTGACGGTGGATGGCACATGTCAGCCTTTGATCTGAACTGCCCGCCCAGCTTAAGGCCCCGTTTGGTACTGTTCCAGATTCTAGTAGAAACGGAAACGGTTCCAGATTCTTGGTAGAAACGTTTCAGGTAGAATCAGAATCACTTTCTGCAAACCGTTTGGTATGGTTCCAGATTCTAGTAGAAACGAGTAGAAACGGGGTTAAGGGTGATTCAGCCACGGTGTGGAAAAAGAAGAAACGTTTCGAGGAGAATCGTTCCGAGTTTTAGCCCGTTAGGTTGGGTTTCTCCCAGATTCTAGTAGAAACACCTCGGTTCCAACTTGCCAAACGGGGCCTAAGTGTTCGTGCGATCTCGGTTAACGATGTTGCGGCTCGACTAATAATGCGGGCGCTTTTGAGTTGGGCCACCTAAAACCCATGCTTGGAATACAGAAATTTTGGGGCTAAACAGTTTGCAGAAATACAGTTGAGCGAATCGCACTATGCAAAGGAGACCTAAAAGTGTGTTAGTAGATAGGGTTCGTGAGTTACTTAAACTCGATTCGTGAGAAGTTTGATTCGAGTTCTAAATGAGTTGAACTCGAGCTTGATACTGAGCTCACGAGCAGAACTTGAATAGCTCGCGAGCCTACTCAAATTTGAATCAAGTTTTTTTTTTTAGCTGAGCTTATTTGAACTTGTTACGAAACATACTCGAGCTTGTTATCGAGTTTACTAAATTTATCGAGCTTATTGAGTTTCCTTAAGCTTACCAACCTTAACGAGTTTACTCGAGTTTGGATCAAGCTGAGCTCGAGCCTAGATCTAAGCTCGAACCTTAACTTGAACTCGGCTCTAGTTTAAACCGAGCTCAAGCCTAAATGATTAGACTCGTCGAGCTCGGCTCGTTAACAACCCTATTCGTAGATTGTTTCTGGATGGGCGTTCTTGAGTCAGATTTGTGCTGAGCCCATGGTCGCTTTCCCCCGGCCTTTAAGCTACGCATGGTCGCTTCCAGTGTTGGCCCATTGAGATGAAGAGGGCGCCACAGTGCTGCTCGTAATGAACCCAAGGTCCTTGTCAATGTCGCTACAAAAGGCCCCTTTCATGTATGTGCCTATGCCCTTCCATCTCCCCCTTGTTGTTTTCCTCTTGAGACTTCCATTTTCCCTCTGTTTACCGCGCACGTTGCTGTCGAACGATGTTGGCGTCCTGACGTCGATTGGATTCACTAACGAATCACGTACGGAAGAGTGCTGTTTAGCCGCCGCAACGCCGATGCCGCGCTTTATTATAAAACCCAGCCGCCGCTAAATACAGCCCGTACCTGTAAGATTGATGAAGCTAGCGTGATACCGGCTCGCTCGTATCTTGCAACCTTCCAAACAGCTCGACGCTTCATCCATTGGGAATCTGGAATGTATTCGCGCTAGCTAGCTTCTTTCTCATCTATGCCCAAGGACCATACATATTTACAGATGGATCATCGTCACTTCATTAGGAATGGATCGAATGACCGGCCGATCGATCATCGGTTACCTCATCGAGATCACGCACACATGCGTGCGCCGATAATATACATAAATAACACTGCACACACACACAGACGCAGACGGGTTTGTTTACTGTCAGACGAACTCGTCCTCCATCTCCTGCATGGACTTGCCGGCGGAGGCGATCTGGCGGTTGGACGTCATCTTCTCGGCGACCATCAGGCCCTTGTAGCTCCTGATCTCGGCCCACCTCTCCTTCTCCAGCCTCTCCATCTCTTCCCTACGCTTCTGCGCACACGCCATACACACACACATAGCTGCACACACTTAGTGCCTGCATCGCTAGGTACCACTAGCTAGTATATGCAAAGACGACAAAGCTAGCTCTAGAAGAACACATGCGTGCCTGCGTTGCGTACCTTCTCTTTCAACTGCATCTTCCTCTCGGCCTTCTCCGCAGCGTTTGAAGCGTCTTTCTCTGCTGTACAACGGAGTAGCAAAGATAAATTTGCTAGAAAATTGTTTGTGCCACGGCAAACTAGCTAGTGCATGCAGGAGATGTAGTGGTACATCGATCGTATCAATTAGCTGCAACAGGCGAGACGTGTATGCGTGGGCGTACCTTTCAAGTCTGGTCGGCGCTCTACCCTGGTCTTATTCAACCTGTTGATGATCTCGTTGACACGCTTCTCGACTATCAAGATACGAACCTGTTAAATTAGACAGTCCATAACGTGAATTTGTGAGTTTTTCTCTTCTTGTTGTTTTTTTTTCTTTGCAAAAATACATAGTAGATCGACTAGTTTTTTTTTCAAAAAAAGAGAAAAGAACAGGAGGCTTGCCCCCGATTTCATTAACGAAACTGAATAGGTTCTACAAGGGTAGATCTACTATCTGACACAGGAAAGCACGTAATTAAGGACCTGCCATAGCATCGGTGGTGTAGTTACAATTTGTGCTAACTAGCATATATATATGCGCGAGACAGGTTTTCAAGTTTGGCAGTTGTCGGCGAAATACTACATGTGCAAGATAATCTAATTACTAAATTACTAAAGGTTCCCTATGTACTTGCTGTTCATTCCCAAAATGCTTTTCAAACATGGTACTAGCCCACAATGCAAAGGCTGAATGCAATAATGCAGGCTTTAGCAAATTGGTCATGAACTTATGATTAAAATGCTACATTCAGGTGTGTTTTGTCTGCATTCACCCTGTGCAGCACTCAGGTGTTTCCTCACCTTTACCCTTCACAATTTTTTGGATCTGCTTTCTAGACACACGATATTCCATCATGTATTGCTACATGGCGCATTAGAGTATATCCAATGCAATGGGCTAGTAGATTGTGCCATGCATAAATCAACAAGAGTACGTCCATATATACAAGCATAGGCTACCATCTGACCATTAGCCTTAATGTCCACCAACCTGGGAGCATCGGAGAAAGGTTTCAAATTTCGCCGAAATTCGGTTCTTTCAATAGGTTCATTTGAATTTATCTTTTCCCCAAAAATTCAGATTTTGTCCAATCATTTATTCCCGAAATGACATCGAACTCTCCGAAATAACCGAATTTCGAAGATTTTGGTGGGTGCAAAAAAAAAAAAACCAAAATTCAAAACGCTGATCTGAGATGCTCTGTAATAACCTTCTAATGAAAGCAGTTTTCTATAATAACCTTGTAATGAACAGCAAAGTGGTGGAGCAGTACTAGTTACCATCCGAGGGTTGTGGAAGCCAACTTGGCCGACATCCATGGATGGGGCCTTCTTGAGATTGGACCAGGGCGTGTAGACCACCCCAACGTTGTTCATCTTGTTTCCTGTACGACAAGCACAGGCATGACGCATCATCCAAAGTATCCAACACTCGTCACGTTCGGATGATCACAATCACTCGCACAGCCCAATCGATTCAAGCAGATACTGATTCAAGGGGCCCATGGGGCGCCAATAATACAGGAGGGAAAGTCGCCGAAAAGAAAAGGCGAGAAAAAAAGAGAGATTCCTGTGACAAGCGATGGGGTGCTGCAGCTTTGTGGGAAGCGCGAACACCGGCCGACAGGTCACACCATACTCTATTTTCTTCCGTGCAGAACGTAGTTGGAGTGTTCGACTTGGACGTGTATAAGTATAATGCTTTGCGAGCTAAAATGTTTTAGGAAACCCACGTCCATAAAATCTCGAGAAATTTTACAGTGGATTATACTTGTAGTATAAAATGTATAGTAGAAATCACATCTAACCGTTGATTTATTAAGGATGTTTCTACTACTCTACTACCAGTCTACCAGGTGTAGTATAAGTAAACTAGTTAATCTGATCCATTGGATCGAAAAGAATGAACGGTTTATATTCAATTTAGTGTACCGTAAAAGAGCTCAAAATCTTGGTAGCAACTGATTTGCACATATCTGATTGCTACTTCTTTGGTGTTACTTTACCCCTTTTTATTTTTTTGCACAATTCCATCGGGCACATCGCTAAAAAAAAGGCTTTTTGCAGCGCCAACAGTTGGTAGTTTAACTGGCGCGGCACCTTAGCTACTGGTTTCTTTAACCGGGCTACATGAATTTATACGGATCCTACGAATTTTCCTCGGAAATGCTTCGTTCCAAACGGGTGTTTCTCTCGATTGATACTACTCTGAGTCTGAGCCAAGTAAAAAATTTACAGGGTAAAGTATAGATTATTAAAACAGGATTTTGATTCGTAGTTTCGTACGTACCTTGGATGGAATGCGCTTTTACGAGCTGTGCGCAATCCTCCAACAGGCCTTCGCTGATGCTATCGATCGCCTCGCCTTTCTTGAGCCTCAAATAGACGTGCGCCGAGGACACCTTGTCCACATGGAACCTGACGAGACAGCAGCCAGCGATATCATCAACCACCACGTACATTATTATAGTTCAATTTGGTGAACAGGATAAACAAGATCCACTTATAACGGGCTTTTGCAGTGTGATAGGCACTCCAGTTGTGCTCCGAAGCAGTGATCGTCCGCGGTAAAATTGTACAAGGCGTAAAAGTACAAGGGGAGGTGCCCTACAAAGAAAGATATTTTCTTCTCTCGGAGGAGATAGAACGGATAGATATAGGAGGAGGAGTAGGCCAGCAAAAGGCTGTGATGGCAGCGGTACACCAGTACTAGCGCAGGCGATGACGATGGATGTGCAACTTGTCGAGCAGTTCTGTTCCATGGTTTTGGTCGCATCTTGATAGCTTGGTAGTTGGGGCGTTGGAATGTCCCCACCAGCCTCGTCACAGCCGCGTCACGCGTCAATCCGCTTCCTCATCCACCTCCTGCTCTTCTTCTCCTTCTTCCGGTCTCTCCTCTCCTCTCCTCCGCGTGCGGTAAACCTCGATTCCACCGGCCGGCCGCGGCATGCATGCCATATGCTAATGCGTACTACGCGCGCGTACACGTACGCACGGTCATCGTTATACTCTCATCTACATGTACGCTCCTGGAAGGCGGAAGCAGAGTTGTTCTAGCGAGAGCATGTGTATCAGTATATGTGATGTACAATGCCGCTACCGGGAAAAGTCGAATTCTAGCGAGAGCAAGTGTCGCCAGAGACGATCCATCTCCAAGAGCGGCGGAGAGGAGGAGAAATCAAGAAGAGTACCAGACGTCCTCGGGGAGGCCGTACTTGATGAGCTCCTCGTTCTCGTTCTTGTCGACGCCCATGTAGATGGTGTAGTCGCCGGCGTCCGGCCGCGCCTTGTAGTAGAGCACCATTGCCGCCCGCCAATTACCAAACTCTTCTTCTTCTTCTTCTTCTTCTTCTTCTTCTTCTTCTTCTTCTTCTTCTCGCAGCAGCAGCAGCAGCAGCAGCAGCTCAGCTCAGCTCAGCTCACAGCTATTCATTCAGGTGTAGTTTTATCGCAACAAGAAGCATAAGGAGAGAGAGAGGACGGAAGCGAGCGAGGAGAGACGGTTCAGCGACGAAACAGGCGATGGCGCGGCGCGGCGCGGCGCGGTTATAAAAAGGCGACGAGGTGTCCGGGGTCTCGTCCTCTCGTGGTTAAAAACGGCCAAGGCTGCAAAGGCCTACCCCAAGGTGGGTTGGGTCGCCACGTGGAAACACGATGGATTTGATTAAACTATTGCGATTGGGAGACGGGAGCGATCTTATCCTCGCCGCTTTTGCCCCTCCCGCTCTCGCTGTCTTTAATTAACTCCCCTGCTTTACATAAGCCGGGAACAAGGCAGAGAGCCCCAGGTAATCACACTCTCTGATCTGTGTCTGACATGGCAGAAGTGGCAAAGGATATGCTCCCCCTACCCCGTGTTGACTTAAATAATTTCCTCATAACTGCCTGCCTAAATCCTATTTGGTGGTGCCGTCAAAACGCCGTATCTTTTGCGAAAACGACGTCCGTTCCGGCCAAAAAAAAAAAAAAAAAATCCAGCCAAACCAACCAGGACCCAAGCACTTTTCACTCGTAGGGGTGAAAACGGATCAATACAATGGATGTTGTTTTTATGTATCTTGGTTCTTTTTTTTTTTCTCGGATTTGAAACTGGATACGGATACGAATCTAGGTTTTACAGGATACAGACACTGGACGGATATGTGACCAATTCTGATCGGGAATAGATAAAAATATACGGATAATGCATGCATACATAAAGTAATATACATTGAATCAATACCACAAGAATACATGACCGTATTAGTAAATTATATATCAACCAAATCACATTCCACAATAATAAAAATAAGTTTGTTATGATTCTATCATTACAGATAGATATGTAGTGTGAGCATGTACACGAGGCCAACGATGTCGACCATACGTCGATTCATTGACAGAATCTACGCAGATGACCGAGGAAGCTTTTGCCAACAAGTTCCTTTCATTTTTATTCTAGCTTCGCCGTTGTCTACGACTACAGACAAGAAGAAAAAGAAGCGGTGATAAATATGAAAAAATATTTTTTTTATTAACTCGCATTATTACATCATGAATTGAAAAAAAATAAAACAAGAAATGAAGTGGCAGTCTATGTATATCGGTTACATTCTTATTTTATTAAGTTCCGGAGCTTCCCTGTATCTTGGGGCCATCCACATCATGCTTTTTGCAAAAAAAAATCCTCCTGTTTCCCATAATCACTCATGGCTCTCAGTTGTCGATCTTCGTCCACCTTTCGTATCGGTGCATATCTGCTCGTCCACGCTCCCCCCCCCGAAAACCGAGTGATGTCTGCCTCACGAGCGTTCGAGTACATATTGTAGCCGGTGATTTAGGCAAATGACCAAAGCGAGAAGCTTACAAATTTATTTTACTTCACACAGATGCATGAACCAATCGATCGATCAATGAAATTAACGAAAACCAACTCGACCAATTGATTACTTGTTGACGACGTAGCATTTCTTCCTGATCTCCCCCTGCTCTCCGGTAAGCCCATCTTGACCATGGATTCAACGATGTCGCGGAAGAACTCGTCGACAAAGAGCCGGTGGTCTGGCGCTCGACGTAGGCCCTCGTGAATGGGTCGGCGAGCAGCGAGGATGTCAGGGTTCTAGTTTTCCCATGTGAGTGGCATGAGGGTAGAAAGGTAATTTCACCAATCAATATTTTTTCCCCAACCATTTCCTCCTTTCTCCACCCAGCTCCTTCCCCACGCCTCCTTTTTGTTCGTGCCTGCACCGACACCTCCGCCTGGGTGACGCCGGCGCCCCCCTGCTCCCGTGCGTGCAGCTCGGTGGCGGCCCCGGCGCCCTTCCTCTGGCGACGCCTCCTCGGCCTGCGCCCCTACCATTCCCGGTCGGCTCGGCTCTCCAGAGCCTGGCGACGCCGCCCCCTCCGCTCGGCTCGGCTGCCGCCTTCCCCAGCTGCCGGCGACCCCCCCTGTACGGCTATTCCTCCTCCCCCTTGCTCTCTCTCTGCGTTCTGTGATGGAAGGTTGAGGTAGATCGGGGTGTTTAGTTGTTGGTGCACGCCATGTGTTTGATAGAATGCCTAGTAGGTGTATGGGAGATGGGTGATTGCATGGTGATGTGGAGGATTTGGGATTGGTACCCCCTTTCCTGTTCTTCCCTCGCTCCCCTCCTGCTGCTCTTTGATGCTTTAGTGTTGCTTGAGGTTGATCTACGGAATTTTGGGGTGAAGGTTCATGGTCTTTGTGAGGTTACACATGGATTGCACTGAGATTTTTGCTTTTGGTATATGGTATGCTTGTGGTTTCATTAGGACTCCTTTGCACTAAATTGTCGATATGGTTAGGCATGGTAACTGGAATATGGGTTGCTTCTAGGCTTCGGTAAATGACCTGTAAATGTTTGAGTTGGGCATGATGATAGTTGCATTATCAAGGTTTGATTCATGGTAGGTTGTTTTGGTTAATGCTAAGCAGTATCGAAGATTCGGAATGTAAATTAGCATAGTGCTGGTATGGCTAATGGATTCTTTGCATACTAGATGTTGAAGTTTGATACTATGATATAAGGGTGAGCTATTGTCCTTGGGTCTGTGAAGGCTTATGTACAATAGGGTGATAATGGCAAATGACAAAATTGATACTATACTAGGTTTTGGTGTTCTTAAATGCTTAGTCATGGCGTGATGATCGTGGTTAATGTTTTGGGTTGCATGGTATATGATAATGATTTGATGCCATGCTCGGGAATTTTATTTCCTCCTATGGTTCGCGATGTAAAGACTATTAAAATGTCTTGCAAGTCGGGTGGTGTTATGTGTTCCCAATTCTAATACCTTGAGAACCTATGAGGCTAACTGAATGCATAATGCAATCCTTGCATAATTTCCCCAAATACTGAGTCTAAGAATTTCATTCTTAGTATTTAAGTCTTTACTGCTCCTTCTCGTCCTATATTATTTGCCCCTATTAAGAGTAGGTATGGTTCGTATGTTTAGTTATAGATTGGAATCGCCCAAGTTGGTTGAGTAGATGGAAAGATACGTTCATTTAGTTTATGCCGTCCTAAGCGGTAATCCAGAGTAAGGTTGTTGGTTGGGGTATGGTTAAGTGATTCCAAAGGTTGCTGGGTTATTATTGTGAATCTCGCCTTGTATTTCGTTTTGGCTCGATGAATGTTTGCATTATGGTCTTTAATTGTCATTTCATTTCATATGCATAGCATGCATCTCATTTCATATATATGTGTCGTGTAGAGAACGATCACGCGGAGGGTGACGTGGCTGTGGTCGAGGGTGATCACGGTGAGCAGGTTGTTGTTGAGGATCCGACAGAAACATCAGGCAAGCACCTAAGCATATTCAACCTCTATGTGATATTATTTTAGTGAATAAACTGCTTAATTGATCGATTACGTCTTGCATGGGGAATTCAATTGTGGGATAGGGCTAGATCCTAATTGCTGCACATACACTCCTTGGTATTTGTTGAACACATCCTTTGGAACTAGATTACGGGTAACATAACTGAGTCCATGCTTAGTTTGCTTAGAAAATGGGGTTGGGTCAAGTGGTGGACGGTTCCATCACTTGAGAGTACTACATACTACACATGTGAACTATATTGGAAACGGGTTGAGGTCATGTTACTTGGATGTATATTAATAATTGGTGACCGGGCGGGAGAGTAGGACCATTTGGGTATGGAGACTCAAATGGCGTAGTCCCGCCTGTGTCAATTAAGGACCGATCCGTTTGTATGCCATGTTGATCGAGCACCATTAGGTTGATCGCATGCCTGAATATGGTAGGGTAAGCCACTCTTTCATCACATGCCGTTCGATGAATCATACCCTCATGCGGTTGGACGTGGTTGAGGGCGAGGCTTAGGCCGACCCTCGAGGGCCAAGCCGAGCTTGGGCCGCTCGAGGGGGTGCTAGGTGCTCGGACCGCATGAAGATGGTTCAACGAATGGGTATGGATGGGAGGGGGTTGACATGAGGTACTTTGTGGCACATGTCGTGCGATCAACGCTTCCCTGCAGGGTTAATTAAGCGATTCGAATTGCCGCGCTCTCGGATATGAGCACGCTCGCATCATCCGACACTCAGCGTAGTAATAACTTAAACTCTTGGCTCGTCGTTGTACTTGAGCTTTAAAATGGTTGTAATTGCTTTACTTTAGTGTTGTTACCTTTCAACTTCATGTTAGAAGTAGGTGCGGTCAATAACTGCTTAAAATTTGTAATTTGTTTAGTTGTCATACTCATACTACAAATGTTAATGCTTTTCCGCACTATTACCTTCAGCTTTATTCCTTTCTGTACCCAAATGCATAACCCTTTGGAGTCGGTCATATATGGACCACGGGTAAGTCTTGCGAGTACATTCGTACTCATGCTTCTGCTTTGTGGTTTTCAGGTGAGGATCAGGAGGGCTGCGAGTTCTGTCCCTACTGCCTCTCGGTGCCCGGGCGGGGCACCGAGTAGAGGTTACTTGCGATGTCACACACGCCCGGAAGTGTTCAGGGGCAGAACACTTCCGGAGATGCCGTATTTTGCTAGTGTGTCGGTTAAATTCACTTTTGTTGTATAGTTAGCTTTATATCCCCTGTTCTGTGAGGCTTGAAGACTTGGTATTCCTCTTGTTGGTCGTGGTTGTGTTGTGATGTCCTTATCATGCTTGTATGTTGCTTTTATCCATGCCATATTATCATGCTATATCAACTGCTCTTTTGTCTGCTGAGTGGATGCCCTAGAATCTAGAAAGGTCATGCCGAAATTTCGAATTTTTGTGCTATCTTGGTTTAGGTTACATCATCTTGATTATCTAGTATGTTAGTTGAGTCTTTTTAGTTGTGTGGTTGTCGGGTTTGTCTTGTGCTTGGTTTAGTCTTCTTGTTGTGCTTCCGCGTTGCGTGTCCGGTTGTGGGGTTTGAGTTCGTTGTCCCCTTTATGCAAACTGAATTGATGTGGCAGTGGAAACCGGTATGCGGGGCGATCCTGGGCGAGTTCGGGTCGCATACCGGGGGAATACCGGGGCTGTGGTCGAGTTATTTGAATGGTTCCACTGTTATCTCCTTTGGGCTTGGATGCTAGCATCGCGAGCGCCATCGACGAATCGTTGCTAGCCTCCAACTCCAATGAGGTTAACGGGGTGTTCCAATAGCTCGAGGACAGTCTGGGCGGCTCCTCACAGAGGAGTCGGAGTGGAAGAGGGCCGACGCTTGGCAACGTGGCGGTAGTTGCCGACGTCGAAGGTGAGGAAGCAACCGGGGTCAATCTCGGTGAGCGTGGTGTTGTCAGCGAGGCTCCGACACTTGGCCCTCAGCCTCCCCAGGTACGCCCTGTCTAGTGCCGGGTCCACGTCAGTGGCGTTGTCCGCGCCGGTGAAGTTGTGCAGCCGATACGTGAACGCCGAGCATTGTGCCATGCTAACCGTGTGCCCGCCGGAGAGGACGACGATGCCCTTGACGCCAAGGTGTTAGTTGTCATCTCCGGCTTGGATCGGAAGCACATCAAACTGATTAGTCATGTCTCGGTAGCTAGTGCTAGATTAAAAGGAGAGAGGCCGACATTTTTTTTATAATTAATCTCGAGTTCGATCTCTACTCAATACTCATCCGATCTGAGGTTAGTGCTCAGGCTACCGAAGACCGCCATTAGCATCGAGAAGATCTCTGTGCCTTTCTTATTCGCTCATTCAACAACAGCCGATCAATCCCTAAGGTTAATATCGTCAACATATGTCGTTGTTCTACATCAACTGATCAAGCTTAATGGCATCCTCTACTACACCAGGTTAGTTTACCTAATGATCTATGTTCCTCATTATAATTCTGTGATCATATCTTAGGCTAGTTAATGATGTTTCAGGCATTACTTTAGCCTAAAGTTCTAACATTTGGTATCAGAGCAACCTAGCCTAAGCATGATCCTATGTAAGCTCATTTTAGACCTAATTTTGTCAGTTTTAGCGCTTAACTGGCTCGATTAGCATTTATAAAGAGGGGATTTAGCGCAACTCAGTGAAACCCTAAAGCCTTTTTCCCCAAATCCTTACTTTGGAAACCCTAATTCCCAATAACCAAACCCCAATTGAAATTTTTCACAAAAAATTTTCAAACCCTAATGCACCCAAAGGGGGATTTTAGTGCTTTCATTTTCACGGTCATCGCCTTTTCACGGTCATCGCCATTCTTGCCGTGGTCGTTGTTGGTTGCTTCGAGAGCGCCGTCATCTTCACACCGTGCTCGTTGTTGTTGTTGTCTCCTTCGCAGGCCTAAGTTTCGCCCGCGACAGTGACTACGCGCAAGCGTGGTGGCCTGAGGGCCTGCCTCGCCAGAGCCGCGTGTGGCATCAGTTCGCCGCGAGCGCCGCACTGCCATTTCACCGGGGCACCCACTCAGTTCGCTAGGTTGCCACCGTCGCGATTTCTCCAGGGCGGATGGGAAATGAGGTTAGCATTAAGGATCCGATTTGACGCGAGTTTTATTCCGATCTGGCGCAATTTGGCCTATTCGTTCGCCAGGCCTGCGGGATCAGCTGGGCCAGCTCACGCAGTTGGGCCGCGTGTTTTGTTTTGGGTCGGGGTCTAATTTGGTTTTTTTGCCTATTTCAACTATGTTTTTCATTCTGTCTTATTTAAATCCAGTAATAAGTATTGCTTAATAATTATTTCCTGGACATTATTATTCTGGTTAATTTTCTATACAAATTAATTAATGTGGTAATTAATTTTATATAATGATTGTTTATGAGCGGTATCTCTAATTAAAATGAACCAACGAGAGGTTTTGGTTAGAGATTATTTAATGTTAAAACTGAAATTATGTCATGGCTATGATCATATGTAGACCAATGTTGTTTATGACCATGTGTCACCCATAAGACAACTTAGTTCCATTCGTTTTTGCCCAACGGTGATGCAAGTTAGAATTATTAATTTTTCCTTTCATTAGCATGTTATTAATCAGACCAATGTAGGGTTAATTTTCATGCAATATATTAATTTTCTCCAATATTAACTAATTATATTTTGTTTTAATTCGGCCATGAACAACACTAATGTTGCCGTTTACTTAAACGGCATTGAACAACTAGCTGGAACAAATTTTCCCTCCTGGAAAGAGAGAATTTTAATTGTCCTTGGAGTCATGGATCTGAACTATGCCTTATGTGAACTATGCCTTATGTGATGACGCTCTCGTAGCTCCTGCTGCTGATGATCATACTTTCACTAAAAAAAAGAAACTATATGACTCAACAGCGGAGAAGTGGGAGCGGCCCAACCACATGTCCTTTATGATCATGAAGAGCACAATATCTGTTGGGGATAAGAGGGGCAATCCCTGAAGCTAACAACGCTAAGCAGTACTTAGCCTCAGTCGAGGAGCAATTCAATGGCTCCTCAAAAAGTATATGCCAGTAACTTAATTATGAAAATGCTCACCACTGAGTATGATGGCTTCAGCAGCATTGATGAACATATCATGCTTATGACCGATATGACTGCTAAGCTCAAGGGCATGGACATGGCCATTTCTGATGGCTTTCTAGTTCATTTCATTATGACCGCCCTCCCTTTTGAGTATAATGTCTTTAAGATAAACTACAACACTCAGAAAGAACAGTTTACCATAAGTGAGTTGATCGCCATATGTGTCCAAGAGGAGGAGAGGCTAAAGGCCAAGATGAAAGACCATGTGAACCTTGTTAGTCCTGGCAAAAGGAAAGTTACAAGGGGATTCTAAGTCTCAGAAGAAGTTGCATTTCTCTTCCAACGCTGAATCAAGCAAATCAAAGCCAAAGAGGAAGGCTCCTGCTGCACCTAACTCTACTTCTTCTGATGGGCTCATCTGTCGCTTTTGCAAAAGCAGTGGGCACATTCAAAATGATTGTGTAGACTTCATTAAGTGGCTCGCTAAGAAGAGTAACGACATAATTTATGCTGTTAATGAAACCCTTTATGGTGTTTTCCCCTAATACTTGGTGGATTAATTTTGATGCCACTATGCACGTTTCTAATTCATTGCAGTGATTTCTTACCGTGAGGACACTAAGAAAGGTGAAGCGAAGTCTCATAGTCGCAAATGGAAAGAATACTGAAGTTGAAGCCGTTGGCACACTATCATTAGTATTATATAGTGGCTTCATCCTTCATTTGAATAATGTTATTTATGTTCTTACCACGAGGAACTTTATTTCATTTTCTATATTAGATGATGATGGATTCATTTATATCTTTGGGAACAATAAATGCATTGTTAGTTTTAATTATAATAATGTTGGTCTCACGACTCGACGAGACAAACTCTATATGCTTTCCCTCTTTGAATTTTCTATGTCAATGAGTGTGTGTGATGTGATCAATATGAGAAAGAAAAGTTTAGTGATGAGACTTCATCGAAATTGTGGCACTGTCGTTTAGGTCATATTTTGAAAGGGAGAATGGAACGTGTCATTAATGAAGAGATGCTCCACCAATTAGACTTCTCTGACTCAGATCACTGTATTGATTGTATTCAGGGGGGAAATACGTAAAATAAATTAAGAAAGAAGTAACACGAAGCATAGGAATCTTAGAAGTAATCCACACTGATATATGTAGACCCTTTTCTGTAACATCACTGGATGGGTATAACTCCTTTATCACATTTATTGATAATTTCTTCCATTATGGTTATATTTTTCCCATTCGTGATCGATCTAAGTCACTCGATAAGTTTAAAATATTTAAAGCTGAAGTAGAAAATTAGCATAATCTAAAAATTAAAGTAGTAAGATCAGATCGTGGAGGAGAATATTATGGGAGACACGCTCCTTATGGACAAATTCATGGTCCATTTGCTAAGTTTCTTTCAGAAAATGGCCTAATAACTCAATATTCAACACCTGCTGAACCTCAACAAAATGGAGTAGCTGAAAGACGCAACCGCACCATTATGGGTATAGTGCGTAGCATGATGAATTAGTCCAGTTTACCAATTGTTTTGTGGATTAAAGCATTAAAGACAGCTACACATATACTTAATCGGGTCATCAGCAAATCAGTGTCTAAGACACCTTATGAATTATGGATTGGGAGGAAACCGAGCTTAAGATACGTACATATGTGGGGTTGTCCTGCTGAAGCTATAGTCTTTAATCTACATATTGGAAAATTAGACCCTAAGACAGTAAGTTTTCATTTAATTGGATATCCTGAAATATCTAAGGGGCATCGATTTCATTGTCCAGATCGTACCGCTAAGTTTGTAGAAACCTGACATGTTGTATTCTTAGAGAATGATAAAAACAATGGGAGTTCAAAGGCTAGGAAAAATAGATCTTGAGGAGATTCAAACTTATGTACCATCACTGATAATTCAAGAAACTGTCCTTCCCGCACCTCATACAGTTACATCTCTAGCTGAGAATCCTGGAGTTGAGCCCCCGCTTGAGGATTCTGGGATCAACAGCATAGCACCTAATGATGAGCCTCAACAACTCCATGTGATAACTAATGAACCACTAAGGAGATCACAGTGGGACAGAAGATCTACCACCCCGAATGACTATGTCGTATACATGAATGAATATGTAAATGACATAGGGAAGGTGGATGATCCTACCTCATTTAAGGAGGTCATGATGACTAAGGATTCACCTAAGTGGCTTGAGACCATGAAATGATAAAATAAAGTCTATGAGCATTAATGACGTCTGGGATCTGGTAGAAATTCCTGATATAGAGTCAAAACAGTAGGCTGTAGATGGGTACACAAAACTAAGCATGACTCTAAGGGAAATATCGAAAGGTTTAAGGCAAGGTTTGTAGCAAAAGGGTTTACACAAAGAGAGGGGATTGATTATGTTGATACTTTTCCTCCCGTCTCAAAGAAAGATTCACTAAGAATTGTCATGACGCTTGTTGCTTATTATAATTTAGAGCTACATCAGATGGATGTTAAAACTGTATTCCTTAATGATGACTTGTATAAGAATGTTTACATGGCTCAACCGAAAGGTTTTGTCATGGAAGGCAAGGAACATATGGGATGTCGACTTAAGAAATCTATCTATGGACAAAAACAAGGGTCTAAATAGTGGTACCTTAAGTTCGATGAGACCACAAGAAATTTTGATTTCAAATAAAATGAAGTGGACAATTGCATATATATTAAGACTAAGGGGAGCAAATTTACTATCTTAATACTTTATGTGGATGATATCTTATTGGCTAGCAGCGATAATGATATACTCTATGAGACTAAAAGATTTCTTTTCACTAACTTTGACATGAAGGATCTTGGTGATACCTCTTATGTTTTGGGCATTAAGATTCACTGAGATAGGTCCAACAGAGTATTAGGCCTATCACAAAGAGCACACATCGACAAAGTGCTTAAGAGATACAATATGCATAACTGCTCTGCCACGCCTACTCCTATTGTTAAGGGCGATAAATTTAGAACATTCCAATGTCCAAGGAATCAGTTAGAAACTGGTCAGATAAGGGAATTCCTTACGCTTCAGCTGTCAAAAGCATTATGTATGCTTAAGTATGTACTCGCCCTGATTTAGCATTTGTAATTTGAATGCTTGGCAGAAATCAATCAAATCCGGAGCTGGACCACTGGAAAG
Source organism: Rhipidocladum racemiflorum (assembly GCA_036346355.1). Taxonomy (NCBI): domain Eukaryota; kingdom Viridiplantae; phylum Streptophyta; class Magnoliopsida; order Poales; family Poaceae; genus Rhipidocladum; species Rhipidocladum racemiflorum. The sequence continues at coordinate 29,680,848 of CM070570.1, read as the reverse complement.
CCATTAAGAAAGTTTTATGTTATATGCAGGGCACTAAGCATTTCATGCTCACATATAAAAGGTTTGATGCCCTTGAGGTTGTGGGCTCTTCAGAAGCTAACTTTGCAGGTTGTGTTGATACTAAAAAATCTACATCAGGTTATATCTTCACATTTGCGGAAGGGACATTTTGTGGAAAAGCTCCAAACAATATTTTACTGCATCATTAACGATACAGGCTGAGTTTGTGGCATGTAATGAGACTATCGGGCAGGCTGTATGGATTAAGAACTTTATCCTGGGATTAAAAGTGGTAGACAGCATATCTAAACCACTTCCTATATACTGTGATAATATGGTCACAATTTTATATTCAAGTAACAACAAGTCAAGTGGTGCTACCAAACACATTGACATTAAGTATCATGTCGTGAAAGATAGAATCCAGGATCAAACAATTAATGCCAAGTATATAATTACTAAGTCTATTCTTACGGATCCACTTACTAAAAGTTTACCATCCAATCTCTTCCAAGAGCATGTTGCCGGCATGGGTTTATTGGAAAGCCTTTGATTATAAAAATAAGGACCATAAGAACAAAACCAACTCCTGTTAAAAATAAGTGATTATACTATCTAAATAAAATAATGTACTATAGATACTGGGGTTTTAGCCACTTACTAAAAGTTTACCATCCAATCTCTTCCGAGAGCATGTTGCCGGCATGGGTTTATTGGAAAGCCTTTGATTATAAAAATAAGGACCATAAGAACAAAACCAACTCCTGTTAAAAATAAGTGATTATACTATCTAGATAAAATAATGTACTATAGATACTGGGGTTTTAGCGGTGCTTTTCATTAACCGCTGTAATATTTTATCTTGGTATGTTGTATTGTTGAATGTGGACTTATGGCATTAACCTTTCGATCAAGTGGGAGAATATTAGTTGCGATCTGTGGCTTGGAGCTGTTAGGGTCTAGGCGCACCACAACTCACGTAGGGGCGCTTTGATTGGGAGCGCACCAAACCGATTGGTTATGATCCCGATAGCCGGCGCTAGATTAAAAGGGGAGAGGCTGGCACTCTTTTTTGAGGATTAATCTCGAGTTTAAACTCTACCCGATATTCATCCGATCTAAGGTTAGCGCTCATGCTACCGAAGGTCGCCGCTAGCATCGAGAAGCTCTTGGTGCCTTTCTTCTTAGCTCATTCAATAAAAGCCAGTCAATTCGTAAGGCTAAGATCATCAACATCTGTCGCTGTTCTACATCAACCGATCAAGCTTAATAGCGTCCTCTACTACATCGGGTTAGTTCATTTAATGATCTATGTTGTTCATTACAATTCTCTGATCATATCTTTGGCTAGTTAACGATGTTTTAGGCATTAGTTTAGCCCAAAGTTCTAACACGAGGCCCTTTGCGGCGAACATATGGACGAGCTGCGTGAAGTTGGAGGTGGGCGGCGGTAGCTACTTGGTCTCGTCGGTGATGGACACCCACCTGCCATCCCTCCAGCCGAGCGCGACCGGCCAGAAGGGGCCATTGGCGAGGAAGACGGCGTTGCGGGCCATGAGCGTGAGGACGTCGACGTAGGAGAACGTGCCTGTCCACCACCCTCGTTCGTTCGTTCGTTCGTTCCCGCGGTTAATTTGCCACAACAAAGTACTCCATAGGAAGCGTGCACGTCTGGGAAAGCAACCGGCCCTGGGTGATTCGCCTGGAACGGGGGGCAGATGGGCCACGCGGACTTCGTTGGATCCGGCCGAAAGATGCAGGTGAAAAGCGAGGAACCGGGCCTCGAACCGAGGCAAACAAACGGCCAGGATGTGGTGGGGGATCTATCGATCTATATCCGAATCTTATGCTTTTTTGTGAGGAGAAAATTTGATTTCAGCAAGGGCCCGGCCTCGTTGACAGAAACCAAGTCTCATGTGAGGATGAAAGAAACAAACGCATGGGGAACGGAAAAGAAAAGGCAAGATGGAGAAGAAGATGGCATGCATCAGCTAGCAGATCAGAAGACTGCCAATAACGAGACCCACGTGAAAGGGTTAGTCAGAAAAGACAGGGGAAAAAAATTAAAAGGACTGGGAAAGGGGACCAAAAGCTAATCCATTATGGGCTCACTCGTTGGCGTTTCTGATACCGTGCAATAAGTGGGCATGAATACAGTGGAGGTGCCTTGGCATTGCATCTAAATCCATTTCGGTGATTACCCATGATAGGATAAATCTTGCGTTCCGAACTTCAATTGTAGACAACACCGATATGTGATGACGCCCGTGGCGACCAGCCAACCACACTTTTCAAAACTTTTACCCGTCCATCTCAACAATCAGATTCTTGATTTGATGGACAAGGCTTGGAACAATTCGTATGCAAACTAGTTGAAACCAATGCCATACATGCACGCATGACGGGAAAAAAAATAGTTTGGACAATATTATTCACTGACAGTATTCGCAAGATAATAAACTGCACAGTATGCAAGGTGACAATTCAGAACAGAAGCATCAATACTTCATTTCGTACAGAAGGGGTGATTGATAAGGTCACAAATGAAATACATATCCATATGACAATATACAGGCGTGAAACTGTATATTTGGGTCCGGTTGCTGTGGAGATGGTGCATCATGACCTAACAGCAGCCTGATGATCTTTGGGTCCGGTTGCCACCCACCACATCGACAGTGTCAGGCACGTACCTTTATGCGAACAGTTTAAGATCAGCGCACCACTTTCAGTAGTTGCAACTTGCAAATAAACATGATGGCATGCTTATGAAATGAAATGTATATTGAAGCTTTCAGTCACACTGTATGAAACAAAGCCATCCATACACTAACTACAGTGCATGTCATGAAAACAACAGACCAAAGATTAATATCTTAAAACAGAATCAGGATGTCCATTCAGAAATAGAAAGGAACTAATGCCCCTATTGTTGAACACAAATAGTGGAGCAAAGACCGACAGGGAAAAAAACTACCACTTATCAAATACCAATATACTATTGTATCAATATGCATCTTAAGCAATAGTAAATCCTCTACATATGCATATTGAACAGAGAATACTGAGCAAAAGGATGTGCTTACAATTCTTCTTCTGGTTCATTTTTCAGAGCATTCTTTACAATGCACTGAAAAGCGTCTTCCACATTTGTTCCTTCTTTGGCAGATGTCTCAAAGTAAGGGATGCTTCCTTTTGAGGCGCACCAAGCTTTTGCCTTTTTCTCAGAGACCTAAGATGGCAATAGGTAAGTCCATTAACAGTTCATGGTCTAGGAAATAGTTCTGAGAGAAAATGAGTTGTGGTAATTACCACACGGCTGTTGCCACCATCAATATCAACCTTGTTTCCCAGTAGAACAAAAGGGAAGTTATCAGGATCAGATGGACTAGCCTGACAAGTTAGATTTGAAGGTGAGACAGAAATCAAAGCTCACTGGACCATTAACACACTATAAGCAACAAGAGATTTTTCACCTGAATTAGAAATTCTTCACGCCAATTGTTCAGATTATCAAATGATTTCATAGAATTAACATCATAAACTAGGACACAACAATCTGCTCCACGATAGAATGCAACACCAAGACTCTGAAACCTTTCCTGTCCAGCAGTATCCCATATCTGCAGATATAGATTGTTAGAATATACAATGTCATAACTCAGAAAGCAGCAGTAGAGCTAAGCATATTCAAATTGCAAAATAAAAAACAAATCATAACAGCACTTATTTAGAGCTTCAACAAGCACTGGCTTTCTGGAAAGTGGTACATATGGTCAGTGGTAATTCCATCTCCGTATTCTTACTGTTCTGAACTTCTGATAGAATACATAAATTGTGCACAAGAGGGCATTGGAGACCTTTACGATTCATAAAAAAAAATTAATGTGCACAAGAGAACATTGGAGAACTTTCCGATTCATAAAAATGGAAACTAAACTGACATATGGGAAAATCACAATCTTTATTTTGCATTTTTGTAGTTCTTGTATGAAGGAAGGAAACCCCCAGCTCCCATTTACTAGAAATAGAAACCAACTCAAATGCACAGTGTTCAGAAAGGAGAAGAGAAAGGATATAACAATTAACAGATGCAAACTATGTTTACTGAGATTAGATAATAACAACCACAAAAAATATTTTTATGATTCAGATACTAAGATAATTATACTTACCAGCTGAATATTTGGCTGAATAACTTGCAGGGTGAGGCACCGTCTCACTCTACTCACAACATGACTCTTTTGAGTCTGGTTTTATCATTATCGCCAAGCAGATTCGCCTTCATGGCATGCAACAATATAAGCCCCCTTTCTATTTACACTTCATAGATGGCTCACATTTTCAATTGTAGGTCCATGTACATTAGTGCCAGTGTGCCACTGGTAATCTTTTTTATTGCAGTAAAGATATCATGGACTAATATTGAAAATATTTTTCAACTAATTGTTTTTCACAGATTAGCTTCTTGTTTTAAATAAGTGCTTCTACTATGCACTAAAGTCTAAAAACAACTGCAATGCCAGCTTCTGGAAATTGTGCAATGCTGAACATCTAGTTCTCTGTTCGACTCTTTGACCCCTATATGGCATTAAGTGGGGCATTCCTTCTAAGTAGAAAGACCTCATTGCTTGCTACACTGACAAATTCCATAACCTCGCACTTATCTTAGGAAACATTACATCAAACAAATCAACAATGTTCAGTAATCCAACAGCGCTAAACATTTCAGACTAAGGAAGTGAAATTACACAACATCTCGAGAATTCGAAAAGCAGTTTTTAAGTACTATTATCCACGCAACTTTAAGAGTATGATGTGCACTAGCAGTCACATAGTCCAAGCATGAAAGAAGGTACCTGCAAAGTGAAGAGCCTGTCCTCGAATTGCACCTCCTTCGTGAGGAAATCCGCTCCGATGGTGGCCTTGTACTGGTTGCTGAACTTTTTGTTCACATATCTGAATTACATCACAGCTCAAGAAAACACATACAAAGGAAAGCCTATATGAAACCGAACAAGAACCACATCTTTATGACAAGGGGTGTAAGTAATCCGAAGCAATTAGTCCACCGCAACCTGAATTACAGGATACTGGTTCATCAAGGAAGTCTTCCCGACCCTGGATCGCAGGAAATCACCAGAGACGTAAGCAAAAGGGGAAAAATGTCGAAAAATACAGACAGAAGGAGAAAAATCCGAATCACACACCCGCTGTCGCCGAGGATGATGACCTTGAGGAGCGTGCGGCGTCGCGATGCCATATGGATCTACCTAAGGCCCCGTGCTCCTCGCGCGCTGGAGGGATGGAGGAGAGGCCAAGGCCGGTGGGGAGGGGGAGGGGGAGCGGGGAGGCGAAACCCTAAGCTTGGGCTTGCTGCCTTGCCGTCGCGATGGATGGATGGACGCGCAGGATCGCCACCGGTTTGACTTGGAACTTTCCGCGAAACGGTTCGACCCTAGATGATTGGTGCAAGGAATCTTTTACGGCCGTGTGCCTTATTTTTTTCCGACTCTAACTCCTTCCGAGCGTATTTATAAAAATAGTCTCTTTTTTTATCATAAAAAATACTACCTTGGTAAGGTGTTATCTATTGTTAGGAAACGGATTCGGATCCGATATGGACTCTTCCTTATCTCTAAGCAGAACCGCTATATATAGGAGGCAGGGGGTCACCCCATCAGATGTAAGACATACTGAATAATAAAGCGCTGGTTCCTCCTCATATTGTGTCTCTCTTTCTCCCTGTCTATTCTCCACTTGAGATCTATTAGGCAACCCCGGACTATTCGATAGCGAGGTTGTCTAACACGTTATCAGCACGAAGCTCTACCGGAGAAAAAATTGAAAGGTGAGAAAAGACAAGAAGCGAAGGATCATCGACGACGTAACGTCTACTACCGCGATTGATCGCCCGATCCGATCTGCAATCAACTCGCCATCAAGCGGCATCCACTGATTGCAGAAAAATCCTACGCGATTTACGTCCCACGCGACGATCACTAATTCGCTCGCAGATCGAATCGAAGGTATTGAATTTGCATGAATCAATAGTAGATTGAAAATCTTCTGCATGAATTTTTAGCAGATTGGGATCACTAGAAATCGAATTTTAAATAGCATCTAGTTCCTTTTCAATCTACACGGATTTGGAGAAATTTGCAAAGAATATGATGAATCGGCCTGTACTGAGATCCGACCTGTACGTCGAGCATGCGCACTGGTTCTAGCGACGTACTTACGTTTTTATTAGTATTGCTTGTTCCTCAATCTTCAATCCGATTGAGTTCATCTTGTGGTCCTGACACAACTCGAAGGATTGTCGCCGGCTAGAAGCCGTCTTGACCTGCCCGTGCATGAATCACGGATTCGGCCAAAGCCAGACTGGATTGAAGCCGATCCGCTCGATCCCCACGCACGGCGTGCAGCCATAGCCATCGGCCACGCAACCCCGCTGCCCGAGCTCTGCGATCGTTCTGCCGCCGCCCAATGCCTTGCCTGCATGAGCACGAAGCACGGCCGGCGCTTGGCATCGAGGCTGCCATGACAGTCTGACGGCCCGGCCGCAGCACCAGAACCACTGGGCAGCGCCCTACCGGGCCCACGTCCCGCCGATCTCGCAGGCCACTGAGCCGCCGCCGGCTGGGTGCGCCGTTCCCTACGCAGAGTCCGTTTTGGACTCGAAGTCCAATTGCGCCGGACTTGAATCCAAATACGCGCCGGACTTGAATCCAAATACGCCGCCGGCTGGGTGCTGTACCAGACTTGAATCCAAATACGCAGAGTCCGTTTTGGACTCGGATTGTTCCGCGCAAGCAGCGCCTGAGCTCACCGAACGGCCTCGGTTAGTGCATGCAGTGCACCGTCGCCGCTGGCTTGGCCTCCCTGCGACGCCTGGCGCTTATCGCCTTATCGCCGCCAACCACCCAGCCGCGCCGCGCGCTGCGCTTGAAGCGTTTGCCGTGGCAGGGCTCGCGGCCTTGCCCTACCTGCTTCTTGGGCTTGTCGCCTCGCTGGGCTCGTAGCCTCCCCGGATCCGCAACAGCTGCTGCGATGTTGGCGACATACGAGTCGTCGGCCCCACACGCCCTAGTCCTCGTGCCGCGTCTTGCGCCAATCGGCTGGATCAAAGTCACTCACGTGAAAGATCTAGCCGCGACCGACATGAAGTCCAAAACGTGTTGGATTCCAATATTGGATGCTCACAGTAGCTTGAACCACAACGTGTTGGGCATGAAGCCCAATATTGGATGGTTTTGAAGTCCGGTCTGGACATGAAGAAAGGGAGTTGGATTTCAATCCAACTCGATTCGTTGGGCACCCGGAGGGCATGGGTTATTACCCATTTGCCCTCCCGATTTTCTTTGTAGCTCTTGTTTTTATAAATCTGATTAGAAAATCGTAAAAATTGATTAGTAAATCCAGAAATTTTTGAAAATTGCCGGAAAATATGAAAAATAGCTAGAAAATTACGTAAAATTTTATGGCTCTGTTTGAATTTGTACTTAGCCTTATTTTACGCATTTATGAATTTTGTATGAATTTTTGCAATAATTGCCCGTTTAGAATATCGGAAATTCACGAGAATTTATTTTCCGAATTTATGAATTTATGAATTATGTCATGTTGATATTTGCTGAAATTCAATTTCTGTTGTCTGATAATTCGAAAATTGCTTGGAAATTAGCAGGAATTATGGAAAGTGCTAGGAAAATTTCAGAATATTTCATATGGCATAAAATGAGAACATGAGTGGTTGGGATTTGATTTTGGTAATGAATAAACAGATATGAGACAATTGGTGTCTAGGAAAACACACATGAGGCTTGGTTCTTTAATTGGCACCCGGAAACGGGAAGTGCTCCCTCCCTCATGTGAGCCCTAGGGGCAGTTGACTGGCCAAGAGTCAAATTGACAGAGATATTCATTACCTGTTGCTCCGACCAACAAGAATTATATAAGTTGTAATTAGACTTATGCCATGTTTAATTCATGTTGCAATTTATTTTCTGTTATCAAGTGATCTTTGGAAAATTCTTTGTATAATTAACAGAAAATTGCCAAATACTAAGAAAAATTCGGAAATTTCTGAGAATTTATTTCCGCATTTATGAATTTATGAATTGTGCAATTATTGTTTATTCTGAATATATATGAATCTCGCACTTATGAATCTCGCATCTATGAATCTTGTACTTATGAATTTTGCATTTATCTTTGTATATATGAATCTTGATATTATTGCTTTCTTTTAGTTTGCTGGAAACTCATGAGAATTCAATTATGCATTTTATTGAATCTAGCAGCCATTTCCTATTAGATTGCACGTAGTAATCTAATGGAAGAACCTTATGAATGTGCAAAGGTGTGGCATTATCTAACGTGAGTTTTTAAAAAATTGACATGAATTGTCAGAATTATCTCACATAGACATCAGATTGCATAATGAATAGTAAGCTCTCGAAGAGCATACTTTTCTCATGAATAGAATTGCAATTTACTCTTTATTCCAGTATTCTTTATTTACAAGCAAATTTTTTTTTGAAATACTTAGCCACTGTATGATTAGAATTATTTTTCTTTTCATCTAGAAATCGTGTAGCGCCCAATGGAGGAAATATGCATTGTTGATAGTGGCACAACAAATACCATCTTAAGAGAGTCGAAATACTTCCAGACGATCACGAAGAACGCTGGAAGAATTACGACAATCACAGGAAGCGATACGCATATAATAGGCTCAGGAAGAGCCACAATTATATTGCCAATGGGTACAACTTTGGTAATTGAAGAAGCCCTCTTGTACCCTGAATCAACTCGCACTCTCTTAAGTTTCAAAGATATCCGCGCCAATGGGTTTCACGTAGAAACCAATGAAGAAAATGGCAAAGAACACTTGTGCATTGTGAAGCACGCGGAATATGGAAAGATGGTACTAGAAAAATGTCCCTCATATGAATCTGGGTTGTACTACACGAAAATCAATGCACACGCAAAGGTATACTTCTTTGAAGACTGTCTTTAGAAGCTCTGAATTATTTGCTTTATGGCATTGTAGATTAGGTCATCCTGGTCTTAGATTGATGAGAAATATAGTTAACAACTCACAAGGTCATGGCATTAATGTTAAGAATTTCCCGAATCACGAAGATTTTGTGTGCCAGGCATGTGCCACCGGGAAATTAATAACTAGACCCTCTGTTATGAAAGTGCAACATGAAATCCCTGCATTCCTGGAACGCATTCAGGGGGATATTTGCGGTCCGATTCAGCCCTTGTCAGGGCCATTTCGATACTTTATGGTGCTCATTGATGCTTCCTCGAAATGGTCGCATACATGTTTGCTGTCAACAAGGAATCATGCATTCGCAAAACTGATCTCGCAGATCATTAGAATTAAGAATGCTTTTCCTGATCATCGCGTGAAGTCCATTCGAATGGACAATGCCGGTGAATTCACTTCCAAGGCATTTGATGATTATTGCACAGCAACGGGAATAACTGTTGAGCACTCTGTACCGCACGTCCATACGCAAAATGGGCTAGCTGAAGCACTAATAAAGAGGATTAAATTCATTGCCAGACCGCTCTTGCAGAGTTGTAACTTGCCCAACACTTGTTGGGGACACGCAGTCCTGCACGCAGCAGCACTCATCAATTATAGACCATCGGCCTACAACATCCATTCACCTATGCAACTAGTGCAAGGGGTCATCCCGAAGATTTCCCATCTTAGAAATTTTGGTTGTATGGTATATGTACCTATACCACCCCCACAGCGGACTGCAATGGGCCCTCTCCGCAAGTCTGGGATATACGTTGGTTATGAGAGTGCATCCATAATCAGGTATTTGGAACCCATGACTGGAGACTTGCATACTGGCCGATTCAGATTGTATCTTTGACGAGGACCGTTTCCGTCATTAGGGAGAGAATCAACCATTGGATGAAAAATGCCGGAAATAATATGGCATTCCATCGATCCCAGCGCATGACCCTCGCACTAATGAAGCAAATCAAGAAGTCCGTAAGATAATTGATTTGCGAGAATTTAGCAAATGAATTTGCTGATCATTTTTGTGATCTCAAGAGCGTGGTTAAGTCGCATGTACCAAGCAAGAAATGCACCAGAGAGGGTGGAAATACCAAAGAAAGCGAAGGTATCCCTCATCCTGTTCAGAGGCCTCAAAGAAAAAGAACAGGAGATCCGGCTTCTCAAACCCAAAGTACCGGAGACGTCTGGGAAAATCAAGCGAGAGGACTTACCACACCAATCACAAAAGTGCCCCAAAGCAAGAAGGGGAGCCAGTTGAGACACAGCACTTTGGAAAGAAGCCTGTGGAAAAGGCAATTCCAGATCTGAACCTTCCATTGGAAGAAGCCACGGAAATAATGTGTGCGCACACATTGGCGGAGAAAAACTAAAGGAACTTGCTCCTAGAATTGGAAATAGCAATGAAGAGCAAGTAGAAGTGCACGAAGCACCCCATGATGAAATGGCCATAAACTTTGTAATAACAGGAGAATCAATGAATAGAGCAACAGCCAATGTCGATGCATACTTTGCAAAGAAGATTGCCACGATCATTAATCATGATCCCGAGCCCGCATCTCTCGCAGAGTGCAAGAAAAGGCTCGATTGGGAAGATTGGAAGAAGGCAATCACCGCAGAGTTAGTCTCTCTGAACAAAAGAGAGGTGTTTGGGCCTGTGTGCCGCACGCCTCCCCATATAAACCCCGTAGGTCACAAATGGGTTTTTGTTCGCAAGAGAAACGAAAATAATGAAGTTGTAAGGTACAAGGCAAGGCTTGTCGCTCAAGGTTTCACTCAACGTCCTGGGGTTGATTATGAAGAAACCTATTCTCCGGTCATGGGTGGAATTACCTTTAGATACTTGATCTCAATGGCAATCAACTTGAAGTTGAAAATGAAGCTAATGGATGTTGTCACAAAGCATATTTGTATGGAAACTTGGATTCGGAGATTTATATGAAAGTACCTGGGAAGGTATCCCTATCCCGAACCAAGACAGAGCAAACGAGAAACCTATACAAGTGTGAAATTGGAGAAATCACCGTATGGGCTAAAACAATCGAGGAAGAATGTGGTACAATCGTTTGAGTGACTTTCTCTGCAAGAAAGGCTACACGAACAGCGAAGATTGTCCATGTGTATTTATACAACGATCCACGAATGGATTTTGTATAATCTCCGTCTATGTAGATGACTTGAACATCATTGGGACGGATGAGGAAATTGAAGAAGCATGCACATACTTGAAATCTGAGTTTGAAATGAAAGATTTGGGTAAAACCAAGTTCTGTTTAGGCTTGCAGCTTGAACATGTCCAAGGCGGAATCTTGGTACACCAAGTATCCTACACGCAGAAAGTGTTGGAGAGATTTGGCTTTGAGAAGGCATACCCGCAAAGACCCCAATGGCTCGGAAGGTCACTCCAAGGCAGACCTAGACCCGCATGTGCCTAAAGAAGAGGGGAGGAAGTCCTGGGAGCGGAATTCCCATACTTGAGTGCAATTGGAGCGCTCATGTACCTTGCGAATAGCACTAGGCCGGACATTGCGTTCGCCGTGAATTTGCTAGCGCTGATAAAGGCGTAACCCACCAAAAGGCATTGGAAAGGGGTGAAGGACATCTTCCGTTACCTTCAAGGAAGCAAAGACCTCGGCTTGTTTTACAGAAGAAACAATGAATTGAATTTAGTTGGCTACGCCGACGGTACCTATCGGACCCGCATCTTGGCAAGTCACAAGCTGGGTATGTTTTCCTTTGCGGTGGAACAAGCAATTTCTTGGAAGTCGTCTAAGCGGACTCTTGTCTCGACGTCGACTAACCACTCGTAAATCATTGCATTGTATGAAGCCTCTCGAATGTGCATGGCTTGAAGAATGGTTCACCACATCCAAGTCATGTGGCTGAACATGGAACAAACCCCTACTATTATCTATGAAGATAATGCAGCCTTGTGTTGCACAAGTGCAAATGGGATATGTGAAGAGTAACCTTACAAAGCATATCAACCCCAAGTTCTTTTATGCCCATGAAATGCATAAGATGAACGAGATAAAGATATCAGCATACTAAGTCGTGGTGAAAATCTCGCAGATTTATTCACTAAGTCACTCCGGCATCTTCCTTTGAAAGATGTGTTAGAGGAATCGGGATGTTGAGGCTTAGAGAAGTGCAGATTTGGGGAGAATTTTCACATACTCCTACATAAATCTCAAACATGAAGTTTGAGTACCCAACGTGAATCTTGAAGATTAACATGGAAGTTTGGGTGGATTGTACTCTTTTCCTTAAGTAAGTTTTTCGTTGAAGTTTTCTTACATAAGGTTTTTGATGAGGCAATCCGTGCAACACGACAAGCGTATGCTATGTACTCTTTCTCCAATTATTTTTCCCACTTTGGGTTTTTATGGAGTTTTAATGAGGCATATGCATCTCGCAGTTGAAGAGTCCAAGGAGTGTTAGGAAGCAGATTCGGATCCGATATGGACTCTTCCTTATCTCTAAGCGTAACCGCTATATATAGGAGGCGGGGTCACCCCATTGTCTGTAGCATCTGAGAATAATAAAGCAGGCCTGGTTCCTCCTCATATTGTGTCTCTCTTTCTCCCTGTCTATTCTCCACTTGAGATCTATTAGGCAACCCCGGACTATTCGATAGCGAGGTTGTCTAACATCTATCACACTCGAGGAGTATAGAATCTACGCTCCACCGCCGTAAGGCATGTGAGTGCACAGACACGCAGATGTGGTTAGAGGTGGGCGTCGTCTTGTGCCGTCTTTGGCGGCCGACCTATCGTGCCAGTTGGAACCGTCTTTGTGCCCACGACCCATCGTGCCTCTGTCTTGCGGCCTGACTCGCCTTTAGCGAGCTCAGGCCCGGTCCATTTGCGCTTCGTGCTTGCTTCGTGCTGTGTCAGCCCAGGCTTGACCCATTTTCACTATTGTGATGAGCAAAGAAATAAAACACATCACTACTACCAAACTACCTATTTTAATTATATAAGAGACTAATTATATCAACAAAATGTCCAACATAAATGCAATGCTTGAAGATGCCTGAATCAACAATATCTGCCAACTTTTAGGTCTTAATCCGCGATTTCGTGCCCGTTCGTGCCGTGCTGACACGGGCCCAGTCCAAACGATCGTATCGGGTCGTGCCGCCCATCGTGCCCGATTCTCAGGCCCAACACGGCCAGTGCTACAGTTGTGTGCTGGGCTTTGCACCGGGCCATCCCGTCGTGCTTCAGGCCGGCCCAAAAGAGCCTGGCCCAAGTGCCCACCTCTAGGTGTGGTCGACCACATGGGCATGTGGCCAACATGGGCGCGTGTGCGTTCCTTTCGCACTAAGGTAGCGCAGAAGATGCCCTTCTGTAGTGGGTCTTGTCGTGCTTAAGGATCAAAATCTCGGTCAAATTTTGCAAATCTCAGTGAAATCTCGGATTTCAGACTCCCTGAGTTTCATAATCCCAGCGAAATTAAAAAAAAATAAAAAAAAAGAATTCAAAGGGATATAGTAACCTAAAATCTTAGCGAGATCTCGGTAAATTTGACTGAAATTTCAATTTTATGACTGAATTTGACCGGATTGGATTCTTCACGTTGTTTTCTATGTAGAACAATCGATAGATCATCCAGTTAGCATATGCACACTAAATCTCGCGGTCATAATTAAGTACCTCGATTTTAAGAATTTTTAAACATTACTTAAGATTGATCATTATCTAAAAATTTTGAGAGCATTAGCGATGCATCATGACCATCTTCAAATTTTTTTGTCAAGGGCATATCCAGAGGGGGCTCCGTTAGGCAGGAACCCTCCCTCCAACCACTAGAATAAAAGAATATTCTTCTATCGATCCTATCAATATCTGATTATAAGGAGACAGCAGGATGCAACTGTCTCTCATGCAGGTTGCACATTTGATTGGGAGTTTGTCAGTCTGATCCACGGTGACAGTTCTCGATGTGGGGATGGAGCGATCATGCAATCTCCTGTAAATGCATCGCTCGCTAGTACAGAGCACCGTAGTGCAACAAGTGTTTGCCTCTTCTCGAAAAACAGGCGATAAAAACGTTAGTCATTCGATCGTAACCTTGACGATCACGGCTAACAATTATCGGACTCGCCGGCCGGGCCGAGGCACCGAAAATTCCGGTGTCGGTCACACCACCCCCGGGCGGCACGTCCGGCACTCCTGCGCGCGCCTGCTCATCCTCTCCGTGCCGATCTCACCTGAGAGGAGCCGCCCAGATCGTCCTCGATTTGTTGGATGAACAGTTGCTCCCATCGGAGTTGGATCCTAGCAACGAATCACCGGAGGTGATCCCGATGCTAAAACCCAAGCCCAATCGAGACAACTCTACAAACATCCAAACGACTCGACAACAACCCCGGTATTCCCCCGGTATGCGATCCGAAACTCGCCCAGGATCCCCACATACCGGTTCCCAATGCCATATCAAATATTGATTCGCACAAAGGGGCATCGAGCCCAAACTCACTACCAGAGACGCAAAAACGCGGAAGCAAACCAACACACAACACGGCACACGGAAGCCCAACAAAAACGACCCACAAAAGAAACGACCAAGCGAAAAGGTAGACAGTTCTATTGCAGAAATAAAAGTGCAGCTGTTCACAAAAGTAAGACCAATCACTCTATACAAACAAAAGTAAAACACCTCCGGAAGTGTCATGCCCTGAACACTTCCGGGCGTACAACGTCGACAGCCTCTACTCGGTGCCCCGCCCGGTCACCGATAAGCGATGAGGGCAAAACTCGCACCCCATTGGATCCTCACCTGCAAAACCACAAAGCAGAAGCCTGAGTACAAAAGGTACTCGCAAGTCTTACCCATGGTCCATATATGACCGACTCCAAAGGACATGCAATTGGATGTAGCAAGGAATAAGCTAGAGGTAACATTTGCGGAAATGCTTAGGTTTATTATTTAGTCACTCAACTACTCAATTCACAAGTTAAGCAGTTGCAACAGCGCCTACTTCTAAGATGAAGTGCAATCATTAATTCACAACCATTAATCTCATCACCAATTTATTTGGGCTCAAGCTCGACGGCGAACCTCGGTTCAAGTTCTTACTACGTGACTGTGCGATGAAAGAGCTTGCTCATATCCGAGAGCGCGGCAATTCGAATCGCTTAATTAACCCTGCAGGGAAGCATTGATCGCACGACACTTACCACAAGGGCCTAGTGTCAACCCCCTCCCAATCATACCCAATCGCTGAAGCGTCCTCCTGTTGCCCGAAAACCTAGCACCCCCTCGAGCAGCCCCAAGCCCGGCTTGGCGCTCGAGAGTCGGCCTAAGCCTCGCCCTCAACCACGTCCAACCACAGGAAGTTACGGTCCATCGATTTCGTATGAAAGAAAGAGCGGCTTACCGTACCATAATCGGGCATGCGACCAACCGGGGTGTGCTCAATCAAAGGGCAACCATCGAATCGGTCCTTAATCGACTCAGACGGGAACTACCACATCGGGTCTCCTTACCCAATGTCCCAACCTTCCCGCCCGGTCTCCAATTTAACATTTCCTTACATAACCGTACCCATTTCATTTCATCACAAGTAAAGTAATTGATCTCAAGCGGTGGACCATCCACCACTTGGCCCAACCCCGACCTCTAAGCAATTCTAAGCAGTGACTCATTTAATACCCACACTAGTTCCAACGGAAGTATTCACAAATCCAAGGGACGAATGTGCAGCAAATAGGATCTAACCCTAACCCAATTCAATTCCTAATGCAGACTTATTTCACCAATTAAGCAGTTTATTCACAAAAATACAATTAATATAGGTTCAAGATGCATAGGTGCTTGCCTTGATCTTCTGCTTGTGGGTCGGTAGTGACTAGCTCTCCGGTCGCACCCTCGGTCACCGCGGCGTCAGTCTCCGCGGGATCGTTCCCTACACGAGTACAATGCATAATGAGATGCATGCCATGCGAATGAAATGAACACAAAAAGGAAAACCCCGACGAGACAACGCGACCGAACAGGCTAACGAAACCGGACAGACTAGCATAACCCGGACAGTCCAGTTATTTGATCCGGACAGTCCGGATAACCCGGATACTCCGGACCTTGTGTCCGGATACTCCGGCCTAGGGCGGATACTCCGGACTGGGGTCCGGACACTCCGAACCTGGCGCACCTCACCATACAACTCAACGGACTGAGGTGTCGCCAAGTCCCACGGCACCGCGGGGACCCGACCTATGACATTCCCACACGCGGCAAGGCCGAGGGAACTTCAAGCTAGCTAAACCTCGAGAAAACGACACCCAACTACAAAACCATAAGCCGACTCTAATCGGCCCTTGGATTGGCATTACCACTACCCGATCTACCTCACTAGTACCCACATTCATCATTCCAAGCCCCAACCAACCCTAGAATCACTACACCCAAAACCCTAGAGCTCAAGATTCAACTCCAAATCCCCAAATCCAAACCTAAACCCTAAACCCACCATGGATGGCCTCAAAACCCAAGAAACTCACGAATCAACCCCCAAGAGAAAGACCTACCTCCAAGGATGATGGACGATAAACAATGCCGGGTGGAGGAAGGAGGATGCCGGCTTGAGGAGGAGTTCCACGGGATGGAGGAGCCGCCGGGGAGGAGCCATGGGAGGTCGCCGGAGTGGAGAGCTCACCGGAGACAAGGTTGGGTGAAGGAGACGCACGGGGTGGGTGGAGGACAAGTGGAGAAGAAAAGAAGGGAGTGAACCCACGAAATGGGACTTTTATACAAAACCCCCCCGCAAATACCGGACACTCCGGACGCTAACCCGGAGACTCCGGGTTGGGGTCTTCGGTAGCACTAACCCGGACACTCCGGAAATTTGGTCCGGACACTCCGGGTTGAGGCGCTCGGTCAGGTTAATCCGGATACTCCGGACAATATGTCCGGACATTCCGGGTTATGTCCGGACATTCCGGGTGTTGATCCGGATACTCCGGATGTCCCAGAATTTTTGAAACTTGGGGCCCTGACATCACCGCCGGCTACTACGTAACTTTTAGTAGGTGCTTGGATGTGGGAATTTAGTCTAAATTCGAAGTAAATTATACTAGAAATCAGATGTTCGATGGGAAACTTTCCATCAGACGCATCATCGTAATATTTTTTAGTAATACGTGCAACATTTGTAATCACCGTTTGTGACAAAATGCATAATAATGATGATAATGTCAAGAAAAAAGTCTAAATTGGATGAAACCATGAGTATAGAACGCAGCTGAATTTTAAAATGGTTCAGACATTGTCAAAAAAGAAAGTTACAGGAACACAACACTTCAATATTTAAAAAGAATAGTTGTAACATTTTATAGATGCTTATATAACAATCGGCAACTAATTTAGGAACTAAACTTGAGTGAATTGAAGCTTCTAGTGAACTCACAGCTAAAGTTCTCCGGATAGAAGTCACCATGAAGTCATTCAACTCGCTCCGATAAAGCAACCAATCAGAAGGCAAATTATCCACAAATTGAGCCAACAAATGAGAGCTAGTAGGTGACCGCATACTCGGAGCGAGGGGGTGAAGAGCATCGGAACCTTGGACTAGTTGCGGGAGAAGTCGATAGAGATGGAGCGCCATCGCCAGCTGATGCTAAGCTCGGCGTCGATCTCCATGGCACGGAAGGCCTTGGCCAGGCGCTAGGAGATCACGAACCGATAGGAGGTGGGAGGGAACATGGAAGATGAGCACTAGAGGGAGAGTGAATGGATAAGATAGGAGTGGTGAAGTTGAACGGGTTGACTAGAGCGTATGAAGCGCTGTCAGATGTTTGTACAATAGCAATTTCCAAATTATAAGGGTTCGGATCCAAATCTCCTGTCCAAACATTCTGTTACCAACCTGGAACATCCAATAGTGAACAGTTAACTTGTGTTTTCACAGACCCGCTGTCAAGATAGTACACAGTATGTGTGCCAAATGTATGACAGGGTGCAATGTTGCAAGTACCATACACCCTTCGATCATAAATAGTTATCGTTTTGAATATACGTGTAAGCAAACTTTTAAAAAATTAATTGTCAGTATCTTTTTAAATATTTAAATTGGATATATACAAATCATATGTATAGATTTGACTCGAAAAATACTTTCATAGTATTATATTTTTATTGGGGTTATAAATATATTGTGATATAAATTAGTGGTCGAAGCTATGTTTTAGAGACTGTGTTAATGTCCAAACAACAAATATTTATGACCGGATGGAGTATTTGCATTTGCTTATTTGTGACGAGGCCATGATCTGTGTTAGGGTGGCATTCTCCGTGAATTGCTGGGGCATAATATATTAATATTTCAATAATGAATCTCCAAATAAAATAACATAATTAATGCATAAACAATTGGGTACTTGTAACTGGCTTGGGAATATTGTATATATTATAGGGGAGCACACTGGAGGCCAGCCGAGCCCTCCACGTCACCCCCTGGATTTTCGCGAAAAAACCCTTCGGCTTCCTTAAAATCATGGATAGGTCCCTGCGAGTTACACAAAAGTCATTTGCGATTTTTTGTGAGGGAAAGAAAAACATTTTCAAATCGCGTTTAGGTCCCTCGTTCGTTTCTTTACGGAAAAAAACTGCCATTAAATACAAATCGTGAACGAGCCCTTTTCTAATTTTTCAGGGTAGCGGTCAGGTCCAAAAACATAACAAACAGGTTCTCGCTCCTTACGTCCAGGTCCTTTCTCCGTTTTTCCTGGAAAAAATGTATTTGTCAGCAGAAATATGTGTCTGTCTCTATCTCTAGACTTTTTTTCCCCAACTCGATCTTTAATATTTTTTGAAACATGTATTATTACTCGGTAAACGCATAGAGTGTTAGACTCGACAAAAGAAGATTGGCATCTCTAATATTTTTTGGAACATGTATTATTACCCAGTTAACACATAGTGTTAAACTCGACAAAAGAAGGTTGACTGAATAATAATAGAGAATTTTTGGAACATGTATTATTACACGGTTAACACAGAGTGTTAAACTTGACAAAAAAGGTTAACCAGATAATAATAGAGTGTTAACCAAATTCGTCAAAAGAAATATGTGTGTGACTCTATCTCTCTATTTTTTGTAATTGTAACACGATTCCTAATGTTTTCTGGAATAAGAAATATGTATAGAGCTATATCTCTATGTTTTTTTTGTAATTCAATCTATAGTATTTTTCAAAACATGTATTATTCATCGGTGAACGTATAGAGTGTTAAACTCGCCAAAAGAAGATCATTTCTCCGCTTTTCCCGAGAAAATATATCTATTATGCCTGTAAGATTTATGGAGCAGCCAGCCGACCACGTCGCCCTCTTCGCCGAAAGTCCCTCCGAAAAAATTAAATTGCATTTATGTCCTTACGTCGTTTATTTTTCAGAAAAAAAACTTTGATAAAATTTCGCACGGCGCGGCAATGCGCGCGGCTCTAACTAGTAAGTTTATGAAGACGTTGCTAAATTGGAGTTGATGGAGGTGGGGGTAATGGAGGCGGCAATCATGGTGAAGGTCGTGGAACGGGGGTGGTGGGTGTGGTGACAGTGATAGCGGTGGATGTGTTGATGGTACTTGCTGAGGCGGCAGTGGAGACCGTGGATGAGAGGATGATGGGTGTGTTGGTGGTGATTGAGGTATTGATGGTGCAGGCGGGTGGTGTGGAGCAGGGGATGGTGGGTGGTGAGGGTGTAGGGGGTGAAGATTTCGATGAAGATGGAGGCAATCGTCTTTCTAGTGTCGAAGTAGAAGGTGGAGATAGCCTGGAGCTTGGAGGTGGCGTCCACATTGTGGAACCTTCTCATAACTTGGCTAGCCTGGTCTAATATCCTACTATTGCATGCATTTCATCCGCTAATAATACATATATGTGTTTAGACCTGGACAATGGGTCATGTTTTTTTGGGCTAGCCCTCCGAACGACCCAAAGCATGATACGACACATATGTCTTTGGGTCGGGCCGGCATGATGCAAATGTCTTTAGGCACAGGCCAAGATTGCACGGCACATATATCACAGATCTTTACTTTGAAACAAATCCGTTGAATAATTGAAATTTGTGTAGTTGTAATATACTCATGATGATTTAAATATAGAATAAACTCCCAAATAATTTCAAGTTGGATATGTGCATATTGTTCCAAATGCATATATACATATGTACACATTTAAATGGAGTTTACTCTATGTTTGATGGTTTCATTAGTATTGATTCATTTCCTCTTGCCACATATATTGAGGATCATTACTTCGAAACACATCAATTGAGTATATGAAGCTTATGTAGTTGAAATATACTTATATGCAGTTATCTTGCAAATTGAGTTGTCATCAATCACCAAAGAAATAGATTAAAAGGTCTAGGCCATCCATTATGTATTAATAGTATGCGTTGGTGATTAATGACAATCGGATGTGTTATATCAAGGATCTTTACCTTCAAACACACCCATTGAGTATATGAAGCCTTAGTAGCGGGAATATACTCAAAACAAATTTAAATTCAATTAAGTGGTATATGGGTTGTCGCCAATCATCAAAGAAATAAATCAAAGGATTTAGACTCTCCATTATGTGTTAATGGTGTGCTTTGATGATTAGGGACAATCAAATATGTTGAACTAACATTTTTTATGAGTTGGTAAAATAGGTTAAGCCCAATGATGATGGAGACTTTGGATGACATCATATGTTGATGGTCATCAAGTCAAGGTTCGGGATGAAGGATACAAATATGTGTTGATGAGCATCGAGTTAAGATCCTGACGGGAAGATAGTTCATCATGTGTTAATGAACAAAACAAGGACCCACACTTGAAGAGAAGATGATCACCATCAAGTGAAAGCTTCAAGTGGATGCACAAGGCAAAGGTATAACTAGTATAGGGGTTAACAATGTGTTCCTAGTCTTATACCAGTCTCGGTGTTTGGATAAAAGGCCGAATTGCTAGTTTAATTTGCCGTATTAGTAAGAGGGGTCTTGTCTTGTGCTTGAGTCTCATCATGTGTTGATGTCCCAATCTAGCTTGGTCTCGCTCAAATTTTATTGGTTGCTTTTCTTGTGCATGGTGTTGATATTTGCGAATATGTTTTGTAAATAGTTGAGAGTCAGGCATTTGCTCTTACTGGTTGTTTTTCGTTGCATGGAGAAAATATTTGCGAATATGTTTTGCAAATAGGTAAAGGTCATGCACCTGTTTTTCTTTACATGTGACCAAAGTTTGCAAACGTGTTTTGCAAATTGTTGAAGTTCATGTATTGATCATTTCTAGACTCTTGCTAACTTGTAGTCACGTTCTTGATCAAGTCTATATCAGGGATTTCGAGAAAACCAGATTTAGACTTGTATGGCTACATTGGAGTTTTAGTATTCTTTGGAAATATCTATTGTTGCTTAGATTTAGAAAATAGGTAGGATTTGTAGCCCTCTTGATAAGCTTTCCATAAAGTCCAAGATTAACTAAATCAGACTTCGGAGTAAAAGTTACGATCATTTTTGTATCGTACTGTGAGGATATCCGAATTGGTATATTCGGAATGTCCGAATTCGATTTTAGGACGTTTTTGCAGAACATGTCCTTTGGATTGTAGGATTCGGAATGTCTGAATTGGTATATTCGAAATGTCTGAATTTTGGATTTCAGAATGTTTGAATTTGGCTTGTAACGACTAGGATTTTTTTTAGCGTTGAAAATGTTCGAATTGGGTAATTTGGACTGTCCAAATTTGCCTTTTCACTAATTTTGTTCTAACGGCTAGTTTTCTTTAAGAGGTCGATTTTGGGAGTCTTGGATGCTACTCCTGCACCTCATTGAGGTATTCTTGAGAGAGCAAAACCTCTCGAGTTCATAGAGCCATATTTGAGAAATTTGATAAGCAATTGATTTAGAGTTTGTTGTGTAGAATCTCTTTGGTGTTCATTTGCATTCTCTTGAGCTAGTATGAGCCTCTTTTCTCAATTATGCATGTGTTGCACCTTGTGAGTAAGGAGAAAAATCTCTAGTTGCATGTGTTGCATCTAGATAAGGATTGAGCATCCTTGTGGATGTGTTGCACATGGTGAGGATTAAGCAAGAGGCTTGATTTGTTACTCTTGGTGTTTGCCGACACCTAGACGGCGTGAAAGCGTCGTTGGTTTAGTGATCTTCTCAAAGAAGATTGTGAGAAGGCCTGACGAGTTATGAAGGTTGGAGCCTACCTACCTAGAAGGGGAAAGAGTTACTACTAGTGGATTCGAGGTGCTTGGCGTAATTCGTGAAGCCGGTCCAATTCTTTTAGGCTTAACTCAACGTAGATTAGGGAAAACCCGACAAGTTTCTGAACATCATGGTAAAAGTATTATGTGTCAATCTTTGGTTAGCTTTCTATTACTTATTTACATTTGTAGAATTGAATTGATTGCTTGTGAACCTAGGATTGCAAACCTAGATTATAGACATAGGTTGTTGGTGCACTTAGTGAGACTAGTTGATTTACACTTTTATTGGACAAAATTGTTTTGATTCTTGCTTCCGCTTTCTAGCTTAGTTTTGGCCATAGGGTTTTAGAGATAATTTGTTAAAACCGCTTATTCAACCCTCTAGTCGGCATCTTCAATCTTACACCTCCTCGCACCGCCACCTACCTTGTCGTCCCACGCCATCCTCTCCTCATCGTTCCCCGCCACCTCGGTGCCAAATCTAACAGCCTTCAGTCACACCGTTGCCAGATATGGCCTTGCAGCACTGTGCCACCAGCTTCGTGGCTGTTAGTGGAGGGGGTGTGGTGATGATGGTGGCGGTGTTGATGGTGGATGCCGAAGCAACAATGGATGGTGTGGATGAGAGGGTGATGGGTGTGTTGGTGGTAGTGGAGCTATTGATGGTGAAGGCGGTGTTGGGTGTGGGGCAGGGGTGGTGGGTGGTGAGGGTGAAGACTTCGATGATGGAGGCAGTGGTCTTTCTGGTGTCGAAGTGTAAGATGGAGACATTGTGGAACCTTCTAATAACTTGGCTAGCGTGGTCTAATCTCGTGGTATTGCATGCACTTCATTCGCTAACAATGAAGAAGAAAGAGTATGTGTGTGTGTGTGCGCACGCGCGTGCTTAGACCTGGGCAATGAGCCGTGCCTTTTTGGGCTAGCCCTCAACATGGCCCAAAGCATGGCACGTATGTCTTCGGGTCAGGTCGACATGGCACGAATGTCTTCGGGTCGGGCTGGCACAGCGCGAATGATGGGTCGTGCTAGGCATGGAAATTCGGCATGATGGGATGCACGGCACGGCATGACCGATTGCGTCGTGCTTGGGCCAACCCGGCGCGAAAGTGGTCCTTTCGTAAAAAAAATCTTATCTATAGCCCATCCCATCATCAACTACCTTACACCAGCGGCTTAGTCTATCATCAAATACTACCTCTCCCCTTCGCCTCCTCCCACGACTGATCCGGTGCATTCACCATCTCCCCACGCCCCTCTCTCTCTCCCTCCCTCTCTCCCTCCCTTCCTCCCTCCCTCGCTCCTCTACCCCTGCTTCCTTCCCGCACCACCACCTCCCTCATTGTCCCATGCCATCCCCTCCTCCTCATCCCCCGTTGTCTTGGCGCCAAACCCAGTAGCCTTTGATCGCGCTGCCATCAGTGGCGGAGGACGAACTAAAATTTTGATGTGGCAAATTTTATAGTATATATAGTAATAGTGGTACACGAAATTAAAGTTATACATACGCTAATATTATAAAGCATTTTATAATATGAGTGTATAACACTTAATGGAATGAAACCATATTGTAAAGCATAATGGATAAGGAAGAAGATAAAATGTGTACCAGTAAAGTATTAATTGCGTCTAGGAGACCCTGGCAGCTGTATTTGGCGAGTTTTCATCTTTTGAAAATGCTTCTTAATTTCGCCAAGACGAAGTCCTTTGAATATGTCTCTCACGATGTAGCACAACATTAAGTCATTATGCCAATAATCGGATATCTTATTACGTAAATCAGTTTTTATTTTAGGCTTTTTCTTGTCTTTCCCCTTTTGAGGGTGCATTTTGGTAACGAACTGCTCGATCAAACAAACATATTTAGTGAATTCGGTTTCGTATCACTGGTTGCAACTTTGCTAAACTGTTTCTCGCCAACGTCTCTCATCTTGGAAATGGAACTGCATTGTAAGGATACAATCCCACATGGCCACATATCATATGCTAAGTTACACAACAATCATAGATTCATAATTAAACTTTTAATATGACATCAAGTAGCTAGTGCATATTCAATTTACTCAACGATTGAAATTATGTGGGGAACTTGTTGTGTAAACTAAATCCTAGTTCAACAAGAGAAACTCGATGCAAAGTAGGGAGTACCTGATGGCATCAATCTACGCATTTGAGAAAGCGGTGAGAAACTGAGAATGATGAAGAACCTAGTCCAGTAGACAAGCGGCTTCACGAAAAGTACACGAATATTGGCACTTCGGCAGCCTTTACCTCGTTTGCAACTTTAGCCAGGGAGACATCAACTGAAAAATAAGGTAAACAATGACCCGATTTAAGAAAACCATAACAGCAGATGGACTTCTGAGGAAAAGAAAACTTCAGCAGCACACATTCTTGAATTATGCTTGGCCAATGTTACTTTTCTTCTGGACATTTTTGTTCAGCTTAGAGCGGTTTCTTGGTTTAATCTTGCAGATGGTTGATAAGCATTACTAGCAGAGACGAGCAAGGAGTGGAGAGGCACGTACAGGACGAGCACTCGGCGTCGTCGGCGGCCTCGATGGAACTGAACGTCGTAGCCCCTCGTAGAAACTGAAACGTCGTAGCCTCTCGTAGGAACTGAAGGCTGAAGCGTCGTAGGCGCATGCGAAAGCGCGTCATATCATGCGAAAGCTTCGTTTCATGAGGAGCCAGGAGAACTGAAGCATCGTATATGCAGGGATACCGTATATGCTAGGTATGGCGGGTGCCATACCTTGCCATATTGGGAAATCCGCCCCTGGCTGTCATTGGATATGGCCTTGTGACACCGCGCGACCAGCTTCATGCGGTCGTCCCGAGGAAGAAGACAGCAACGATCGGAGATGAAGAAGACGATGACGGTGCTGGATCTCAACGATACTCACCGCCTCAGCGCCAGATCCAAAGATCTTCAGCCATGCTGTTGCCAAATTCGGCCTTCCCGCATCACGTCGCCACCATCCCCGACCACCATGCGTACTTCTTCCCTGATGCTAGCGCCTTCCTTGCCTCCGGTCGAGCTGCACTCCACTCTCACCACCACACCGATAGATGCCTTGCTTGACCCTAACTCCTTTCCTCTCCTCTGCAATAGTCAAAATGGACTAGGCCTGTGTTGACATAGGGTGCCAATGGACCGTGTTTGGGCTCGCCAAAAACAAGTCAGGCTGGCACAACACGACTGGCTAATTAGATTGTGGCGTTACGACAGGTTCTTGGCCTATCGGGCTATGCCATGCCAATCCGACGCGACCCAATTCCCAGGTCCAATGCTTGATGGCAAGATCACTTCTGGATATATGTCCTTACCTTTTGAATTTCGTCACGAGAATTGACTTTGGAGATACAGTATTTTGTGACTGAGCAAGGCCCCTATCATATGGGAATCATTCCACTTTAGTTTCATCTGGTGGAAATCTTTCCGCCTCAAGTCGTGGAAATACATGTGTCCTAATGAAGTGAAAAAAAAGATGTTTGTTACAATATGTGAAATGCCTTAATACTCCATATAACAAAGTTCGAAGGTTTTCGGCACTCTCGTGTTGTCCACATCACTCCACGTGCGCTAGTCATCTGATTGCGCCTTCGGCGGCCCGCATCCTTCCTCCCTAGTGTTAGGCTTAAAAGTATTTCACCCTCACTACGCTCGGCCACAAAGCCTGCGTGGTGCAGCAGCAACAACACTCGTCCCCATGCCTGCGACGCAGGTTCGAGACCGCCCAGCCACGTGCGCGTCGCCCGCTCACTTTTTCCCGCACGACATGTGGCGCGCGCCTGGCCCAGGGTTCAAATTATCGCCGAAATCTCGCGAAATTTCGACGAAATATCGGATTTCGGACCCCTGAGTTCCATAATCCTGGTGAAATTAAAAAAACCCTAAAAAATTTAAAAGTGCTACAATACCGTATAATTTTGGCGAAATTTCGGTGAAATGGACCGAGATCTCAGTTTTTTGATCGAAATTTAACCGGATTAGATTCTTCAAGTCATTTTCCATGTCTGACCAAAATTTTAAAAAAAATTGACGATTTTTTACCACCATAAAATTAAATACCACCATAAAATTAAAATTGCTAATTTCTTATTTTGAACTTTACAATGCGCAATGTTTATGTGGTATCCTGGGAGCAAGAAGATTTTGATGTCATAAATTGCCTAACAATGTTGAATTATATAATTCAAGAACTTACTTGCTTGGGCGAAATTTTTAGATGGATTTAGTTTCTTGCGTGCTACATGTAGTATATACGTAAATTGCATGAATGTTTCTATTTCTTGCGTGAAGTTTGCTGTCTTACCATAGTGCTCTGGTTGGCAATGAGACTACGGGGATAGTTGGAACTTGGAAGTTCTTAGAAGTGATCAGGTTAATGCTACGGGCATTATTGTTACAAAGTTTTGTTTTTGTGTCATCCAAACTTGTGAACCTTTTATGTAAAGTTGCCTCCTAATATTCTTTAGTTACTTCATGCCACAACTAATGCATATATACTATGTCTTTTTAGGCTTTAGGAATTGAAGAATGTATATCTGATTGCACTAATAACATCTTTTCATCTTTATAATATAACTATAGGCACGCTTAGGAGAAATGAATTATTCATTAGAGAATGATTGACTGAGGCTACTGTATAACTGTCAATTAAACTCTTCAAAGTGAACATGCACATCATACTCATTTCTCAATTGTCAGGGAACTTAATTTTGTGTAACTTCTTTTTTATGCCAATCTCATTGTTTTATGTGCAAAAACTTAGTAAATTTCATGTGTACGGTATTTTATGTGCAAAAACTTAGTAAATTTCATTCAAACAGATAGGAATGTCACATAAATTATTTCATGATTATTTTTTAAAAAAAAATTATTTTTTTTAGCCTCGGGATACCATTTTATAGTGCTTTTCACTCTATGAATTTTTACAAATTCCTCAAGGTTGATCATTATCTGCAAATTTTATGGCAATATTAATGATATGTCAAAAGCATACATAAAAAAATTCAAAAAAAATTAACAAATTTTGCACACTTTTTACATCATTTTAATTTGGCCAACATCTCGGCTATTTGTGGCGAAATTTCAGTTAAAAAACCGGATTCAAATTTTGTTTTTGAATTTCGTTCGAATTTCGTCTGAAATAACGTGATCTCGGCGAAATATCGAATTTCGGTGAGTGAAGAGATTTTACCTTAAACCGAAATTTTGAACCCTGGCCTGGCCTGCCACGTGTCACCTGTTCTTTTTACAGAAAACCTCTGGAAATTCCCGAAATTGCGAAGAGGTCCCGCCTTCATGAAAAGACCCAAAAAACTAAAAAAAACATTTTTATTTTTTAAAAAACTATTAAAAACCCTTTTTAGTCTCATTTTTTTCCTTTTAATTAAAGCTTTCCACGCTAATTTTTTTTGTCTCGGTCCAATTTTTCAAAAATCGAAATAGGTTTTCCAACCCGATTATATTATCAAAATCCTTTTTTGTGCCCATTTTTTCCAAAAAAAAGCTACTGAAAATTCAGCCCGATTTCTCCAAAAAATTTATATAGAAAACCCTTTTTAGCCTCGACTTTCCCCATAGGTTTGCTTTATCGATCGATTTTTAACAAAAAAACTCCCCTAAAATCACAAAAGACCCTTTCTTACAGAAAGATCTTTAAAAAATTTAGAAAATACGTCTCAATTCATCCCCCCCCCCCAAAAGGTCCATTTTATTTTTTAAAAAATGCAAATTTTTTCTTTTAATTTTAAAAATTCTAAAATTTTCATAATTACATAAAAATCCTTTTCGCCCCAATTTCTCACCAAAAAAAGCATTTCACACATTTTTTTCGTCTCGATCGAATTTTTGAAAGATCAAAATATGTTTTCCCAACTGATTATATTATCAAAATCCTTTTTGTGCAGCCCTATTTTTTCTGAAAAAACCACTAAAAAATCAAAAAATTATATAAAACCCTTTGTAGTCTCGATTTTTTTGTAGGTTTGCTTTACCGACCAATTTTTCCAAAAAAAACCCATAAATTGATGAAAAGACCCTTTTTTACGGAAAGATCCTCCGAAAATTTGAAAAATACATCTCAACCCATTCCCCCCGAAAAGGTTCATTTTTATTTTTAGAAAACTCCGAAATTTCTGTTTTATTTTAAAAAAAACTGCAATTTTTTGTAATTACATAAAAATCCTTCTTGGCCCGATTTCTCACCAAAAAAAAACTTTTTTTATAACAAAATACTTTTTTTTTAAGAAAAAGAAGCTTAAAAACAAAATCAGGCGAATTTTTTCCATCGGCCGGCCAAGTGGCGACTGGTGCGGCAACGCCGCGCATACCCTTCTAGTTGATCAAATGTATTGCAAGGATGTCAGGTGAAGTTCATTTTGATTTGACCGTAAGTGTACTACACGTCCACAGTTCTTGCATCAGTGCACTACACACTGGTGCACATAGTTGTAAGTACTGTACACACTACACAACATCAAAAAGAGACAACAAACATATGCATTTCAACTGCTTGGTTTCTCCATTTTAGTATGTTGCAAGCTTAATAGCTACTTATGCTCTTTTAAAATTGTTTCAAAAATTGGATCTGTCCCTGCCAAATCCTTCATTTTTGAAACAATCCCAAAATTCAAAATGAATTTAGTGGTTTTCTTTTGAATTTGCATTTGAATTTGGAGTTTGGAGATTCGAAAAACAAGTTTGAATTTCGTTGGCCTCTTTTGGGCCAAATCCCCTTTTTCTTTTGGGCCTTGCGGCCTGCTTCCCTTCGGCCCGTTGGCCTGCTCCCCTCCTGGCCATTCCGGCCCGGTAGGCCCGACGCGGCCAGCCTCCGTGGCCGCCCGGCGTCGTCTCCGCCGGCCATGGCCCGGCGTCGTCTCGCGCCCGCCGCCATGGCCGCCGCCTCGTGCCTCCCAGCGCCTTTGCCTCGCTCGCCCCTCACGCGCGTGGTCGCCGCCCGCACGCCGCCTCCTTGGCGCCCGTGCGCCACAGCGTCGCCACTGCGCCTCAGCGCCGCCACGCTCGGCCGCTTGCCTCCCTGCTCCGGCTATAAAAGCCGCCCCAACCCCGCCTCTCAAACTCGCCCCGCTCCCCTCCCTTCCCCGGTGAGCCCCTCACCTCCTCCTCGCCCTCGCTCGCCTCCGTCGCCCGCCGCTCACAGCCGCCACGAAACCCCGCCGCCTCACTGTTTCTAACCCTAACCCCGTTGATCGACGGCCCCACCGTCAGCCTCCCTCGCCACTGTGGCCAGCCCGCCTCCTCGCCTCCTCGCGTGGGCGGCCACTCCGCGCCCCGCGCTCGCCCGCCTCCAGGCCGCCAGGCCGAGTGGGCCTCGGCCCGTTAAGCCCCTGAAAGCCAGCCCGGTCCCGTGGGAACAGTAAAAGGATTTTCGATTTTAATTTAATTATTAAAATCCCGAAAATTCGTTTTAATTCCAAAAATAGCCCAGAAAATCCAGAAAAATCCCGGAAAAACCCAGAGCCCCACCAAATATACCATCCGAACCGTCTCGATCCCCTGAGTCCAGAAATACCGTCCGTTCCCAAATTCGAAACTCCAAAAATTCCCAAAATCCCAGAATTGCCCTCCGTTCTCTTCCGGCTCGGTTCCTGGTTTCCATTTCAGTTTCCGTTTCTCTTCCAGTTGTTGTTTTTGTCGTTTACTTATGCTAATTGTCCTTTTCGCGTTAGATTCGCCCGTTGAGACGCCAGTGGAGCAGGAGCAGTCCCTGGAGCCGGAGCAGTTCCCGGAGCAGACGTTGGACCAGACAGGAGTCCAGTACGACTACTTCCTCTACGATTCGTCCGATCCAGCTGCCGAGCAAGGCAAGCCGTACACCTTTGATCATGTTGATCCAATCATGCCATGCTATAGTATTAATTATTTTATATCGCATTATTTTATTGTATGTTGAATTATTGAAAACAGTATTTTAGAATGACATGATACTTAGGTAATGCCGAATTGCTCATGGAACTTCCTTGAAAATATTGAACCCTATTAACTCCTTTGTAACCCTAGTTAAATGCTTATTGCCATGATAGGTTAGATTATACTGCTAGATTAATTAAAACTTGGAATTTAGAGAAAATGCTGCCGAATCTCTGATTCGGATGTTTGTAAAAGTGCTACAGCCCGGGGGACAGTATCGGATTAATCCCGGAGTGGATGAGATTCCGATCCCCGGACTGATGATTAATGCCTTGGTCGTCTGGTGGCCGGTACTGTGGGTGCCGGATTGGGTTGTGGATGGAAAGGCTTGGTCTTTGGCAGTGTAAGGTTAATAATCCCCTTGAGCAAAAGTAAATAACTTAGTTTCCGCTCAACCACAGGTCGGACTGGTCGGTGGACTAGTATCCGACATAGCACAGTAG
Source organism: Rhipidocladum racemiflorum (assembly GCA_036346355.1). Taxonomy (NCBI): domain Eukaryota; kingdom Viridiplantae; phylum Streptophyta; class Magnoliopsida; order Poales; family Poaceae; genus Rhipidocladum; species Rhipidocladum racemiflorum. Next base: position 29,650,202 of record CM070570.1, on the reverse strand, counting down.
GATAGTCATTCCTGAGATAATAATTGAACTTATTGGTGGCACTATTCTCTGGAGAGAATAGGGACCGGCCTTCCCGGCAGGGAAGTGTACCAGAGGGGTGGAACTAGAATGGCCCGTAATGACATTCTTGGTTCTCACAACGGTAGATGCTAATGGGAACCGTGAGTCCAAGGTAGCTGTATATCTATCGGTTAACAACTAAAAGACAGGAATGATTAAACGAAATGCTATGATGATCTAGACTGGGCCACATACATTTAAGTTGCATGAAAACTCGCGATTGGCATTAAAGGTTGTAGATATCTTGTGGGTAAAGCTGAGCCACTTTGCAGAGTTAATCTAAATGGTAATCGATTACGCCGTACTTCCGGTTAATGAAGTTAAGTTTGAATTTGGGGTGATACCCGTAACTAAGCTCAACTTACTGTTTTGTTAATTTCGGAATAAGTTAGTTGTTATTGTTGAACTTGTGGAAACCCCCTTTACTACTTATTTTTAGTCTGTGCTTCAAATGTAAAATGAGTTAGAAAATAAAAATGCATCCAGATACTTAACCCTATTGCCATCCTTTGAATGCCCCCTACATGTAGTATTCAGTGGTTTCGTACGACTTGTTGAGTACTCTGTACTCACCCTTGCCCAAAACCCCTTTCAGAGTTCGAAGATGCCGGAGCCTACAAGGAGATCGTAGATGACGATTTAGTCTGGTTTTAGGTCTTTGTCTTCGCTCAGGCCCTACCTGTGGTTTCTTTCTTTTGGTAATGTACCTAGAAGCTTGGACGCTTCCTTTGTAAAAACTCGGCCGTTAGGCCAGCTATTTAAATAAAAGTGTTTGAAGTTGCTTTTGTCAGGCAATTGTACTCTTGTTTTCCAACAGTTAGTCTTCCTGGGTAACTGTTGTGAGTCTTCGCACTGCCCCTAAAAAGGCGGTCCGTCACAATTTTATCTATCTTCTATCCACTACAACCGCCTGGACTTCACTTGGTTTATCTTCTTTATTGTGATTGCATATGTAAGTGGCATTGTCATCTTACACAGACCGGATCAAGTCAGACGTTCGTGTATATATGCATGTATGTGCGCGCGCGCGAGCGCACACCAAATTTGCCTACAGTTAGGTTATCAAAATTGAACCCATACTTTGCCTAGTAAAAGGGAATCTTGTCACACTTTTTTGAGTCATTAACGCATGGGACCCAATTAGGAGAAAAAGGAACCTTGTCACAGGTGTGGCTACAAATCAAACAGACATCTAACTCGATCAAATTTGCTTAAATTTGCTTAACTTAGAGTGTGACAAAGTATGGCAAAGTTTGGCTATAGACCAAACAGGCCCCAAGTATTAACCAATAATTTAGCATAGTAGATACTTGCCGACGAGTGATGAATGATGACCTGTTCCGAAGTGTGATTAGGAAGCTCTAATGCTGCAGATCAGATAATCCCATTATTCTTAGTTTTGTTTTAGAAATATCAAAGAAAATAGAAGAGGCGTCATAAGAGTTGTCTTAAGCAAGAACAGTTATAGTGACAAGACTGATCATATACAAACTCCCAACTGAGTCCCAACAAAGAACACTAGAGTCATGTATGATCCTAATGATGTACATTTTAGTGGATGAATAGGTCTGGTATAGCAGACTAGCAGCAGTTAAGTTGCTCAGACAGCAAGACTTCACCAAATTCAAACTTAAGAAGATCACACCAAGATCGCAGCAAACCCAATGGAACAAACATAAATGCGCCATGGAAATAAGAACAATGGAAAGCCGTGACCAGCTTAACACTGGCTCGAAAGCCATCTTGATTGAAAATATGGAATGCCTGCATGGACTGGATGATACAAATGACACAGACCTTATGTGAAAGAACTATGAATGGGTCCAATTGATATGGACACAACGGTTTTGTACTGAATAATTGGGTATTAATATCTCTTGCTTCCTGGGTCTGCTCTAGCTATATGTTAGTCAGAATCCAGTAGGAAATAATTCCAAAAGGTAAATAAATCCATGTTACAAAGTCTCAAATCTCCAAAGGAAAAGGTTGCAATCGGGAGTTTCTAGTGCTAGAATACCATCTATTTCATAAACCAGCATCAGAAGAATATATGGGGCTTCACATACCTAATGGAGCCTAAGCATATCCTTTGGCTGACACTTCTATATTATGACTTCCAACAAGAGAATACCATAAATAAAACCTACCTCATGCACTAACAACAGCTGATGGAAAAACCAAATAAAGGAGAGATCTTATTTGTAAAAAAAAATTGTGTGCAGTTGATAGATCTTAAGGTAACACATCCAGTGACTCGTGGTTTCACTTCATATATGCTTTGTTTAAATGGGGCGGCGGATATTTACGATGATGATACATAAGCATAGAATGTGTTGCGAATAGAATGACAAAAAAGACAATTTTTTTTTTGATGTTTACACCTTAATGACATGAGAGCAAACTGATGTTCCATCAAAATGTAGCTTCGCATTCTCTACTAATCAACTTAAGGGCACTGTAAGCCCAGAAAACACACCAGGGAAATTGACAAGGAAACAAAGCACATAAACAGATTAACAGAACACGTCAGTGTGGTAATTCAAGACTAATTGGGCTGAGCACAAATTAAGACATCAAACCCAGCCAGCATTCATGGAATATATCAGCATATTCAACACGTAGAAGTAACCTAATGTGTTCACGGGCCAAAAACAATGAACTCCAGAAGTCCTAATCCTATATATCAAACAGAAATAGCACCACGACTAACAAACAAAGATTATGAAACTATAAATCAGATCTTGTGCGAACTGCCTAGAATATCATTCTCAATAGAGCTCTCAATGTAAGCCAGCTCGATTCAAAGTTTCAGACTTCAAAGCCTATTGTCATTAGCCTGTTTTGCGGATATAACCTGTGCAACATCAGTCTACTCAACCCAAATTCAATCTAAAGAGTTAAGAGTGTCTTTGAGTAATACCTTATCTTACAAGAATGATTGTTCTCCTTTTTACATTCCCCCAACCAAACCCGGTTAATCTCAATCTCATTCGTGAAATAATTGTTCTCGTGAAATAATTGTTCTCTGACAGGAAAATTCACAATCACCATCAAGCAGCACCTGTTACATGTTAACACAGAAAACCGCATCCTACAGCTAGGTTATTCTGACATTTCAATTCAACATCCACAAGCTAGCTAGCATGCCACTCTCCTCAACAGTTCAAACTCCGGTCCAAGCAGTGTTTGTAGCATCAACAGCATCTCTAGCTCACGGAGAAAGCTCTGATGCCACTATGTTTGCAAATCCCAGAAGGACATGGCATGACTAACTAAACATAACAAAGATGGCCACACTACACGCTAGAGGCCAAAATGTTCTCTCTAAACATAACAAAGATGGCCACACTACAGTCCCGCCAGAGGCCAAAATGTTCTCTCTTTCTTTATTGAAAACACAAGGCTAAAATGTTCAGTTCAGAAGAAAAAAGAATAACCCAATCCCCTCACATCAATCCCCATTGCAGCTGGAACACAAACAAAATCAGACAGCACTACTTTTCACCCCCAAATTAACTAAATCAAGCATCTCAAGTTTCAACAGCTGAGAAGACAACAGGTCATTACACCTTATTCGTTGGATCCCCACGCAACAGTTCAGCATGCCAAAATATCCAGTCTGATTAAAACAGTACGAGCACAAACCGAACGGAGATTCCATCTCCCCGATCGAACCCAGGCCGACGGCTCGACATCCACCGGAGGCGGCGGTCACAGGAACTTCCTGTACGGCCGGCCAGCGTCCTCATCCTGCATATGCTGCAGCCGGGCAAACACAGACACGAACGGACACAAAACTGTCTTAGGATCTGGATAAGAGGGTAATTACCGAAAAGTAGTTCGAGGGATTGGAGGAAACGCGTGCTTACGAATTCGCGGACGATGCCCTTGTAGACCAGGATGGGGACGGCGAGGCCGACGACGAAGAGACTGCGGTGGATCCAGCGGAAGTTGAACTCGAGGTTCTCGCGACCGGCGTTCCACTCCTCGATCCACCGGTTCTTGTGCACCTCCATGCCGCCACCCATCTTCTCTCCTCTCCTCTCTTCGATCCGCCGCCTCCTCTTCTTCTCCGCTGTGAGATATTGCTGATGACTCACGGAGGATGGGAAAATAGGACACGGGTAGAATGATATTAAATTGGGACTAGGGATGGTAATTGGATTCGCGGGTTTGGGTACCTGCGGGTTTTGCATTCGATCAGGTCGATGTCGGGTTTTAATTTGTATCTGCGGGTTCTTTGGGTCGGGTATTCGAAATGGGTTTGAGTCGGATTCGGATTTTAATTTTCACCTACGGGTACCCGAAATGCCGCACGTACCCATTGGGTACCCGTTGGGTTTCGGGTATCCGTCGGGTTTGGGGTACCCACCGGGTTTGGCTCGGGTTTTTGGGTTTAGGTTTCTTGTCAGGTCGGGTTTTGCAAAACCCACACCCGACCCAACCTATTACCACCCATACAACACAAACTCGTCGGGTACCCGTTGGGTTCGGGTTTAGATATAGTTTTTTACCCGATAGGGTGTTTGGGTCGAGTTTTTCAATTCGGGTTCTGGGTCAGGTCGGGTTTTGTAAAACCCGCACCCGACCCGTTTGAAAGGACCAACGATGTCGCCTAGAGGGGGGGTGAATAGGCGGAATAAAAATTACGCAGCGGAATAAAAAGGTCCGAGCTGGTCAATCCGGAGTCTCCGGGTTTTGGTCCGGATACTCCGGCTTGTCCGGAGTGTCCGGTATGTAATACCGGAGTCTCCGGTTAGCCGCTCGAACGCAAAGAAAACTACTCTAGCAAGCGCAACAAACTACTAGAAGTAAATAGCAAGAACAACCTAGAACAATTGCAAGACAAGATTTGAATTTACTCAAAGCAAAGAGCTAGAACTAACTTTACAAATTCAAATCTAACCAAGCAAATCTAGGAAGAAAAAGAGAATGCGAGAGACGAGATTTTTCACCGGTTCAGTTCTTGAAGGGAACCCTACGCCTCCGCTGAGGTGGCTCGGTCACACTTGAGCCGGGTCTCTTTCAACCCGCTTTCCTCCCTGTTGCACAAATGCACTCGCCGGCTTCACTTCTTGTCTCTTCCCTTTCTGAGGCGAGACTCGCCTTCACAAACGACCGGGCTCACCACACGCGTTGGTAGCTCCCGGTGACTCCTAGCCGCCTAGGAGACCTTCAACCTCCAAGAGTAAAAGCACCACGAAGAATCGCTTGGAGGATGAACTAGTGCTCAACAAGACGAAATGGATGCACTTAGCACTTTTCTTCTTCCTCTCCTCACCAAAGAGATCAACAACCAAATTAATTGGTGGGAGGAAGATGGGGCTCTATTGAATGCTTAGAGATGGTTAGGAATGGCTTGAATGCTGCTATGAATGAGCTCAATAGAGATCCTAGCCGTTGGAGTGGAGTGGAGGCTTTAAATACTCTTTTGAAAACTAGCCGTTACTCCTGCTTTTGTACAGCCGAGTGTCCGGATAAACAACCCGAGACTCGGGTTATCCGAGACTCGGACCAAATGTCCGGATACTCCGACTCCACTCAAAACCAGAGGCAACCGAGGGCTCAACCCGAGACTCGGACATAATGTCCGGATACTCGGATTGAATCCGAGACTCGGACTAAATGTCCTGATACTCCGGTTAACCATTCGGTTTCAACTTTAAACTTTTCAAAACCAAGTGAAGTAGTGCTAATTTGAGATGCAAGAAATGATGTTGAGCACATGCACATCCTAAATTCGATTTCTCGTCATTACCCCTTAATAGTACGGCTATCCTTAAGACGCAAATAAATATAAGATTACAATTATGGTCTTGATGCCGCTTTTTGAGTTTAAGTAGTCGTGGGGTGTCCAATGTCTTTTCAAGCTCCACATAATCTCGATATCTGCAGATTCTTGGATAAAACATTAGAACTCTTTAATTGTGTCATCATTAATCACCAAAACAATTTGAGGGGCCTAGATGCACTTTCAATCTCCCCCTTTTTGGTGAATTGATGACAACACAATTAATTAGCAAATAAAATAACGAGAACAATACTTAGGCATAAGATAAAAAAGAGAAGCTCCCCCTAAATGTGTGCATTAGAAGAAATTGAGAGGAATCAAATGCACATTTTTAACGAGAAATACCCGAGAGCTCCCCCTCAAATGCACAAGCATCTCATCACAAATAACTGAAAGCAATCCATGCATTAAATGAGCAATAACGACATCACAACGAACAGACAGAGTTCACAACATAAAATAAACAAAATAACTGAAGCAACACACAAGTCCACCCACCCACACGCGACCGACGGAACGCTAAAGAAGTCCACGACAAAAACAACGCTGAAGAACACTCCCCCTTTGGCATCAAGACACCAAAAAGGAAGTCACAGGGAATCACTCGTCATCTCCGTCGTCGGAGGCCTCATACTCAGAGCCCTCGCTGTCGTCGTCACCAGGCGCTGGAGGAGCAGAGGAGGAAGCAATCCCAAACAAAGCATTTGCAGAAGTGTCGTCGCTACTCTCCTCGGAAGACCCGGAGGAGTCGCTGGGAGAGACTGCCTCGCCATTGTGGCGGCGGATGCTGCGAATGTCTTGACCATTCTTCTTGATCTGTCGACTCATCACCTTCGCTGGTGGAGATGTCGCGGCAAAGAAGAAAGACGTGCTTAAGCATCCTCTCAAGAGTGCTTTGCTTGGGACCTCGACCGCTTTCGGAAGGAGTGACTGGAGACACACCGAGCAGAGTGCAGGTAGAGGCCGGAAGCCACGACCTCGGCGAAGCCTAGCGGCAGGACTGTGGAGCAGCGGAGGGGCTGGAGTAGACCGAGGCGGACCTTGTAAGAAAGATGCTCCTCATCTCGACAAACTTCAGCCCACTCACCGAAGAGATCAAGGTCATCACGAAGGTGCATAGCCGCAATCGCCATGTTGCTCTGCTGCGTTCGCCTCATTGTTTCCCACAAGAAATCGACAATGTCAAAAGGCTCGGTGCTCTCAACGAGGTGAAACAAAGAGGTTCCTACCATAGGAACCGATAGCGTAAGCATCTCCTCCTTGGGAGAAAGAGTGACTCTCAACATCCCTGTTGAGGACAGCTGGAATGTCCTTTAGACCCTTGATGGTCCCAACCGTGAAGCTCCTGGAAGTGTCATACAAAGCCTCAATCTGCTCAGAGTCAACACTTTCTTCTCATGAAGCTTTGGTGGCATTGTACACGAGATTGAGCACTCGGCAAATCTCTTCTTGCTAGCCACATACCGATTCTCGTCACATCCACCAAATGGCCTCATCATTCTTGTCAAAATACAAGGTGGCATAGAACCGCATGATGACCTCATTGTTCCAGTCATACTTGTATGCCATGATGTTCTTGATCCGATGCACTCGCAAATCTCTATGATCCGAGTGAAAATCGATTGCCTGCCGCGCCATGTACTCCCAAATAATGGTCTTCATGCGAACCACTGGTGCTCAAGAGGGTATAGGACCGCCTCATAGTAATCAGATCAAATCGGTTCCAAAACCGCGGTCCACATACTCATCCTGGTAGAGCTCCAAAGGATCTTTCTTCCTTTGCTCTACTATGGCTTTCCCTTTACCAGTCCCGTCCGGTAGTCAAATACGCTCATAGGATTCACGGACAAGAGATAGTTCCATACTTGGCTTGGCCTTGATCGTGAGGACCAATGAAGTGCCCAGAGGTACTGAACTGACTTCTTTTCTGATCACGAAGCCTGGCATGGGTATCAGCGGGATGCTCATCTGGATCAGAACTTGCCGAGGAGGAGGAGGCGGGCCAGTCTTGATCCTGGTTAGCTGGCCTCGAGGTCCGAAATGGGCCTTTTGGCCACTCCAATTCTCTGCCTTTTCATGAGGCTGCCGAGGATGCGGAGGAGAATTGGTGGGAGAGACGCGCCGAGCGAGCACTACCACCACCGCCTGCGAAGGGGGATCGCTACCCCGGTACTGCGGAGGAGGATCGCTACCACCTGCCGCTGCGGAGGAGGAGTGCTGCCTCCGAAGTTCCTCGGGAAGGATCCATCCGACTGCACAGAGCGAACGAGAGGAATTAGCCAAGAGACGACGCGAAAAACAAATGACGAATCAAATCGCCGAGGCACCCAACCCGAGAGTCCGGACAAAATGTCCGGATACTCGGATTGCATCCGAGACTCGGACCAAATGTCCGGATACTCGGATGGACTCGAGACTCCGGACTCAGAGTCCTGGACACTCCGAAGTGCCGAAGGGAACGCACGGGCGGCCAAGGATTTCACGGAATCCAACCCTAATCGCGATCAAAAACAAATCTAGAGTGCCACAAGAATGTTCAAGAACCGAGTAGGGCAAACTCTAGCAATGAATTTCATGAATAGGGCACAAAAAAGAACTCACTTCAAGAAGATTTGAAAGTTGAAGAACGCGGGTGAGTTGGGGTTAATGAGTCTCCGATCTTGAGGGCCACGAAGAGTCAAGCCTCACCCTAGAAGAGATGAAGCAAGAGGAGAGGCCTTAAGAAACGAAGACACGAATCCAATCCCGAAGAGGAGGGGGTTAGGGCCAAGGAGTCTTACCAAGATCTTCAAAGCCAAGGAGAGGAAGAGGATCCAAGAGCCTTGGAGAAGAATATGAAGGTGAGAAACACGCCCTAGCCAAGAGAGGAGCACGGGAGAGGAAGAGGCGCACGAAGGAATAGAAAGAAACTAAACCGCGCGGGATACTTGGGGTTTAACCGACCGCCCCAACCCGAGACTCGGACTTTAGTCCGGATACTCTGAACAACCCGACACTCCGGACGAAATGTCCGAGACTCCGCCTACTCGAGAGTCCTGATAGAAATCCGGATACTCCGGTTCCCATTCTGAAGAAAAGGAATTTTTCAAGGAAAGCTTCGAGACCGCGAGAGAGAGAGAGAGAAAGGAGTCCTAGGGCATCCATCCACCATGTGACTAGCTAACAATCAAGCAATCGACTATAGTCACATGGTAATGATGCGATCCTAAGATCAAGAGCCAATAACACATGGTAAATTTAAAGAAAAAATAAGTAAAGTTTTAAACTTCATTTTTCATTCACCAACCAATATATGAGCACTTATCAAGCCACGTTACGAGAATCTAGAATATTTAGACCACTTCTCAATTCACGTAACCTTTTCTCGTCAAGGGGCTTGGTAAAGATATCACTAATTGATCGCTTGTACTTACATGTTGGATATCAATTTCGCCTTTGGTTGCGTGGTCTCTTAGGAAATGATGGCGAATATCAATGTGTTTTGTTCGGGAGTGTTGGACAGATTGTTGGCAATTTTATGGCACTCTCATTGTCACCACACGTAAGTGGAACGCTTTTGTAGGATAGGCCATAATCACTCAAGGTTTGTCTCATCCAAAGTAATTGGGCACAACAACTCCCGCGGCTATGTATTCGGCCGGCGATGGATAGGGCTACGGAATTTTGTTTCTTGGAAGACCACGAGACTAGGGACCTACCCAAGAATTGGCTAGTTCCTGAGGTGCTCTTACTATCCACTTTGCAACCTGCATAATCCGCATCGGAATAGCCAATAAGCTCAAAGGAGGATACTTTCGGATACCACAGTCAGAAATGAGGAGTGTGCACTAATTATCTCAGGATTCTCTTAACGGCCACCATGTGGCACTCTTTGGAGCGGCTTGAAAACGTGCACACATACAAACGCTTAAGCATGATATCGGGCCTAGATGCACAAAGATAAAGGAGAGAACCGATCATCGAACGATATACCTTTTGGATGACCGGTTTACCTTCTTTGTCGAGGTCTAGGTGCCCGCTGGCTTGCATTGGCGTCTTTATGGGCTTAGCGCCCTCCATTCCGAACTTCTTGAGCATGTCCTTGATGTACTTCGTTTGACAAATGAAAGTTCCTTCCTTGAGTTGTTTAACTTGGAATCCGAGGAAGAACTTCAACTCACCCATCATGGACATCTCAAACCTTTTGGTCATTATCTTGCTAAACTCTTTACACAAATGTTCATTAGTAGATCCAAATATAATGTCATCGACATATATTTGACACACAAATAAATCATTGTCAATATGCTTAGTAAAGAGAGTAGGGTCGGCCTTTCCGACTACAAAACCTTGTCCGAGAAGGAAGTCTCGAAGACATTCAAACCATGCCCTTGGAGCTTGCTTAAGTCCATAGAGTGCCTTGTGAAGGTAGTAGACATGGTCCGGATGTCTTGGATCTTCAAATCCGGGTGGTTGCTCAACGTAGACCATTTCGGAAAGTGGTCCATTTAAGAAGGCGCTCTTCACGTCCATTTGATACAACTTGAAATCATGGTGAGTAGCAAAGGCAAGTAATATTCTAATAGATTCAAGCCTAGCTACCGAGCATATGTTTCATCGAAATCCAAACCTTCTATTTGAGTGTACCCTTGAGCAACCAAACGGGCTTTGTTCCTTGTCACGATCCCGCTTTCATCTTGCTTGTTTCAAATACCCATTTTGTGCCGATCACATTTTGATTTGGTCTTTGAACAAGCTCCCAGACTTTATTGCGCTTGAAGTTGTTAAATTCCTCTTGCATAGCCATCACCCAATCTGGGTCTTCAAGCGCTTCATCTACCTTAAGAGGTTCAAGAGAGGAAACAAACGAGTAAAATTCGCAAAAATTTGCAACTCGAGATCGAGTGGATACTCCCTTGTTGATGTCTCCAAGAATGTTGTCCACCGGATGATCTCTTTGAATGCTTTGATGAACTCTAGGATGAGGTACGGATGAGTCCAAGGCTTGAATAGGGCCTTCATCATCTTGGGTGGCATTTGAACCATCTTGGGCTTGATTGGACGAGGAGGGAAAGTCGCTCGAGCTCGACTCCATCCGAGACTCGGTATTGGACCCGAGACTCACTAATCCGGACACTCCGGTTTCAGCCGAGACTCCGGGTTGGGGAGCTCGGGTGAGATTCCAAATTTTGAGGTCTTACCTCCCCAATTGCCATTTTCTTTATAGCTTCACAAGGAGGTTCTTCCCTGTCAATCACAACACGATCAACTTGTTCTACTTGAGAACCTTTAGTTTCATCAAAAGTCACGTCACGCGAGATTTCAACGACACCGGTGGTATTGTTGAAAACTCGGTACGCGTAAGCATTAGTTCCATAACCAAGTAAGAAACCTTCATCTACTTTAGGAGCGAATTTAGAAGACTTAGCCTTTTTATTAAGGATATAGCATTTGCTCCCAAAGACTCGAAAGTAGGAGACATTTGGTTTCTTCCCTGTGAGCAACTCATACGCTGCCTTCTTTAAGATCTTGTGGAGGTAGAGGCGGTTGGAGCTGTGGCATGCGGTGTTGATTGCTTCCGCCCAAAAACTATCGGAAACCTTGTACTCGTCGAGCATTGTCCGCGCCATCTCAATGAGGGTTCGATTCTTCCTCTCGGCCACCCCATTTTGTTGAGGAGAATAGGGAGCCGAGAACTCGTGCTTGATTCCTTCCTCATCAAGAAACTCCTCCACGCCAATATTCTTGAACTCGGTGCCGTTGTCGCTCGAATTCTCTTAATTTTTACTTCAAACTCGTTTTGAGCTCTTCTCATGAATTTCTTTAATGTCACTTGGACTTCTCCTTTGTCATGCAAAAAGAATACCCAAGTGAATCGAGAAAAATCATCAACGATAACCAAACCATACTTACTTCCTCCGATGCTTATGTAGGCGACCGGACCAAAAAGATCCAAATGAAGCATTTCCAAAGGTCTTGTGGTCGCCATCACATTCTTGGCGGGATGGGAGGCACCGACTTGCTTGCCCGCTTGACAAGCGCTACAAATCCTATCTTTCTCAAAGACAACATTGGTTAGTCCGAGAATGTGGTTGCCTTTAATGAGTTTGTGAAGATTCCTCATACCAACATGGGCCAACCGCGATGCCAAAGCCAACCCATGCTAGATTTAGCCATTAAGCACGCTTTCAAGATTAAGTCTATCCGTATTGAAGTCTACGAGATAGAGCTTACCCTTCAAACGCCCTTTAAAGGCTATTGAACCGCCAACCCTCTTCATGACATCCACCCTTTTCATTAAACAAACAATTATAGCCCGCTTCACATAATTGTGCAACGGACAATAAATTGTAGCTTAATGACTCAACAAGCAAAACATTATTTAATTGGAAATTGCTTGAGATAGGAATTTTACCCAATCCAATTACTTCTCCTTTTCCATTGTCTCCAAAGACAATGCTTTCACTATTTGATCCATTTGCGCCCAATTGAGCAAACATTGCCTTTTCTCCGGCCATGTGGTGCGCATATCCGCTATCCAAAATCCAACTTGTTCCACCGGAGATATAGGCCTACAAAATGACATTTAGTTTTTGCTCTTTGGTACCCAAACTTGGTTAGGTCCACGCACATTAGTGACAAGAGACTTAGGGACCCAAATAGAACGAACACAAGGAGCATTCTTCTGCTTACGCCCAACATGATAAGCAACTACACGACCGAGGTTAGTCTTTTTAAGCACATAAGAAGCAAAGAACTCGGAGTGAGCTTTGTGCTTGGATGTTCCTTCGCCTTTTACAAAGTGAATGGGCTTGCTTAAAGGAGCAACAACAATGTTGCTCTTTGCCCTTTAGCGGAACATACCCAAGCCCTTGCCTCTTAGGATTACCTTGGCGCTAATGAGATACTCCTCTAAACCCTTGCTTGCCTTGTAGGACTTTTGAAGTCCATCTTCAAGCATCACCTTAAGCTTCTCATTTTCATGAGCTAAGACTTTCAAAGTCTCACGGTTAGTAGCACAAGTAGCAACATCAACATTAAAGCATCTAGCGCAACCGTTGCTCGTTGAAGGTAATGAAATATTGGAGTTGTTGATTGAGGTAGAAGCTTTATTCGAGAGATCAACAAGCTTCACTTCAAGAGCCTTGCAAGCATCCTTCGCTTTTGCAAGTTGCTCTAAGAGTGAAGCATTGGTGATCTCAAGACTAATTGCTTCATTTTTGGTCAAATTTGAACTTTTGACCAAATCCTCATTTCTCTTTCTTTCAAAAGCTAGGCTCTTCTCTAGCTCAATGTTCTTCTTCTTTTCAAAAATGAGGAGATCCTCTTGAGCCTCGAGAATAGCCTCCTTTTGTTCAACTACTTCCTCCAATTTTTCAATATCTTTAAGTAGCAAGTCTAATTTTTCAATATCAAAATCATTCATAGATTTAAATGCTACTTCCTCATCATCACTAGCATCATCACAATCATCTAAGCCATAATCAACAATAGAAAGAGTGGAGCTCTTAGATGATACCTTGTGCCCTTTTGCCATAAGGCACATTGGAGTATTTCCTTCATTGTCGCTAAGTCGTCAAAGAGACTCTTTGACTTTGTCGGTGGAGTGGCAATGGCGACAGTGGCAAGTCCTCCTCATTATCGGAGTTGGACTCGGACTCGGACTCGGAGTCGGAGTCAGAGTTCCATTCCTTGCCAATGTATGCATGACCCTTGCCCTTGTACTTCTTGCTCTTATCCTTGTCCTTCTTGCGGTACTTGTCTTTCTTGTACGGCTTCTCTTCCTTCTTTTCTTTGTGTGGGCACTCGGCAATGAAGTGGCCGGGTTCCCCACACTCATAGCACTTTCTTGAGGAGTGACGCCCTCTTGACTTGTTGCCATAGCTCTTGGAGTGACTACCCGGTTTGTAGCCCTTCTTCTTCAAGAATTTGTTGAATCTTCTGACGAGCAAGGCCATATCTTCATTTGTCAAGGGGCCGCTCGACTCTTCTTCATCGCTTGTGCTCTCTTCGATTTCTTGCACCACCTTGACGGCCTTCAAGGCGATGCCTTTCTTCTTGCCGGACTTGAGCTCCTCCACCACTTCCGCTTCCTTCACCATCATCTCATCCGTCATCAACCGGCCAATCACATCATGAGGAGTGAGGGTGTCGAAATTTGGCCGGTCGCGGATGAGTTGCACAAGATTGCGGTTGGTGGGGTGATCACTCGGAGGATGATCTTCACTACGGCCTTGTCGGTGAGCTCGGTGCTTCCAAGTCCCTTTGCTTGATTTACTAGCACCATCAAGCGATCAAACATATTTGTGTACGATTCACCTTCTTCCAAAGTGAATCGGCTTAGCTCCCCAATGATGAGTTCGATCTTCGACTCACGGACACTTGATACACCTTCGTGAGACACCATCAATCTTTCCCAAATGTCCTTGGCATTGTCAAGGCCATCGACCCGGTTGAACTCGGAGTCGCTCAAAGCATTGAACAAGGCATTGACGGCCAAGTCGTTGAAGTGTTGAGCTTTGTCTTCTTCGGAGGTGAGATTGTTTGGGTTTGCGGGCTTGAAACCTGTTTCAACAATCTTCCAAATACACGGATGAAGTGATCTCAAATGCATCTTCATCTTATGTTTCCATGCCGCATATCGAGTGCCATCGGCGAGGCGCTCGGCCAGACGAGACGGAAACATAGGATGAGGAGTTTGAGACTCCAAAGGAGGAATAATCTAAAGGAATAGCAACCCCGATACCGAACCCGAGGCTTTCTCTTGGCCATGGGTTTGGTAACCTTCTCTATATCAGACATCTTTGATTCTCCAAGCGGTTAAGCCAAAGTAAAGGAGATTTGGCTCTGATACCAATTGAAAGGACCAACGATGTCGCCTAGAGGGGGGGTGAATAGGCGGAATAAAAATTACGCAGCGGAATAAAAAGGTCCGAGCTGGTCAATCCGAGTCTCCGGTTTTGGTCCGATACTCGCTTGTCCGAGTGTCCTGTATGTAATCTGAGTCTCCGGTTAGCTGGCTCGAACGCAAAGAAAACTACTCTAGCAAGCGCAACAAACTACTAGAAGTAAATAGCAAGAACAACCTAGAACAATTGCAAGACAAGATTTGAATTTACTCAAAGCAAAGAGCTAGAACTAACTTTACAAATTCAAATCTAACCAAGCAAATCTAGGAAGAAAAAGAGAATGCGAGAGACGAGATTTTTCACCGGTTCGTGTTCTTGAAGGGAACCCTACGTCTCCGTTGAGGTGGCTCGGTCACACTTGAGCCGGGTCTCTTTCAACCCGCTTTCCTCCGGTGTTGCACAAATGCACTCGCCGGCTTCACTTCTTGTCTCTTCCTTTCTGAGGCGAGACTCGCCTTCACAAACGACGGGGCTCACCACACGCGTTGGTAGCTCCGGTGACTCCTAGCCGTCTAGGAGACCTTCAACCTCCAAGAGTAAAAGCACCACGAAGAATCGCTTGGAGGATGAACTAGTGCTCAACAAGACGAAATGAATGCACTTAGCACTTTTCTTCTTCCTCTCCTCACCAAAGAGATCAACAACCAAATTAATTGGTGGGAGGAAGATGGGGGCTCTATTGAATGCTTAGAGATGGTTAGGAATGGCTTGAATGCTGCTATGAATGAGCTCAATAGAGATCCTAGCCGTTGGAGTGGAGTGGAGGCTTTAAATACTCTTTTTGAAAACTAGCCGTTACTCCCGTTTTTGTACAGGCCGGAGTGTCCGGATAAACAACCCGGAGACTCCGGGTTATCCGGAGACTCCGGACCAAATGTCCGGATACTCCGGACCCACTGAAACCAGAGGCAACCGAGGGGCTCAACCCGGAGACTCCGGACATAATGTCCGGATACTCCGGATTGAATCCGGAGACTCCGGACTAAATGTCCGGATACTCCGGGTTAACCAGTTCGGTTTCAACTTTAAACTTTTCAAAACCAAGTGAAGTAGTGCTAATTTGAGATGCAAGAAATGATGTTGAGCACATGCACATCCTAAATTCGATTTCTCGTCGTACCCCCTTAATAGTACGGCTATCCTTAAGACGCAAATAAATATAAGATTACAATTATGGTCTTGATGCCGTCTTTTTGAGTTTAAGTAGTCGTGGGGGTGTCCAATGTCTTTTCAAGCTCCACATAATCTCGATATCTGCAGTATTCTTGGATAAAACATTAGAACTCTTTAATTGTGTCATCATTAATCACCAAAACAATTTGAGGGGCCTAGATGCACTTTCACCGTTGCCATCTCTAATTGGGACGCTCGATACGAAACACACTGCCATTTAAGGTCCTGTTTGGGGGAGCTGTGCTTTAGTTGTGCTTAAGCTTTGGCCTAAAGCTCCCCCCAACAAACCTGGGCTTGCAAAGCAACAAGATAGTTTAAGCCACACCAAGCGCCTTAAAAGCCACTTACCGGTAGGGAGGTGCTTTTCAGCTGTGGCTTCACTCGACTGCCTCCCCGCTCGCTCTGCTTCCCTTCTCGTCCCGTCGTCTCCCCGCCCGGTCGCCTCCTCGACTCCCTCCGGCTCGGGCGCCACCTCCCCGACTCCCTTCTCACTTGAGCCCACTCGGTTGTCTCCCAAAAGCTACAACTGCAGCAATCAGTTTGCCAAACGACATATCATGAAAAGCTACAGCCACTAGCTACAGCTGTTTGACAGCCCAACAAGCCAAATGTAGCTTTTCAGCCCAGCCGCATCTCTCCCAAACAGGCCCTAATTTCTCCCCCCCAAACACACTAACACTCTACCCATTTCCCCCCTTTTCCACACTTTCCCTGTTTTCCCATGCATTCCTCAAATAATATGATGTGAACTGACGGAAATGCCCTTGGGGTCTGTTGAATTGATTGGACCCAACCAGTTTGGCCCGGTCGTGCTCATTGGGCGCAGGAGGCCGCGAGCTAGGGTTAGCTCTCGCGACGGGCAATAGCGGCGCCGACCTGCCGTCGCTCACCGTCCGGCCACCAGCGGTCGGCTCGCCCACCACCTCACAGCGGTCGCCACCCCGCAAGAATCTCTTCCTCGCGTCGGCTCCACCGCCTCTCCCGTGCCAGGTTCGGAGCAATCGATCCGCTCCCGCTTCTCTCTCTTCCTGTTTCGATCCGCGCGCGTCACTTGCTTCTAGATCCAAAGCAGCCGATGTTCACGGTTCTGCCGTTCCTTCGCGTTCTTGGAGAAATATCTTTGTTTAAGGAACTGAGCATGGATGATCTTTTTTTTTATCAGGAACTACAATCAAGGCGATTGACAGTGCCGTCCGCATCGTTGGCAGCAAAATGGACAGTCTTGTGAGGCGAGCTTGCGCATCCCCCCTTGGTATTAGGGGATTGGGGATTTTGCGATATACTACCGGCTGGACGATGCGTTTGGGTGGATTGGACGATGTAAGTTGTCATATAAGTGTTCTGTTAGGCCAAAACCTAACAACCCTTTTGTGCTCTCTTTTCTCTTTGAGCTGTGTTGGTAGGATTGATCCTGCTGCGAAAACTAGTGTGTGTGGTGCTAACACAAGGTCAAGCGAGGTAGTCACGAGCATCGGGACAACGCCAAATGCGCATGGTCAGGGGGCTGGAAGCAGCTGTCAAGGCAATGCGGCAATGGATGGAGGAGGAGATGGTTTGTCCACATTGCTATTTGATTGGGATAAACTTTGCATAATGGACAATGCTGAGGACAACGATGGTGCCATAATCCCAATTGTTGGTGAAGATGCCATATATGGGTTGCTTGGGTACAATGTGCCAAGTGCAGATTCAACCAGGGACGATCAATCTGCGGATTTAATCAGAGATGACCCAAGTGCTCCAAATGATAGTGACAATGATGATCCATATGCGCAGAATGTTAGTGACAGAGATGATGGGGACCTTGAAACCAATGAGGGGCCAGTTCAAGATGATATTCCTGGAGAGGCAGCGGTGCAATATGGTTGTAACTTGATGTGGTGCTGTTTAAACCTTGCATGATGTGGTGCTGTCTCTTTTGGTTTATGATGCCAAACTGTCAGTTCAAAGGCAAACTATGTGCATGATGTGGTGCTGTCTCTTTTGGTTTATGGTGCTGTATTTTGATGCATGATTAAACCTTGATGGCCAACTGTGTGAGTTTGATGGCAAACTATGTAATGCTACACTCTATGTAGTGCCAAACTGAAATGATGCTCTCAAATTATGTAGTGCAAATGATGCTTTTGAAATTATGTAATGCTACACTATGCAAATGATGCTTTTGCACTTCTGAAATTATGCTTTGTATTGATTATATGATGCTATATTGAAATAATGCTCTGGTGAAATGTTGTACTGTTGAAATTATGCTCTATTTGATGGTAAACTAGTGTTGGAATGATGTTCATTTTGGCTAAAAACTAGTGCTGAAAAGATGCTCAAAATTTGGCTAAAACTAGTGTTGAAATAATTCTCAAATTTAAATTTCAATTCAGTTTTCAAATTATATTTAAAATCATAGCATTCAAAAATGTGCTTAGCCATTCCAAAACGTAGCTAAGCTAAATAAACCCCAACGGGCAGCAGCATTAATCTCCAGTGCCAAACAACCTTTACTGGAATCTGCTTTGCCACCAATTTTGACCAGGGGCAATATGGTCACTTTACATGAGGAAACAGGGAAAAGTGTGGAAAAGGGGAGAAAAATGGGCAGAATGTCAGTGGGGGGAGGAATTGGATGGCACATTGTCATTTCGTATCAGGCGTCCCAATTTAATGTCATTCTGCGCGAGGCCAACGAATTGAGTGTCATACATCGTATTTCCCCGCGGAGGATTGGTCTGGCTTGGTTTGGGGAGATGGCCGCTTCTCTCTCGAGTCTCTACTAGTTTAGGAGGATTACAAGACCGGGGTATGAACACGTACTTCCGAGATTGATTAACTCGAACGCGAATGTGTCACCGTTATACCGTGTCTGTTTCGTGAAGACGGGCAACTTGAGAAATGATGGGATCACTCCGGTAATGTTCCAATACCTAGGGTGAAAATGGGTCGGATACAGACGGATGCTGTTTTTTTCGTATCCTAATCCATATTTTTTTCGGATTCAAAACCGAATACATACTAGCCGGATACGGATACGAATCCGAATTAATTAGGATATAAATACGGGATGGATGTGTGACGGATTCGGGTTGGATACAGATAAAGATATACGGATAATGCACGCATATACAGAGTAATATATTTTGAATTAAACCGTACGGGTATATGACCATAGTAGCAAGTTATATATCAATCAAACCCAATATATGTCATAGAAAGAATATGCTACTTTAGGATTAAGGGTGCATTTGGTTGCCTATACCAAGTGGTACATGCATGAGACGGTTCAAGAAAAAAGTCATCCATACGTTTGGTTGCTTGAATGGAACCATCCCATCCTGGATAAAGTGATACAAATTTGAGGAATATTCCTTCTAGATGTTGAATCATCTCATTCACGCAAAGTAATGGAACCAAATGGTACAGGACCATCCCATCCCCAAAACTCAACCTTGACCACTAATTTCTATTGTAATATATTTTAAAAATATAATAAAATTATAATATTATGAAAGTATGTTTCAAGATGAATCTACATATATAATTTTTCAAGCATTCAATCTAAATATTTAAAAATATATCGTTAGTTAAAGTTTCAAAAGTTTGACTACACATATCCCAAAACGACTACTATTTGTGACCAGAAGGAATAGCTCTTTTTGATAATGATGCAAAGAGAAAAAAAAGACTATAGTAGTATATCTAATTTTTTATATCTAAAATGCCATGCCACCCATCACTCCTTCTGCGCTACGGCATCAACTGTTATTGCAAAGGCAACATGACATTTGAAAGCGAGAAAAGATGTTGGATTGAATATCGGATAGTCTATACAAACATTTACATGAATCAAACTTACCATTATTTTTCCACTATATCATTATATAGAGTTAAATTTGGATAGGGTAGCCCTCAAGGCACGCACAATGAATATATAATCTTTACTCTATCTAGATTCTAGATGCTTTTACTGCAGACAAAGAGCTACTCTCCATGTACGACAACTAATGGGCTGTTTGGTTGGTTGCATCTAAAGAGATTTGCATCTGCAGATGCAAAAGATGGGTGTTTGGTTGTCTTCTCATCCAACTCAGCCTGGCTCTACAGATGCAAAACACCCCTTTCAGCCTGGCTCCAGGGAAACGAGAAAATCCACCGTTTCCCCAGGGCCAGGCTCTGCCGAGCCATGTATGTATGCATGTTGACATCAGCATTTACTATCTAGTTTTCTTCTTTTCTTTGATATATATTTTGATTAGCATCTTCGATCAACGAACCGATTTCACCTATGTGTTCTTGATATTTTTTCGAACAAAACTAGACCATACTTGCTATTTAAATTTTAAAAGATTAAAATTTTAGTTTTTCAATTTTGATTTTCTAGAATATATTTTAAAACTTTTTATTTTCGTTTGTGAAATTATTAATTTTCTAGTATTTTTAAAATTTGTTTCATCCCTCTCTTGAATTTGCCTATCACACTTCCATACCAGTACAGCCAACCAAACAACATCTCTGTGCAGCCTGTCCAACCTCATACGACCAACCAAACAACATCTCCTTGCATCCATTCAGTCTGACTCCCACCAGCCTGGCTGAGCTCATGCAGCCTGGTTGAGCTGAGAAGGCAACCAAACAGCCTATAAAGAGCTCTTTGTTGCCTTGCACCATGAGAACTACTACTAAAAATAAAATATTGTACTTTATATGTATAAAATCTCTAAATAAAATAGCTCTATGTCGCCTTCTACCCTAACCGAGAACTACTAACAACAGAATATTCTAACTTTATGTCTATTCAATCTTCTAAACAAAACCTTTTAAAAATAAGAATATAGCACATCTACTATCGCTCGTATGACGCGCCTTTCGAGAAATGCTCATTGTAGTAGCCTTGCTGACAAAATATTTAGCGAAAATAGCTTCAAAACGATATAATTAGCAAAAATAGCCCTATGCAGTGGACCTAAAGCGCTGCAGCCGACTTACAGCGAACGGGAGGCATTGCAAGCCATTTTTCTTCTTTTTTTTTGCTTTTGGTTGTTTTTTTAAAAGCTTGCAGTGGATGCACTCCATTGCAAGCTATTTTTCTTTTTTTCTTTGGGTTTTGTCTTTTTTTTAAAGTAGGGGGAAAATAGAGCAAATATTTTTTTTATAATTTTTTAAAAAAATATAAGGAAAAAATAGAGCAAAACCAAAAGCGAATATAGCTGGTTGGACATGTCATGGCATATCAAGATTTGGCTTGTAACCTTGCACACCATATGTAAACGAGAAATTTTCACCTGAGATATAAGCATGCAAATGGTAGTGCAACAGGAGTTTTACATAGCAAAACAACAAAATCGCATATCACAGTAAAGTAACTCTTTCCTTCTAGTGAAAAGCAAACATCACCTGAGATAAAGCTCTATTTTTCCCTTACTTTTTTCAAAAATATTATAAAAAAATATTCGCTCTATTTTCCCCTACCTTTTAAAAAAATAAAAAATCAAAAAAATCAAAAATAAAAAAAGAAATAGAAAAATGGTTTGCAGTGGAGTGCATCCACTGCACGCTTTAAAAAATAAAAGAAAAACAATCGAAGGGAAAAAAAAGAAAGAAAAATGGCTTGCAGTGGAGTGGAGGCACTGCAAGCCGCTTGCAGTGCCTCCCGTCCGCTGCAAGTCGACTACAGCGCTCCAGGTTCGCTGCATAAGGCTATTTTTGCTGATTATGTCGCCCTAAGGCTATTTTCGCTAAATATTTTGTCAGCAAGGCTATTAGAGTGAACATTTCGCTTTTCGAAGAGGATGTCAAACGCTTGACTGAGTACTAATAATATGCATTTATTCATTATCACCCATACAAAACATATCTTTCATCTTCCAAAATAATTAAATAAAGGCATTTAAGTCATTTTCTCTTGTATATTTCTCAATTTTAACACAATCTTAATCCTTGTGCAAAATTAAAAAAAAAAATCAAAATACACATTATAAAAATAAATGGAGGGAGTATATAGTTTCAGTGGCGAACCCAGAACGAAAAAGACGGGGTGTTCACATCAATATCGGATTGCTGCCTATCTCGATCTTGGATAGTTGGACTGGGCTGGGGCTGCTGCCCTATGGACTCGGCTGACCGATTGGGTCTGACCGCTTGGGTTAGGGTGTCACAGTAAATAGACTGAAGGTGTCACCTAAAGCGAACTATATACAATACATATAGAAAAACAAACATTTAAGGAAGTATCCAGTGCACCCCTAGCCATAGGCCCTGTTTGGCAGAGCTCTAGATCCAAGCTCTACCTCAGAGCTGAAACTTGTAGGCTAAAATAAAGTAAATTAAACTTATATTTTATTCTAAAATATAAACAAGATGACCCATCTAAACACTAGCTCCACTAAATTCTTGGAGTTGATGGAGCTAGGTATTCCTAGCTTCACCAAATTTGGAAGAGCTCCAGCTCCACTAAATTCGTGGAGTTGGTGGAGCTAGGTATTCCTAGCTCCACCAGATTCGTGGAGCTGGAGCTGTAGGTATATTAAAAGTGTTTAGGTGGATCATCTTGTTTACATTTCCGAATAAAATTATAAATTTAAGTCACTTTATTTCAATCTACAAGTTTCATCTCCAAGGTGGAGCTGAGATCTGGAGCTCTGCCAAACAGGGCCTAAGAATGTTTAGGTGAGTCATCTTGTTTATATTTTAGAATAAAATTATAAACTTAAGTAACTTTATTTTAGTCTAGAAGTTTCAGCTCTGAGGTGGAGCTGGGATCTGGAGCTCTGCCAAACACCACTCATAGCTCTAGCTCTACAGATTTAGTGAAGATAGGAATACCTAGCTCTACCAGATTCAGCTCTGCCAAACCCCCCTAGTTTTATAGCTCTGAACCCTAATAAAACTTGTCGACGATTGGAGAACAGGCTCTCCGCCGAGCTTACTTGTTGAATGAGGGATCAACAGGGGCCCCTCGTACGAGCAGGGGGGAACGTCCGAGCAATGCCCAGACGGGAGACACGTGGTGTTTATCCTGGTTCGAGCCTCTCATCGTCGAGATAATAGCCCTACTCCAGTGTATTGTGTTTATGACCGGTCAAAAGAGTCGTCCCTTTCACAGGTGTTATCGGGGGGGATTAAATACAGAACCTCACGCGGTACATAAGGTAACTACCCCCTAAATTTGCGCCACGCTTCCATAACCGCAGCGCCCACGATCTGGGGCCCTTGATCCGTGCGGTTAAATTGAATTTCCGGTGCACCTAGCCTTGATTCCCTGCGGAATGATCGCCACCTTCCTTTCCAGTGGCACGACCGGGTCCCCCGACCATTCCCCTGGGTAACGGCGTGGTCTATACGAGCATAGCTGCTCGTGATCGCTCGGCATGGTCGTAAGCGAATGTGTAGACATGCATGCTCGGGAATTATACTGCTCGGATGATCTCCCGAGCATCTTCTGTTGGTGCTGTATGGTCGGTAGCTTCAGGATCTTTTGAGGGTACAACGATCTGCTGTTAGATAGTCAATCCCCGATAAAACTTTAACAGGTTTTTTACCCCTGGACACTGAGAACGGCTGAACAAACGGTGGTTTCAGGCCCAATATTCGCATCCGGAGGTGGGATCAGCCGAACAGCCGAACTTGGCCCGCACCAGGGTCGAACCTTGGTCTCGGACTCTCGGGCGCTTTCCAATCCAACAGGTGTTGCCTCCAGCCAATTCCTACTCCACCTTCCACCCCCTCCTCCCTCCTGCGGTCGAGCTCTCCTCCGCCTGTGCCCTCAAGCCCCACCGGACCCTAGCCCTGGGTTTCCCTACTCGCCACGAGATGCGCCGCCCGCTTGCCCCCACCGCGCGATGATCTTCCGCTGCCGCAGCCTCTCCTCGTCCGCCGGCATGGGCCGCTACGTCCTCTTTCGCGCCACCGCCGCCGCCGCTGCTGGGGACGGCGGGGGCTGCCTGCCGCTGCCGATTATCGCCGCTGAGTCCGCGCTCGCCGTCATCGACGCCGCCATTGCCGCCACCGCCTTCGTGCAGGTGCGTCGATTCGATCTGGTGTTCCGTGTTGTTGCTCTGATTGTGATTAATGGCGGACAGGGAGTGGTGGACGGGCAGGCGACGTGTGTCGGCCATCCGGTGGTAGCGGGATAGGGAGTTGGGGAGCACGGGCTTTTGTGTGTGATAAGTTTGCTTGTTCTGGTAGCAATGGGATAAGCTAGCTACATCAGTTGTTGTGTTGCTATTCGTCTAGAGATTCCGGCAGGTACTTGTTCACCAATGTGTTGCTGCGGTGTTCCTGGATGGGGGCGCTTAATCATAGTGGAGCGTGTAGTTTTTGGCATGCACCGTATCCAGTATTATGTATACATAGTGTTTGTCATTATTGACCAGCTGTTATTTCCAATGAACCTAAATCCGTTCTATAGTGGAGCGTGTAGTTTTTGGCTTGCATCGTATCCAGTATTATGTATACATAGTGTTTGTCATTACTGACCAGTTGTTATTTCAAATTAACCTAAATCCGTTATTTGAATCTGATATCGCAAATCCCGTTAATATGGATAACTGTACTTGTCATTTTGCAGTTAGCAAGAATTCACAGGCACAATCAGCAACATGGATGGACTCGGCAAAAGGTATGTAAAATTTCTATCATCCTGTGTGCTGTTGTTGATGCTATCCAACTGTCTGATATGTTGTTCTGTTTTATAAGGACTTTATGCTTGCCCTAACTAATGTCTCTATTGTTATCATGGATAAGTACATATTTGGCCCTTAAACTTTGGAAATATGCGGCTAGATCCATTTTAAGTTTCTAATTTTGAAATGGATTTTTTCACTTAGCTCTCTATCCAATCACTTCCATTTGACGATTTGACACTTAAAAATGACCCAGCCCATATAATTTTGTATCCTCATTTTACTCTTTGGATAGCTCAAACTTCATACTAAGCTTTCTCCTCCTCCACAATCCCTGCTTGTAGTTAAAAAGGGAGGGGCTGGCTTTTTTATTTTTAAATTGTTTTTTTACTCTTTCCGTTTCTGCTAGTCGTTTAGGTTATCATATTTTGTTACTATTTGCAATATTCCACTTTATTTTAAGTTCAGTTTGCATTTATTTTAACTCACGTATTTCTAAAATATGGACATGTCACAATATTGCCTTTTGTTTAAATTTGGAATATTCGCACCAAAAATGGTTCCATTTAGGTATTCGGCTGATGATGTGTAAGCATGTTACTGTGTCACAAAGCAAATATTGATGTAGATTGTCAAAACGATAGTACATTTTGTGGTCCCTATTTATTTTGAAAGCAACAACCACAAAATTCCTTGGTTTGTCATATTTTACATCAATACTTGGGTTATTGGTGTTTGGGATGAGAGCTCAAGATTATGACTTAAATATATAAGTGGTTGACTTTTATTTCCCTTCGAGCTATGAACTCCGCTGCCAGATCTTTAATGATATATGCTTAAATCTCTTGCAGATATTCCATTTTATGATTGGCCTATGCAACATAGGTGAGACATGTATCAGTACAATATATGTCTTTTGTTTACCATTTTTGTACCTGAGGTTTCTTATTGTTGGTTGCTACTATTCAAGTTTTAATTAAGGCTAACTTGATTGCTGGAGTGATAACAGTGATAATAGAGCTAGTGTTTTTTTAACATAATTTCCTCCCCTGAAATGGAATGTAAGTAGGAAACTGCTATACTAACATCCAGGAAAATATGCATAAAGAATAGTGGAACTATGTATAACCTGTTTTTGAAACATCAACTGAGAAACAGAAGATGATTCTTTTTCCTTTTTGCCAATCTCTTATTGCAGCTCCGTTGTGCCTGACCTTTAAATAGGTTTAATACATGGAGAGTAACTTGATAGCGGATGACTATTAGTCAGTGCAGGATTAATTCTAAACTGACTTGTAACTTCGTAGACAGAATTATGTTATTTTAATCATGGTGTTACTTCCCTGTCATCCAGCATGTCCTTCATTAGTGGAGTCATCATAGTTCCTGCAGAATGCTTTTCAATATTATTGCAGACTTAATTATAAACTAACTTGTAACTTTGTAGACACTAGACAGAACTAGGTTATTTTAGTCATCCTATTACTTTGCTGTCAACCAGTATGTCCTTCATAAGTGGAGTCACCATAGTTCCTGCCAAATGCTTTTCAATATTGATTAAGTATTTTCATATAAAGTACTTGGTAGTAGCTTTAGCAATGGATCAGGATAACCAAATATACTTTCTTTTTCAATCCTTTGAGAGTGTTCCTTGCATATTTCATGACTACCATCATTACTACTGAATTACTTTCTTTTCAATCCTGTGGCAGTATTCCTTGTGTATTTCGTGTCTACCATCATTGCTACTTGTGAGAGATGGCTTTGTTGGGTACATGGATGTGGATTTGTTCTCATGGGTATGCTGTCCTTGGTGTTCAGCTTTACTATTGTCCTTCCACTTTTATCCTCTTCCACTACAAGACCTTTCCTCTTATGTTGTTTTCCAATCATATAAGAGTTGCACATTCTCATTATTTTGCAGCTAGCCCACAGATATTGCTTCTTGCTTCATTTTTACTACTGCTTTCATTCTGGTGAGTCAGCAAGAATTTCTTTCGTTGCCTAGTTAGTTGCATTATACATTTAACTTTGCTATTTGTTTAACATTACCAATCATAAAGATTTCCATTGGTGTTCCCGACTTCCCGTACAGTTGTACTATGTTTGATATATCACTTTGAAAGGAAGGTCAATTGGAGAACATAGCACATAACCCAAGAAGAAATGCTAATGATCAGTCAAAAGAGCCGTATTGTTTATTGGACTACTTTAATCCTCTTTTCCCTCTTAGTTCTCTAATCCCAGCCTAGTCAATCTACAGCTGTAGATTAGCCCTATGTAATCACCATTTGAAACATCTGAGGAAAAAAGAAAACATCGTACTTGATTGATAGTGGATGAGAAAACTGGGTTTTCTCATTAGATTTTTTTTTGGACTTTTGGCAAATCATCTTACTATCCTTGCTGAGATTACCCTCTTAAGCAGTTGGCCAGTGTTCCTTAAAAGAATGATCCTTTAGCAGGTGAGCTTAGACTCCTAGTACATGCCGACAATTGCTTAGTAGCAGCCTAGCAGGTTTAGTCTGTTTAAGCAAAACCATCTAAATTATCTGACTTTGTGCTTTTGCACAATCAGGTAGATTTCATATCAAATGAATAGCTTTTAAAACATATCTTCGTTGTGGCACCAGACATCATCCCATTGGTAGGACTAGAGAATAGCAATCTCTCTGTTGATGGTAATTCATGCTTTTAATCATGTCTCATACTCTCATTATAGGATGAGCAAAGAGCCTACGTCCCATATTGAGAATTTCTAGGTAATATATGTATCATATGTACTAATCTGTAAGAGTTTCGACCTGCCGCAATTAAGTGAAAAAATAGCGGTGTTCACTGACTAAAGTTGATGTCTGTGATAAAATCCAGATGTAAATACAATTGGAGAAACTTTAAAATGCATAAAAGAACAACAAGGAACATCTTTCTTTTCTTCTTCTTCTGCCAAAGTTCTGTTAGACAAAAAGGCTTCTCCGCATATGGACTTGTTGGAGATAACCCTTACACCTAGGCAGGGCTTTGGGCTGTACTAACTTGAACTCGCTCAAAGGTACATTCGAAGGTGACCCCAACCCATATATTGGTCCTCCCAGTTTGGGACCTAGTGACAGGTTGCCACAGTGCCACATCATGAAGACCTAATAAGGGGCCTACTCCTCATTGATATAGAAGACCTTATTAGTACTCATCTTCACTTGGGTTTACTCTCGCTCATTTACTCACTTGGGTTTACTCATCTTTTGCACATGCCAGAGGCGTATAGCTACCACTTTTAACTCAATTGTGAGTTGTAACACATCTCCTATCAGTACAAAATACTCACCAGTTACCACAATAGGTGTGCCTTTGGGACCAACCTTGAGGCCTCCCCCAGACCCCCATCGATGTATGGTGAGGATGCATCAACAGGAGTAAGGCCTCATCCTGAGGCCCAAATATGCATAAAAATGCTTGTCAAGCTCTCTTCTAGACGTCATTCTGTCAAATGGCGGTCATCTTCCCCGACTAGTGTCACTCCCAACAAATGTGATCCTCTAGTGTTGGGGGTAACCCAATGGCAACACAATATCTTTGTGTGTTATCACATTTAAGTATAGCAGCAATTACCATATGTTGTGCCTCAAAAAACCATGCTGTTATGCTTGCAAAGTAACACAAAACCCTTTTAGTTTTTTCTTGCTCTGCTCAACAGTCAAGTTTTCATGATGGTGTGATGATGTCTTGATGTTACACTTTCCTGTTCTTTTTTTGCTTTCAGAGTTGCAAATGCTTTTCACTTTATGTTTCTAAAAAATAATGGTCATACAGGGTTGACCTGTGTCATGAGACAAATGATGAAGATGAAGATGATGCAAGGAGTCACCATGAAGCTTTACTAGACAGAACAAAAACTAAACCTGGTCTCCATCCTGTTGATTTCCGTCGGAGATGTTGCTCACGAATACAGCTTGGAAGCCGGCAAAAATTTGTGATTTTGGTAAGTTTTTTCACTCATTATAACTTACTACTTCACCATGCCTTTTTCTCTCACTCATGCAGATCTACATATTGCTGGCTATTTACCTTTTTTATACATTGGACCGTGGTGCATATAATGCTTCTACCATGATGTAATATCTGCAAGCAGAACCAATTACTGACCTAATAATATATTTCCGTGCAGGTGCTTGTACTGTCATTTGTTGTTATGTTCGCCTTTGCCGTTCTCATCTGGGTTGGTAGAGGAGAAAATCCTATTGATTCATCATTACTGAAAAGGGTATGAAGGATTAGCAAATTACCTTATCTTGTTTGGTTATTCTTCTATGCTTCATTTTGCTCTAATATATAATATATTTTTAATCAAGGTTAATAGCCTCTATGTGTTGCAATTACTGCAGAAAAAAAAATCTTGCAGAACCCAGTAAATGTAGTATTCTTATAAACTCGTATCCAACAGCCTATGGTGAAGGAATATAATGATAAGCTGAAAGTCCCTGGTACAAAAAAGGAAAACAGAAAGTTCATATATAGAAATTTAGGCGGTTCTTCTCATCCATCCAAGGCCTATGTTCTGTTCCCTGCGTACATACTTTTTTGGTTTTGTATTCTGTTGCCTATGTGCCCATCCATTTGTGCACCTATTTTGTACATTATGTTTCTGCTTTTCAGTCAAATGAAGAAAAACTAGCATATGTATCACAAATAAGATTGGAAACTTTTGTATGCCAACACTGCACAGTCAAATGTCTGTTGTGCAACCCAAACTGCATCTACTCTATGTTGTTGCTGCACTCTGCACAAGTCGTATTATGGTATTTTGGACCAAATTTCTTTGGATATCAGGATGGTTTTTTCTTTTTATTAAGTTACAAATTATTATAGATGATCCAATAGCTCTGTTGCCAAGTAACAAATCCAAAATGTTCTGTTTATATTCTGTTTCATGTTATAACTACGGGAGTCTCTATTACAAGTTGTCTTTGGTAGCAGTTTTGGAAAAAAAAATTGACTTTCATGTCTTATGTTTATCACACGCTTTATATTCATATCTTTTTGATAGCTTGATGAATTCACAATTTTCACCAATTCCAACAATAGTTGTATAATAACTTATTTAGTTGTAACTTGATTGCTTTATAGACGTTAGCCAAACATTTTATTTTGCAGGTTTATTTGGATGTATTTTCAGTAGTTGTTCTTATACTTGGCGGTGCTCTGGCATGCTATGGTAAGCGATAGTATTGTCTAGATGTACAACATGTCACAATTTTGTCCGTTGTTAATTCAGAAAGTTTATATTGTACGGTTGTTTCTAGTCCATTGTGTCAACCTAAGATTATCTTCCTTTTATTTTCTTGTATTTATCCAGTAGATTAAGTCTTATAGTTATAATTCAGTTTCTATATAGTTTAAGTCCATCTTGCTAAATTTTCTGGCATATTGTTTGCTACTAGTAGTTTATGCTCTCATGTGCATCATGAATTATGGAGTGTGAGGCTTCAGGGTTTTAACATGTTCTTGGCTTGGCTTTGTCTTTTTGGTTCTATGATGATGTTAAGGTGCATTGTTATTCTCAAAGATGAGCAAAGTGCGTTCTGAAACTGTATCAACTGAGAAGAGGAAGGTATATTTCTCCCGGGATCATTCTGCCTGTGGCTTACAATTTCTCTTTCTCTACCTCATCATTTACTGGATTTAATGTTATATGTAATCATGAGAAAGCACGCTAATCGCAACCCTAATATCATTGAGTTCAACATATGGGCGACGGTCATTCAACAGTAACAATTGTTTTCCTATAAAAATGTAACAGGTATTTTAGAGCTTTGAGTTCTGATATATATATACAACATTCTGTATTTTCAGATCTCATTTTCAACATGTGCATATTGTTTAAACCTAGATTTCAAACACAGTCTTGTATGTGAATGTAGTGTAACTTACCAGAAAGTATGCATTTTTTGCAAGGATTGTTCAGTTTATCTGTTTTTTTTTTATAGATTCTACTCTTTCAGATCTCTAATTCTCTATAGAGCATTAGACTGGTTAACTTCTTCGGTTCTTCCTTATGAAACATATATACATTGAAGTCTCTTTTCCATTGCTTAACAGGATTAGATGGGAAAACTTCACTGATCTAAGAGAGTATAAGAAAATTTTTGAGCAATGTGCTCCTCCATATAAATTGTTAATGCTTGCTTGTCTGCAGGTTGCCAGTTTAGCTGCTGTCTCACTGATTTGTTTCTCGTCTTCTGCTGTACTAGCACTTGTTACTAATGTTCCAGTAAGTTCAATTATACAATAGGAGTTCACATAATAGATGAACTGGCAGTTAAATTGTTAAGTAATTTACTATACTTCTTGTCGCAGGTGCTTTTGTATTGGTACTCAACAGATGCGGACATCATCAACAATGCTGTTATATTGTTTTTATATTATTTATTAGGTATTTTTATATTGCTTTATGCTTATAAATAACACTAAATTGAGCTGTAGCATTTTATTAAATGTAGTTCATGTCGCCAATTTCATGTTATGGGTAAAAGTGGTGGGACGTGGTATTATCCATCAGGTATTGTGCGTATGCTTCTAGGCTGCATGGTGCTTGCATTTCTTCTTGTGGGCATGCTCCCACCTGGAAGCATACATGTGATTTAGGGGGTTAACACTGGAAGTTAGTGAAAGGAGGAAAGCATGGTACTATGGTGGTAGATGTAGGTTAATTATGTACACAATGTTTCATCCCTCACACCCCCCAGGTTGAAGCTGGTCTTGATCTACTGATTCCAGGCATAATACCTGATTGAAGTACTCAACCTCTGTCAGCAGTCCTTGTTACAACTATGTTGCTTATTGAATTATACGACTATACTGGTGCACCCAATATTGGGGGTCAAACAGCATATATTTATTTCTGTCCTGGGGGGCTGCCGAAGAATTTCTTGGTTTTTGGTATAGATTAATAATTTTTGGAGTATTTTGTCTTCTTTTTCACTTTGTATGTTTGTTTGTGTGAATTTCTTTTGATATCTGCTTCTGTAGTTCAGTTCCCCTTACCTAGCGAGTGTTGTGCTACTCAACTACAGACGTAAAGTTATCAAACTTGTGCAAGTAAAATAATTAGTCGTCTGCTGTATTTAACTGCAACAATGGAAATTGCGAGGTACAGTAAATGAAATCTGCCTAGGCATCCGGGCAATTAAATTAATGTTAGGGAAGTGCAAGACATGGTGTATGGTAGTATTATTGTTGATCATGGTTATCACGGTGCCCTGGCGAAGCGAGTCGCCTCCGGGGCATCTGGACGCCTCGGCGACAGTTAGGCGACCAAACAAAAGCAGGAGGGAGCAGAGCAGCGGCGGTGCAGCAGCAGCGGTGGAGGCAGAGCTCCCTTCTCTCCTCTCCACGCTCTAGGGTTAGGAGCTCCCTTCTCTCCTGTCCAGTAGAGGCGCTGGGTCTTGGCGTCCCCCTCCGGTTGTCGGGACGCCTAGGCGGCGACTAGGTGTCACCTAGGCGATGCCGTGATAACCATGTTGTTGATATGTTATTCTTGTTCTTTTTTTTCTTGATATGTTTATTGCCCACCGATTATTCCATTCACTGGAAAGCACTAGACACGGCCATTTCTTAATTGCCACTTCTTAATTTTACCAAGTTCTAATGAAACTTCTCTGCTGATGTAAAATTTTCGTAGGGTCATCAGTGCCATCAGGATTTGTTTTATGGGTCATGCGAGAGATGCCTCATCGGCAGACGGTAGAACGGCCCACACAATCAACAGTGGTTACTTTGTTCAGGGACGGACCGTCCACTACACAGGATCCGCGGTGGAGGACTGCTGTAACATCCTCTAACAAGGTACTCCAAATATATATTGTTCGGGTCAAATTATTCAGAGCGTTAAACATGCTCGTCAAACACTGATGATACTACAGCAGTTAGATTTATAAATAAAAAAAATCACGATGTGTAGGCGCTCAAGTCAAGCCCAATTTAACCTGAAGACAAACCATTGATGTGGAAACTTTTCAGTCTGCTTGATGAGCTGAGACTTTTACCAACACATCAGTGACAGTGTGACACTGTGGCATCTACTAGCTCTCTGACGATTGGTGCAAGATGGATCTGTAATTCCTACTTCAAGGTGACTTCAGTGATGGAACAACGGAATTACTTGTGGATGTAGCAAGTTTCTCAATGGAGTGCAACATTATGCGTTTATCCAGTAGAACTGAGGTTGGGTAAGGTTTGAAGCAGTAACAAATGTCCATAGCCATAGAAATAAGAATTTTCATGGTTTGCCTGTCAGTTTTGTCTCCTTTCATACTCTTTGTGCGCTCCATTTCTTTCTTGTATACTCATTTTAGTTTATGAAACTGGCAAGTGATATTGTCACTTCATCTAATTTATGATGGAAATGTTATGTACTCTGGAGATCTTCACTAACTGCTAACTCAAAGTCCCTTTTCTGATCACTAGCTGTAAAATCAGCGGCCGGCAGGCAATACCTATTTCAGCTTGTTAACAATCGTTGCCTCACTTGTGTATATAACCAGTCTACCCAAATAGACAACAAATGGCAAATTTGTATCACTAGCAGAAACCTGAGCTCTATTCAGCTGGAGATAGTGATATTCCCTCCGTGATCGAGAATCCAGTATCTAAGTAGGTCTAAGACGTGATCAACCATTTCATAGCTGGTAAATATGGACGCTGATGGCGTGATATGTTCTCCAAAAACATGGATAAAGACATGGGAAATGGCATTTTGGGTAGGTTTTTCTTGTAGGTTTCTGAATGTTGCATGCCTCCATTTCGTTTCTTCCATCTGTACCGCGGATCTTGTGGTCGACCGGCCATTTAGAGGTGTCCTGAATATTTTGGGTCGACAGTTGTTAGTTACCCCATACGCTACTTGTCTCTGGCATCGAAAATCCCGTACGACTAGGGTATGTTTGTTTTTTTACTTTTGATTCTGGATTCTAACTCTAGATGCTGAATCAAAAATAAATAATCTAATTATCATAATTCAGCTTATCTATACACGCTAGAATTCACAATCCACTTTATTTGTGCTTTTGGATTCCAACTTTTGGGGAATCAGTTTCTCTATAACCACAATCCAGAATCAACTTTTAGAGAATCCAAAGCAAAAACAAATAGATCCTAACTCATCAATCCTGGTGTCATCGGGAAGGCAAAAGAGAGAAGTTATTGCATTTTGTAACTGGTGTAGGACGAACGAACTGTTTAGAGTAGAGCAGAGATTGCACTCGAGAATATAATAGAGAATGAATAATGAATGATTTATTGTATAAGTGTTTACATATTTATACAAGGGAAAGGATGTGTCTAAAAGACACCTTTTCTAAAAGGCATCTCTTTCAAAAGACATATATTCCAAAAGAAACCTATTCGTCCACTAAACTGCATTATGAATTTCTTAACACTCCCCCTAGGGCGAATAACACAGTCTTCATGTACTTCGATAAACTCCTCCAAAAACCTCGTGGGAAAAATATGAGGAGAAATTCGTTCTCATAATTATATGCCATTTAAAACTCCTTTAAAACCCGCTGGAAAAATATGAGGACAAACTTTATGGTATAAGTTTACATTCAATGTTGCCTTATTAAAAACCTTCTATGATAAACTATCTATATAAAACTCATAAAAGAAAAGAGTGCAATATGTTCTAGTTCAAAGGTTAACTTCCCCTAAATCTTGCAACCCACGAAGCCATCTCATACCGATCCCTTTGACACATTTTTGGAACGAGAACGTCGGTAAAAACTTAGTGAATAAATCGGCTAGATTTTCACATGACTTCGTTTGCAAGATATTTATCTCACTACTCTTTTGAAGTTCATTAGGATAAAATAGCTTAGGAGCAATATGTTTTTTATATCACTCTTTATATAGCATGTTTGTATCTGAGCACCACAGGTAGCATTATCTTCATAGATAATGGTAAGAGATTCCAATGGATTAATACCATGTGACCTTTGTATGTGGTTAATCATTCTGCGAAGCCATACACATTCACGTGATGCTTCATATAAAGAAATTATTTCAGAATGATTAGTGAAAGTGGCTACTAAAGTCTATTTACAAGACTTCCATAAAATAGCCTTACCACCATAAAGGAAAACAAGTTCAGTCTGTGACTTGGCACTGTGGGGATCAGACAGATGGTCAGCATCCGTGTATCCAATTAAAGTCATATCTTGATTTTTGTGAAATATCAAGTCAAGATCTTTTGTACCATTAAGGTACCTGGGGACTTGTTTAACACTAGTCAAATGCCTTTTTGTTGTTGATGCGATGTATCTAACCAATAGGTTGACTGCAAATGCAATGTCAGGCCTAATGCAATTTGCAAGATACATTAGTGCTTCGATGACACTAAGATACGAAACATCTGGTCCCAATATCTCTTCATCCTCTTCCTTAGGTCTGAATGGGTCTTTATCCACATCAAGGAATCTCACGACCATAGGTATTTTCGTTGGATATGATTTATCCATATTAAATTTCTCCAATATCTTTTTGATATATGCAGACTGGTGCACAAATGTTCCTTTAGGAACATGCTCAAGCTGTAAGTCTAAGCAAAATTTGGTCTTACCTAAATCTTTCATCTCAAACTCCGTCACAAGATGTTTACTTGCCTCTTCTATGTCCTTTGTGGTTACGATGATATTTAAATCATCAATATATTGAGATGATACATAATTCACCTTGGGATTTCTTTATAAACACATATGGGCAATCATCACTATTGGAGTATCCTTTCTTCAAAAGAAACTCACTTAGTCGGTTGTATCACATCCTTCCCGACTGCTTTAATCCATATAGCGACTTTTCAACTTGATGCTATACATGTTATGATTTGCATTAGGATTCAGATTTTTAACCCATTCAGGGACTTATGTAAATATCTGAATCCAATGACCCAATCTGAGTGCTTCATGCACTCTGCCACGGTCTTTGGTTCTAGATCCAGTTGAAGGCTCTCAACAATCTTTGAGTCAAAATGTATGTTGACAATTGTAGCATCTCTTTTATATAATTCTTTCGAATTGACATAATTCGTGGAAATTGCTTCATTTACATATTCTAACACCTTGTGATTTCCTATAACAATGGAGTCTAGGGGTTCCGATGTCCTAGCATCTAAATTTGTGCACACTTTGATGATGGGTTTACCATTTTTCGATGGTTCTCAACCTCATGTTGAGTTTCTTTTACTGATTCAAGTAATGTATCTTTACCTTTAGAAGAATTCCGTTACTTGCGAACGTCTTCGTGAAACTGTCTTTTTTATCTGGATTTCCCCCCTCTTCTTCTCATTAAGGGCAAGAGTACCTTTCTGAGGTACCTTCACTCTTTTTGGTATATTAACTACGGGTATATATGATTTTGCAACACCCTTGTAATCAGTAAATGCATCTGGCAGATTATTTGCAATTTGTTGCAAATTTGTTATTCTCTGAACCTCCAGTTCAGATTCTTTAGTATGTGGATCTAAGGACTAAATACCAGTGACATTCTAATCTATTTCTTGGCATTCTTTGTGGTACTTATCTCCCCTAATTCCAGAAAATTATCTTCATCGAAAATACAATCAGTGTACCGAGCTGTAAACAGGTCCCCTGTTAATAGCTTAAGGTATTTTATTATTGACAGAAAATTATACCCCACATAGCTCCCCAACTTCCTGTGAGGACCCATTGATGTATGCTATGGTGGTGAAATCGGTATGTGTACTGCGCAACCAAATTTTCGCAGATGGAAAATACTTGGTTCATTTCCACGTACTAATTGCAACGAGGAGACCATATGATATGCAGTTGATCTTATTTGGATTAGTTATGCGGCGTGCAAGACGGCATGGCCCCAGCAACTTGTTGGCAACCTACAATTTTGTAAAAGAGGCCTAGCAATCAATTTGACTCTCTTTATCAAAGATTCTCCTAGGCCATTTTGTGTGTGGACATATGGCACATAATGCTCTACATTAATGCCCAGAGCCATACAATATTCATTAAATGCCCTTGAGGAGAACTCAGTGGCATTATCCAATCTAATGGATTGATCCTATTTTAAGGAAAATTGGGTCTAAACTTAATTATTTGAGCTATTAATCTAGAAAAGGCATGGTTCTGTGTGCTTAATAAACACATGTGGGGCCATCTTGTAGAAGCATCTATTAAAACCGTAGAGTATCTAAACTGCCCACATAAGGGCTGAATATGTCTACAGATGTCACCTTGAATTCAATCAAGAAAATTCAGCGACCCATTTTTAGCTTTAAGGTATGATGGCCTCAAAATCAGTGCACATGAAATCCTCTGATTTTGGGAAACATGAAGTTTTAATATTATGGCCAACAGAACAGTTTACAATTTTTCTCATCATCCCCAAACTAGGATGACCTAGGCGATCATGTTAAATATTGAATTTGTCAATATTTTGAAAAATTATTTTGAACGCAATATGTGGTTCAGGTTTGATGTACGTGTAGTACAATCTGGATGAATATGAAGGAAGTTTTTCAACCACATATTTTTCGTATCCATCAACTTTAGTGAAGAGAATATATTTATCGTCTCCTTCACTAGTAGTTTCCATATGGAAACTATTAAGATAGATATCTTTAAAACTTAGTAGGGTATGATTTGATTGAGGATACAACAGAGTATCTTCAATTGTCAATTGTGTACCCGTAGGGAGAACTATGATGGCTCTTCCAGTGCCAATAATCAGATTAGCGCTTCCAACGATAGTCATTATATTTTCACTTTTCTTTGTCAAAGTCTAAAAATATTTTGTTTCCCTTAATATTGTATTTGTGGTATCACTGTCAACAAGACAAATTTTGTCCTTCATTGGATTGTGCCACAAAATTATATAATAAAGAGTATGATTATTAACTCAAATATAGAACAAGTACATCAATATATATATTGTATATGTAAATACAATATGTGTGTGCTTATACAATACCCATGTTCATACAGAACTTAGTTAACTGAAAATATACAACAATATTATGTAGAACAATTATGACTGACTATTTACATAAGGGGATAGCTAGGAGACTACACGATGTCTCCAAACTGATCTTAGGAAGTGTATTCAACCAACATATCATCTGTTTTCATGAAGTCATCTTCCTTCAGTTGGACCATCTGATGGTGCTCAACATTCAGAGCAATATCCTCTGATCCCATTTCCAGATCTTTGTCTACTGGTGAAGTGAAGTTAACTTCAATATTATCCCCTTTAGGCCTTTTGCCTTTGTTCACAGATTGTTGATATAGCTCAATTAAATGAGTAGTAGTGTGACATTCTTTTGCATAATGTCCTTTGCAGCCACATTTATGGCAAATGCCTGATTTTTCATTAGAAAAATTCAAGAAGAATTTTTCCTTGTCATATCTTTTGCCTTTGAATTTCTGCATATCATCGGTTTGCTACTTTCTTTTTTTTATGGTGTCTCTTACGCTCATGGCTACTGTTAGCCCCCTGAGTATTAGCATGTGCTTCAGGCACTGCCATTACCCCCGTAAGGCGAGTATGATGATTTTTCATAAGAATTTCATCATGTTTCTCTGCTTGAAGCAGAGTATAAATCAACTCATAGTACTTTGTATACATCTTTTGGCGATATTTCTGTTGAAGTATACACATAGAAGGATGAAAAGTGCACAATGTTTTTCAATTAGTTCGGCGTCACCAACTCTGTGCACAATGTTTTCTATTTCTGTTGAACTATACACATAGAAGGATGGAAAGTGCACAATTTTTTTCTATTAGTTCGGCGTCACCAACTCTGTGGTCACAAAATTTCAGCTTGGAATTTATTTTATGTATTGTTGAATTATACGCTGCCACAGACTTGAAGTCCAAGAAACGTATAAGTAGCCACTCATTGAGCTTCTGGTAATATGACCGATCTCTGTTGGTCATACATCTCTTTGAAGGAAATCCACAATTAAAGTGGATCTTCCTCAATCAAGTACTCAGTTTTTAGGTCTAAGTGGAGGTGATATCGAATAAAATGTGGGGTTGCATATTTTGAGGCTTGAGAAATTTGCATGTCATTTTGTTGAGGTTTAGTGATGGTTGCACCAAAACCTCGATCTACCCATCGAATTTATCTTTAGACCCATCGTCCAAGTCAGATAATTGCTGCCATCTAAGGCTAGCTCTGCAAACTCCTTTTTGGAGATGTCTGCCATGTCCTACAATTTATTTTTTATGCAATTGAAATTAATTTACTTTCTCAAACTAAAATTATGGCATGAAATTATTGTAAATCACTACACTATGGTCAATGTATAATAATTGCATTTTTTTTCTTCGAAAATTCCGGGACTAAAATGTAATTTTATTTAACTATGATGGCTAAATTTGTAATTTTCTTAAATTCATAGGGCTAAATTGCAAACATTATATAATAGGCCCATTTAGACTCGGTGCTAGGGTTTCCAATTAACCCTAGCACCATGGCCTCCGCTCAGGGTTCAAATTCTCGCCGAAATCCCGTGAAATTTCGGCGAAATTTCGGATTTCGGACCCCCCCCCCGAGTTCCATAATCCAGGTGAAATTAAAAAACCCTAAAAAATTAAAAGTGCTACAAAACCCTATAATTTCGGCGAAATTTCGGCTAAATGGACCGAAATCTCGGTTTTTTGACTGAAATTTGACCAAAATTTGACCGGAGTTTGACCGGATTGGATTCTTCTAGTCGTTTTCCATGTCTGACCAAAATTTCAAAAAAATTTGATGCCTTTTGATTACCATAAAATTAAAATTGCTAAGTTCTTATTTTGATATTTACAACGAGCAATGTTTCTTGCGTGAAGTTTGCTGTCTTACCATAGTGCTCTGGTTGGCAATGAGACTACGGGGATAGTTCGAACTTGGAAGTTCTTATAAGTGATCAGGTTAATGCTAGGAGCATTATTGCTGTAGAGTTTTATTTTTGTGCCATCCAAACTTGTGAACCTTTTATGTAAAGTTGTCTCCTAATATTCTTTATTCACTTCATGCCACAACTAATGCATATACATCATGTCTTTTTAGGCTTTAGGAATTGAAGAATGTATATCTGATTGCACTAATAACATCTTTTCACCTTTATAATATAGCTGCAGGCATGTTTAGGAGAAATGAATTATTCATTAAAAAATGATTGACTGAGACTACTGTATAACTGTCAGTTAAAGTCAAAGTGACCATGCACATCATACTCATTTCTTAATTATCAGGGAACTTAATTTTGTGTAACTTTTTTTTATGCCAATCTCATTGTTTTTTATGTGCTAAAGTTCAAGCTCATCCTCTAAATATTTTATGACAACATTATTAATGCATTAGGACCATCCACAAAATTTTTTAAAATTTTATAACTTCTGAATTGTGATGGATGGAATACATGATGTTTGTGAATGTAATTTAAATGTTTATCATCTGTGATCATATTATGTAATGATTTTATTATGTTGCCGGCCCAGTTAAAGTGTCCAAATCCAAAAATCAGGAGAAATGCTGCCAAAATTTGGTTGTGTACGGTATTTTCTGTGCAAAAACTTAGTAAATTTCATTCAAACAGATAGGAATGTTACATAAATTCTTTCATGATTATTTTCAAAAATTTTCCTGTTTTTCTAGCCCCGGGATACCATTTTATAGTACTTTTCACTATGTAAATTTTTATAAATTCCTCAAGCTTGATCATTATCTACTAATTTCATGGCAATATTAATGATATGTCAGAAGCATACATAAAAAATTTCAAAACAATTTAACGAATTTTGCACACTTTTTAGATCATTTTAATTTGGCCGAGATCTCGGTTAAATGGACCGAAATTTTGGTTTTTGAACCGAAATCTCGGTAATTTCGGTTAAAAAAAATCGGTTTAAAATTTTCCTTTTTGAATTTATTCCGGATTTCATCCGAAATAACGAGATCTCGGAAAAAAATCGGATTTCGGTGAGTGACGAGATTTTACCCTAAACCGAAATTTTGAACCCTACCTCTGCCTTTGGCGATTGGGGTAGGCCACCGCTGCCCCAACGTCTATGAGAGGCTCACCGTCCATAGCGCTCTCTCCATCCACCTCCGTGTGCGGGAACCGAAGTCCTCAACGCCGCTGAGGGGTGCTCCTGTCGCGTCACCGAATCCACCGTTGATCCGACCGCTTGGGGTGCATAGGGGAGCTCCGCCACTCCCTCGAGTGTGCCTGGTGCCTCCGCCGTCATGGCATCGGGCGCCATCGGCACACCGTCGCACGTCGGCTTGGGTGTGTCTGGTGACGCCGCCACCTTGCCAGGCGTCAACACTGCGCCAAGTGGGGTCATGGGGGCACGACCGTAGCTGGGTAGCCAACTCCATTGGGTGAAGGCCCTCCCTAGCCTTACCCCACGTGTCGCCATCGCACCGGTCGTCGTGTCGGCCTCGCCATGTGCCTCCTGCGCGCGTACTAAGGTGGTCGCCGTCGTGGTCTCAGACGCGCCTACCATGCTGTGGAGCACCTCAGCCCCTACAACATGCGCTGTACTGAGGTGCACCACGACCTCTTCAATCGCTGCGACCAATGGTGGTCCACTGACCATGCCACGATAAGGTTGAGCATGACCTCGTCGATCATATTACGCACGGCAATGGTGACGTTATGTAGGATCAAGGATAGCCAACTAGAGGGAGGTGAATAGGAGGTTTTAAAAATTTCTTAGCTCTAATTTTACTAATGAGCTAATAATGGTAGAAAAGAGAATTTTAGTGATCAAATCCTAAATCATCTATGTTTCACTAAGGTGCACCAACGAAACTAAGTCTAAGCAATTTAGCAATTCTAAATAAGTGATCACACTAAAGTTGGTAGAAATTGCTAGTAATTGAATTTAGCACAAAGAAAAGCAAACCACAAGATGATGATGACGCACGAATTTTTCCCACAGTATCGGAGACTTGCCGGCCTCCCCTCATCCACGTTGAGGTAGCTTGACTTACTTCAAACCGGCTCCTTTACATAATTGAGCCTTCCTCGATCACTCGGGGTAGCTCTTCCCCACTCCGGGTAGGCGAGCTTCGTGCCTTTGTAATCGATCGAGCCTTCTCATAATCTCCATTGAGAAGGTCACCGGTTCCACGCCACAAAGCAATCTAGGAGGCAGTAACCTCAAAGAGAATGGAGAAATGAAGCTCACTTGAGGTTGAATCGAGTTTGCAATTGGCTCAAAATGATTTATGCACTTGAATGCTTCTAACTCCTCTCAATAGATGAATTTAATGCAAATGGGAGAAAGAAGACTTGCTAGAGCTCAAGAGTATTCAGTACATCACTAAGTGGCTTTATGAATGCAGGTGTGGAGGTATTTATAGCCTCCACAAATGATTCTAGCCGTTGGGGGGGGCAAATGCTAAAAAATTCAACATTTGCGGTACTACCGCCAGCCAAAAGCTGGTAGTACCGCCCCACTGAAAATGCCCCGTAACGGTCGACTCCACACATTAAATGCTTTGATGTTTTGCTCGTTACAGAGGTCCAGTACTACCAGCACTCAATGTGCGGTAGTACTGATAATTGGTTCACGGACTAACTCAAAAATGGACCCCTTTGTAAAATAACTACCGATATATTAAACGTGGTACTACCGATCTCCGATAGTACCACTTTTTACACTGCTGTAGTGCTGATACTCAAAACAGAGCAAAAGTACTCAAAACACCCCTTTTTGTAAAATAACTGCCGCTTTAAAACTCTGATACTACTGACTTTTGGTAGTTTCAGTAGTACCGCATTTTGCACTACGGTAGTACTTTTTTCCAAAAAATCAGAGAAAGGTGTCTCTTTGTTATTTAGCTACTGCTTAAAAGTTGGTACTATCGCTGAGCAGTAGTACTGCGTTAGTAACGGTGGTAGGTCCGGCCCAGAGAAAAACTGAGAAACCAAGAAAACTACTCTCTCTGGAATAAAACTATCGCTATATAAAATAACGTAGTAATGTTGTGTGGTAATACCGCTAAATGAACAGTGGTAGTGCCAAAAACTCTGAAGATTCAAGAAATTATAATTCAAACTACAACTAGATACTTCTAGTATGAATTTGAAAAGATTTGAGCCAATTTTAAACCATCGACAACATCAAGCTACTAGCCAATTTTCCTCTTTATAGTACAGCAACTAATTCAATAATCCGATCTTTTTTCTAACTCCGAGATCGGTAAAAACATAAAAAGATATCCAACTGCTCTTGTACCTTGACTTTGAGTCTTTGATCTTCTTTTCTTGATTCCTTTAGATCATGAACGTTTACGCCTCAAGGTGAACCAACCTATCCTCACAAACTCAAGAGAATTGTTATTCCATATCATGATTGTCATTATACCAAAACCAAATAATTTTAGGGGCCTAGATGCTTCATGTCCTGACCGGCGAAGTTGTAGAGGCAAGATGTGAAGGATTGTCATTTTCAAGTTCATAATGAAAGTAAGTACGTTTAAAACATCATCATTGTTTTGTGCCATTGGACTTAGCGTGTCTGGGATGTGGCCAGTGATCCTCTCGTCTACCACTGGCCTCTATTTGCCCATGCTCAGTGGCTGTCGTGCTCGTGGATTATAGCAGTGCTGATAACGTGTTTAAAGTAGAGTAGAGATTGAACTCGAGAATAGAATAGAGAATGAATAATGAATGATTTATTTGCCTATGCTCAGTGGACATCGTGCTCATGTATTAGAGCAGTACCGATAACGTGTTTAAAGTAGAGTAGAGTTTGAGCTCGATAATAGAATAGAGAATGAACAATGAATGGTTTATTGTGCAAGTGCTTACATATTTATAGAAGGGAAAGGATGTGTCTAAAAGACACCTCTTTTAAAAGGCATCTCTTCCAAAAGACACCTATTCCAAATGACATATTCATCCACTTAACTGCATTTTGAATTTCTTAACACCAACCCTGACTTAAAACTAGCTTAGTTCGTGTTGATGAGCCTACAAATTGGTGACTTGAACTAACTTAGTTCGCAGTGACTGACTTGCAAATTAGTGTGGAAACGCAGATAAATCCATTAGGGGACCCCAAAATCGAGGGTTCCATGGGGCATTTTGTAGGTGTGTGGATCAGAATTTGCTTTGAATAATGTTGTTTTTTAATCAAAAGGACATCAAAACTTGATGCCCTAGTTCCATTAATGAAACTGGAAAGCAGTCTGATGAAACGTCATATGTAGCTCATACAAAACTTCTAAACAACTAAACATCTTCCAGCACAACTGAAACATTTAAGCAA
Organism: Rhipidocladum racemiflorum; assembly: GCA_036346355.1. Lineage (NCBI taxonomy): Eukaryota > Viridiplantae > Streptophyta > Magnoliopsida > Poales > Poaceae > Rhipidocladum > Rhipidocladum racemiflorum. The sequence continues at coordinate 29,606,382 of CM070570.1, read as the reverse complement.
AAAATTAACCAGATAACATATTATTCTCAGCTAAAGCATTGAAATAGGCCGAAAGTGCCTATAGCTCGTCTGAAATAACAACTTCCTTTTGATATTTAGACACCAAACTTTCCTTCACAGTCATGTTACTCCACATTCCAAGGGCAGCAATGCCTAAATATTGGCCTCCAGTCTTTTGCAGAACAGGTCCATTTTGACCCTCATCTCTTCCTTGTACAAAGGTCGCCAATCTATCAGTGATATAATGTTATCCATTGATATATTTGATGCACCTAATCCACATGATGACATGTATAATGTAGTACATGATCCGCACAATAAAGAACTGCTCACGATTTGATCCAAAATTGATTAGATGGAGTCAACTGAGATGATGAAAGAAAGAACTAGGCAAAATGTTTTTTGCGAGGTTATATTCTACTTTTGTCATGCGTATGTGTCATTTAACCTTGGTGAGATGCAGCCATAGACCCACGGCCCACAAATTAAATCGTTCGTTATATGACGTTGTTGACTGTGACATATTTTGACATCCTAACAGCTTATATACTCGAGTTTGACGTTGGAACATAAATTATGGATGATCTTATGAGAGTACAACCACCTTTTCATTTTTGTTTCAGAACAACTCCATATAAACAGATTGAGAGCAATGCTCCGCACAAAATCCCAACCATGATACAAAAGAAAATTCCGGATAAGTAGTTTTTTTCCACACGGTATATATGTTAAATATTTGTGTAATATGTTTTACTTGTTGAAATCCATTTGAATTATAATATATAGCTAATAGTGTAAATATTAGTGGATAAGGACCTAGTCATCCCATGTAATCATTGACGGATCTACAGTGTTGGGCTTGGGTCATGTGACACCGATGGCTCTAGCCTAGCCCACGTACTCGCCTTTAGTATATTAGCAATTGACCCAAGTGAAATTTACTTGTGACACCATCCCAACCTGCAGCCTATAGCCAACAAGGCCTTTTGTGCTTGTAAACCCACATCTATAGTAGTCCATCAACATAGATCCCAAAACTACACAAGAAGGGAGACAATCTGCAACCCACTTCACCCAAGCAGAGATGTAGCAGCCACCAGCCCACTAGTCCTTTGCCAGTGTCGCCAAATGAGGTAAATTTGGATGAGCTTCCGTATGATCCAGTTGATAAGAAGAGAATATCATAATGCATATGTCAAAAGCTACAAGATGAGATAAGGCGAAAGTATTTGATTAGAGGTCCTTACATGTAGGCCCCCGGATCGGCTATCCAGAGTCCTCTGTGTATTTCTGTACTAGTCCCAGATCAGTAGCTAGTACACACAGTCAAAAGTGATGAATCAACAACCATATCACGAATACAAATAACTAAATAAGAATAATACCAAATAAAAGCAAAGACCTTAAGGTCAAGGTTTACCATTACGGCCTGAAAAGGCTGAACAACTTGAACAACTACAGCGGAAGACGAAAACACCAAAGTGACCCATCCAAATGCCCACAGGCAATCGAGTGGGGAGCGCGCCCTAGTCGTTGGAATTCCTTGACAGCTTCTTTCACTTCTGAGATATGATTAGAATGTAGCACGTGAGTACATAAAGTACTCAGCAAGTCTGGGAAATATGCACAATGTAGGCTATCCCAAAGATGGCTTAACATGGTTCTTTTGCATAAAGCCAAGTTTCATCAAATCATACTTGTTAATAATTTTCACAAAGCATATTTGAGCAATTCTTTTGAATAATTGAATTAGATAATATTGCAGTGAAGGTTCTAACCACCACTCACTAATATACAGGCTCTATCCGCCACAGCTCAACAAAATCAAGGTTCAATCCAATCACATGGCTCTGTCCGCCATGGTTCACAAAATCAGGTTCCTTCCACCTACCTGGCTTTAGCCGCCAGAAGCACACCCGAGAGTTCTAACCGCTCCCGGATCCCAAAACAAAACCTTGTTTAGTTTGAAATCAAAACCCAAAGTCTACCAGTATGAAAGCATTCTTCGCTTTGCCTTTGACCGTAGGCACGGCTATTCGAATAGTTTTAACTCTGCAGAGGTGTACAACTTTACCCACAAGACATGATATTCCCTTAGTGCCATGTACAATTAACACACTTCCTTAGGTGTGCCGGCAGGGATATCATGACAAGGCCGTTACAATGTATACGCCTTACCTGACTCACCCGCTGAAGTTTCACCGCTGTTAGGGTTCTATCCGCCCAGTACAGAAGCCCCCTCTTGCGCCGTGTGAGAAAAACAACAACAACAACAATGCCTCTTTCCGGCTCTCACATACCACCGAGTGGTGAGTCTAAGTCAGGTTTCTACAAATTAGTTAGCCAGGTCGTGCCCACTTTGACATGTGGTTGTACGGTTATGCTTAGAATGTAGACAGTCATAAGCGTCGGTCCTTAATTGACTTGGGGCGGTACTTGCACAAACCCAGACCAGTGCTCTATCCGCTCCCGCCAAACAACCAATTCCGCCCAAGTCCAAATCATTTTTCCTTTTATTTTTATTTTGTAAACCAATGGCAATACTCCTTGCCTATAACTTTCAACACAAAGTTTTCAAGAGATAAATGAAATTCCCTCCCATAGGTGAATATTGACCGATAACGAGGCTAAGCATTTCTACCATACTATTCTATTCCACCAATAGTTTATTTTATAGTTTTAAAATCTCAGTGTTTGATAAAAATTATGATAATCAGTTCTATCATCTCCAAAATTCATGAGACCACCAAGATTCCCCCATTATTATCATGGCACTATATAATCCAATCCAATTTAGTACTCCAACAAGTAAAATCTATACCATGTGCCATCATAACTCCAAAATCATGCTAAGCTACTGACATCATTGTATATGAAACAATCTCCTCAAAATATAAGTCTTCTTTATTGATCACCCATCATCCACACATCGATTAATCTTTTAATCTACTTGATCCACCGAGAATAATTCATAATCTCATCCCCGAGCATATTTCATGAAAGATTCTACAAATCCAAGATTTCATTGATTCATTGCCTATAGCTGTTTCCCTAAACAATGACATCAAGTTGACTAAACAAATCACACCTAATCCATATTATTCATAAATCCACATAAATGGGTATCGCAAGACCATATTTCACAAAATCATTCACTAAACCACCGAGAATACTTCACAACATCATCTTTAATCAGCTAGAATATAATCCACCGATAATACTTCATAATAGCATATATTTAACCCTTCACATCATCACCTCTAAATCATCTACTTTAATCCACCAAGAATACATCGATCAATCTTATCATCCACTAAGAATATTTCACAAGGTCATCTACTTCTTAATCAATCAGTTAGTAATAATTCCCCAACAAGCACTAATAATCCAACTAACTCTGATTTTCATTTGATACTATTTTATCAACCCAAGAAATCCAATTCAACATAGTATTTACTGACCTATTTAATCCAACAAGAATACTTCACAATACCATACCTCTTCCAAAATTTCCCCCAATCCATTATAATGTGAACTACTATAACAATCCAACTTCACAATATTTCGATCATCAAAGTTCATAAATCAATTTTATAATTAACAATCCCCATCAACACTAATATTCATGTAATCTCCAATCAAATTGGGTTCTAGCTTCAATCTACATTCTATACTACTATGTTCCATCCACACTATCTTCCCAATAGTTATTTCCCTAACCAAGATATTTTTCCAAAAACATTTATATTGGTGGATTGCTATACTAGGGCGACAAAGGGTCATGGATAACGGGGTCAAGGAGGTATGAACAATAGGTATTAACGAATGGCCTAACGTCAACATCATTCTTTTATATAAATAGAATTGCAGTTTGTAAAACAGTGTAAAACATTTATAAATCACGGATCAAAATGCGTCAAGGAGACTTGCCTCGGTCATAGCGAGAAGGTTGAACTCTTTGACGCCCGTCGGCGGGATCGGCGGTCGCGGCGGAATCGTTGACTACGCGCAAAACGAGGCAATAAATAAATAAAAGAAAATAAATAAAATCCAAAAATTACAAAAGTAGTACTGGCAGGTAGATCTTGATTTTAGATGAATTTAGAAACTTGAACGGAATCAATCGGAGTTCGGACGCAAAAGTTATAAGCGTTCGAAGTTGGAAAATGATGGAGAATCAAGAAAAAGATAAAAGTTACTATTTGCTACAGTACTTGCGAGAAACTTGGTTCCAGAACCGAACCAAACTACAGAGCCCCCCCTTTGCTTCCAAAAAATGGATTTTTGCCCCATTTTCGCATGGATTTGGACCAAATAAAATCATGGATTCTCTAGATAACATCCTTAGGGACTCATAGGAGGAAGGAATTGAGTTGGTTCTCACCGGAGATGATGAATTTCGCGATGAACGGAGCTCCGGCCGGATGAACAAAAACTCAAAATTCGTCGCCAACTCTTGATCAAACCTAAAATTGATGATTGGGTTAGAAGCTAGACTCATCCACGGTCCCAAGGAAACAAGCGGCACAAAGAATGACTCACCGGAGAAGAATCTACAAGCATGAACTTGAAGAACACCGAAAAAGTGTGACACACCGTCGGTTTTCTTGATCTCACGGGCAAATGCGTGGAGTAGAGGGAAAGGGGAGCACACTCCCGGAACCGGGATTCTTATACGGAGTGAAAGGAGGTGGTGGTGCGGTGTTTGGACGAGAAACGGCCGAGATAAAGAGGATTAATGACATTTCGGTTTTTCTTGAATGGAGCCGTTTCCGGCGGGATTGATGGCTCACCGAGGTGGGGAATGGCAAGAGCTTGCCGTTGCAGATCCAATGCAACCGACCGTTCGCGTTTTGGAGTTAAATTGAAGGAGTTATGGGTGTTTGAATACAAGCCCTAGCCATTGTTGCACTTGGAGCTTTCTCTGTCATTTGCCCATGGCTAGAGGAAGAAGATGACTACTATTCACTTGCCACGTGGCGCTTTCCCATTCGTTCTCCTTTACGCAAACGAACCGCCCTAGAGAAAAATAAGGGAAAATGGTCTAAAAATTCCGGAAAAATTCCTAGAACCATTTTAGAATATTTGGGACCCAACAAAATTGGTTTGGTTGAATTTGGATGATTTTTGTGGAATTGGATATTCGGGCGCAGATTCCGGGCATTAAACAAAAGCCGCACGAGATAAAATAGAAACGGAGGTCCAAAAATCCGGGGAATGGTTCCTAAAATCATTTTGGAATATTTGGAACACAATTGAAGTGGTTTGGGGATTTTTGGAGCATTTTTGGACTCGGGTGAAATTTCGGGTACCGGCAGGAATCTGGAAATTCGATTTTTCGATCGGAGGGGAATTAAATCCTGATTTTGGATAGGAATGGATGCCAGGTTAATATAAACACCAAAGAAAATCCAAACTTTTGAACTTAATTTATTTAAATTAGGTTTTTCCCCAGAAAGCAAAAACTAGGGTGTTACATTACAGACCACAACCTGGTTTTCAGTATCCACAAAAGAACACATCATGCTATTTATGTCGGTTTAATCCTGAATGGTTAAAAGGTGGAAAAAGCTTTTTTTTTATATTTCTACTTATTCAGAGATTTGTTGAAGGCTAATGTGGGAACTATGTATTTGTAATTGATGATTTTTTTGGCTGGAACAAGTCAAATAGACTTCGAGATCATGTAGGTGTAACACCCTAGTTTTCGCTTTCCGGAGAAAATCTAGTTTAAATTATTTAAATTCAAAAATTTGGAGTTTCATTGGTGTTTATAATAACCTGGCATCCTTTCCCATCCAAAATCGGGAATTATTTCCCCTCCGATCGAAAAATCGGATTTTCCAAATCCATGGCATTCAAAATTTCACCCGAGTCCAAAAATGCTCCAAAAATCCCCAAATCACTTCTAAAGTGATCCAAATATTCCGAAATGATTTTAGGAATCATTCCCCGGATTTTTGGATATCCGTTCCTATTTTATCTCGCGCGGCTTTTGTTTAATGCCTGCGATCCGCGCCCGAATATTCAAATCCACAAATTTCATCCAAATTCAGCGGAACCAATTTTATTGGGTCCCAAATATTCCAAAATGGTTCTAGGAATTTTTCCGGAATTTTTAGACCATTTTTCCTTATTTTTCTTTAGGGCGTCACTTTCGCGTATAAGCCGACCAACCGGAGCCCGCCACGTGGCCTTGCTACAGTGCTCGTCTTCAAGCTCTGGACATGCACGAGTGGGAGAGCCAGAGACATGGAGTTCTTCTCTCCATCCTCACCTCTACCCATTCAAACCTCCATAACTTCCTCATTAATCACCCAAATTGCGAACGGTCGGATTCGTTGAATCTGTAACAGCGCGACCCTTCCATTCCCGGTGGTTGTTAAGCCCAAATCTCGCCGGAATACGCGCAGTTCATAAAAAACCGAAATGCATTCATCTTGCCATTACTTTGCCGTTTCAACTCCAAAGCGCACGGTTCCACTTTTCAAACCTTAGTGGTGGAATCCTCCTTCCCGTGCACTTACCCTTCTGTTGCCTAACCACTCCATTTGTTAGGAAGATCGAGAAAACCGGCGAGGAAGTCACGTTTTCAAAGTTCTTCGTGTTCATCCTCGTAGTTTTCATTCCGGTGAGCCAAATCCTAATTCGATTGTTTCCGCGGGTTCGTATGGGAATCTAGTCTCTAACCCATCAATCGATTTCAGGTTTCAAGAACTGTGACGGAATTCGAGTTTTTGCCACTTCGGCCGAAACCCCGTTCTTCGTCGATTTCATCTTTTCCGGTGAGTTTTGATCCAATTCCTTTCACTCTTAGGTTCTTCTAGATGTGTTTTAGCTACTCCATTAATTAGTTTGGTGGGTTATACTCCATTGTTTGGGGAAAATCCGGATTTTTGGGGCAATTGCGGGCTCTCTGTTCGTGCCTATGGCCATGCGCGCTCGCCGGCGACCGCCCGCCGTCGCCGCCGTTCCGGCCGGGCGATGACCCCGCCGCCACCCGTCCGCCACACAGCGTCATTGCCGCCGTCATCCCCAGCGCTCCGCGCTCCGCCCGCCCGGCACGGCGCATGCCGCGCCTATCGCCTCGGCCACCGACCTCGGCGACCTCGCCGCCGGCCTCCGGCCACGCCGGTCTCGTACCGCCCCTCGCCTTGGCTCCCCGCCGCCGAGCCGCCGCAACCATGTGCGCCGGCCGTCGCCGCCTTAGGCTCGCGCCGAGCCGCCGCCTCGCGCCTCACTATGCCCGGCCGAGGCCATCACGCATTCGCAGCCGCCGCAGCCCTATCGCCTCGCCGGCCCCGCCATGCCGCGCCGCCGCTGCCTCCCCACCGCCCGGCCGTCGCGCCCATGCCGCTCTCTGGCTGGCCCGGCCGCCGCCCGTTCATTTGCGCCACCGCACCGCCACTCGCCAACGGGCCAGTCCCTCTCCCCGCCGGCGCCTCAAGCCCATCCTCCTCCTCTGTTCTTTTGGCCATGGAGTCCATTGGGGAAGAAGACCCCATTAGTATGACAGGGAGGGCCCATGCGCCATAGGGTCAAAGAAAATCAGAAAATAAGAAATGGAATATTCCAGAGAATATTCCCTCATTTTTCATTTTCCAGGATTTTCAAACTTCGGACGCTCATAACTTTCTCATTCGAACTCCGTTTGACTCCATTCAAGTTCCTAAATTCATATAAAATCAAGATCTACCTGCCAGTACTATTTTTGTAATTTTTGGATTTTATTTATTTTCTTTTATTTATTTGTTGCCTCGTTTTGCGCGTAGTCGACGCTTCCGCCGAGTCCGCCGACCCCGCCGTCGAACTTCCAAGAGTGCAACCTTCTCGCTGTGACCGAGGCAAGTCTCCTTGATGCACGTTGATCCCATGTTTTATCAATGATTTACCATGTTTTACAAATTGCATTGCTAATTACATAAAATGATGATGTTAAACGTTAAGTTGTTAGTTATACCTGTTGTTTATACCTCCTTGAGATTTGCTATCCATGACCCTTTGTCGACCTAGAACAGGGATCCACCATAATAAATATTCTTTAATAAAATACATTTTGATGGGGAAAATGACTATTTAGCAGGTAGTTTGAATAGAGTAAATCGGGGGCAATGTAACTTGGAGACGGATGAATATTAGTGATAATGGGAGGATTGTTATTATGAAATTGATTTATGGTGGTGATCATTTAACTGTTGAGAAGTGGGATTGTGATAGTAGTTCACAACATAATGAGTATGGATTGGGGTGAAATGCAAATTGGAGCTAGATGAATATTAGAGTTGATGTGGGACTTATAATCATAAAGTTGACCTACGAATGGTAGTCCATATATTTCGGTGGATGGGGAGAATGTTGGAAGAGGTATGATGTCGGTGAAAGTAAATAAATGTTATTGAGAGTCATATTTATAGATCAATTAGAATAAGTGGTGAATTATATTTCAGTGGATTTTAACAAGAATACTATGCGATAATCATTCAGGGAGATTGTGAATAGTCCAGAATGTTTGGTGGTTTAGTGAATGATATTATCGCGTATTTTTGGTGGATTAAAATAGATAATTTAGAGGTGATCATGTGAAGGACTAAATATATGATGCTATGAAGTATTATAGGTGGATTGTATCCTAGATGATTAGAGCTGATATTATGAAGTATTCCTGGTGGTTTAACAGATGACTTTGTGAAATATTCTTAGTGGATGATAAGATTGATCGCCCTATGAGTGACTTAATAAATCAATAATACTGTCATAATTCAAGGGAAATAGACACACTTGATTGGGGTTTAATATGATTTTGAGAGTTAGGATATTTCCATGATATGCTCAATACTTGATGGATACGATATTGAATCGGATTATTCATATGATTATACCACTAGGGCAATTTAATGATTATTGGAGATTACAGAATTAATTATAAGGATTGTCATCAACCCTGAGCTTTGTATTTTATAAAATAAACTATTGGTGGAATAGAATAGTACGGTAGAAATGCTTAGACTCGCAAACGGTCAATATGCACCTATGGGTGGGACTTTCAATTATCTCTTGACAACTGGTGTTGGAAATTATTAGGCAAAAAGGTATTGCCGTTGGTTTGCAAAATAAAAATAAAATGAAAAATGATTTCGACTTGGGCGGCATGGAATGTCGGGTGGAAGCGAACCAAGCCTTGGTTCTTTTGTGCAAGTACCGCCCCAAGTCATATAAGGACCGACGCTTATGATTGCCATTTTAAGCATAACCGTACTACCACATGTCTATAATGGTACGACTGGCTCACTAATTTGTAGAAGCCTAGTTTAGACTCACCACTCGGTTGTTGTGTGAGAGCCTAAGGAGGCATTGTTGTTGTGGTTGTTGTTTTGCTCACACGCGCAAGAGGGGCTTCTCAGATGGGTGGAGAGAACCCTAACAATGGTGAAACCTCGTGGTTGGGTCTAGCTAGGTAGATACATCGTAACGGCCTTGTCACGATCTCTCTGCCCGGCACACCAAAGGAAGTGTGCTAATAGCTTGGCATTAGGAGATGATCGTGTCTTGTGGGTAAAGTTGTACACCTCTGCAGAGTTAAAACTATTCGAATAGCCGTGCCTACGGCCAAAGGCAAAGCAAAGAATGCTTTCATCTTTGGTAGACTTTGGTTTTTGGTTTCAAACTACAAATTGGTTTGTTTTGGGATCCGGAGCGGTTAGAACTCTCGGGTGTGCTCGCGGCTAAAGCCAGGTAGGTGGAAGGAACTGATTTGTGTGAACCCTGGCGACAGAGCCATGTGATTGGATGGAACCCGATTTTGTTGAGATGTGGCGGATAGAGCTCAGATATTAGTGAGTGGTGGTTAGAACCTTCACTACAATATTACATAATTCAATTATTAAAAAGAATTGCTCAATGATGCTTTGTGAAAATTATTATCAAGTATGATTTATCAAACTTGGCTTTATGCAAAAGAACCATATCAAGCCATCTTTGGATAGCCTACATTGTGCATATTTTTCCTGCACTTGCCGAGTACTTTATGTACTCACGTGCTACATTCTAATCCTCTCTCGTAGTGAAAGAAGCTGTTCAAGATTTCCAACGACTAGGTGCGTTCTCCACTGATTGCTTGTGGGCAATTGGATGGAGTCGCATTAGGCGTTCGTCTTCGCTGGATTGTTCTAGTTGTTCAAATTTGCTCAGCCGTAATGGTAAACCTTGACCATAAAGTCTTTGCTTTCATTTGGTATTATTCTTATTTAGTTATTTGTATTCGTGATATGGTTGTTGATTCATCACTTTTGACTGTGTGTACTAGCTACTGATCTGGGACTAGTACAGAAATACACAGAGGACTTCGGATAGCCGATCCGGGGGCCTACAGTAGGCCAGTGTAATAATTTTCATAACATGGCGGTGAAAAGAGGCAACAATTTGCTTAAACAAGATAAATCAGTGCTTATCTGAAAGATTTTTTTTGGCTGGAACAAGTCAAATAGACTTCGAGATCATGTTGGCTAAGTCTTATCTGAAAGATTTTATTTCAATGGAATTGAAAGATCTTGGTCATGAGCTTCATATTTACATTGATAATGTGCTTATTGCAACTGCTTTAGTGGAGAGGTGTTTCTTGGCAATGAAAATTGTGAAGACAGTACTACGTAATCGTATTGGTGATCAATTTATGAATGATGCTATTATTTGCTTCGTGGAGTAGACTTTCTGGTTACAATTCCAAATGATGTTGTGATAGATCACTTTAAGAAGATAAATGAATGTAAAGAGCAACTATAAGAGGTTATCACTTTTGTAAAGAGAATTTATTATGTTCATCTGGGTATGATATATTTTCATTAAGTTATCCATGTTTTATACATATTGTTAGTTTATTGCAAATTACAAGTTAGTATTGTGAGTTCGTAGTGACCCACTGACCCCGGCGATCTTTTATGCTGGATTCGCCCCTACATCTAATACGCGTCTATTCCATATATTGTAAATAATATTAAAATATCATAAATATCGGTACAACCAAATATCCATTTCACAACTCTATATGAATACGTGTCATTCCATATCTCGTAAAGAATATTAAAATATTCTAAATATCAGTGCACCTAAACATTCATTCCACTCAAACTGCTGGTAAGGTACCCTTTGAAATACTTCTTTAAGCCTTGACTCCCGGATTTGCTTCTAGCTAGAAAGCATAACTCGTGCCATGAGGGAAACGATATACTACTTTCTTTTGAGAGCGAGTAAGCTCTCTACCTAAAAATACTATAAACATCCGGATGCATGTCTATTCTACAACTCCATAAGAATAGCTATTTTTTTTCATCTCAAAATGCCATGAGCTATATCTCCAATTTTGCATGTAACCGTACCCCTCTCAATACTCTTCCTCTTCCACTTGTCTATTCAGCGACTCCATAAAAACCTTATTTTCTCGTCTCACCGTGTGCTACGGAGTAACCTCTCCAACGTCCCATATAACCGCAGAAAACCTTTCTCACACGGTCACACCTCTCCCACTCCGTCACCCCCGCTCTACCACAGCGAAGCCATGGGCACCGGCGTCACTGACCCGTCCGCGCCACCCCGCCCCGTCAACCAGTCCAACTGCATGCCCTCCTCCCCCTCATGGCGGGTGGGCGGCAGGCGCCGCGGCACCGCCGTCGTCCGGCAGCTGCAGCTCACGGCGCGCGACGTCAGCCCGGCCGTCGGCTGGTGCGGGCACCGCGCGTGGCGGAAGCTGCTCAGGCGGTTGGTGCAGGAGACCAAGTGCATCTGCAGCTCCCCGAAGGCGGCTTCCAGGCCCATGACGTTCGGCTACGACGCCGCCAGCTACGCCAAGAACTTCGACGACGGTCGCTGCCCCGCTCCCCAGGCCACTGCCATCGCCGTCGTCGCTAATGCGGCCGAAAAGTCGGCCGGCCGCTGACTCATCTTTCTTATTTCTTCTCGATCTCATCCTGATCCCTTTTTGATCTTGTGGTTGCTGAATGCTGAGTGTTGCACATTTATTTTTTAATGTAATTTATTTCTATTGTTTTATTCTGTTATTTTCAGCACTTCATTGGTGATGATATTGGTGTTGTAATGACTTCACCAATACTCAGCAGGTTTTTTTTTTTTTTTTTTTTTTTTGTAATTTGTACATAGCATCGTGATAACACAAGTGCAGCTGGGCCAAATGTACATGCTGCATTGTGCTGTATATGCAATTATGCATGGCTCCAGGCTCCAGCCTCCAGTTTGAATCTTCTCATCTTTTGGTCGACAAGCGATTTCGATCTGAATTTGAACAAGACGTATATGTTTGGATTTGGATTGCCTCTTAAAAAAATGTTTGTGCTTGCCATGGAGTCATAGGAAAGGAAGCCTATTTTAATTATCCCTAAATCATGGGTGAAATGGAGCACACAGTAGATCAATATCCAGATTTCGACAGATATGGATCACATGTACAAGGAACTATATCTGCACCCTATCTGAACTACCAGTACGAGGATAATAAACCTGTCAATTCCTCTGAACATTGCTTATTCTGATCGATAAGGCGTTAAGTGTCAGCATTTGCCAAAGAAAGGAGATTAGGAAAAGAAAGGGGAAAGGTGTGGACTGTGGTGCAGATCAACTACTGATCAGGGAAAGGCATCATGCAATCATGAACTAGAGGGGAAAAAAGATAACGCAAAAGAAGACGAATATTAGTAGTCATGATCCGGTCAGGACCGTACCAAAGTTTTTTTTCTTGATTTTGTTACATTATATTTAAGTACTGGCACCATTTCTGAGTTTCTGCGAATCAAATGCCAAGGGAACTAAAGCCCTATATATTGGTAAGGGTGGATAACGAGCTAGTTGAACTTTTTTTCGAGCTTTCTTCGACACTGATTTATTCTTATTTATTATAGTCTTCTGTATTGTTTGAGACCCAACTTCGAACCGAGCTTAACGAGCCGAGCCTAACGAGCCGAGCCGAAGTTGACTTTGGTTCCAAATCAACTAATTTTTATTTTAAAAGAAAAATGAATGTAATCAGAGCAATTTTGAAACGAGCCACCGAGCCAGCTCAACGAGCTTTTTTTCCAGCCCTGTATATTGGCTTTTCAGTTTGGGCACAAATATTGCTTCCTGCAAGAGCAAAGCCGTTTGGCACGTACGTAGCACGTAGGTAACTAATATACTCTACTAAAGATTGGGCTCCATACCAAAAGCAAAGCCAAGCCTATGCAGACAAAGGTTTCCCCGGTTAAATGCCTTCTTGTGCCAAAAAGGTAGAAGCTTCCCACTGAGGCCTGGCTCGCTACAGATTTCTGCTGTCCAGAGCAGATGAGAGGGAATTTTAAGGCGCAACCACCAAGGCTGGATCCAGGTCCTAGATCTGCAAAGAGGACAAAGTGCAGTGCAGAGTCGCCTCCTAATTTCCTAGCTACCAACTACGATCGATTTGGTTGAAGTAAACTACGTATTAGCATCTGTAGGTGCCGAAGCACTTTCTGACCTAGCTAACGGAGGAATGTAATGATGTGTGAGCATGGTGGTATGTCTATCGATCTACACCTGATACTGCACACCGGTAGAGAGTATAGAGGTAGTACGTACTGCGTGTGAGAAATTGAGGCCGTCCCTGCTTGTAAATCACTCTTGTGGACCTTGTGGTTGCTGCTGTCTGCAAGGACATGAATTAGAGCACATATACATAATTGAGCTCGTCAGAGCTAGCTGTGGCATGCATGGAAAGGGCACGGAGGCTGTAAATTGCATGCGTGGTCCAATCGCGCGGCAGGCGACTCCCTCACTGTCACCTTAAAACAGGTCGAGATCGCAGAGCATGTGCTGAGCCTGAATGCTCACCAACGCCTGGACCATTATCGAAGTGCATGCATGTAGTACATGCAAATTAACGAGCTCGATCATAATGGAGTGTGCTCATGCTTATGTGGCCTGCTCGTACGTGAGCGTATCCTATGTTACTGCCTCTGTATGACTCTCAAGTAGAGCGACGGCATTGTACGTACCAGATCTTATGTCCCCTATAACTATCCTGTGTTGCCGAGTGCTCTGGGCCATGCAAAGGTTGGGATGGATGCGTACTTATAATACTACAGGAGCAAAACACTAACGAGGACTCCGTGGCCCAATGGATAAGGCGCTGGTCTACGGAACCAGAGATTCTGGGTTCGATCCCCAGCGGAGTCGGTTTATTGTTTTTTGTTTTCCACCTTTTTTACTTTATAAACCCTCTCTTTCTAGTGAGGTAAATATTTATTCAGAGATGACAATAACTATAAGGTCTACTTTGCTACTAACTAACGGAGTAAATCAGTCAAGGAAACGGAGGAACTCAACTGTAATGATGTATAAGTTCTTTGCTTCGATATTAACCAGTAAGTTTTGGCGTTATTGGGTCTTCGTTTGCTATGCTACATTCGTGCCAACAAGCTACAAAATTTCAGTTCAGTGGAGGAACACCAGAATATGGTTGGATGTTATCATGTTACCCCAGTGCCCAGATTAAAGCATATGTAATTGTGAAAGCTTGTCCAAACCAGACAGCAGATGTGCATTCGACTATACAGAATAAATTTTACAAAACTATCAAAAAAACTACAAGTTTTAGTTTATCTTTTACAAAACTAAATATTTTAGAAGAACTTGTATCACAAAACTACATGTTTTAGAAGTGACTGTTTCTTCTAATAGGTTTGACATTATGGACCCATATGCATGGCAGCCTCACGCGCGAGTAAAAGCTTATCCAAACCTGACAGCAGATGTGCATTCGACTATAGAGTAAATTTCACAAAACTATAAAAAAAAACTACAGATTTTAGCTTATATTTCACAAAATTAAATATTTTAGAAAAACTTGTATCACAAAACTACATATTTTAGAATTGACAGCAGTCTCACGCGCAAGTAAAACATGAATGGAGACGTATGAGGCTAGCATATGGGCCCATATTATCAGATGTATTACAAGAAGCGGTCAATTCTAAAATCCGTAGTTTTATGATAAAAGCTTTACCCAAATCTATAATTTTATGAAATATGAGATAAAATCTATAGTTTTCAGATAGTTTGCACAAGAAACTTTAGTTTCGTGAATTTACTTGAATATATATATTTTTGGGAGGTATAGATTTGAATACTTGGCTTTAGAAAACAGTACTTAAATGTCTTTATTAGCCCATATTATTCTTACAAATCCGTTTGAACCAATTTTTTGACTATGTATTCGGACATAGCCATAACGAAACATCTCAAGTTAATACAGGCACAACCAGATTAGAAAGAGCATTTCTAACGACCCTCGAAACAGCGACCTCAGCCGTCTCTACGACTTTGCAGGAGTTGATACTGCTGTTGTTGTGTAGAGGGATTTCAGCTGCCTGTGTATGAGCTTGCTGTCAGAAACAGCTAGCTGCAGCTCCATACCATCTGACCACCATTGCTGCAGCCCGTGCGCTTCAAGAAACTTCTGCGGGCCTTTCGACGTCACGAAGAGCTTTGCGACAACATCGCCAGCGATGTCACTTGCCTTGCGCTGCTGCTGCTGCTGCTGCTCATCTGAAGCACTATCGACTGTGGTGGAAGAGCAGGAAGGAGCATTGTTGTAGTGACAGCAGATGTAATCACTGTTGTTTACATATAAGTGTGGCACCCATTTCTTCTCAGCGCGCGGTCTCTTCTTGGCACTCCCCTCCTCCTTGGCACTGTCAAGCAATGCTTCTTCCTTCAATGGCATACTTGCCTTAACTTTTTTCCACAGATAGCTGGCCTTCTCACTCATGCTCCTTACACCCATGGCAAGTGAAACAGAAGGTGGATTAAATAGATGACACTCCACGAAGACTCCTTGCTTGGCAAGCTCTTTGCATACTTGAAGGGCAAAACCAGCTCCCAAGGAGTGCCCAGCGACACAAACATTCGCGCTCCCAAATCTCTCAACTGCTGTCTTCAGTGCTTCTAGAGCACCAATGAATCTCACCGAACCTTTTAAACTCTCCCACACCAGGAAACGAAGATCATCTTGCAGGTCTCTCTTGATGGTAGGCTTCTGCAGCAGTGTTCCTCGGAGAGCTAACACAGCTCTTGGTGCACCACTTGGTCTTATGAGTATAAGATCAGACAAAGCAGAAGACCGATCCCACTCAAGGATGGCGCCATAGATGGAACCATCTCTCTCATCTACCAATGTCTGTGTGACCTTGTACTTGAAGGGCTTCCACCATTTCGGAGCAAGGCCATCCTCTTCTCCTTTCTGATCTTGCCTGTCCAGTTCAAGCAGGTAGACTGCTTGAATGAAGCAGGCCATTACCATCCTTTTGTAATTCGGATCTTTCCTGCAAATCAGGCATTAGAAGAAAAGGTTACAGAACATTCATGGGGTATGTCAAAGTAAAGTTGGTGTTTCAGAGTTCAGACACCTCATTTGTTCAAGTAACAATTAATTAAAATTACGAGAAAAGGAACCGATATCTTGTTTGAAATGTGCACTTTCACATTGCTACCAGTCTTGACATGAAACCTATAATCGTTAGAAATTACAGTTTGGCATGATGATGCATCTCCTGTCCACTTCAAACTCCAGATTCTTTCCCCAAAAAGTTCTGGAAGCTGGTGTCCCCTTCATACCAGCATATTCTTGGCAGGAACATGTGATGTAATCTTGCCTTGCTTATCATTTGACATGATTGTGACACATCTTGTCCCTGATTAAGTTTATAATCTAGAATAGTATATTTCTTATAATCCACTTTGTGACGACATATTACCAACAGGAAAAACTTTTTCACACACTAACCTACTAAAATCTTATCCCTCAAACTCAGAGTTAACCAGCAAACTTCGGCAACAAAGCACGTAGACTTAACCTTGAAGTAAAGGCCGGAAGATCCTAAATTGCAATGGAAACCAGAGCCATACAGCTATACAACAAAAGCCTGTACACATGGAAAAAAAATACAGGAACTTAGCCTAGCTCAGTTAGTGAAAGGTGTGGGTGTACACCCAAGCTTGTTAATACCGTACCGGATGCTATACTGGTTTGGCTTTTAAAATGGTACGTTCTGGTACCGGTCCATATCAGCGTACCATTTCGAGTTAGTATAATAATATATATTTATAAATATACACATTTGTAATTATATTTACACCAAAATTTACTTATAATATTACTCCAAATACATAGTAGTACTATCAAATATAACATATAGTTCAATAGATCATGTTACCAATTTCACCGGCATGACTAGCATTGACCGGTATCAGATCGGTATGACCGGTACAATACATAGGGCTACTTCTTACCTGTTTAGGTGCTGAAATGGTATATACCGGTAATATAGCCAGTACGTATCGGTATTTATAACTACGTGTACACCCCCACCACCTATGCCTGAGTCCTCTTAGGCTCTAATTTGGGTGCCTATTTCTTCTTAATCAAATCGATACCTAGTTCCTCTAGGTATCCCACAAAAAAATAATATTTAATATTAGGAAGGCTGTCAAGGATAGAAAACTTTGGTTTAAGGAAACTACTACTAGTAGTTGGGTCCTGGCTTTCTTGTTCGGTTGTTCCCTATACAGAGCAAAACGCAGCCCCTAAGAAAAGTAGGAGCATTTGCACGTCCATAGCTCACGAAACAGAAAACGAAATGGAGGGCATGCCTTTGTTTATCGTCAATTCATGAACATATTTGTAGGGATAGTAGAACGACCTAATGACCACATCCCAAACACGGCAAACCACAATATCACCACAATATATATCCCCTGAAATTGGTTGCAAAATGGAATTTTACATAGCCCCTTGCAAAAGGAACATGCTTGCAGCTTTCAATCCCTCCAAATCTGTAGTACGTCATACTACCACGCGTACTGCAAACTGTAATATACTAGCGAACTGAAATAGCAATAGATTTGGTCCCGTAATTTAATCCAGCTTTCAATCTCTCCAAAGTCGGCACCTTTCATATATCTGAACAACTGATGAAGTCCCTAAAATTGCAATTCACAGAATGTGAAAGGATCAGCATTGCTCCCTAAAACCAACCCCATTCTTATCTGAAAAACTTCCTAAAACCAAGCGGTTCGTGCTCCAATTCCAAACTCCATAGTCCAAAGCGAAAACTGAAGCCCGCAGCTTCGACGAACCCACAAACACCATACACCCCATGTCCATCGCGCAAAGCACGAGAAAACTGAAAGAAATGCACTACGAAAGAGCAAGAGCGATGGATTACCAGCTCGATCTGATGAGCTCCCTCCAGTTGGGCGGCGGCAGGTTGCGCGGCCCGGACACGTGGAAGTCGTAGGGGTGCCCCTCCGCCTCCGCGTCCGCCGCGGCCACCACCACGGCCTCGCCGCCGCACCCCCCGCCCTCCACCACCACCACCACCTCCTCCTCTATCTCTCTACCCGCCTCCGCCTCCCCCACCGCCGGCGGCGGCGGCGGCGCCAAGTCGATCGCCATCGCGGCGGCGAGGACCAAACGCCCCGGCTCGACGGGCTCGTGCTCGCGGCGCGAGGGGATGGGAGCGCGTGGGGGGGAATCGGCAACGGTCGAGACGGCGTGGGGGGCGTGGGAGAAGAGAATGTTACGCGAATGCGATGCGATTCGTGGGGACGACGTGTGAGAGTGAGAGCGCGGTGGTGGTATATCTGGGCAATCTCAGGGGGACAGCGCCCAACGGTCATGTTTGGAAAAGGGTGCACCAACTGTGGGAGTTTTATGATGGAAGGCTATGATGTGCCTTGAGCAAGTGACTAATGAGTATGCTTTCCTTGCTGCTCTTCCTCCTTCCATCTCCAGCTGTGTTTGGTCGTTTCGCGCTTGACTCCATTGGTTTGCAGCTGTCTTTGGGTTTTGTGCATTTCAGGGGGTCAGCCTGCGCTTGAATGGGACGCAAGTTAAGTAGTCTCTATGTCTTAGAGTCATCCGATACAGCAAATCAACGGTCCAGATCGTCTAAGAACATACGTTACAATAACTTGCTACGGTGCATGATACGGTTGAAAAAAATTGGCACAATATTTTTCCTACGATACCCTTAGAAGATCTAGATCGTCGCTTTCTGATTGGACAGTCCCCATTCAACTGCATGAAATCCCTGTGAAAGGACTGGGTGTTTAATTTTATCTTTGGTAGAGGCCTAGAGGTAGGGGTGGAATCGAGCCGAGCCGAGCCAAGCTCGGCTCGGCTCGGCCGAGCTCGCCAGTTTTCGAGCCGAGCCGAGCCCGGCTCGTTGCATACATCGAGCTCAATCTTGAGCTCGGCTCAGGCTCGCTCGAGCCTCGAGCCGGCTCGCGAGCCGGCCTACAAGGGCACTGGCAAGGGCCCAAATGCCCTTCATTCTCACAAAAAAAACGAAGCTCCTCCATCCATTCTCACCGTTCTCAGGCTCCAGCCTCCTCTAGGGTTCGGTTAAGAAGCAATTTCACATTTATGGGACGTCTTTTTAAGCACAGATGGTTAGACTGCTCTTTCAGTTTATAAAACTGCAAACATGTAATCTGGAAAAAGAATACTCCGCTTACTTTTATCTGTGCAAAAGTAATCAGTAGACCCAATACAAGACATTTGAAGTACTAAGAAGAGTAAAGTCAAAAAGTAAGGTAAGACAAGCATTGCTCATTAGATGTTTAGCATTGGGTATACTGATTACTGTATTGTGAATTCATACCTTATATAACTCACTGACTGTCGAGCCTAACGAGCCTAACGAGCCGCTCACGAGCTGGCTCGGGCTCGGCTCGTTGGCCAAGCGAGCCAGGCGGTAGGCTCGGGCTCGGCTCGTTGGCCATGCGAGCCGAGCCGAGCCGAGCCTCGAGCCTCGAGCTAAAATTCCACCCCTACCTAGAGGGTCCATTTGCATGGTGAAAAGGCTAAACGGTGGAGTTTCCATGGCTATCGTCTGTCATAAGAGCATCAGCTATCATGTAGATTTTTTGGCGTGTAAAATTTAAGTAGTCCATTTGTTATTGGGTATATGTGAGTTATAAGTAGTTTAAAAAACTAAGACCCTGTTTAGTATGGTTTCATATTCTAGTAAAAACAGAAACAGTTTCAGATTTTTGGTAGAAATGTTTTAGGTAGAATCAAAATCACTGTCTGGAAACCGTTTGGCTAGCTGTTTGGATTCTGTGAATCGGGATGGAACGGGATTGTGGACGATTCGGTCCCAGCGTGGAAAAAGAAGAAACGTTCCGAAGAGAATCGTTCCGAGCTTTAATCCGTTTGGCTAGATTTCTCCCAGATTCTAGTAGAAACGGCCCGGTTCCAAGTTGTCAAACGGGACCTAAATTAATTGGTTGTCAAGTTTTGCACAAGGCTACGTGAAATCTAACTTCGTGGTTTGGTTTTACAGATGTCTTTGCTAGACTGTGTACACGAACAATGTGAAGAGGAGAATTATGGCACTGTTTTATCGTTGATTTGATGCGCGCGATACGTGAGTCTAGTGTTGTGCAAGCTTGTTTACTACATTCGTAAAGCACCTTGTGCATAGGGAGGTTTTTGTTGGATCTTGCAATCTTTGTAGGGTATCTTAACACAACATAGGACTAGAGAGCGACAAGGTTTATTTTACTTATGTGAATGTAATGCACTGAGAAATGATTACATTATGTTCTACTACTTCTAAAGATCACATTATACTTTTGCGTGAAAGTTGAGAATAAGAGTTACAAAAGGTTTTTCGCGCAGCAATGGACCAAACAACCCAAGAGTTACATTAGGATCAAGCTAAATGTAGATTCCAGGAAAAGGAGCTGTTAAAGTCGCAACATAACAAATGGCTGAAGTGTAGACGACACAGTACGTAACACTTCTATTTCGATATATATGGGCCTGAACATGAACATGCATAACTTTATTTATTGAGTTTCATCTGCAAACTTGTTGTATCATTCTATCTCATATCCATAATTCTGTCTCTTTTTGTGGTTGTTATCATCTGAAATATGAAGAAATTCAAAAGTTTGCAATCTACATTTCAAGAGTTGAGGATACTGTCGATGTGCTTGGATTTCTCAAGTGAATCAGAACTTCCTTTCCAGCTGAAGCTGCTTGAGAGCTGTCCTAGCCTACAACGATTGACTATTTCGGTATCCAAGATCAACTTTGTCATTCACATTAGCATCTTACCACCACGACTTCCATCAAGAGGTTTTATCACTAACACACCTTCTTTCCATGCTAGGCTGCTGAAACAAACAAGGAGAATGCACCGCCAAATTTTGCTGATCACGAGGAGAGGTTGACGAAGTTGTCATGCCTAACTGAGAGCTTGCTGCAGTTCAATTTTGTCAGATTCAGGCCTCAACAGTACCAGAAGAAACTGGTCATTTTGCTACTGACTCAAGCAAAGAAACTGAAGAAGACGGGTATGGAGTTTCCCAAGCTGCTTTAGGGGAGATTTTGTCAGTAAGGAGAGCCCCAGCTGAGAGAAGATATACTGTGTACGGACAGTGCCTCCTGGAGTTGGAGTAATCCCGTCAGTTCATACATAGATTGTGGGGTACGCGGGGCGATACATTATCGGCCTTTTTCCGTGCAAATATTCATTCTGTATATAATTTTTGGGATTTGATAAACATCATCCGGATGGTTTTTTTTTTTGCTGAAAAGACCCAAATCTAAGACCATTAGATCATTGTTGAGATTCGAGAGTATCGATTACATCCGATTCTATGATTTGATCTAACTTTTCTTTGCTATATCTTTTAATTCGAGACTACCTAGCTTTCTTCTTTTCTTTGCTATATATCTTTTGATTAGCATCTCCGATCAACGAACCGATTTTACCTATGTGTTTCTAATATTTTTTCGATCAAAACTAGACCATACTTGCTATATAAATTTCAAAAGATTAAAATTTTAGTTTTTCAATTTATTGATTTTCTAGAATATATTTTAAAACTTTTTATTTTCGTTTGTGAAATTATTGATTTTCTAGTATTTTTAAAATTTATTTCATCCCTCTCTTGAATTTGCCTATCGCAGTTCCATTCCAGTGCAACCAACCAAACAACATCTCTGTGCAGCCTGTCCAACCTCATACGACCAATCAAACAACATCTCCTTGCATCCACTCAGCCTGAGAAGGCAACTAACAGCCCATTAGAGTCCTTAGATGTTCTTCTTCTAAACCCTCACTACGCTCCTTCACCCCATATGACCGTCCCACCTCTGCTCCTCCCACTCAACTTGTTCTTGAGCTGCTGAGAGGATCCACACCCATGAGAGACGTTGTTCCTTGCTTGAGCGAAAGAATGGCGAGTTATCTTCTGCTTTGAGAGACTATACCCATCCGGGTATTGCCCTCAATCCTGTACAAATAGACAATTCTCCTTCTATCTCCCCTGATAGAGTAGGTTCCTCCATAGACCAGGACTCCTTAGCTACTGACGAGACTACCACTAGAGTCGGTCCGTCAGACGGTTCGACTTTTGTAGCAGTCTCAGCTGTCACCACTTGTTCCCTTGCCATCACCCCCAGCTCACCCGAGCACACTTCTCAGCCCCCACCACACTCCACCTGTTCAGCCTGCTCCACCTTCACCAAACTATACCCCAGTTCCCCCAGGTTTATCCTTACCACAGAGTTGGAGCCTTTCGAACACTCCCCTGCTTTACCCTCTCTTGTACCCTCAGGTTACTTCTGTTTCGAGTCCGCTACTCCATCAGAGCACGCCCTCAGCTCAGCCATAGACCCGAGTGAGACACCGTCTACTTTGAGTTTACCAGTGTCGAGTTCTGCACCGAGTACGACTCTGCCTACACCGAGCTCTGCACTCGACCCCGACTTACTTCGCGTTGCTTCTGGGAGTCCTCTCGAGAGAGGATTAAGTCGGTACAGTTAGATAGACATTGGTAGGGAGCTTTTTGTTGTACTTACATTCTGAAAAGGTTGTTTAGCAGCACAATAGACTGCTACACCTCTCAGAGTGCCCTCGCGTCCAATCTCTTAGCTAGTCAGGTGTAGGCTGTTCTTTTGCGTTGTTCACTCTCTAGCAAGCTCGTGTAGCCGTAGCTACCCCTCCCAGAGTTTACTGCAGCCAGGGTACTTAGTTAGAGTAGTGGCAGCTTGGCGGACAGTTAGGCCAACAGATGTACTTTTATTCCAGGCTCACGTATAGAGACGTAGCAGCCTGATGACCCTCCCACGTAGAGGAGTGCTAGATGTTACTGACGTATATATAGATGTGTGATGTTTTCTTTACTGTTTCTGCTGTTGGACTGCTTTTTGCTTGATTGTTTACTTATAGCTTATGTTGTTGTCGGTGTATAAATTTTCATGCCTAATGCATGCTTAATAAATTATTAATCACTACTCTAAAACACAATGTAAATATTTAATATCAAATCGAGCTAAACTAATCAGAAATTCTTAGCATCCTTAGGTTGCAAGACTCATGGCATTTGGTAGCAACTCCCGAAATGACACCAATAACCCAATTGAAGAAGCACCTGAATCCCTAAATAATGTAGAGAATTTGCCACCAAGAGAAACGCTTCCTTCATGTAATAACCTAGAAAATTAACTAAGCAAACAACAGTAGTAATGAGTAATTAGAGCAGTAGTTAGCGTAATTGCTTGCGAAAAGTTTTAAAATGCGAGTAGAGCGAATAGAGATAGAAGGGGATTGCCGTCAGACCCGCAGGCGAGGTATTGATCACCGAGATACCAGAACCGTAGGGGCTGAGTCGGCACCTCTCGCTAGACCGGTTCATCACTCGGCAATCCGTACTTACCTGTTCGGATTGCAGGTATCCGTTGCAGCTCTTTAACCAGTAGACAACCCAGTGAACCAGTAGAATAGTAACTTGTACCCAAGCCAAACGATCCTTTGCCACTCACACCAACCCAAAAGCAACCGAAAGCGGCAGAAGACCGCCCTTCTCAACTAATCAAAGAACCCAAAGAAGACTCGTGGCGAAGGGAGTGGGGCACGGCCACACCGCCCCTTCTTTCCCTTTATAGCAAGCATCCATTTCTTTCCTCAGCTCCCAGCCGAAACCAAGAACCAGAAAGCAAGCGCTCAAGCACATGCAGTCCAGAGAGTGAGGGAGCGTAAGAGAGCAAGAAGGAGGAACAAGAAGCAAGACCTGAACCGCAGCAGGAGAATCCCCAAGAACCTGGAGAGGAGAAGAGTTCCAAGCGATCAAGGGAACCACAAGCCGGCCAGGAGAATCCCCAAGACGAACCGAACACGAAGGATCCCCAAGACGATCTTGAACCGCGACCAGGAGGGCGAGCAAGGAGCCAAGAAACCCGAAGAGGAGCAAGAAGCCGAACCTGGTGGAACCACAAGAACCGAACGGCACCAAAGACTGCCTTCCCTTAACCGAATCCACTCCGATCCTCGGGTGCACCACCATCGCAGAGCTAGCTACTCTTTTAGTGCACCATTGAGCGGTCGAGTAGTGGTGGCCTCAGTATTGAGTTCTAGGGTTGCTAGACCGTGATCTTGCCGTCCCCAACTAGAACCCTTGCATCATCGACTCGTTCAAGCAATCAAAACCGAAACAAATGAGTAGAATGCGAAAAAAACGAATAGATCAAGTAGCCTCTGTTCTTATCATCCACCCAAAATGCGAAATCAGCAAGTAAAGAACGAAATCAAAGAGCAGATCGGTAGCACCTGTTCTCATCCTTAGCCATTAGGGCAAGTAAGGGAGAGAGGGGAGTAGAAGAGAGATTAGAGGGAGGAGTTAGCGAGGGGCGGATCCGGTCCAAAGAGAAGGAAAGAGAAGGAGAGCGGTAGGGGCCGGGAGCCGCCAAGGAGAGAGAGGCGGCGGCGCTAGGGCGTCCGAGAGAGAGAGAGAGAGAGAGAGAGAGAGAGAGGAAGGGGAGCACCCGTGCGGCGGCTGGAGCGGCGGCCGGCGTCGGGGAGGAGCCAAGCGCAAGGAGTCGTGGCGGCGTCGAGTCGCCAGAGAGGGAGGTGGAGGAGTGCCCGAGGGAGGAGAGACCGAAGAGCCAAGCCAGGGCGTGAGGCAGAGGAGGAAAGAGAGGAGAGGAAAAAGAAATTGAGAGGGGAGCAGATGGGCCGAAGGCCCAGTTGGCCGAAGAAATAGAGAAAAAAAGGAAAGAAAAAGAGAAGACAAGAAAAAGAAAAGAGAAAAAGAAAGAAGGGGGAAGAAAAAGGAAAATTTAGGAATCTGGCTATTTCCGTACGTTACTCGTAGATTAAATCACGGTAATTTGAATCGTAGGAAAAAGCTTCTGTTCTAATTTCTAAAAGCCGCGGTTAATCAGATAGAAAATTGATTAAACTGTAATAATTGTTCTTGTTGTAATTGTTAATTTGAATTGCTGTAAATAAATTGAAATGTGGGTAGTTAATGGGTTCTAGTTAGTTTGACGCTGTCAGTAGAAGAATTGGTTTCCGTAGCGTGTTGGGTTGATGTCTGTAGTAATTCCTTGTTTTGGTCAGGTCTCGAGTCGAACCCGTCAAACCATCCCCCCAGCAGTCCGAGCGAGGTCGAACACTTGATTCTACTCGTGCAAGAGCCCTTTGATTCATGTTTGTTTAAGATCTTTTAAATTGATTTCTGTATACTATGTGTATCACCCTTGCATGGAAAACGTTATATTCAAATTAAAAACCTTAAATCGGATGCGGTTGAAACTGTGTTTGAGAAAATGAAACTGATTTGGTGTCATGTGACACGGAGAGAAATGGATTTGGTCTGTTCACGGAATGATCCGTGGTCGTATTATTATTATGGTGGGTAGAGGGCGCCGATGAGAAGGATTGTCATGCCGGTGGGGCCCTCTACAGAGGATAGAATATAAGGAATTACAAACTACACTTGGGCATTGAGCCGTAATTGCAGTATCAACCATAGTGTGTGGAAACGGTCAGAAAAGGTTGTCCTATGAAGGATTTAGATCTCCACATTGGGTAAGTGTTATATGGCGTACCCTGGGATATGCCGGGAGGCCCGTGGGGTACAGGTCCACGGAAATGGCGGTATATTTGAAGCCACGGGTAGAGTTATCGCCGACGATCGATCGTTTGAGTACAATCATTAGCCGCGAGTCGTTGAGATCGCCTAGGAAGGAGTTCACGACTCGGGTAACGAGGGTTGGAGATCTATTTACGGATTAGTGATAAACGCTTAGGGCCTCTCTGAGGAGGGTCACTATGGGTAAAGTGGTACAAACCTCAGCGATGTTAAAAATCATGAATTCATGCCTGTCTCCTGGATTGGAGGCTACGGAAGATCAGTCTGTCTCATATACAAGTGCTAGTAGTCAAGTTTAAAATAAAATTGGCCAACTTTTAAAGAAAACCTAATTTAAATAAAAACCTAAGTTTGAAGGAAGGAAAGATCTGTGGAAAAAGAGAGGAAAATTCATGTCATTATGTTGCTATTAGTGCTTGCTGAGTACGTTGTACTCACTCTTGTATAATCCCCCCCTTTGCTTAGAAGGCGAGCTTGATGGATCCACCGTTGAGGCGTGGACTGAAGGCGATGAGCAGGATCAGGAGCTTCAGGAAGATGCTTATTACTACTACAATCAAGAGAACTAGATGATTGGGTAGAAAGGATTACTTTTGGGACGGTCGTCATGGGATGAGACCGTTGTAATATAAATTTTGTTGTACTTGGAACCAATGTCTAATTATGTAATGGACATGTAAGCCATGCGTGTATGGAATGTAATATATTTCGATTCGATCTCTAATTATTGTTCTGCCGCAATATTACGATCACGGTATGGTACTGACAGTAATCTTGGACTACCCGGTACTTTGCTAGCTACTATATCGAGATTCGAGTGATTAACATAGGGTAATGCCCAGGTGGAGGCTAATTACTCTAGGTTAATTACCCGGGTCGCTACACTTCACCTCCACCCGTGCCTCCTCCTATTTTAGAAACTGATTATATGGGTCAAATGATGGTTTGGATGGAGCACGGCTCACGCGATCCAGGCCCACGGGAAACGGTCGCGCGTGGCGTATCCAAGCGTGCAGGCGCGCAGTGCTAATTTGGCCTTCATTGCATGCATTGAGCCAGACCGCGCACATGCGATGCAGGCAACCAAACACGATCTCGTGTACGGTCAATGCATGCATCGAACCAGACCGCACACATGCAGGCAACCAAACAGGCCCAAAATAAATCCATGGAGCAATTATTCGAAAACATTGCAAACCTAGTAGCAAGGACCCTAGACCAAGGAATTAGCATTGAGGAATTCCAGAAAACTTGACCTCCAATCTTCACATCTGGGGCTGAACCTCTAGAGGCAGCTGATTGGTTAAGGGATATCGAGCAAAAACTTAAAACAATAGGATGCTCAGAGCAATATTAACGTAATGGTGACATTTTTTAAAATTTTCTAAATACTCTAAGTAATTTTAAATTACATAATTTTAAGAAATTTTTTTAATTTTAAATATTTTTAACTCAGGAATCACTCCTAGAACTATCCAAATTTTCCTATGATGGACTCACTCCATGTCAATCTAATTTTTATAAACAAAATTTTAAATTTCTAATCTGTGAAAGATCAGCTCAGTATGCTCATAACCGCAGGCGCGCCTAATCAATTAGTTTTAACTCTGTAGAGGTTTTACATCTTTAGCCCACAAGACATGTTATCCCCTTGCACTTCTTTTGATGGGTGACAGAGAAAATCACGACAAGACCCATATAAGATTTCATTCCAAGTAATTATGCCCATTAAGGTTTCACCGCTAGTAGGGTTAAAACCGTCCGATTCCAAAAGCTCCTTCTTGCGCTGTGCGGCAGATTAACCATTCCCACATTCAACCCATTGGTATAATTAACATGAAAATGACACAAAATACCAGATTTGTGTAGCACTATTACGTTTTACGTTCAACAACTCACAGACCGGTCTTTAATTAACTAGGCAAGCTTTCAACAACCCAAAAACCACCCATCTAACCATTCTCGCCCAGTCCAAACGATATTTCACGAATATTAGATCATGACTTCTCATTTTAACAGAATTTTCATTTGGCATAAAAAATTCTCCAAAATTTACTAAGTTGAGTTCAAAGCATGTCTAAGCAAATTTCTAAGTACCAACATATAACAATTAACTTTTTTCTTAAGGTTACAACAGCATAAGAATTAAAATTTCAAATGTGGTCTAACAATTCTAGGTATAACTATGAATTTAAAACTGGGACTGAAATTACATTAATAACAATTAAGCATGCAATAATTTAAATTTGAAATATAAATTTAAAAAAAAATTGAGATCAACATGATTAATGAGATGTGACTTGCCTGGCTGCTCAAAGACGTCGCTCGCGTACTCCTCGAACTCTCCGAAATCTGTACGTGAAAAAAAAAAACCAAATTCAAATAAAATGCTAAACTAGCATAAAACAGAAATTTAGAATTTAAGATTAGTTTACAAAGAAAAAGAAGCCAATCAAAGTTTGAACAGGAGAAAATAGACTCCCAAGAATTTAAAAACAAATAAAATAAAAAAATAGAATTTCTTATTTTCGAACTTATTTTTCTAAAGGAAAATCTGGATTATTGCGCATGTTGACGTCAGCAATCGGATTTTTTGTTTTTAAATTATTTAAAAAGAAAAACTAATTTATGGCACAATGATGACATCATAAATGAATTTTCATGAAATTATTTTTAAAGGGAAAAAGGGAGTGACGACACGCACCAACAACAACGCACAAAGGCAGAGCAAGTGGCGGGGTCGAAGGGCGACATCAAGGACGATGACGCCTTAGCCGAAGCAGAGAGGCAGTTTGGAGGGAGTAGAACACAGGGGAGGAGGAAGACAAGTAGGACAGTGAGGAAGGGGAGAGCCGAGGTGGGTATTTATAGCGGCTAAAGAGGCGCACGAAAAGTAGCCGACACGAAAATTGCAGCAGCGATCGCACAAAACCGCCTATGGAGGGGATAAGGGCACGAGAAGGGGATAAAGCGGTGGGGTGCTCCTCCGAGCGAAGAAAGAGGGAGGCCGACACGAGAAAGAGGGAGAAGCCCCAGTGGCCGGCAATAGAGGAGGAAAGAGAGAAGAGGTAGAGGGAGGGTGAGGAAGGAGGCGCGGTTGAGCGCGCGGGGGGGGGGGGGGAGGGGAGAAGATGGGCCGGATTCGGCAGGCTTAAGGGAGGATTTTTTTTTAAAAAAAAAATTACGGGTGTCACATGCCCTGCCCGCTGTACAATTTCCCAGCTAAGCGCGCGCTGTGGCATGTCCTTGTGAATTGTGATGATCAGTACACACCCATGACCCAACCCAAGGCATCAGTGAGCATTGGTTTCAGTACTATCTCCATCCAGGGTTCACTCAATAAAAAATATAGAACATAAGCATTCCTGAATCCTGTGAAATGACTAAATAACAGCAATCCATAAATACTTTAATCTACATATCCATCACTTCCAAATTTGCTCCTAAGAATTACAAGATATCAACAGGCTCACTAGTCACTACATGAATTAACCAAGAAAGCTGCAGTACAGGAAGACAGGAAACCTCCAATCATCACAGTAACGAGCAGGCACAATATAAGGGGCACAACGGCAAGTCAAATTTTGTTAGCAAATACCAATAAAAAAACATGAATTTAGCCATAACAATGAGATGCTTACAAAAATTATCAGCTCTTGCATTTAGGGCAAAATCGAATTCAGAAAGAAAAAAACGCTCAAATTACCATCGTAAACAATACTGATCACAATCCAGAAGCCCAAGCTACGAGTGCTAAAATAGTTGAATTACTGTGAGTTGGACAAGGATGGTGAAACTTGAACTCCAAAAGTACTAAAGGATTTTATTAAAAATAATAATAAAATAGATGTTGGCGAGGATGCCTACCATCAACCCAAGGAGTTCGATGAGTTGAAGCAACCAGGCGACTGATGATGTAGGCAACAGGGAAAAAAAGGAAACCAAATTATATCTCGGTAACCTCGGCAAAGTTGCCTCACAAAATCTCAAAGAAAATTAGATCTCGTGAGAAACAACAAAAGTAAAAAAACCTCCAGGATACCAGATGGTTTAATCCACATATAAGCAGAATCCGAAAAACCCAACTGTATCCTTACTAAGAAAATAGGTTGCAACGTGTCCTAACCAAAAATAAATATGGTGTACACAAAAGGATCACAAGAGATTTTGTGGGGCACAAAACCATAATTGAGAATTTTGGCAAACAAATAAAGCAGTATTAGAAATTCGCACAATTGAAAACAAAATCTTATTTTAACAGACAATGTTGGCAA
The DNA here is from genome assembly GCA_036346355.1 of Rhipidocladum racemiflorum. Taxonomy (NCBI): domain Eukaryota; kingdom Viridiplantae; phylum Streptophyta; class Magnoliopsida; order Poales; family Poaceae; genus Rhipidocladum; species Rhipidocladum racemiflorum. Next base: position 29,576,137 of record CM070570.1, on the reverse strand, counting down.
GGATGCTCATCCATTAAACCATTAGGTTAATGAAATTGAAAGTTGAAACATTCAACAGCTATCACAATATTGGCAACAGGGAAAAAAAGGAAACCAAATGAATACTTGGTAACCTCGGCAAAGTTGCCCTCCAAACTACAGTAACATTGGTAATGATGATCAAAGTGAAACATTTTGAAGAGACAACACTGAAAAACATCACTACGGGTGAAGTATTGAACAACATCACTACTGATATACTGAACAGCGTCACTAATTCTAGGGCACACAATGATGACTCAACAACTAAAATTAATAGATACGGTAGTTTTTGCCAAAAAAAATACAAGCAAACAACTTGGTGCAAATTCTAGTGTCATTTGCACTGTAGGAAAATAGGTAACTAAGAAACACAGGCAAATTAAACAACCAATGAGATTAGCACCCAATTATGACATGTTCATTGTCAAAACCACTTCAACAAGATCATGCATTCATGATACTACTGAGTTCACAACTGGACCATCCCAGGTGAAGGCAACAAGTGAACAACAAACACCATTTTAGACATTAAAGTAAACCAACATTAAAGCAAAAGACAGGTGAATTATCCGTACTAGGCACCGGATGATCACAAGGGGGAAAAAAGAATATAACAAGAGATTCGTCAAGCCTAGAAAAGCTACTGCATGGACCTACCCACTAGAATTTAGTAACAATAGATTGCATATAGGTAAGATCCATTTGAACTAGCTAGGCTTACAGATTACGGTAGGATGACTTGGATCACATAAACAAGTTTGGCCTTGAAGCCTTGAAGGTCGTCTTCAGCTTCCTGGTTGGTGGCCTGACCTTCCGGTACACCAGCGGGAACCTGATGTCCGACTTATGGAATTGGTTAGTGCTTTCACGCTTGCAGATGCTGAAGTGGACAGTAGCAGTCTTGATGATCTGGATGCAAGGGAATCTAACACGGTGGCGAGAAGCCATCTCGTTGTACATCTGCTCAACAGCACCATTGAGGGTGGTGTCACGGTACTCCTTGTACATATTGTGGTAGCCAGTCCTGCTCTGGTAACGCAGCCAGATGCCATAGTTCTTTATTGTGGTGGGGTTCTTCTCAAAAATCTACAGATGGAACAACAAAGGTACAATTATCATCCAAACAAATACTAAACAGTAAGCCAGCTATTGAATTCAGCATCAACTACAAAAGTTATTCATCGCCTTAAACATCTGCAATTATAACCTCACATATAATTCCAAGAAGAAAAGCAGTACGGGTGCGTTTGGTTGGGTGGATGAGGGTGGATGGGATATGGCCATCCATGGATTTGGAGTCATCCAAGTGTTTGGATGGGTGGATGGATAGGATATGGCCATCCAGTTTTTGGGAATATTCTCTCAAGATGCTGGATAAAGCCATCCAAATAAAAAGACCGGATGTGCTCATCCAGTTTGCTGTACGAAGAGGTGTACACGGTCAAATTCAAATTTCGGTAAAGTTTTCTTGGCCAAAATTAAACTTGTTCAAAATATGGTCAAATTTTAGTAAAAATGTCCAAAAATAAAATGTTGTTTGAAAATGCAAATTTTATTCAAAAATTCAAAATGTGTCCAAAAAAATCAAATTTTGGTCAAATTTTATCAAAAAATTCAAATTTTGTCAGAAAATTTAAATTGTGATCAAATTTTATTCAAAATTCAAATTTTAATTAAATTTTGTCCAAAAAATTCGAAACCTTGATTACAACTAGCTAACCAAACAAAAAATTAGCTCATCCCATCCATCCTCATCCATCCAACCAAACAAAAAATTGGCTCATCCGTATCCACCAAACCAAACAACTACCTGGATGGCTCCATCCCATCCAAATTGGATGGCCATATCCCATCCAACCTCATCCAGGCAACCAAACGCACCCTACAGCAACAGCCTCATGACACATACATACCAGTGGATAAACCATATAGACGGCGGCTAAACTAGCGAGTCCATAACAAGCCAATGGCCCAAACAGTACACACAAGGCAACTACACATGCCAATGAATAAACAACAAAGACGGCGGCTGCCTATGTTTTATCTCCCAACCAAGGCCACGTCCCTAGCAACCATTGAGAATATTTCATTATCCCACTAAACTAACCAACAGGTGCATATCTGTAACTACTCGTACACAAACCTCATCCTCATCAATGGCATTGCCAGATTCGCGCGATTCAACCACAAAGACCAAACTGCATACCAAAACGAAGAGGGGAGAAAGAAGAGCTCACCTCGTTGATGGCGAGGATCTGGCCATTGCTCTTTTTCACCTTCTTCAGCTTGCGGAGGAAGTACCTGCGCACGGCCAAACCCATCAAACGCAAGTAAAAACCAGCGTCTCGGGACCAAATCCAAACAACTAAACAAGTTCAACGAGTCTTGCATTCAATTCGATTCCTCACCAGAACTTGGACTTGGCGCGGACCTCGTTGGTGGCCCAGAGCTTCATGCGGTAGATCCTGGGGTACTCGTCGGTCGGCGTCGGCAGGCCCCTCCCCACCACCTGGTACTGGTGGAACTGCACGCGCGGGCACAGGCACCAAACGAAGCAAGCGTCAGATCACATCCCACCATGAAAGCGAGAGCGAGAGCTCGAGGTAGCAGGAGGGTCGCGTGGGAGTAGAGCCGTAAGGGAGGGGGAGACGAGAGAGATGGTGCTCACCCTGAAGGCGACCATCTTCGCCGGAGTTGCCGAGTTCGCTGGGCGGGAGGGAGACCGGCGGCCTGCTGTGCTCCGAGATGGCGGCAGCGGCGGAAGGTTTTGCGGGATCCGGGACTTTATAGAGGAGGCGAGTATGAGGAGGAGGCGAGGAGCAGACCGGCAGAGAGGAGAGGTGTAAAACCCTAGCGGGCTGGGACTTGAGTTCATGGGCCTAATGCCCAGTATGTGATAACAATCTTACACGGACACGGGCGTATACCATTTTTTTTTTCCTTTTATTAAGATTCTTTCCTTTCTCTTTTATTTTTTTTTCACTGGTGAAACGTGGTTAACCTAGCAGCAGTAAAATAAAAAAATCAAACTAGAAGCAATAATTTAGCCCTCCCTGTGGAGAAGTTATGCAATGTCGCTTTGCCAAGAAGATATGGACCATGGTCGTGCTTCAAAAGAAGAAGAAGATGTGGTAGTACACAACAGGCCAACAGCAGCTCAGTATATGCATTTGAATTTACTCAATTTGCTCGAAACATCTTGCGTTAAATACTTGCATTCCGCACTGGAAGGTTGGGAACTTCACAAATACATCGTCAGCCGAGGGCACGTTCACGTAACTCCCCCTACATCAGTTACCAGTTTACCACATTGACTCCATCGTCATGATCGACCACCAGGCTACCAGCTCTACGTGTGGAGACTGAAGAGTTACAAGCAGTGGCGAAGCCAGGATTAAATTAGAGGGAGGGCTAAGCTAAACATTTCAACTACTAGTAAATGCTAAATTTATACATAAATAACCATTTAACAAGTGAAACAAAGTAGAAGTTTATAAGATACTCACATAAATGAAGTTGCTAGGCACACTAGCTACGAGTTGGATTTGGAGGCAACAGGCAAGCACATTCTACGGGTTTTCATCATTTGAAAGCATTCCATAATTGCTTCATCATCAATAAATTTGAATATTGTTTTCTCGGTGTAACACACCATTAAGTCATCGAGCCAATCATCGGAGACTAACCTCATCGTATGCACAAATCACTGCAATTGCATCACATGTAAGTCGTTCCCTTCTCACCGAGTCAAAAATTAATGAGTACAGGACTGAAGGTAGTAGTTAATCGTTAAAAGAATAGTTTGATAATATTGATTTATAATTTGTGTGTTGAGTGATTTGCTAAGTAATAATAGTTGTGATGGTTTAATATAAACATGATAAAAGTAGAGTGTTGTTTTTGGCTTTTGTTTGGCTAATGACTAAAAGTGGAATGACTAGAATTAAGTATGCGCATGGGCAATGCACGTCATGTGCAGATCATTACTAGTGACTAGAAGTTAATGAAGGTTTCATGCAACAGCTTAATGCGTTAATTAGTAGATGAATCGGACCAAGCTAGTGGATTGGTTACCCGCGTTGCAGCAGGGGCGCACGCCCCAGTGCGCCCCACTGCTGCCTTCGCCAGTGGTTACAAGGGGCAACAAATCGCGCGCATACTCATATACTTCCCTCGGTCCAAAGTGTTGGGTTGCTCTCTCACGTCCTGATCGGGGATGCAACTAACCGAATGGTTGTGGCCCCCTGTTGCTCCGTGTGCTATAAAAGAGAAGGGATGAGGACCGGTTGAAACCAACGTTCCCTGGCGCACTCTCTCCCTAACAAACCCGAACCACCCAATCTATTCGCGCACGGGAGCAACGAGAAGGCCGCTGCCACAACCGACGTCTTCCCCACGCCACTGCTTCTTCCCCGTCACCGGTGATGGCATCCTCAAGCACGAATCCCGAAAGTAACCCCTAAGACCCGCATCTAGGTGTTCTAGCTATACATCAAGATCCCTAGAAACCAACACATAGTTCATAAGAGTACTGTCTGAATAGCCTTGTTTACAAATATAGGATATATTTTATATTCCAATACAAAATTGATGTAATGTTTTCTCCATACTTCTAATAATTATCAATCTTTAATTTATATTCTCTGCATGCATACATTAAATATAGTACTTAGTGATAATAATTAAGGCTAATATAATTATTTTCAATATATTGATCTGTGTGCCAAGAAAAAATACGTCTTATAAACTTAGACTTGAAAATAGTACCACGTTGCCTTCTATCCTCCGTATGCACACACGGAATTGTCCTAGCCTAAACATTTTGGAACAGCATATGCACCGTGCAATTACGTGTAGAAACCGTGTAAATCCCTTCCTCCGATCTCCAGCTCTACGTCATCCTTGGAAGCTTGAAGCGTTGAAAACGAGCATTATTCTCCTGTCTTTAAGTAACAGCTCGGCTAACCTGAAAACAGCACAATTTTTTTGGTGAGTTTATTTTGTTTCCAAGGATATTCCATCACAATGCATTGAATACAAAATTGCTTCTCCGTGCTCGCAACGGCTAACCTGAAAACAGCACAATTTCTTTGTAAGTTTATTTTGAAGTTGCTTTTGTTAGGTAAAATATTCTTGTTTTCCAACAGTTCCTGGGTAACTGTTGTGAGTTTTCAACTAGCCCCTAAAAAAGCGATCCGTCACAAGCTCTTAGCAAACTGATGAAACAAAGGCTGCTACTGCTGATGAAACAAGCTGCAGGAAAGTATGTGGTGGTTTAGTTGACCCTGAATACTGAAAATTAAATTGACCCGAAAACGATGAGATACTTTATCAGCACATCCTAAAGTTTTGGAGTTACAACCAGCAGTTGGTTAGGAAAAGGTCACTGGCCATGTTTTACATCTTATCCAGTAGAAACACTCATACATTCTTCTAAACTTACAGTGCAATTACATCTAGAAAATGACGAAAGAAGTGAATGGACATCATTTTAATTGTTAAAACATTTCGATAGTTCTGAATGACAGGCTGACAGCAACATTAGTGTCTAATTTAACTGAGTAAACAACTCAACTAATATCGCAATCTCGCCTTTATTGAACCAAATGTAGTCTTCAGAGTTTTTAGTTTCTAAGGTATAACCTCTCAAAGTTAAAACATTCCCAAGTTCCCAAGCAACTGAAACAATACAACATCAAAACTGAAAGCATAAACATACATCTGCTTCTAGTACTTTCAATTGTTATGGTTTCAGTCATCAAAACTGCACTGGATGATGAATCATTACCCAAAATATGGACTAGCTTTGTGTAGAAAATTATTGTAAAACTATGTTTTACTTACGATGCAAACAAATTTAGCCGAAGTTAAAAAATATACACAAATGAAAGTATCCACAATTCGCTCACTTGATTAAGCGCTATTTGTAATGAAATAAACGTGCCAAGTAAATTTCAAAATCCTAAGAAGTGCAAGGAAAATCAGATATACAGGGATCAAAGCTTACTTACATTTCAAAATGTATTGTCTCCTGCGTATTCTAGTGCGTTGGCGAGCAAAGCAGAAAGCAAAAATACATACAATAAAACCCAGCTCAATGACTACAACCATTCTTAATCCTGCAAACAGGGCAATTGAAATTACATCAAAACTACACATCTATTCCAGTAACAGCTACATCTAAATATGACATTCTAAAAGACAGTACCTCCTAGCTTCTGGATAAGATTTTCTATATCAAGTGCATGTTTACTTCTAAATACATTTGTATCATCTAAATGTGCTACTGACAGCTCGCTACCACCATCATCAGCGTCAGCAAAACATCCTTTCTATTCCTGCATGTGTTCAGACTGTTGGAAAAATAATCTCACGGCATCTCTTCTTGTTAGGAAACAGATTCGTATCCTGTTAGGAAACGGATTCGTATCCGATATGGACTCTTCCTTATCTCTAAGCAGAACCGCTATATATAGGAGGCAGGGGGTCACCCCATTGTATGAAGCATCTGAGAATAATAAAGCAGGCCTGGTTCCTCCTCATATTGTGTCTCTCTTTCTCCCTGTCTATTCTCTACTTGAGATCTATTAGGCAACCCCGGACTATTCGATAGCGAGGTTGTCTAACACGTTATCAGCACGAAGCTCTACCGGAGAAAGATTGAAAGGTGGGAAAAAGACAAGAAGCGAAGGATCGTCGACGACAACGAACGTCTACTACCGGCGATTGATCGCTCGATCCGATCTGCAATCAACTCGCCATCAAGCCGGCATCCACTCGGATTGCCGAAAGAAAAGTCCTACGCGACTCTATCCTACGCGATAGCCTACCGAAGAATAGATTGAAAAGGTGAGAATACGAGGATTAAATCTAATCGCTCGTCTTGAATCTATTTTGCATCTAAGCTACGCATCTACGCGGCACGAAGCTGCGGGTACACTATTTTTACAGGTCGTAGCACGAAGCTACAATACAGATCTGCATGCATCCATAATACACAAACTACTACTGTATACGAAGCTACGGTACAAGTCGTTCGGCACGAAGTCGATGTAACGCCACCACGGCACGAAGCCGGTCGGTCAAACAATCCCCGCAACGGCATGAATCCGCTGCCTTCCCGACTTGCACGAAGCACTGCCGCACTCGGCCGTGAAACGCCGACGCCCACAGCGTCTCCCACGGAGCTACCACCCGAAGTGGCCCACGAACCAAAAGCATGCATGCAGCCTGCACATACCTATGTGTATACGAGTGATGCCAAAGCTTGCATGCATGCAAACTAGTTAGCATGCATGCAGCATGCACGTATATGAATATACGAGTGACGCTTGCCCTTCGCCTTGATTCGTCGGTCCAAAGTGGCACGAAGCCACCACCGCCGCATTGCTGGCCCCACCGTGCCCGTACCGCCGGCCGCCGATGTACGCGCATGAAGCGCCCGACCTTGAAGATGTCGGAGCAGTAGCCCCACCGGGCTTGAATCCCGGCTCTGCCGCCGCCACACACGCGTGCTCGAAACCCGATCGTGCCGCCGACTGAAGTCGCTCGGCCGTCGAAGCCTCGTAGTGCCAGGTATCGCCGCTCGAAAGGCTGCAGCTGCCGGCGGCGTCCTGCACCGAGCTCCTCCACCGCCGCGAAGCGACACCGCCCGCTGCCGGCTCGCTGCGCCGACCGGCCACCTCCCGGCACTGCCGCGCTTAGTTGGCTCCACCAGCGTGCCTTCGCCATGGCGTGTCGCATGGCGTCGAATCGCCGCATCACGCCGGACCAGCCACGCCTCGCGTGCCTGCAGCGTGTCGCGAATGCGTGCTCCGTCGGCCCGCCTCGCCAGTCCGCCGAGCCGGCCGAAGCCTGCAGTCGCCGAAGCCCCGTAGCGCTCCCTCCTTTTTCTTCGTTGGACATGAAGTCCAAGAGCCACGGGCTCATTCCAGTTTGGAATCCGGATAAGACAGGGAGGAGGGGCGAAATGCCTCTTTTACCCTTCCTTTTTTTTTCTGTTCGGCAGGGACTGGACGTGAAGTCCAAGCTCTTTTGACTGGACATGAAGTGAGAAGCCTCAATTTTGCATTGAAACCAACAAAGGCACAAGTGTTCTTTTTATGCACTGGATTGGATGCCTGAGTGGCGCACGTGGTGGGGGGGCAAGGGGAAATTACCCCTTTGCCCCCCAGTTTTATTCCTTTTTTTTTTGTTTTTCTATTTTCCAAATTGATTAGAAATTCAGAAAATCAATTAGAAAATTCCAGAAATTCTGAAAAATTGCCAGGAAAATATGAAAATTCTCAGAAAATTGCAGAAAATTGTTTGGCTCTGTTTTTATGTATCTTAGCCTTATTTTCTGCATTTATGAATTATTGCATGAATTTTTGCAATAATTGCCTGTTTAGAATACCGAAAATTCATAAGAATTTATTTTCGCATTTATGAATTTATGAATTGTGCAATTATTGTTTATTCTGAATTTATGAATTAGTCATGTTGATATTTGCTAAAATTAAAATTTTACATTGTACAAGAATTCGAAAATTGCTTGGAAATTAGCAGAAATTATGAAAAATGCTAGGAAAATTCCAGAATATTTCATACGGCATTTTATGAGAAACTGAGTGGTTGGGATTTGATTTAGGTAATGAATAAACAGACATGAGACAATTGGTGTCTAGGAAAACACACATGAGGCTTGGTTCTTTAATTGGCACCCGGAAACGGGAAGTGCTCCCTCCCTCATGTGAGCCCTAGGGGCAGGTTGACCTGGCCAAGAGTCGAATTGACGGAGATATTCGTTACCTGTTTTCGCTCCCAACCAACGAGAGTTACATAAGTTGTAATTAGCATTACACCGCATTTAATTTATGTGGGATTTTTTTCCGTATTTATGAATATTTATGAATCTGTGTATATATGAATTTTGCAGTTATGAATACTGTATTTATGAATCCTGCATTTATGAATCTCGCACTTATGAATTTTGCATTTATGAATTCCGTACTTATGAATCTTGTACTTATGAATTTTGCATTCATCTTTGAATATATGAATCTTGATATTATTGCTTTCTTTTAGTTTGCTGGAAACTCATGAGAATTCAATTATGCACTTTATTGAATCTAGCAGCCATTTCCTATTAGATTACACGTAGTAATCTAATGGAAGAACCTTATGAATGTGCAAAGGTGTGGCATTATCTAACGTGAGTTTTTGAAGAACTGACATGAATTGTCAGAATTATCTCACATAAACATCAGATTGCATAATGAATAGTAAGCTCTCGAAGAGCATACTTTTTCTCATGAATAGAATTACAATTTATTCTTTATTCCAGTATTCTTTCTTTACAAGCAATTTTTTTGAATTACTTAGCCACTTTATGATTAGAATTATTTTTCTTTTCATCTAGAAATCGTGTAGCGCCCAATGGAGGAAATATGCATTGTTGATAGTGGCACAACAAATACCATCTTAAGAGAGTCGAAATACTTCCAGGCAGATCACGAAGAACGGAAGGATTACGACTATCGCAGAAGCGATACGCATATAATAGGCTCAGGAAGAGCCACAATTATATTGCCAATGGGTACAACTTTGGTAATTGAAGAAGCCCTCTTGTACCCTGAATCAACCCGCACTCTCTTAAGTTTCAAAGATATCCGCGCCAATGGGTTTCACGTAGAAACCAATGAAGAAAATGGCAAAGAACACTTGTGCATTGTGAAGCACGCGGAATATGGAAAGATGGTACTAGAAAAATGTCCCTCATATGAATCTGGGTTGTACTACACGAAAATCAATGCACACGCAGTGTATATTTCTTTGAAGACTGTCTTTAAAAGCTCTGAATTATTTGCTTTATGGCATTGTAGATTAGGTCATCCTGGTCTTAGATTGATGAGAAATATAGTTAACAACTCACAAGGTCATGGCATTAATATTAAGAATTTCCCGAATCACGAAGATTTTGTGTGCCATGCATGTGCCACCGGGAAATTAATAACTAGACCCTCTGTTATGAAAGTGCAACATGAAATCCCTGCATTCCTGGAACGCATTCAAGGGGATATTTGCGGTCCGATTCAGCCCTTGTCAGGGCCGTTTCGATACTTTATGGTGCTCATTGATGCTTCCTCGAAATGGTCGCATACATGTTTCTTTGTCAACAAGGAATCATGCATTCGCAAAGTTGATCTCGCAGATCATCGAATTAAGAATGCTTTTCACGATCATCGCGTGAAGTCCATTCGATTGGACAATGCCGCGAATTTACTTCCAAGGCATTTGATGATTATTGTACAAAGAACGGAATAACTGTTGAGCACTCTGCATCGCACGTCCATACGCAAAATGGGCTAGCACTAATAAAGAGGATTAAGTTTATTGCCGGACCGCTCTTGCAGAGTTGTAACTTGTCCAACAATTGTTGGGGACACGCAGTCTGTATGCAGCGAGACTCATCAATTATAGACAATCGGCCTACAACATCCATTCAACCATGCAAACTAGTGCATTGGGTCAACTCAAGAATTGAATGTATGGTATATGTACCTATACCACCCCCACAAAGAAATCGAAAGGGTCCTCTCCGCAAGTCTGGGATATACATTGGTTATGAAAGTGCATCCATAACTGTGTATTCTAACCCATGACTCGATTTGAATACTGATTCGATTGCATCTTTGACGAGGATCGTTTTCCGTCATTAGGGAGGAAATGAACCATTGGATGAAAAATGCCGGAAAATCTTATGGCATTCCATTGGGATCCCGTGCATGACCCTCGCACTAATGAAGCAAATCATGAAGTCAAGAAGACAATCGATTTGCGAATTTAGCAAATGAACTGCTCGATCATTTTTGTGATCTCAAGAGCGCGGTTAAGTCGCATATACCACAAGAAATGCACCGAGAGAGGGTGGAAATACCAAAGAAAGCGAAGGTATCCTCATCCCGTTGAGAGGCCTCAAAGAAAAAGAACAGAAATCGGCTTCTCAAACCCAAAGAACCCGGAGACGTCTGGGGAAAAATGGGCAAGAGGACTTACCATAGCCAATCACAAAAATGCCCCAAAGCAAGAAGGGGAGCCAGTTGAGACCTGGCACTGGAAAGAAGCCTGTGGAAAAGGCAATTCCATATTTGAATCTTCCATTGGAAGAAGCCGCCGGAAATAATGTGTGCGCACACATTGGCGGAGAAAAACTAAAGGAACTTGCTCCTGGAATGGGAAATAGCAATGAAGAGCAAGTAGAAGTGCAAGAAGCACACCATGACGAAATGGCCATAAATTTTGTAACAATAGGAGAATCTATGAAAAGAGCAACAACCATTGCAAGGCTTGTTGTTCAAGGTTTCACTCAACGTCCTAGGGTTGATTATGAAGAAACCTATTCTCCGGTCATGGGCGGAATTACCTTTAGATACTTGATCTCAATGGCAGTCAACTTGAAGTTGAAAATGAAGCTAATGGATGTCGTCACAGCATATTTGTATGGAAACTTGGATTCGGAGATATACATGAAAGTACCGGAAGGTATCCCTATCCCGAACCAAGACAGAGCAAACAGAAACCTATACAAAGGTGAAATTGGAGAAATCAACGTATGGGATAAAACAATCGAGGAAGAATGTGGTACAATCGTTTGAGTGACTTTCTCTGCAAGAAAGGCTACACGAACAAATGAAGATTGTCCATGTGTATTTATACAACGATCCACGAATGGATTTTGTATAATCTCCGTCTATGTAGATGACTTGAACATCATTGGGACGGATGAGGAAATTGAAGAAGCATGCACATACTTGAAATCTGAGTTTGAAATGAAAGACTTGGGTAAAACCAAGTTCTGTTTAGGCTTGCAGCTTGAACATGTCCAAGGCGGAATCTTGGTACACCAAGCATCCTACACGCAGAAAGTGTTGGAGAGATTTGGCTTTGAAAAGGCATACCCCGCAAAGACCCCAATGGCTCAAGGTCACTCCAAGCAGACCTAGACCCGTACAGGCCTAAAGAAGAGGGGGAGGAAGTCCTGGGAGCGGAATTCCCATACTTGAGTGCAATTGGAGCGCTCATGTACCTTGCAAATAGCACTAGGCCGGACATTGCGTTCGCCGTGAATTTGCTAGCGCGGTACAGTGCAGAACCCACCAAAAGGCATTGGAAAGGGGTGAAGGACATCTTCCGTTACCTTCAAGGAAGCAAAGACCTCGGCTTGTTTTACGTAAGAAACAATGAATTGAATTTAGTTGGTTACGCCGATCTTTGAGTACCTATCGGACCCGCATCTTGGCAAGTCACAAACCGGGTATGTTTTCCTTTGCGGTGGAACGGCAATTTCTTGGAAGTCGTCTAAGCGGACTCTTGTCTCGGCGTCGACTAACCACTCGTAAATCATTGCATTGTATGAAGCCTCTCGGGAATGTGCATGGCTTGAAGAATGGTTCACCACATCCAGAAGTCATGTGGTCTGAACATGGAACAAACCCCCACTATTATCTATGAAGATAATGCAGCTTGTGTTGCACAAGTACAAATGGGATATGTGAAGAGTAACCTTACAAAGCATATCAACCCCAAGTTCTTTTATGCTCATAAAATGCATAAGATGAACGAGATAAAGATACTGCATACTAAGTCGTGTGAAAATCTCGCAGATTTATTCACTAAGTCACTCCCGGCATCTTCCTTTGAAAGATGTATTAGAGGAATCGGGATGATGAGGCTTAGAGAAGTGCATATTTCTTGGTGAGATTTTTCACATACTCCTACATAAATCTCAATCATGAAGTTTGAGTACCCAACGTAAATCTTGAAGATTAACATTGAAGTTTGGGTGGATTGTACTCTTTTCCTTAAGTAAGTTTTTAATTGAAGTTTTCTTACATAAGGTTTTTGATGAGGCAATCCGTGCAACACGACAGCGTGTGCTATGTACTCTTTCTCCAATTATTTTTCCCACTGGGTTTTTATGGAGTTTTAATGAGGCATATGCATCTCGCAGTGAAGAGTCCAAGGGGGAGTGTTAGGAAACAGATTCGTATCCTGTTAGGAAACGGATTCGTATCCGATATGGACTCTTCCTTATCTCAAAGCATAACCGCTATATATAGGAGGCGGGGTCACCCCATTGTCTGAAGCTTATCTGAGAATAATAAAGCAGGCCTGGTTCCTCCTCATATTGTGTCTCTCTTTCTCCCTGTCTATTCTCTACTTGAGATCTATTAGGCAACCCCGGACTATTCGATAGCGAGGTTGTCTAACACTTCTTACCATGTTTAGTATTTTCATACACAGGCATACGTGACACGCGCACAGATCATTACCTTGTTTAGTGTTGCCTTACTTAGCATTACCTAACTTAGCTTTTCTATGTATAGATACTTACCATGTATCAATGATTGTATAGCATATAAATGCAATAGAACAGCACTGCCTTTTGGCGTGCTTGTCTTCCAAACCTTCTTCACTTCTTCACAAATTCACATGGTATCAGAGCAAGTCTGATTCTCCTATTCTTAGCACATAACCCACCATGAGCACCTCCAGCGCTTCTGTCTCTTCGCCTACTACCAGTACCATTGCTCTGCCGGCCACTACACCTGATCCTATGTCCTCCGTCGTCAACGTAGCGAGTGTCAAGACTCATGTGCAAGTCACGCTCGACATCTCCGGCAGCAACTACTCCCAATGGAGCACTCTCTTCACGGTGTTCGTCGGCAAGTACGGCCTGCTAGGCTTCATTGACAGCACCACCAATCCCGACATCGATGACGTTCACCGGCGGCAAGACTTTGCCATACGTTCCTGGCTCTACGGCTCCGTCTGCGAAGAGATCTTCAAGATCATCGTCGAGCCACAACAGACGGCTCGCCAAACTTGGACGGCGATCGAGGAACTCTTCCGCGACAACAAGGAGAGTCGTGCCGTCTTCCTCAAGGCAGAGTTCCGAAGCATCGTCCAGGGCGACATGCCCATCGGCGACTACTGCCGTAAACTCAAGAAAATCGCCGATGCCTTGCGCGACGTCGGGCAGCCCGTCTCCGACAAGGCGCTTGTTCTCAATACCATCCGTGGCCTGAACAAGCGCCTCTCCTCTACTGCTCAACTAATTCCTCTACTTGATCCGTTCCCAAGCTTTTTGCGTACCAGGTCCATCCTCGACATGGCTGAGAAAAAGCTGGCCAATGAGGCTACTGTGGAGGGCAGCACGGCACTGTTTTCCTCCACCAATGCTTCGAATGATTCCCAGTCCGGTGGTGGAGGTCGCCACGACCAGCGCGGGAAGCCACAAGGAGGAGGAAAGAAGTGGCAAAACCCTCCAACAAATCACGCGGCAATGGTGGCAATGGGCACTCCAACACCGGCGGGAACGGTGGCTTCAACAACTACGGCAACGGCGGCTTACCTAATGCGCGCAATGGCACTCCTGGTGGAGGGCCATGGTTCTTGTTGGGGATTGATTATTCGATAGAAAGACCATCGTACCCCCAGAAGATCCTAAAGGTACCGACCATACGGCACCATCGGAAGATGCTCGGGAGGGCATCCGAACAACACGACGCCCGAGCATATGTGCCTACCCGTTCACCCATGACCATGCCGGGTGGCCACGAGCATCCATGCTCGTAGAGATCTCGCGAACGCCCGGGTGAATGGTCGGGGGACTCGGTCAAACTATTAGAAAGGAAGGTGGCAGCCAGTCCGCCGCAGATCAAGGGCGGGTGCAACAGAAATTCAAAATAACGCGCAGATCAAGGGCTCCGGATCGTAGGCATTACGGATATGGATGCATAGCGTAAATCTAGGGGGTAGTTACCTTTTGTACGACATGAACTTCTGTATATAATCCCCCCGAAAACACCTGTAAAAGGGGATTCTTTCTGAAACACAATACACTGGAGTAGGGCTGTTATCTCGGCAGTGAGAGGCCCGAACCAGGATAAACGCCGCGTGTTTCTCCCGTCTTGGCATCGCTCGGACGTTCCCCCTTGCTCGTACGAAGGGGCCCCTGTTGATCCCTCATTCAACAAGTAAGCTCGGCGGGAGCCCATTCTCCAACCGTCGACAGTTCTGCTTTAGCCCAAGCGGCCCACCACCCTTCTGGTCGCCTAACTGGGGTGGCAACTGGCGCAACGGCGGCACCGGACTACTCGGACCGCGGCCAGCTGCGCACCAGGCTTACCCAGCAAGCAGCTTCCCTGCGCTTCCTGCACCACCACCTACGCAGTTGGCCTCGCCGACTTGGGACTCGACTGGCTTCATCGCTGCAATGAACGCCATGTCCGTTCAAGGTAACCAAGTTGGTGATTGGGTGATGGATTCCGGGGCTACCTCACACATGTCCTCTGATGCCGGTATACTCAAATCTCGATTTTTTTTAAATAATAATATTTTAATCAATATTTACAAAAATAATATGTCGAAAATAAAAATAGCAAAACTACCCCCCTATGTCCATTTGAATTGGCGACAGGATCCTGTCGCCATTTGAATTGGCGACAGGGCTCCTATGTCCATTTCAAATGGCGACAGGGGGTAAAATCGGAATAGGAGCCCCACGCAGGCAGCAGTGGGATGCCCTCCTGTCGCCATTTGAAATGGACATAGGAGCCCTGTCGCCATTTGAAATGGACATAGGAGCCCTGTCGCCATTTGAAATGGCGACAGGACCCTGTCGCCAATTCAAATGGACATAGGGGGGTAATTTTGCTATTTTCTTTTTCGGCATATTATTTCTGTAAATATTGATTAAAATATTATTATTTAAAAAAATTCCTCAAATCTCCTACTCCCTTCCGTTCTCCTTCCTTTGTTACCGTTGGTAACGGATCATCCATGCCAATCTCTTATACTGGTCATTCATCCCTTTCCACACCTAATTGTCAATTTGCTCTACATAATGTTCTAATTGTTCCTAACATTGTCAAAAACCTTATTTCCATCCGTCAATTTACTCGTGATAATTCATGTTCAGTTGAATTTGACCCTTTTGGTTTCTCCATCAAGGACCTTCGAACCAAGACCGAGACTCTTCGTTGCAATAGTGGAGGAGATCTTTATACCATCCGTCCCATCGTACGCATGGCTCCCTCCACCTTCGTCGCCACCGCAACCACCGATCTATGGCATCGTCGTCTCGGCCATCCCGCTCTTGGAAATTTATCTTTTATTCCTCAGTTCCAAAAATGTAATAAATCTAGTCAAACTATTTGCCATGCTTGTCAATTAGGCAAGCATGTTCGATTACCCTTTAGTCGTTCACAATCTTCTACTCGCAAACCCTTTGAACTTTTACATTGTGATTTATGGACGTCCCCTATTCTTAGCCCTTCCGGTTTTCAATACTATCTCGTCATTCTTGATGACCACACTCATTACCTCTGGACCTTTCCTCTCCGTTCCAAAAGTGATGTCTTTAACACCTTTCGCCATTTTTTTTCCTATGCCCGTACCCAATTCAACAAAAATATTCTTGCCATCCAAGCCGATAATGGTGGAGAATTCGTTAATACTCATACATCTGAACTTTTCGCATCCCACGGCACTCTTCTACGTCTTTCTTGCCCACATACCTCACCTCAAAATGGAAAAGCCGAACGTGTCATTCGCACTATTAATAACATTATTAGAACTCTTCTCATTCAAGCCAGCATGCCACCTTCTTTTTGGGCAGAAGCCCTCGCCACAGCCACATATCTCCTTAATCTCCGACCCACAACCGCCCTCAACTCTTCCATCTCATTCAAGTTCAGCAGATATGCCTCTATATGCATGCTCCAAAGGAACCTCATTTCCAGTTTTTGAAGCGTGTTCTTCGGTACATTCAAGGGACTCTGTCATATGGTCTCTCTCTGCATGCCTCTCCCCTGACTTCTCTGATAGCATACTCTGACGCTGACTGGGCTGGCTGTCCCGATAGTCGTCGCTCTACATCTGGCTATTGTGTATTTCTTGGCGACAACCTGATTTCTTGGTCCTCCAAGCGCCAGGCCACTGTCTCCCGCTCCAGCGCCGAGGCTGAATATCGAGCTGTTGCCCATGCCGTTGCAGAATGTTGTTGGCTACGCCAGCTTCTTCAGGATCTTTGCACCCCTCTTACGCATCAAGCTATCGTTGTTCATCAGTGACAATGTTAGCGCCGTATACATGTCTTCTAATCCGGTACAGCACAAGCGGACCAAGCATATCGAGATTGACATTCACTTTGTCCGAGAGAAGGTTTCTCTTGGCCATGTTCGCGTTCTGCACGTACCCTCTGCACATCAGTTTGCCGACATCATGACCAAGGGTCTTCCCTTCCAATTATTTGCAGATTTTCGGTCCAGTCTTCATGTTTGTGCACCGACCATTTGACTGAGGGGGGGGTGTTGGAAAAATAATCTCACGGCATCTCTCCTTACCATGTTTAGTATTTTCATACATAGGCATACGTGATACGCGCACAGATCATTACCTTGTTTAGTGTTGCCTTACTTAGCATTGCCTAACTTAGCTTTTCTATGTATAGATACTTACCATGTATCAATGATTGTATAGCATATAAATGCAATAGAACAGCACTGCCTTTTGGCGTGCTTGTCTTCCAAACCTTCTTCACTTCTTCACAAATTCACACAGACAATGGTTGCCACATTCATACTCATCACTTCATTCACAACAATCTGTAGGAATATACAAACACTGCCAAACCTTCTGCTATTAACAGAAGGAAATGATATAGTAAATACAAACTAGTTGCAGATGTTATAAGGGAGATCTTGAAAATAAGGATAAGAAACTATACATCTCATGAATCTTTTTTTGAAATTTGGCCAGGAGCTCTAGCATTCAGAATAGAAGAACAACACATCCGGACTACAAACGTGCACACACACGCACACACGCGCGCGCACTTCACCCGACCCCGTGCGCACCCGGGCGAGTCCGGGACTCGATCCCAGGAGGGTTGCTCGCACACCAGCGAAGCAAACCAACCGAGCCTTCGCTCGTTCGCTCCTGAAACTAAATTCACAATCGACAATTAAATAGCATACCGCATATTTTATCATTCACAAATCACAAACGAAACGGTATAGCGTCTCGCAGCTTATCCGATGGCCTAGGATCCAACCATTGAAATAAAACTCTACAACATCTCCAGACCATTAGATTATTCAACATTTCCCATTCATATTTGACCACAGCCACTC
Source organism: Rhipidocladum racemiflorum (assembly GCA_036346355.1). Taxonomy (NCBI): domain Eukaryota; kingdom Viridiplantae; phylum Streptophyta; class Magnoliopsida; order Poales; family Poaceae; genus Rhipidocladum; species Rhipidocladum racemiflorum. Next base: position 29,557,937 of record CM070570.1, on the reverse strand, counting down.
ATGTCGTTTCTACACGCGTGACCTTTTTCATCATTCCTAGGTCCCTCTTCAAGCGTTCTTCTCCTTAACTGCAAGCAGCGAGCAGTGCTGGGCGGCAAGCACCCATGCGTGGAGGGGCAATGCAGTGGCTACGAGCAGGTTGCGTGCGAGCGTGACAACTGCAAATGGGCCAGAAACGAGTAGCAGCCAGGGCCCAGGGGTGAGCGCAATGTGGTAGGGAGTGGGTGCGACGACGGTGACCGAGGATCGGGCGAGGCGGCGCAGGCAATTGTAGGCATAGGAGGTAGCCAGGGCGAGATCAATGTAGTAGGGAGCGGGTGTACGTGACGACGGCGGTCGAGGATCGGGCGAGGCGGCATAGGCGATTGTGGGCAAAGGAGGCGGCCATGGGCGAGTGCGACGACACGCAGGTGCAGAGGCGAGCGAGCGGGCATAGGCGTCACAATGGCGAAGGTTGCAGTCGTGGGGCACAGCACGCTAGCAGCTGGTGCGATACACTTGACGACTCAATATTGCGGTGGCCCGCCGTCGAGCTTCGCCCCCTCATCTTCATATCCGATGAGTTCCTCCTTATCCTCTTAATCTCCAATGAACGGTATACCACCGACGCATGAAACTTCTGAAATTTTTTGCTCAGATGTCTGAAACTACATGAAAACCGTCCCAAACTTTCTTGAAACTTACCTAAAAACGATGTGAAACTCGGTTGATTTTCTGAAATTTTGGTGAATCCCGTGAAACTCATATGAAACTAGTATTCCTTTGTTTTCCCCTCAAACTTGTGAACTTGCATGAACTTTATTGAAACTTTCTCAATACTTTGATTTTGTTTTGAAACTTGCGGTTGAAACTTTTTTCGAACGGATGGCAGGAGTTCTGCCTATTCATCTAGAAGAACCGGAGAAAAAAGACGGTTCAAATACAAGAGCTATTACAGCTTGCAGGATTTGTTTGGTAGCCAACCGTAAAGAAAAGGAAATTAACGAAAAGGCCTACTAAGAAAGAATCAGAGGGACACCAAGCACACCAAGGGAGACAAAGGCTTAGGGCCTGCACAGGCTAAAGTCTCCAGCAAAAAATGGCTCCTGAGAGGAGCCCCGACACAAAACTAGGAGTGGCAGAGACCAAACCCCGTGTCTTTGTCGAAGGCCAAAAATTGAAACTAAGACGCAGGCTAATTCTCGTTTGGCGACATCTCATGAGGTTTATTCAAAAACCAATTGAATTGAACCTGTTGTTGAAAATTCTAGCATTTCTTTCTTTCCAAATGTTCTAGAATCCATAAATTAAGATCCCATCCAAATCCCTTTGTCAATCTCTTGGAAAGCTCATGCGTATATCCTGCCACAGAGAGGAGATGGTCAGCTCGGCATTTGGTGATGACACCAAGGCTATTCGAAGATGAAACCTACGGAACGGCCTACTCCAGATCTGTTTTGCAGGCATAGTAGCATTAAATGTGCAACTGACTCAATGCCGAAACCACACAAAGAGCATATTGCACAATGGGGCCATCCTCTCACGGCGAGCTGGTCGGATGTTAAGATCCTATGCTATACTAAAAGCCAAGGGAAGAACATGCACTTGTTCTCTATCTTTGCTTTTCAAATTATTTAGTAATTGTGGTCCGGCATGGACCCGAAGAACTGCGCCTTGTATGATGACTTTGATGAGTAGGTATCGTCTGCAGACAAGTGCTGGGTAATCTCATCGTAGGCATGCGCTTGTAGAGAGACTCCTTGTATGATTTGCCTGAGGGAAAGGAATTTCTGAATCTACGCCCCTATCGTCATTCCTCTGAGAGGGATTAGTCAATTATTGTTATTCAACTCTTGTTGCACCGTTTTTCTCCTCCTTCAGACAAGCTGAAAGCAAAGGGGAGCAATGCGCTTTGGAGAGGATCCTTGAAGCCAGTTTGACATCCAAAAATTGGATGTTGCACCGTTTCCTAATGTGATTTTTGTACTTGCATTGAAAAGAGCATTGTCAATCTCATTACAGGGAAGTGTCATCCCCACCCAAGGCCTAGTTTGGTCCTTCCATTGGAACCAAAGCCAACGCAGCCTAAGTGCCCTTCCAAAGATCTTGAAATTTTTTATTCCTAAACCACCAAGAGCTTGCGACCTACAAACCTTTCTCCAATTGACCAAACAGTGACCCCCTTTACAGTCCTGATCTCCTCTCCAAATGAACTTCCTCTGGAGTTTATCAATCTTTTTAAAAGCCCATCTAGAGATTGGGAAGATTGTTAAATGAAAAGTCGCTAAGGATGTAAGTACCAAGTCCACCAGGACCAGTCTGGCTACTTTTGATAGCAGGGCTCGTTTCCAACCTGCTAGCCATCTTATCAATAAGGGGTTGCATATCTGTTCTTTTTAGTTTTATTGGTCGTAGCAGTAGGCCAAGGTACCTGCATGGGAAATCTTTCAGCTGCACCGGGAAACCTTGCAAGATGGTCGACAAGTCTAGTTCAGTGCAACCAATTAGGTATATTTTCGTCTTTTGCAGATTGACCTTTAGCCTCGTTGCTCCCTTGAAAATTTGCAGTACAGCCTGTAAGACCTGTATCTTCTATGCAACCAGGTTAGCAAAAACTGCGACATCATCAGCATACGTCACCATGCACATTTGAGATGGCCTATTTAGGATTGGCTTGAGGAGGCCCTAATATGCCGCATTGGAGAAAAATAGTTGCAAAGGTTCAATAGCTAGGATGAACAGCATCGACAATATTGGGTCTCCCTGGCGGAGGCCCCTCTTATGCTTAATCAGTTGTCCTGGTACTCCATTTAAGAATAATCTAGACGAAGAGATGTCAGGATGATGGAAATCCAGTTTCTCCAACGCCGTCCAAAGCCATAATGGCTCAACAATTCCAGCAAATATTCCCAACTTACTGAATCAAAGGTTTTGGCCATGTCCAGCTTAATGGAAAGCAACAGTGTTCTTTTCCTACAAAGCTTCATGATGAGATTTTTTTGTAAGGAGGAAGTTATCAAGAATTAATCTATCCTTGATGAAAGCGAATTGATTTTTGGAGACCAAGGTGTGCGGAAAAGGTGCCAACCTATTCGCCAACACTTTGGACATGATCTTTTCAACAATATGAATAAGGTTGATTGGCCTAAAATCGGAGATAGTGTTCGAGTCCTGCTTTTTAGGTATGAGCACAATGTTTACCGAGTATAGAAGGCAAAGGTTATTTCTGTTCTGGTTGAACAGGTGCTCAAACACTTTGTGTAGAAAAGACCTATGAAACCATCCGGTCCCGGTGCCTTCTCCTTAGGCAAAGAGAAAACTGTTACCCTGACCTCATCCACACAAAAAGGTTGTTCTACACTCGACAGGTCAACACGCTGTGCAGGAAGGTAGGACCAATTCAGTGTGTGCGCTCTTCCTTCCTTGAGGCCTATGCATTGACTGAAGTGATTAAAAAGTTCCTCTTGCTTCTCCTGCCAGCCCCGAAGAACACCATGGTCAGTAAGAATGGAATGTATATGGTGCTTTCATTTTCAGGCATTTACTTTTATATGGAAGAATTTTGTATTGGAGTCTCCTTCCCTAATAAAGGTCATGCGTGACCTTTGTCGCATGCGAACCCTTTGGACTTCCGCTAATCCCAATATCGTGTGCTTGAGGCTAATACGAAACTCTATTTCAGCTTGAGTGAGCATCCTTCTTTCTTGCGCACTATCAAGTTGGAAAACAATTTCCGTGGCAATTGCCAACTGAAGCCTGATGTCACCAATCTGTTGGTTGCTCCAGACCCTAAGGGCCCCGCTATCCTGGATAGTTTGTATGAAACCGGTGAACTGCGTTTTGCGAGTTTATTGGCTTACTCCAGGCTGTTTGCACTATCTGTGAGAAATCTGGCAATCTCGGCCAAAAAGCTTCAAACCAAAAGCCCGTAAAATGTTCGAACATTCCAGCTCAAAAGGTGGCAAAAGGCAAAGTTTATCCCTCGGACATTCCAACTCAAAAGGCAATAAATAGAGGAAGACATAGGTTAAAAATCAAAGCACCTTTTGACTGCAAATTATTGTTGCACAGGAACCCCATAAAGTAAATACTACTTTTCGAGAGAAACCAAGACCTTCACCCGGTTGATGCTGCTTACACCCGTAATGATAAGCAGCAAAGTTAAAACCCCTGGGGCACCTTGAAGTAATTCCTTGAACATGCAAAAGGTGTGGTCGGCCCAGAAAACAACACTTACACTAACACACGAGCCAACACTGGACGCAACTAGATCAGGCAAGGACTAAGTTGGTTGAGAACTACACTGACTACACACCTGAAGAGAGGGAAATTGAAGTAAAGTAGCCCCAAAGAGCTACACCTCCTAAAGCAGAAGAACACAAAATACATTGGTAGCTAATTTAGACACAAAATACACCAACCACAACAGGTAGGTTCTGGACGAGATCAGGCCACTTGAACCTCCCAGGAAGCCACCCCTGTTGTAGATTCCAAGTCAATCTTTGTTTGCAGGCCCACTAGTTCGGCTAAAGCTTCCAAAATCTCTAGGGTCATAGGCTTGTCAAAAGCTACAAGGTATCTTTTCATTGCCATGTCATCCATGCTAGAGTTTGCAGCCAGAATGCCAAGCTCCTTAGCCAGTTGAGCTGCGCTCTCTCTGTTGCCGGCATCTTGGGCAATCCCTTGTTGGCTATGCGAGCACTTCTATGCTGGTAGGTGATGCGGTCAGTCTTGCTGTGAGATGGTTATGTGGGCAAGTTAAGCAGAAATTCTTTAGGATTTCGTAAAAGAAATTTTCCTGCTCCATCAAGTTTCTGTCAAGTGGTGCCTGTTGAGGGAAAGACACCAGAGGCTGTACCTCATCCACCATAGGATCATTCCTTGGTTGATCAATGTCCATCGCCCCGAAGGAGTGGATGATCTCATAATCCTCTCACAAAGGATTTTCCCGGCCTTGGTCAAGAACAGCATCTTGCTTGCCCTTCTGCCTATTTTTTGATGAAGCTGTGCAAACCTGTGTTAATTAGGCCATCTGGCCTTGTCTGGAGCTCCCCTGATCGTCCAGCTAGAGTAGAGTAGACTTGGCTGAAAACCTGTTCAGAACTAGGTACCTCATTGTTTCAGTTTCTTAGAGATCGAGATCTTCATTTGCTTAGAAGGTAACTTGCATCCCTTTGCTTGGGAGAGTCCTCCTTGAAAGTGGTACCTCTCTCTCTCTCTCTCACTCTCTCTCCCTTGCTGCCTAAGCTATAGTAACCCCACCCCATGTGAACCTGGCAACCTTCAGTTTGGTGTTGGCGCCGGTTGGGGTACATCCCTCTTGGTGGAACGTCCCAACCCATATTTTGCCTGCGACCTACACCTCATGGGGGTGATATATCTCTTTCTCGAAATTGCAGGCGATGATGGAGTGAACCACGCGCTGGCCTTCCTCCATCAATCAATCCTAGCTTCCAGATGTAGATGTGCCTACGAGGCCATTCGTCGCTTGAGGATGTGGCAGATAATTCTCTGCTAATGTCACTATGACACAGACTTAGACCTCCTAAGAGAGGCTGCATTCTCTCATCAGGGGGGGTTCGAAATCTAGCACCTAGTCAAGATGAATTAGCACCTTGTAAGTTAACAAGGTTGGCGACGATCTTTTGCCAGGAGGCTGGTGATGGATGCCCAGTTTGGGAAGTGTCTTGGCGGAGATTCTACCCTATAAAGCTCTTGCACACACAGTCTTCCCGATTTTGGAATGGCGCTAACATCATCCACCCACAGCCAAAGGCACAGACAAGATGTTTCATTGTCCATCGCAGGTTCATCAATTTGTGGAGCAATGACACCAGCATCGCTCAATAGTGGCGAAACCGCCTGGATGGACTGGCATACCTTGGAACTCCTTCTAAGCAAATTCAGACTTTGAAGCGCGGTTGGGCCGCTTCGGCCTGGGCAAAACACGTCCACGACAGGATCTTGAAATCAATTTCGTCCCCTACAAACCTTGAATCTGCGAGCATCGTGTTCTTTAGCTCCAAAGAGGCACAACACACAAAGTAGGACCTATATGTGGTGACTGCCACATTGAATTCATCTCTGTTCGTTTGGTAGTGCTCAGTGAGTAGGCATTGAACTTGCTAGACGGTTGTCTCATGGTTCCTGAAGATGACTAGCTGGACCGCATGCTTGTTGTGGTCTCTTTCGGAGTTTAAGAGCTCTGGAAAATGCGGTACATAGTGTCGGACAAGGTCCAGCCTACGCTCATGGTCGCCTGGCTTGAAACACACCATCAAACTTTCATTAACTTTTTGCTGAAAATTGCTCCAAAACTTTGAATTTGTTTATGAAACTTGGCATTGAAACTCGAAACCATTTGAAACACCATGAAACATCCAAAACTTTGAATTTGTTTTTGAAACTTACCATTAGAACTTTAAACCCGGTTGAAACACCATAAAACTTGCTTAAAACTTTGGCCTTTTCCTGAATCTTGCCATTCAATCTTCGAAGCTCATTTGAAACTTCATGAAATACGCTTGAAACATAGTTGAAACTCTAGTGAAACTGCTGGTGAGATGTTGTGTTGGGATTTACGTGTAGTAAAAGACAGTGGAGGTTTCAGGGTGCTCGCGTGGAGGAGATCGGCAGTTTCTATTGGGCGCCACGAAGGTCATTAGGTATGATCGCACGACTTAGGAGGAAGACATGGTGGCCACTCGGGAGTAGATCACTAGGGCGAGTGAGGATCAAGGGAGATATGGTACGTTCGATCGCATCTGATCAGACGACTAGTTCCTATCCTGTCAGGTGGGGTACTAACGGAATACGTCATGTAGCAGCACTCATTTCTATTCCTATGTTTCTCTATAACCCATCCAAACTTAAATTTCTATGTTTTTTCAGTCCTCTGTCTTGCACTTGTATTCATTTTTTATTCATGTGTTTTTCCTATTATTGGGTTCCAAAAAGGTCCTAAGGGCCACTTCGCAATGCAATATCATGCTTTATTAAATCCTACAGGAATTATAAATATGGAAATGTGTAACAAATTCTCTTTGGTTGGGTTGTAGGAACAACACAATAATTTTAGTGATTGGCATGATTGTCATAGGCTCAAAAGAAAATTTCCAAAAGATGCTTGTTTTCCTCGAAACTCCCACAAAAGTACATCATTACATAGGATTTTTTTTTAAAAAAAAAAAAACTATAATGGGCTTACCTTTGAACCAAAGACCTCACATAGGATTTCTTTTCTATAGGAATGGAATCCTATAGATTTCCTTTGTTTTTTCTTCAATCCAGAGAGGCCCTAGAGGTTCAAACAAATTGTGCTATTTCATTTAGAACCTTGATTTCAAAATTAAGTCAAGTTGCTCTGAAAGGTACAAAAATCGAATCACATGTAGAATAGACAAACTATATGGGTTTGAAATTTGCGCTGCCTCCACGAGTAAGATCCTTGTGGCAAATAAGGGTTGAGATTACACACACAAACAGTGGCGTATGCAGAACTATAATAGAGGGGGTGGGGGGAGGGGTGCTCAAGTCTAATTTGCACTTCTCAAGCCTTTTGCCACGTGGACCGTACTACCTAAATGCAATCAAAATTCATAATTCTACAATCCTAAGTCCTAACTATTCCATATCCCATAATAAATTCTTCACTGACTTCAAACAAGCAACTTAAGTAAATGAATCAGCTAATTCTATTGCATATTGACAATTCTAAGACATTTTGAATGGATTACTGTCAATTATTTCAAAGACGATTTTAGCACTTGCAAATTATCGAACATGTCAATCATTATATGTAGGTCCATAATTAGCTGAGAAAGAGATTGATTGAAAAATACCTATGTAGAATTCATTCCATTTTCTACAAACCTATAAACAAATTGACATATTTCTACTTGGTCTGGTTGTTGAGTAACTTAGTGGTGGTTTGGTTCAACCAATTTATTAACATGGCCTGCTTATCAATGTTCGCACATCCGGTACACTACATGGGTTGAACAACCCAACCCTTCTCCCTCAACTCATCTTCAATTCCAAATAGTCGCCTTCCTCTCCCCCATGGGTGACATCCATCCAAAATTCTCTTTCCTAACCTTCATAACTAGGGTGCAACAGATGGAGCCGGCGTGCAAGTTCCATCGTGCCCCCAAGTAGATTCTGTTAGAATTAAAGGCACATCTAGGTTTAATTTAATCCAAAAGTAAATCATGAACAACATGTGATTGACTATCAGTAACGAATAACAGGAGCATACTATAGATGCATATGCTAGAAGACTACACATATATCCATCTAATGTGCTCACAATCAATAGATTGAAAATAAACAGTAGAAACATTGTAACGCATCGCTCGTTAGGTGCAGATGGAGCGATGAGACGTTGTAGCGCACAAAGGCCGAGGACTAAGCGCGCGCGAGCCGAGCGATGCCTAGCGGCCGCTCCTGAACGTCGAGGAAGACGAGCCGTGACGGTGGCGTGGAAGCGATCGCCGGCGCTTCCCAAAAACTGGATTCGTCCTCTCCGGTGCAAGAACGCGTGGACGGACGGTTTGAGACACGCTTCCCGTCACGGTGCACGCCGCAGACGGACGGGGCAGATTTGATGATGGCGCAATGAGGGAAATCGGCAAAACGCTAGGGCGCAGAAAACTCTATATCTTCCTCGATGACGGCGACGCAAGATATAAAGGAGCCACAGTAACGATCAGAATCGAACACGACTCGAGGGCGTGCCACGATCGGAGTCCATTACGGGATCATTCTTGTGTCCTTATCTCATACTACAACCGCGATTCCGAGTAGCAAAAGAGTAATCTGCAAAAGGAGGCTGCGCCTACGCAAAGCCCTGGACCGGAATTCGGCGGACCATTCACGCAGGTGCCGCACGCCCCCGAGCCCGAGCCCGAGCCCGAGCCCGAGCCCGGCGAGGCGAGGCGAGGCGAGCGCGCGCGTGTGTATTCTTTCTCCCTTTCTCCACATGGTTCTACCATGGTGTAGCACACTCCACTATTTAAACTAGTGCTCACCACTTTAGGCTAGCAATGTGGTACTATTGCTAGTGCACATGCTCCTCATGAGGTGGGCCTTTGAGATTTTCTAGGATTTATTGTCTCAATCAAATGGGCTTAGCCCAAATAATCCAACAGATTCGCCACTGCACAAACAAAAGTTGTATTTTGTATAGCAGAGCGGTATTCAAACTATGTATACTTTTACATAGTTTCAACAAGTAAATTGTAGATTAATCATGTATGCATAACAAAATGGGGGTCCTATGACGAGAGGCAAGAAACCTGCAAATGACCAGAGGAAGAAAACATAAGAGAAAGCGAAGCACAATAGACGAGTGGAACACCCCGTCCGTCCAAATTCACACACACTACACGCACCGTACCCCCTCTAGTGTACCGGTCGTCGACGGAGCAGGCAAGATGTCCAGAAGTGCCTATCTAGAAATGTTACGCCCTTCGAGAACAACACGGGTTCATGACCTCGATTCCTTCCACACCTCTGAAAGGTTCTACCGCGGGGGCCAATGGTTGCTTGCCGCTCCTCCTCGTGTAATCGTCACTCGCCAATCCTGCTTTGTATACGATGAAGACGACACCGATCACAAAAAATCCAGGATTGTTAATTAAAGACGTGGCAAGTTCCGCCACAGCTCCGCGACTCGTCTCTTACTATTTTCCCTTCTGCTCTTCTTCGCCCTTTCGTGATCCTTTCTTTGCCAATAAATCATATGCATGCACAAGGCATGGAAAGTGTCCACGCAGTCCCCACTCCGTCATTGTTTGTTCCATGGGAAAATTGGACTAAAGAAGGGTCGAGCAGCCTGAGCCGGAGACCACTTCGTGCATTATATTGGAATAAATCTCTATATTTGTTTCTATGTTTAGGACATGTTTAGAAAGTCTCATCAAATCTTAGGCCACTTAACAGATGGACCAAAATCCTGGCCCATTCAGATAGAGATGGCCAATGATTTTAGACTCCCCGAACAATACCTTATGGACGAAGCATTGAGTTGCACTTTTGAGGATTAGCATACACAAAACCGCTTTGCCTTTTGCTTCTAAAAATATCTGCAGCTTCATTAGCATTTAACAGACCACATAAAAAAGGGTTTAAACATTGCAATTTGCAAGAACCGACCGACCCACGCACGCACGGCGAGGAGGTTGCGAATTCACATTTTGCATGCTAGAGTCACATGTTGCCCCTCAAAATTCTTCCACGGGCTCAAATAGAGCGGCAACGTCCCCCTCCCCACCCCTCCTCGGCTCCTCCCTACGACTCGACCCAGGTCACCATAGCTAACCCACACGGGGCGTACGTACGTACGTAGCTAGCTAAACCTCCCGCCCCCACACACCAACACTTAGCTCTCTCCCTGGAGTGCATCAAGGGCGCCGACCACCTTGTCGCGCCAGCGCCTCCGGCCGGTGCTCGTGCTGCAGCTCCACGCGTGGGCGTGGGCATGGACGTGTCCCTCTCGCTGGCCGGTTCCGCCGCGCATGGCCAGCACCTCCCCCTCAACGAGAACGACTCCTTGGACATGGTCCTTTTCGACGTCCTCCGCGAGGCCTCAGCCGTGGCCACCTCGGCCTCGCCCTCGTCGTCCCCGACGAAGACGCAGAGGAGGGCAATCGCTAATTCCGCGGCGCGCAGCAAGGGCGCGGTGGCCGCGCGGGTCGCGGCGGGCGCGGAGCGGCACTACCGCGGGGTGAGGAGGCGGCCGTGGGGGAAGTACGCGGCGGAGATCCGGGACCCGTCGCGGCACGGCGCGCGGCTGTGGCTCGGCACCTTCGGCACGGCCCAGGAGGCCGCCGCGGCGTACGACCAAGCTGCGTTCCGCATGCGCGGCGCCAAAGCGCTGCTCAACTTCCCACCGGCCATCCCCGCCGACAGCGCCAGTGGCGGTGGCCCCGCGGCGAAGCAGGTCGGCGGGGGCGAAGCGAATGCTTGATGAATAGTGCCCATATATGGTGTGTGTTCGCTTGCTGGTGGCGGTGGGGTTGATTTCTTGATTAGGCATCAAAACATGGGTTAATTTGCACACTGTGGGAAGACTAGCGTTGTACTCGTTGCGCTAATTGTGGTCAGGCCCTGTCGTAGCATCAATCTGTTTTCCATTCTGATGTCATCTCATATCATTATTTCGAGCAAACGTGCAAGATGTTATTTTGTCTACGACCTCATCAACTATATCTAGCATTATAGATTGACAAAGGTTTGCTACAGTCTAAGACCTCGTTTGGCAATTTAGAACCAAATTATTTCTACTAAATTTTGAAAGAAATCAAACCAAACGGGCTAAAGCTTATTCTCTTCCGATTGTTTCTTCTTTTTCCACTCTGTGACTGAATCGGTCTCAACCCCGTTCCACCGGATTCACAGAATCCTACCTGAAACGTTTCTACCAAGAATCTAAAACCGTTTTCATTTTTACTAGAATCTAGAACCGTACCAAACATAGTCTAAGTTTATGCCTAGAACCGGAATAGTTTAATTATTATTTCTATTTTTTTTTTTTAAAAAAAAACTGTCTGAACTCATGAGAAGAACAGAACCTCTGAATCTGTCAAAAACTCACTATGTAATGTTACTGTTTCTTACCGTGATTCCATATTTCCAGGGAAACGAATCGACAGATTGTTTTTCAAAAAGTTTTGGTTAACCAATCACCATTCACCAAGGCTTTCATTTGCAACATCAGCTCCTGAAGGTTCGTTCACGGACAGTTAGCGGCGGAAAATTACGCATCTTACGTGTATGCTCTAGAAGACAGTTCCTTCCAGATCCTCATCGATGAAAGTGAAACCTGCCCATCTCGAACTTGGCAGGTAAAGATCCTCATAAAAAGCATCAGATATTCCCTAATGGAGTCCAAGTCCAGCTAGCGTGGGCAACTTGTAAACAAAAACTACACATTCGAAAGATTTTCCATGGAAGTTTCGCCGTCTCATGGCCCACCGTCTAGATGAGCTCAGCCGTGACATGATCACCGGTCACGTGGGAATCCATGCTTCCCTCACCGACGGAGGATCCTCTATAGATAATAGTCCCGGACTCCCTGATGTCACATTGTATTTGATCATCTGTTACACTTCAATAGTCATCATCAAACCTCCCTAAAAAAGAGGCAGCAGCGGCAGCCAAATTACAAAATGATCAGATTTGCAGTCGCAGAAGCTGAAGAATAATGCAGAAAGTATCCTAACTGTTCCCTCCAGACTCCAGCCATGCTACCCTGACTCCCTGTTCTCCGCAGGAAATTCTAACCATGGAAGAGTCTGCGCCAAACATCGCACCAGATGACTAAAGACACGCACTTAACGCACCAGAACACATGTGCTTCCAATGTCCACAATGATAATGTGATGCTAACTTGACCAGTGCGGCACTTCACAGTTGAAAGTTTTATAATAAACACTTGCTTGCTCCTCCAATGGTGGGCCAATGGTAGCCAATACGATTTGTCAAAAACTACTTTTCAATAAAACAAGAGAAGAGAATGCACGCAACAGCGACCACTCTGGTAAAAGCATTTCTCATCGGCCACTGAGGACGTCCACTCAATTTTGGTGCACCATCCGTTGATGTTTATCCGTATAAAGCACTGTTAGTGCTGCGACCGTGCTAGGGGAGTAGACATTTGATGACAAGCTCGAGTTGCCCACCTCCTTCACAAATAAATTACCTCGTTGCTTGACAGGTTCATAGAGAACCTGGAGTACTTGGTCAGCTGATTCAACTTGCCGCTGACGGGCTTCATCATTAAAAATAACCTCGCTGGTCCAGTCAAAACGAGATAAATATGATAAGGTCCAACTCACAATGTGAAAAGCAGGAGTATTGTTCAAAATGAAAATAGAACGCCACTCAGGAAAAGCAATAGAGGCCGGCTTGGAAAGTAGCAGTGAATCGACAGGGAACTCAAGCCACATGAAATATATCATGTAGATATTGGCACGCCTATAGATATTATCTTTGAAATACTGTATTCATATACGAAGCCTGATAAGTTATTATCTTTCTTCAAGAAAACTGCTTATCGATATTATTTGGCAGTTAGAATCTTCCTTCGCACTTCTTTTTAAAAAGCAAGGTGTACATTGTAATGAAATTACCTTAGTTTTGCAGCTAGGTTTTTAGCTGTACAAGCCCGAAAGAGGACCTCAGGCACAATGGCAGAATTCAAAAGAATGTTGGGCAGAGAGATAAAGTCTATCTTTTTCCTCAGGTGGATGAAGCATTCTGTGATAAAATGAGCTTGGTAAGCTACTACACAGGGTAGCTTTGCTAGAATTAGTTCCATAACAGCTGTTCCCGAAGTACATAATGCTGCTCTACTAGCCTACAAAAAAGAAGCAATACTTTCTTTAGTTCACTCACATGAATGCTGAAAGTACAATCAAATTGGCTGCAGGCCTGCAGCATCTAGCAAGTAAATACATCAGCAATGAAGTTTCGTGATGACTGTTAGCACTCGAAGCAGACTTGGGCTGCAATAAGTTTCACACACTAAGAATTAATCATATCATATCAATTTCACATTTAGCTATATTGGTTAATAATATATACACTTACAACCACCAGAAGCTGTTGTTGGCTTGAGATGTAACAGATGCGGCTTAACGCTGCCTAACAATGAATTAATATTTGCCTGGAAAACGGGGAACAAACACTGAGAGAATCTTTTTGTGTATAACTAGTCCAATCATTGATAGCCAACATTGAATCTTACTACGATTACAGGATTATTTCATAAATTGCCTGATAAAAAGGACAAAATCATGGGTAGAACATTATGCATGGGACAATCCACTGGCTGCAGTAATCAACAGTTCTCTAGATTTGTCTTCAAAAAGACTTTTTGATCCCTATATAGCCCAGGAGAAAATTAAAATGTTAATGCAATGCAAACTTAACTAATCATAGTGAACTTTCTGAGTCAAAAGTAGCTTGCGCACGGCAGAGGTGTAAAAGGTACAACACTTCACATGAAGCCTTTTGGAACAAATAGCAACCCATAATTTAAATGTTAGGAACATATGGTGATTTGAAACATCTTCGCATCCATAAAATGAATAAAAAGATCAAAACATTCCAAAATAATAAACTCGGTGCTAGAGAAGTAGAGTCATGTAATTTAGAGAAGTGAGCGTACATTGAATGCATCATATCTTTCTTTCAGCGATCCCCCAGGTATCAATACCACTGGAAATGGCCCTGATCGAACTATATTTTTGACATAAGTCCTCACATCCCGATGTGGAGCAACTGGGATGACTAGTGACAATTCATTAAATGTTTGACTTAGATCTTGCACAGTTTGCAAGAAGATTGGAAGCATTCGAACTACCTCCTGCATCCTGCTCCCAGGCAGCATGGTTATGATTGTGGCATCTATCAAAGGTTTATTTCTCATTAGAAAACAGACATTTATTGACAACACAATAATCAAAATGCATCGTAAGATTTAGCCCATCGAGAAATCTTGACACGACTCCAGAGGGGTTAACAAACTAGCAGCCTTTAACCTGGAACACAAAAATCCAGATATGGTGTCTTGCTATGAATCGTTATTGATGCATAAGCTAAGGTGAGAAATGCATGGATCCAGGCAGAGATAATTCGATTCCTCTAAAAACAAAAGGCAGAGAAAATGTGATGGTCTTGCATTGCATAAAATAAAATAATTTGTGTACTATATCAATCATATGTGGAAAGTACAGTTGACTGTGTCATCATCTCCAAGTTCTATATAGTTTAGTTTTTGGGATTTCACTATATGTTTCAACAGAATTGCAGGTGAAAATTGTGACAAATGCTATCCATAAGAAAAAGAAAGATGTCAAAATGTTTTGGTCTTCTATTTGCTTTGCAAAGCTGGTCTGACTATAGCACCAAACAAGTTATGTTTCAAGAGAGCTACTTGGAACTGCCTCCGAAAATAGAGAATTTGCCATGACCGGCCAACAGAAAAAATTTACATAGGGATTCTGTTAAACCCTAATACAGCAGACATGAGTTTTTACTTTAATGGATCAAACAATAATGTCACACAAATGGAGACATACAGAGCACTTAATGATTGATAGTGTGCAAGTGTGCCCACAATTGAATGGCAGTTAGCAACTGCTAGTGTGGTTTGCAGATTTGAGGTTGCACCATTACCAGAAAGAAAAAAAAAACAGTATATAGTTCCTTGTTGTTCCAAAAACCCAATGAAAGAGCATAATCCCCAGCAGTTCTTGAGAAACAAATTGTAACAACTTCGATTTTGTCTGTTTCCTTGATGATAGTTAATAAAAATACATCAAGAAATATGTTCACAAATACCATGTGATTCAAGTTTTTTTTTAATAAAGTTAATACATATCCAATTCATAAATGTGATAAATATAAACATAAAAACGCAAAACAGAACGTAACTATTGGCATTAACAACCTAGAATCTTGTGCACAAAAAGAAGCGCTTCAAAGAATGACATATATAATTACCTGGAGACAGTCCATGCTCCAGGCGGAAAGCTTCACCACTTCTTTGATGCATGGACCTGTCAGAAGATAATCCTGGGTCCTACAAAATTCTGGTAGACATTAAGAATTATATTGTAAGTCGGCGCTACCAACCTACCAGGTGCCAGATAGATCTAAAAAACTGAAATAGACTAGTCTTAGCAATTCATTTGCATAATATTAACACCTCCAGCTTACTGGATCAAAATGCTTGATTTTAAATGAAATATTTTAATAACTTCTAGAAGACAAGAGTCACAAGACAATCATTAGTACTTATTATGTGTCAACATTTTTCTTAGCAGAGTAGATAAATAATAGTACACTCCTAACATGATGATCTTCTGATCCTTCCTATGAAGACATAAGATGCTTGTATACCTAAGTTATTAATTTAACTAGCAAAGGAGATAGTCCTTATCATCCATCAACGACACTGACCAGTACACTTCCAAAATGATGAGAACTTGCATTGACATGACTGCTGTGAATTGGTACTGGATAGTTAATAGCTATCAGTTTTACAGAGACATTCTACCACTTCACATTGTCATTCATATGATTGTGGTCGTAACATTCAATGCATAATACAAGGTCTTTATGCAAGTAAATCTTAATGAGACACCTGGAAAGAGAAGACATGCAGAACAGTGTGGGAAAAATTGAATGAGATCTGGACAGAAAGATCGTCAAATTCAACAAATCGTTAGGGATGTTGAAACAAAGCAACATGAGTCCCTACCATGTTTAAGCCAATAACATCATCCAATAAGGGATGGCCCACATATGTAGCAGGCAACCCATTTAATCTGCAAATTTCATCCTCAAATGGAAGGATACACAACATATGGTCCACAAAATTATGCAACTTCGAGAGCCTGCTTTCACCACCTTTCCAGGCCCAGAATGATGGTGCAACATAATGGACATGTAGAGGAGTACCAACCTTTGGATTGTATCTACCTAGACAACAGAAACACTTTACCATATTTGTTCATGAAAATAAATAAATAAATTCATCTTTCAATTTAATTTTAGTAAAACTCTTCCATTGAGAGCCTTACATTTCAATTGTTTCAAAAGGCGAAAAGAGAACCCCTTTGAATCAACTGTAACTACAACATGAGGCTGAAATAATATAGCAACATCTACAGTATCCACAATCTTCCTCTGCAAAACTAAAATGAGTATAATCAACATCCAAGTGCCATAGTATGAACAGAAAGCAAACCATGAGACAAACCAAAGTTGCACCTTGATATTATTTATTTGTGGCAGCAGTTCCCACAAGCCCATTATCGAAATATCTTCCATGGGAAAAAGTGATTGCAAGCCTTCCCTGCACATTAACTCCCTACATTGGCAAAAGAGTCTGTTTAACGAGTAAGTAAATGAATGATCAAACTTGCAAAAAAAAGGGATCCAACTTGAAATTCGGCCCATATCAAATTGCACAGATGGAAAAGTGAAATGATGCAACAATGTTGAATGAATTATTATATGGGTATGTCAAGCACACAAATATTTCACTCTCTTTACATCCAAATAAAGAAAACACAAAAAACATATTGATGGAAACAGACAGCAGTTCCTGGTTCCTACAAGCCCATTACGGCAATTTCTTCATGGGAAAAGTTGGACACCTCGCAAGACATTGACTGGATTCCCACCAATTTGAATATTTCAAGTGTACTCTATGTACAATACAATCCAAACCTCCAAACACCTTCGGAATAAAATAAGCAATTCAAAACTAAACCTCCTTCCTAAGTTTCTTCAATTGCCCAGGCTGTATGAGCATTTCTTGCATAACAACAACCATAAAGTCCATAACGTTGTTTTGTGAAGCGAAACAATCTATAAGTGTGCAATGCACCTACATATGGACATTGACATCAAAAATCAAATCTGAAGCAAAAGTTGATACAAACACTGGGTGGTGTCAGAACTATTTATGAAGTTATAACGCGCTAATACTTCAATAGTTTAAAGTACTGAACAAGTGGAGGAAGGGGAGTGAGACCAGACCCGCCAACGCCAGCGAAGCGGACGGGTACGGGCGAGAGCGCCCTGAGGGAAGCCATGAGACGGGAAGCGAGCGAGTCGCCGGAGACCTCGCCGGCGACCATGAACACCCGGAGCTCGCCGTCCCGGGCTGCCGCGTCCACCACCCTCCCGTAGGAGAAGGCGCGTGGGCGCACCCCAGCCTCCACGCCGCCGGCCAGCATACCTCGCCGGCGCCCGGCGGCTACGATCCATCGCGACAGCATCGGCCGCCACACGTACGGAGCTGGACCTGACGACGCAGACGCCGGCGGGAGTGGAGGCCGGGCAGGAGAGTCGATGGCCGGGCAGGGGTTTTAAACCCCCGTCCCTCCCTACGCGGGTGAGCGATCGATAAGGAGGCCTCGATGCGCAGGCCTCTGCCCGTGACGCCCGGTGTTGGCGCTGGGTCGGACGGCGATGTAGTCCGCTGCGGCGGGGAGCGGCGGCCGATGGTCTCGGTGGCCATCTGCGTTGGAGAGAACAAATAGGTAGGGAAGTTAGCGGAGGGAAAGAAGCCCAGCACAAGTATCGGCCTGCCAGGTCTCGTGGGCCAGCACTGGCAAGATTACGGGCTAGTTTGGTTGGAGATCTGTACAAACAGAAACCCGAGTAGTAAAACCCTCGAGTAGAGCGGCTGCGGGCCTGCGGCGGGTGCTTAGTGCTCCTGACCGCGCAAAATAGCACGCTACCCTTCCTCTCCGCCGCCGCCGCCGCAGCGAACGCTATGGCCGCAGCGCTTCTGCTCCGCGGCCTCCGCTCTGCGGCGAGTGGGGCGCGTCCCACCTTCCCGTCCTCCGCCTGTGTACCCCCTCCGTCCGCGTCATCCCTCCTCCGCCGCCTCTACTCCTCCGCGGCCGCATCCACGGTCGCCTCGCCCGCTTTTGCGCCGGGAGGCGTCACGGACCCGTCCCGCATCCGCAACGTGGCGGTCATAGCTCACGTCGACCATGGGAAGACGACGCTGATGGACCGGCTTCTGCGGCAGTGCGGCGCCGACATTCCCCACGAGCGCGCCATGGACTCCATCAGCCTCGAGCGCGAGCGCGGCATCACAATCGCCTCTAAGGTACCCTCTCATAGGACTCGTGTGTGCGTGGCTACTGAGGCTGGCCCGAGGATTTCTGCCCAGCATTTCGTCGAACAAACTGCGTGCCAGATGAGGTGTTAGAAAATAGACATTAGACAAGGGAGTAGGATCTGGTTCAAAGGCCATCCTCAAATTCGCGATTTTGTGTCCCATGTGACTAGACACGCTGATATGCATTCCTGAATGACGCTTAGGTAGACCACGTTGTGTGCATTTCTCTGTGAATTTGAATTCGTGGGAGGATGGATGTCACGTCTGGTTCAACAACTGTGCTAAATCTCACATTTTTTTGCTCAGTGACCCACGCGTTCCTCTGGCAGTTCCACGAACACCTTATGCATGTTGCCATGAGAGCCACACATAGCAGCAGTAACAATTGGCTCAATAAGTTGTGCTCAAACTTCCTGTGCATTTTTCTTCATCATTTGAATGATCCATAATGTAATGTCTATTTTTATGGGAGGCTACTTGTTGGGAAGCAAAATTGAAATCTCAATATGACATCAAGTCATATGCTAGCAAGAAAAATCACAAGTCGGTGTTCCAATGTTATACAAATAAACGTTAAAAAAGTTGTAACTGGAAATACTACCATGTTTAGCAGATTTTGGTGTAACTTAGCTCTTGTTCATCTGTTCCTATTTGAAGGATAGGCATTGATCTAGCTTATATTTTTATTGCTTTATGATTCTTTAGTACTATGTCCATAAAATAAATTCATTAAACTAAATTTGTACTGTTGATCACCATGCTTATTAGAGCTAAAAGCTGGAAACATAAGTTAGGAGATGTTGTCTGCAATATTGTGCAATGGACAATTACAATGGCCACAGAATCAAAATAGTGTCAAGTTTTTATCAGCCGTAAGGTTCATATAGCTTAGGATCTAATAAGCACACCTAGATTGTGGGCGCCATGTAATTTGCTATCCCTAAGTTCAGACCATTTCTGAATGAACTTGAGGAGTTTGATTAACAATCATAATGCTAGTACTTCCCTTGTATGCATATAGAAAGTCAGAGTAGAAGAATCAAGTTGAGAACTTTTTAGGGGAAAAAAGGTAATTGTGGTTTAGCAGTTCCCATAAAATTTAATGAAAATAAGACTAAGAAAAAACTGCATATTGTTTGTATGTTTCTTATAACTTGTAGCATTTATTTGACCTTATATATTAAAAATTTGACATTTGAATTGGCTAATGTAATATCTCACGGATGGATATGCCAATTTTATTGTGATACTTGTACTATACCCATACCATTTCACCATTCTATGTGCAATATTGATCTCCACTAGCATACTCACATACGGTGGGTGCTACTGCTAACAATATAACTCGGACAAATCTCTGTAGAAATCAGATTCTTATGGTCTACTTAGATTATCATTACCTTCATATATGTTTTGTCGAACTCCTGCGTTGATTGTTCCAATGAACTATTTGGTATCAAAAGGGCAGAGGTTGACATGCTTTTCATCCTATGGAGCATGCTATATGGTAACTTATATAACATTGCCTGTTTCCTTTTGGCTATATATTTAGGTCACTTCTGTCTCTTGGAAGGAGAATGAGCTCAACATGGTTGATACCCCTGGTCACGCTGATTTTGGTGGTGAAGTAAGCACTTCCCGTATAATTTTGTATATATAAGAGTGAATTGATGATTTTTGCTGTGGTGTTTGAGATGGTCATTGCCATTTTTTTTACAGGTTGAGCGAGTTGTTGGAATGGTGGAAGGGGCTGTCTTGGTTGTTGATGCTGGGGAGGGACCTTTAGCACAAACCAAGTTTGTGCTTTCAAAGGCTTTGAAGTATGGCTTGCGCCCAATTCTCCTCCTCAACAAGGTTGATAGACCTTCAGGTCTGCTCATTATCAGAAGTCTGCTCATTTAAACAGTATTTTATGAGTTGCAAGGTTGGACAAGACAAAACAATTTGACCTTGTTACAGAGAGCAGAACCTTTTTGTTGTTCAATATATTTATTTGTGCTAGTTTGTTCTATTAAACGAGTAGGTTACAGCCTTAAGATGGGCATGGCCATAGATTGAGTTGCCATAGAATAAATAAATGCAGACTAGGTGCATTTGAAGTCAAGATTTGAAGAGTAGCTGTAATTAAATTAAGGCAAGGGGAAGAAAACCAGAGGACGAGGTAGATGCTGTAGGATTTTGTCCAAAAGGACTGGTGACTCACTAGTCACTACAAAATGAGTCTCTTTTGTTAATGTCACTTGTTACTTGCTACGAAATGAAGCTCTGTTATTGCCAGTAAACCATTGCTTTTCCTATGTCAACTCCACAATTGCTCAAAATTTAGAATATTCAACCAGACAACTTCTCTTAGAAAGCTCTTCCTTTTAGAAAGGTTATGATTGAATCTTATAATTTCCTTACAGCTGAGAAAGTTAGCATGATCTTTTTTTATTCTGCTACCCGATTTTTTATTTGAAAAACGAACTGCTGCAAGAAGCCTGGGATACACCTGCTTTAAAATAGATAAAGCAATGCTATTCATTATTTTTGGCATACATAGGTTCCTGGTGTTTTATATCTGTTGTAATTCTTTAATGCTACTCCAACAGTTTCTGAAGAAACCTGCAATGAAGTAGAGAGCTTGGTGTTTGATCTTTTTGCAAATCTTGGTGCTACAGGTGCATTTCTATATTCTAGCTCTTACATTTGGTTTACCTTGAAATTTTCTTTTCTTTTTTCTGTGACACTGTTTTGTTTGGATTTTGCAGAAGAACAATTAGATTTCCCAGTTCTTTACGCATCAGCTAAAGAAGGGTGGGCTTCCTTAACATTCACCAAGAGCCCTCCTGATGATGCAAAAAATATGTCTGCCTTGCTCGATTCCATTTTACAGCATGTTCCTTACCCAAAAGCTGACCTTGAGGCTCCATTCCAAATGTTGGTTAGTATACTGAAGAACATTAGAACTAGATATTTATTTGAGACGAGGGCACATTTTTCAATTCTTTGCTATTCCTCAATCCATCCCTGGTGAGGTCTATGATAGGATGACTGGCCATTAAGTGGGTGCGTTTATTTATAAGAGAAATTCACTTGATTTAGCAACTACAACAAGATTCCTGCCTTCATTTTTGGGCATATCTGGTTCTAGCTTGGAAAAATTAGCCTCTCTTGGATTGCTTACTACGTTCACAGCTATACTATGCTGTTGGTGCCTTGGGGGCTCCAGCTTCACATGACTTTGGTGCTACAGACAAGGCACAGTTCTTGGCCCAGCGCTAACTACTGGCACGGATTCTTTTCTTGGCAACTTCGTTTGGTTGAGCTCCTGTAGACACACATTATGATTCTGAGATGAACTATGTTTGAAGGTGGTTTTGCATCTTGAATGGACCTGAGCAAAAAATCAGGCCAAGCCAAGCCATAGAATAACTTGAAATATTCCAAACCAGATATGGTCTCCCTCTCAATTCGAACTAAAGCACCTGGTTGTTGCCTTGTTGGGCAAGGCCAGCCTGGATGGATAAGCTCATTGTGGTTTGCCAGCCCACCTGACACAAGTCTGGAAAAATGCTGCTTTTACTAAATTCAAGCCAACTGTGCGTGGTGTGATCCAAGCTAGTCTCAGAGGCCAAGTTAGACATTACTTATGTATAACCATGGGGCACCAAAGACATGTAGCAGCCATGATCATGTTGATGTGCACATTCTCCTTCTCTTTTGGTATAATTGTACAAGAGGGTTCTCCCCTTCTGTTCCTTGCTTATTAGAAGAGGTATGCTAAAGGAATCAATAAGAAAGGTGCTTGATAGTGTTTGTTTATACCTTTTCTGTTTGATCCTTGCCTTGGTCAACTAGCAAAACAATATTGGATGGTTGAAAATGGGGCATGGTCACTTATCTTCCATGTTTCATGTTGATAATGTCTCTTAGGAATTAGGATGTCTCTTAAGATGTATGCACTAGATCCTCATTGTCGAGGAGTGAGTGTTAATTTTTTTCACTATTTTTTGCATCATGATATCGACTTTTACATGTCCATATTTAGGATGTCCTTATATTTTGTGATTTTGTTTGCTCAGCTTGTATATTCACACGCGCTTGGCAAGAATCGGCTTTCGTTGCATGATTATAGGAGCACAGCTCAAGCAATCATGTATGCGATGCCATCTTTCTTTGATATACATGTTTGCCACTTTGCCACAACAGCCATGGTAACAGTGCATAACTCATGAGAATATGCGGCAAGTTCCACCCATGAGAAGCATCTCTCCAGAAGAGTTCTATGTTGCCAATGTTGTATACAACTCATTGCTTACATTATCGTTTTCATTATTGTAAATTTGTAATACCAGGAAATTACATTTCAAATTGGAGGTAGAACATCCTCTGAGCCATCAGAAAATTGCCAACAGTTTAACCTATGTTATATTTAATCCTTCAAGTTAGCTGCCACATTGAAATTGCATATGCACTGGTCTTAAGCAGCAGTACTTAAATATTTTATTTCAATTCAATGACACAATTTAGTACTTTTTTCTTTACTCTTAGCTATTTGTAAGACATTTTCGCAATGTAAGCCATTCTGGGCATATTTTCTTGTTCCAAAATAAGTCATTATGTTTTATAGGCATTTTCCTTTACATCCTTTCAGCAGTTTTTTTCCTATAATGCTCCACCTAGCATGTGTCTCCCTTGTTTTTGAAATGGAGGGATTTAAATAAGGTTGTAATGGTCATTCTGAAGTGGAGGTAGTAATTCATAGTCTTCTACAGGTTTCCATGATGGAGCGTGATTTTTACCTAGGACGGATACTCACTGGGCGAGTAAGATCTGGAGCTGTCCGTGTTGGCGACAAAGTGCATGGTCTTCGCAGCACTGAGGAAGGGGTTCAGAAGATTGAAGATGGAAAGGTTTGACATAACTTATTGCACCTTTTCATTTTAGTGCTGAACACATTATTTTCCCGTTCAGTATGTGTTAATTATTGTGTTTGTTGAGAGCCTCATGGGACATTTGTATATTATACAGCAACAACCACTATCAAGCCTTTTGTCCCAAACAAGTTGGGATAGGCTAGGAAAACAACCCAATCAAAGTCAATAAAACTTCTAAACCTTTAATATTGTGTCATGGTTCCGGTACGTGGATCGCTAACTTCTATGCACTCCTATCCAATACCAAATCTTTGGGAACGTTCCAATCCCTCAAATCTTTTTTAACTGCTTCTTCCCACGTTTGTCTTGGTTGATCTCTGCCTCTTCTTATGTTTTTGAGATGACTTAAAATTCCACTACGCACCGGTGCCTTAGGAAGCCTCCGTTGGAGATGTCTAAACCATCTCGAACGATTTTGGACAAGCTTTTCTTTAATTGGTGTTACCCCAAACCTATCACGTTATCATCATTGCGTATTCTATCTCGCCTTGTATGACCACATATCAACCACAGCATCCGCATCTCTGCTACGCTCATCTTCTGTACATGTTGTCTTTTTGTTGTCCAATATCCCACTCCATACAACATCGCAGGTGTAATCGCCATCCTATATAACTTACCCTTTAACTTTTGAGAAACTTTTCTATCACATAGGACACCCGATGCTTGGCGTCATTTCAACCACCCGCTCGTATCATGCGGTGGCTCACATCTTCATCAATCTCGTCGTCGCTTTGTAGCATCGATCCCAAA
This sequence comes from Rhipidocladum racemiflorum, assembly GCA_036346355.1. Lineage (NCBI taxonomy): Eukaryota > Viridiplantae > Streptophyta > Magnoliopsida > Poales > Poaceae > Rhipidocladum > Rhipidocladum racemiflorum. The sequence continues at coordinate 29,533,634 of CM070570.1, read as the reverse complement.
TATTGAAATTTCCTTCCTGAGTGCTACTTTTCCATCCAGATTAACATCTCCATCATTTGCCATAGCATCGATGAAAGCACACCTCATATATTTAGTTTTAGTCCGACTAAGTCTAAAATCCTTTGATTCTAAAGTTTTCATCCACAACTCAGGTTTTCTATCAACATCTACCCTACTCTCATCAATTAGCACCACTGCACCACATCATCAGCAAAAAGAATACACCAAGGAATCTCCTCTTGAATGTCCCGTGTGACTTCATCCACCACTAGGGTAAAAATTAATATAGGGGCTCAATGGTGACCCTTGATGTAGTCTTATCTTAATAAGAAAGTCACTGGTATAGCTATCACATGTTCTAACATTAGTCACAAATCGTCGTATATATCATTGATTGAGGTAACGTACTTTGTTGGGACTTTTTTTCTTTTCAAGCGCCCCACCATATGACATTTCTTGGCATTTTGTTATAAGCTTTCTCCAAGTCGATAAACACCATGTGTAGATCATTCTTTTCCTCCCTATACCACTCCATCAACTGTCGTGTCAAGAAGATCGCCTCTATGGTCGACCTCCCATCCCAGGCATAAAACCAATTTAGTTTTTCGTCATGCTAGTCGTTCTTCTTAAACGATGCTCAATTACTCACTCCTAAAGCTTCATTGTGTGGCTCATGGGCTTAATTCCTCTGTAATTAGTACAACTTTGGATGTCTCCTTCATGACCTTTGCATATTATATTAAAACAAATATAGGTCGTCAAGCTCATGAAAAAGAAAGGCACAAGCATGGTAACAGTAGAGGCTGCAGGAGCTGGTGATATAATTTCAATGGCTGGATTGGCTACTCCAGCAATTGGACATACTGTGGCAAATTCAGAGGTAGTGCTAACTCTGTGTTTTGATTGGGCTACTAGCCTACTTGCTTTTGGACATATTCCCTTTTCAGTTGTCAGAAATTCCTTAGTATTTCATATTTGATGGTTGTAATATGTAGGTTTTGACTGCTCTGCCTACAATTGAGTTGGACCCTCCCACAATATCTATGACTTTTGGTGTGAATGATTCACCATTGGCTGGTCGTGATGGCACCCATGTAAGTGGCCTGTACATCACAGTAAATGATGTTCCTATTTTTTGTTCTCTGTCTTTCTGAGCAAACTAGAATCCTTCCATTTGATTGAGTAGAACAAAAAAGAGCCTGTACACATGAGAACAAGAGTACCAAAGATGAAAAATAGCCAGATTTTTAAATTTTGTTTGGCACATGTATAAAAATTATGAATAGCAACAAGACATGATAAATGATGCTATCAAATTTATCAAATTTGATCATTTTAGTATAGATTTCAGAATCCCTTAAAAGCTGTTAGTTGTTGTTACAGAACCAAAAAAGTGTATTCTGTACTGTCACCCAGCTGTTTTTGCTCTGGGCATGGATTCATATGCAGGATTCTGAAATAAAAATCTTGATTGTTCAGATTGAATTGTTTGTTTGGTATCTTTGCATATAAAAATATATGTTATTCTTTATCTTCTATTTCTTTGGGGAAAAGAGAAGTATAGCATTTGGTCAACTGTAACTGTGTAATTACTTACAAAAACTGGATATTGTTCAGTGTTCACAACCTTTAACTGAACTACAAATTGTGGATAGATGGCAAATGCTGACTAGCAGAGCATGATGGATGACAAATTTCTTCTCAAAATAATCAGGAGGGCAAACTTCTGAAACATTTTTAAGTCAAATGAATTCAGTTACAAACTCGTCAATTTTCCTGAATCGGTATGTGAAGTTTGTCCTCTGTATGGACTTCTAAATTGGTTGGTGAGAGTAAGGAGCTAACACCATTAGCTTTGGATAGCTGAATCCAAGGTATGGTGCTAGCCTCCTAGGTTTGTTTGCAATGCTATCCAAGCCAGGTTGTTTTTTGCAATATGCACTATACTTAATTTAATGTGAAGTTCCTTGGGCTTTGTTGATGTCTGGTATAATTAAACTTGCACCAACATATTTCGGAATTTCGTAAGTAAAGCACTAGCGATCAATCTCATTGGTTAAAGGACATAAATCGCATAGGTGTTAAAATAGATAAACTTCACATGTTGCCCAGTGCTGATTAAACATGAACTGAGAGGAGCTTAATTTATCAAATTTGTAGGGGACATCCTAATATAATTTGCAATCATTAAACTAGGCATATAAACTTTTATTTTGTAATTGAAGACAGCAGCAACTGCTCACTTGGCTTGACTTTTAAAACTTTGCAGCTAACTGGAGCAAAAATTGGCAACCGTCTGATGGCAGAAGCAGAAACAAACTTGGCAATTAATGTTCTTCCTGGACCATTATCAGAATCTTATGAAGTTCAAGGAAGGGGAGAGCTTCAGTTAGGTTTGAACTGTTGATGAAATCCCTCCTATTCTTTTGATAGATACCGTGTAACTGTAATTTATGTTTAACTCATTTTAAAAGTGCATCATATGCGAATCTTCTGTGCAAAATGGTGAAAAATTTATAAACAATACCATATGATGATCTGCATAACTTCCAGGAATCTTAATCGAGAACATGCGGCGGGAAGGATTTGAGCTTTCGGTTTCACCCCCAAGAGTGATGTGAGTTCGAGTGTGACGCACATTTTGTTCTTTCTGTGCTTATATTTCCGTTTTGGGTGTAAATTCTTTTGTTTTATTTTCTTTCCAGCACTAATGGGCAAGCTAACTGTCTCTTGCTTGATATCTAGTTTTGTAGCTTGTTTCTTTATTGATCAATTTTACTCTTTCCTTTCTAAGACGCGGAAGGCCATATTTGAGCAATTTGACAACACTGTGCCCACTATGAACCTAATCAGTTTTTTTTTCATTGAAATAGGTATAAAGCAGAGCGTGGAGAAAGGTTAGAGCCTATTGAAGAAGTAACTGTCGAGGTAGAAATCAGGAAAGCCATGTTTGAGCTTCTTTATCTTCACTATGTTCTAAACTATTTTTCAATTTATGAATGAGATATTGTAGGTGGATGAAGAGCATGTGGGATTTGTCTTGGAAACCCTTACACACAGGAAAGGTGAAGTAGTGGACATGGGCCCTGTTCCAGGGCCAACAGGGAGAACTCGGATCTTCATGACCTGTCCATCTAGGTCAGTACATGGTATTTTTCTCCTAATTACTGGTTACATCATGTGTCATCTTGAAAAGCATGTCATACTTGATGGTTGGTTAACCGTTTGTACTGAAATACAATCCTTCTATAGTTATATTCCACCTTATACTTTATACTCAGCCAATGTCATTAGTGTCTTTATTGGTAGATGCCTTTTTACCTCATAGATCAATGTCATAAAGTTTTTTTTCATGTTTTGTTTTTGAAACTTTTCAATTTTGTTATCTAGTGATTCCTTTCCCTTATGTATTTACCAGTTTTGGTTCTCATAATATCAAATGATCTATTATGGACGCAGGGGTTTGGTGGGATTTAAAGGAATTTTCAGCAGCTTTACACGTGGAACTGGATTTATGCACCGTGCTTTCCAGGGTATGATGCTGTTTATAATTCAGTGCTAGATAATGTTTGAAGTCCATAACTCGTCTGTGTCATTTTTTAAATGAATAGTAAGTCACATAGGTATGGCATGAATTTGTGGACTTGAATGCACAGATAATGATCAAAACTTCAATTATTGTCTTCCAAACATGAGGCAAATTATGAACCAGTCTGCGCCCACTTCACTAACCTGTAGTTTCCAAATATGTGGCAGTGACTCAGTACTGCTAGTCCTTGAATATTCAGCGAACTGCGATAAGTCAAGGGTTACACATAAACACTGAAATAGTGATGAACCCAAAAGATTTTACTCATAAATTGAAGATCTACATTAAGTTAGAGCTTGCCTGGTGATCTTCGTCTCGTTGTCAATATCTAGTATGATATATTGGTTTTGGTTGTGCTTATTTATTATGTTTAACATTACTTGGGAGTAGATAGAAAATAGAGAGCATGGGAAATATACCATAGTTCGAACTTTGTGGTCAGGTTCGTTTTAGCTTTGATTGGAACAAACTGGGCCATTTGTTTGATTTCTAAACTAGACAGTAATATATGTAACTAAAGTGTGCTAAATGAATGTTGGAGCAATGGTGGACGCTAACTGGACTTACCACACAATGCCCATGTTTTATACACACATTGATTTACCTCACTCTGTTTACCTTAGCTAGATGGTAATGACCCTCATAATTACACCGACTGTATGTATGTGCATGCGTATGATCGCAGCACATCAAAATCAAATTCATGATGCTGTGACATTAGAGAAAATAAGCAGCTTCAGCAATATACATTGTTTCTCCCATTCATTTGAACCAGTTTAACTCTATTGCGCCTTCTGTGTTCTGTCATGTATAGCTACATCAAAGTGCAGTCTTTTGTCTTCATGAAAGAATTAGATCTTCCTAATTGTCTGGATTGCAGCCTTGCACGACTAACAAGATTTCATGAGTATTTGACCTATTGTTTCCCTATGAATGCAGCATATGCTAAATACAGAGGTCAACTAGGCAACGTTAGAAAAGGAGTCTTGGTAAATCCATTTTCCTCAGCCTCATATAGTCATATTCTTTTGTTCACTCATCTACTTTTTTGCCAAACATGTTTTACATTACTTTAAAAATATGTTCTTACAATTATAAATTAAAAACGATACTGGTTATAACCAATAATTAAGTATAGCTTAATAAGAAGGGATTGTGTTTAGTATAACTTGGACCGATGAACAGTGGCTTTGTGCTGCTTAACTCTGACACATAAGACTAAAGTTTTCTCTGTGTTCATAATTCATATATAGGTATCTGTTGGCAAGGGACTTATCACTTCACATGCACTTATGAGTTTAGAAGCTCGTGGAATTCTTTTTGCATCTCCTGGGATGGAGGTAGCTACATTACTTCATTTTATTAATAACTATTAACTACCATCTAGGGGTAGCAGATTACCTTAATCCTCTTTCCCCCTCCTTTTTGAAAGGCATATGAAGGCATGATAGTTGGCGAGCACTCACGCGACAGTGATCTCGATGTAAGTAGATTATTTACTTATCATGAATTAGTTGCTCTGTTTCAATACATGAAAATAATGTTTGTTGGGCAGGTCAATCCTGTGAGAACTAAAGAACTTACAAACATCCGAGCTCCCGGAAAGGATGAAAATGTTCGGCTGTCTCCACCTCGATTGGTATGCCCTTTTCGCTCTTTTACCAAGACATCCCGAGATATCGGTGTTTTTTTTCTGTATAGGATATGCTATACTACAACACCCAGTTGACAACTTAAGTATCCTTTGCCAACAATTTTAGCCTTGCAACAGCAAGGACCATTGTGCACCTAGAACATTAGTGTCAAACTCTCCGTCGGTTTTGGGAATTGAGATTGGAGAAATTTAGGTTGGGTGCTTTGTTTGTTTGCTGGAAAATGTAGCATTTCCCTCCTTTTTTGTGGCTTCCTCTGGAATGCCCTCTTAGCCCAACACATGATTCCTTGCTTTTACATAATCTTAACAAAAGTATTTGAACCATGCAGATGAGTTTGGAAGAGGCAATTGGATATGTTGCTGCAGATGAGCTTATTGAGGCAAGTTTTGTGTTCTTAAGTTTAGACAAAGAATTTATGCAAAATTTCTACTTTTGATTCTGTTTGTGTGAGGACTCAGGAGGGGGGCAAATGAAGATGAACATTTTCATTCTTCTCCAAATCTTAAGTCTTCTTACGATTGTTGTTTCATTGAAAATTTTCAGTTCTAATGCCCTGTTTGGCAGAGCTCCAGATCCCAGCTCCACCTCAGATCTGAAACTTGTAGGCTAAAATAAAGTGAATTAAGTTTATATTTTTATTCTAAAATGTAAACAAGATGACCCACCTAAACACTTTTAGGTCCTGTTTGGCAGAGCTTCAGATCCCAGCTCCACCTCAGAGCTGAAACTTATAGAGTGAAATAAAGTGACTTTAATTTATAATTTTATTCTAAACTGTAAATAAGATGACCCACCTAAACATTCTTAATATATCCATAGCTCTAGCTCCACGAATCTGGTGAAGCTAGGAATACCTACCTAGCTTCACCAACTCCATGAATTTGGTGGAGCTGGAGGCTCTGCCAAACACCCCCTTAATATACCCACGGCTCTAGTTCCACATATTTGGTGGAGCTAGGAATACCCAGTTCCATCAGATTCGTGAATCTGGTGGAGCTAGAGCTCTGCCAAACACCTCCTAAATATAGGAAATAGATATCCACCTGATAATGTTGGGTTTTGAAATGACTAAATGAGGACTAATGTCAGCATAAATTGTTGATTCTTCCGAGATATACATCTAAAATATAAACCAAATGAAAATCCTGCAGGCTGTAGGATTCAATGTTATTATTCCTACTAGATAAGACTGTGCAGAGGCACATCAACCATGTGTACAGTTACAATCAATAGTAAGAAGTAAAAACTGTTAGATGAAGAAGTGAAAGTGCAAATGTGAATGGTTAGTTGTATTGCAATAGCCCAAGGAGCAATATAGAGTACATGAGAGATACACAAGACCTTTGAACCTATGCTCTGATACCTTGTTAGATGAAGAAGAGGAAGTGCAAATGTGAATGGTTAGTTGTATTGTAATAGCCTAAGGGGCAAATATTTAGAGTACATGGGACACACACAATACTAAACCCTAGAACACTAGGAAATGCCACAAATACCCTTAACAAGAAGTGAAGGAAAAATCAGTAAGCTACTGCCATGCAGTTAGGTATTAATAAGACGGGAACATGTTTGTTTTTGGTTTTTTCAAATTATATCTGAATTAAAAAAAGTGTATTTTGTGTATAGGTCAAAATATAGGAATACAGCCTACAAGAATATTTTATATGCTACAATATTTGCAAGTCAATGCAAATTCAAATTCAAATTTTATGTTCTGCTACATGCTACTAGTTTGGTGAATTCTTTAGAGTGCAGATTAACCCGAAGTGAAAATCTGGTTTGCTGGAGTAACACTCCCAACCTTTTATTGAAGAAAATTAGTTCTCTCACTGAATTTACATTTGTTCTAACTCACATTCCAGTTTCGTCCCTGCAGCAAATGGTGTTTTTGTACTATGCTGCTTTATATTGACATCTGGGCCTCTTCAGGTTACTCCCAAGGTCATACGGCTTCGGAAGAAATATCTGGATGCCACGAAACGTAAGATGATGAAAAACAAACCAATTGATTGAAGCTCCAGTGACACCAAGCAACACCAAATGGCATCAAGGACTGCTAGCGTTACTACTATTAAGCTATCATCCACAAAGTGCTTCCTGTTTATATATAGGTTGGTGTGCAATATTTTTGAAGTGTTACCAGCGTTACTCAGTCCTCACCAAGACACAGATTTTGCATGCAAATTCTATTCAGGTTTTACACACGGCACTGTGTAATGAAACTGAGTGGGCGGAGATAGGATTCACTGCGGAATCTTGAAACGGCCATAAGTGTTACCCCTGAGGAGTACAGTATAATTTGTTAGTTGAAAAAAATGAAAAGAAAGAGAGACATAGGTATTTTGATTGAACTGGTTGCTTTTGTTGACATTTTTAGAAGCATGTGTTAGTGAGAAATGGGAGGAAATAAATTTATACGCTATAACTATGGCATTTATCAAGACAGAAGGCCGTAGTGAATACTTTTTTTCCAGTAATATGTATTTTAACGTTTTGCTTACAGAACCATAGAGATTGGCGCATGCATCGTTAGAGAATATTACTGTGGTTTTTGGACGGAAGAAAGGCACAATTTATAGACAAAATTCACATGCTTAATTGGCTTACTCTCGTGGTTATGAGTATTCTAGGATAAGCTCACATCTGCAGTAGAGCGGGGTACACTCCAAGGCTTTGTTTGGAATATGGAAACTCAGGAAATTTACAAGGAAAGAACTACATACTGAGCATATGTGTATTTATCTCAGAGAGGAAAATAGGAATTAACTGGCCATGGTTCTCGGTTCTTTTACTGGGTCAGATTTTGTTCAACCAACGTCATGTAATCTTCTTTGAGGTCCGTACGTCCAGGCAACAGCCTACCACTCGGATATGGATATGGCTCAACTAGCCATTTGCGATGCCTAACACGCGGCTACCATGGTGGATTTTACCCTTAGTTTAAAATTAAGCTGATGGCCCCTCGTTGGCAAAATTACCGTACAAATCACCTTCGTGAAGGTCGAAGTTGTGTGTATAGCTCTCCGCACTGGCATTGGCATGACCTGATATCCCATGAAGACATAAATGTCCCGACAGTCGTCGGTCCAAAAAACCCACTAGACCACCTTAGGCGGGCCCTGACCCAGGGCGACAATGTTGTCTTGGCTCTTTTGTCAGGATGAAGTGGGATGTAATGTGGGATGACTGTACATTGTTCACATTGACTATAAATATTTATGTGGGATATTGCGGTAATGCACGAAAGGTTTATGCGGACAATGCGGTGACCACAAAACCCACAAGAAGAAAAGTGATATAGAAATCTACCAGGTTTCGATGTTCAAAAGAAAAACCATGTTTAGCATGCAAGTTAATTGGAGTTCCGATTCACCAAAATTAAGGATATAGACTATAACCGCTGTACAAGATGAAGGTAATAGAAAATAAATGATATCCTTGGCTTTTTCTTCCTTCTTGTTTTCATAGAAAATTACCTCTCATACCAATTATAGATACACCTCAGCAGTCATCACCATCATCCATATTATCTGTTGGCGTGTTCTTTTGATGAGAAGAGCCTAAAACATTGAAAAGTCATAAAACGACATATATTATTATCAAGTAAACTAAAAAGTTAGAAGCAATTTAAAAAAAGTTTACTAGTTGCTTTATGTCAATCTTGAAGACAAATAAAAGCCTTTTCACGTCAAGTTTGGCGTCAGAGTGGGAGAGGAGAAAGACAGGGAGGGAATAGGTAAATGAGAGGCGGCACGTCGATAGGAGAGGTGAGCGGTAGCAGCGTGTGGCCGGCATGTGAGGATTTTTCCGCTCTTCGTGTGACCGGCAACCCGGCATGGGGGAGGCGAGCAACACCCTCTTGTGACCGTTGTAGACTCGGTTGGGGAGGAACAATGTGGGCGCGATGCGGACATGATGCGGGCTACATGTGATAGCCGCAAAACCCGCAAGCGCCACCAAAGTGGGTTATGGGTGTCCGCTTTAGGTTTTATGCAGGTTAAATTAAGTGGGTTGGCGGACAACCCGCATCCACTTTCATCCCTACTCCTTTGTGCAGCTACAATTGGCGCCTAGTGTGCATGGTGCATCATCAGCGAACAAACTAGCCACGCTCGACCAAAAGCACATACATAAGATCACAGAGGTGCAATGGCAGACCCAAAACAAAAACGCGGGGGTGTCCAGTAGGTTAGGGTGTCACAATAAATGGGTTGGGAGTGTCACCTAAAGAAGTCTATATAGAGCTGATAGAGAAAAACAAAAATCTGAGGGGGTGTCCAGTGCACCCCATGGCTCTTACTGGGTTTGCCACTGCAGAGGTGTATTTCACCCCTGACTTAAAAAAAAAGCCAACTGGTTGCATCTGCAGAATCAGCGGACGGATCACCTATGTGAAGACCAAAATCACGTGCCCTCCGGATCAACACTAGCGTGGCCCGGTCCTGGTCGGATCACCTATGTGAAGACCAAAATCACGTGCCCTCTGGATCGACACTAGTGTGGCCCGATCCTGGTCAAGACAGAAACACCTAGATGGTCACGGGCCCAAATAAACATCAAATGTGGGCCTAACTTGGGGTGACATAGCTACGCTGGCCCCTTCGTGTTGGTTCACCAGTGTTGAGCTCCCTTAGTGACCCCAAGGTGCGTGAACTGACATGCAAGATGCCAAATGTGTGTATGCACAACCACGGAGGTGGATTTCACCCCTGGCTTAATAAATAAAAAGGCAATCTGAATTGTAAAAATCACCACACGAAATGAGCCGATGGCCACTACCCAAAAAAACTTTGTCAATATATCTTAGCCCAGGGCGAAATAGCTGCTTTGGCCCCTTCGTGCTAGCTTGACCAGTGCCCTAACTTGCCATACACGATGCCAAACATACAAAGGTGTATCCTCAGAGGTGGAGTTCACACCTGGCTTAAAATTAAATCATATGCGCAGCCCCCTACACTAACACCAGCATGGCCTGAAGCCCCCTGTGGAGATATAAACGCCCAACGATTACTACCCCACAAAATGTTGTCTATGGACATCGACCCAAGGATCACCGCCCGAATCACCTCTGCGAAGGCCGAAATTGCGTGCACAGGCCCCCTCATCGACATCAGCGTGACCCGATGCCCCCGTTGAGACAAAAATGCCCATCGGCCGCTAGCCCAAAAAACATCATCGGTGGGCCCAGACTTGGGACAACATAGCTACGTTGGCCCCTTCACGTTGGTTCTACCGACGGCTAGCGTTCACAGTGCACCCTAGGTGCTCAACTAGCTACGCATAATGCCAAACACATGTACGCAGGGCTACAGAGGTGGATTTCACCCAAGTGGAATCTTCATATGAATCACCTCCACTAAGGATGAAGTCGTGTGTATAGGCCTCCTCATCGACACCAACATGGCCCGATGCCCCCATTGAGACAAAAATTCCCAAATGGCCGCTAACCTAGAAAACACCATCAATGGGCCCAAACATGGGACAACATGGCCCCTTCACGCTGGTTCCATCGGTGTAGATTATGTACGGTGCATCCTACGTGCACAAACTAACTATGCACAATGCCAAATGCATGTACACGGGCTACGAAGGTGGATTTCACCCTAGCTGAATCACAGTACGAATGACCTTCATGAATGACAAAATTACGTGTGTCTCCTTGCAGCGATACCACCATGTAGATAAAAATACTTGACAACTGCTGGCCCAAAAAATGGCATTGACAAACCTTGACCCAGGGCGGCATAGCTGCGTTGACCCTTTTGCGCCATTACAACCGGTGTTGAGCATCTGCGGTGCTCCCTAGGCACTCGAACGACCGAACTAGCCATTCACGGTGCAAAAGGCGCATATAGAGGGCCACAATGAGGGATGTCACCCCTGGCATAAAACACAACTCGACGGTTTGGATCAGTAAAATGACATCACAAATCACCTCCGTAAAGGCTGAATCTCATGCATGGCCCTTCGCATCGAGACCACTGTGGCCTGATGCCCTTGTTAAGACAGAAAAGCTAGACAATTGCTGGCCTAAAAAATAGCATCAATGTATCTTGACTTGTGGTGAGATAGTTGTGCTGACCCCTTCGTGCTAGTTTGACCAACGCCAAGCGTCCGTGGTGCTCCCTAGGCTTCTAAACCAACCATACTTGATGCCAAATGCGTGCACATGAGGCCACGGAGATGGATTTCACCCTTGACTTAAAAAATAAGCCAGCAACTCGAATCGATAGTGTCATAGCGTCAAGGCTAAATAGTGGGTATTCCTTTATCAGGGAGGGACTATATGAGAGTGGGAGAAGTTGAGAGCCAACAAAGAATGAGAGGGAGAGCCTCCTTTGTACAAGTGCTCTTGAGGCAATATATAGAAGAGCGAGAGGTAATTCTCTCTCTTGCTCCTTGCCCACATGACTGAAGAAAAGGACATTTTGTTACTTTTTTCCTGAGCATAATATGGACATTGACACATACACATACCTTTATTCCCTAGGGTTCCTAGAAATCCCTGATGGTCTGGGGCTTGGGCTCCCCTACAACATTACTCCCTCATCTAGAAGCTTCGAGGTTCTGAGGGGCTAGCGGATGCAATAGGTTCTCGCCCTGGGCCCCTTCAATGTTGGGGAACACAAGACCTTAAAGTAGTGCTGCCATGGAGGCAATCTTGTCCTGGTAGGGGTAGGTCTAAGTGTGGGGAGCCAGGATGACCAGACAAAGTAATGGGTGCGGGGTTGCATCACCGAGATGTGTCCCTCGAGGCAGGCGGCACATCGGAGTGGATCTTGTAAAGGTGAGTTCGCTGACCTGAGGCCACCCTACCTAGGCATAGCCTCCGAGGTGGGCATCCTGCAAGAGCGAAGCCCATGGGGGCAAAGTCTTCGACGTTGTTCCGCCGCACCGAGACATGGCCTCCAAGGCAGACGAGAGCGAAGCCCGTGGGGCCAAAGTCGTCGATGCCATGCCACCACATTGAGGCCTAGCCTTCAAGGCGGGTGGCATAGCTGAGCCAAGCTCATGGAGGTGAAGTCTTTGACGTCATGTTGCCACACCAAGGCATGGCCTTTGAAGCGGGTGGCGTGCCGGAGTGAGGCCCCAAGAGATGAAGTTTTTGACGTTGTGCCACCACACCGAGGCATGGCCTTAGAGGTGGGTGGTGTGCTAGAATGAAGTCCCTAGAAGCGGTGTGTCGGGGTTTCGAGTCCCGACAATACGATTTGTAAGTCTAAAGGGGTCGCGCGCCCCACTCCTCGAATGGCCTGACTCAGGGAGCCCAAAATGTATACTAGTTCGGGCCGAATGTCCCTACTCCAGTTCGTGCGTGGATCTGTATTGCTTTCGGTTGTGAGGTTACAAGCATTTTTTTGCCTTAGGAGGAAAAAGAGTTCTTGTGTCGGTCGATTCGTCCTCCCCCCTTCGAGGGCCCTGCCCCCCTTTATATAGCCGGAGGGGGCAGGCGACATGGGGGGTCTAAAAAGAGAAAAAGAAAAAGAAAAGGATGGAGTGCCCCTAGCCTGGGAGTCCTGGTCTCCAGCGATTGACCGGTGCCTGTTTGTCCTATGGTGGGTTGGTAGACACACTGGGTGAGTGGTTTTTTGCCCCGTTGGGAAGTGGCGTACCTACCCCTGCACATCTACCAGATGCTGAGGTAGGGCTTTGACTCTGGCGCCGTCTCGGGAGGGTGCGTGTCCGTCTACTGCGCCCATCTGGACGACGTGACCGGTGTCTTGACTTTGGTGCCTGAAAGGACCGGGATGTCGGCCTAGAGGGGGGTGAATAGGAGATTACAAAATTATACCCAATTAAAATTAAACAAACAGAGATAATGCGGAAGCGAAGGGTATAATTAAGTTTTGCAACTTAAACAATTTAGCCCGAGACAATTAACTCGGAGACTCCGGATATTTAGTCCGGATACTCCGGGTTATCCGGATACTCCGGATCAATGTACCGGATACTCCGGATGATCCGGATAGTTCGGATAAAATACCGGATACTCCGGGTTGAGTGTCTCGGCCAAGAATTCAAGATCTGAGCAATCTAGAAGCAATCTACTTGAACAAGAAGTAAGTAAATACTACCAAGAACCTATATCAAGTGGAGAACGGGAGCCAAGCACAAAAACAAGATAGATCGGGGCTCCTAAATAAATCAACCCTATACAATCAACTCAATCACACATATAGGAATGAATTCAAGCAAGTAATGAAAGAGATGAAACCGAAATGAAGATGGAGACACGAAGATTTTATCCCGAAGTTCGGATCCTTGAGGGGATCCTACGTCTCCGTTGAGGCGGCTCGGTCACACTTGAGCCGGGGTCTCTTTCAACCCTCTTCCTCCCGGTGTTGCACAATGCACTCGCCGGTCTTCACTTCTTTGATTCCTTTCCTTGCGAAGGCGGAATCGGACCTTCACAAACCTTCGATGGCCTTCCACACAAAGCTTGGAAGCTCACCGGCAACTCCTAGCCGTCTAGGAGACCTCAACCTCCAAGAGCAACAAATGCTCCCGAAGAACTCACTTAGAGTCCACCTCAAGTGCTCAACAACTCAAATCAATCCTCAATCCAAACACCTCTCTCCTCTACCCAACCCTTCACTCAAATGGGGATCACTAAGATCTAAGGAGTAGGGAGGAGTATTGGGGGCTCAAGAACTCACTTAGAACACCTCTAAACCCAACAAAACATCCCCCCAACGGCTACCTTGAAGTGGGCAAGAAAGGGGCCTTAAATAGAGGAACCCAAAAAACTAGCCGTTTGGGACCGAACTGGGCAACCCGGAGACTCCGGAAAAAACCCCGGAGACTCTGGATCATCTGGATACTCCGGAATCATCCTGATACTATGGATAACCCGGAGACTCCGGGTTACAACCCGAATACTCCGGATCTCCCAGGCAGCACACGGCAGTCCGACGAAAACGGGCATAACTTTTGATCCCGGACTCCGATTTCGGCAATTTCGGACTTTTCGGAAAGCTATGAACGATGGCTATCCAACTAAAAAGGTCTCACTATCCAAATCCCAAAGGATAAAATTTGATTGCACAAAGAATCCAAGAGAGACCTACAACCCTCACTTTCCGGTACCACCAACACTTCTAACCCTCACACCAACCCACCTACTCCTAGGTGAACAAAGTGTGACTTGGGTTTCTCAACCTTAGACAAGGATAGACCACTTTGAGCACTTGAGACTTGTCTAAGTGATTTCAACGATTGCATCCCTCTTAATAGTACGGCAATCCTTAGACTCAAATTTAAACACAAAATCTAAGTCTTACACTAAGCTTTGCCGACTTCTTCCGGATGCACGGTGCATGATGACGCTTCCACAAAGATTGATGATGCCCTTCGTCTTGTCAACCTCAACGCGCTTCACCTCATGAGACTCTCGTCCTCTCGACCTTGACCTCAATCATCACCAAGACGATCCTCCATCAAGTCGAATCTGACTTAGTCCTCAATTGGTGACACATTTGTCTTGTTGACTTTGACTCGCTTATCATCCTTCAAACCACTTGGTCATCATACACACAGCTTTGGGACCTAATTCTTATCAAAGCACTCAAAGAAACACATTAGTCCCACAAGCTCAAAAGATATGAATTAGAATTAAATGAATGAGATGAAATACAACAAGTGTTTCATATAAATAGGCATGATATCAACGGAAACACTTGACATAAGAAATATTCTCTACTAAGTGAGGCATGATGAATATGTGATTGATCTATATGCACTTAGAGAGATAATTGCCAATAAGATGAATCATTTAAATCAAGGCAAGGATCACATACTTTGCTTAAATGAAACACATGATAGAATATACATGAATTGTACATGTGCAAATAATATTTGGAATGAGAGTAAATGATGTGATCCAATTCTAGATTAAACTTCACTAGGAGAGGTGCATTAGAAGATATACAACTAAGACATGTATGCACCAAGTCAATATGAAGCAATGAAGTTTAACTCTAGTTAACACAAGCATATTAAAAACAAAACACATAATGAACTCAAATGAATATATATATGCACAAGCAATTATGACATGAATCAATGTGCACATATGAAATCAACAAGTTACTTAGAGTTCAATATGCATTTGCTAAAGAGAAATGCAATGACAAATATGGAAGGAATACCGAGATTGCATACCTCATTTTTGCTTAACCAGCCCAATTGATTTTCCTCTAAAATAGATGAGACTAATATTCAACTAGGCAATAAACATGTTAGTCTCATAACAATATAAATATATTAGAGGTTTGTCATTTGTTAAGCACTAAGTTAATATTTATACAATTACATTGATTGATATTACATGCGTTTGTCATTAATCGTTTGTCATTAATCACCAAAACAACATAAGTGCCTAGACGCACTTTCAGTGCCTTTCTTGCAGGGGAGCCACCTACCCACGTATAGTCGCTCTGCCGTCGTGTCCGTTGGTTTGGCGGCCAGTTTCAGGCGGGGGTGTCGAGCTCCCCTTAGGCAAAGTCGGCCTTGGCTCGCCTGGCGCCATCGAGGTGTCCAACCTACGGGGGTCGGACCGATCCCCGGCTGGCTCGGTCAGGGACGAGTGTCCCCTGCGGCCCGGCGAGGCCTTCGGCCGAACTTGGGCCTGGGGCGGCCCGATTGCCTTCTCGGGCCGCTGGGGGTACCCATGGTATAAGTACTCGTTAGTAGCCCCCGAGCGAGTTCATCAGAGATGCTCGGGGGTTTGCCCTGGATTGGCGAGGACTTTATCGAGTGTGGTCCGTCGATCGTCTTGACCGGGTGTAGCCCCCGAGCGAGTCAAAGAGCTGGTCGGGGGGTTACCCGGTCGATGAGGACCCGACCGAGTGCGTGCGAGTGCGTGCATGCATACATAAGTTTTTAACATAATATACACCTTTCGATTAGTTGTATATGTATTGTTTGATTTTTTGCAAGGTACTTATAGTGGATGATAGATTAAAGTATGGAAAAAGAAACACTTCTTACCATTATGGTTGTTCATAAATTTAAAGGAAATATAATCCAATTAAATGTTTAGTACCATCCTTGATACACATGCAAGTGCATGCTTTGGACATTATTTTCATGTTGCTTTGCTGCCATGAAATATGATGTGGTAATAAGGTTTATAACTAAAGGGATGCCAGGGGCATACACATGTATGTATCAAATGACAGAAGAAATCGATTCTTGAATTGATAAATTAAAAGTCCTGAGGCACATGTAGCAGTGTGTGTGTGGAAACTCTATGCTGCTGAATTGCACCAAAGATATTACATAATTAATTTGGCATACAATGTGAGTACATAGAGCTGTATAATGTCAAAACTAACTATTTTCCTATCTGTGTACATAGCATCATCAAATTTACACTATTGTCCTACTTTTTTTGCATACAAGACGTTGACCAACATCATATGTGTACATGTTAACAATTTCTACTAATTAAGTATGAAGGTAACCCATTAAGTTATTTTATATTAGCTGTGTACTTTGATAAAGTAAAAAAGTTGAATTAATACTTAGTTCTAATATGTGCCTTACTTCAAACAATAAGCTTTGAAAAAATTATGACCTAGGGTCAATATGGTTCTATGTTCTCCCTCTCTCTAAGTTTATAGATTAGATCTCTTTCCTTTAGACCCTTCCTCACGCATCTGTGGTGTCAATCTGAAAATGGAAGAAAGTTAAGTACCGCTCCGCATCTGTGAGAACAAATGTTGATGGATTATAAGGCAAAATCTAATTCCATCCACAGTTCGTTCTGAGAGTTATCATGTTCTCACTTATCTTTTCACTTCATCCTCATCCCCGAATGAAAATACCAATGCAGCATATTTTCACTCTGATTTTGTGAAGAAATAGGATTATTTTGATGGTTCTCTATTTCATGAAATATAAAGTTGATTAAGTTATCGTATACCCGATGGCTTAATCAAATATATATTAGACGGAATAGAGAACCATGGAAATAATCCTGTTCCTACACAATACCATAGTGAAAATAGGCTGCCTATGATATTTTCATTCAGGAATGAGAATGAAGTGAAACATAAATAAGAGGATGACAACTTTTAGGACGAATTGTAGATGAGACTGGAATTTTCCTTTGAATCCATAACTATTTATTCTCACAGGTGCCTAAAGGTACATATAGCTATCACAGACGGTTCTTTATACAAACTGTCGACGATTGGGGAGCAGGCCCCCGCCGAGCTTACTTGTTGAATGGGGGATCAACCAAAACCCCTTTCTACCGAAGGTGTAGCATCGAAGACGTGGGAGACGGTCAATTAGAACAGACAGAAACACAAGGATTTTATCCTGGTTCAGGCCTCTCATGATCGAGATAATGACCCTACTCCAGCGTAGTGTGTATTGTATATGTATTAATTTCGTCTCCCCTCTCCCTCCAATATTTGGGGGTATTTATAGTTTACAAGGGTATCGTGTCGGTTACGGCCCACGCCATGCACGTTTGACCGTGAAAGACATGGTCGTAACCGAATCCTACATTTACGCCACGTCCGAGTCATGAGCGCAACGGTCCTTCGTGGTGGCGCGATTATCGCCGTAACCGTTAGTCGCAACCCTCCGACCACGCAGCCAGAGCTCGAGCTTGGGCCGAGCTCATTTGACTCCGACCCGAGCAAGTTCACCCGAGCAACGTGCTTGGGCATTAACCGAGCAAGGAGCTCGCACCGAACGGGGAAGCCGAGCAGCGGTGCTCGACCATCCTTGGGTCATCCTCGGGAACAACCTCCGAGGTGCCCGAGGTCGGGACGAGCTCGACCGTCGTGGCATTATGGTAATTAGGGGAATTATCCAATCCCCGACACAAACCATCTGTGATATACTCTTACATATGGTTATTTAAACGAATCATTTGTGATATTCTATTATCATAGATAGTTCTAGGCTAGAATCATCTCTAATGTTAATTTTCACTGACGGTTCGAAAACCGTCTATGATATTCCCTTCTTATCACTGACATATGTTTACAAACGGTTCACAAAACCATCTTTTTGAGTCATTTATAATGAGCTTTTAGTTTAGCAATGGCTATAACCAGAGATATAAGGTGCCACACCGGCACACTGAAGACTATACTACGGTTGACGATGTTCCTGTTCTTCTACAAGTGCATATACGGTAGCAACCTCTAGTTTTTTTTTTTTTTTTGAATTTAGGCCAGGAGCTCTGGCAATACTGTAAAGAAGGAGAGAACAACTGCTGAGTTACAGACGCGAACACACGCACCCACACCCACACACACACGCCACACACACACTCGCGGAAGCAACTCAACCGGTGAGCATCCGGACCGAGCCAAGGCTCGAACCCGGGTGGCCAGCTTGCCCACCGCAAACCTTAGCCACTGAGCTAGGCTCAGTCCTCGCAACCTCTAGTTTTGATTTACCATCAAGTACTTTATAAACTTAGAGCCAAGAAAAACAAATGACTCATTTCTAAGGGCTTATCCGCTGAGCTCGAATCCTTGCCTCCATTCGATCGCTACAAGCCGCTAGACAAATCTAAGCTTAACCAATGGAGATCAACTTAACTGTTTGTACGTTAATGCTGACATACAAGCCCACGGACTCACGGTTCTACGAAAGACGGCAGCGAGATATCGACATGCGTGCTCCCTTCTCCGCGCGTCAAGCTTGCACCACCAGCGCTCGTAGGGCGTGGCCGAGCCTACCCCTGCCGCCGACTGAATGAGCAGAGCGAGTAGCCTCTTGTTGCACGATGGAACCGTGCGAGCCATTACCGGTCGGAAGCAATCACGACAACGCAGCATTTCGCTGCATTGATCCGCTCACGCTGGCGCCACAAACGGCTACACACAAGTAGCCCAGTATAACGCATTAGGCCCGCCCGCCCACCTACGGGTCGCTGCGAATAATTCTGCTACTTCTGGCTTCTTCAATAACTGCAATGTCCTGACGGTAAACTCGACCATAGCAGATATATATATCTATATATATATATATATATATATATATATATATATATATATATATATATATATATATATATATATATATAGCTAATGTCACAGCAGGATCGCACGCACAAGCACGATAATGCAACCACAGATCAGCTCCAGCCTCCACAACACCCACAATTTTCAACAGTTTATATATCAACTTGAGTGGAAGGAAATTTCTCATAAGCTGATCTTACTACATTTGTGCCCTGCCAAGCTCAAAGTTTACAGCAAACCGCGTCCACAAGACTACTTTACAGTTAGTCAATGCATAGTTTTATGCAAATATAGATAGAATAGATACCGAATTTTAAAAGATACTTGATGCAAAAGTAATAAATATCCAGCCAACACAGCTCATGCCTTCATGGTCCACAATTGTCACAGTTATTTGCGTGCTTCAGTCTTCTTGTGTTCTTTGGCTGCCAAGTACAAAATATAATTCAGTACATACTATTTTTTTTTTTTTTTGAAGGCGAATGGTAGGACAGGGCCCTACTGATATTTAATATTAATTAATATATATAGTACATAATTACATAAAACCACAGGATCCAAAAAAAAACCTCTAACACAGGTTAGCTACTAAAGGCAACCAATTACAAAATGAACTAACTCATTTAATTTCTACATACTATTGTAATCTTCACAAACAAGAGAATGGAATTTTATAAGTTCTTAAAAATACCAAAACACTTTGTTCAGCTTAAGAAAGATACAAAATGAAATCAGCGCAGAGTACATAAAGAGTACCAAGCAAATGCAACCAGAAATGTTTTGGAGCTACTAAACAGTAACCAATATGATTTTTGGAGCAAAACATCAAAGAAACATAAGTGCTCAACATTAAATCAATGAAATAGATGGAGGTCACTAGAATCTATATTTGAATAGGATATACTTGCACTCGATTCTGAATCTTAACACAATAAAAACCTAGACCATGAAGCAATTATAAATAGCAAGGGATTGTACCAGCTTTCTCCTCTTCGCGTTTCTTTGCAGCGTCAGCCCTTTGCTGTCTTATTAAAGCAAGACGTTCTGCATTTGCAAAACAATAAAGGTTATCGTGATTTGCAATTCCGAATTCACATGGAATGTTTCAACATTGAAGATAGGCAGTCGTGCATCACAGCATATTAAAGCAACAAGTTGTGCTTCAATATCTACGTTTGGTGAACACATCTTACACAGGAGCTAAAAACTCCATATCCTTGAAAGCTAAATGCAAAAGAACGTGCCTAACATTAAGTGACAGATGTGCATTTCAACCTCTAAAATGATGTTTTCCTCTTACATCTAGAAAGTTATTGTTAAACATAAGGCTAGAGGAGAAGTAAACATATTGTACTATTGCAGTTCATCTAAGTTGATTTCGAAAGGAATACATCAGTTGATTTTCAAATGGAAGCTCAGCATGAATGCAGCAAACATCTTGGTACAAAACCATCACAGCAAATGCATCAACTTCATTTCCTTGACCAGGCATGCTTAAACTACTGTAAAACTCTATGCTGGAAAAGTACATGATCATTGTAGTATACTAGTATTGTCTACACACAAATCATTTTGTTAGTAAAACCCTGCTATCAGTATTGCACCAACACAACTCATGCCAGATTGCCAGTGTAAGATGAAATGTCTAAACCTGCAGATCATTAAATCTGAGTACAGATGTTGATTCAGCAACAGTTCTGAGTTATTTAGTGCTGCTGACACTAATATTGATTCACTTTATTTTCATTCACCTTTGTTGCGGTGTCTGTTTCTATGTAGATTGAGTCTGATCTTGTCACAATGCGTCCATAGGAGCATGCTCAGAGCACAGTTTGTGGTGATGGGTATTATAGAAGTACATAGGAAACCACCCAACAAGAAACACCAAGATAAAAAATAGAGGTAGGTCGTAGGTGCAACATAGAAAAAATCTCACCCAAATCCTTCCTAGCCTGTTCTGTTTTCCCTTGCTCCTGAAGCTTCATGTAACGCTCATGAGCTTTTTGTTTCTCAATCTCCTCTCTACAAAACAAACATCACAGCAGTATGTCAGCAGAGTTGAGGACACTTGAAAGTTTTGTAACAATGCATGTTGCATGTGAGAAGGGTAGATAAGCTAGTGCCAGCTTCAGAGTAACAGATGGTAAACTCCACCCTTTTTAGGAAAGTGTAAACCACATTATCACACAGTATGTTTACCAAAAAAAAAAAGTGAATGCCAAGTGTGACTAAACATCATATGGAAACTGATATATGTTATCTACAGACTGCAGCAACTCATGAAAGCCAGTAACACCAGTTGTAACCGTGTAAAATTAAGAATTTTATTTTAAAATAATATATTTTTAAAATAATTTTACAAAAATAATACGCCAAAAAGAAAAATTACAAAAATACACCTCTATTGCCATTTGAATTGGCGACATGCGCTATTTGAAATGGTAACAAGGCCTATCACCAATTCAAATGGCGATAGAGACCTCAATCTTATCAACTAAATGAATCCACGACAAAATAATCCGTTAGCCAAATTCAATACGTGACAAAACAGTCTCTGTCGCCATTTCAATTAGCGATAGAGTGTATTTTTGTAATTTTTCTTTTTAACGTATTATTCTTGTAAAATTATTTTAAAAATATATTATTTAAAAAAAGACCTAAAATTAAAGTGAGAAGTCCAGTATTATGTTTTGTACCAGCTTGTAGGTTTTCTTTATCTACTGATTCATTGCATTACTTATTTTTCCATAACCAGAGGCAGAGGTTTAAATGAACAATTCTTCAGGCCAAATAAATATTGCCAGCAAGAGATATGATGAAAAAACGGAGTGTAATTATGAGAACACGTAATAATTGTTTCATTTCACAAAGAAGAAAACATCATGGGCTGATATAAGAAAAGGTACCTTTCACGCCTGGAGAGCTCAGTTGTCTTTCCAAGCTGTACAGTGCGAACTTAGTAAGATGGAGATATGTATAAAATATAATTGGGTGTGTACCAGTGTTACTTGGACACGGACACGGGAGTTAGAATCTGACTTGGATTCAGGTGTCCAATTCGGCAAAAAAAAATTTGGACATGGAAAATGCTACTTGGAATCAAACACAGGTGCTAGAATCCAACTCAAATTCGAGGTGTTCGATTCGGTAAAAAATTTTGGACACGAGTGTCCGAGTAACACTGGTATGTACGGACAAAAAGATTCAAATACAGCTATAAAGAGTACGACAAAATAAGTCAGCTCAAAAAATGAACCATAATAACAAACTATGTGCTTGGTATGACAGTTTTGGAAGTCAGCTAGCAGGATAACACTACATCAAATCCTAGCATGACCTGACCTTGTAGATATAACTAGATAAAGCACCATGTTCCTCACTTGACTTTTCAAGAATAAAAATAATAGAGCAACTCAATTTGTATACCACCATAGCTTAGACAGCGGAGGAAAGGACAAGGGAACTTATGATACTATAACATACTTGGCATAGCATTTTATGATATTTGGGTACTAACAGCATACTTATACAAAGATGAGAAAAAACATAGAAAAAAGTCCCAGATGCTACTGGTAGTCACCAACTTACATCAACTTCCTTGGCTTTTATATTCTTCGCTTTCACCAGGTTTGGATTTTCAATCTGAATAAGACCTTCCGTTCCTTTATGTTTCTGGGAATATTATACATTAAATCAGATTGATAAACAATCATGCACATACACGTATACTTGCAGGAGGAAAAGTTCTTACAGCCTTCCCTTCAGACTCATCTTCAGATTCTTCCTCTTCAGATTCTTCTCTTTCTTCCTCTTCCTCTTCCTCTTCAGCTACATTCTATTTGATTGTTAATAAAAATCAATTGTCAGAAAACAATATGACATGATCACATTTGTGGTACACCTAAAAATTTATCGATATGTACACTTCATAACTCCTGGTATTTTGCTTCATTCAACAAGTAATTGATGGAATTAATTGTAATCATTGCAATTTCGTTTCTGCACAATTAGATTGACAAATGTAGCATACTAGCATTCCAATTATGCTACAGGATCATCAGAATACAAACACAGATAAACAATGAAGAATTGGTTAAAGGCTTTTTAGAAAGACTTAACAGCCGAAACTAAATTCGAACATGTAACTGGCGTTGTTCCGAGCGTTGGCAACATCAAATATCAAGAGTACAATACATGAAGTATGTTTCATAGTATCCAAAACATGTAACTGATGAACAAGTCCTTTTTGGCTTGTACGAATGCATAAAGGTAGAAATCGTATGGAGCCACAAATACTACATAGATGAAATTAATTTAATAAATGTGCAAACCTTTTTAAATGTGCGTGGGCGCCCTGAAGTTCCAGCAGCTGCAGTTATTTGAATGGAAAAGTATCAGAAATAAGTAAAAAAAAATTGCACTCAGCAGGATATCAAAAAGAAAACAGCCAAAAATAGATGTTCAAATAGTGAAAAAAGAACCAAGAAATGATTTTAGATGAATGCAAAGAACTTCAAATGTAGCATTTCTCTCCTTATCCTGCCTCAAAAGAGCTTCTTTGTCTGAGACTAGATAAACATACAGGCTGCAATTGATTTCTCACTGCGTTTAAACTTCACAAAAACCCTTTTCCGTGAAGATCTCTAACAGTGAAAGTGAACTGAAAACTATAATCCAATCAAAAGCAGAAGAGAATTAAGCTGTTCATCATGGGATGGAGAAAGCAGCTAAACATTCAGAAAAGATAATGGCCCAAACTACGCAAAATGAGCAGATAAGCGCCTGAACATCCAAACTGACGTTAACACTTAACAGCGAAGCTATGGCACCCAGATTGGATCAACGAATCACCCCATAATCATTCATCAACGACCCAAAACGCCATGGAATTGGAATAGAATCGATATATGCAACCCGTGCCTCCTAGTAAAAGCAGGCATCTTGGCGTCACCACAAACTACTCCTAGCGTTATTCTACTAGAACACCCCAAAACAAACCAAAACCGCCTCGCCGCAACATTAGATCAAGCAGCCGCCTAGACGACGGCAGCAGACAACGCTCCCAACTTGGCACCAAATTTTCACTGAAATGAAAAACCGAATCGAAGGGAGGTAAGGGCGCAACGTTACCGATCTCCTCGGGGGTGGAGAAGTTGCGGCGGCCGGTGGGCTTGCCTTTGAACTTGCCCCTCCCCATGGTTGCTGCGGCGGCGGCGGCGGCGGAGGAAGGGGGAGGGAGAGAGAGGAGGAGGGGTTCGCCTAAGCTGCACGCGGGGTGGGATTGGTGGGAATCGAAAACCCTACTGCCACATCCGCCTTTTACAGTGGTGGCCTGAGAATTTCGGGGAGGAAACGGGGGATTCGATTCGAAATAATCGCTTGTCTTGCCCAGACATTTTTGTTTTGTTTTATAAATAGTCTATCAATATTTATAAATTTAGTCTCCTCATTGTAAAAATAAGACTTGTTTCTAACACGATCGACGAGCGCAAAAACTTATCGCCGTTACGAGAGCGTTTGCGAGCACGGGAGCAAACCTCCAACCATAGGAGCGTGGATGGGCGAGCCACACCGCTGCGCTTGGGTAGCGTGGTACCTCTTTGTCGTAGTGGTTTATACTGTAGTCATGGTGTCGATAAGTTTTCAAACTTGTTGAATGTAACCGGCGTAGTAGAGGAAATAGTCAAATTTTAAATAGATAATATGGGATTAGATTTATAAAAAATTGAACACTAAGAGCATCTCTAAGAGGAGCCTTAAATATAGCCCTAATTTGAATTATAGAGTTTTTGGGGAAAAGATTAACTCCAGCAATGATCCTAAATTATTAAAATTTAGCAAATTGTTTTAGAGCCCCTAGGAGAGTAGATATATTTAGCAACTCTGTGATTGAGTTCTATCTTCGTTGGTGTCGACGATTGGAGGACGGCTCCCGTCGAGCTTACTTGTTGAATGGGGGATCAACAGAGCCCCGTCGCACGGATCGAAGAGGTCGTTCGAGCGATGCGAGGTCGGGAGAAGAAGAAGAGGGGGACGCGGTGTTTTATCCTGGTTCGGGCCTCCCTCTCCCGGGATAACAACCCTACTCCAGTGTATTGTGTTCTGTCTCTTTTTTTCCCTCCTCCCTTTACAAATCTTCAGGGGGGGTTTAAATAATACGACTATGGACACCAAAAAAGGCAACTACCTCCTGGGATCACGCTATGTATCCATATCCGTGACCCGGCCCTTGATTTGCGCTATTTGAATTTCGGGTAGGATCTCCCTTGATCTCCTAGATTGGTTGGCTCCTTCCTTCCTCGTAGCGTTCGCTGGGCCCTCCGACCAAACACCTGAGTAGGTCGTGGCCTCTACGAGCATGCTTGCTCGTGGGGGGGCGTGTTTGGTGCTTCTGCGAGTGAAGGTGCAAACGCGTATGCTCGGAGGAGAAGGAGGAATGCTCGTTTCGTTCTCCCGAGCATCTTCTTTTAGTATCGCTTGGTCGGCGGGTTTAGCTTTTCACGGGGGTACCGTGGTCTTTTGCCAGATAGCCAATCCCCGACAGCTAGCCCCCGAGGTTCAAGTGGGGAACCCTCGGGCTTCCCCTTGAGCCTAAGAAGACTTGAGGGGGGATTGAATTTCTTTTGGTCGTGGTTCACGACCATTTTACGTCGGGAGACGAGCTTCTTTACCCGCCGCGTGCCTGCTCCGTGTGGGCGCGTCGTTTGGTTGTTCTGCGGTTCCTTCTCAGAGAAGCCTTCGCAGCGATGCAGCGGTTTCTGAAGCGGCGCTTTCTCCGGCCAGTGTTGCTACGTGATAGGCGGCGATTTTTATCCCGTCCCTTCATCATCTTTTTAACCCTTTCTACCGGAGAGGTCGGAGTTACACCGTGTCTCTTTGCTCGCCTTCGCCAAAAACCTTCCAAGAGCCCTAGCGCCCAAGAACCCTTTTCGTTCCTCTTCCTCTTTGGCCATGGCGCGCTTCAAGGTCACCAGATGACCCGGCGAGGCTCCAGCGCCACGGATGAGGGTACGTCGACCCGAGCTCGGGTCGAGTGCCCGGGGGCGACGCGGTGCCGCAGACTGCGGAGACGGAGATCGCCTCACGTGAGTTGTACGTCATCAACGGGCTTCGCCCGCCCGAGCGACTTCCTCGCCTCCGTGCTTGCATCTCGTGGGTGCGAGATCTCTCATCTCCACCCCAACTCTATCCTTTCTCTCGCAATCTTCTCCCATCTTTGCGAGGCGTACGTGGGTGTAGTGCCCACGGCTAGCCTTTTCTTTCACTTCTACTCCCCCTTTCGCACCGGCCGGGATGGCTCCGCCGGTTGCGTTTATCTCCGCCTCCGGACCAACCGACCATACGAGTATCCTCTCGTTGCTTTGAAGGACTCGGTGTCGGGTTGGGCCGACCTCTGGTTCTACCAGAAGAAGGCGGAGGGGTCCCAGTTGGTCTACACTGGGGAGAACGCTCCGCCATCGAGACGCGCGCGCCTGCGGTAACCTGAGGAAGAGCGGGTGCTTAGGACGATCAGTGAGCTCGCCCAGATGGGGCTCACTGATCGAGATATCGCCCGGGACTTTACCTTCAACCGGGTGTCCCCCTGAGGCGCCGCGAGCACCCCTTCTTCGAGGTGACCGGGTGGCATGACCTCACCCGTGAGGACAACGCAGGTATGTTCCTGGACCTCTTTCCCGAGCATCGCTGCTTTCTGGTGATCGGTGCTATGCATATATATATATCTTTTGTCTTAGTCTTCGGTTGTGACGCAGCTCCGAGGACGGACTGGGTTAACGAGAGGGTC
This sequence comes from Rhipidocladum racemiflorum, assembly GCA_036346355.1. Lineage (NCBI taxonomy): Eukaryota > Viridiplantae > Streptophyta > Magnoliopsida > Poales > Poaceae > Rhipidocladum > Rhipidocladum racemiflorum. Next base: position 29,506,613 of record CM070570.1, on the reverse strand, counting down.
GCCGAGATGTTCGGTGCCCCGAAGGAGAAGGAGCTGACGCCCAATCGTCAGGTCCCCAAGAACATTTTTGACCGCGGCGACGCGGTAAGTACATCTTCCTGCTTCCGTTCGAGGGCATGTTTTCCGAGCTTATTCCTCCCGATTGCTTGCGGAGAAGGTCGCCTTGAGCTTGCCGTGTCGGCGCCGCAGCGCCGCCAAGCCAAAGACTCCCGCCAGGGTTCCCGCAAGAGGACGGCGGGTCGAGGCCGCCAAGCATCCGCCGCCCCGCGCCAAGCGGCCGGCGCCGAAGCCGACCAGACTCCCACGCCGCACCTTGAGTACGCCGACCGCCAGGAGGTGCGAACTCGAATCTGGTTTGATGACTTCAAACGGAGGAGGCCGGAGCCGATGGGCCGATCGAATACCGCCGAGCAAAGTAGGAAGGCCGAGGAGGAGGCCAGGTCCCTCCCGACCAAAGAGCGGCCGAGAGGCGGATCAAGGCCCTCCAGACCAGCTTACTCGGGTGGTCGATGACCCCGAGGAGGAGGAAGAAGAGGAGGCCACCTATGCTCGGGTCGGAAGGAGCAGGAGGTCGACCTCTCAAACAACCTCGGCTGAAGAGGTCGACATGGACGACGTCGACCCGGCGATGGCACGTGCCGCTGACGCCGCGGAGGAGCTGTCGTGGTCGTGGCCGAGGCCTACGAGGCCGCCGCGGGCAGGTCGCCCGTGGCCCGAAGCGAGGAGGCCGAGGAGGATGGCGCTGCTCGCCGGGCAGAAGGTAAGTTCTTACTTCATTCTCTTATTCTGTTCTTGTCTTGTGATTTTCTTCGGGCTAACCCCACCCTGTTTGGCGTGGGCGTGATAGCTCGGATGCTGCTTTTGGACTTTCGTCAGATGGCTGAGGAGATTATCGACTCTGCAGTTGGCGCTGAGCTCGACCGCGTCGTCGACCAAGTAATGGCCGAGATGGGGGAGGAGTCGGTGCCAGCTGCGGCCTTAGCGGAGTCCGAGCTTCCCTTGATGGAAGGGGAACCTTCTCCGGCCACGGAGGAGCAAGAGCCGCAGGGGGTCGAGGACCCGGAAGTCTTGAGCCTGGTCCCTCGCGAAGCGAGCGCAAGCGAGGCCCAGCGACGGGCTCGATGGTCAAGGGTGGTGGTTTTCGACCCACCGCCCTTGACCGCAAGCCAAGAAGAGGAGCCGGCCGCCGCCGCCACCCACCTCCGATCATGACCAAGGGGGATGCGGTCGTGATCGACCAGCCACTCCCAGCCGCGGAAGTGGTCGCCGAGCTCGACCAGCTGTCTCCATCCGCGGACCACGAAGAGGAGGTGGTCGTTGATGACCAGCTGCCCCCAGCCGCGGACCACGGAGAGGAGGTGGTCGTTGACGACCACCGCTTCTCACCGCGGACCACGGCCGGAGGTGGTCGCCTCGACCAATCGCCTCCGGCGTGGAGCTCAATCGCTTCGATGAGGTGCAAGGGGCGGAAGCGCTGCGGCAGCCTGGCTCACTTCGAGCGCAGCGGCCGGGTAGAGGAAGGCGCCACGAGCCGCTGTTGACGTGGAAGACCAACCTCGTGGCGTCCCCGGGTTGGTCGGGAAGGAAAGCGTCGTTGCCCTCCTGGAAGCATCGGGTGCCCGGGAGGGCAAGATCGAGACGCGGCTCGGGATCGGGATGACCCTGCGTGGGTTAACCCCTTCTTCCGAAAGCCGGTGCTACCGACGCCTTGCTCCAAGATAAGTTGGTCAGCCGGGCTCTTTTGGTAAGTCCTTCGCTCCCATTTTTTTACCTGAGGCGAGCAATCTTCTGGGGGTTCTCTTTGACTTTCCTTCCCCTTTGCTCCAAGTTTGCTGCGAAGGCTATGGAGGACATCGATGCCTCCGCAGTTCCAGCAGAGGAGTTCTGGGCGTACCATCGCGAGCAAGACGCCAAGATCGCCAATCTCGAGAGTCGGGTCTCCGAGGTGCGCGAGGCCGACCTGAAGGAGCTGGAGTCGGCGAAGAGCCTCATCGTCGGACTTCGGGACCAGCTCTTTGAGAGCGAGACGGCGAAGAACACTTCGGAACAGAAGTGTGCCGACCTCGAAGAGGAGCTGGGGAAGTTGCGGCAGAGGTCTCGACTGCGCGCCGAACTCCAACGAGCTCGGGAGCGCGAAGAGGCCCAGCTCAAGGAGGTGCAGCGCCGGGACAAGCGGTGAAGGTCGTGCGCTCGGCGGAAAGTTTTGGATCTCAAGGCGAGGTCGACTCTTAAGGAGGAACTTGTCGCCTTCAGGTCGAGCGTAGGACTTAGCTCTTCTTTTATTTTTAGCTCGTGTAAACCCTGTAAAAAAGACAACGTTTTGGGTTAAATGAGCAAACTCGCAGGTGTTTGGTCCTTGCCTGTTTTTCTCGAGTTCGCCTTGATCCCGGTTCTGCAGAAAAAGAAAATAAGTTCCTGCATAAGAGCATATAGCATAGATACGAGCAAAGGATCCTTGGAAGAAGGGACGGAACGTTCCTATCATACGGAGCCCCTGCCATGGACAAAGGTCGTGTCTTCACTATTGCGAGCACGAGTTTGTTCATGGGAAAATTTGAGGGTCGCTTTGGTCGTAACGATTTTTTGAATGATTCAAATAGGTCGGTTGTGTTGAGAGAAGTGTGAGCACAGAGCAGACGAGCTTTAAACCAACACTACGTAGAGCCGCCATACCCGTGTGGTCGCTTAACCGGGCTTAGAGTGGATGCTCGCGCCCGACCACGCATACAAAGGAAGAGCTCGTGGAAAGTGAACGATTGGCGAGCATCCACCGGGGCCAAGGGAAATGGTGCGCACATACTTGTCGGGTAAGTTCGTCTGCAGTGCTGGTAGACGACGATGCTCGTTCGACAAAGCGAGGACGAAACACGAGAAAGAGGGAAATGATTTATTGGAAAGAACGCAAGGGGCGCGAGATAGGAGTACTCGTCTAAACGTAGAATTTACGCAGTTGATCGATGTTCCAGGTGCTAGTGAGCTCCCGACCATCTGGCATCGCGAGGCGAACAGCCCCCGGGCGTGCTGTAGACATGACCGTGTAGGGTCCCTCCCACCTTGGGGTCAGCTTGTTGGCCTTCGACAGGTCTTGAACTCTTCGTAAGACCATGTCGCCGACTTGTAGGGCCCTAGGTCGGACTGTCTTGGCTGCATGCCTACGAAGAGCCTCAGAGGTAAATCGCAGACGAGCAACGCCCATTCGCGTGTCGCTCGACGAGGTCCAGTCGACGAGGCGCTCAACCTCTTGATCGATGGAATCGATCAGTTGCACCCTTGGGGAACCCAAAGACGATTTCGCAGCGTAATGGCCTCCGCACCGTAGACGAGTTGGAAAGGCGTTTCGCCTGGCTCGACTTGTCGTGGTGCGGGACCAAAGAACGGCGGGAAGCTCATCCACCCATCGCCGCTTGTCTTTGGTTGAGGGTCTTAAAGACCCTCTTTTTTATGCCCTGGATCGCCGCCCATTTGCTCGCTCATCGCTCCGTTACTCGTGGATGCGCCACGAAGCGAAACAGACCTTGGTCCCGACCTCCTCGCAGCATAACTTTGGAACAGTTCATCGTGAATCGGGTCCCGTTATGCAGGATAAGACGGTTGGGTATCCCGAACCGAAGTTACCACATTGCTTTGCGGAGGAATCTTTTGGCCGCTGGGCCGAGATGGTCAAGACGGGCTCGGCCTCTATCCACTTAGTGAAAGTGTCGATGGCCACGAGCAAATACTTGCGGCCTTTCGACCTCGGGAAAGGGTCCAAGGACGTCGAGCCCCAGTGTCGAGAATGGCCACGCAGCGGTATGGTTTGCATGGCGTATCTTTGGTTGACGGGATTTGCGAGCATGGAACTGGCATGCTCGGCAGTCGTTACGATTGACCGTCGTCCGTCAAGGCCGTAGGCCAAGAGTAACCTAATCGGAAGGCCTTGCTCACAAGCTGTTACGAAGACGAATGAGCTCCGCACATTCCTTCGTGGATATCACGAAGAAGGTATCGGCCTTCCTCCCGAGAGACGATCTGGAAAGGATTCCTAATACGCCTTTCCGGTATAGGTCGCCTTCGATCGATCTGTCTTGAGAAGATCGCCTTGTTAGCCAGGAACGCCGGCTTCTTCCTCGAGCAATGTCCCATGCGCAAGGTATTGGATGAATGGCGCCATCCAATTTGCACTTTGCTCGAGGAACGACCCTACCGCCGGTCTCTGGTGCCTCCTCTTCGTGAGGGAATGGAGGGCTTATGTAGGTGCTCGACAAGCACCCACGAGCGGTGGTTTGAGAGGAACCGACCTTAGACATTTGGTCGGCCAGGGAATTATCCTTCGGGGATGTAGATTACTTGAAATTCTTGAAGTATTTCTCCATCTTCCTTACTTCGGCCAGTGCAGCGCCATTGAGATATCGGAACACCGATACTCCTTGTTGACTGGTTCACGACCAACCGTGAATCGCCCTTCACAAAGGAGCCGTTGGACTCCTAGCGATTTACATGCCCAAGTCCGCCAAAAGGCCTTCGTACTCCGCCGCGTTGTTAGTCGCGTGAAATGTAGTTGGATGGCGTCTTGAAGTTGCTCTCCATCCGGGAGACCAAGACGACGCCACTTCCCCGGCCAGATGCTCGGGATCCATCAAAATACAAGGTCCAGGAGTTTTCCCTCGAATCATTGGTCCTACTGGCCGGTGGTGCCGAGCCGACCGATTCTCGCCACTAAATCAGCCAAGACTTGTGATTTTATCGCCGTGCGGCCGAGAACACCGGCTCGAACTCGGCGAGCTCCATTGCCCACTTGGCTATGCGACCACCGGGCGCCCCGATTTTTCAGATTTCCTGAGTGGGAAGCCGGTCGGCACCACGATCTTGTGTGCTTGAAAGTAGTGACGCAACTTCCGGAGGCCATCAGAATGAGTACTGATGGTTTCGGACCTCGGGTAACGCTCCTTTGGTCCATGAAGTACTTCGCTGACGTAATAGATAGGTCGCTGGGTACCATCTCTCTCTACCGCTAACACCGAGCTTACCGCTTGCGGGGTTGCCGCCAGGTATAGTAGCAATTCTTCCCCTGCCGTGGGTGTGACGAGGACGGGCGATTTGGAGAGGTACTGTTTTAGCTCTTTGAACGCGCGATCAGCTTCCTCCGTCCACGTGAAGCCATCATGCTTGCGGAGGGCTTTAAAGAAAGGTAGTCCGCGCTCCCCCAGCCGGGAGACGAACCGGCTTAAGGCGGCCATTCTTCCGGTCAGAGCTTGTACTTCCTTTACGCACGTGGGCGGCCTCATGTTCTCAATGGCTTCGATTTTCTCCGGGTTAGCCCCAACGCCATGTGGTCCGACCATGTAGCCGAGCACCTTGCCAGCCTTCACGCCGAATACGCATTTTTAAGATTCACTTTATTCGATGCTTATTGAGGTTACAGAAAGTTTCTTCCAAGTCAAAGAACGTGACCCAAGTACTCTTGCTTTTGACAACTATGTCGCCGACATAGACCTCCAAATTTCGACCTACTTGGTCTGTGGAAAGTCTTCTGCATGAGGCGCCGAAAGGTTGCTCCCGCATTTCTCGCATCAAGGACATGGTCGTATAGCGTAAGGTGCCGAATGGGGTGATGAAGGAAGTCTTTTCCTCGTCTTCGCGCGACAGTCGATCTCGATGATAGCCTGAATAGGCGTCTAGGAAGCTCATGGTCTGCGTGACTCGCCGTCTGGCCCACCAATTGGTCTATGCGAGGCAATGGATAGTTGTCCTTTGGGCATGCCGCGCTCAAACCCGCGGTGATCGGCCTTTTACGCGCCACTTACCTCCTTTCTTCCTCGACTAATCGATTGGCTAGCCACTCGGAGTGCTCGATCTCTCCGATGAAGCCACCTTTAGGAGTTTATCAAGTTCCTCCGGATGATTGCCTGCTTTTCCGGGAAAAGCGCCTAAGTTTCTGTCTCACCGGTTTTTGTTAGGTGAATCATAGCTTTGTGCTCGACCCCCTCCCTTGGGACCCCGGGCATGTCGGATGGTTCCCAGGCGAACACATCCGACCTTGCCCGGAGGAAGGTGACGAGCTCGAGTTCCTATTTGGGATCTAAAGAAGATCCCAAATGAACGACCTTGGCCGGTTCCGACTCGTTGAGCGGAACAGCCTTGGTCTCTCCTCCAGGCTGGAGGGCAAGTTTAGGCCGGGAATGCTTCGGCTCTTGGTCGTGGGCGAGTGGGTAACTGACCGACCATATCTAGCGCTCTTTCGTCGCAATTGAGTGCGGACTTGTGGTTCCCTTTGATGGTTATAACTCCGTTCGGTCCGGGAATCTTCAGGCACTGATACGCGTGATGAGAAGCGGCCATGAACTTGGCCAAGGCCGGCCTGCCGAGGATGGCGTTGTAGGCCGACTCAAAGTCTACCACCTCGAAGGTGATTAGCTCCGTTCTGAAGTTACTTGGGCCGCCGAAACTTACGGGCAGGACGACCTGCCCCAGAGGTCTGATCGAGGTGCCCGGGACTATCCCGAAGAAGGGCACGGCCACACTCTTGATTTTGGAACGAGGAATCTGCATCTCGTCCAAAACCTTGGCTGAAATAAGGTCCAAAGAGCTCCCGGAGTCTATGAGGACCCGACCGACGACGGTATTGCTGATGGTGGGGTTCACGACCATCGGAAGCCTCTGGGGTTTGGTCATCCCAAGGGGACAATCGTCCTTGGAGAAGGTGAGGGGTACCTCAGACCATTTCAGCTGCTGCACCGGAGGCTTACCCTGGGTAACATGGTGCACTTCTCTTGCGGCCTCCTTTAAGTCCCGGCGGGACTTGTAGGCGGAGGAGCCCCCGAAGATGACCGCTATGTGATTCTTTGGTTCTTGGTATTCCATGTCATCCTCACTTTCCTCGGCGGGCTGTTTACCTTTGTCATTTTCACCCTGCTCTGGTAGCGTCGGCATGGGACCCCTGCCAGAAATCGCTTCCAGGCGGTAGGTCCACGTTCGGCAATTCCGTAGGTCGTGCCCGTGCGCCTGGTGAAGTGGACAGTATAGGTCGCCCCGTCGGTCCGCCTGGTCGCCTCGTCCTCGAGGCCTGTGTGGTTGTCCTCTTCCCCGAGCATTAAGCCCCCGGCGCTGCGGCTGGGTTGCTCGGGGTTGTTGTTGTTCCACCGCGGCTACCATGGCTGGTGAGGGTTGCTTTTTCTTCTTCTTCTTGATCTTCTTGTCTCTGCACTCGAGCCCTTTTGCTAGCCGAGGTCTCCGTGCCAGCCGAGGCGCAGCCTTCCTTCATCCAAAGATTTTCTTCCATTGGGCGGCTTCATCTGCGTTGGCGTGTCGATCGGCCATTCGGAAGAGCTCGTTCGCCGTTAGATCCGGTGGATCTCCAGGTCTGCGTGAAGCGCCGCCTCGCACTCGAACTTGAAAGCTCGGACGACCGCCTCGTCCGATATGTTCGGATCGAAGTTCCGACTGGATGAACCTCTGGGCAATTGTCGCAGGTTTCCCGTCCGTATCAGAGCGCTCCAGTCGCGCTCCTTTCCCGGCGGATGTAACAGCTCTGGAAATTTGCTTTCGGGCCACGCTGAGCCGCCCCAGGACCGTGATAGATCCTTCCTTCGATTAAAAAGCCACGTCTGGCGGCTCCGTCGGAACCGTCGGCGGGTAATTTGCCATCACCTCATCGCCCGGCGGCGAGGATGGCGGTAGTATATATCGAGAGAAATTCGTCCGGGTTCTGGGTCCCGTTGAACCTTTCGATGTGGCCGGGCTTGAATCTGTTCGGCCATGCGACGTTCCGGAGGGAGCTCGTGAAGGCCTGGCAACCGAAGCTCGGGATTTCGCGGTGAGATCCTCGGTCACGGCCTCCACGCTGGTCTTCCGCCCAACGCCCGTCGTGGGCCGAGTCGAGAGAAAACCTCATGCGACGCCGTCGTCGACGACCGCTTGGTCGTGGAGCGCTCGTGAGCGCTAGAATCCGGGCGATTATACGATACCGCCTGAGGTTGCTCTGCGGATCGCTCCGGCCTTTCCCGGATCGGGTTAGCGATTCGGGGCGATCTCCGGCGTGGCTCCGAGATTCACCTCTGTCGCGAAGCACGGAGAGCGTTTGTGATGGTCCCGGGAAACACTCCGGGCATCCCGGTCACGGGGAGGATCCGAGACTTTTAGTTCGGCGGCAAGCCTTTCCAAATCTTCGGCTACGACCCTGCTCACGGCCTCTAGGTCTACTTGCTCGGGGAAACTACGCAGGTCACGCACGACCGCCGCCAAGGCCTGTAACCGTTCCCATTTCCGGTGAACTGGCGGTGGTGAGCTTTGGCGACGCTCCGGAGCGCGATCGGGAGTTCGGTACCCACGAGAGTTCCTTTCCGTGGAGGCGCGCCCCCCCTTTGCCTGGCGGCGAATGCTCGCGAGGGTCTTTCCCAAGGACGCCTCCAGGTGGAGTCTGGCCGCCTCGTAGTGGTCGTGCTTGGCAGCGTCCGAGGATCCTCCTCCGGGCTCCGCACGGCTCCCGGCCATGTTGACTCGACGAAAACGGGATGAAAGCGATGGGGACATCATTGTATCCCCTTGAGATGCAGTCTCTCGGTCGAGCTCAGGTCGTCTGGTATGTCCAGGCCATCGTAGAGCTCGTCGCAGTCATCCTCGGGGTCCCCGAGGGTAATGTCTGGGGAATGGAGGCCCTGCCCTCGCATTCCCGTGTCCGGGGAAGGGCTCCCAGACTCAGTGTGACCGATAGGATCGGTCACCCTGGCCACGTTGTCGGCGGCGTAGTACACGTCGTCATCTTCAACGTGGTCAAAAACACAAAGGTCCCGAGTGTCTCCCGAGTTTGGCATCCTCGAGGATCTTGATCTGTACGGGAATCAAGCTATCGCTCCCCACGGACGGCGCCAGCTGTCGACGATTGGAGGACGGCTCCCGTCGAGCTTACTTGTTGAATGGGGGATCAACAGAGCCCCGTCGCACGGATCGAAGAGGTCGTTCGAGCGATGCGAGGTCGGGAGAAGAAGAAGAGGGGGACGCGGTGTTTTATCCTGGTTCGGGCCTCCCTCTCCCGGGATAACAACCCTACTCCAGTGTATTGTGTTCTGTCTCTTTTTTTCCCTCCTCCCTTTACAAATCTTCAGGGGGGGTTTAAATAATACGACTATGGACACCAAAAAAGGCAACTACCTCCTGGGATCACGCTATGTATCCATATCCGTGACCCGCTGTCCTTGATTTGCGCGCTATTTGAATTTCGGGTAGGATCTCCCTTGATCTCCGGCCGATTGGTTGGCTCCTTCCTTCCTCGTAGCGTTCGCTGGGCCCTCCGACCAAACACCTGAGTAGGTCGTGGCCTCTACGAGCATGCTTGCTCGTGGGGGGGCGTGTTTGGTGCTTCTGCGAGTGAAGGTGCAAACGCGTATGCTCGGAGGAGAAGGAGGGATGCTCGTTTCGTTCTCCCGAGCATCTTCTTTTAGTATCGCTTGGTCGGCGGGTTTAGCTTTTCACGGGGGTACCGTGGTCTTTTGCCAGATAGCCAATCCCCGACAGCTGGGTTTTAGGACCTAATTGCTGAAGTGAATATTTCGTTGGAACCCTAAATATAATTGATTAGGATTCTAAATTAAAGTTTAAGGCTTATTTTTAAAGCTCTCTTGGAGATGCTCTAAACAGATAAGCCATATTCTCAACTGGAGAGTGGAGCTGAGAACCGGGTGCGATCGACCGACCGCGCGTGTGCCGCTCCACAAGCGGGTGGGTCGCACGGACGGCGCCCCAGTCCGGGTTGCCCACCGATCGACGATGGACTGCCCTGGGCCCAAACGAACGCAAGAAGTTTTCTGAATACCTGAATTGAATAACTTCATATGATTTTTTAAAATAAAATTTTGAAATTTCTAGGTTCCAAGTGAGCCATCAGGTCCCGCCTGGAACGCGAGAACATTTTTCCATTCCTGCAGAAATTAAATTGTTTTATACGAAATTCTTGCGTTTTAAACGGGGGCCTTGAGTTGAATTATCGAAGCATAGAATCTTTCAAAAAAAATTCCAAATGTAACCTACGCTGAAATTTTTTTGCTTAATTTACTCTTCCAGAATGTTTATTTATTTATTACTGAATTAAGTCTTTCAATGTTTATTTACGTCCAAAGAAAAGAAAGATACATCCTTTTTTTCTACTCAAAAAAGGCCGTAAAGTGCAGAAATACGGTCAGACTTGTCATTGCCCGAAATGATAAAGCATCCATCAACTTTTTACGAGCGTCCATGACCTATCCGGTAACGCTATTTTGCGTTCAGAGCATGATGAGCTCACCCGAATCTTTTGGGTCTCGCCCGGAGTTGGACACGAATGGAATGACTTCTCTTTCAGAGCTAGACATCTGGGACCATAGCGAAACGAACCTTTGATGGCTCTGCTCACTGGATCAATGATATGTTTCATCAGTTTGGGTTGGGTTGGGTTGGGTATCCGACCACGCTCACCTTACTGGAGGCTTCTGCCATTGCAAAAGTACACAACTTTTCTGGTGACAGATTTGTCAATGCTAGTTATTGACAGTATAGCAGAACAATTCACAAACCTGCTAAATACCACAGAGTGTTTTTTTTTCGAGGATATGATTGGAGCTAAAGGGTGGCAAACATGAAATATGCAAATTCAGCAACAGGTTAATGCCTGCAAATTCAGGACCAGGTAAAGAGGCCACCAACATTTCCCCCAGATTCAGAACAGCTCATGCATAAACAGCACAACAGATAAATGGAGCCATCAATGGCTGACAGACCCAAATAAAGGTTACTCGTCTACCAAATCTGGTAATTTATCTCACGCTGCGCACCAAGGAGATGCTATTGTCAGCATACTAGACTATATAACACAGTTAAAGTTATTGCGGAATATACGACTGTAGTGCAGACATGAGACGTCCCTTGTTTCGAAGTGGTTTTCTGTAGATTTGACCCATTACAATTAGAAGGATGGGGGCCATTGCCAATAGAGTAGACCCCATAAATATAGTTGATACTGTTAGAGCATGAAGACGAAATATGCCATCGAATTGAATCTGTTTATCCTTTCTTCACGCCCCGTCATTTGAGTTCCAATAGAAGTCACTTCTTTCAGTTGAGTAGTTATATGGGAGATGAGGTCCATAAACAACATTACCATTCAAAAATGTCATATGGTCCACTTGTGACACTGCCTGATAAGCATTTGGAACATTAGCTTGAACTGTGGTATTTTGAACTGAGTAGATGTTCACATTAATATCCTTTGGGTTAGCCTTTGTCCTGCTCTGGACCATCCATTTGTTTTCCACAGGACTATCTGCACTGAGTCTAACCATTTGCTGCTGGATTTCATTCAGTGGATTACAAGCTAATTTTGATTTAGCACTCTTCTTTGCATCCGAAGACTTGAATTCAAGCCGGTATAAGGCAAAAGCATCGCAATCATTGATCTCATATTCATAGAGGTGCCACTCATAACTGTTGGATGGTTGTGGATCCATGTAATAGGACCTCTTCAGACCCCCAAAGTCTTTCATCACCTGCTTCCTTGATTCATGCCAACCACGGCCATTGTAATCTGGCAATGACCTTTGCTTTCGGTTTCCACTCTCAAATGCCCTTCTTGGTTTGTCAAAGAAAAGCCATTCTCTAATAGATTCGCCTTCAAAAATGTAAAGATCAAAAAGTTCTGCAATGATAGAAATGAACCAACAATCAGTGCAAACTTATCAGTATCAATGCCATGTAAATACATGAGTTATGCAAGAACAACTTACCAGGTGCATTCCATGGGGACTTTGCACTTGCAGCCCCTTCACAGACAGGAATACCAACATGCTTTCCTTGGATTTTTGCACTAAGAGCAGCAAACAGGGGGCCATCTTTCAGATCAATACCTCTTGGACGGATCACAGGCGTTGTGCCTGGAGGGCCTTCTTCCTTCACAGCCAATTCAGCATGATACATGCTACAATAATCTTGCCACCTTTCCGATCCTTGGGCGGGCCGAGGGCAGTCCCAGAGAGCACATTTTGGCATCAGGAATGCAGCAGAAGATGGACACATTGTTGTGAGCAAGTCTGAAATGTGGAGGAAAACATCTCCAGCACTCTGTCCGCAGTTACTCATATCAAGATACACATTAGGGGGTAACTCTTGTGGCAAATTGAACTGTGGATATTCCAGCTGACCAATCCCTTCCAGGTTATTGAGGACATCTGGATTGGATGCATGAAGGTTTATCTTGTAATCATCATCGTAAAGAAAATCCTCAACAGTAAGTTCCTGGTTCACATAGTACATCTGCAAGTACAAGGCAAAAATTTGCTAAAATTAGCTCCACTCCATTAAACTTCAAAATGAAGAAACGCATATAGCAGAAAGGTAAAATCACCAGCAACATAACAATCTGTGTCTGTGTCGATTGCATGCATGCTGGAATATATAAAGCAGTACATAGCAGCGAAAGAAAAGCATCCTTATGAGCATTTTACTATGTCAAGGAGGTACCTAAGATAGTTGAGAAACTGGTAGAGGAAAAGTCAAAATGGATGATATCGTAGCCTACAATACAAGAATAAAGCATCCTTGTGCACCATCAGAAAGAACAGAGACAGAAGGCTTCCATTTTCTTCTCCAAATACACTACAAATCAAAGAATTGCAGAGAACTTCTTAGCTATGAAGTCCAATACAAAAGCAAAGTATCCTTGTAGGCCATCAAAAGGGACAGAATCAGAAGGCTTTTGTTTTCTTCTCCTAGTGTCTAGCACACTGAAATACACTAAAAAACAGCTTAACTATCCAAGACCAAGAGTCAGATCCCAACTACAAGAAGCAATCATAGAGACTACCAGGTAATTTCTTAACAATGCAAGTACATTTTCCAACTGGTCCCTTGCAACCAACATCCAGAAACAGCAAATACAAGACATTTGAACTTTGCAAACAAGCATATCCTCAAATTCATATCTATGCCAGACATCAAAGTTTCAGCCATCTGGAGGCCGTAGTCTCACCAAATGGAACACCCAATATAGGATCAAACCTACACCTCAATGCATCTCTGAATTAATCTATCAGTGTTCTATAATGCAATGTGTAACTGCTATGTAAATAATGATTATCTGAGACTGTCAAACAGAATAGACTCATAGTGAAAACTGGGCTAATTTCCAAAACCACTAATAGTGTATCTAAAAAATATGTGGCACTTAATCATTCACTGAACTTATCTTCCGCAGAAGACATTTAAAATCTTTCATTGGCACCTTAGGTGACAAACAGAAATCAAACAAGGCAAATTAGTGTAATGCTCATCGAAACATATGCAGGAGATGTGCAATTGATATCTTCCATTAACAACAAAGGATAAACACACTGATACACACACACATTGGTACCTTTCATTAACAAAAACATGCAGGCAATGTGCGGATTAAAATCCTCAATTCAAAACACAATCAACCCCAAAATCAGCACACAGCCGCACACATAAGCGCACCATATCCCACTCCCAAATATGCCACACTAGGTGAGATCTTTGAGGTGACAAAGGAACCTGATGAACCCCATGACAGCAACACACTCTAGCAACTCATTTGCTCTGCCTCCCTGTCGATTAGGTTGTACCGCAAGCTGAGCATCACAAAGATTAAAAAATGGTGTACTGAGGGAGGTCAGGGAGGTAACAAAGGAGGGGAAAATTGTCTAAACTGATGGTTCTAACCATAAATGTAAAATCACTAATGACGTCACATTTCAGTGGCATTCTTTAGGGTATATGCCAGTGGTATTTTACTTAAGTGCCAAAATTTGAGTGGTACAGTACAGAGCTAACTTTTCCTCTTCTAAAATATGCTCTCTGATGTTACAGCTATCTTTAAAGATTACAGGTATCAAATATAATACAGATTCCACAATCACCTTTCATTCAACAATATTACACCTTCATCTGCTGTCATTAGGTTGTACTGTTGTAGAGAAGGTTGGTGTCGAAAGAAATAGATTTTATAAGGCAACCAAGTATATCTTTAGACATGTAATACTCTGGTAAAAAACATTACAAAATGAGACCAAAAGCTTCTTGCATACAATGATAAGGAAACTACACAGAGATCATGCAAAATTGAAATAAAGCATTGACAAATTTCATAGGCATGTTGTTGCCAATACATGCTACCTTCGCAAAACTCAATCCTTTGCATAGGATAATGATAAGGAACCTTCCAAAAAATTTCCCTCTACAATAGAGAAATTAAAATTTTAATTTCAAAACCCATTGATATGGAAGCTCTTGTCAAATTTCATGTTTTGCAAATGATTAACATCCATCCACTTAAATCTTCATGTGAATCAATCCAGGGATCTTTTTAAATCAAAATATTCAGTGCATCATCAAACAAATTCAAGTTGTAGGTTTGATTCTTTCAATTCAGCTAATTCGAAATTATTTAAGTCACTCATATTGCAGATTCTGTAACATCCCAAATTTGTACCAAATTGAAATATGAAGTTGCCAATTTATTTTCTGAGTTTATTATGATTTTTCAGAATTTTTCTGGCTTTTCTGGAATTTTGGCATTTAAAGAAAATATTTTTCATTTCCTAGTTGCTGCTTCTAAATTTTGAACTCTAAATTCAAATTAGCGCAAGTCTGGAAATATTTTACTTAAGTTACAAATAGTTTGGAGAGCATCTCCCAAAAGTTTTATGAATATTTGAGCAAAATTGCTATTTTTGATAAATTTGAAATCTCACTTGTCATTAAATCTGAGGCACTAAAGAATTTATAAGAAAATCATGGAACTGCACAAATTCTGAAAAATTTACAAAGACATCGGTATCACCTCAAGAACACCCCCAACAATTTTCATAAAATTTGGAGTTCACTAGATAGTCCTAGAAATTCTAGAAACCCCTAGCCGCAATTAAAAGCTTAATAGAAAACCATTTCAAATCCCAAAAGGGAAGGCACCGGCTTGAAACCCGTATTTACCATCAAGAAAACGTACTCTGGCCAAATATGCTTCCCCTTCATGGCCTTTCTCTCTCCTTCTCTCCCTCTGACGAGCCGAGCCAGAGCATGCCCAGGACGTGCCTAAACCGTGCCCGTGAGCCAGGCCACGCGCACGCGAAGGACCTCGCCACCCTTAACGGCCGACAGTAAGTTTTCTCTCTCCCTCAACGCCCGCCTCAGCCATCCCCGATGTCATACTCTGCCTAAGCGGCGCCTTGGCCGTAAGGCGGACGCCACAGGCATCTCCGGCAAGGCGATGCCGTGGCACAACCCCCTCGAACTACCTTACCGTTTAAGTAACGCTTTAATAACCATGAATGTCACTGCAATGAGATTAGCTACAAGAGCCAAATCACAAAAGACACTAGCAGAAAACAGGGCCATAATTAGCCCAAAGCCTCAATGAAGTGAATTTGATGGTGCATCACACACAGAAACTTGAATTCTTCTCGGAACTTGCAAGCTTCCTTAAATTATACAGAAAAGTCTAATTTTATCTCCGAATAGACCTAGGTCAATATGCAGTCCATTACAAATCTCCATATTAATCCAAAATCAAAGCTTTCCGATTGTGATCATGGTAGAGAGGCCTATGTCATTCCCTCACCGACAGAGGGTAAGCACGAATTCACAAGGCGTTTGTTTATAAGGAATGCAGAACTTACCACCAAATGATTCAATGAATGGGAAGTTGCTTGCATACGCACCATATCCAACTAAAAGCACACAACAAAAAGGACCACATAACACGCCTGTACAAACTAGAGAAATCTAACTAATTCGCTACAAGAGTCCACCGCCGACACAAAGATCACACACTCAACCACGAAGCCTAACTGCTTGGAACTATGGCAAACGCACCTTCGTGTCGTAGCAATCACAATCGCAAGTTTCCTCACAAGGTCGATAACACAGTCATTCTACTGCAGTCAATATAAAGATTGCAATTTTCGTTGAGCAAACCACCGATAACAACTTATACCTGATCATGGAACACAGCAGCAGCAGGAGCCAGCACTCCTCCACCATTCGCGAGAACTCCCTGACCCAGGGGCAGCGGCTGCCGCTGTTGCGCCACTACCACGGCAGCCGCGGCGTCAACCGCTTCCTCGCGCGGCTCTGGTTTCATGTCCTGGCAGCCCTGCGCTTGTCCGTGGGCCTGGTTAGCCAAGGGCGGGGCCTGCTGCTCGGCGAGCTTGCTGGTGGCGTCGTCCTCCTCGACCGCCGCCAGCTGCAGCAGCCGCACCGTCTCCGACGGCGGATCCGACAGCTCCCCGCTGTTCCCCTGCAGTCAACCGCGGCCATCCGATCAAATCAAGCATCAGCAAAACACACACACAAAAGTAAAATGAATGGAGGAGGGGAGGGGAAAGGGGCGTGCCTGGAGGGACGACGCGGGGGAGGGGACGCTGAGCTCGGCACGCCACTCGCGGAGCATCTGGTGGAGCTGCGCCTCTAGGACGGCGGCGTCGGTGGAGCGGGCCTCCTTGCGGGCCGACTGGAGGCCGGAGAACATGTCCTGGAGGTCGTCTACGCGGGTCTTGGCGCGGGCGCGGAACTGCTGGTGCCGCACCGACCCCGACCGCGTCGACCCCTTCCCCATCGCCGCCGCTGCCTTCCTCCGACCAATCGATCGGTGTGGTGCGGTGCGGTGCGGTGCGGTGCGGCGGAGTGGATGGAGTGGCGCGTGGAGGGGTTGGTTGGTCTCTCCTCCTCCTCTGCGCGACGAGAGAGAGATGCTCGTATTTTTTTGTGTGTTGTTCGGAAGAGTTATCTGGCTGCCACTTTGTTGGGTTGGGATCGGCTTGGGAAAAGCGACGGCCGCGGCAAAAGGGAGGCGGGCGAGGCTGGGGTCGCGCCGGATGGGATCATGGCATGGGGCCCTGCCGTGCCCGCGGATTAGCTTAGGTAGTATCGGCGACTCGTCGAAAGCCGAACCGAAAGCGCCGTCCAATAACAGCGTCTTCAGTGATAATAGAGGAGGTATTCATGGAAGGAAGAATCATTATTAGCTCGATAAGATCGTAGACTAATGGAAAGAATTAGTCTTTTTCGATTTTAACCATCTTCTCAGCAAGTCTTATAAGATCACAGCATCTATGGAATTTTACGCTTCTTCTAACAATGATAAATATAGTTTAGAAGCTGGGTTCTTAACAATATACAGTTACTTAGGGTGTCATCGTACGGTTTTTAATATTTACTAATCAACCAATAATTAAAATAAAAATAACAAAAGCTTGCCTTATCTTCGACTCCGTAGCAAAGCCAATTAGGCAGTTCTCTCCTCTTCGGGCCCGTCCTATGTCCCCTTCTCCTTTGCCCCTCCTTCGGTAACCCCTCATCTACAGCTCTGCCTCCTCCTCCACCCCCCCCTTCTATACCCCTGCTTCGTCACCCGGCTCGCCCCACTCATACCCTAGTCCCTCTGTCGTCACCCAAAGGCGAGGCCTGAGGGGGCCTTCCATGGCTCTGACGCCAACCACCCCTCGCCAGAAAGCCAGGCTCGCCCTTTCCTCTGCCTGGCATGCCATCCGAGTGGCCGCTCCAGAGTTGAGCACAGCCCGAGTGTCGCGTCCTCTCCTCGCCCGACCGTTGCGCCAAGCACCGCCCACCCCTTAGCCCTCGCCTCGCCCGAGTGTCACGGTGAGTTGCTCTCTCAAATCTCGCCCCGAGTGAATTAGGGAATTGTGGAATAGGGATTGAGAAATTGGGATGGATAGATTTGGTTGGATACTTAGGTTCACAAGTCTAGTTTAGACTCAAGTCTAGTAACTTGGTTTGGTTCAACAGTTTGGAGGACACACTAGGGTCTCCTTCTCTAGTCTTCCTCAACCTCTAGCCTCAAGTCACCTCCGTGGCTCCCTCCTCCTAGCTTCTTGCGCGCCACCACCGGTCAAGCAGTTGGTGTTCCGCCATGTGCTGACCGAAAATTAGGTGAGGTGCTTGGGAGATTTTTGGGGAAGGTGCCTGACAGAGGCTAGAGGGAGTGCGCTAGCCTCCTATGTGTCTTGTCTTTACTTGCTCTTCCGTCTTTGGTGACTTTTTTTAGTCATTTTTGTTTTGTTCCATGAGAACAAACCGAATCTTAAAGCCTAAAAGGAAGGACTTGTGTAAAACGAAACACAAATTTTATCTAGCTTCTTTTCCTAAAAAAATTCCGCATATCTAGCGGAATGGGTTTCTAGTCTCTCAGACAAACTGTGAAGCGGTATTATAATTTCTTCTAGTACAGTGTTGAACCATTTCGCGGACACATATGCCATTGTAGAGTTTTGAAACTCACAAATATTTATGTTGAACACTGATGTTGTTGATTGGCTTTGAACTGCATGAATCTTGATATCAGCAAATTGCTTTAAACATGAAAAAGTAAAATGGCAGGCATGTCCATTGTACAATCCAAAACTGTTGCACCTAAATTCTAGAAATGGACAAACATACCTCCTCCTTTCCCTTTCATCTTTCCCTTCTTCCTCATTTAGATGAACAACGACAATGAGAAACCTCACTTATGGATAGCACATGATGCTAACGACACACGATTGTATAGGTATAGCCGTATAGGGTGCGTGGATAGAGGCTATATAGCAAGTTGATAAGTTATAGTGTTTCTAAAATCTTGCCGTGAAACCGCGAAAATCGTGATTTAATACCTCGAGTTTACAAGGATGCTAAAGGCTCTAAAAGAAGTTAGCAGCAAGTTAACAGAGATTGCTGTTGTGTATCGTTGTTCTTTGCTGAATCTTCCATTGCTCTTACAAGTTATGAAATATTACACTTGCAATTTAGCTTACGGTGCTGTGGCAGTATCCACAAGCGCAGAAGCTGCGTAGGCCACCTGGACGCGGCAGGGATATGTACAAAACCGATGAATTTCAACCTCAACCTCTGGTCTTCCCACCGTTCTACATTCAGGTACGTAGTACTAATTGTTAAATGAATGCATTCATGCACACAAATTAAGCTACATTTACTCACACTCGATTCCAATAAAATGGTGATGTTTGTTAATTACAACAGGAGTTCTTTTCCCTGGAGTGCCACTTTGCACAGGTGCAGAGAGTGATTTGGATCAGAAGATGACTAGGATCGCTGGGTCGCGTGCAAGAACATGAGGATCAACTGCTACCTGCAGGCGCGCGCACGACAGGGCGCTTGCTGCCTGCTGGTCTTGCACCGTTTCTGCTCATATCGCTTCATGGGTTTACTTCACGTAAGGGTGGGGGCGGCGGCCGCAGTGAGCATGCTACGATTTTTTTTTATGTACCTTTTTTTAAAAAAAACTTCGTGAAGGTTGAAATTTTTGGCTTAAAACTTGATGAAACCCAAGTTCAAAAATATAAAACTTGTTAAAACTCTCATAATTTTCTCTAAACTTCTAGAAACACATTAAACTGATTGAAACCTAAAATTATTTCAAATGTTTAATAAAATTTTTAAAATTTAATGAAACACGTTGCTATACCATTGCAATAGTATACTATTCCCTAGTCACCGCCCTCCCCTCCGAGATACTTTCGGGACGAAACCATGTTTTGGTCCATGTCACAATTTCGAGAGAAAAGTCATCTTCAAAGCCTTTCTTGATTTCTATAGATGTGCATGGGTTAAACTTCAATACCAAAACCGATTTAACATAAATTCTGTCAGTTAGATCAACAGTATATGCACTGACATAAATTTCATGGACATGTACTGCAGTTCAGTTTTTCATATGTGATAAAATTTACTGTTTAGATAGAACTGAGAGGTATATACAAAAGTAGGGGAAAATAAAAGGGAACGAACGGGATGTTATGTATGCCCCTTTGTAATCTCCAACGACTTAAATAGCACAAGAAATTTCGAAAATAGTCGGAAAAGACACACAGGACGCAAATTAGACCAGGTTCGTTTTCCTCTCCCAAAGCTCTCTTTTATGAAATACTATAACATCCTATTCTGTAGGAATTTCGAAGGATTCTTCGCCTTCGCCGAAAGAATCGGAGTTTGGGCCATCCATATGCATGCACAAGCAGTCAGTAGTGGTTCTTTTTGAACAGATTTTGCCAGCCGAACCGAACGGACACGATATTTTTTGGACCATGGATGGATGGATAGGATATCATAGATTCATAGGAGTGTCTGCTTCTTCTACTACGACTTTAGCTGCAGCGAGTGGAGTACTGGAGTGCCCAGCGCAACCCAATCCTAAACAGATCCATGCCATGGCGCCAACCGCCGCCTCCGCCGCCTTCCTCTTCGGCCTCTCCCCGCCACCGCGGAGCCACTCCAAGCTGCCCGCCAAGCCCAAGCCCATCATCGTCTGCTCCTCCTCCTCCTCCTCCTCCTCCACGCCGTCCCTCTCCGAGCAGCTCGAGCCCCTCTCCCGCACGCTCCTCCACGACAAGCCAAAGCAGCACGCCTCGCGCCCCACCCCGGAGCCCACCTGGGTCAACCCCTCCAAGCCCAAGCCCACCGTGCTCTCCCTCCGCCGCCACCGCCGCCGCTCCCCCTCCTCCCACCCCTCCTCCGCCCCGCTCCAACCGCTCCTCCGCGCCATCCGTGCCCTCCCCGACGACGCCGACCTCGCCACCACCCTCGGCGCCTTCTTCCCGCCGCAGTCCCCGCCCTCCCCCTCCGACGCACTCCTCCTGCTGAACTACCTCCACCCGTCCTGGCGCAAGTCCCTCTCCCTCATCGGCTGGCTCCGGTCCCTTCACGAGGCCGACGCCTTCCCCCTCGACACCATCTTCTTCAACGTCGCCCTCAAGTCCCTCCGCGCCGCCCGCCAGTGGCCCCACGCTGAGCGCCTCGCCCTCGACATGCTCGCCGCAGGCATCCCCCTCGACAACATCACCTACTCCACCCTCATCACCGCCGCCCGCCGCTGCCGCCAGTTCGCCAAGGCCGTCGAGTGGTTCGAGCGCATGTACGCCGCCGACGGCGTCCTCCCCGACGAGGTCACATACTCCGCCGTCCTCGACGTCTACGCGCAGCTCGGCATGAAAGAAGAGGTGCTCGCCCTTTTCGACCGCGCGCGCGGCAGCGGCTGGAAGCCCGACCACGTCGCCTTCGCCGTCCTCGCCAAGATGTTCGGCGAGGCCGGCGACTACGAAGGCATCCGGTTCGTCTTCAGGGAGATGCGGGAGGTTGGGGTCAAGCCCAACATCTTCGTCTACAATGCGCTGCTCGAGGCGCTCGGCAAGACCGGCAAGCCCGGTCTGGCGCGCAACCTGTTCGACGAAATGACCTCCGAGGGCGTCGAGCCCAACGCGCGCACGCTCACCGCGCTCGCCAAGATCTACGGCAGGGCGCGTTGGGGCCGCGACGCGCTCCACCTCTGGAAGCAGATGCGCGAGAGGAAGCTGCCCGCCGATAGCATCCTGTGCAACACTCTGCTGAGCATGTGCGCCGACGTGGGGCTAGTGGCCGAGGCCGAGCAGCTGTTCGGCGAGATGAAGGATCCGGACCGGAGCGAGGTCCCGAAGCCTGACAAGTGGAGCTACACGGCAATGATCAACATCTACGGGAGCAGCGGGGACGCGGACCGCGCGCTCCAGCTGTTTGCAGAGATGCTGGAGGGCGGGACAGAGCCCAACATAATGAGCTACACCATCGTGATCCAATCCCTCGGCAAGGCACGCAGGATACAAGATGCAGTGGAGGTGCTCGAGGCGGGGCTGGAGAGGGGTCTCGAGCCCGATGACCGGCTCTGTGGGTGCTTGCTCTCCGTCGTCGCTCTGAGCAGCGGCGGGGAGGAGACGGAGATGGTGCTTGCTTGCCTGGAAAAGGCCAACAAGAATCTAGTCAGGTTGATCAGAATGCTCGGAGATGGCCAGGTGGGTGTCGACCATCTCACGGAGGAGTTGAAGGGCGTATTGAATGCCGCAGCCCCTCAAGTGCGCCGGCCATACTGCAACTGCTTGATCGACATATGCCAGAACCACGCCTTCCCACCTCAGAGGGCTAGGCAACTCTTCCATCTTGCCCAGCTCTACGGCCTCTACTCCAAGCTTCACACGAGGAAGGATGAGGAGGAATGGTCGTTGGACCTGCGGTCGCTCTCAGTTGGTGCAGCCAAGACCGTATTCGACGACTGGATGGAGACCATCTCGGAGCGTTTGATGCAGCAGCAGCAGCAGCACAAGGAGGCTTTACCAGAGTCCTTCAGCGTGTACACTGGCTCCAGCACCCACAAGTTCGCGCAGGGGCTGGCCAGTGCTTTCGCCGCTCATCTTGAGCAAACGGCGGTGCCATTCCGTCCGAGCGAGTCTCAGGTCGGCAGCTTCATCAGTTCAAGGGATGATCTGGTCTCATGGCTGCAGATGAGGAGCAGTTCATCGGCAGTTGTTGGGGGATGACGCAGTATAGCTGCTGGGATGGGTCTGGCTGCAGAATGCTCCTCGTAAGGATGAATGAGTGAAGCGGATTTGGATGGTCATGATCCATGGCTGACATTCTAGTTTGTAGCAAGAGAACTGCAACTCATGAGGATACTCCACTCTTCCATAAACTACAGAATTCGGACCAAGTCAATGATGGCCGCCATTTCATCATGCTTATGAATTATGATGATGTTTTTGTACCTAAATTTGAATGACACTTGTCGAATACTACTTGTTCTGGCTATATATTACAATTCAGCATTCGTAGACATATAACGCTTAGCTGGCAATTTGGCCTCTGTTGTTAATAGGTTTGGGCTGTACATTTGGGAGAACAGTGACATAAATTCTAGCAGCCTAATCATTGTTGTAGTGACATAAATTCTAGCAATGCTGACGCATGGTCATACACATTGTTTGGCTCTATGGCAGCTTGAATTCATCTAAGCATTTCCATATAGGTATTTAAAGGTCCAGCGTGCTTCCTTAGCTGCCGTCTAGATTCTGTTAAAGTTGATTTCGTTATTTCTGGCACCTTGATAGCAGTGGAATCTCATTGTTGCCTTTATGACATATTGAAGTCACCATCAATATTTTCCAAGTTGCAAGAAATACTTTAAATTGTGCACCTTGCAGGGAATTCCTGTTGCTCCTGTGTGGGACTCGTTCAGGGGTCAGTTTGTTGGCCTTCTGAGCCCACTGGATATTATACTCTTAGTGAGAGAGGTAATTTATTTTAACAACTACTCTTTGGACTTCAGTTTTTTTTAGTTTTTTATTATATTGTTAATAACTTTGCTCGTGTGATATGTCATTCTTGTACTCTCTAGTAGAGGCAAAATGGCCCTGATGTGTATTTCATTAACGTGATGGCTTACTGTTTGTTTCAAATATTCTGCCACTAAGACAATTTATTAGCACTGCAAATCAATACTTTGCAGTCTCTTTTAGCTGAAGCACCTTAATAACTTTGTTTGATTGTTAGTATTGACAACAGTGCTCAACCTCATGCTCAGTTAGTACATACACATGCGGCATGTCTGAGTGCTGACTTGACCTTAGGTCCTTAGCTAATTAGCTTGAAGGGGTTTGTAGCCTTGTAGGCCGAGCTAGACATGAAATTTGGAACTGAATACATCTAAGCAATGCTTCTATGCTTTTCCTCCCAATACAAGTTGCACAAATTTTGAAGCAAGCGAAGGGGTAAGTAATCCTCATCTACCCTTCATTAATGCTTTAATATTTATGCAACTTTAAAAAAGAAGAGCACAGAAACACCTCTCCATCTATCTTAGAGAAGCTCAAGCAAGCTTTCATGGCTCTGCTCAGTCCATTTCCTTTATGTCAAGCTTTTTTTGAGCTCAGTTCGTTCATAAGCATTCTGAGTGCTTTCTTGATCTTAATCTTGAATAAGTTTGTAAACTCAACTAGATGTGGAAATATTTAGCTGAGTAGATCTCTGAGAAGCTCAGCTCAAAGGGGTTTGTTTGTTAGTACCAGCAATTAAACATGGTCTGGATGGGCATGTAGGAGTGAACAAATATGTGCCAATTTGTAGGGACTCAATTGCATTATATAAACTATAAATTAAAAATATTGTTGATAGCACATTAGCATATCTTTTTTTTTCTTATATATGTTCTCGGTTTAGATGTGCCAGAACAAGGGTGAATTGCTGAATGCAGGATGTAGCAATGGCGCAATCTTGGTTTGTCTAAGTTTTGTTGAAATTTGTTCCACATGGGATGTTATATTTGTCTTGATGCTTTGTTGAACTGCTGTTTGAATTGTTTCTGCTTCATATGGACATAGGGACTGTTATGGTTGGGCAGCACTACATGCGCCGCAATCATAACAAAGCTACGGCTGCAGCACAGCCGACGCCAAGATTAGCAAGCCAGCCAAATTAGGAAGATGTTCCCCCTAAGGGATAGATTTGTTAGCTTTCCTAATTTGTTGGCTTGCCTTATCATTTGAATAGTTTCCTTATTCCTAGAAATAAATCTGGCAAGTTTAGATTGATTGGTTAAGTTTGGTAAGATTAGATCCCGTAAGGATTAATTGCTAGATTGATTGTAAATCTGATCCCTATATAAGGATCAGATCCCTTTGGAATAAAGCAAGCAATTGAGAATTACTCTATTGCTCCTTCTCCTTCTCTCCCGTGCGCTTTCCCCCTAGGAGGAGCTGCTGTTGCAGGCTGGCTTCATCCAGCCGCCGTCCGTCGCCTCCTCCTCCTCTCGCAACTCCACATCCATACAACCTCCGCTCCACCACTCGTGCGCATAACAACTTGGTATCAGAGACCTTCTCCGCTCCGGCCAACATGCCAGGCTCCAGCGAGGACGGATCTACTTCGGCGAACTTGAAGTTAGATCAAATTCTGGGCCAGCTCGCATCTCTCAATAGTCGCCTCAATCGACACGACATAAGGTTGGCTGCCATTGAGGGCACGGGGGTTCCAGCGGCCAGCTCCACGGTCGGCGCCATCGACACCAGCATTCCGGCAGCTATTGCCGACCACGCCGGTCACCACGGCCAACCACAACCACCTCGCTTCCACCGACTTGTCTTTCCGACATTCGACGGCAAGGAAGACCCTCTTCCCTGGCTTAACCGCTGCAAACAGTTCTTCTGAGGGCAGCGCACCATGGAGGAAGAAAAGGTCTGGCTCGCCTCCTACCACATGACGGGCGTAGCGCAGCAGTGGTATTTCCGCCTCGAACGTGATGAGGGCACGCCATCGTGGCGAAGCTTCGCCGAATTAGCGCATGGTCGGTTTGGACCGGGCCTGCGCCATAACCCCCTCGACGCGCTTATGCACCTTCATCAGACCGGCAGCGTCGCTGACTATCAAGACAACTTCCTGGCGTTACTCACACGAGCAAACCTCACCCAGGAGCAACAGATCAATGTCTTCACCGCCGGATTAACTGACACGATACAGATCGATGTCGAGTTGGCCGCGCCGCATAGCTTGGAAATCGCCATGAGTCTCGCACGGGCGTATGAACGCCGTACTTTGGTGGAGTGCATATGAATTTGTGTGTGCAGATTCATACAAAAAAGAGAAACCGTCTAGAACACAATAGATTGAGCAAGTTGGTGTATGTTTCATACAATCGAAGAATGACAAATAGGTTTCAAAAGCTACGCGAAGAAGGCTCCAAAGGAAAGAAGGCTAACCCACTTATCCTAGAAGAATTCAATGGGATAATGAATGGGTTGACATCAATGTCGAACCAGTTCATGAAGGTGCTACCGGTGATGAAGTACTAACTTGGGCACACGTTGATGAAGCCGCTGGTGCTAGTGATGGTCTAACAGGTCGCAATTTGTCAAGGCAAGCTCATGGTGATGGTGCTTCCAAAGACAAGATTCTTAGTTATCAGCGGTGACACTTAAAGAGAAGGAATGAAGCATTAGAGAAGGACATCATTGACACCACGATAGAGGAGGTTGCATATGATGATGACATGGATAGCGGAGATGATGATAACGAGGATTCTAGTGCAGGAGGAGGAAGTCATGAATTTCAATTGGATGATGATTTGGATGTTTAAGTTGTTGTTTGCTATGTTGGATGTTTAAGTTGTTATTTGCTATGTTGGACATGTACAAGCTATGTTGGATGATGATTTGGATGTTTAAGTTGTATTTTGCTTATTATTGGACTTTCTAGACACTTAGCAACTTATTTACTTCATATTTTACTGATTGTGCTAATTGAAAAACTTGATACTATAATTTTAATTCGCTGTCCAGCAGTGACCAATTCATTTTCTCATCATTTACAGGGTGTTGTTGCATGGGGAGATGCAGGAATTGACAAACAAGCAACAACTGCTGCACAACCCCAGGTTCTTCACTTCTTCTCATGGTTATCAAGGCGTCGCCTAGGCGACGCCTAGGCGTCCGGTCGCCGGAGGTGAGCCGCCGTGAGGCTTCGCCTCGCTGGGCCTTGGCAAGTCGGTCGCTGGGCGTCCAGCGTCGCCAGTTGTCGGCGTCGCCGGCGAGCGCGCGGCCTTGGTCGAGAGAGAGGAGAGGAGAACCGGAGAAGCCGATCCGCTGTCGCGCCTCCACCTCCGACGGTCGCGCGGTGTCAGGATCCGCCAGTCGCTAGCTTCGTCGCCCACGCGACTCCGCCGTCGCCCACGCCATGCTATGCTCTCATCGTCGCCGCTCTGTCTCGCGCGCGGAGGAGGCGCGGGGGCGACGAGCGAGAGGGGGGGGACAGGGGAGGAGGCAAGGGGGCGACAGGGGTGGAGGCGCAGGGGCGACGGGGGAGGAGGCATGGGGGCGACGGGGGAGGAGGCATGGGGGCGCTGGGCGTGGGGGAGACAGGAGTCAGAAGAAACAGAGCAAATAGGGGAAGCAATGGGAAGGAAGAAAAGGAAAAAAAGGAAAGAAGAAAAAGGAAAGGAAAAGAAAAAAAAGGGAAATGGGGAGAAAAGAAAAGGAAAGAAAGGAGGAAAAGAAAGAATGGCTGGAGTCAGATCTTTTTTGGAGATATACTGATATTGGTGATATACTGATATTGCTATATTATTTTTGGTCGCCTAATCCTCGCCTAGGCGCCCGCCTAGGCGTCCAGGCGCTCGGCTAGCGCCTCGCCTCGCCTCGCCTTGTCGCCTTGATAACCTTGCTTCTTCTCCATTCCTATGTTCTCTGTTTTTGGTATGCAGTATGTTGGTATATTTATAGAAAATTATAAAGTATAGTCATCGACTTGTATCGACTAGTCAGCGACTAGTCTGACCAAGTCACGACTAGTCTACAAGTCGGTACCCTAGCGACTCGACTCGACTTTGCGACTCGCTAACCTTGGGAACAGCTTGGAACACACACTATTTCTGCATGGAAGGAGGCTAAGCGGCAAACTTATGGAAGAAACGATGGCCATTGGAGGTCAAATCAGCTTCTAGTGCATGTAAGTTGGTATCTATTTCTGGTTGAGAATTGAATGAATCACAAACTTCTATGTAGTTTGAAATGACAGCATTATTGCACCACAATTATTGGGACCAACGGACTCAACTTTTGTCTCGAGTTAATGACCAATTATGCTTTCATGAAATTGTGAACTTGGCAATTCGCCCTTTGCATGCCTATTGTTGAAAGATGAAATTGTACCTTTTGATTTTAATTGCATTTGACTCGTTGTACTGTTGTAGTTGACACTAGTGATAAAATTCGCCCTTTGCATGCCTATTGAAGATGAAATTGTGCCTTTTCGATTTAATCGCATTTGACAAGTTGTAGTTGACACTGGTGATGTTTGAGTTGGTAAGAACAGTTTCTGCCACCCGCCATTTCACATATTTTACATTCTGTGTTGAAACTAATTTAATGAAATATATCTTACTATATATTCTTGCTTAATTAGCTTTGAGAATCACTTACTCAAATGAGTGATTTGAGAAGTATGAATCAGCTGTTTGGCATGAAATTTGTTCTGAACCCCTTTAACGGATTTTCTTCTTCTACTTGTTCCATCCCTAATTCCCTATATTATGCTCAGTTTCATTACGATTTATGTGGAAAATGCTCTCATGCTGGAGTTGACCTGTTTTCTAGGCCACCCCTTATGAGTCCTTGAGGGACATTGCTACGAAGATATTGCAAACTGGTGTTTCTACAGTTCCAATTATCTTTTCACCATCATCAGATGGATCATTTCCACAGCTGTTGCATCTTGCATCCCTTTCTGGAATTTTGAAATGTATGTCCTTTCCCCTCTGTATCTGTCTGAAGAGTGGAACTTTATATATGCTATAAGCGACCTATTGCAAGAAAGCTTAGTAACATTCTGTTCTTTTTCAGGTATTTGTAGATATTTTAAAAACTCTATTGGTAACTTGCCTATTCTAAACCAACCAGTCTGCACAATTCCGTGATTCCGTCCGGGTACCTGGGTTGCAAAAATTGGTGATCCAATTCCAAATGGCCATCCATTGGCTATGTTGCGACCTAATGCATCACTTAGCTCTGCCCTTGACTTGTTGGTTCAAGGTACGTTCATTGTTTGCTTTACTGCAACTGAAACTTATGCTTGGGAAATGCAGAACAGTAAATAAAGTTGCTCTTGCTTGCGTTTCCCAAGACAGCTCTTGGTGTAATTATTGAAATTCAAATTCAACACTATTTACACTGATATTCCATATAACGTGAAACTATTTGCTATATAATGCTGCGAAACTTACCTCTTACATCTGTTCTGTACTCGAATTGTTTTTACTGCAAGCTGGAGTTAGTTCAATACCAATTGTGGATGACAATGACTCACTGCTCGACACTTATTCCAAAAGGTATACCACTTTGACCCACACAGACACATTGGGTAGGGTTATTGTGCTATGATGCTACCTTTTCATCCATGTATTTATTTAGTTTCTTCCATTATGTAGTGGCATCACAGCTCTTGCAAAAGACAGGGTCTACACTCATATTCGCCTAGATCATATGACCATTCATCAGGTATGCTAGTAAATTTCAATTCCTATCTTCATCAAATTTTAGACTGAAACTTTTAGTTGGGATTAATTGTCCAACAATTTTGTGATTTGGTATGAAACTTTTTTCAAAGAAGAGTTGGTAATCTGGAAAATGAACAAAAATGTTGGCATAGTTCAGTTCTTTTGGAACTATGATTAATTCACTGTTTTCTGTATATGGCGCGAGAATGTGTATTGATACCCAGTTACCCACAAGACGCATGTGGATCAAGCCACTTTTGTGTGCAGTGCATGTGTTCTGTTCCATGTATAGCTGTTCCGTTGTCCAAGTACAAATGTTTCTTTTTGTGGTTTCATTAGGATTGATTGATATCAGACCAATGATATTCAATTATTCAAGAGTGCGACTACAGGACGGTGTTCCGTTCGAAACCATATCTCCGGAATAGCTCAACACCGTTGGATTGAGTCATTCAAAGCCATTCACGTACTTTTAATTCATAACCACACAAAATCCCTTTCTTTTCTTGAGATTCAGGAGGTTCACAGATATGTTTTATGACGTTTCACAGATAAGTTTCATTAGGTTTTACAGATAAATTTCATTAGGTTTCACGGATAAGTTTCATTGTGTTTCACGAATAAGTTTTATTAGATTTCACAGATAAGTTTCATTAGGTTTCACGGATAAGTTTCATGCTGTTTCACAGATAAGTTTCATTAAGTTGCACAGATAAGTTTCGTTAGGTTTTACGGATAAGTTTAATTAGGTTTCACCGATAAGTTTCATCAGTTTTCACAGATAAATTTCATCAGTTTTCACGTACAAGTTTCATGCTATTTCACAGATAAGTTTCATTATGTTTCATGAATAAGTTTCATGATATTTCACAGATAAGTTTCATCAGTTTTCACGTATAAGTTTCATGCTATTTCACGGATAAGCTTCATGAGGTTTCACGGATAAGCTTCATGAGGTTTCACAGAAAAGTTTCATGCGATGAGAGAAGAGGGGCGAGCATCACGCAGGCCAAGGACGCCGCCGGCATCGCCGTCGAGGTCGACGAGGAGACGCCCCGTGTCAAGGCTAGCAGCAAGTGTATCCTGAACTGCATCGCCGCTGAGGAGAACGTTAGATGTCTATCCCGTTGTTTTAACTAACAACGGGATACCGTTGAATAGTTTTTCCGATTATTCAAACCTGCTGAAGTTGAACTGAATAGTGAAACAACATATTAGGGAGAGAACCGGTTCTGCTATGTAATTTCAAACAGGGCTGTCTCATGAATTATGCGTCTGTCATCCATCCTGTTTTCTTGATTTCGGTGTGATTTTTGTGGCGCCATTAGTTGCTCCCTATCCATCTCCCCGTCCTGCAATTCGCATATTATACTACTAGATTGTTAACCATGCTTACATTAATGATTCCATCGCTAGTATATGGTTTTAATTATAAATTCGATCCATTTCTGCGACAAAATTAAAAAAACTAGCCTTGAAGAGGATAAATATCAGCCCGCCCAGCAGTACTTGCATGGTCTTGTGCAAACAAGACCGAGCTAGCTAGCGACCAATCAAGCGGAGCACATCTATCGATCTCGCGCTGGCCGGATGCGACCGCGACGTGCCCCGAAGGTGGGAGCGCGTGGCAGCGGTGGTCGGCGGCGGCAAGACGGCCGACGACGTCAAGCGCCACTACGACCAGCTCGTCGATGACCTCCGCAGCACCGAAACCGGAGAATACGGCGCCGGCACCAGGAGCAACAGCAAAAATAATAAAAGCAACGGCAGAGCCAAGTAAGCCAACCGGCCCCAGACATGATCAATTCATGGAGCTAGCTAGGTTGGGCGCTATCTCTAAGAGAAGGTTTCTATGTTTTTCTTTTTAAAAATTATATAGATATTAAACCATAAATGAAAAGTAGATAGTAATCACTTAATTACCTCTTTGTTTGCTTCAAAATGTATGCAACTTGTATTGAGAGGAAAAAACATAGAAACACTACTCATACACACACATACATATATACATACATACATATATAGAAAACCCGTTTTTTACTTCTAGGTCTATGTACTCCCTACCCCTATTTGGTTAAAAACAAATTCCTAATAAGAAGGAATCAGTTAACAACTTGTATTTATGGAATATGGTTCCACCTGTGTAACATCAGTTAATATGCAGAGTGTAGGGAGTACGTACTCCTGATAGTACAAAGTCATTTTCCAGGAAGCCCGTTTTATACTCCTAGGTGTATGTACTCCCTACCACTATTTGGTTAAAAACAAATTCCTAATAAGAAGGAATCAGTTAACAACTTGTATTTATGGAATATAGTTCCACCTGTGTAACATCAGTTAATATGCAGAGTGTAGGGAGTACGTACTCCTGGTAGTACAAAGGTCATTTTCCATTAGTATAGGAAGCCCGTTTTGTACTCCTAGGTGTATGTACTCCACACCACAATTTGGTTAAAAACAAATTCCTAATAAGAAGGAATCAGTTAACAACTTGTATTTATGGAATATGGTTCCACCTGTGTAACATCAGTTAATATGCAGAGTGTAGGGAGTACGTACTCCTGGTAGTACAAAGTCATTTTCCAGGAAGCCCGTTTTATACTCCTAGGTGTATGTACTCCCTACCCCTATTTGGTTAAAAACAAATTCCTAATAAGAAGGAATCAGTTAACAACTTGTATTTATGGAATATAGTTCCACCTGTGTAACATCAGTTAATATGCAGAGTGTAGGGAGTACGTACTCCTGGTAGTACAAAGGTCATTTTCCATTAGTATAGGAAGCCCGTTTTGTACTCCTAGGTGTATGTACTCCATACCACAATTTGGTTAAAAACAAATTCCTAATAAGAAGGAATCAGTTTACAACTTGTATTTATGGAATATGGTTCCACCTGTGTAACATCAGTTAATATGCAGAGTGTAGGGAGTACGTACTCCTAGTAGTACAAAGGTCATTTTCCATTAGTATAGGAAGCCTGTTTTGTACTCCTAGGTGTATGTACTCCCTACCCCTATTTGGTTAAAAACAAATTCCTAATAAGAAGAAATCAGTTTACAACTTGTATTTATGGAATATGGTTCCACCTGTGTAACATCAGTTAATATGCAGAGTGTAGGGAGTACGTACTCCTAGTAGTACAAAGGTCATTTTCCATTAGTATAGGAAGCCCGTTTTGTACTCCTAGGTGTGTGTACTCTCTACCCCTATTTAGTTAAAAACAAATTCATAATAAGAAGGAATCAGTTAACAACTTCTATTTATGGAATATGGTACCACCTGTGTAACATCATTTAATATGCAAAGTGTAGGGAGTACGTACTCCTGGTAGTACAAAGTCATTTTCCATTAGTATAGGAAGCCCGTTTTGTGCTTATGAATTTTATGCTAAACCATAAGTAATTTGAACTAAATTACGTCACTGGATTATGTAGTAGTTTCTTCATTTAGAAATATAAGTTATATAGTTTGAATAGTCATGTTTATAAATATAAAACTTGCATGTAGTTTTAATAAATCTTTTTCTATATTTATTCTCTCAACTATATGTATTTATTCATTACCATCCACATATAGTATTATCTCTCATATTTCGAGATAATTAAACAGAATACCTAAGTCAGTTTTTCATACCTTTTTTAACTTTAATATAACTTTAATTCTATTCGAAATTAAAATACGTCTTTATATTTATGAACAGTAAATAAACATTGTCTTGACTTTTTTTTTTTAAAAAAAAACCACGTTGGGCAAAGGTGTGCGATTTTTTTGGCATCGTTAACCTGGAGCCGTCATTGTAGAGGGAGATGCTAGGCCGAGAAAGCTTGAAGGTGAGCAAGTCGAAGGTTTGAGTCCAACACAATAAACAAATCAAGCGGCCTCTTTTTTTCGATTGTGTTGTAGCTAAAAACAGTTGGAATATGGTTGGTGAGCATTTTGATTTGAATATAGGGTATAATTATGAATCTGTTGTTCGGTTTTGGTTGAGCAATAAGAAAAATGTTGTTTTGAATACTATTGGTGTTGCTGTTTTGTGGAGTTTATGGATAAGTAGAAATAATACGATTTTTCTTTTTCAGACTTGGTCAGATGTGAGAATGGTTTGGAAAAAGATACTCATCACACTAAAAAAATTGGAGTCCTTTGTACAAAGAAGAGATGTGGGTTCAGTTGAATCAATTTTGCAATCACGTGGAGAGGAGAATCCGAACACAGCTCCTGCTACCTCTAGCAACTGGAGTCACGTGATCGGGATGGAAGAGTTTGTGGATAAAGACACCGCAGAAGAAACAGTCCCGGCCGAGTTGATCCCCCTCTCGTCTTCAGTGGCTTGGTGAATGACAAGTAGTATTTTTGTTAAACTTCTGTAATGGCGTTTTGGCAATTTACTGCTTAAAGCCGTATGTGGCTGGACTGTGAGTAGGGTTTTGTGAACTGAGACTTTGTTTCCCTGTTCGCCAGTTTCTGTAAAGGAACTGGGATGTCAACATGAGTTGATAACTTGATATCCTCTTGATAAAAATAAATAAAAAAATCAAGCGGCCTCACCCCATCTGCTCGGTGCTGAGTTGGGCTGAAACGTACATTAGCCTGGGCCGTGACCGCATGGCGGAGGAAGCACTAGAAGAAGTCTAGAACGCTGAAAGCCAATGCCGGCCGACGGCAGCGAGGACCACTGGCAAAAATGAGTGCAGCTGTCCGGCTGCCGGTGCGCCTGGGCCTGGCGATGGGTTGGTCTGGATTCTGATCAAGTCTAGCAAACTGTACTGGGTGCTTTTTTTTTTTTTTTGCGAGGCTCTTCTCCCTTTGTAAAGTGCCAGTTGATTGATAACTCAGAATCGGAATCCGATGAGAGTACAGCTAAAACAGTGTACGAGTATGGTGTGGTAGTTAGTTGCATACCCGGATGAACCAACTTCGTACTCTACATACACCCAACACTACTCAGTATCACGTGACCGCAACTCACGGCTCAAGGCATGACGAATGGCCATGTGTAGCGAGAGATGCTTAAAAGCTCACGCTGGCAAAAATGCTTAGGGCCAAACTCGATCGCTTGCTCCCTGTTCGTACGTAGCCCATGGCTTCCATCAGTGCGTGACCTACGCGTATGCCTCCTAGACCTCGCACGCAGAGCGCACCAAATTCCATCACGCACGCTCCCCCCCACCCCGCAATCCCCGCATCATCACACGGTGACGGCCCTTTTAATCTAGAGCTAAGGCTGCCTGTGTAATAGCCTGGCCTTTTCTGTTCCCATTTCCTTTCTAATCTACCCCTGATTGCTACAAAAGCGGTCCAATTGTCCCACACCGCCAGTGCCCACCAGATCGGCACCGCTATAAATAAGCGAAACAAACACACGGCCACGGTACACAGCGCTGCGTTTGTACCGGTAGGACGGTAGCTAGCAACCCACCGACGCTTCCATGGCTTCCTCCGCTCACCACCTCTTCCTCCTTTTCGCCTTCGCGTTCGTCGCCATTGCGACGCGGGGCGCCGGCGCCTGGGGTGACCGCCTGTTCTTTAGCAGGACGACGCGCCCCGAAACCGTCGAGCCCGAAAAGGCGGGGGCCTCCGCCACCGACACCAACAGTGCGCCGGCATTTCCCCTGCCGTCCAGCGGCAGCACTCGCGGGTACGGGCTCTACGGCCGCCCGGAGGAGAGATACCCGCCGGCCTACTTCCGCCGTGGCGTGCACCGCAACGCCGATAAACTGACGACCACCAACGTGCCGGCGGCGCCGGAGGAGCAGAAGGAGGAGGCCGTCCCGTTGGAAGCAGGCGGCGAGGGCGCCGAGCCGTTCTACGCCGACAACGGCAGCGGCAGGGGGAGGCCGATGACGTACGCGGGCATGCGCGGCAGGCAGCAGCAGCAGCAGCACTACGGGATGACCGACACGAGGCTCCACCAGAACGGCCGGTACTACAACGACGTGGACACCGGCAAGTACGGCTACGGCTACGAGTCCACCCAGGTGAGGACGCGCCCCGAGGAGGAGTCCGGCTCCGGGTATGGCCGCCCCGGCGAGCGGCGTGGGAGGTATGGCAATGCGGCCGGGTACGAGTACGGAAACGGCAATGAGTTCGGCGATGCGGTGAACCAGAACGGCTTCCAGGAAAACCAGAATGGGCAGTACATTCCATGAGTGAGATGAGGCATGTGTTTTCGCTTGCAATCATATAATCATGTAATGTTGCTAAGAATTGTGTCTGCATGCATCGCTCCTTGTGTGTTGCAATTACGTTTTAAGGTAGAGCTAGCTAGCCGCCAATGTGCGCGCGTACGTGCACTCCTTATGGTCATGGAATGGATGAATTACTTGTGTGGATAATGGAATATATGTCTACCGAATTAACGAATGCTTTAGCAATGCTCGTCTACCTCACTGTCGATCTGTCGACGCACGGATCCAATTTGGTGTGCCCGTGAAAAACTGAGCCGTGTCTATGTGCTTTTCCTTCCAGTACAAATTGCACAAATCTTAAAATAAACGAAGGAGTAAGTAATCACTATCTACCCTTCATCTATGTTTTAATATTTGTACAACTTTTTTTTAAAAAAATATATAGGCACAATCCCTCGTGGGGTTTGTGTTGTATTTATAGATCAAACATTAGCTGTTAGACTGCTGGGACATAGTTTGTTCAGATTGTAACAGAAACAATCAAAGCGATAAGGATATGACAAAGACCCTACGTGCTACAGTATATATAAGATACAACACGGTGACATCTATTTTACCTAGAGTTGGGCACATGGACCGTGTCCATGTGGGCTGACCCGAAGCACGGAGGTCCAGCCCAACCCAAAACCCGGCCCGGCACGGATTGGACCGTGTTGTGCCGGTCTGACACTATTCATCGAACCGTGCCGGATCGAAAACCTTGGCACAGTGGGCGGCACGGCCCGGCGTAACGATTTGGGCCGTACCCATGCCGACACAGCACGCTAGCGGCACAGCCGGGCATGGGCGGCCCGCGGCAGTGGAGGACAATGTTGGGGCAAGGGTGCATGGCCAGCCAATCTGTCTCGTCCGGCCGTCGTCGTCGCGCACGGCGATGTCGCCGTGTTGATTTCAACTTTCACGACTTGAGTTGTTCCCTTATGATCATTCATCTTTTACATGGTTCTTACAAGTATTATCTCATTGGATCGCGTATCTCTAAAACAAAAGGTATTAATTCATCTTTGCCCATTCAATTCTGCTTTATTAGCTTGGATGTGTATTTAACTAAGATCTTGACAGGTTGTAGATGAACATGAGATTTTGGTTGTAATTGGCAAAGTACCTCACCTCTTCGAGTTTCTCAATTCCCTCTACAATTGCCTGGACAAGTCATTTTTTGCTGCATTCTGTAAGTGATAAAATCACATTATTCTATCATGATCTTGTGTATATATTCATGTGATCAGTAATGCTCGTATGGCTGTTATGTTGGGGCTAAATTTTTTTGACATAATTATGTGCTTGGTATGTTGATTTTGTTGTGCTTTCAAATAATGCAGACCTTGGTAATGGAATGGAATCCCAGAGACTTGCATCTTAAAAATGATAATAATACAGGTTGTATACCACTTTAGTTGATGCAGAGCCCATACATCTACTATTCCATGTTTACCAATATCATGTGAGTGTCTTTTTTGTGGAAAGGAGAATGCCTTTTCTTATGTTTTTGTAACAACAACAACATAGTTTTCGCCCTTTCTTTTTTATAGGGGCATTATTAAACCGGTACTCAGTACTTATGTTAGATCTATTTGCCTTAGGTTAATGGAAATGTGCCATTAGATGGAAATTTATTTTATGGTGAAATCCTCTATTATCAATTTGGCTATTTAAAATTTCACTTGTGGATACTTAGGTGTAGCATTTTGGTATGATACCAGATGTATGAATAATCAACAATAGTGAAATGGGCTCATTTCTAATTGTGAACCGATTGTGATGACCCCCTCATCACAACCGGTACTGTGATGGCAGTTTATCACAATCGGGCAAAAATCGACTATAATAGCGCCTCCCCATCACTGTCTAAAGACTTTCTATCGCCACTAAAATCGACTATGATGACGAAAAAGAAATGATTGTGATATACATTCCTGTAGTAGTTTCTGTCAATGATGAGAGTAATGTGTTGTAATTAATTCAGAATTAATTCATGGAAGAAGTCAAAGGGGTGTTGAGTTAAGAGTATGGGACTTTAGTACCATATTGCTTAGCTAGGTGGAATGGAACCAACTTATAAGGGGAGTTCATGCATGGACTCTAGTACGAATTGTTGGCAAGGCTAGAGGTACACATGATTGGCTATGCAAGGCTATGTTCACACACATGTGGGCGCGTATATCGTGTATTTCGCGTGTTTATCGCGTGACTTGTGACTTGCGATGACGCGCGACCACGACCGAGACATGTTAAGTGTACTTAACCTTTTGCCACGTGTACCAACTATACCACATCACCTTAGACCTCAACTGCCGACGTGGCATCGCAGATGGGGAGATGCACGTTCGCGTGCGGTTAGTATGTTCGCCCACGATGAGAGATTCCATGTCGGGACCCGGATTTGCAAATCCGAAACCCTCTGTGTTTACTGCATTAGTCCAGGATCACGCTAGTGCACACAGTGTGTGAATCATGTGATGAAAAATTGGCTTGATCATGTGATGAAAAATTGGCTTGATAATGTGCTGAAAAATTGATTAGGTTTAATCTTGCAAAATTGCTTGCATAAAGGGCCAAACATTCAAACATCCAAAAACAGAGACTTTGCATTTGCGCCAGACCAAACATCCAAAAAACAGTGAGTTTCGCATGTATGACGGACCAAAGTCTTTGGTCTGTCATAAACGAGATTTTGATGCTTTTACGCTTGTTCAAGAAATCGCGTTTTTCCCATGCATGACGGACCAAATTTTTTGGTCCGCCATACACATGCGTTTTGGCGATCTCGCTTTTCCCATGCATGACGGACCAAATTTTTTGGTCCGCCATACACATGCTTTTTGGCGATCTCGTTTTTCCCATGCATGACGGACCAAATGTTTTGGTCTGTCATACACATGCTTTTGGCGGTTTTGAGCAAAATTGAAATGGTTTGACCTTGAGATTATGAAATTTGTGATGATTTCATGATGTGTGTTTTGAAGTGGACTTTATGCAATGCTCATGTAAGTAGTTGCATGGATTGACCTTGAGTCAAGTCGTGTACTTGTGCTCGGATTTGTTTTGTGGTTTGTTC
This sequence comes from Rhipidocladum racemiflorum, assembly GCA_036346355.1. NCBI lineage: Eukaryota > Viridiplantae > Streptophyta > Magnoliopsida > Poales > Poaceae > Rhipidocladum > Rhipidocladum racemiflorum. The sequence continues at coordinate 29,468,551 of CM070570.1, read as the reverse complement.
ATGTGCAGGTATTGCTCGAAGACGAATGTGGTCGATGACGGGACCGGAACTAGGTTCATGGAGGAACTGAGGTTCGGGACTAAGTTCAGGAGGAACTGAGGTCTTGGTGGTCAAGGATGTCATGCGGGACGTTCGGGCTAAGAGAATGGTGCACATGAAGAATGGTTAGTCACGTGAGAATGGCAGGAGGTCATTCGCGTGCAAAGTGTTAGTCACGTGAGTATGGCAGGTGGCCATACGCGTGCAAAATGTTAGTCACGTGAGTATGGTAGGGTTACCATACGCGTGCAAGAGTTGTACTCGGCCAGGTTGGGCCAAGTAGAGTTGTGTTGGATACGGATTCCTTCTAGGGAATAGGAATCGTATTCAGAACTCTTTGTGGGTTGGTGCTTTAAATAGGTGGGGGGTCTCCTGTTGAAAGGCACCAAGCAGAGCTAAGCGCATCAAGCCTTGAGCTTGTTTTAGGGTTTGTACTCTTTTGATGAGAGTACTTTAGACAAAAGAAATAAAGATCAATTCTTTTAGTTCCCGCATTGCTTCAACGTTCTCTTTTTGGTTCTTGTTTGCATGCTTGTTCTAGTTCTACATTGGTTTTTGTTCTTTAAGTTTTATCTTGATTTGATCCATCAAAAACCTCTCTAGGGTATTGATCTAGTGTTTCTCAAAGTCTAGTTGATCAATCTTTTGTCGTTCTTGTTTTATCTTGAAGTTTTGATTAGATTGATTCTCGTCAAGTTCTGGATCAGCAAGCTTGCGAAGCTCATAACTTTTGATCCGTAAGTCCGATTGAGCTGATTCTTTTTGGGTTTGATTCGTATTGGAATCTAGTTTCTTGTGTCCAAATTTCATATCAATCTAACGGTTGAATCTCCAGGAATTTGCGTTTACCGAACCTTTGTCATTCTGTTTTTGTCGAAAACGAGGCAATTATTTGGTTCTGTTTTGGGGTGAACTTTTAATAGATCAAGAATTTGGTTTTAGCTTCCGCACAATCATTCACCCCCCCTCTGATTGCTATATTCATATACTTCGATCCTACACAGTGGCAACAAAATTGACATATCAATCCATTATCGAATTAACAATGAAAGTAGCAAATAGTAACAACGGACCTTATGGTCAAGTTTACATAACTGTGCCTTAAAGGCTTAAGAAACAAATAAAACTCTTGCAGCAAAAAAAAATAAAATAACTGGGCCATACGACATGCCACAGGCAATCGTCTGGGGAGCGCCATCCTAGTTCACGTAGTCTTCATAAAACTCCTCCTCGTAGAACTCAGTATTTTCCTGTTCTTCCTCAGCAACTGATCAACAAAGGCATAAAGCCGTGAGTACAAAAAGTACTCAGCAAGCCGCAGGGAATGATGCAAATATTGTACGGCTTGACAAAGGATATCCATAGGGTTATTTTGCAGAAAGCGATAACTTGAATGTAAATACCATGTATAGATTCAAAGCATAATTGACAAAGATAATAATAACCGGTAAATCAATGGTAAACAACAACACAAGATTGGTGAGGCATCACCCATCACCAACTAAATCATCATCAACCACTGAACTCAACAGTATTAATAATTTGACATCAAAAACAATAGTGAACTTCCCGTTCACTCCCAACAATACCGTCCCTCAACATTTTTCTGAAAACACTATACCCCGTGTGAAATTCCCAGGCACGTCCATGACCGCGGACACGGCTATTCGAATAGTTTAACACACACTCTGCAGAGGTTGTACAGCTTTACCCACAAGATATGATCAACTCTTATTGCCATACGTAATTAACACACTTCCTATGGTGTGTCGACAGAGAGGTCATAACAAGGCCTTTACAATGCTCTGTATAAACCCGATCTTGCCGCTAAGGTTTCACCCCTCGGGGCCCTCTTGCGCCTTGTGAGTCTACCTGTCTGTCCGGAACCCACACAACCACAACAAGACTTAAATTTAGACATTGCAAATTAATCGGCCAGTCTGTCACGGACATGTGGTTGTACAGTTAGGCCCGATTCAATGGCGCACAAGATTAAGTCCTTAAATATACTCAGGCAAGCCAACCACATCCCAAATGTGTTAAAAACACCCCCTTTACTGCACGATCACTTGCCCGAGTGAAAACAATTTTGTATAACCAATACCAATGACACATCCCGCTATGGTACAACAAATTTCTAACAGTGGCTACCCGCCACGATTTCATATTTCATTAAGTCAATATTATTAATTCATCATGTGACATGAACCCATCGTACAACTAAGCATGTTTAAGCATAGTTACGATAACCCAATGTTGGTACTACAATCATACCCAACTAGTAAATGACCCAACCTAGGGTGACAATGGATACATGGCATTTCAATGATTCAAGGTGTCATTATGGTAATCCGGTATTTAACTATTCCCGTAAATAATTCTTGTAAACAAATAGCATGCATTTGTATGAAACAAAAATACTTTTGCAAACATAGGTCCAACATGGTCAAGGACTACGACTTGCCTTCACCAAAGCCTAAGATATCGAAGACTTGATGCTCGACAGCGGCGTCGGCTTCAATGGATTCTTCACTCTGGCAAAAGCAGAGACACCAATAAATAACCAAAAATAAAATAAAATCTAAAAATTATAAAAATTATACTGGCAGGTAGATCTTGAATTTAGAGGAATTTAGAAACTGGAACGGAGTCAATCGGAGTTCGGACGCAAAAGTTATAAGCGTTCGAAGTTGGAAAATGATGGAAAATCAAGAAAAAGAAAAAGTTCTTGTTTGCTACAAGAACTCATGAGAATTTGCTCGTAACTGAACCAAAGTTACAGAGCCCCCTTTTTCTTCCCAAAAAACGGATTTTTGCCCCATTTTCGCACGGATTTGATCCAAACAAAAGCCTAGAATCAATAGATGACATCCTTAGCGACATCTAGGAGGAAGGAATTGAACCAAAACTCACCGAATCGGAGAAATCGACGAAGAACGGAGGTTCGGCCGAATGCACAAAAGCTCCAAATTAAAGCCCACGATTGAGAAATCCTAAAATTGATGGTTGGGTTAGAAGCTAGACTCATCCACGGTCACAAAGAACCAAGTGGCATGAAGAATGGCTCACCGGAGAAGGATCTATGAGCAAGAACACGAAGAACACCGGAAAAGTGTGACACACCGTCGGTTTTCTTGATCTCACGAGCAAATGCGTGGAGTAGAGGAAGGGAGCACACTCCGGAAGGGGATACTTATACGGAGTGGATGGAGGTGGTGGTGCGGCGTTTGGACGAAACGGCCGAGATAAATGCAACTAAGTGGATTTCAGTTTTTCTTGAATGAGGCCGTTTCCGGCGAGCTTGATGGCGCACCGAGGTGGGGAATTGGAAGAGCTCGTCGGCGCGGATCCAACGCAACCGACCGTTCGCGTTTTGGAGTTGAGTTGAGGGAGTTATGAGCATTGGAAGATTGCCCTAGCCATGGATGGACTTTGCAAGCTCTCTGTTATTGTGAGGTTGGCTGGAGATAGAAGAAGCTCCAATAGTGACGCCACGTGGCAACGTCTCATTGGTCCTTCTTTACGTAAACAAGTCGCTCTAAAGAAAAATTAGGAAAAATGGTCTAAAAATTCTGGAAAAATTCCTAGAACCATTTTAGAATATTTGGGACCCAACGGAACTGGTTTGGTTGAATTTGGATGATTTTTGTGGAATTAAATAATCGGGCGCGGATTACGGCATTAAACAAAAGCCGCGCGAGATAAAATAGGAACGAAGGTCCAAAAATCCGGGGAATGATTCCTAAAATCATTTTAGAATATTTGGGACACTTTAGAAGTGGTTTGAGGATTTTTGGAGCATTTTTGGACTCGGGTGAAATTTCGAGCAAGGACAGGAATTGGAAAATTCGACTTCGGACGATTCGAAATTGAGCTCCAATTTCGGAAGGATAAGGATGCCAGGTTAATTAGAACTCCAATTAAAATCCAAAACCTTAAATTAATTAATTTAATTTTTTTTTTAGAAAACAAAAAATAAGGATGTTACAAACCTCCCCCCCCTTAAATGGAATCTCGACCCCGAGATTCAGGCTGGCTAGAGAATAGGTGGGGAAACTCGGCTTTGAGGTCCTCTTCATGCTCCCAGGTGGCTTCCTCTTCTGAGTGGTTGCTCCACTGCACCTTGCAAAAGCGGACGATCTTGCTCCTTGTGACGCGCTCTGCCACTTCTAAAATTTTCACAGCCCGCTCTTTGTAGGTGAGATCTTCTTGCAAATCTAGGGATTCCAACGACATCTGTTCCTCTGGCACTCGCAGACACTTCTTCAATTGAGACACATGGAACACATCATGGATTCCAACAAAAGATGGTGGCAACTCAAGTTTATAAGCAACCTCTCCTCTTCGTTCCAAGATTTTGAACGGTCCAATATATCGAGGTGCAAGCTTTCCTTTCATTTGAAATCTCTTAACTCCTTTGAGAGGGGTGACTCTTAGATACACATAATCATTGGGCTCAAAGCTCAAATCTCGACGTCGGTGATCTGCATAACTCTTTTGTCTACTTTGAGCTATCTTCAACCTCTCTCGAATTAACTGAACTTGCTCTTCTGCTTCTTGAAGTATGGCAGGACCAAGCAGCTTGTCGTTCTCGATCTCTTTCCAGTTCAGAGGAGTTCTGCACTTTCTTCCATATAATGCTTCAAAGGGGGACATTTGCAGACTTGCTTGATAACTATTATTATAAGAGAATTCGGCATATGGCAAACACTTGTCCCACTTAACACCATAAGTTAAGGCACAAGCTCTTAGCATATCCTCAAGGATTTGATTCACACGTTCAGTCTGTCCATCAGTTTGAGGGTGATAAGCGATGAAATCTGAGATGGGTTCCCATGGCTTCATGCAAACTCTGCCAAAAGCGAGAGGTAAACTGAGTGCCTCTATCCGACACTATCCTCTTGGGTACTCCATGAAGGCCCGACAATTCTTGACATGTACAATTCTGCTAATTTATCACAAGTGTAGGTTTTATTAACTAGAATGAAGTGTGCTAACTTAGTCAATCGATCCACTATTAACCAGATCGAATCATAACCTCCTTGGGTTTTAGGAAGTCCAAGAATGAAATCCATGCCAATTTCTTCCCACTTCCATTCTCGAATCTTCATGGTCGCAACAACCCTGCTGGTCTCTGATGTTCTGCTTTAACCTTCTTGCAAACATCACAAAGAGCAACATACTCTGCGATCTCGCGCTTCATGCTGGGCCACCAATATCTTTCCTTGAGGTCTTGATACATCTTGGTGCTTCCGGGGTGAATGGAATATAAGGTCTCATGGGCTTCTTTGAGTAATAACTCCTTGAGCTCTTTACGATCGGCACACATATGCGCTTCTCATACCAAATAGTACCTTTCTCATCTTGAGAGAAGTTCGGGCTTTACCTTTCTTCATGTTACGCTTGATTTCTTTAATATCTGAATCCTCAATCTGTCTTTGCTCGGATTTGGTCCTCTAATGTGGGTTGCACTTCCAATGTAGCTAGATATCCTTTACGAACCAATTCCAAAGCGAGCTTCGAATTCTTCATGTAATCTTTGGTGACTCTCCTTAATCATCAAAGTATTATAGTAGCTCTTCCTACTCAAAGCATCAGCTACGACATTGGCCTTGCCAGGATGATAATGAATTCCAATGTCATAATCCTTGATTAATTCTAACCATCTTCTTTGCCTCATATTGAGATCAGTCTGAGTGAATATGTATTTCAGACTCTTGTGGTCGGTGTAAACCTCACAACGATTACCGATGAGGTAATGGCGCCAAATCTTCAATGCATGCACTACTGCTGCTACTTCTAAATCATGGGTAGGGTAGTTCACTTCATGCGGCCTTAGTTGTCGCGAAGCATAAGCTACAACCTTTCTGTCTTGCATTAACACACATCCGAGTCCTTGTCGGGATGCATCACAAAAGATCTCAAAATCCTTTCGATGTCCTGGCAAGATAAGCACCGGGCGTTGGTTAGGCACTTCTTCAATTCTGGAAACTCTTTTCACATTCTCAGTAGTCCAAACAAATTTCTTCTCCTTTTCAACGGTGAGTGAGAGGTCTGGCTTTTCTAGAGAATCCTTCTATAAAACGGCGGTAATACCCTGCCATTCCCAGGAAACTTCTGATTTGAGGTACTGTTTTGGGTGACTCCCAATTGAGCACATCTTGAACCTTGCTAGGGTCAACTGCGACTCCTGCTGCAGATATGACATGCCCTAAGAAAATAACTTCCTTCATCCAGAACTCACATTTGCTGAACTTGGCATAAAGTTGGTGTTCTTTTAGCTTCATCAGAACCAGGCGAAGATGATTCGCATGTTCCTCCTCACTTTTGGAGTAAACCATGATGTCATCGATGAAAACAACGACAAACTTATCCAAATACTCCATAAATACCTTATTCATCAAGCTCATGAAATAAGCAGGGGCATTGGTCAAACCAAAAGACATTACGGTGAACTCATACTGTCCATACCGAGTCACAAAGGCCGTCTTGGGAATGTCCTCTTTACGAATCTTTAGTGATGATAACGACCTTAAGTCAATCTTGGAGAACACTCCGGATCCCTGAAGCCGATCAAACAAATCATCAATCCTTGGCAAAGGGTACTTGTTCTTGATTGTTACTTCATTGAGTGAGCGGTAATCCACACACATCCTCTCGAGTGCCATCCTTCTTTCCAACAAGAAGAACTGGGCTCCCAGGCGAAGAACTGGGTTGGACAAAACCTTGGTCTTGCGGCTCCTTAATCTGTCTTTTCACTTCACCAACTCATTCGCAGCATCCTATAGGGTCTCTTGGAGATGGGTGGAGTTCGGAACAAGGTTGATCAGAAATTCTATGTCTCTATCTGGCGGCGACCTAGTAGCTCATCTGGAAATACATCAGAAATTCTCTAGCGATCGCACATCGTCCAAACTTATTCCTTTGGCACTTTGCAAACCTTTATACTATCTCGGCTTGTCTCAGAAAGCGACTTGAAACTTTAACTTGGCTCCACTTGAACTGGTTAGGGTGATCACTCTATTCCCACAATCCAGAACTGCTTGGTTCTTGAATAGCCAATCCATTCCTAGTATCACATCTAGGGACTTGGTGTCTAGGACAATGAGGTTGGCTAAAAATTCTACCCCTCCAATTAATATTTTAACCCGGGGCAGCCTTGATTCGTACTCAAATCCGAACCAGGTGATTTGACTAACAAAGCAGTTTTAAGAGGCTTTGTTTTCAAATGATGGCTTGCAGCAAAACTCCAAGAAATAAACGAATGCGTAGCTCCAGAATCAAACAAAACCATGGCGGGTGCGGAGTTAACTAGGATCTTACCTAGTATGACATCTGGTGCAGAATGGGCATCCTCGGTGGTAGTGTGGTTCACCCGGCCTCTTCCAACAGTCGGGGGAGTCCTGGTAGCTGGGTTGGGAGTCTGGGGCGCTCCACGTCCTATTCCTGGTGCAGGGTCTGGTGGTGTAGCTCCCAGTGTTAAAAGCAATTGGTGCTCGGAGCTTGCTTCTTTGGGCAATCTGTTGGCGTAGTGCCCCATTTCATGACATTGAAGCAAGTGACTCCTGCAGCTGGATTGTTCGTCCTCTGAGGCGATTGTTGTTGGTGTTGAAGTTGCGGTTGCTGAAGAAGGCTAGGCGAGTCTTGTCTTGGTGCAGTGTTACGAATGCGATCGGAGGAGTGAAGCGTGCAGGTGTGGTGCATTCGATCGGACTCTCTGCTGCTGATTCTGACGAGCTCCTTGCTGCATCATCTTCCTCTTACGAGATTCGTCTAACTCACGGCGGGATTCCTCTATGAGCATAGCTTTGTCCACAAGGTGCTGAAAATCTGCGTAGTCATTGCCAATGACTTGCATCTTTAGGCCTGGGTTGAGTCCACGCTTAAACTTCTTCTGGCGGGCATCATCAGTAGCAACATCTTCTGGCGCATAGCGAGCGAGTTGAGTGAACTTATTGAGATATTCACTCACAGACATCCCTTCTTGCTTGAGCTCCCGAAACTCATTCTTCTTCATTTCCACTTTCCCATCTGGGATATGAGAGTGCCGAAAAGCAACGGAAAACTCTGCCCAAGTGATTGTCTGAGGGTCATCATGGGCGGCACTATAGTTTTCCCACCATTCAGCGGCGGTGCCTTCTAACTGATGTGCGGCATAGAGAACCTTCTCACGATCTGTGCACTGAGAAATGGCAAGCTTCTTCTCCACAGAGCGAATCCAGTCATCTGCCTCCAAGGGTTCGGAAGAGTTGGAGAAGGTAGGCGGATGAGTCCTCATGAACTCGGCTAGCTTAGACTGCGGACGAGCTTGAGGAGGTGCAACAGCGGCTTGATTTGGTTGAGCCAATAGATTAGCGAGCGGCGGCGATCGGTCTGGCGATTCATCATGTTGGTCATGTTCTCGCATCATGGTGTTCATGAGCCGAGTCCGAGCCGCTAAGAAGTGTCCCAAATTTTGGTGCATCACGCCGGTGGTGGAGGTGGTGCATTGGCATTGGCACTGCATTTGCATCCATTGGAGAAGCTGCGATCGCTCTGAATGGGTGTCAACCATCTGCAAAATACAAGGGTTGATAGGTAAGAGTGAAGAGCCATAGACGAGTGGTAAGGTTATCTAAGGGGCGCAGGTAATACCCAAGGACAACAGACAACGGGAGACATAGCCGAAAAGGCTACGAAACAAAGAGGCAATAAACTTTTCAGTTCAATGGGTGGTCGCAACACAAAGCCTCGTGCAAGTGCACAACACACCTAACACACAAAAACCCTAATACACGCAGTCTATACGTCACTAAAGAGGAAATGGTATGCTAAAAAAAAACTAATAACTTATCCTACAGAGGAGGCCTTTCGAACATACTTTCGTCATCTTGATCTTTCCAGCAGCTCCTTCACCGACTTGAAACTTTCACATCCTCCTTCTCTTGGTTGGTAATGTCGTAGAAGACTGTCTTGAAAAGTTTCATGACATGAGATCAACTTAAACTTTCTAAAGCAATATTCCAGCAAAGGAGAGAAATAAGATCATAAGAATGAGATAAGAGAAGACAACTATAAAGCACCAATTCGTTGGTTTGATTTAGAAAATAATTTTGAAGTGCTTTCTAAGAAGACCATGCTAACTAGGGCTGCGTCCTCTACGATCGAGATGGCTCGATACCAACTTTGTCGGGACCGGATTTGCAAATCCGAAACCCTCTGTGTTTACTGCATTAGTCCAGGATCACGCTAGTGCACACAGTGGCAACAAAATTGACATATCAATCCATTATCGAATTAACTATGAAAGTAGCAAATAGTAACAACGGACCTTATGATCAAGTTTACATAACTGTGCCTTAAAGGCTTAAGAAACAAATAAAACTCTTGCAGAAAAAAAAATAAAATAAGCTGGGCCATACGACATGCCACGAGGCAATCGTGCAGGGAGCGCCATCCTAGTTCACGTAGTCTTCATAAAACTCCTCCTCGTAGAACTCAGTATTTTCCTGTTCTTCCTCAGCAACTGATCAACAAAGGCATAAAGCCGTGAGTACAAAAAGTACTCAGCAAGCCGCAGGGAATGATGCAAATATTGTACGGCTTGACAAAGGATATCCATAGGGTTATTTTGCAGAAAGCGATAACTTGAATGTAAATACCATGTATAGATTCAAAGCATAATTGACAAAGATAATAATAACTGGTAAATCAATGGTAAACAACAACACAAGATTGGTGAGGCATCACCCATCACCAACTAAATCATCATCAACCACTGAACTCAACAGCATTAATAATTTTACATAAAAAAACAATAGTGAACTTCCCGTTCACTCCCAACAATACCGTCCCTCAACATTTTTCTGAAAACACTATACCCCGTGTGAAATTCCCAGGCACGTCCATGACCGCGGACACGGCTATTCAAATAGTTTAACACACACTCTGCAGAGGTTGTACAGCTTTACCCACAAGATATGATCAACTCTTATTGCCATACGTAATTAACACACTTCCTATGGTGTGTCGACAGAGAGGTCATAACAAGGCCTTTACAATGCTCTGTATAAACCCAAGATCTTGCCCGCTAAGGTTTCACCCTCGGGGCCCCTCTTGCGCCTTGTGAGTCTACCGTCTGTCCGGAACCCACACAACCACAACAAGATTTAAATTTAGACATTGCAAATTAATCGGCCCAGTCTGTCACTGGACATGTGGTTGTACAGTTAGGCCCAGTTCAATGGCGCACAAGATTAAGTCCTTAAGTATACTCGAGCAAGCCAACCACATCCCAAATGTGTTAAAAACACCCCCTTTATCGCCACGATCACTTGCCCGAAGTGAAAACAATTTTGTATAACCAATACCAATGACACATCCCGCTATGGTACAACAAATTTCACAACAGTGGCTACCCGCCACGATTTCATATTTCATTAAGTCAATATTATTAATTCATCATGTGACATGAACCCATCGTACAACTAAGCATGTCTAAGCATGAGTTACGATAACCCAATGTTGGTACTACAATCATATCCAACTAGTAAATGACCCAACCTAGGGTGACAATGGATACATGGCATTTCAATGATTCAAGGTGTCATTATGGTAATCCGGTATTTAACTATTCCCGTAAATAATTCTTGTAAACAAATAGCATGCATTTGTATAAAACAAAAATACTTTTGCAAACATAGGTCCAACATGGTCAAGGACTACAACTTGCCTTCACCAGCAGCTAAGATATCGAAGACTTGATGCTCAGCAACGGCGTCAGCGGCTTCAATGGATTCTTCGACTCTGGCATAAGCGAGACACCAATAAATAACCAAAAATAAAATAAAATCTAAAAATTATAAAAATTATACTGGCAGGTAGATCTTGAATTTAGAGGAATTTAGAAACTAGAACGGAGTCAATCGGAGTTCGGACGCAAAAGTTATAAGCGTTTGAAGTTGGAAAATGATGGAAAATCAAGGAAAAAGAAAAAGTTACTGTTTGCTACAGTAACTCGCGAGAATTTGCTCCAGAACTGAACCAAAGTTACAGAGCCCTCTTTTGCTTCCAAAAAACGGATTTTTGCCCCATTTTCGCATCTAATTTGATCCAAACAAAAGCCTAGAATCAATAGATGACATCCTTAGCGACATCTAGGAGGAAGGAATTGAACCAAAACTCACCGAATCGGAGAAATCGACGAAGAACGGAGGTTCGACGAATGCACAAAAGCTCCAAATTGTCGCCCACGATTGAGAAATCCTAAAATTGATGGTTGGGTTAGAAGCTAGACTCATCCACGGTCGAGAAAGAACCAAGTGGCATGAAGAATGGCTCACCGGAGAAGGATCTATGAGCAAGAACACGAAGAACAGGAAAAGTGTGACACACCGTCGGTTTTCTTGATCTCACGAGCAAATGCGTGGAGTAGAGGAAAGGGAGCACACTCCGGAAGGGGATACTTATACGGAGTGGATGGAGGTGGTGGTGCGGCGTTTGGACGAGAAACGGCCGAGATAAATGCAACTAAGTGGATTTCAGTTTTTCTTGAATGAGGCCGTTTCCGGCGAGCTTGATGGCGCACCGAGGTGGGGAATTGGAAGAGCTCGTCGGCGCGGATCCAACGCAACCGACCGTTCGCGTTTTGGAGTTGAGTTGAGGGAGTTATGAGCATTGGAAGATTGCCCTAGCCATGGATGGACTTTGCAAGCTCTCTGTTATTGTGAGGTTGGCTGGAGGTAGAAGAAGCTCCAATAGTGACGCCACGTGGCAACGTCTCATTGGTCCTTCTTTACGTAAACAAGTCGCTCTAAAGAAAAATTAGGAAAAATGGTCTAAAAATTCCGGAAAAATTCATAGAACCATTTTAGAATATTTGGGACCCAACGGAACTGGTTTGGTTGAATTTGGATGATTTTTGTGGAATTAAATAATCTGGCGCGGATTACGGCATTAAACAAAAGCCGCGCGAGATAAAATAGGAACGAAGGTCCAAAAATCCGGAGAATGATTCCTAAAATCATTTTAGAATATTTGGGACACTTTAGAAGTGGTTTGAGGATTTTTGGAGCATTTTTGGACTCGGGTGAAATTTCGAGCAAGGACAGGAATTGGAAAATTCGACTTCGGACGATTCGAAATTGAGCTCCAATTTCGGAAGGATAAGGATGCCAGGTTAATTAGAACTCCAATTAAAATCCAAAACCTTAAATTAATTAATTTAATTTTTTTTTTTTTTAGAAAACCAAAAATAAGGATGTTACATTCCAGGAGGCGGTTCTTGGAATCATGGCAGTTGATCTGCGTGATCTGGAGGCGATTTTGAGTACACGTGCTTTCTTAAAGGGAGACGTCCCCATACGAGAGAAGACAAGCGACAAAAAACCAATCTCAATATTCTCATGCGATCTCTGCTTCCTCCGGCGCCAACTACCACCCGAGCCATTCCATCCCTTCGCCTGTCATGCAACGGGCGTGAGGGAGAGCAGTGTCTCCGATTCGACACCAGCCACTTGATGCCCTGCACAAAAGACTGGCAATCAGGTTTCTGGTAAACTCCCTTTCGCGCGACTGCTCGAGTTCTTATTCGATCGACGCACGTTACTCCTTCGTGACTTCCTGTTTTTCATCAAGCCCTCAATAAGTGTCTCAGACCAATTGGTTGTTGGTCCAAGTAATCTTTTATTGTGATCAAATCTATGTAGACATACTTTCAATACTAGCAATTTTTGTATTCTTTGAATATCTACTGACTGCTAGTAGTCATGTTGTAGACGCAATGTTTACCTTTCTGTTTTTATTGCGTATCTTTGGAATTAAATTAATGATCTGCCATGTTAATTTTCCAACATAATGCACTTAGCACTAATTGATCATGCTGAAACCATACACAGTGAGCAAGGTTCTTAACTTGGTGGGTTTCTCCTTCAGATTTTTCATTAATGAATCGAGATGGTTCCTTCATTGATCCATCAATAAAACCAATCAAGTTCTGATTGCTCAGATAGAGAATAATATAAACTTTCCAGAGTAGATGGTTTTCTAGATTGAGTTTGACGGTTATGAAGCAGCTAAAGGAAAGTGGTGCAAAAGTTGAAGAGGAGGCGTGAGCTGGAACCTGTCGTCGAGGAGTTTGTCCTGATGAGCATTCAACTCTGATACCATGAAAAACTGAAAGATTTGCAGCACAATCCCTCCCAAGGTTTGCATTGTGTTTATAGATCAAACATCAGCGGTTAGATCTCTTGGACAAGGTTACAAATCTCGCCGAAATTCGCTCAAATCTCGCCGAAATCTCGGATTTCGCTCCCTCCCGAGATACAAGCTACCGCCCGGAGTGAAAAAATTCAAAAAATTTGAAATGCTACAGTGTTTTCGGCAATCTCGGCGAGATCTCGCCCGTACCGCCCGAGATCTCGGTGTTTAATAGCGAAATTGTCACTATTTTGGCCGGATTACTTATCATTTGGACCGGATTTAGCTTCATTTTTTTTATGAGGATTCAAATACGTTTTGTAAGAAATACATGTAAAGAAAGTGGAAAAAATAGCAAAAAAATTTTTGAGCTCCTATCTGGGATTTGAACCTTGAACCTCAAGGTTGCCATATGAAGCCTCCAACCAACTCACCCACTGTGTATTATCTGTACCAATTCAGCAAACACAATACTTAACCTTACCCATGGGTCCCATGCTCATGAAAGAAAACTGAGGCGCTCACGGGCTCTTGATTCATTTAGTCACTTTCCCCTCACTCACACAGCCTCTTGCTCTCGCCGACGCCCAAGCTCCGGCCAAATCCGGCGAGATCCGCCCGTTGAATCCACACATCTCGCCGTTAGAAGGCGAGATCTCGGCGAGATTAGGGCAAATCTCGGGATTAGGAGGCGAGATCTCGGTGGCATTTTATTTTTTGACTGCGTTGGTGAGTTGTAGCTGCTCTTTTGCTATTCTTGTACTGGTTGTCTGCATTAGTGATTCTCAACAACTTGTTAAGTGTCAAGTAATGCTTCAATCTTCATTAGGATTACGATTAATTGATTGATTGATTTAGAAAATTTTGTATGCTACTGTTTAAGTGGTAGGTGATGCACTACATTAGGATTAATATGGTGTTAACTTGTTAAGTGTTAGGTTGTTAAGTGATGCTCTACATAAGGATTAGTATGCTATTAACATGTTAACTTGTATGCTCTTCATTAATCATTAGTGTGCTGTTCAGTACATAATTTTGTATGATGTTAACTCGTTAAGTGTTAAGTGATGCTCTACAATAGGATTAGTGGTGCTCTACAACATGTTAAAGTGTTAAGTTAAGTGATGCTTCAATCTTCTATGGAGTGTAGACACCAGTGAAGGAATGAGGTTAAGTGATTAGTATGCTATTAAGTGTTAAGTGATTAGTTTTTGGCTTGGTGATAGTAGGTATTTCATATGACATGCATGCATAATTCAAGTTACCAACTGCTCATGAAATAAAAGTTTCATACTTGCAGGTTATTACTTCTTGAGTATATATGTTACATTAGTTATTAATTCTTGTTAGCTCTAGATGATTGTTAGCTCAAGATCATACGTATACTATTGCAGAATATCAAGATGGATGCTGTTTGGGAGCATAGGGAGCGTGTCGGGCAAGGGTCGAAGTGCAATTACTGTCCGCATGTAATGAAGGGGGGAGGAGCAACCCGTTTGAAGGAACATCTCGCCGGTCGCGCCGGTGATGTCACTTGTCAATTGTCAATTGTTGCCAATTGTCACTTTCATAATCCGAAAATTAGCTAAAATGCTGCCGAAATTTTCAACTTCTCAGTTAAAATATTTCTGTATAATACATAGGATAATAGGAACATATATAAAACTTTTTAAATAACTAGAAGTTCATTTGTTACATTTGAAAAATCAAAAACTGACTTTACATACGGTTTTTTAGATGACTTTACCGCTGTTAGATTTTTTAAAAATTCCACGTGATTGATCATCATCTCAAATTTTTATAGAAACATTAGTGATGTGTCAGGACTATCCAAAAAAATTTTCAAATTTTTTTGACGTGTTTTGGATCCATTTTTGGCCGGTTCAAATTTGCCGAGATCTCGGTGATCTCGGATTTCTCGGTGGAATAAAAACCGGATTTGAAAATCTGTTTTTGCAATTCGTCCGAATTTTGTCCGAAATTTCCGAATCTCGCCGAAATTTCGGATTTCGGGAATGTCCGGGATTTGAGTCAAAACGAGATTTGAAACCTTGCTCTTGGATACAATTTATTCAGATCGTAACAGAAATAACCAAAGTGACAAGGATAATAACAAAAGACCTTACGCGCTACGGTACATATCATATTTATCTAACACAGTGTCATATATTTTAATAGCCTGCAATGGAAAATGATAAACTAAGCCTCATCAGCTAAGACATGATAGATTGATTAGGTGTCTGACAACGGAGTGTTTTATTTCGAGGGCACCTTTACCAGTTTGCTTTCGTAGACTTTTCAGGTAGGCTCAAAGCTCTGGACCGCTGCTGGCATCTTCACGTCGATCGCATGACGGACCGCGAGTGGCGCACAATAATTTCGGCAGTCGACAAAACTACGTACATGTAGGCCGCAATTATTCCTCCTGGTGCGTGACGAAACTGCTGGCTACTTGGATAGGATCCGCTGGTTAGACTATCTCCAGCAATTTTTTTCCGTTCCATTTCCTTTCTCATATTCATTTTATTTATTTTCTACTATCTTCAGCAGCATCCTCTCAAGGGATTTATGAAGGGATTGGAGAGGGAATCCATTTCTAAAGAGATTTACTGTTTGAATCCCTTTCAAAGGGAATCGTGAAGGAAATCCGTTGGAGTACTTGAGATCTGTTCGTGAAGGATTTGAAGGGAAGGAGAAGGGAAGCTACACCAAACAACGACCCATGATCATGTAATGTACCAACTGGAGTACCGCACCACCTTATTCGACGCAACAAATACTTCGGCCCATTAAAACCGAGCAGCCACGTTTTCTGGTTCGGCGGAATGCAGCTGTTGTTCAGTACGTATGGGCTACGGACCACCGCAAGAGTACAGTGCATTCCCTGTGGGAAAATCACCGGGCAATGCCGCTACGCGATGCATCCACTTATCATTAAGTGCTGCCGTAAGGGCCCTCGCTTTGCGCTTTCTTGTTCGAAGTTGATGGGCGTAGGACCGCACGGTACCATGGTAGTAGGTTGGTGCGGCGTCGCTATCGTATGACTCGTCAGTTTTGCTCTGTTTAGGCTCTCCACGCATTTTTTTTGTTCTTCGAATCTAGTCCGATACGGATGAATTTGTAAAATTAACTTTTATTCTCGACTGCGAAAACAGTGGGAATGTAACGCATGTTATCTAATATATGCTCTCATATCGTAGCAGCTGGGAACCTGTTTAGCATGCCTAGATGCTTGATTACTTAAGTGACTTAATTAAGTAAACTCATTAATTAACTGATTAAATAATTGAACTGATTCATGAAGTGATCAATCGATCAAAGTGCAGGCAAAGGGAGCTCGGCAAGAAACTTTGTCGCAGCACAGAAACTTTGTCGCAGCAATGAAACACGATAGGTGACACATAACGATAGGTAACACGTACCTTGGAGAGAGATATTTTTTTGTAAATTTTTTTACAAAGAGGCTATTTTTTTTTTAAAAAAAAAAGTGCGTCGAAGGCCGGAAAAAACAGGCTTCCGCAATCCTTACCATGCCGCGAGTCTCGCCTGGATTGCGGTCGGACTCGATGAAATTTCACGAATCGCGGCGCAAGGCATGGGCCGGCGGGCGAGACGCCCATGGCCCAGAGTGAATCCAACCCAACATAACTCTGCGGGACAGGCACGTGATGGAAAAATGTGCCCAGTAAATAAACTGAAGTTATATGCGCACGATTCCAATCACTTCCTCGTCCAGCCCATCCGAGTGTAGGGTTTTAGCCTCTCCCCTCCGCCTGCCGCGCGGCGCCACCCCCACGCACCCGCACCGCCGCAATGGCAGCCGCCGCCTCCGCGAGATCCTTCCTCCGATCCGGCTCGTCCTCCTCCTCCTCCCTCCGTAGCATGGCCGCCAGAGTCGCCTCCCGCTCCGGGTTGGCTCCGCTCCCGAGGCGGCTGCCAACCTCTGCTCCTCGCGTCCTCCTAAGGTACGGGCACTCTTGGTTTCTGGTCCTCTAGGAATCTTCGTTTTTCGTTTCCCCTTTTCTTGATCTGATGAAAAGTTTTGTGTATCTGTTTCGGCATCCGGAGGTCGCCGGTGGAGATGAGCAGCGTCTGCTTGGAGACGCTGATGCCCATGCACAGCGCCACGGCTTCGGCGCTCATGACGTCGCTCCTCGCCGCCCCGGCTCGCAGGGGATTCGGCTGGCTTTCCGAAGGTGATTATTTTCCCTGATCTCAAGTTCTCAATTTCATTACCTGCTTTTGCAATGTTAGGTGACTTCAGTGATGAACCATATTTGTTTGTCGCTATAGAGTAGAGTGATTTGGAATGATACCAGCGCATTGATCACCGCGCCACCGCGGCGTAGAGCAATTTTCCTTAATGATCTGCCTGACTTCTGGGTTGACTATTAATTGGCAATAGGAATTTGATGTGTGTTAGTTGTAGTTGTGCTTTCAAGCCTGCTTTATTCATCATCAAGTAAGCATATCAAGTGAATGAGTTTGTTGACTGCCCAGACAAGCATATTATCCCTTTTGCTTGTGGGTCAATCAAGCTCTCAATATTCTGCATGAAAAAAATTAGTTCAACTTCAACAGTTATGAATTCCAATGCTCTCAATAGACCACCTTGTATTTCTGTAAATGCTGTGTACAATAGCAATCTTCAATCCTTTGTAGATGTGCACCAAATGGGTTTTACCATACATTACAGATTTCATATTTATATGAGATCTTTGCCAAAAACCAACATTTTTGTTGATGATTTGATGGTTTTAGCCTATCTTTGTTGTGTCCTTGTTTTCAATATGTTTAGATCTATTTTATTAGACAACAAGCCCTGTAGTCCAGGCACATTATTCATTAACATCCTTTGATCATTTTCATGTTTGTCTGCTCTACACAGAATGTCCAACATTGACGGTTTTCTAGTTAGACGAACAGTTTGAAACATTTCAAATGACAGTTACATTCTACATGGAGGATATGCCAATTTGACATTCTCATGCAGTTCTTAGGTTTTTGGCATTATTTTTTGTAAAGTGTCTCAAATGTGCATCTCACAACCATTATGTAAATGTAATTATATGGAGGGATGAGTATGGTGACAAACATTTGTAAATTATAATGGGTTTTTTTAAATCAAAATTGAAATTTGATCATGAACTTTGTCGTGTTGAAACCAATCTTATAATTTCGTGTGGCCCTTGTTGTAGGTCAAGACGAAACTAGATGAACATCAAGCCCCAAAAGGTGGATAAACCTTAAGGATTCACTTACTAATAACCGTTGATGGTTAGGTTTCATCACTAATTTATGGTTCAAAAGGATTTATGGGAAGCGAAGACAATCTTTTTTTAAAAAAAAAACGGAATCGCATTGAAATTCATGTATGGCCATATGGGGCAGTTCATCATTAATAAGTAAACATGTAGCAGAATATGAAAACAAAACATTCCTTTCTTATGATAGACCAGACAATGTATTGAGTTCAACTTTGTACTGTTTCTTATGCTGTTGCCAAGTGTGTTAGTCCAGAAGTTGCCATGCCAAATTTTTATTCTGCCTGAGCAAAATTTTTCGAAACAGCAACATTTTGAACGATCTACCGTTGTAGTTGTTAACTGTTTGACTGTACCAGGTACTCTTTCTTAGCAAAAGACTCCCTTTTGTTTATTAAAACTGTTTTTAAATTTCGTATTTAAATAGAATGTCTTCTATTATTTGAATATGCATATCATCATGAATGAATTATAAATTTGAGGCAAAAGGGTCATTGAATCTTTTATATTTGCCCAGCTGGCAATGATAACGTGTGACAATTTCTAGGTGGAATGTAGCAGATTATAATATTGTCACCTCAAATCTACAAGACTGGTCAGATTTTAAGGAGTATCCATGATAGCCTATGCTCATAGCTATGTTCTATTAATTTTCCTTCTATTGTTTTCACAAGAATGCAACATGAAGATGCATTTTTTTTTTGCAACCATCTCTTCTGTGACAGTACGTAGATTATGATAGCATTAGTGATCTTATCATTCTCTTGTATGTAGCCAACAAGGACATCTATGTCCGTGGCTGACTAGATATTGGAATGTAGGTCCTCCCGAGTCGATCTTAAAGCCATTGCATTTCCATCATGCTTCCTTTATAATTTGATTAAAAAACTTTTGTTAATATTATTTCCGTAAATTTAGAAATATTATTTACTTTGCCTTGTATGAGAAGAATATAAATATATGTCAGGGTCCTTGTTTCTTCTTTTATTTGAAGAATGGTTATAATGCATATAAAATTATGTTGGTTCTTCATGATCCATTGCTAGACCATGCAAATTTAGGTACTTAGCTTATGATGCATACAATATTGCATGTTGCGATTATTGGCAGCAATAAGATCGTGTATGTTTGTTTCTTGTAACTAAAAAAATTGTTTATTTGACCCATTTTATATCTCTATAGACTTGTGATTAGTGACGATGGAGGTCATCTGGGATGAAGACACATGCTATTTGTTATTGCAGTCCCAAAGTGATTCATGGACATGGAACACAAAGTAGTTTTTATGGCTGTAACTTTTATTATATCAGTTAAGAGTTGGAGCTTAGATTATTGCGTTTCTATTTGTAGATGGATGATTTCTTCTTGTCGGAGCCTGCTGTGATGGTAGCTGCTACGGAATACCTCTCCTATTGAATTTAAAGCATTTTTTGGTTGGCTTCTTCTCAGTAACATGTTCTGTACTCTGGGATTTTGTTTTGTGCAATTGTGGACAGTATTATATACCTGATCGTGGTAAGAGTTACCAGTGGTTTTCTAACTGAATTTGGCGTTGATGGCCAAATAGATCATGCCGCTCGCAGAAAAAATATACTAAAACGAAAGTTTCTGCTGCAACATTATTTTGCTTCTGTTCTTGTCGTTGTGATATAGCCTCGTCAAATTATTTCCACGGGTGCTCTACAATCCTGCCTCTGCGACGTCAGTTCCTGCTTGATCTTGGAGCTAATCGTCGATTGTTCTTCTTCCCACACCCCAGCTTCCCTTCACCCGGAATTAGCTGCCGGAGTTACACCGAGACTGTAGGTTTCGGCAAACCAGCAATTTGTTCATCTCTCGTCGCCACCAACCACGCAGTAGCTCCAACATTGTGGTGGCCGCCGTAGACCGACGTTTCACAAGGGCTATTCTGTTTCTGTGCATGTAGTTCCGCTCAATAGACAATCGCCACTGTTTTGAGTCTATTAGCACAGAGAGTAAATCACAGGAGAGAGTTTCTATTGATTGATTGATTAACTTTTATAAAGGGCAAAGCCCCTTTATATACACATGAAAAGGTCCTACTAAAAGGCACTTGTTACAAAAGGTGTCTCCTCATGTATATAACTGCATGGTAGTTTATGTCATAGACACAAGTTAATTTGTCCACAATTAGCACATGCTAATAAATCTTAACACTCCCCCTTGGACAAATTATGCTCATCTTCGTGTTCCTTTAAAAACTCCTTCCAAAAACCCTGTGGGAAAACAGATGAAGAAAATAGGAATATATGTATATGCCTCATTAAAAACTCTCCCAAAAACCAGTAGGAAAAATGGACAGAGAAAAGAGTACATAACATATTTTTAGCTTGTATTATATTACCTCATTAAAAACCTTTATGGGAAAATATCATGTAAAACTCATAAAGGAAAAGAGTACAATATATCTTTAAACAAAACAGGTTTAAAGTTCAGAGGACTCTCCCCCTGATCCTTGCAACATACAAAGTCTCCTCAAACCAATTCCATTAACACATTTCTGAAATGTGGATTTTGGTAAGGATTTGGTAAATAAATCAGCCAAATTTTCACAAGACTTTGTTTGCAAAATTTCTATCTCACCGCTCTTTTGGAGCTCATGAGGATAGAATAATTTAGAAGCAATATGTTTCGTAATGTTGCTCTTTATATAACCTGTTTGCATTTGAGTAATACAAGCCGCATTATCTTCATAGATAATGGTAGGGGATTCAATTGTATTTATACCACATGCTTTTTGTATGTGATTAATCATTCTGCGAAGCCATACACACTCACGTGATGCTTCATAAAGTGCAATTATTTCAGAATGATTAGTGGAAGTGGCCACTAAAGTCTGTTTACTAGACTTCCATGAAAAAGCCGTTCCACCATATAAAAATACAAACCCAGTTTGTGATCTGGCATTGTGGGGATCATACAAATAGCCAGCATCTGTATAACCCACTATGTTCATATCTTGGTTTTTCTTATAAAATAGACCAAGATCTTTTGTACCTTGGAGATAACTGAAGATATTCTTAACGCCAGCCCAATGTCTCTTTGTTGGTGCTGCGCTATATCTAGCCAATAAATTAACTGCAAATGAAATATCAGGCCTGGTGCAGTTTGCTAGATACATCCGTTCCCCAATGGCACTAAGATATGGAACCTCTTGTCCTAAAATATCTTCATATTCACCTCTAGGTTTAAATGGGTCTTTATCCCTATCTAGAGATCTAACAACCATAGGGGTCTTTGATGGATATAATTTATCCACATTAAATTTACTCAAAATCTTTTGAGTATATGCAGATTGGTGCACAAATATCCCTTCAGGGAAATGCTCAAGTTGTAAACCTAAGCAAAATTTGGTTTGACCCAAATCTTTCATTTCAAATTCCGTCACTAGATGATTGCTAGCTTCCTTTATATCCCTTGGGGTTCCGATGATATTCAAATCATCAACATAAATGGAGATTATACAAAATCCATTTTGGGATTTTTTTTATAAACACATAAGGACAATCATCATTATTTGAGTAACCTTTCTTAATAAGGAACTCACTTAGTCGGTTGTACCACATTCTGCCCAACTGCTTTAATCCATATAGTGCCTTTTTCAATTTGACACTATACATGTTGCGATTTGTATTTGGATTCGGAATAGATATCCCCTCTGGGACTTTCATGTAAATATCCGAATCAAGTGACCCATATAAATATTCAGTCACCACATCCATCAACTGCATGGATAAATTCTTGTTTGCTGCCAACGATAGTAAATATCGGAACGTTATTCCACTCATTACCGGTGAATATGTTTCATTGTAATCAATGCCGGGTCTCTGCGTGAACCCTTGTGCTACAAGTCTCGCTTTGTATCTCACCACCTGATTATTTTCATTCTTCTTTCGAACGAAAACCCATTTATTTCCAACCAGAAATATTTTAGGAGGTGTGGTCATAACTGGACCAAATACCTCTCTTTTCTTAAGCGAGCTCAATTCAGCTTCAATTGCTTCCTTCCATTTGACCCAATCTGAGCGCTTCATGCACTCTGCCATGGACTTTGGTTAGATCGATTGAAGGGTTTCAGCAATCTTAGAGGCAAAATAAATGTCGACAATTGTAGTCTTTCTATTGTATGATTCTCTTGAATCAGTATAATTAGTGGAAATTTCTTCATCCAATAATTCTTTATTTTTGCCTTGTGACTCATCATGATTTCCCAATACGATTGAGTCCAAGGGTTCCGATGTCCCAACATTGAAGTTTGTGCGCACAATTATGTTGGGTTTACCAATCACTAGAGGACTTCCAACCTCTTTTTCATTTACTGACATAGATAATTTACCTTTATCGGTCTTACTTTGTTTCTGCGGACGTCTCCGTGAAACTAAGTCCCGTGCAACCGGAATTCTCCCCCTCTTATTCACATTAGGGGCAAGAGTAGTTTTCTTTGGTACCTCTACTCTTTCCGGAGCATTAACAGCAGGTATATGAGATTTCATAACCCCCTTATAATCAGTAAATGCATCTGGCAGATTGTTTGCAATGTATTGCAAACTTATAATCTTCTGAACCTCTTGTTCAGACTCTTTTGTACGTGGATCTAAGGACTGAATGCCTGTGGCATTCCAATCAATTTTCCTGGCATTTATTGTGGTACATATATCCCCCTAATGCCGGGAAATTATCCTCATCAAATATACAATCGTCTGAGTCGTAAATGCAGATCCTGTCAATGGTGAAGGTATTTTATAATTGACGGAGAATTATACCCCACATAGATCCCCAACTTTCTTTGAGGACCCATCTGTATGCAGCTGCGGTGGTGAAATCGAGCATTATCTTTGCAAGAACCGAATTTTCGCAGATGGAAAATGCTTGATACATCTCCACGTACTAACTGCAATGGGGAGACCGTATGGTATGCAGTTGGTCTAATTTGGATTAAAGCTGCGGCATGTAAAACCGCATGTCCCCAACAACTTATTGGTAATTGACAATTTTGCAACAGAGGTCTAGCTATAAGCTTTATCCTCTTTATCAAAGACTCCGCTAAGCTATTTTGTGTATGTACATATGGTACAGAATGCTCTACATTAATGCCCAAAGCCAAACAATAATCATTAAATACCTTTGAAGAAAATTCAGCGGCATTGTCCAACCGAATGGACTTTATCCTGTCATCAGGATGATTGGCTCTTAATTTAATTATTTGGGCAATTAATTTGGCAAAAGCATGGTTCCTTGTAGAGAGTAAACATACATGGGACCATTTTATAGATGCATCAATTAACACCATGAAATACCTAAACGGCCCAGACCAAGGCTGGATAGGTCCACAAATATCTCCTTGAATCCTTTCAAGGAAATTTAATGGCTCATTTTTAATTTTAAGGTATGAAGGCCTCAAAATTAATTTCCCTTTTGCACATGCAGTGCACATGAATTCATCATATTTTGGGAAATCTGAATTTTTAATATTATGGCTAACAGAACCTTTGACAATTTTATGCATCATACCCAAACCTGGATGACCTAATCGGTCATGCCAAATCTTGAACTTATCAAGATGAGAGAAAATTATCTTTAACGCAACATGTGGTTCGGGTTTAATATATGTGTAGTACAATCCTGATGAAAAAGAAGGAAGCTTTTCAACCACTTGTTTTTCGCATCCAGTAGTTTTAGTTAAGAGCAAATACTCAACATTGCTCTCTTTACTAGTCTCCACATGGAAACCATTGATGCGAATATCTTTAAAACTTAGTAGGGTACGTGTAGATTCAGGATACAACAAAGCATTCTCTATCACGATGTTTGTACCCATAGGTAGTATAATGATGGCTCGTCCCGAACCAACAATTTGAGCATCATTACCAGTGATGGTCATAATAT
This sequence comes from Rhipidocladum racemiflorum, assembly GCA_036346355.1. Classification (NCBI taxonomy): domain Eukaryota; kingdom Viridiplantae; phylum Streptophyta; class Magnoliopsida; order Poales; family Poaceae; genus Rhipidocladum; species Rhipidocladum racemiflorum. The sequence goes on along the minus strand of CM070570.1, from coordinate 29,444,165 downwards.
TTCCTCTCCTCTTAGTTAGAGTTTGGAAATACTTTATCTCCCTTAATATAGTATTAGTGGTGCAACTGTCAACAAGACATAATTCTTCCTCCATCGGATTGTCACCAAGATCTATAAACGGAGAAAATAAAATTAACTCCAATATAGAAATAATACACACATATATTATATGTCATGTCAATATACAAGATACATATGCTCTTTACGAGCCATATGGACATGTTTGACACTAACAAACATGTATATGGTCTTTATGAGCAATAAATAAGACCTATACATAAACTATGAAACATTTTATGAAGATAATTACATGCTGATTACAATCATAAGGGATAAAGAGAAACTAAATAGTATCTCCATACAGATCTTGGGTGGCATATTCCACAATCATATCATCGATATCTTGAAGTTCATCTTCGTTCTGTTGAACCATTCCATGGTCATCAACAGTCTTGACAGGATCATTATGTCCTTTATCCAGACTCGTTTCTGGATTTTCAGCAAAATGAACTTCAACCTTGCCCTTCTGATTGTTGCCCTTGCCAACTGATTTGAGGTATAACTCAACCAGATATTGTGGTGTACGGCATTCTCTTGCCCAATGACACATACATCCACATTTATGGCAAAGTCCAGTTTTCTCCCTAGGAGAATAATTTTTGAATTTTCCTTTGCCATAAACCTTTGATTTTCTCCTCTGCATTTTGGACTTCCACTTTGCATTATTCCTTTTATTATTTTTATCCTTCTTTTGATCATGGTATGCACTAGTACTCGGAATATTGGCATGTGCTTCCAAAGATCGCCATTGCCCTGTCGGTAGCGTATGATGATTCTTCATAAGAAGTTCATCATGCTTTTACGCTGAAGCGAGTATAAATTAAATCAGTACTTAGTGTATTTTTGTTGACGATATTGTTGCTGCAATATCGTCATAGAAGGATGAAAAGTGCAAAGCGTCTTTTCAATCATGTCCTCATCTCAGAATGACCTTGTCACGTAATCTCAATTTGGAATTGATCTTGTGTATGCGAGAATTGTATTCGATATGCACTTAAAGTCTTGAAAGCGTAACATAGACCATTCCCTTTGAGCTTCAGGCAACATGACCGCCCTATGTTGGTCATATCTGTCCTTTAAGGACTTCCACAAACTTAGTGGATCCTCCTCCAATAAATATTCAGTTTTCAAGTCTGAATGGAGGTGGTGCCTGATGAAATGCAGAGTTGCATACTTGTAATTTTCAGGTACAGGGGCTGCACCCTGAACAGGATCATTGATGCAAGAAGATAAACTTATTGATGCCAAAGTGATTTTTACATCTATGGCCTAAGTTAAATAATTACTGCCATCCACAGCAAGTTCAGCAAACTCCTTTTTGGAGATATCAGCCATATCTACATATTGTTAAAATATGTTCATTAATTTACTTAGACAAAGTAAATTTACTAAGTATGAACATAATCAGTAAATAAAGGTCTATATATAAAATTCCCATAAAAATCCTTTTAAATTGTGTAGATTTTCAATATTATACAGGCAACAACGTTGCTGCAAATATCTTAGATTCCATCCCATAAGGGTGGGCGACGCTACAGTCGCAACTAAGAATATTGACTCTGTATTAACAGGCGTTGGTTCAAAAATGATGAAGGTAATCACAAGTTGTTTTAACAACAAGTGTAGACCACACAATAATGGGCGAGTTACTCGCTGCTATAGATATGGACTTCATCCTCGAAAGAATGAGCGACACTACAGTCGCAACCAATACTATAGTCTCCATCAAATGTGTTTATTACCAACCCATAGAAAATAATCACCAAATTTCAAGACCAGTGTACAAAGGAAATGCTAGAAATAAATACAGCAAATATAAATACTCCAAATAATGCATATGCATATTTATTAATGCATCTTTGTACAAAGTATAAAACATGCACTTATTTGCTTTATTCTAAAACCAAAGTACTAGAATGCAAATATAGATGTTAAAAAGAACCCATAGTTCTTAAGTGGCTGGATTAATTTGCAATTGCTGCATTGCTTAAGGGCTCAATTGGAAAAATCCATTTTCCATAAAAATCCAGCCATTGGGCCTTAGCCCATTTAGTACTCCCATCCATGGGGCCAGGCGTCTTGCCGCCCGCCCTGCCTTGGCAGTGTGTCCGAGCGGCCGAGGAAGAAGCGGCGCGCCTGCTCAAACTCACCGTGCGTCGCCGCCGCGTCTGGCGACAACTGCCGAACCACCTGACAGCGCCAGCGCCGCGCTGTGTGAAGCGCTGCCGTCGCGATTGGCTCGCCGTCGCCTCACGCCAGCGTCGCGCCCGGCCCAGCGTCTTGTACGCCGCTGCGCCACATACACAACGTGCAGCGTCTTGCGCCGTCGCGCCAGCTGCGACTGCGCCCGATGAGCCGCTTCGCCGGATTTGGGCACCTTGCACCACCGGTCGACGCATCTCTGCTCTTCTCCATGTATATAATGGCCTTCTGCGCCTCCAACGACTATGCCTGTGCCTCGGCGCCATGATGACAGAAAACAAAACTTCTGGAAACCTCCACCATGGAGTGTTTGGTGGAAGAGGCACTGGGCATAAAGCACTAGGAACTCTCCACCATGGACGAAGCAGTGACATCCTTCCTCTCCCTCTCTGATTGTTTCTCTCCATTATATCTTCTTAATCGTTCTTGGAGAAGAAGATTAGAACTAGAGAGTAGTCTTACCCTGACAGAGCGTGCTGATAACGTGTTTTGAGTCTATTAGCACAGAGAGTAAATCACAGGAGAGAGTTTCTATTGATTGATTAACTTTTATAAAGGGCAAAGCCCCTTTATATACACATGAAAATGTGCTACTAAAATGCAATTGTTACAAACGGTGTCTCCTCATGTATATAACTGCATGGTAGTTTATGTCATAGACACAAATTAATTTGTCCACAATTAGCACATGCTAATAAATCTTAACGGCCACTTCGATTTTAACCATGGTGGGCGATTTAGCCAGCTTCACCATGATGCGCTAACTGTAGCTGTCTTAAGGGGTAAGCACGTTGGCGCTTTCATTGAACACGGATGATACCAAGTTACTAACACAAGACATACTGCTCCAATGTTTAAAACCAGGAACTTATGCAAACCAAATATCTCAAACGCATCAATCTTTTTAGATGCTCAAATGCACCAGCATATTAACTGCTCAGCACATCACATTTGTTCTTAGAACCACAACCACTATAGCAACTAATATTCATTCATTCATAGAAACGATTTATAAGGAGGAACTTGCACTATAGTTCAAGCCAACAGCTCCGATCTAACTTCAGAAACTATTCCATCTTTCACATTCTTGGCAACTCAACAAGTAGAATTTGAGCAACAGGCTTGGAATGCACTTCTGACTAACAATGAAATCAACGAGATCCTTCACTCTTCAACAACATTGACAAGTTCATACTCCACAAGTGACAGATTGTTGTCCTCCTTTACATTGAAGCTTGCAGGCTCGGTGACTTCAACACGGCCCCATTTGTCCACAGCAAGCCTCATTGATCCTTTGAACATATCAATCTTTGCATTGCGGATAATAACAGTGCTGTCAGGCTTCAACAAGTCAACTGTCAAAAAGTATATGCTTGTCAGATACCACCCAAGTAATACCATGCCAACTAAATCAGTCAAGAACATATTCATGCATTTTCATGTTAAGCATAATTACATGAGCTTTGACAGTCATGAGTTGAGGATAAACAAATTTCAGCGCAGTATCTAGAAGGAACATGTCATCACATTAATAATCTAATTGTACATAGATGTGTGTCAGCATGTAAAGTAGATGATTTGTCATATGACTATTTATGAATTACGGTTATCGGCTATTGCCATACAGTACAGGAAAAATAAGTCCAAAATAACATGATGTGCATAATATGAACAAAGCACTTTAACATTCAAGACAACACACTCATATGGACAATCAAATGCCTTATAGTATTGTAACAATATTCCAATCAGCTTAAGACAAGATGAGATTGAACGTCTGTACTGTTATGCATATGAATGAATCCCGTAATATTGAGATGCATATGAACGAATCCCGTAATATCTACTGGTAAGTGAGCCTGGGTGAAGTAGCAGAGCTCAAGGGCTGGCCTGTCAAGTGGTGTTGCAAAATATTGCTCGTACACGTTGAGCTTCCAACCAAATATATCTACAATAAAGAATAGACAAACTAACCAAAATGCGGTAAAAAGGAAGAGCATTGCACAATTTCACATGCACTTACATGAAAGAATATACAAAGAAACACACATACCATTTTTCAGGTTCAATATTATTACTTTGTAAACCATGGGAGCAATTTTTACATTTTCACAATCCAATTTGAGAGATTGCAACATTGCTAATTTTGCATGGAACAAGGACAAAAACTGTAAATGCATACAATCCCATGACTATCATACTACATTAAGCTCTCACTTTAGCTGTGCTAATTGCTGAAGACCGATATGCTGTAGTATATGGAACACAGTCACATACTCTTCATTGCTAGTATTAAATAACAAAAACAACATAGTATAGTTCGTACATTAATGTCCCAATCTAACAACAAACACGCGACTTCAACCAATCTCCCAAGTCAAATGACCACTCACAAGTAAACATGCCCGGCACTATTGAAGATATTACTACTACACAAAAGGGCCAGATCGTACCTTGCTCGTTGCGGGCGGTGAAGACGATGCACCCGGTCTCGTCGCCGATAAGGCACTCGGCGATCCTCGTGGGCCTCGCCGCGGGGCCGGCGCCCGCGCCAGCGCGGCCCTTCTGGAGGACGATCTTGGAGCTGAGCACTTTGGCAACGAGCGTGTGGCCGGACGAGCCGGGCTTGATCTGGTCCACCTTGACGAACACCGGCTTCCGCTTCGCCGCCGCCGCCGCCGTAGCCATGGGGACGAAGAGAGAGAGAGAGAGGGGAAAAAAAAACAAGGATAGGTTGAGATAGGGATTGGAATAGGATTACAGGAAGTGGAGGCGGGGGAGGGCCAAACCCTAGATGGGATGGGGGAGAATTTAATATGGGAGGTGGAGACGGAGGCGAGGGGGCAGAGGGGTTGTGATCGAGGAGGCCACTAACGATGCGGAGAAGTTGTTAAATAGGAGTACTATTTAGTAGGCGTTATCATTCATTATCAGGGCCTACAGGATACATAAATCAAAGGCTATTATTATCCTTTCCGAAAGGTCAAAAAGGAAGGCTTATCGGTGGAGACGAGAATATTGGCGATCTTAGCCATGCGTGACTATGTTAATAGCGGAAATAAATTCTATGCAACGGTATTGTATATCATAGTCTGTACAACACCGTGCAGATTGACGCCATATATCCCGTTTTCTCAATCCCCAAAAAGCCAGCTCGGGAGAAGAAACGTTATGCTCCATAGATTGAGAAAATAGGACACATGGCGTCAATCCGCACCGTGTTGCACAGGCCATGATATACAACACCATTGCATAGAATTTATTCCCATTAAGAGCTGTCTGTCTGCCATTGAGAAATCCCTCTTCTAGATGTATACTAAGGATGCTTTAGATTCAAAATGCATGCGAATCTATGGTATTGTTATAGTGGTTTTTTTTTTGTTTGTTGGTTTTTGAGCATAACGGACAATACGATGTCGAATAGTGAAACATATTTTGTTTACTAGGTTGTATAATATGTTAAAGATTTTATGTGGATGTTGTTTTTCCAAGAACTTAACTTCCAATAGTTTGACCAAGGGTAGTAGTAGTAGGGCATCGAGGTTGCATTGATGTAGTTTACGATGGGTTGTATCGGTCAATGAGAGGTAAGATAAAGATGAAGACACAATGACACCGCAAGCCATGTTAGATAAGTGTTGACACTCAAATTTGACAAGACTGATCTTGAGGAGATTGGTTTTGATAAGGGATATGTCGGTTATAGCAAGCTGAAACGATTTCAGACTGGAGGGCCACGATTCAAAGGAAACCTAGTCCGATACGGGTAGGATAAGAGATTGAGAAGGATACAATCAGACTTAACATGATAAGGAAATATTGAGGCCGATACGGGTGATTGAGGAAACCAAGGAGGACACGATCAGACCGAGTGCTATATAAGAGGACCAGAGGTGAGAAGAAAAAGGTCCCGGAGCTAACCAATCAACTTGCATATACTTTATTTACTTTCTGTCAACTAGGAGTAGTCTTTTAGTTTTAAAATCTTTCCTCTATAATTCGTTTTGATCAATAAAGTTGCGCATCTCCGATTTTGATCATTATCGACTTATACTAACTCAAGTTTGCTTTTCTCCGATTTTGTTGTGCATCGTCTTCTTCGGGAAAAATGACTTTTACTCCATCTAATCAACTCAATCAGGTTGATTAGATTTATCGGTTACCTTTTTTAGTCCAAATCGGCTTAACAAGATGATCAGACTATATCTTCAACGAAGTATTAGATCGGCTTAATAGCCGATTGAATTACATATCATCCTCTGGCCGATTGCATCGCCAGATTGCTAGATCGGATCCTCTAGCCAATCTGTTGACATATCCCTCTTGCCGATTGCAGGATCAAATCGGCTTGCACGCCTGCACCCATAATTAAACCCGGTGTTCTCGTGTGTTGGTGGCAATTAACCTTTTGTCAAGTTTTATACGTCAACAATAAGGAATAAAAATAGATAGGTTGGTAGAGTCGTGATAGGTGGCACTGAAAGCCACATAGATGAAAGGTGAAGAGGAAGGGGTTGAGAGTAAACAATAAAAAATGGATGGATTGGTAGAGTCATGAAAGTGGTATTAGATGCCACAAAGAGGGGATGATGATGGGGAGGTGAAGAGGAAGGGGTGAGAGTATGGCACATGAATCTCGGATCATTCAAACGTGACAAAAAAAAAAATTAGGTAAACCCCTTCTCGGCCATTTTGACACTAACTTTGTAGAGCGTTCTATGCTAAGGGGAGAAAATTTGTCTCGCCATCGTCGTCTTAGGGTCTTTCACTCCCTTCAATCATAAAAAATATCATTTTAAGATATATGCAGTTAAACTTTACAAACTTAGACATCAAATATCTTTTTCAATATTTGAATAGATTTGTTTCAAAAGGCACTCTCATAGTATTATAAATTTATTGGATTTATAAATATATTATAATATAGATTAGTGATCGAAGTCGCTTTTAGGACTGTGTCGATGCTCAAAACAGTACTCCCTCTGTTCCGTATTATAGGGCATACATTTTTTTTCAAAGACTAAAGATAGAATATTTTGGTGTAATCTTTCCAAACTTACCCCTAATTAAGCACCTAAATCATTCATTACTTTGCAAAGATCAAGGAAGGAGTCATTCGTTAATTAAGCGCCTAAATCATTTGATCAGCACCGGCTGTTTCCAACGATTAGGTGAGAGTATATACTCCATGCATGCATTCTGCTAGGTCACGTCCTACTCCTGCTATCTCCATGCATGCAAGCTGCTGTTTCACATCTCTGCTTTGGAGCGAGCACCGAGGAGACGCGGGTGAGCGAAGAAATGTCGTGGGAGACGAAGGATCGGGACAGCAATAAAGAGATGCGAATGGAATGGAGGGGTAGCTGTGGGAAAATAGGAAGTGCGTCTTACAATACGGAACACGAAAAAAAAAAGTAAACGCCCCATAATACGAAACGGAGGGAGTATTAGGGCCTGTTTGGCAACAAGGTTTTTTTCATAATTTCGAGACAAAATCATGGTTTTGGAGAAAAACTCTGTTTTAGAAACCAAGAGGTGTTTAGTAGCCCTTCAAAAAACTCTGTTTTAAAAACTATGGTTTCCACAAAACCATGGTTTTTTCTCTGTTATGGAAACTTTGGTCTTGAGCAAATTTTTCTGAGTGCTAGTGCCAAAACAACTCTTGTTCCAAGACTTTGTCAACCAAAAGCTTTGTAACCAAACAGTTGGGAGTTCCAAGAAAAACCATGGTTTCAATGTGGTTTGGTAAAACCATAGTTTTTATGTCATGACAATCCCTAAACCATAGTTTTGCAAAACCTTGTTGCCAAATAGGCCCTTATTTTGTGATTAGCGGTAGTGGTGTAACTCGTAATGATAAAGAGGTAGGTCTGGCCTAAAAGCTCATATAGATTATGCCTATTCTGCCTAAAAGTAAGGCTCATATAGATGGATGAAATGTTAACCATGCGAAAATGTGATGATTTGGTTCGATATGGATATGATAAACTTCGAACAAAGTGTTTCAAGCGCCACCTTTAACAGATCATGACATAAATATACTGGGCAACCACCATTACTCGACGTGCAAGGAAGGGCAAACGCCCTTCTTTTCCTCGACGTGTGATCTTGACAGGACTCCACCAAAACTAGGGGTGAAAACGGGTCGGATACAGGCGGGTAATAGGTTATCCCATATCCTAACCTAATATTTTTTTCTCGGATACGGGACGGGTACGGGTAATGAAAATACAGGGGCGAATGCAATGCGGATACGGTATTTACAGAGCGGGTTAACAACGGATACCGGGTATTAACGAGCGGGTAAAAAACGAGTATCGGATATTTTGTCGGATAGTACACGAAATAGGTAGAATGAGAACAAGTGATGAAACATATAGTTCAATAATCATGTAGTTTAACATATAGCAGTCCAAGTAAAATATAATCCAACATAGAGTTCAACAAGACGCATAGAGTCCAATTAATACATAACCCAACAAGGCGATAGAGTCCAACAAAGATGCATAGAGTCCAACATAGTCCAACACATAGATTAAAAATTACACATATAGTCCAACACATAGTGACAAATAAAGTTTACTTAACATAAATGAACACACAAAACAAGGATCATCATGCATGCATCAAGATATCAAGTCTCATGAATGTCCTCCATTTCCAAAGCAAAAAAGATAATCGGGTACCCGACAATGCACAAAAGATCGGTACCGTGCATTCACCCATTTTATCTCGGATAGTATCGGGTATTGCTCATCCCGTATCCTACCCGTACCCGTATGCATCCGATCGGGTACGGGTACGGATACTACCCGTTTATTTTCGGTACGGGTATTACCCGTCTGTTTCGGATAGTTTTTCCTTAAAATACGGATACGGCTCGGGAATTACCCGACCCGTTTTCACCCCTAACCAAAACAGCCAAAACTCAAAAAGGTCGGTCGCAGCACTACGCACGGTACGGCTGCCCGAGGCACACGCACGATTGACCTGCCGATCGAACCCGAATATTAAAGCACGGGCAACTGAGCAGGCCAAATAAAACTTTGGGACGGAAGCTTAATTACAAACGGTAGACTCATCGCTACGTATTGTATCAAGGCCGGTCCTGACATCTAGGGCTACTCCTGGGCGAGACAGAAGGGGAGGAGGCACTCTACTCCAACAGACACGCGTTTTCATTTCAACTATAAAGCTAATGTTCAATACTACTCCAAGGACGATAAGGAGAGGCATCATCTATGACCGGCAAAACAAAAAACAAAACAAGTTGGCGCTACAATGATCACGGAAAGCGGCTTCTTCTAATATTTTCTGGATGCAAAATTTTAAAAGTCATCGACGGTGTCACCATCTACTCATTTTGTTTTTTTTTATTTGATCTTTTTCGCTTTCAAATAAATATTTTTTAGGCAATATCTCAGTATCATTTACAAAATAATATAAGAATTGGACTACACAAAGAACAAAAAGCACCTGAAGTCGATGATTGAATAGGAGCAGTAGCAAGAAGAGTCTATTAAACAGTGATCTTTAGAAAATTAGTGAAAAGATTGAACTTAAGAGAATCGGGTCAACGGTAGAAAATCCAGAATCTTAGCATGAATACTTACCAAAATTCTGAATGTGGTCTTTAACCCTCTCTCAAACCTAGGAGAGATTTTTAGAACAAAAAGAAAAGAAAGCAAGCGTTGCAAGAAAATATCTATTTTGTGTAGATGTTGCATTGGAAATTGGAATGGTGTTTAACTGTGAATCAGGAAAGTCACGACCACATACCATTCAAGCAACAGCAATTGGAGAGGATATTAAGTGAAATTGCAGCATTTCCTCTCCTCCACTAAGGCTATTCCCAGTGCAAAGTGTCATACTTCAATATCCAAGAATGCCACATAGGATGAAAAGTATGATACTGTATTGAAGAAACACTCTCTACAATGCATAGTATCATACTTATATGTTTAAAATAATTAATTGGTGTAATGTTGTGTCTATGAAAGTGGACCCAGAGCATTAGATTCTGTGCCATGGCCTAAGATGTCGTGTCAAAGCTGTATCTTGCTTAAGATACAGCTTTCTTCTCCCTCCTATTTATTGCTTTGCCACATCAACAAAAAATCCTATGTGGCATCTAATTAATGAGTATGATACTACCCATTAGGAATAGCCTAAGAGTATCTCCAATGGTAGAGCTAATTACTGGCTATAAGAAAGCTCAATGTCACTTATAGCTAACTTAAAGATAAGCTCTCCAATGAGTTGGCTATAACATATTCTCCAACATTAAATATGGGTCCACATGTAATTGTTTTTTATTTTTCTTGAAAAACACTATAATCTGACTCTTAGTTAAAAGCCAGCTCTTGTCTTCTCCTCTACTCTCCTCAACATAAGCAAAAAGATGAGATGGATTCCTTATAGCCAGCTGATTTGGCATCATTGGAGATGCCCTCGAGAAATGTACAGTGAGGTGGAAGGTGGCGGTGTTTGTTTCAATGAAAGAAGAGAGCAGGTATCGAGTAGAAAAAGAAGTCCTTTTGCAAGTAACAAGGAGGATAGATACTCTTATAAGGCATGTTTTGATTTGTCATAATAATTAAGATTGTGTTGAAATTGAGAAATATATGAGAGAAAATGGCTTAGATGCCGCCACTTAATTGTCTTGGAAGATAAAAAATATACTTTGTGTGGGTGGTAATGAATAATTGCATATAGTTGAGAGAACAAATAGGGGTATAAAAGGAAAAGCCTTATTAAATTTACATGTAATCTTTATATTTATGAATAATATCACTCAAAAAATAAATCTTATAAAAGTGAACTGATAGAATATTGTTTATGGCTAGGCTTTACCCTTAATTATCAATCCTACTGGCTACTTAGGCGCTCGGTCCATTACCCATCATACCTTGGCCCACTATGGTGGCGTTTGGTTAGGCGGATGAGGATGAATAGGATATGATGGATTTGAAGTCATCCAATTGTTTGGATGAGTGGATGAATGTGAAATTTAATCCTATTTTTTAGAATATTTCCTTAAGATGCTAGATAGAGCTATCTAAAAAAAAAGGCTGGATGAGCTTATTTAGTTTGCTGCATGAAGAGGTGAACTCGTTCAAATTCAAATTTCAATCAAAATGTGATCAAATTTTGTTCAAAATTTATCCAAAAGACCAAATTTTATTCAAAAATTCAATTTCTGATGACATTTTATCTGAAATTTCAAATTTTAGTCCAAATTGGACAAATTTTGACATTCAAATTGCAGTCAAATTTTGTCCAAAAAATTCAAATTTCAGTTAAATTTTGTAAAAAAAAAATTCAAACCAAAATTCGAATACTTGATTACAACTAGCCCATGCATCCTTATCTATCTAACCAAATAAAAAATTGACTCGTCCCATCCATCCAAACAAAAAACTAGCTTATCTCTATCCACCTAACCAAACAGTCATCTGAATAACTATATTTCATCTAACCTCATCCGGACAACCAAACACACCTACCATTACATAGGCCAGGGCCAGTCGTGCGCCCTGGGCGTGTTAGACAACCTCGCTATTGAATAGTCCGGGGTTGCCTAATAGATCTCAAGTGGAGAATAGACAGGGAGAAAGAGAGACACAATATGAGGAGGAACCGGGCCTGCTTTGTTATTCTGTATGCTTGTGTGTACAAAGGGGTAGCCCCTGCCTCCTATATATAGCGGTTCTGCTAGAGATAAGGAAGAGTCCATATAGGATACGAATTCGGTTTCTTAACACTCCCCCTTGGACTCTTCACTGCGAGATGCATATGCCTCATTAAAACTCCATAAAAACCCAGTGGGAAAAATATTTGGAGAAAGAGTACATAGCACACGCTTGCTGTGTTGCACGGATTGCCTCATCAAAAACCTTATGTAAGAAAACTTCAATGAAAAACTTACTTAAGGAAAAGAGTACAATCCACCCAAACTTCAATGTTAATCTTCAAGATTCACGTTAGGTACTCAAACTTCATGTTTGAGGTTTATGTAGGAGTATGTGAAAATTCTCCCCCTGAAATCTGCACTTCTCTAAGCCTCATCACCCCGATTCCTCTAATACATCTTTCAAAGGAAGATGACGGGAGTGATTTAGTGAATAAATCTGCGAGATTTTCACACGACTTAGTATGCAGTATCTTTATCTCGTTCATCTTATGCATTTCATGAGCATAAAAGAACTTGGGGTTGATATGCTTTGTGAGGTTACTCTTCACATATCCCATTTGCACTTGAGCAACACAAGCTGCATTATCTTCATAGATAATGGTGGGGGTTTGTTCCATGTTCAAACCACATGACTTCTGGATGTGATGAACCATTCTTCGAAGCCATGCACATTCTCGAGATGCTTCATACAAGGCAATTATTTCTGAGTGGTTTGTCGACGTTGAGACAAGAGTCTCCTTGGATGACTTCCACGAAATTGCTGTTCCACCGCAAAGAAAAACATACCCAGTTTGTGACTTGCCAGTATGCGGGTCTGATAGGTACCCAGCATCGGCATAGCCAACCAAATTCAATTCATTGTTTCTTCTGTAAAACAAGCCAAGGTCTTTGCTTCCTTGAAGGTAACGGAAGATGTCCTTCACCCCTTTCCAATGCCTTTTGGTGGGTTACGCCTTTGCAGTGCTAGCAAATTCACTGGCGAACGCAATGTCCGCCTAGTGCTATTCGCAAGGTACATGAGTGCTCCAATTGCACTCAAGTATGGGAATTCCGCTCCGGGATTTCCTCCCTCTTCTTTAGGCCTGTATGGGTCTAGGTCTGCCTTGGAGTGACCTTCCGAGCCATTGGGGTCTTTGCGGGTATGCCTTTTCAAAACCAAATTTCTCCAACACTTTCTGCGTGTAGGAAGATTGGTGTACCAAGATTCCGCCTTGGACATGTTCAAGCTGCAAGCCTAAACAAAACTTGGTTTTACCCAAGTCTTTCATTTCAAATTCAGACTTCAAGTATGTGCATGCTTCTTCAATTTCTTCATCCGTCCCAATGATGTTCAAGTCATCTACATAGACGGAGATTATACAAAATCCATTCGAGGATCGTTGTATAAACACACATGGACAATCTTCATTTGTTCGTGTAGCCTTTCTTGCAAAGAAAGTCACTTAGCGATTGTACCACATTCTTCCTGATCGCTTCAGCCCATACAGTGATTTCTCCAATTTCACCTTTGTATAGGTTTCTGTTTTGCTCTGTCTTGGTTCGGGATAGGATACCTTCCTGCACTTTCATGTATATCTCCGAATCCAAGTTTCCATACAAATATGCTATGACAACATCCATTAGCTTCATTTTCAACTTCAAGTTGACTGCCATTGAGATCAAGTATCTAAAGGTAATTCCACCCATGACCGGAGAATAGGTTTCTTCATAATCAACCCTAGGACGTTGAGTGAAACCTTGAACAACAAACCTTGCAATGGTTGTTGCTCTTTTCATAGATTCTCCTATTATTACAAAATTTATGGCCATGTCGTCATGGTGTGCTTCATGCACTTCTACTTGCTCTTCATTGCTATTTCCCATTCCAGAGCAAGTTCCTTTAGTTTTTCTCCGCCAATGTGTGCGTACACATTATTTCCGTGGCTTCTTCCAATGGAAGTTTCAAATATGGAATTGCCTTTTCCACAGGCTTCTTTCCAAAGTGCAGTCTCAACTGGCTCCCCTTCTTGCTTTGGGGCATTTTTGTGATTGGCTATGGTAAGTCCTCTTGCCCATTTTTCCCCAGACGTCTCCGGGTACTTTGGGTTTGAGAAGCCAGATTTCCTGTTCTTTTTCTTTGATGCCTCTGAACAGGATGAGGGATACCTTCTGCTTTCTTTGGTATTTCCACCCTCTCTGGTGCATTTCTTGCTGGTATATGCGACTTAACCACGCTCTTTAGATCACAAAAATGATCAGGCAGTTCATTTGCTAAATTCTGCAAATCGATTGTCTTCTTGACTTCATGATTTGCTTCATTAGTGCGAGGGTCATGCACGGGGATCCCAATGGAATGCCATATGATTTTCCGGCATTTTTCATCCAATGGTTCATTTCCTCCCCCTAATGACGGGAAAGCGATCCTCGTCAAAAAAAATGCAATCAGCGAATTGGGCTGTATGCAAATCTCCAGTCGTGGGTTCCAAATACCTGATTATGGATGCATTCTCATAACCAACGTATATCCTGCACTTGCGGAGAGGGCCCATTGCGATTATTTGTGGGGTGGTATAGGTACATATACCATTCATTCAAATCTTGAGATGACCCATTGCACTAGTTGCATAGTTGAATGGATGTTGTAGGCCGACGGTCTATAATTGATGAGTCTTCTTTGCGTGCGAGGCTGCGTGTCCCCAACAAGTGTTGGGCAAGTTACTGACTCTGCAAGAGCGGTCCGCAAAGAACTTAATCCTCTTAATTAGTGATACAGCTAGCCCATTATGAGTATGGAAGTGCGCTACAGAGTGCACAACAGTTATTCCCGTTGATGTACCATAAACAACAAATGCCTTGGAAGTGAATTCACCGGCATTGTCCATTCGAATGGACTTCACGCGATGATCGTGAAAAGCATTCTTAATTACGATGATCTGCGAGATCGATTTTGCTAATGCATGATTCCTTGTTTACATCAAACATTTATGCGACCATTTACAGTAAGCATCAATGAGCACCATAAAGTATCGAAACGGCCCACGACAAGGGCTGAATCGACCGCAAATATCCCCTGAATGCGTTCCAGAATGCAGGGATTTCATGTTGCACTTTCATAACAGAGGTCTAGTTATTAATTTCCGGTGGCACATGCATGGCACACAAAATCTTCGTGATTCGGAAATTCTTAACATTAATGCCATGACCTTGTGAGTTGTTAACTATATTTTTCATCAATCTCGCATCAGGATGGCCTAATCTACAATGCCATAAAGCAAATAATTCAGAGCTTCTAAAGACAGTCTTCAAAGAAGTATACCTTTGCGTGTGCATTGATTTTCATGTAGTATAGCCCGATTCATACGAGGATATTTTTCTAATACCATTTTTCATACTCCGCGTGCTTCATAATGCACAAATGCTATTTGCCATTTTCTTCATTGGTTTCTACGTGAAACCCATTGGCGCGGATATCCTTGAAACTTTAAGAGAGTGCGGGTTGATTCAGGGTACAAGAGAGCTTCTTCAATTACCAAAGTTGTACCCATTGGCAATATAATTGTGGCTCTTCCTGAGCCTATTATATGCGTATCGCTTCCTGCGATAGTCGTAATCCTTCCAGCGTTCTTCGTGATCGTCTGGAAGTATTTCGACTCTCTTAAGATGGTATTTGTTGTGCCACTATCAACAATGCATATTTCCTCCATTGGGCGCTACACGATTTCTAGATGAAAAGAAAAATAATTCTAATCATATAGTGGCAAAGTGATTCAAATATTGCTTACAAATAAAGAATACTGGAATAAAGAATAAATTGCAATTCGATTCATGAGAAAAGAAAATGTATGCTCTTCGAGAGCTTACAATTCATTACTCAAAATTCATTAACAACCATCGCTCTATAGCACGCAAACTTGAGTAACCCAATCTTCTTTGTGCTTGGAGCAAGATGGTGGGCTTGAGTTTCTCGAACTGCTTCTGAAGCGCAGTCCGTAACTCAGGTGTACTTACCTCAGCCATGTATTCATTATTCATAGTGGCTGAAAAGTGATACCTAGGGAGTACAAAATTTGATCGTTTTGCTCGGCAATAGTTTGCGTGTCCTTCGAGGACCCTAAGCCGGTGGCAGCTTGGAGCTTCTTGCTCGCAAGTATGATCTTCAAACTGATGCCCATGTGAGATAGTTCGACCTTTGAGTCGGTTCTTCAAACTCAAATTCAATAATTCCAGGTATATGCATAATCAAAAGATTCTTTTCATTAGATTACTCCGTGTAATCTAATAGGGAGTGGTTGCAAGATTCATAATTGCATAATTAAATTCTCATGAATTTCCAGTAAACTAAAAGAAAGCAATAATTTCAAGATTCATAAATACAAGATTCATAGATGCGAGATTCATAAATGCAGGATTCATAAATACAGTATTCATAAATATTCAGAATAAACAATAATTGCACAATTCATAAATTCATAAATGCGGAAATAAATTCTCAGAAATTTCCGAATTTTTCTTAGTATTTGGCAATTTTACATTAATTATACAAAGAATTTTCCAAAGATCACTTGATAACAGAAAATAAATTGCAACATGAATTAAACATGGCCTAAGTCTAATTACAACTTATATAATTCTTGTTGGTCAAGCGAAAACAGTAATGAATATCTCTGTCAATTTGACTCTTGGCCAGTCAACTCGCCCCTAGGGCTCACATGAGGGAGGGAGCACTTCCCGTTTCCGGGTGCCAATTAAAGAACCAAGCCTCATGTGTGTTTTCCTAGACACCAATTGTCTCATATCTGTTTATTCATTACCAAAATCAAATCCCAACCACTCATGTTCTCATTTTATGCCATATGAAATATTCTGAAATTTTCCTAGCACTTTTCATAATTTCTGCTAATTTCCAAGCAATTTTCAGAATTACTGTACAACAGGAAATTGAATTTCATCAAATATCAACATGACATAATTCATAAATTCATAAATTCGGAAAATAAATTCTCAGGAATTTCCGATATTCTAAACAAGGCAATTATTGCAAAAATACATGCAAATATTCATAAATTATTCATAAATGATGCAAGGGAGTGCTAGAAAATTAAAACCAGAACTAATAAATTTTTCTGGAATTTTCTAGCTATTTTTCATAATTTTCTGGTATTTATCAGGATTTTCTAGATTTTCTGAACTATTATTCAATTTCCAGAAAGGAAAAACAAATAAAACATAAAGAAATTGGGCAAAGTGTAATTTCCCCTTGCCCCAACCAGTTTCAATCCGGTTTTGAAACGCTCGGGCCCGCTTGGAAAAAGGACTCAAGTCCTCTGTACTCTCAGGACTACATGCCTGCTTCCAATTCGATTTTGGACTTCAAGTCCAATCCGATGCAGGCAATTCTAGCTGCTTCCTGTCCGGCGGTTTCAGGTCCATTTCCAAGAGCCACCGCACCGGACTTCAATGGACTTCATGTCCACTTTAGATTTTGGGGAATTTGGACTTCATGTCCTAACCGGCAAGATGCAAGGAGGCTCGTGCGGCGGGAGCCGGCGGGACCTGGCGGCCTTCTGATCCAGTGCTGTCGGCCGTGGCGGCAGCGGCAGCCGGCGGCGGCTGCGAGTCTTGTGGTGGCAGTGGCGAAGCGATGGTGCACGACAGCATCCGGCCAGCGGCGCATGTACTGTGATGCGATGCGGCTCGGCGCTTAAATGGCGGGCCAGCGCGCGGCAGCGATCTGGCAGCGTCGAGATGCGCTCCAGCGACATCCGGTTGCATCGAGCCGGGCCGTGCGCGTCTGAAAGCGTTCGACGCTTCGTGGCTTCCAGGTGGCGCGCGACCACCCTGCAATGGTGGATCTAGGCGGCACGCAGCCAGGCTTCTGGTGCCGGCGACGAGGCAGTCAGCCGAATCAGCGACGGCGAGGCGCGACTTCATGCCAGCGCGGCGGCTTCGTGCCGTATTGGACAGCCGGTTGGCTTGGTTCAAGTGCGCAAGGTCGTCGACGACGGTTCGGCGGCAAGACCAAGGCAGCCGGCGAAGCCAAAGCTTCAGGCGCATGTCAACTGTCTGGCTGCTTCAGTGCATGTCGGTGGCTTCATGCAGCAGCGACGGCCGCGCGCAGACCGAGGCTGGGGAAACTGAGGCCGCAACGACGGTCGGCCAGCGCCTGGCGTAGCAGGCTCCGACGACAGGTATGACTTCAAGCCGATTGGCGGAGACTGGTGATGGCGGCTTCGAGCAGTAGGGGGCCGCGACGGCGCTTGCTCGCATAGTTAGATGACTCCGTGCCATGACTTCGTGCCAGGACGGTGCGATTGCGGCATGGCGACTGCGATTCGTCGAGGAGCCGGGCCGTGGGGCTCGCGAGGTCGAAGCCACGCCGAAACAGAGTCGGCTTCGTGCAATTCTGTAATGGCTTCTGCCCACGATGCCGACTTTACCGATAGTAGATAGCTTCGTGCCCATACGTTGCTTCATGCAGAGTACTGTAGATGCATTCATACTCGTTTTTCACCTTTCCGATCTGTTCTTCCAGTGTCGCCGAGTTGCGGAGCTTCATGCTCGGGAGCAATCTGTAGCTTCGTGCTACAGCGTTTTGGATAATGGTGCTAGATCCGTAGATCAATGGCTTCGTGCCTTGGTTGCTTCATCGTTGGCTTCGTGCCGAACGGCAATGACGGCTTCATGCCATACAATTTCCTTATCGTACTGTAACTTCATTGTACAGTAGATTCATACTATAATTTGCAAAATCGCTTCATATCGTAGCTTCGCGCCACGTAGATGCGTAAAATAGATGCATACAAGTATTCATGCGATATTAGAACAATCCCGCATCTCACCTTTCTCACCTTTCCAATCTAATCTCCGGTAGAGCTTCGTGCTGATAACGTGTTAGACAACCTCGCTATTGAATAGTCCGGGGTTGCCTAATAGATCTCAAGTGGAGAATAGACAGGGAGAAAGAGAGACACAATATGAGGAGGAACCGGGCCTGCTTTGTTATTCTGTATGCTTGTGTGTACAAAGAGGTAGCCCCTGCCTCCTATATATAGCGGTTCTGCTAGAGATAAGGAAGAGTCCATATAGGATACGAATTCGGTTTCTTAACAGGGCGGTCACCCGACCGCCCTGCCCCCGGAAACGGTCCTGATTCTGCATAGTGTGGACGGCTGGACGCACCGCAAACCATGGTCTCTCTTTCCGGAATTTACCGTAGGCCACAGAAGCAAATCAAGCAGTACATGAGAGATCCGAGCGACGTCGCTCGCGCCGTCGGTCTGAGTTCCATCCCCATGATCGCAGCGAGGCAGCATGGGACGCCGGCGGCCGATGGGTCTGTGCCTGTGCGTGCGTGCCACGCAGGGTGGCCCGAGCCGAGCGGCCGATACGGCGGAGCGGCGCGTGGCAGGAACCGGCAAGACGGCACGTCGGAGTGCGGTGCTGCCGGTTTTAGCTGACAAGTTCTACACAGCAAATCCGGTGGCCGAGAGCAAAGGCTGCAGCAATCAGCAGCGGTACTGCATTTTACCCCCAAAACGAAAACAGGAGAATCGTTAAATACGCACCGGTTTCTTCAAACAGATGGAGCGCTAATTAGATCAACCACCTCCGGGGTGATTCCAGCAATCACACAAACCTTCAGCGGCAGCGATTACACAGTTTCTACCAGTACAAAGGATGGAACTTTAGCCAGGTCACCAAGGAATCCATTAGAGCTTCACGGCGGCTGCTGCTGCAACAGAATCATCTACACACAACTAGCTCTAAGAAGGTGCAAAACTGAAGACCTAAATTACCAAAGTACAAATCTGAACATCTAAAGTAGATAGCTAATAGCCATCAAAAGAGTTCAATATGGTTCTAAGCTATATCAGTAGACAGCAAGAGCCCTCCACATTGAACAAGAAGCTGTACAGAGATGATGAAGCACTGCCTAACTGCGACAACCTGGTTAGCACATGTCAAAGAAAACTCAGAAGTTAGAACTATTACATGTCTGAAGCTGAAAGTGCGCAGTTTGATATTTACCATTGCAAGAATATAACAAGTTTGGGCCCTGCTATCGATGGGTTTATTAAGCATAAGGTACAGACGGATACTCTGCTGCCATAAAACAGGGATTTAGTTTTAAGTTATACATGCTATTTCTTATTTTCATACAAAGGCACCATCCAGCTTTGATTGGTCTTATTACACTAGAGTGCTAAATTAATGACTGTTATGCTATCTGCAACTATTGTGGTACTGTCATGCAGACTGTGACTAACAAATGAAAGCACAAGGGACTACCGATTTCCGCATTAGATGCACCAGAAGGTTCCCTTAGCTAAGGATAAAATAGATACAAAACAATGAAGAATAAAACATTCGATCACTTATGTAACTATATAAATACAGTATTTTTAATTAAAAAAATCAAGCTCATCAGTGCTACCACAGTAAGCTAAGTATCTTAGAATGGTCAGGAAACGACCTGAATGCAACCCCAATCACAATTTCTTTTGGGGTGGGGGTGGTCACTCATGCATGGTGATAAAGAATAAATAGAGCTATTTGTCGAAATTGCTGGTTAGACAAATAGAAGCATTGAGCTTCCTTTCTAGACTCATCAAGTGCCTTGATTAAAGGAGATAGTCTAATCTCTAAAGAGACCAATCATAAGTTTCAATACTAGCAGAAGCATCAAATTTCAATGTCAAAATGCCAATAGTTTTAAAATCTGCAGATAAGTCTACTAATATAAGTGGATGCTCATTAACATGTAAACAGGCTAGAGAAGGAATGAAGGTTTATTATAAAGTACCTCAAACTGTAGTTGTTTTCTTGCCAGCAAGAATGCGGGATATCTGGAGGCCTCTGCTGAAAGCTTCGTTGAAAAGTACCCTTGTCTGCATTTCTTGAAATCCAGGCAACCAGGACAGCAACGCCACTGGTGCCAGAACAAACACCCCAAGCAGTATCTCATATAAACGTGCCACAGAAAGAACACTGTCCCACACCACAGTAGATTCGATGAATGGCCTAATCACTTGAGCAA
The DNA here is from genome assembly GCA_036346355.1 of Rhipidocladum racemiflorum. Taxonomy (NCBI): domain Eukaryota; kingdom Viridiplantae; phylum Streptophyta; class Magnoliopsida; order Poales; family Poaceae; genus Rhipidocladum; species Rhipidocladum racemiflorum. The sequence continues at coordinate 29,423,193 of CM070570.1, read as the reverse complement.
TGGAAATCAAGCCCCAACCAGTAGGAATGAACGCCAAAAGGCTAGTGAAGATGTCAATGATTTGAAATTCGGTAAACTCCCAAAATAATATCAGCACAAGCACTGCAAGAATGATGACAGCACATTGGACAAGCCTGTAGTAGAGGTGCTGCTTTGCAGAATACTTTTCTCGAGCATAGGACACTAGGACAAAAACACCAAAAATCACAGCTACACATATCCAGGAAAGCAGATAAACAGCAATACTTCTGCTTCGGTTTGCAATCTTCAGCTGGTATACAACCCCAAACTGAAAAAAGAAGTACCTGAGATCCAACAGTATTTCCAAAATCTTTCCCCAAAGACCAGTTGTCCGTAGATGATCTTGCTCTTCATACCACCACACTTCCCAGCTGTGCTCGGCCTTAGAAAATATACCACCAGGAAACCAGATCCAGTTCATGAAATCCTCAAAATCATACACGGTTTTCAACCAATCAAAGCCAGATGGATTAAAAGCAAATGGAGTCATGATCCATGATACCACTAGAAACCAGCTAGATATCATCATGATTATGTAAACAAGTGTATTCCTGGCAATCACACTATGAGCGGCATACACAGTCAATATTATTCCGAGTTCTATCGCCTTTATAAAGTGGCTCCTAGCATATAACCTGTAATTTTCAGAAAAACTCTTATGCTGCACAACAAAACCACGGCCAGTAGCACGATACTTTGCACCACCATGAAGAATCGTCCGGCCATAGTAATGACTTTTAGTTCCCATCGAAAATGTGTAGAATGTAGATGAAAACATCATCTGCATTGTGAAAAAATCCCAGACAGCAGGTAGAAAACCATGTTCAAGAGAGTTCTCTATAATCATTGGCAAGGCAGTGAAGAGGCCAAGCTGTATGACAAACTGCTGATTTAGCACCGCACCCAAGGCTTTATTGTTAGTAGTATTAGCACTGCCCTGAATTCCAGCCTCAAGACCGCTCAGAGCTAGATACAGGCGTCCCCAAACAAAAGTGTAAACTGTCAAGACCACTAGCATTGTGTTGAAGTAGAATCCGACCGTGGTATAAAACACAGAAAGCATCCGAAAGAAATCCAGTCTATGACCAAGTCTGTAGATATCCCTACTTAGGGTCTGTTCACCATTGCCACTAGAAACCTTAGCTTCAAACATTGATATCTGATTGAGCCCAACATCACGCCCCTTACCAACCTGGATGTACTCATGGTGAGAAACATTGCCACCACGTAGGGTGCAGTTGAAACCTGCAAAAATGTCCTCGCTGATATTGATGACTCTAGACGCTTTACTTATACCACCCCGAGTCAAAAACCAAAGGCGATCAAATACATCAGGATGCCCATAATGCATCCGAACCTTCAATGGATTAGCTAGAACTCGCTGCCCAAGGGTAACAAAGCTTGTCTCTTGTGCAGACATGAACCAAGCAAGTGAAGAGACAGAGCCAGTGAAAACATGTTCTCGAACTCCCAAAAGTGTTGGTTTCTGGCTCCCATGATAATAGTTGTACTGTTCTAATAGATTACGCATCTTGAGAGCCTCTTCAAAATAATTATCCTGGTTCATGTCAATTGTTTGCACTGCATCGCCTCTTGTAAATATGATGGCATGGTTCTGGTTTTCAGGTTTACCCTCCCCAAGTTTCAGTGCACCTGGCAACCTAATCCGGTATATCTCAACCTCTTTCTGTAAGTCCTGGTCAAATTTTACAAGGACAGAATAGTATTGCATGTCACCCATCCCAGGATGGACCTCATCAACATAAGCAACACGTAGGGCCTCATTTTTCTTCATGAGAGCCAGGATATCGTCAGCACGTTGATCTTTCAACTTTTTCTGGTTGCCATATATCTGGCAGGTGACCACATAGGTGTACTTCATGAGAGCAGCACCATCTTCCTGGCCTTTAAACAATTGACTTACAGTACTGGTTCCTCTGTTTAACCTCCTTTGAGGTCGTTGTTGGAAAGCACCATTCATGGGATACACATCATTCTCATGCCTAATCGAACCAAAGGAAGCCAGATGTTTTGTTCCCTCTGTAATGTCTACCTCAGAGGCAGTATCAAGAAAAGCAAGCATCTTGAGAGCCCTGTAATAGTACATCATTCCCCTAACAGTCCGTGCCAAAGTCTGTCCCCTATAGGAGGCCCAAAGTCGGAGCTCCTGAAATTTTCCAGCCCAGATATCTTCGTCATTAACCATTCCTTCCCTCCGCATACGTTCTAAAAAGTTTGCCCAATCATCTTCATAAATCTTTTGAAGATAAAACAAGATTGAGATACCATCTTCATTCTCACGACGAAGCTGGTCCTTGTTGTACAGCACATCTTCATTGTAGTATGGGGTCAAAACACTGAATGCTGTCATCTTCTCAACCGGAGGAGCACGAGGCATGTTCATGAATAAGGAGTTGCTGAAGAAAGCTATACGCCGTTGAGCCTCAGGGTTCTTTGGGACATTGTTCATAGAATCCCTGGATGTGAGAATTGTATGGAGGCGTCTCACCTGCTTGTAGAAGCTAAGAACATCCTCACCTGGGCATTTTATGGCATCCTCAAAGAGCAGCCTAGATTCAGTCGATCTTGACGGTGCTAGCCCCTCTCGTCTCAGCTGTTCTATGTCCTTCTTGTTCTTTGGAAAATCATGAACTGCAAGGACATAGAGAGTCTGCAAGGTATTAACTATCTTGGTCTGATCTTTGTTTTCCTTCAGTAGCAGTTCCACTAAGGTGATTACAGATGAATGGATTTGAGGTAACAGGGATAGTCTATAATCTTCAGCGAATTTCCCATCTCTCATTACGTCATCAAATGCAAGGAACAGTCGATCGACAATAATGTGCTCGACAGTCCTCTCCACAATGATCTCCAGCAGCAAGTGACGTATGCTATCATAAGCTTCAACCACAGCACATCGCCTGTACTCATTGTTACAAATCTTCCTCCAGTGTGTCTTGTCATCAGCCACTAGCTCTTTTGCCTGACTGAGAGCAAGGAGCAGCTCATTATTTAGCAGCAAGCAAGGCCACTGTACCACACGAGTTTTCCACACAACTGGTGGCAGCTCAAGAAGCTCAACTTCCTTGTCACTAATGATGTCCTCCTCCCTAAATGTCTGAATGATCTCATTCCAAATCAGTGCAAACCTCTTAGCTTCCACCTCATTTGCTTCAATCTTCCTATATGGGCGGCCAAACCCATACCTCAGCTTCAGCCGGTGAATTGCGTCATACAGTCTGCTGCGGATGCCACCACGAACAGCATCCAGGTGCTCCTGTGGCATCAAATTGAACTGCATTGCACTTGCAAAAAACTGGAACCTCAATCGCAGCTGCTCAACACTGCGAATCTCCCCCAGATGTGAGAAAAGCCCAATAAGTGCACCTGTAAGTGATGAGAACACTGCATACCATATCTGGATATCCATGAGGTAAATGAGGATAACTGGGACCCAGAGGATGATTACAGAAAGCCTCTCCGTGTGAGGCATGAACTCAAACCAGTTACGCCGGATGTCACGGAGGCTGAAGATTGTCTTTGTTGGCCCCACCATCGGCTTAATCTGGAGGAAGTAGCTGAAGCTAAACTTAGCAGCAAGAAGGCACACCCAGAATATGGAATACTTGATGTTATCAATAAGCCCCTCCCTCAGACCGCGGCCAACAAATGTGCGTGTCTGGAACCACCAGGAGAGCACATACAAAATCCGCCAATTGGTTTTCTCCAGAAAATTCCGAATCCAAGGGATAATGAAGAGCACAAGTGCGAGCACCTGTGGAATGACAAACACACCAGCTGCCTCAAGGTAATTTAACACCCTGTTATTGGCAGCAAGCGACCACCTCCGATCTCGCCACCGCTGATTCCACATTCGCACGTAGAGCACACTGAATGTGATAGTCCACCCTGCAGCAACGAGCGCCTTGAGCACCATCCGGACAGCAAGTATTGTAGTCTCCCTCGACACAAGACTGTACTGAGTACCCGCATCAAGCAGCGCCTGCACAAAGCGCAGCCCACCCCAGGTGATGAACACAGACAACACCCGGACCTGGATGTCACGATGGCTGAGGCTATCCCACGGGGTGTGACCATCCCATGCAACGATCATCGCAGCCTGAAAGAACAGAATAAGCATCACCCATAACCGATCGAAGCTGCGATATACATTCCAGAATGACCTCTGCTCGACAAAACCAGTCTTGCCAACACGGCCAGTCTCTCCCGGAGGCACAAAGAAGCTCCTTGATGGATTCAGTGGCCACTGGAGCCGCCTGAAAACTCGCCGGCTCCAGAAGTACTCATTCATATCATCATAATTCCTCCATGCCGAATGCGGCTTGGACCCATTCCGGCTGGCTGCCACCTCAGCCTTGAGCACGTTGTAAATCGGTGTCACCACACGGTTCAGGAAAGCATCCTCACCACTCACCGCAGGAATTGCAGGCCGCCCTGTCTCGACATCAATGGACTGGTCGATGACATGGTTGAGGTCGAGGGCCATGTAGTGGAAGATGTAGCAGAGGCATTCGGGCATGAACCTCAAATTGGCAGCCTCCCCCCAGATCAGCAGGTACAGCGCCGTGTACAGGAGGTCCCGGCGGGTGTCAGGGCCGACGCCCGGAGCGGCACCAGCACGGCGGCCGCCGCCGCTGGGCACAAGGACATGCGACCTCTGGCCGAGGTACTTGTGCCAGGAGGTGTAATTACTGAGGAGCTTCTTCCGGATGCCCCGGGCGACGGTGTAGTGGAGGACGTCGGCGGGGTGGTCCTGGGGGAGAGTGCCCGCCACGCGGAGCTGGGCGTTGGCGAGGAGGAGTACCAGGTGCTCCCGCTGGTTGCGGACGTTGTGGTGCTGGAAGCCGAAGGTGGCGCCGAGCCAGTCGAAGAGGTCGGCGCGTAGGGCGTCCCAGGCGCGGGCGAGCGGCGGCGACGGGAGGTCCGCCGCATGCTCCAGCGCCGCCACCGCCGCGCGCACCTCCGGGAACCGCAGCGACGGGTGGTCCCCATGCATCGCCACGTCCTGGATCGGGATGATGTTGTACGCCGCCGGCACGGGGCGTTCCGCCGACCCCGACCCGGCCTCGGCAGCCGCCGCCGCCGCCGAGGCGCGGCGGTTGCGGAGGAGGCTCATCTCTCACGCAGCTGCAACACGAGAGGCGTCAGAGTACTCTCAACAATCTCAAGGGTGAGTTAACAACCTAGGCTTAGGAGCCGGAGTAGTACATGGAACTACTGGAGCTGGAGCGACGAGGTGGGAATCACATGATGAGCCGCTCGTTTATTCGATCCGGTGCTTCTGTTTGGCTCCTTCGGTGTGTGGGGTTGCTTTCCTTCGCTTCTGGGTTCTCTAACCACGCCGGTGTTTCCGTGCGCTGGATAGTGGCGATGACGATGATGACGATGACGACCGGGGGCGATCTTACTTCTGGTTTGGCGTGCACAGCTTCACCCTCTTTTTTCTGAATTATCGGTGGCCAAGCAAACAGGTTTGAGAGGTCTTACATCTTTCTTCCTTCTAAGATTCTTGTAATCTTGAAGCCTTGCGAAGGGTAATCACCATCTACCCTTCATTCATGCTTTAATAGTTGTGTAACTTTTAAAAAAAAGAACATAGAAGCCCCTCTCAACAGGTTTTAATATTGAGATTCGAGGTGGCCATATGGCATAAGATTATAAGAATCACTCACTTATGTTTACTGCTCGCTGGAAACATTTGTCTAGATGCTAGTATTCACGTGCGCCCCACCTCCCCTCTAAAACTGAAAGAAGAGCCACACGTCAGTCAGAGCACTGGATACGAAAACTTCAGAGCAAAAAAAAAAAAAAAAAAAAAAAAAAAAATCTATAGCAATCTGAAAGGGGCGAGCAGCTTATCAGTTATCACATCTTAAACCTCCAACGGGATTGATTACCTGTCAACACTGAATACAAATGCTAAGATGATGCTACAAGACACGAGACCGTACAAAATCTAAGATTAAAAAAAAAAAGCAGCGCACAAATCCGAACCTTCGTGGTGTAGTATCACTGATGATATATACTTCTTTGGGGGAACCTGTCCTCGTGACACTTGTTTCAGGGCATAATTGGTGCTAATCCCTTTCTGTTTCAAGCTGTGCCGCACTAGAAAGCTAATCAGAGAGCGCAGCGCAACCTCACTACATTTCCGCCAACGGGAAAGGAGATTCCAGACAAAGACCGGTGTTCTTTTCGTAAATTCTGAGCTAACAGCTATATCTCGCTGCCTGCCTGCCTGGTTCTACAGAATTGAGAAGTCAAATCTATATCTCCCTGGATGTGGACGGAACCTGTAAATCGTGACCCTCCGAAAAAAGTGAAAAAAAAATCTCAAACTATGAGCTATATAAAAAGAACCAACATGTTTTGAATTCCGTGATCCCTAAACTATACCATACATAGTATCCTAGCTTTTAAACTTTATTTCTGAATACATACCATTCTACAATTCTAAGATGATTCTTTACAATTATTTTCCTTCTATACAATTCCCTCTAGATATTTCGAATATCATTTACTATCGTGAACTAAAGTAAGACACATTTAATAAAGATGAATAATACAAATATTTAATAGATACGTTAGTCCAATAATCTTACTACAATACTTGTGATTGCGTACTAGCAACAAATTTTTAAGCGATTGCACGCTCATGCTTGCGTTCTGTGCTACTAGCTTGACGCCAGAAGCAAAAGGTGTAAGGAACGCAAGCTGGCTGCGAGCAAACCAGATCAGAAATAAAGAACGGGCCGGTGTACTTCATTTGGATTCAAAATTTTAAATTTTGTTTTTGGTATATATCTTGAAGGTGACCAAAATCTAAAATCTTAACGAGATTTTGAAATTTTAAATAAAATCTAGCTAAAATCCAAAAACCAAATTTCAAATATGGTTATTTTTCAACCGGAATTTCTGATATTTTAATCAAATTGAACCGGTAAAAAAATGTCAAAAATATTTTGTGGATGATCTTGACCCTAAATCCAATCAAATTCGACTTATTATTTCACCAGATTTTCATCGAAATTACCGAGATCTTATCGAGATTTTGAAAGATATTACATTATTTTATTTTATTTTATTTTTTAAATTATTTTGTCCGAGATTTAAAATCGGGAAGATTCCAAAAGTCGAAACCCCAAACGAGATTTCGAAACCGTGTATACGCTTGGAACAGAGCAGGGTTAACCAAACCGAAACCGAAAAAACCGATGGAAAATCGAAATTGGAAATTCGAAAATATCGAGCCAAAAATCGCTGAAAAATCGTTAGAAACCGAAGAGTTTCAAAACCGACCATTTGAACAAAAAAACATTCAAAACAAATTTAAAAAAAACGAAAATCATTCGGTTTTCTCGAAAAACCGACCGGTTTGCTCAAAAAACCGATCGGCGAGTTGAATGTTTTGGGCGATCGGTTTTTTGAGCGGTTTTCGTCGGTTTTTTCGAAAAACCGCTCGGTTTTCACCGGTTTTCGATCGGTTTACATCGCATAAATTTTTTCAAATTTTTCAAATTATTTTTTTAATTGAACCGGTTTACTAACCGGTTTAGGATTTCGAACCGGCTCGATACGGTCGAAAACCGCGAGTTTTGTGAACCCTGAAACAGAGGCAGCCGCACAGTTCGAGGAATACGGGGATGGCAAGTGGATCCGCGCGCGCACCCCTATCCCCCCTCGTGGGTGGACCCGCCGCGACCAGACGCACCACAGACCGGACCCGCCTCCCCTCTCTCCAACCCGCTATATCACGACACGCCCCCACTGACGCCCGGGTCCACCTCTCAGCACACGCGAGGCAACCTCATGTCGCCGAGTCAGCAGCAGATAGCGGCTAGACCGGGATACTGAAACGTAGGCCAGGGATGTACGGTAGGAGGTAGGCCACCATTGTCAGTGGGCTACCCCGGTAGCCACGGGGAACCACCGGAAACGGCAGCAAAAGCTGGGGATAAACTCGTCAGCCACCGCTTGGCCAGCGAATGGGGAACGGCAAGTGGGAGCTAATTACGGAACTGCCACTGAGCCCCTACGCCGGCGACCCGTCGTCCCGAGCAGAAACCCGAACGGGAGAACCTTGGGCTGACGAACGACCTACCTAGAGCAGCGGTAAATTTTGGCACCAAGGGAAAGAAAGGATTTAGTATATAACTCGACCCTTTTTTTTTCTCGCAACTGATTAGAGAGAGAAGAGGGGAATCTGAGAGCAGAGATAGCTCCGTACAAGGAGGAAGATTTTTTTTTCTCTCTCTCTCGCCCTTTCGAGGAGAAGAGGGTATCGACAGAGAATCGACATGGACTCGTTTACCTCTTTTCGAGTAGGCGTTTGGGTTTCTGCTGCCTGCCTCGGTGCCTCCATGCCGTTCCTCTTCTTTGCTCTCACTCCCCCTTTCATCTGTCCCATTCCATTGCTCGCTTAAGACCATCTCCAACGCTGTCCGGTGACTCGTCCCGTTCCCTTCCCGATGGGAAAGCGCTTGCGAGGGAGCGATCCCAGCCTCTCCAACGGTGTCCCAGCGGCGGCGGGATCTCGAAGGGAAAGCACAGAGAATCCCTCCCCCGAGGGCTCCGCTCGCCATTCCCGTCGCGCTCTCCCGGTCGACCTGGCCTCAACTGCCGTCATTTCGCGCGGTGGCTCGGATCTCGCCGAAATCGAACAGGCCGTCCTCGGGCATGACGAGCGGAGGCGGTCCCCGACACCGGACCGAGAGGACGAACTGGTCGGGGAAATCGACGCCGTGAGGTACGCCTTCTTCCCCTGGATTGGGTTGTTTGAATCAATGAAATTGGGGCTAGCTGTTTTGGGGAAAATCCGAATGGCGTGATATCCATTGCCGAAATGTGATGTGCATTCATTGATTTGGAATGTTCGGAATGGGGAAAATCCGATTGGTCAGACCGAAGATTGATTCCGTGAGTTGTGGGCAAAATGTCTTCTGGATTGCATCCCTACTCAGGCGCTTCAGGGGGACTGAATCCATGCCACAAACCTACTGAACTGAATCCCTGCTAGAACCCCTGATTTCCGAAACTCAGTACTAAGCTTACTATGTTGCTTACGCCAGTGCATTACTCAGACTACCACCATTACTAAGATTTAAGTGACAGCCTGTTTCCATTAGTTGTGATCTTCTCGGTTGTCTGCCGACAAGGAAATGGTGGTAGTGTAGAACAACTCCGATGAGCTATGTTACTATGAAACCTGCGAACAAGTACTGGCATTTTACAGGCTAGACCGTAAAACTGCACATGTCAAACTAGAGATTGTTATTGACATATTGAAACCATCAACTTCGCTTCAGTTTTCGTTACAGGATAACTGATGGCACCTCAGAAACCAATCCTTGTAAATTGTAATCCAGAGTAGTTTACTTAGTGCATGTAGGTTAACTGAGTGCATGTAGACTTTTTGGTTTACTGAGTGCATGTAGGTTACCTGACTGCATGTAGTATTTTTGTCCAGAGGTGAATACTTCGCTACCATGTACTGTGTCCATTAAGTCGGTAAGTCCGAAATTTAGGAATGATGGCTATATGGTTCCAGGGATTGTCGAATTGGCCTCATGTTTCCAACTGAGTTTCCAACTTACACACCTAATATGTATGCTGCTTTATGACTGCATGGGATTGTCCAAAATGCTGCTGGTTTGCAACTTACACACCTAAAGATGGACGCCGTCACCCTTCGAGACGTCATCTCGAAGATGCGAGCTATGTTGGAGGCCAAGGCCGAGGAGCTGAGGAACCTGGCTAGGGACAACTTCAGTCCAAGTGACCATATTTGGGCAATTGACCTTAACACCACTCTTGTTCATGTCGAGTCCATAGCGGATAGCTTGGAGCAGATGTCGTTGGACACGATAGCATTTGGGACTGATCCGCCGGCCACTGTTATCGAAGAAACTGCATGTGAGGAGGGGGATCCTGCGGATGACATCGTGCCCAACTACGAGGGCACTTCTGGATCTGTGTTGAGCGACTACTCGAGGGATAGTGATTGGTCCATCGAGTCGGATCGTTCTGGCCACCTAGTTTAGAATGATCGTCCCGGGATAGAATATGTGGGTACAATGTTGTTAAATTGTTGCCCAATTCCCCTGTTGTATTTTGGATAGTTCATGCGATGCGCTACTATTATGTTGGTAATGTTGTGCGAGCACAAGCAGTATTGTTATGGATATTTTGATGTGGTCCCAATGAAGTAATGTTAAACAATTAAGTAATGTTGGCGTTGAAAATGTGTCGGTTGATGATATTTACTGGTGTGCTCTGCTATTTTTTTCTGTACTTGTTGCCTTGATTGGTTTGTACATACGATCAACCAGTTAGAGGCAATGCTCAAATTGTGTTCTGCCAATCCAGTTCGAGCCATGTCCAGGGAGAGTTGTGCATCACTTCTTAGACTTTAATATTGATGGCTTTTTAGTTACATTCATCTTTATTGCTGTAAGCCTGATTGGTCCAGTGCATCACGGAATTGTCCAATATGCACATCTGACAATGAAAACAACATTCCTGGCATTGCAGTTGAGGCAATGCAAAGTGTACATGTGGATTATGACAACTTTAGCCGACTGCTTGCATGCAAGATACACGAGTTCTGTGGTAACTGTGCACTGATCGATGAGGTTTTTTTTAATTCATGTTCCTTGACAATGAAAACAAGAGTCCTTCCATTCATGTTCGTTGTCAATGTGTCCCTGATTTAATATTTCCGTTTTATGGAACAATTACTTCGGGTCCAATGATTTGCGTTGTTGTAATATAATGTTCTCCGTTGCTTGTAGTAATTAAATGTTCTCATATAATGATTTCCATTGCATGTTCAGTACAATTGGTCTGGTCTTATTATTCAGGGAAGACGACATGGACCCTTTCTTCTCAAGCTACATTGAGGAGGACTTCGACGCAGTGCTGCACGACTTATCTCCCCAGCCAGCACCGGCCATGAGGGATACCAGCATGGCTGCCCCAAGTGGTGCCCCACGCGTGAAGAAGGGGAAACAAAACAGCAACAGGACTGAGAGGACTAAATGGAGTGCGGAAGAGGATGAGGTGTTAGTGTCAGCTTGGTTGAATGTGAGCCAAGACCCCATTGTTGGTAAGGACCAATCCTCGGAGACGTACTGGAGCAGGATTGCTGAATACTACAAAAGCTTTTGCAAGGAACACATGAAGGCAAGATCGAAGAAAGGACTGGTTAACCACTGGGCATTGATAAATGAGTGTGTTAGCAAATATGCTGGGTACCTCAATCAGACAGACGGTTTACATCAGAGTGGGACGACAGAGCGTGACAGGGTAAGCTCAATTGCAATGTCATGTTGTTAGCATTTGAAATCACTTCATAACTACTTGAACATTTACCGCGGTCTCTAATTTTTGTTTATCAATTTCGCAGATGGCCCATGCTGGTAGGATGTATCAGGACATTGAAGGGAAGGCTTTCGCCTTCCATCACTGTTGGGTACTACTATCTAATCATCCGAAGTGGTCTTCGCACTTGTCCCACAAGAAGCAAAAGACGGTTCGATGTGGTGCAACGCACGAAGGGTCGAATGACATTCCTATCGACCTAGGCTCGCAGGCATCCTCAGAGGAGGGCGAAAGGCCACCAGGGAGGGAGGCGGCAAAGGCCGCGAGGAAGCGTCGCGGTTCGTCGAGTACGTCATCCGTAGGAGTGTACTCCGAGCATTTCGAGAAGATGAATGAGTCGAGGACTGCAATGGTAGATATTAAACGTGAAAAGTTGGCAATGGCGAAGGAAGCGGAGAATGAAAGGATTATGAAGGTGGACTTGGACTCTTGTACCACAAAGCTTCGTGAGTACTATGAGAGTCGACAGGACGAGATTCTCAGGGCTCGTCGGGGAATGGATAAAACCATTTGAGAACTATTTGCAACGAACTTTACAAGTTGTGATGAACTTTAATAGTTGTGATGAACTGTAATATTTGTGATGAACTTTAATATTAGTCGTGAACGATAATATTTGTGATTGAAAGCATCTAGGCCCCCTAATAATTTGTTTAAATTATTTGTTGGGTTTTGGTGCTTGATGATCAACTAAATCAGTCTTATCAGATTTCTTCAGAAAAGAGGATCAAGATTAAGGTTTCATTATTCTTAGTCCTTTAGCTCATAAGTCTTTTCAAGTCTTTTTAGATAAGTCTTTTCGGTTTCAATCAGATTTATAAAGAGGGACTATGCACAAGTTCAATTCTTGGTTCCTAGGATTTCTGTTTAAAATCTATTTGGGGCTTAAGTTAAATCATTTCAGATTCCTTTAATAAACCTTGTTTGAGTTCATATCCTTTTCAAATCAAACTCTAACTGAACTCAAACCGAGCGTTTCCCATTTACAACGGACCAAGTTTTTGGGTCTGTTGCAGTTGTGTTTTCCTTGAAAATCTCTCAAGTGCTTTTAAGCTACAACGGACCAAAAAGCTTCCATTTACAACAGACCACCTTTTTGGGTCCGTTGTAAACATTAAACTTACTGGTTTCTGGTGTTCAATCCAATTCCTTTGTTGATGTATAACCAGTAAGCTCTCCTTCTGCGACGGACCAAGTTTTTGGGTCCGTTGTAAACTTGTTCTTAAAACTCTCCCAACGGACCAAGATTTGCTCAAAGCATGTGTCTGACGGACCAACTTTCTTGGTCCGACGTAAATGCCTTTTCACTTGGTTTGGGTCCGTAGTTCTTTGAGCCTCTTGCATATTTTTGTCAAACCTTGTCGATACAATCATTTCGTGTTGTCACTTGATCGACATTGGCAAACGGCTACCTGTTGCAAATAACGGCTATTTGCTTCCTGTAGCCTATTTAAACAGTTCAGAGGCTCTTCCAAAATAGAACTTTTGCCATCTCTTGACATCTAGCATCCGAAAGCCAAAATTCCAAAAAGAGATCAAGCTCCATTCTGAAAAACAAAATCCTACACTCTTACAGCTCCCAGTAAAGTCTAGTTTCAGTTGTTTCTAGTGAACCAAGAGACAGGGCTTGTGGATGGTCTATTACTCTTGGAACTCAAACCGAGCGTTTCCCATTTACAACGGACCAAGTTTTTGGGTCTGTTGCAGTTGTGTTTTCCTTGAAAATCTCTCAAGTGCTTTTAAGCTACAACGGACCAAAAAGCTTCCATTTACAACAGACCACCTTTTTGGGTCCGTTGTAAACATTAAACTTACTGGTTTCTGGTGTTCAATCCAATTCCTTTGTTGATGTATAACCAGTAAGCTCTCCTTCTGCGACGGACCAAGTTTTTGGGTCCGTTGTAAACTTGTTCTTAAAACTCTCCCAACGGACCAGCATTTGCTCAGCATGTGTCTGACGGACCAACTTTCTTGGTCCGACGTAAATGCCATTTTCGCTGGTTTGGGTCCGTAGTTCTTTGAGCCTCTTGCATATTTTTGTCAAACCTTGTCAGATACAATCATTTCGTGTTGTCACTTCAGTCTGACATTGGCAAACGGCTACCTGTTGCAAATAACGGCTATTTGCTTCCTGTAGCCTATTTAAACAGTTCAGAGGCTCTTCCAAAATAGAACTTTTGCCATCTCTTGACATCTAGCATCCGAAAGCCAAAATTCCAAAAAGAGATCAAGCTCCATTCTGAAAAACAAAATCCTACACTCTTACAGCTCCCAGTAAAGTCTAGTTTCAGTTGTTTCTAGTGAACCAAGAGACAGGGCTTGTGGATGGTCTATTACTCTTGGAACTAGCTGTTCCTAGACGGTTTGCTGGTGATTTTAGTGCGACCTGTCCAACTGTGTTTGTGGAAGGCCACTATTATTGTGAAGAGGTTTTGACTCACCTCACCAAAGTGGTAAAAAGAGTTACAATAGTGAAAAATCCAAGATCGCCTCTGTGAGTTACTGGAGGAGCAATACTTCTGAGGAAGTGCTCTAACGGGGATGTAGGAGATTTCTCTCTGAACCTCGGTGAAAAATCTCTTGTCTCTGTGTGATAGTTTGTCTTTTTTCTTGTTCTCACTATTGCTTAAGTTGTTCTTAGTCTGTTGGTGCTTTTTCTGTGTGTTTGCTTAGATCTTATCTTTAAACTGTTTAATCTGTCTGGTTTAAATTTGTTTAAAATTGCCTATTCACCCCCCCTCTAGGCCTGACCGATCCTTTCAAGTGGTATCAGAGCAGGTTTTACCCTGTTCAAGCTTAATCAGCTTGGGTAATGGCCGAGGAAATGGGTCTGCACATCGTTAGTGTAGGAAGGGTTCCTGTTTCGATGGCTCAAATTATGCTTATTGGAAAATTCGCATGAGATGTTATCTTGAGGTCATCGGCTATGACGTTTGGAGAGTGACAGAAAAACCTTTACCTCCACGCGTCATACCGATGGATGATCCTCTTCCTCGTAACCCACTCCTGGAGAAATTAAAAACATGCAATATGATGCTCGTGCTAGAAATGCTATATTCTCCTGTCTTAGCATAGAAGTTTTTGATAGAGTGAGTAATTTGTCTACTGCTTATGATATTTGGACCACTCTACAAGAAATTCATGAAGGTACCTCGATGTGAAAGAAGAAAAATATTTTGTTGTTAGAGAAAAGTTTGATCGATTCAAAATGCTTCCTCAGAAAATGCCAATGATATGTTTTCTAGACTTAATCCTATTGTCAATGAACTTAAAGGTCTTGGTACTAAGGTTGATGATGTGGAAGTTTGCAGGAAAATGATAAGGGTGCACACGCGTGCTTATCACAGCTTGATAACTTATCTATCAAACAGTGGAGATCTAAAAATTGACACCTCTTGAGTTACTAGGAAAGATTTCTGCACACGAACTTACTTTGGTGAAGAAGATGCACCCAAGAAGAAATCTATTGCTCTCAAAGCCAAGGATAAGGTGGAAGAGTCATCGAGTGAAGAAGATGATGCTTCAAGTCAGTAATGAAGACGAAGATGTCGTGAACCGGCCTTGCTTATGAGATCTGCAAACAAAATCATGAGAAGAGTTAATGCCAGAGACAGAGGGAAGGTATATAATCATTTTTCAAAGAAAAACCCTTTTCGAATATTACCTGCTTTGAATGCAATGAAAAGGGACACATAGCCGCACGATGTCCAAACAAGAGCAAGAAGAAGGGCAAGGGCAAGGGCAAAAATGAAGAAACCGAAGAAAATGCCTACAACAATCACAAAAAGTTTCATCACAGAAAGAAGTTCTCCAAGAAACATTGGAGAAAGGGAAAGAAGGAGGCACATATTGGTGAATGGGTCTCGGATGAAGAAAGTTCAAGTGATGAATCCTCTTCTTCCTCCTCTGATGATGAAGATGGTTCAAGGTCTAAGGGGTTGGCTGGACAGGCGTTGGATGAATCTACTCCACCCTCACCTTCTCTGTCTGTTTGTCTTATGGCAAGAGGTGATGAGGACAAGGTAAATGATTCTCCTTCTTATGATGAGCTAGTGGAGATCATTAAAGAGCTTAATGATGCCTTGTGTGCTAAAACTTCTAAGGATAAATCTCTTAAGAAAACTATTGCCGCTTTAAATGATGATAATGACTTGCTTGTCTCTAAGGTCAAGATTCTTGAATCTAAGTATGAAGAAGTGAAAAACAAGTTTTACTGTTTAGAGACTAGTCATAATGAGCTCAATGTTGTTCATGATAATCTCACTCTTACTCATAATGATCTTGTCATCAATCATGATTTACTTACAAATGCTCATGATTTCTTGAATGCAACTCATGTATTACTTATTAAGACTCATGATGACTTGCTTGTCAAACATTGTGAACTAGAAATGAGTAAGGAATTAACTACAAGCAAATCAAAGAATGTTTCCACTCATGATAAATCTATTACCTGTGATTTGACTTGTGATGAAATTCCTATTGCTAGCTCTTCTGCATGCTTAATGACAGTCATAGAAATGACTTGTGTCTTGAAAGTCTCATGTTGGAAAATCAAGAACTAAGGTCAAAAGTTGCTAAATTTGACAAAGGTCTTGAAAAATGCTTTCTCGGAAGTGTCACTCTTGATAAAATTCTTGGAGAGCAAAAAGTCACATTGGGCAAAAGAGGCATTGGATATAAAACAGATAATATGCCCAAGAAGGATTATTTGCCAAAATCCAAGATAAATTTTGTCAAGAAAAGCACTAAGTGTCACTTATCACATAGATTTGACCACAGTTCAAATGTATGCATGTATGCAAGCACGCCCAGAAACAAAGGCCAAAAGAAACTGCATGGTTGATGCTCACTACATGTTGTTTAAAGATTTCAGGGGAAAAATGAATGTGAAATTTGTCGGCCCCTCTAATCTTGATAGAAAGCTTAAAGCTGTTTGGGTGCCCAAATCTTTGCTTATTAATCCTTTTGGCCCCAAAATTGTTGAAACTAACATCCATGGACCCAAAAGCATTTGGGTACCTAAAATCAAGAAATGATTCTGTTTATTCAGTGAACTACAAGAGTGGTGGTCATCACTGGTAATTGACAAGGATGCACTCAACACATGACCTGGCTCATCAAGAATGTTCACCTCAGTTGAAAAAGAAAGTAATTCAAGTCACAAAATTACTTTTGGTGATAATAGTAGAAGAAAGGTAAAGGGAAATGGTAAGATTGCCATCTCTAATGATTATTCAATTGATAATGTGCTTCTTGTTGATTCCTGAATTTCAATCTTTTATCGGTTGCTCAAATTGTGTGATCTTGGTTTCCATTGTACCTTTTCTCTTGATGGAGTAACTGTTTTTGACAAAAATGAAAAGCTTATCTTCAAAGGTTTTAGATTTCAAAATCTTTATCTAGTTGATTTCAACTCTAACTCCTCATGCATCTCGACTTGTCTGTTGGCAAAAGCCTCTCTTGGTTGGCTTTGGCATAGACGTCTTGGGCATGTAGGCATGTCTAATTTGAAGAAGCTTTTTAAAAATGAGTTAGTGGTGGGCTTGAAAGATGTAAAATTCGAAAAGGATAGATTGTGCAGTGCTTGTCAAGCCGGTAAGCAAGTTGCAAATTCTCATCCTACTAAAAATATCTTGTCCACCACTATACCTCTAGAGCTGCTGCATATGGATGTGTTTGGCCCAACCTCTTATGCCAGTCTAGGTGGTAACTCATACTGTTTAGCCATTGTGGATGACTTCTCTCGGTTCACTTGGGTATTCTTTTTACCTAATAAAAGTGAAGTTGGAAAAATCTTTAAAAATTTTGCAAAAAGGGCTCAAAATGAATTTGATTGCCCCATCAAGAAAATCAGGAGTGACAATGGAACTGAGTTTGTTAATACTAATGTCATTGATTTTTGTGTTGAGCTAGGAATAAAACATGAGCTGTCAGCTACTTATACTCCTCAACAAAATGGTGTAGTAGAAAGAAAAAACAGAACACTTATTGAAATGGCAAGAACCATGTTGGATGAATATGGAACACCGTGACGCTTTTGGGTGAAGCAATCAACACGACTTGTCATGCAATCAATAGACTCTATCTGCATCGACTACTCAAGAAAACCTCTTACGAGCTGCTGGTTGGAAGAAAACCAAATGTTACTTACTTTCGTGTGTTCGGGTGCAAGGTCTACATCTACAAAAGAGAACACACCTAGGTAAATTTCAGAAAAGGTGTGACTCAGTATTATGCTAGGTTATTCTTCCAAATCTAAAGCCTATAGAGTTTTTAATAATTCAACTGGTTTGGTTGAAGAAACCTATGATGTAAAATTCGATGAATCTAAGGGCTCACAAGGTGAGCATGAGAATTTAGCCGATGCAGTGAAGATGCCTTGATGGAAGCAATGAAGAAAATGGAAGTTGGTGAAGTAAAACCTAGAGAAGATAATGATGAGAAACCAACAACTTCCATGATGCCTCAAAATGGATCACTACAAGAAGAAGATGAGAAGAATCAAGAAGGATTAAACTTGATTAAGAGTCATCATACTATTGCCAAAGACCACCCGTGGATCAAATAATTGGGGATTTCGGTAAGGGTGTTCAAACTCGATCTAGACAAGCTTCCTTTTGTGAACATTACTCTTTTGTTTCTTGTGTTGAACCCAGAACTATAGATGAAGCTTTGGATGATGCTGACTGGATTATTGCCATGGAAGAAGAGCTTAATAGCTTCAAGAGAAATAAAGTATGGGATTTGGTGGAACGTCCAAAAGATCAAAATGTCATAGGAACAAAGTGGGTTTTCAGAAACAAGCAAGATGAAAATGGAATTGTCACTCGAAACAAAGCAAGATTAGTGGCACAAGGTTTTACTCAAGTAGAAGGACTGGATTATGGAGAAACTTATGCTCCTGTTGCTCGACTTGAAGCTATACGGTTCCTTCTAGCTTTTGCATGTCATTTTAATATAACTTTATTTCAAATGGATGTAAAGAGTGCTTTTCTTAATGGAATCATTGAAGAAACTGCTTTTGTTGAGCAACCTCCTGGTTTTGAAGACTTAAAATATCCAAATCATGTATTTAAGTTATCTAAGGCTCTCTATGGTTTAAAACAAGCCCCAAGGGCATGGTATGAGAGACTTAGGAAATTTCTACTAGAAAAGAATTTCAAAATTGGGAAAGTTGACCCAACACTCTTTTTAAAAGACTTCAATGGTGCATTAATGATTTGCCAAATCTATGTTGATGATATAATCTTTGGTTGTACTAATCACTCTCTTTGCAAGGAATTCAGTGATTTGATGGCAAAGGAATTCGAGATGTCAATGATAGGGGAACTTACATTCTTCCTTGGATTTCAAATCAAGCAATTAAAAAGGGGAACTTTCATATCACAAGAAAAATACATCAAGGATCTCCTTAAACGCTTCAAATTGGATGAATGCAAGCCACTCAAGACACCTATGGCAACAAACACACATCTTGATCAAGATATAGGAGGTAAGTCTGTTGACCAAAAACTCTTTAGATCCATGATTGGATCTTTACTCTACTTGACAGCATCTAGGCCTGATATCATGTTTAGTGTCTGTATGTGTGCTAGATTTCAGTCTGCTTCCTAAAGAAGTACATCTTAGTGCCGTAAAAGAATTTTTAGATATTTAAAGCACACTTCAACTATAGGCTTGTGGTACCTAAGGGTGCTTCTTTCAATCTAATTGGCTACTCAGATTCGATTATGCTTTGGATGCAAAATAGATCGAAAAAGCACATCCGGAGGTTGTCACCGCTTGGAAGGTCTTTAGTATCTTGGTGCTCTAAAAAGCAAAACTCAGAGTAATCGCTTCATCGCCGAGGCTGAATATGTGGTCGCCAGAGTTGTTGTGCTCAGATTTTATTCATCAAACAAACCTTTCTTGATTACGGCATTAAGTTTGAAAATGTACCTCTTCTCTGTGATAATGAAAGTGCAGTGAAAATAGCAAACAATCCGGTCCAGCACTCACGAACTAAGCATATTGAGATCCGACATCACTTCATCAGAGATCATGTTGGCAAAATGGACATTATGCTTAGTTATGTTAGAACTGATGACCAATTGGCTGATATTTTCACCAAACCTTTAGATGAAGCCAGATTTTCAAGACTGAGAAATGAATTGAATATTATTGATCTTTCAAATGTTGTTTAAATCTTGACTTCTTATTTGAACTCTTTGCCTTTTGATTTACCTTGCAAGTTTTTCTGAGTTTTAACATTAAGGGGGAGTCAAGAATGTTTCCCAATACATCTCTTGTCACCTACTTATGTTAACAAAAATAAGTAGTCTTTGATGCAAGTAAATTGTTTTTAAAAATAAAAAATTTATTATTTCAACTACTTAAAAAAAAAAAAATAGCTAGCCTCTCAGCACATGAGTTCTCTTTATCAAGCTTGAATTTGTCTATAATCCTGCTTAAAAGAGTGGAACTCATACAAATTAAGAATTCTAAAAGTTCTTCAATTTCCTTTTTGCAAGTTCACAACGGACTCAGTGACAACAGTGGGTTTTCCATCTACGACAGACCACTCTTGCTCAGAACACATTCACGACAGACTAAAGAAAGTCAGTCCGTTGTAAATGTCCTTCTTGCAAAACTGGTCCGGCGTAAATAGAAAACTTCTTTGTTTTCCTCAAATGAGTCCTGTGTGCTCTTGCAATTGCCGATTAAGTGAGGAAGTTGTCTTTTCACCTGTCAACCAAACTCTTAAAGTCACTCTCACTTCCGCTGCGATTACTATTACTCGAGCAATAGTAACTTTTGGTCCTGCCTCCTCCCAACACTCCCTTGTCCTCAAAATCCATCTCGAGAAAATTACCACTCTCCCTCTCTACTTCCTCTCCCGAGCAACATTCCTTTCTCCATCGAAGCAAACCCTAACCGGTGTCGACGGTGCTCCAGCTTGCTCGGAGAAGTGTGTTCGAGGAAGTGGTAAGCTTTCTCTTGCTTTGATCAAATCTTAGTCCTAGAAATCTTTGTCTTAAGGTCTTTCCTCTTATCTCTGTAGACTTAGTCTGCATTTGCGTCGATTCTTGCGCCCGATCTGAGGTCCGAAAGATGAGTGAGTCTCATAGGTGTTTGACTGAAATGCCTAGGAGAAAAGACACAGATAAAAGAAGTTTGATGGATAGACTTGGTGAGATAGTGTCAAAGAAGAAACATAAATCCACCCAGTCTTCACAAGGGACAAGACATCTAGAGGATACTCGCACCCTGGCTTGGTTACAAAGGTCACAACATCAAAGCCTCCTAGAAAAGATAAGCAACTCCGTCAGATTCGATCCAGCTTTATGAGTCCGAATCGATGATGCCGATTATGAGCCAAGTAGGGATCTCGGCTCAAGAAGAGAACCTAAGTCCTGAGATTGATATGTTAAGTGGAAATGAGCTAGCTACACTTGGAGGAAAAAGGCCGAGGTCAATCAAGCTAGTAAATGAAAAAAGTTGGTTTCCTTTTGATAAACTCCCCACTAGATGAGAAGTTCATCACACTTCTTCGTAAAAACATCTTTTGGGATATAAGAATAGACATGACAAAAAGGGAATGAAGATATCTGCCTTGAGCAAACATCGCTTGTTGATTGGAATCAAATTTGCTCCATAACTAGATCATACCACATACTTGATTGTGTTAGATCTACCCAGGATTGCCGGAAATGGTGTCGTAACATTTCCTCATGGAATGAAGATAGAATCCTAGAATTCTATTCATCTTTGCTGGTAAACAAAAGAAGACACTATATTACGCTTTCAATCGATGGAAAAATCGTAAAAGTAAGAGCACCACACTTTGAATCATCAATTGGAGCCGCAAGACCTCAAGTTAACGAACAAGGATTCATGACAAAATGTTTCTGAAATAGATGGAGACAAATTGGAGATATGCTCGATCTTGACTTTCACTCATATTTATAGAGATATCACAGAAGAAAACTTCAATGCAAATCGAGCTAGTTGTTTGTCCGAGAAGCTAAAACACCGCTCTTGATCTTAAGGCACACAGTTTTTCCAAAACTGGATATAAGGAAGGTGTCACTCCGGTGTTAGCTTGGTCGCTTCACCTAATCCTCTCCAAGCAACCCATTGATCTCGATAGATTACATTTTTGGAGAAATGGAAGAAGCAATCTATAGAAGAATGGGGAGTCCACCGCCTTTTGCTCAAAGAAATATCCGAATCTTTGCTAGCCCAAGGGATAATCTCACAAAGAAGAAAGTAGTAGATCTTTTACCTGTAAACCAAAGAAATACAGGTTGCTTAAACTACCCACCGGTTGCTGCCCAAGTACCCAGAGTAATTGCCTGCATCAAATGATCCAAGTGATCATGAGGGAGACAAAGGATGACAAATTTCACCATGATGGAGATGATCAACCTGTTTCAAGCCATCACAGTTCGAGATCATCACAAAGATTAGTCATCATACTCCAAGACTCAATACTCCTAGCTATCATAGCCATCCTCCTGTTACTCAAGATTTTGCACCTCCTCACTGAAAACCGTGAGGAAACAGAAATTCTTGGAGGAAGTTCTCGTAAAACTTTGCAACAATCGATGCACAAGATGAAGCAACTCAGATTTTCCTCGCTTCTCAATCCAATCATGAAACAGATGTTGCACTCACCAAGGTGGACATTTCAGTCCTAGTCACATTTCTCCAGTTTCAAGTCATCGCACCCTACCTCCAAAGCAGAACATTCGGCTATGGGTTTTCCTTCTCGACATGATGAAAATGTCAAGGAGATGAACTTGGAGAAATTGATAAGCTAAGAGAGCTTGTCTTTGCATCAAGGTTTGTTCAAGATCAGAATTCAGACTGCGGCACATGATCATGAAGCAGTGAGGCTCTAGAGTTCCTCAAAATTTTTCAAGATACAAAGACTTCCATCACTCTGCTCATGAAAATATAGGAGAAAATCCGGATGATAGACAACATCATGCTTGGAATGAGGAACGACTGCTTGGTTCAACCTTTTGAAACAAGATACAATTCGTAATTGAAGGATGTCCAAGAAAAATTTGTCAAGAACAGAGGTTAGGCTGCGTTAAGGCACACTGAGCACATGGTCGCTTCTTCAAGAATATCATGATCAAGTTCAGAAAACTCATGAGTTGTTGAGTAAGATATATCAAGAACGAGGCGATTAAAGGATGAAACTTCAAAGAATTTTGATATGCTAAAGAGCAATCAATGGGATCTCGAGGACTTGGCTCACCCAAGTAAACACCAATCAAAACTTGCTCAAAGACAAGGCTTTATGACCTCAATACCAAGTGAATACTCAAGATACCAAGTTTCATCAGTTCTTTGATTTCTCGTAAAGGATGTTTAAGACCAATGATGACACAATTCATGGTGTAGAACACACTCTTCGAGGCTATATTGATCACTTTGATGCTTCAATAACAAATTTGGTGTCAAATCAAGAACAGCTTGGTGACATCATCTTTGATCAGACAAATCCAATTCTTGACTCAGTTCATGATCTTCAAGAAAACTTTCAGAACTGGACAGTTGAGTCTCAGCCAGGAGATCCAGATTATCCAAGTTGGCATGATCAAATTATGGTTTCAGCAGCACAACAATCAGAACAAACTACTCCAGCTCAGTCTTCTCCAAAGCATAGTGTCAGTCAAAGAGCTTCGACCTTGTTCAAAAGAACTTTCTCCAGGCGCAAGAAGTGATATTCTTTTTGGAGAGTTGATGCCAAAGGGGGAGAAATTAGTCTAGAGAGTAGTAGAAGTAAATGTGTGAACTTGTGTTTGCTTAACTTTGGTCTGTTGAAGTCTGTTGAAGTCTGTTGCTTCTTTATGCTTATTTTTTGGAATGTTGCTTCTTCTGCCTGTTTAGACTACTTGCTGAGTTTCTCTTAATCATAATTACTCCATTGTGTGTGCTTAAAATCTTTGAAAAATAGTTCTTGTTAAATTTAAGCACGGTTTTAGGGGGAGCTCATTCCTTTAAATTATACTTTTGTTCTGTCAGACTAAGATTCTTTTGCAGAAGAAGGAAAGTTTTTATCTGAAATCAAGAAGGTTGTCATCAATCACCAAAAAGGGGGAGATTGAAAGCATCTAGGCCCCCTAATAATTTGTTTAAATTATTTGTTGGGTTTTGGTGCTTGATGATCAACTAAATCAGTCTTATCAGATTTCTTCAGAAAAGAGGATCAAGATTAAGGTTTCATTATTCTTAGTCCTTTAGCTCATAAGTCTTTTCAAGTCTTTTTAGATAAGTCTTTTCAAGTCTTTTTAGATAAGTCTTTTCGGGTTTCAACTGTACTATAAAGAGGGACTATGCACAAGTTCAATTCTTGGTTCCTAGGATTTCTGTTTAAAATCTATTTGGGGCTTAAGTTAAATCATTTCAGATTCCTTTAATAAACCTTGTTTGAGTTCATATCCTTTTCAAATCAAACTCTAACTGAACTCAAACCGAGCGTTTCCCATTTACAACGGACCAAGTTTTTGGAGTGCATTGCGGTTGTGTTTTCCTTGAAAATCTCTCAAGTGCTTTTAAGCTACAACGGACCAAAAAGCTTCCATTTACAATGCACCACCTTTTTGGGTCCGTTGTAAACCTTAAACTTACTGGTTTCTGGTGTTCAATCCAATTCCTTTGTTGATGTATAACCAGTAAGCTCTCCTTCTGCGACGGACCAAGTTTTTGGGTCCGTTGTAAACTTGTTCTTAAAACTCTCCCAACGGACCAGCATTTGCTCAAAGCATGTGTCACGACGGACCAACTTTCTTGGTCCGACGTAAATGCCTTTTTCACCGGTTTGGGTCCGTAGTTCTTTGAGCCTCTTGCATATTTTTGTCAAACCTTGTCAGATACAATCATTTCGTGTTGTCACTTCAGTCTGACATTGGCAAACGGCTACCTGTTGCAAATAACGGCTATTTGCTTCCTGTAGCCTATTTAAACAGTTCAGAGGCTCTTCCAAAATAGAACTTTGCCATCTCTTGACATCTAGCATCCAAAGCCAAAATTCCAAAAAGAGATCAAGCTCCATTCTCAAAAACAAAATCCTACACTCTTACGGCTCCAAGAAAGTCTAGTTTCAGATTGTTTCTAGTGAACCAAGAGACAGGGCTTGTGGATGGTCTATTACTCTTGGAACTAGCTGTTCCTAGGCAGTTTCTTTGGTGATTTTAGTGCGACTGTCCAACTGTGTTTGTGGAAGGCCACTATTATTGTGAAGAGGTTTTGACTCACCTCACCAAAGTGGTAAAAAGAGTTACAATAGTGAAAAATCGATCGCCTCTGTGAGTTCTTTGGAGGAGCAATACTTCTGAGGAAGTGCTCTAACGGGGACGTAGGAGATTTCTCTCTGAACCTCGGTGAAAAATCTCTTGTCTCTGTGTGATAGTTTGTCTTTTTCTTGTTCTCACTATTGCTTAAGTTGTTCTTAGTCTGTTGGTGCTTATTCTGTGTGTTTGCTTAGATCTTATCTTTAAACTGTTTAGTCTGTCTGGTTTAATTTGTTTAAAATTGCCTATTCACCCCCCCTCTAGGCCTTACCGATCCTTTCAGTGATGAACTGTAATATTTGTGATGAACTTTAATATTAGTCGTGAACGATAATATTTGTGCTGAACTGTAATATTTCTGCTCGACTTTCATATTTGTCGTGAACTTTAATATTTCTGCTCGACTTTCATATTTGTTAGATTTGTGAGTCAACTAACCAAGATACCGGGGAAAACACAGTACGAAACATATTTATTGCACACAATTGAACTCGCAGAACATCCCATACAATACACTGGCATTAACCCCCATGCCGTGCCCACAGGTGTTCCACTAGATCTGCCTGCAAGCAATGGTGAAGTTCGCGATCCCTCCGTCGTTGAGTTGCTTCTATGCAATGCAAGACGGACCCATTGGGTGTTGTGGCTGTCACGACGGGAGTACCCATATAGTCGAAGTTAATTTGCTGTGGTGGACCATTCCGCTCGTCCTCCACGATCATGTTATGCAAAATTATGCATGCGGTCATTATATGCCTTAAAGTACTCTGCTGCCAACAGCGGGCGGGGCCCCTAACAATGGCAAACCTAGCCTGCAACACTCCAAACGCTCTCTCGACATCTTTCCTTGCAGCGGACTGCATCTGTGAGAAGTACACCCTTTTGTTTCCCATCGGCGCTGAAATGGCCTTAACAAAGGTAGCCCACTCAGGGTAAATGCCATCCGCGAGGTAGTATCCCATGTCGTATTGATTGCCATTTACGATGTAGGTTACCTCCGGAGATGTACCATCATTTTCCCTAGAAAAAATGTTAGATCGGTGCAACACATTTATATCGTTCAAGCTTCCGGGCATCCCGAAAAAAGCATGCCAAATCCACAGGTCATACGAAGCAACCGCCTCGAGAACTATGGAAGGTTTGCGAGTATGCCCTGTGAAAGCCCCTTGCCATGCTTTCGGGCAATTTTTCCAAGTCCAATGCATGCAATCGATGCTACCAACCATTCCAGGGAAACCCCTCTGCTCACCAACAGCTAGGAGTCTAGCAATGTCTTCTGCATTAGGAGATCGGAGATATTCGTCCCCGAAAACCTCGACAACCGCCTTCACGAACTTCTTGAGAGCTACAATGGCCGTACTTTCCCCAATACGAAGGTACTCGTCCACAGCGTCAGCTGGAACACCGTAAGCTAGTTGACGGAGAGCGGCTGTTACTTTCTGAAGAGGTGACAAACCAAGCTTCCCGGTTGCATCCCTATTTTGCTGGAACCAAATGTCGTGTCGTTCGACAAGATTCGTTATGCGCAAAAATAGGGAGCGGCTCATCCGAAACCTGCGTATGCAAAACGAGTTTGACATAATTAAACCTTACAAGTTCATATTTCATATTTGTTAGGACTACTCGTTTCTTACCTTCGCCTGAAGAAAGCGTCACCATACACGGGGGAGGAAGCGAAGTAATCACGATAAAGCCGAGCCGCACCTTCGGCGTGACCGCGGTCGACGACCGCATGGCCTAGAACCGATCCCCGTCGACGGTTCTTACCTCGCGCTTGCATCTCCTCCTCCTCTGCTATTGCTAAGACAAGAGAGTCCTCATCATCAGTATAGGATTGTTCATCACTGGAGGAATCAATGAATTGACTCATTGTGAGGTTGCCAATGGCTTGTGGGTGACTTACCTCATGAGTGCAACCCCCCAATATATAGAATGGCAGGGTAGTATGGGAGGGGATGAGGAAAAGTTAGGTATTTCTGGGAAGGGAAAAGAATGGGGAAGGGAATCTGTTGGAGTGCATTGCTGGGAAGGGAACGAAATCTGGGAAGGGATTCCCTTCAGGGGGTGGGAAGGGAATGGAACCCTGGGAAATGGTTGGAGATGGTCTTACTGCCACCTCCGCGCCTAGCGCTCGCCCTCCCTGCCAGTAGCGGATTTGGGACGTTTCTCCGTGGAGGAGGAGCAAAGATGCTTTGGTGGTGCTCTTGTGTGGGCCCAGGAGTCCCAGCCCATACGCATCCGAGTTTTGGGGTTTTGTTTCCTGCGCCTACTTTTTTTTAAAAAAAAAAAAAAACTTTGTCGCTTTTGAATGGGGTAGTAAATCTGTCGCTGCAAATAATCAGTAGACCATTTATCTCAAATGCAATATAGGAACATGACAGGTGTATGAGATCGCAGTGATTTTTCCTACTATGATAGGTGAGTGCCGCAGTACCGACAGCGTGGTAGATTTCTGCTACGATCGAGAAGAAATCAAATTTGTAATTTTATTCAAATAAAGACCAAACTTTGAAGGAAAAAATTAAGCCGAATAACTAAATTTTTTTTGCTTCTACACATCCATCCTCTCCTCTAGAGGTAGACACTTGGGCCGGACTTCTTTGGGCCAACCCAACCAAAAGTCCTATGTGCAGAGCTCGAGAACCAGACACAAGCATAGCCCAGCACGGTCGTTCAGGCTGGGTTCATGTCGACACGGCACATCACAATACAGTGTAACTGTGCCGCATCTGTGGGGTGGGGGACGCGGCCGGGGCGTAGTGCGCGAGGCCAAGGGGCGCCATGCTAGGTGGGATAAAAGAGAGGAGGGGGGGGGCTAGGAGGGATAAAAGAGGGGGAGAGACAACGGCACACGAGAAAGAGGAAAAAGGGGTAGAAAAATAGGTAGAATTGCATTATCTTATTTTTTTTTGAACTTTTGATGAACTCTAAATATATGCTAAAAAATATAATAATGTGTATAAACGTTTAATAAACAATAATACGAGCTAGGCCATGGTTAATTTAGGAATGTACTGCAAATAGATCTGACTTGGGCTAGGAGTAGGGGTGGATAACTAGCCAGTTGAACTTTTTTTCGAACTTTCTTCGACACTAATTTATTCTTATTTATTATAGTCTCCTGTATTGTTTGAGACCCAACTTTGAACCGAGCTTAACGAGCCGAGCCTAACGAGTCGAGCCGAAGTTGACTCTGATTTCAAATCAACTAATTTTTATTTTAAAAGAAAAATAAATGTAATAAGAGCAATTTTGAAACGAGCCACCGAGCCAACTCAACGAGCTTTTTTTCCGGCCCTAGCTAGGAGCTATGTTTAGGCTCACCTTTGACGAGCTAAACTGGTATGGTACGACATGACGGACCCCACGAACCGTTGTAGTCTGATACCATTCAGCGTGAAATACGGTAAATCTGTACTGGGCCAGGCATGACGCCCACCTACTGTCCTCTCGCTCCAATCCAATCGTGCAGTGCCTCCACATGCTTCCTCACGTGGGAAAACAAAAAGCTGTTCCCATACTCCGATGTTCTCATCATTTCTTTATTTTTCTTTTCTTTCTAACAAGAAAGCAACTTGATTGAACAAAATTGGAAGAGGAGGAAATACCTGTGTGAGAAATTAACAAACCGAGGCGCAATACCACGCTGTCAGGTAAAAGTTGCGGGTCAAGCTGGACGAGTTTGTATACCACGATAAGAGAACCACGGCACGGGGCGTAGCAAAACACCACCTGACATTTCACACACCACAAAACTACATGCACTTATATGTACATTGTACAGATAATTTGATTTGGAACAGATCTGAATGGTCCAATTGCAAATACGTTGGTCGTACACGTGCAAACTTAAGCTCAACGTTTATATGTACATTGTACAGATAAGCAGTAGACATGCGCTTCGAATCTTATTTATTTAGCTACACGATACCAATCATAGTGCATGTCTGATCACCACGCGCAGAGAGACGGGCCCCAACCTGGATGAAATGAAATCACCAGGCACGAGGGGGTGCCCCGAACCCTGATTCGTTCAGCCTATCGAGCAATGTATTGAAATCCACTGGCTGGCCGCTCTCCGTCATCCTCTGCAACACATTCAGCACCTGGTCCCTTGGATATCCCATGGTTATTGCCTTCTCAATCATTTCCCCATATGGATGGCTGCGCATGATATGCGACCCTGGATGATTCATACCAACACCGCCTGGAGGCATATGAGGTGCCTGGGCTGCTGAAGGACCACTCGGTGGGTAGACGTACCCCGTGTTGTAAACTTGCGAATTGCCCTGTGGCGCATATTGCGGAGGGCCGGCATTGACCACCTTGCTTGGAGGCGGCCCGAAAGAGCCGTGGCTTGGAGGAGGTAGCTGCTGCCTTTGCATGTTGTGCTGCGGTGGTAGCTGAGATGGCGTTATGCCAGGTCCTCCGTATGAATATGGCACTTCAGAACGGCTACCACCTGATGGACCAACAGTGCTGTATGGTCCTTGCATGGCCACACTGCCAGGCAGAGTTTCAGGGGCAGGGTTCAAGGGCTGGTGGGGTGGATAATGTGGGTAGTTTGGTGGAGTTTGAGGCCTCATCTGGGTTTGCACAGGAGCATGTTGAGGTTGCATTGCCTGAGGAGGAAGCTGAGGGTTAGATTGCTGTGGTTGCACAGGCGAAGGAAACTGTTGAGCATTAGATAATTGGGACTGATGCATTGGTTGTGGAGGAAACTGTTGAGCATTAGATTGTTGGGGCTGCTGCACTGGTTGTGGAGGGAACTGTTGAGCATTAGATAGTTGGGGCTGCTGCACAGGTGGAGGACACGGCTGCGAGAAATTCTGCTGTGGCTGGGCCACTGGTGCAGGAGCCAGCTGGGAGGATTGCTGGTGCCACTGCTGCTGGTAAGGAGGGAAAGACTGGGGCTGGATTTGATTTGCTGCCTGAGGCTGTTGAGATGAAGCATGGACCGGAACATCTTGAGCTGGAGACCTTGCTGGCAGGTACTGCACCTCTGGTTGCACTTGCTGCCTCTGTGTATCCTGGATGCCTGGAGCTTGGCGCTGTGGGTAGTAAACAATGGGTTGGCTAAGAACATAACGGTCGTACTGTGGTACAAGAGAGCTAGGGACTGGCTGCTGCACAGGTTGATCCTTGCACTGTTGAACTGGTTCAGAAGTTCTAGGTGCAAGTGCCGGTGAGTTCACCCGGTGAGGCAAAACAAGGGCCAGCTGCTGACCTGCCACATCTGGCTTTTCTTCAAGCTTCTTTGGCTCCGTGAAAGATGGTGTTGGCACATCTTCCTTCTTTTTAGATGTATCTTGTGTAAGTTGAAATTTGGCTAACTCCTTCTGATTTTCAGCTAATTCTTGCTTGTCCCTAAGGATTTGAATAGACCTGTGCACCTGCATCATTTAAAACTTAAATAGAGTTGAAAATTTCTAAACAAAGAGTCAATGCTCAAGATCTATCAAATACATAAACATAATGCGATGCACATGTAGAAATTTAAAAAATTAAAATAGGATGATAGGCTAAAAAAAGATGGTCAGAAAATCTTCGGAATTAGGATACAATCAGGTTTTGTTACATGTTGGCTATTTATTAGAACAGAACAACTGCAGTTGGCTATTTATTGTATACTTAAACCACAGCTGCCAATTTGTAAACAGAGGAGGGGACCATTGTCAACAATGGCTCAGGGAGCATACATTAAACATAAGTACATACCAGAGAGCAGCGAAGTGCACAACAGGCAATGATACTGCTTTATCACAGGAAAGTACAAAAATAGGATTTTTATGTGCATTCGGCTCTCAGGGAGGAAACCTATATCCTGCCGGTGCATTGCTGTCCATGGATTGGCTTAAACACATTTCCTAGAAAGAAAGAACATCGGCTGTGGCAGCAAAATGCGAGATACAAATGTTTAGAATTTTGAAGGTACAGATTAGGCACATGCAGCCATACAGGCTGATACTTGTCTCCTCAAAGGAGACTCATATAAGGCCCAGCCCATGGACAAGCCACATTAAGACAAAGGGGAAAGCCAGTCCAGAAGTCCCTATTTGATGATTGTCCTCCCTTGAAAATGACTGATCCTTGCAGTGTGCCTGCTTCCTTGCTATAAGCTTATAACGGCGGTGTCTTGAGAACTAGATGAATGGTTGAAGGGCATTAGATTAGAGTAGCTGCCCAAGCATCCCCATAGCCAAGCCTAAAGAGGATCAGAGGCCGTTCTTAATACCATACCATCTGAATAGGATCAAGCCAGAGCATCCTTGGGATGCCTCATGGTTGCATCTAGAAACTCTATGGTGCGTGTGTTCAGTAATGCTTGTATGGCAGATTTAGCGATTGTGGTAGGAGAGAAGAAAAAAAGACTGGAACATGCGGGGAGCCCCCAAGCATGAGAACAAAGTGACCTAAGCATTTCTGTAGCGAATTAGTGACTAAAATTGCATACTCATTATGTTAATTCAGATTGAATGTGCCATGTTACTATAAGATCAGCCATCTCAGCAAAGAGCCAAGCCATGATACGCACAAAGTCATCACCAGTTGGGCCTAACAGGTTTGAGTGAACCATGTTAACATTCAGGTTTGGCTCAGCTTGGGCTTTTTTAAATTTTGGGCACCTCAGGCCAGTGTGGGTTAGGCCCAGCACAACCCTGAACTTTGGGCTAGGCCCGATTGGGCTCAGGCTCAGTTGCTGGATCAGGCCGGGCTGGCCCAAATGTGCTCAGGTCTAGTATCAAGTGTTTCAACATTTAACTACTAAGAGTCTCTGGCCATTAGGCTGTCATATGGGCTGCTTACAAGCAAGTACGTTCAAACCTGTGCTGCACCTTCATTGACGTGTGACAGCGCGACATAAATACAATACTTTACAGGCGCATTGTCAATGACAAGCTCTAGAAATTGACATGACAAGTTGACTAATTAGCTACATTTTAGGGGGGGCATTTATGCAAAACACAATATACTGTAGGCAATACTTTTAAATAACACAGATGTAACATCTACATATATACTTTATTATTCACTGAGAAACTTGTGTGCAATAAGCAAAAGCATAATGAACCAGTATTCAAACAATGTGCAAAAGTTTTTTTTCCAACTACATAACTCTGAGTTAAGTCCAATATAAAAGGGCAAAATATGAACTTCTACATGCAACAGGCCACACAAACATTTTTTCACACACGTTAATTTAAAAGGGTCAAAAGTAAAACCTCAACATGTGCAAAAACGTGACAAGACACATCATGCCTAGTACAAAACCATGCGAGGCCATATTGAAACTGTGCGAAATTGGTTTTAATTATTAATAAGGAATTATCTGACAACCGTCTGTGACTCTGTGTATTGAGCCGTGTTAGAACCTTGTCAGTGCTCAACAATCATTTGAACAGAAATATTAAAATTTTCAGACGTGACAGTGCTTTGTAGATCCCATCAATAAGTATAAGACCATAACTATTTCACACCATCTGTATAAAGTATGGCATAGCACCATGGAATTTTTTTAAGATTGAACGTGATGTGTAATTTGTTTCAACTGACCAAGGAAGACTAGTTGAAATGAGACAAAAGCAATCACAGCAAAAAGGCTACAGAAACATAACCCACAAAAACATCAATGGAACATCAAGAGACGCACTCTAGGTTAAATATAACTAAACCTAATACTTCCCAATATCGATGCCTTTCACTACTTAGTCTGAACTCACTATTTACTAGATGATCAATAGCATGCATAAATGTATCAGAGCAACAAACTGTAGCAAACATTTACAAGCAAAACAAAACAGCAACATCGCGTGTAAGTGACAAAAAATGTTTCAATGTAATAAATATCCTACTGAGATGGTCTCATCTTAGGGAAATAACGCATACATATCAAGCAATTCAAAAGGCTGATAACATATGGATGGACATATGACATGATTATACTAAAACTGCATCTAAAAGAGTTATCTTCTCAACAGAATCATGCTTTGAATATTGATTTACTTACTTCATGTAGATGTTTCTCAAGAGATTTCAATCTTAAATCAGTCTCATCACGAAGCACATCTCCTCTAAGTTCACCTATGGACCTCTCAAGCTTATAGCAATAGATTTCCAGTTGTGAAAGCCGACTAGTGATTCCCTCAAGAGATCGTAGCAAATTATCAGCATATTTTTTCATGCATTTCTCAACAGCAGAAAGTACATCCTCTTTGCCGTAACTTTCTTGTTCATAAACTTTCACAAATGGTCTCCCCAATCTGCTGTCATGAAAATCCTGTCGCAAATGTACAAGAATGAGGGTTGAAAATACTGAATGCAAGGCAAGCATTTTTTTCTACAACCATCCTAAAATTAGTTCACCAGTAAAATCTTGCATAGATTGGATCAAAGTTATATTTAAAAATGCATAGTGTCATTGAAATTTTCAGATTGATCTTTCCAAGTTCATCACTAATGGCAACATTTGATGATTTATATCCCACCAGTTAGAACTCCAGACTGCAGCAATACAAAGGATATTCATATATTACTATGAAATGTTCAGCATGGTTCAATTGGTTATCGATCTTCTCTCTTGAATTTCCTAATTCCTATGTAACATCATGAAAACACAAACCTCTTCAGGGTTGAACAAATAGGTATGGCAAGAAAAGTTCCAACACAATGCAATGCGACTATTAATCAAACAGTCCAGTCACTACTTCTAAAGTTTAGTCTGTTTTCCTCAACAAGTATTCATTTGCTGGGCTCCAAAGCACTAGGGACACGTCCTGCTTCCTCAAAAATCATGTCATCACTAGTGTATGTAAAAGAACAAGTAGTCAATTACTGAACCATGCAAACTATAGGTGAAATCATGACGTACATCAAACCTTATTTGACAGGATAATATTTGATACAATAACTTATTTGACAGGATAATATTTGATACAATAATAGCAATAGGGCATAGCGAGCTAACAACTCCTGTCCAACAAGCAGCATTCTCATGTGGCGGTCCTCACCGCAATAATCTACTGGGTAGTTCAGTATATAGCCTAACGTGAATTGTCGGTTGACTATCTGTTGCCTATACTGAACATTTCAAAATCTTATACTGCATATCACGGGAGGGGTTAAATCAATAAGACCCAAAAATTTAAAAGCATTGCGGATGTAAACCTTGCTCTACAAAGTACAAGAATGTCACGAGTTTCCTCAATCGTGCTAGACCAAACTGTTAAGCTTTGTGTAAACGTAGCAAGAATAATACCTCAAGTCAGAAACACAATTGATGCGTATCAACAATAAACCTAGACATTATTCCATGTGCACTCTTATCAATTAATAAAGAAACCGAAACTTTAGCCGGGCTTCATTTTCCCTGGTTCAAAATTCTTCCAAACCAATGGGGAATACACGGATCATAGAACCAAAATCGAGCCCCAAGCTGCGATCAAAGCTTCGCACGCCAACCACTACCGTTCGTAGAAGGGATCCAAGGGAGAGGGGGAACAGGGAGCGATTGGGCGAACAGATACCTTGTCGGCCGGATCGGGGCGCTTGGGCTCGGAGGCGGCGGCGAAGTCGTCGTAGGAGCAGAGCACGTCGTCGGTGCCGAAGTCGAAGCTGCGGGAGCCGCGGCCGGAGGGGGCGCCGGAGCCGGACATCGCGGGGCCAGGGGTTTGGTGAGATGAGTACTTGGATAGCTTACTTGGAGGAGAAGGGAAGGGAAGGGAGGGGGAGGGGTGGTTGATTGGCACCGGTAGCCGGTAGGGAGGAGGAGAGGAACGAAGACGCAGGATTAGTGCGAAGAACGATGACGACTGGTCGGTTTGGCCTGTGGTCGGTGGCTCGGTGCCTCAGGACTCAGGAGTTATTTCAGAATTTGACGTTCAATTTACAAGCCTTTCAGTTCATTTGAATGATATATGGGACCATCTGTTTGTATGACAGTGGACTAGAGTGTCAAATTTCAAAATGCGAATTTTAAAGTGTGTCAAATTCCGAAAACTCTCATGCCTCAGTGGTGTGTTGATTAAGCAAAGGTCTTGTCGTCTCGCTCGAAGAACTCATCCATTTCCTAGCGCGCTCTCCTTATTATTATTATTATTATTTTCAGATTTGATCTACTCTTTACTGTGGTCTTTACTGTGGAAGCCGTTCCCCATGCTCAAGCAGTGTGGCAGTCGGCGAGCCGCGTGAGCGGCAGCTTCCGTAACTCGGAAGCACGGCAGTCAGGTTGTCGCAACGTGATCAATTGATATTTTGTTCTCACTTACATATCTCATTGATTATTTGCCCCATGGTGTCTCACTGATATGCGGATCCTGATGCCACATATCAGTGAGACACATGAAACAAATGATCAATTGCACCATAAAAAAGAAGACAAATGATCAAATCTCCTGTCGCAACGGGGGAGCGTGAGAGGTGGCGGAGAAGCGTGGGAGGCTGACTGCCACGGATGGAGAGCATATGAGGTTGCTATGTGGACAAGAAGTACGGATGACTTTCTTAGTGAGAAAGGAATTAGATTTATAAAAATAAATAAATAAAGGGACTGAATCTGCAAAATAAGGCAAGGTAGGCTTAGTTTTCTATATTGCTGTTCGCTTCGTATTGTCGATTTTCTCCATTGTTATGAGAGAGAAGATTGATTATCGGCAAAATATCTAATAAAAACCAGCCTATCTTACGGTAAGAAACTAAGCGTGGAAGTTCTAAAAAAATATTACCAGATATATATAACCAAGCGATAGTCGTGCAAAAACTGAATATCAAATTCGTTCGCAAGGTATGAAAAAAAGCAAATACTCACTGAACAGCCGTTTCCGTATCTTACAAATTCAATTGATTTTGACCTTAAAACTTTGCAGGGATACATAACATGCTACCTCTAATTTGGCAATTTTGTTAATGATTTCTGTAAAGTGAGAAGTTTCTACGAATCAATATTTTAAAGTTACATAAATAAATATTAAAGTATAAATAAATTATGCTGGGGTTTTCATTGATTTCGCCACAGTCATGAGCCCATCGTGAATCCATGCCTTCTTCTATCAAAGTACCGGTAGCCTATGGGCTATTTGGAATTTTGGATCGATT
The DNA here is from genome assembly GCA_036346355.1 of Rhipidocladum racemiflorum. Taxonomy (NCBI): domain Eukaryota; kingdom Viridiplantae; phylum Streptophyta; class Magnoliopsida; order Poales; family Poaceae; genus Rhipidocladum; species Rhipidocladum racemiflorum. The sequence goes on along the minus strand of CM070570.1, from coordinate 29,387,392 downwards.
GTTCGTTTGGCCCAAGCAAGGTCTTGTACGGTTGAAAGTTGGAAAGGAGCCTTGCCGGATCAAAATACCATAATGTCTCCTAATGCACGATTTCTATAGTTATATTTAAAAATATTTATATCATTAAATAGTACTAAATGCTACCCTTTCATCTTTTGTATCTAGCGCAAATATATAGACAACATCTAATACATATCATGCACGACATATCATGCGAGGTGCCACAGGGGGGGGGGGGGGGTCCGAGTTGACTGGCCATGCATCGCGCCGGCACCATGGCTGGGACGCACGACGGCCAACGTACAGATGCGCCGTGCGACGGCGCGCGGCCAATCGCCACGCGAGCGTTCGCCGAATAAGTAGGTGCTCGCGCGGTCGCAACCGGCTACGGAGTGCCACCCGGCCGGCACCCGCAGATGGCAAGCCGGCAGGTGCAGAGATGTGCCCCCACGGCCAGAGTTGAGAGGCCGTACGTAGCCGGCCAAGGCATCATCCCCCGTGGTATGTATGTATATACGTGACGGAAGGTGCCTCGTTTTTGTTTGCGTGCTTCGTCAGAACCACCGTGTTCATCCGATCTTGACCGTGATAAGACCTTTGTCGAAGAGCTTATTTACATTACACTAAATAACACTAAATTGAATATGAATGGTTCATTCTTTTCAATCTAACAGAGATCAGATTAACTAGAGTTTAATTATATTTTATCTGACAGTAGAGTAGTAGAAACACCTTTAACAAATCAATGATTAGATCTAATTTCTACTATATACTATATACTATATACTATTAGTATAATACACCGTAAAATTTCTCTTCTAATAACCTTTTTTGAGCCAGCCACAGTTGGGCCAGATGCATGGCGTGCCGACCCCGTATGTGTTGTTCGTTATCGTGGTCGGCTTGTGATCACAAGCAATGAAAAGTTGCAAATTACTGAAACTTTATTAAACGTTATTTAAGGTTTTAAGGGGGGACTTTTCTGTGGTCTTACAGTCCATGCCATGACCGCAAATAGTGGGTGCCAAAATGGTACTAATAACAAAACAATTCGCAGATGTTCATATTGATCACTCATGAGTCATGAGTGAACTCATCGCAACAATGCGGTAAGACAAATTAAACGACACCGTACAAAATATTTCCGCAACTATTATAGGACCTTGCCAAAACAGGGCTCTTCACCGATGGATGATGTACGTACATAAATATTACAGGGCTTGTTTATCTCTATTATTCTAAAGCAGCACTTGGTGGCAGTGGTCCGTTCTTCCCACATCATTAATTGCCGCTTAATTGCCCTGCTTAATTGCCCTACACAAGAAACGAAGCGTTGCTTTAATTAGCCAGCTTTCGCAAGAAACGAAGCGTTAAAGATAGATGTTTGATTTTGTGAAATATTTTTTATTTATTTTTTAATCTTTATTTTTCGTTATCAATTTTGTTTTTCGTAGCAACGCACGGGCATGTAACTAGTTACAACTCGTACATATGTTTGTAGTACTAGTGAATATACGTGTGCAATCGAGCATGTGCTCTACGTCGCGCGTCGCGGCCGGCACCCTTCACCTTGGTGTCTAGTAATGGTGCTGCGGGTCTGGGCCGCCCGGCACCTCCCGCTTGTGCTCGCCTCCTTGCAGGCTCCTCACGTTCCACCTACCCCGACGAATGCCGCCCCATTCGCCGCCGCCGGTGGCCACATTGATGTTCGCCGCGGCAGCGTAGTACGCCACAGCGCGACGAGCTTCGGTCGGCGTGGCTGCGAGCCCCGCGCTGACGATCAGGACAACGTAGAGCACAATGCCGACGAGAGCAGCCATGGAACGTCGCAAGGTGTACCGTACGTGTGCGTATCTATCTATCTATCTATCTATGCAAGATCTGTGTCGAGACTCGAGAAGCTATATCCTTTCATGCCCAGGTGCCGTCCGCTATTTATAGGGCAACAAGATGGACGGCGAACAGTTACAGAAGAAACATATTGGGCGACCGGCTCGGGAAAAAAAATTCTATATAACGGTGCTGCATACCGCGGCCAGCACTGTGCGGATTGGCATCACGTGTTCCTCTGCGTCAATCTCCATACAAAAAAAATAATTAAGTGATAAGGATTAAAGTGCATTAAAATGCTTAGAAATTGATAGATTTGCATTAAAATGCTTGGAGATTGATAGATTTACATGGAGATTGATGCAGTGGGACACATGACGCCAATTCGCACGGTGCTAGCACTATTGTATAAAATTTGTTTCCACCGGCCCGGGGTCGTGCGTTGTGGACAATTGGTGGGTAGTTGATTCAGTCGGCGATCAACCACCGCATTGTGTGGCAAGGACAAAAGACACCACGTAGCGTCCCGTTGGATGAGGCCCTCGTCCGAGTGGCCACCACCGTGAGGATGGGTGATCTGATCGGCCAACCCCCTTTGCATTACCGTACGGGCCAGCGCATGCAACAGCCGATTTGAGAGAGTTTTTACCATCACCATTGAGGCTTGAGGTTTTAAATTCTTGTACCTCTTGATGCCTTCATATTTTTACACTTTTGGTATATTTTGTCACCAGATCAATGTATATTTTGATAACTCTCACAGATGATAAAAAGTCTCATGTTCTGATCCTATGTGCGCCGTGGAGGGATCTCAAGGTTGTGGGCATGTGGCAGCCGCTGCCTAAGACCATATGCCGTGCAGACTACGTATTGCACCACAAACTATGGTCTTTTTAGCACACACGAACATTTTCTAAATTTCAACATGCCAAACAAGCTGTTAGAGTAAGTACAATACAAAGTTCTCTACAGGCTAATAGTAAGCTAAAAGTTAGCTTGTACGATAACTGTCTCTAGATGTTGTGCAATAACTATCTCTTCTCTCTTGTACATAAATAATTTACCCATGCTCTCGTGCAAAACTGGCTACTAAGGCCCCGTTTAGCAATTTGTAACCGGACCGTTTCTACTAGATTCTGAAAGAAACCCAACCAAACGGGATAAAGCTCGGAACGATTCTCATTGGATCGTTTCTTCTTTTTACACACCGTGGCTGAATCGGTCTCAACCCAGTTCCACCCGATTCACAGAATCCAACCTGAAACGTTTCTACCAAGAATCTGGAACCGTTTCCGTTTCTACTAGAATCTGGAACCGTACCAAACAGGGCCTAAATAAGAGCCAACTCTCTTCTCTCTCCTCATTTCTCACTCTTTCACATATATCAAAGCTGATATGTATGAGCTAAAAATCAGTTAAGGTGATCTTATTGTACATGCCCTTAGAAAGCAAGAAGATACCATTTATATGTGTAGAATATAACGAGACGGATGTGATCATGCGAACTATTGAAATTACTACAAACAATGACAGGTGGACCCTTGTAGACACGGGATGAAATTGACAGGGTCCGCTTGACAACGAGTGCTCAATTGCTCATAGTAATCTCACAGATGTCTGTACAGATAGTATGTATGTAATAACATGTTCAAGAAACGCTGAACATTCCGGGAAAAATACACTGACCAGTGAGCGAAAGCAAAACCCATGACATGACAGAATAGTGCGGTAGAACTGAATCCGATATTCACAAGAGAATTCAGTCTGTCCTTTGGAGGGAGTACTGCAGATCTGGTCCTGCAGGCACTCATGGTCATGGAGCTGTGCATTTCCCAGGAAGCACAGAGTGCAAATGGCGCTAATAAGCTCGTATGGTAGAGATCAAAATCATATTTGCCAACTTGCCATTCGGAACTCGGAAGCACGGTGTCACACCTAGGACTATGGCATTTTCCTACTTAAAATTCAAATAAACAGTAAGTACCTTGTGACAGCTTGAGATGAAAGAAGCAAAATTCACCAGGATTCAGAGTTACAAGACTTTATATTCAATAAATTGGAGTGTTCTGGAACTGTCGATTTTTGCAATCTCAACTTGATGCGAAACCTATGATATCTGTGCCTTTTAAGGCCACCATCCATTACATTAGATAATTTGCAATTGTTTATAATACAAAAATGCTTTGAATTCTTTGACCAAACCACCTTTCCTGTATCAGCACAGGAGTTCCTGATCACCAGCCATTAGTTAATGGGCACCTTTGTAGCTATGTAGACAGTGCCTAGTGGAAAGGAAAGCAATAGCCAATAAAAAAGCAATGCTTGGATGCTATATAAGCCATATCTCCATACTAATGTGCATGCCTAGTCAAAAGTCTTAAATACCTCAAAGGATTAGTCGATGTACCTGTCTCAGACTTGCTTTATCATCTTTACAACCGATTTGTCATACCCTAGAAAAAAGACAGCCTTGGCTGGCTCCTCATAATGCAAAAAGGCAAATCGGAGAAATTTACATGATAATAATTCCAAACCAAATCAAGAGAGATAATAAACAAGAACCACTTGTGCACCAAACGAATATTTGGAGACCAAAATTCCTACTCCTTTTACCCTCCTTTTTCCTTTCTACTGAAAGTATCCCTTTTTAGTTAAACAAAATGGACCACAGATAATAATAGATACTTGATGGCTGATGCTCACTAAAACTTTTAAGTCCTGACGCCATTCTTCATTTCTTTACATTCCATCCCGTACCTGAATCTAAGTGACTGTACAGTAAATTTTTGGATATTTCCAACTCGGTTCTCATTTCCATTTTGCTTATGGACCTGCACACCTCCCTTGCAGATTTCACAAAGGATGAAGGCCAGTTTCAACCGTCGAAGGGAGCATTGTCATTGGAGACGTGGAGTGCTGGATCTTTACATGCCACGGTAATCCAGGTAACTGAAATAGCAGCCATCCTTCTAGCTTCCTCCTTTTTCTTGCTCAATCTTGATCACGATGGTGACAATATAGACACCTCCTACTAGTCGGCATTGCTACATGCAGGGGAAGGTGTTTTTCTTCTGTAATTAGCCACCAGATGATGGTAGAAACAAAGCCAAACCAATCAGAGGGAACAAAGAAGATGCAAACTCACAATGAACCACCAACCAGAAATACTTCATCAACGAGGACGTTTCCAATCAACACCCTTCACAGATACAGCGGAGTTAACAAAGAGGTGAGGTGATCAGTACTGCAGACGCCTACCAATTACATATCTTCTATTACTAGATCATTGAAGCATAGAATTTGCATGATAAGCAATACTATTGTTGCAGTATAATCATTTTGTGCAAAGTGGCAACAGGCTAGTGGCCTGGTGGTGGTGAGGCTGTTTAACCTCCCCCACCCAAACCGAGTTCAAGTTCTAGGACCGACTCAGATGCCCATGCCCTTTTGTAGTGAACTAGCAAATTTACCCGTGCAATTGTGCGACTAGATATTATGATATGATTATCTTTGATATATAACTATATTTTCTATAATTGTATATTTTTTATATAACTCTAATATCTATATAGATTAATATGCACTGTTATAATCTGGTCCCACCAAAATAAGTGGTGGAGATCCTTGGACTCTTTTTTTAATCTAAGCCGTTATAACCTGGGTCCGTTAGATAGACGATTAGATATTTTCTTTTAAATAATAACATCCGATGGTGGAGATCTTTGAACTCTTTCTTTTAATCTAAACCGTTATAATCCGGGTCCACCCAGACTAAGGGCCAGATATTTTGCTTTTTTATGAGAATTTCTAGCCTATTTCTTTTTTTTCTTGGCGACTCTCATGCCATTTTTTTTTTACAAAAAAAACATTTGGTGCAAAGTCAACCAAAATGGATCTGGTATGATCTAAACACTAAATTAGCAGCAAGTGGTTTGACGGAGTAATGTGAGAAAACACACACCTGCATTGTTACCAAGATCATCACTGGCTAAACACCTGTGTATCTGCCATGCCATATGTGTTGCATCCTTGAAGGAATGTGCGCCATGTGACTCAGTGACTGTACTTGGACGGCAAGGCATGCCTCAAATCACAGCTTCGACTTCCTTTAAGTGGCCACACTTGCATAGCATGTCCACCACACAAATGTAATGCTCCATCTCAGCTTCAGTTGTATAGTCAGCTTTGGTATGTTCGAAAATATTCATTCCCTCCTGCACAAGTCCACCATGTCTACAAGCTGAAAGGACAGCCAGAATTGCTACCTTGTCAGGCATGAAGCCATCCTCGTCCATGGCTTTGAACCATGCCAGGGCCTTACGAGAAAAACCATTGAGTGCAAGGCCAGAAATCACAGGTGTCCATGAGATGACATTCCTATCTTCCATTTCCTCAAAAGGCTTTCAGACAGTCTTCAATTCTACCACATTTAGCATACATATCTAGCAACATATTATGAACATAAGTATCAGAGAACCAAGAATCGGTCTTGATGATAAGCCCATGAACGAGTCTACCAAGAACAAGGCTGTTACTTTTTGTACAAATACCCAGCAAGCTCACAAATACATAGTTAACAAAATGATGCCCCAAAATTCTCATATGTTTGAAAAATTCAAAAGCCTCAGCTTAATCACCACTCTGTGCACAAGCAGTAATTAGTATGCTCCATGAAACAGTATCACTACTTTGCTGATGTAAAAGTTGCTCCTTGGTTTCTTGGTACATGCGAGCTGTATTATATTCCTCAGCTAAAACATTCAAGGAGACATTAAAGGAGTCAAGATCCAACATAACTCCATAAGCCAATGCATCAGAAACAATGGCATGCGAAGCATAGGAAGATATAAGAGCACTTGAGACATAGTCATTACTGCCATAACCCAATCTTGTGACTGATGAGTGAATCTGCAACAAATCCAACAGTGATGGATCCTTAAGCAATTAAGAAAACTAACTTCGTTTGGTCTAATACTTGATCGTAACTTATCTCTCAGAATTACAAACGGACTATGAACATCACTATCTGAGTGACCAGAAATGAGAGCATTCCAACATGCAGTGGTATTCTCAGGAACCTCTTCAAGCACTCTATGAGCATCCCTCCTACCAACACACACTGCGTAGAAATCAACCAGTGAAGTGTTCGCAAACACACTGGTATTGAGATTGCATTTGATAGCTTTGGCGTGAACAAACTGCCCATGCTCATGCCCATTTACACTGGTGCAAGCATGAGGATCGAGCACCGCTGAGTATAGTTTCATTGGGCAAAACACCCTGACCTTGCATACTCAAGAAAAGCTCAAAAGCGCTCTCTGGTGAGTCTCCTAGCAAAAGCAATTATCATCGTACTCCAAGAAACTACATCTCTGCACATCAACTCATCAAACAGCTTCTCTGCCACACACACGCACACAAAGCACAGCAAGTACAGTACGAATTCAGCGATGAATTTGCAACTGCTGAGAAGGAATCCATTGCAATATATTTCCGTCCCGAGCCCATGAGCTTGCTCCGGTGACCCAAACGCAGGCGATAGTACGATACTGCAACAAGAGAGCCATCGGACAAGCCATCACCGCTTTCCTACGAGTTCCCTGCACAAGAGCACGACGTCGTGGACACGCCCATACTGCGCAAAACGAAGAGATGAGACGGTTCCAGCCTTCCAGGCGACGACGCTGCGTGCAGCGTGCAGGCATTTCCCCGAACACACTGAGGGCGTCGGCGAATTAACCGTCCGCGCAAAGAACTCTAGCAATGCTGTTCCGGCACACGGGTCGTTGTGGAGCAGCCCGTTCTCGAGAATGCGCGGGGCAGGCTTGGCCCGACTCGGGCGCCAACTCAGGATGGTTCGGCCCATTTTCACTTCTCGTCTCAGGCGAAGTCGAACCGCGCAATTTGCTCGTCCACAGCAGCTTCCCGTGACCGTTTTAGCTTCTTTTTTTTTTCAATTTTTGTTTGATGCCATTGGCTTTTGGCCTGCGTTTGCTGAGGAGCGTGCGTTGCATACTTAGGGCCTGTTTGGGGTTCAAACCAGCTTCAGTTTTCAAAAAGCTAGCAAGCTTTTCTTCTAAACAGCTCAAATTTTAAACGGTTTTTAGCATAATATAGAAGTTATATATAAAAACTGAAAGAGATTATTAATGAAGAAAATTAGCTTTTTATCAAACGGTCTTTTATAAAAAAAACCTACATCTATTTTTCAGTCCAGAAAATCAATTTTTCAAAAAAGTTACAACTCCCCCAAACAAGCTCTTACATATTTAAGATTGATTAATGTAGCATGCTGCTCTCCAAGACAACTATTTTAGTTAGGGTCTTTGCAATTGAGATTTCTGTACGTACCACAACTTTTATCCCTCGTGCTGAAAAAATATTTAGTCGTCAGCGCTACGGGACTATATGAGCTTCGAATTTTGCCCCATCCTTTATTATTATTATTTTTTTTAAAAAAAAGACATAACATTTTTTGAAATAAAAAGACAGAATTTAATTTGGCTGTGAGTTTCCCCCCTTGCACTATCCTTACCATGTTCCACTAAAAGAACATCGAAATTAAAGATCTCGCATTGCATACCTTATCTATTCATCCTTAATTATGCACAGCGATATATACAAACATCATGCGGTATCTTGATCATATCGCCTAGCTACATTATGAAAATGCCGTCCTAATATCTAATGAATATTATAGATGCATAGGAAGGCATAATTGTAGCAGAAGGTCCCGGCCGGTCTAATTAAGCTTAATCCCAGTCATCACCGAACCTAGCTAGATGCATTGATGGATCGATATGGACGCTGGTGTGGCGGCAGTTGTTCGACCATGGACCATTTGGTTAATTAACTTGGTGGGCTATATATATTTCAAGATCACGAACTGATAGCTAATAGTCGGTGCGATCAACCATTCAAAATCTCCCCTTTTATGTCTCGCACCTAATCGATCGATCATATCGTTATGAATATTCTGCCATGCATGCAGATAGCTACGTAGACACTAGCCAGGCAACTTGCTGAAAAAAGTGGTTTTCAAGGCGCAGAAGGGATGAAGACTAATAACTGTCAGGATAGCTATTTGAAAATGGAAAAGATGGAGAGGAACATAAAAAGACTATGTGTTGATCGTGAAAGTTCTAGGACAAAGTAATCTAAGATTTATGTTTACGAATGATATTGCAATAGGATTAGTTCATCTACTTTCTGCTTTCGAACCATGCTTTTGCTTTGGGCCATGAACATTGCTCTAGTTGACTGTCTTTATAAGTTAGGGTGCGGTAGAGAGCTCTGTTTCTGTTCTGTTTTTCACTTTAATTTGCTTTCTTGTAGTGGACTTCTGTGATTTTGGATAATAGAAATTGGGAGGGTTTTGCCTTTTTGTTATTATAAAAAATGTTGTAGTGCGGAACTGCGGATGAGATGCACTCATGCATCTTCTAAGATAGCTGTTTGATCCAGCAAATCAACATAAGCCACTGGCCAATCTTTTGCTGATATACTAGTCAGTGGCGGAGCCAGAAAGATTCAACGAGGGGGGCTAAAAAAAGAGACATCCAAAATCAACGAGGTGTGCGCGAGGCTGAGCTACCGAGGCACTAGGCCGAGACAGAGCGGCAAGTCACCGAGAAGACATGCGTGCGCTGCGTGAGGCCGAGGCACTAGGCAGAGCGGCGCCTCGCCTTGCCGTTGTTGCCATGAAGACGAACTGACGCGATGCGAGTCATGGAGACACTACGCAGTTTGCTAATTTACTACTAATGCAATGTATTCCGAATTTCAGATGGCTAATCGCTAATACTGATGGACAGGAAGGGTTTTGGGGGCTGGCGTGGGGTGGGCTTCAGCCCCACCCAGCCCCACAAGTAGCTCCGCCTATGATACTAGTGTCCTATTTGCCGACCTGGAGGTACAAGCCGTGCATTAATGTCGGAATCGTTAGCGTTAGGTAGTTGATTATATATTGCCATTGCTCCTGATCATATGGTTGGACTTATGTTAACTTGGATCATATACTCGATCATTAGCGTTATTAGATAGGTACTATATCTTGATATCTTCTTTCCGGCCGGCCTGCATATACTCCCGGTGTGGCGGTGCATGTCTTGCTTATCTTCTCACCTTGGCCGTTCGACCTCTGCTTGTGCTGTGCTGCACCGACCTTACATATAAGTAGAAGGGGCGTAGCCGCCTGCCGGGGTGTGTGTGGGGTGGTTAGACTGGAGCAGTATCGATGTTTAATTTGAAGTTTTTTTAAAGATATACTAAGGTTTCGTTTAGCAACTTGGAATCGAGCCGTTTCTATTAGTCCAATCAAATGGGCTAAAGCTCGGAACGATTCTCATCGGATCTTTCTTCTTTTTCCACTCTGTGGCTGAATCGGTCTCACCCAGTTCCACCTGATTCATACAATCCTACCTGAAACGTTTCTATCAAGAATCTGGAACCATACCAAACAGGGCCTAAATTTAATATAGACCCTTTATTACTTTTCATCCAATAAAAGCTAATATTTATTTATACTTTCTTCGGTAGTAGAGCAGTGGAATTTTCTCAACAAATCAATAGTTAGATCTAATTTCTACTACCCATTATAAACTACTAATATAATGCATTGTAAATCTTCTCTAATTTTTGACATAGCGACAATGAACGCACACGCGCTCGAGTGTGGCTTGAGGAAGAAGAAACTTTGCTAGGTGGATAAGCTGCTTCATGTACCATGTGTCTTGATGGGCCGCAGCTTATTGGATGCACAATTTGGCAATTATGCATGCAAAGACCATATAACGTATAATTTAATAGACCGTCTTATTAATTTCGAAATTGGTTTGATCAGTATTGGGCTGGTATAACTGATATTGACCAGTATCGAGGTTGGTACGTGTCGGACCCCGGAATAACACCTCCGAAATCCTCTGTGTATTCTATACTAGTCCAGGAAATGCTAGTACACACAGTAGAAATGAAACCATAGCATATCCAGCGTTCTTTATTAATAAATATTCAAGGTTACAAAGGAAATGGCGCGCAGGCCAACGAATAAATAAACGAATAAATAAAGCAGCGGAAAATGAAGACAAATAGATAGAGCCCAATTAATTTGCCACAGGCAATCGACTGGGGACGCGGCCTAGTCCAACTGGTCCTCACCATCGTGGTACTCCTCCTCTGAAGTGGTAAATTAAGCAAGGGTGAGTACATAAGTACTCAGCAAACCACACCGGAAATGCAGTATAAATGTACGGGTAATCAAAGGATGGCAATATGGTTTGTTTAAGCGTAAAGCAATAGTTTAATAATCATTCAAAACAATTTTAAATGGCATAGTTTATAATGAAACTCAAATCTATACAATTTTAACTCAGGAATCTCTCCTGGAATTGGCTAAGTTTTACCTATGATGGACTCCCTCCATCCAACATTATTTTCCGAAAATCAAATTTTAAAATACCAAAGTCTAATCTGAAAATGGCTTGCTCGGCATGCCCATAACCGCGGGCGCGGCTAATCGATTAGTTTGACGCTCTGCAGAGGTTGTACAACTTTACCCACAAGACATAATATTTCCCTTTTATGTCAACACACTTCCTTTGGTGAGTGACAGAGAAGATTATGACAAGGCCCCAATATTAAATCATACATGTAGTCATGCCCGCTGAGGTTTCACCGCTGAAAGACTCCATCTATTCAGAAGCCCCCTCTTGCGCCAAAGTGGCAGCGTCACGCTTTCACCACACCACTACCCCCATATAGCATGACTGTCCATGAAATGATTGAATATGGCTAGCCAGGTCTGTCCCATTCCAGACTCGTGGTAGTACGGTTAGGCTTTACATTCAGCGAAACTCAGACCAGTCCTTAATCGACTAGGCGAGACTTTCCACAAACCCAGAACCATGACCTCCCCACTTTCCAACCAATTCTCGCCCGGTCTAAGTCATTTTCATTTTAACCATACTAATCTCCACATTATCACTAACATTGATCACTATAAGTTTCCACATGAACATGATATCATTTTGGCATAAAGTTCCCCAAAATTTCCTAAGTTAAGTTCTATGCATGGCTAAGCAATGTCTAACTATTACCATAGTCATAACTCATATTTTTACTAAGGTTACAAGGGTATCGGAATTCAAATTTCAAAGGTCGCATATCGGAATTGGATTTAACTATCATTTAAAACTAGGTCGGAAATTAATGTCTATAATAAATAAGCATGCAATAATTGTAAATACAACATACAAGTTCATAAAACTGGGAGCAACATGGTCAAGGGGGTGTGACTTGCCTGGTTCGACGAGTTGCTGCTCGAAATCGTCGTTCGGGAACTCCTCGGACTCTCCGTAATCTACGTGCGAAAACAACCAAATTCAAATAAGACTCAAAAGAATACAAATAAACCCAAATTGAATTTCAAACTAGCTCTAAACTGAAGTTTGAGATTTCTAATGAATTTAGGAAGAAGAACGGAGCCAATCGGAGTTCGAACGGGCGAAAACGGGCTCCCGGAAGTTTAAAAACAAATAAAACGTGGTTTTCTGGAATTTTCGAAATTATTTTAAAAAAGAAAATCCGATTTTCCGCGTCATGCTGACGTCAGCGGCTTTTTCGGATTTTTGAAAATCATTTTCTTTTTTTTTCTTTTATTCGGCTGACGGGTGGGCCGGGCCGGCCGTGGACCAAGTCCACGCCAAGACGTCGCGGTGCACGCACACGCCACAGAGGAGCGCGCCAGCGCTGGGCCGAAGGGGCTAAGTTGCTATGGCGGCCATGCCGGCGCCGAGCTGGCGAGGTGAGGAGGGCGGCGCGACCGGCGAGGAGCGGCGAGGCGAGTCGGCGGCGCAGCGGGGCGAGCCGAGGGCGACGGACAGCCGAGCCGGGCGGCGCTGAACGGCGTATACGCTGCCGCCGGAGGCGGAGACGGTTATGGCGGCGCGACGGCGGGCCGGAGGTGAGCGGAGGGAGGAGAGAGAGGCACGGAGAGAGGGGCTTGGGGGTTTTTATAGGAGGAGGCGGGCGGCGGGCGGCGCAACGGTGGCGGCGGGCGGCGCAACGGCTGGCGGCGCGCTGGCGAAGCGGCGGCCGTTCTATGCGCAGCGCGTGCGGGAGAGAGCGAAGGAGCCGGGCGTCACAGTACGGTACATATATTTGCTTTGTATCGATTTAGATATCAAAATAATACATACAAGCATCGATAAGTATGCAATATTACGTCTAATTTCTTCCCATCCTCACCTGTCAAGCTTATCCATGGCACCGCTCAACAACTCAAGCCCACTTTCACCGGCCACTATGACCCCCTCGGTCCACCGCTGAAACATCTTTGCTTTTCCCTCCCTCCCCTCTTGGACCCTTCCTACGACGCACCTTGTTGATGGCTGCATGGCAAAATACGTAGACCGATGGCATTTCTTGTGGGCGAGTTAAGTTTAAAATGACATTTTTAGAAGGCAAATGCAAACACACCTTGCGGTGGCACATATCGAATTCTTCCAATATATAATGGGATATGCCCTTGGTATTCTTCCTATATACAATAGGATGTGCTATTGGTCTAGTTCGGCTAATGTACCTTCAGACTATATTGCAAAACTTGTAAAGAGGTATCATTTTTGGAGAGATGTTTTTTCGTTAAAAGGTGTCTTTTGATCAAAAGACGTTTACTCACTACGAAGAGGTGGTCATCTGATGAAAAAACATCTCTTCGGTGAGAAGGCGTCTTTTGACCAAAAGACATCTTTTGACAAGAAGACACATTTCCGAAGATGACAACTGTCATTCCTTCGAAGCTATAAATATGATACTCCTGCAAGGATTCAGAGATAATCTCTGTATTGGATAGAGAGTCTGTGTTGAAGTTTAAGAGTAGTTTGTACACTGTAAAGAAAGTTCGTGATATAATACAATTCACATTCCTTTCATGTCCCTTTCAATATTGTTTTACAGACAAAGGCAACCAAAATTATATTCGTAAGCTCAATCTAGAGACCCTTGCGTCTTAAACATCGACACATTTGTCTTTAGTTTTCCACTCAAGTTTGTATTTTGTAAACTGTTCGTGACTCAATGAAGAAGCAATCCTATTTTCTACTCCTTTCAATATTCGTTTTATAGACAAAGGCAACTGTAATCACATTCGTAAGTTCGATCTAGAGACCCCCAGGTCTTGAACATCGACAATGACGAATTCAGGGAAATACCACTTCAAAGTAACACATCCTAAAAATTCCATTCCAAAGATCTATTTCTCACAAAAAATACCACTCCTCTAAATCTTTCACATAATTGGATAACATTATAAACTTGTCAATACAGTACCGGAAGCTATACCAGTTTGGTTATTGGAATGGTACGTTTCAGCATCGGTCTATACCGATGTACATACTGTTTCGGGTTTAGTATAATAATATATATTGATAAGTATACACATGTTTAATTATGGTCCTGTTTGGCAGAACTCTAGATTCCAGCTCTACCTTAGAGCTGAAACTTATACATTGAAATAAAGTGACTTAAGTTTATAATTTTATTCTAAAATATAAACAAGATGACCCATCTAAACACTCTTAGGCCCTGTTTGGGAGAGCTCCAGATTCTAACTCCACCTCAGAGCTGAAACTTGTAGATTGTAATAAAATGACTTAAGTTTATAATTTAATTCTAAAATGTAAACAAGATGACCCACCTAAACACTCTTAATATACCCACAGCTCCAGCTCCACGGATCTGGTGAAGCTAGAAATACCTAGCTCCACATATGTGGTAGAGTTGGATCTCTCCCAAACACCCTATTAATATACCCACAGCTCCACGAATTTGGTGAAGCTAGAAATACCCAGCTCCACCAACTTTACGGATTGGTGGAGCTGGAGCTCTGCCAAACACCCCCTATATGTACACCAAAGTTCACTTATAATATTACCCTAAATACATAGTAGTACTATCAAATATAACGTATAATTTAATAGACCGTATTATTAATTCCATCGGCATAACTGGTATCGAAATTGGGATGACCAGTATTAGGTCGGTACGACTGATATTGACTAGTATCAAAATTGGTACGATATATATATCTACTTTATATCAATTTAGATAAGTACGCAATGTTACGCCTATTTTCTTTCCATCCCCACGACCCCACCTCTCAAGCTTATCCATGGCACCGCTCAACAACTCAAGTCCACTGTCGCCGGCCACTACGACCCCCTCGGTCCACCGCTGAAATATCTTTAGCCTTTCCCTCCCTCCCCTCTTGGACCCTTCCTACGACGCGCCTTGTTGATGGCTGCATGGGCAAATTAAATACGCAGACCACTGCCATTTCCCGTGGGCGAGTTAAGCTTAAAATGGCATTTTTACAAGGCAAATGCAAACACACCTTGCGGTGGCACATATCGAATCCTTCCAATATATAATGGGATATGCTCTTGGTATTCTTACTATATACAATAATAGTACAATAGGATGTGCAATTGGTCTGGTTCGGCTGATGTACCTTCAGACTGTATTCCAAAACTTTCAGAAAAAAAAAAAGGCCGAATGCCTCCACCGCAGGATAAAAATACATTTTATGTCCGGATAAATAGAGGGTACCATAGTGAGTACAACAGAATCGGAATCGCGCACTCATCCTACGTGCAGTCCAACCCACAACATATATATATATATATAACGAGCAAGACCAGGCTAGAATAATACGCGACTGTCCCTCTCCGACAAGTAAAGACGGAGAAAAATTAAGAAACATGCCCATCGATCGCTTCGTCCACATAAACACACGGCCTGACGGGGGCTCCTGATCAGTTCCAAGTTAGTAGTACGTCACAAGGACTAACTAGTGCTACGCATTTTTTTTGAAGAGGCACCTGGCCTACCGCTGCTTAATTGTGATCGTATATGTATCCGTACCTGTTCGTCCATAGGCCGTCGAAAAGGTATATATATAATAAATACGGCACCAACTCGAACGGTCGATTTGGTTAAGACTTCGAATATTAAAGCAACTCCACAGCGTGAACGATCGAGCAGCCGGCACCAATTATTTTAGGCTATTTGGTTTTTTAGGGCGGAGCTTTTGATCTCTCCACCTTTTCGTTAAGGACCTGTAGTGTAGGAAGATCGTGACGACGCACGTCGGCATGCAGCAAAAGTTTGCTTATTAGACTCATCATTGATATGGTTTTCCCTGCATATATAGGGACGCTATATATGATATATGATGCACTACACGCTTGCTTAGCTTAGGCTTACAGCAGTACAGCACGAAACAAAAGTCGTGAGTGGGTGGCACTTCGTGTGCCAGCTAGGAGATGACTACTACTAAGTATATCTGCAAGAGGCTACTACTAATATATCTGCATTATTTGCTCCTTGCATAAATTTAACAAAGTATATGGCCATCCTCAATATTGACTTTAAGCAGGTTCAAAGGAGGAGAGAGAACCCATAGAACCGATGGGTTGGAACGAAAAAATATATATCTGAAACTGAACCTAAGGGGCAAGGGCATTCTAGTTTCTATAAGTTATATATAAATATACCATATCATATATAGATATAACATTTTCAATGTATAGTATCTAACAAATGCTCCACTCATCAATTAATTTCTTCACTTCTATCTCATCTCCTCTCTCCACTTTCTACCAATACCGATCCTAACTTTATTGGTTTTCTCAATTAAGTTGTATCTTGGATGAGAAACAACTCTACTCTATATCTTCTTTAGCTCACCTTCCACATCAAATTTTATATTACATGGCATCGTAAAGAAATTGTTTACATCATTGCATTGGGAGTGCCCTATGTTCGGACTAATCAAGACTTTTCCGAATCGAACAAGGAGAGGGTCTATTTCTTATTCGGTTTCTTGAATCCTTTTCTAATTCTTCGGGCTGTAGGTTATGGGTATAAATTTTTAGGTAGTTCTAAGGTTAATTTGTAAGCAAGAAGCAAGCAAGAGAAAAGGAGAGCAAGAAAATAAGAAAAGGTGTTAGTTATGTCGCACCACCAAAATATTTGTGTCCGTGAGTTCTTTTGCTTGATTTTTACCGTCGTACGTGTGAGCTGGTCCGGGCTAAAACCAACAATTGGTATCAGAGCCTAAATTATTGATCCGTGTATGTACAAAATCATGCCACACTCTCCCAGAAGTTGCGTCACCGATAATGAGGCGACGTTGGGGTGCGACGGTGAAGGAGAGTTCCGTCATCTCGATGCAATATCCGATGCTGATGAAGAGCAACTATGTTGCTTGGGCGATCAAGATGAAGGCATACATGAAGGCTCATGTGGTGTGGGATGTCGTCGAACCTGGTATCATCGACACGCGCAAGGACCAGATTGCATTACCCGTGATCTACCAAGTGATTCTGGAGGATACATTTTTCCTATTGGTTAGGAAAGGTTGGATGCATGGGAGGCGTTGAAGATCATGCATATGGGATCTAGATCCCAAGTGAGTAAAAGATGTAAAGGTGCAAACCCTCAAGTCCGAGTTTGAGTGGCTATGCATGAAGGAGTCGAAATCGGTTGATGATTTCGCAGTTCGATTGACGACCATCATCAACAAGATTCGAGCATTAGGTGAGAAGATTGAGGAGACATACGTTGCAAAGAAATTTCTTCGCGCTGTCTCTCGTAAGTTTCTCGGGATTACTTCGACTATCGAACAATTCACCGACCTTAAGACCATGACGATGGAAGAGCTCATTGGGTTGTTGAAGGTCCATGAGGAGCTCCTAAGAGCATATGGTGATACCAAGGAGGAACATTTATTGCTCACCCATGCTGAGTGGAAGTCTAAAGAGGCAAAAGCTGGTGGATGCTATAGAAAGTTCAACAATACAAAGTTGAGATGCTACAATTGTCAGGATTATTGTCACTTTGCTTCCAAATGTCGTAATCCGAGGAAGGAGAGAGTGGATGCGCATTTAATTGAGGCAAATGTTGAAGAGCATCTGGCGTTGCTCCGATGCTGAGTCTAATTCATCATGAGTCGAGTTCAAGACATTGAGGAGATGTGTTCGCCGTCTTGAATCAAGTAAGTACGTAAGTCTAGTTCGGGATGCTGAGGAGATGTGTTCACCGTCTTGAGTCATGTCCGTTGAAGATGAGACCAAGACGTTGATAAGATGTGTTAACCATCTAGAGTTAAGTAAGTTGCGTACAGGATGTTGAGTAGATATGTTTGCTATCCTGTGTCGAGTAAATGTTGAGTAAGTTGTAGTTGAGACCGACTACCTCAATAAGTTAGAGTTGTTTCAGTGAACTCGTGCAATCAAGTCTAGATTAGGGGGGGAGTGTTTTGACTAATCAATACTTGTCCAAATCAAACAAGGAGAGAGTTCATTTCTGATTCGGTTTCTTAAATCATTTTCTGATTCTTAGAGTGTAAGTTATGGGTATAAATTTCTAGCTCATGTAGCCCACTTGTCAGCGTGCTCGATGTCGCTACTTACTACTCGTCGGCCGTTCGTGGTCGCCCTCGCCCCCCAACTAGCAGGCCGTTCTCCGTTCGCCATTTGCCGTTCTCTAGATCTGCCAGCCAGCCACCGATGTCCATCGCAAGCGCCGATATCTTGAAAAAAAATTTCGTGGAGCTGGTATACAAATTTCTTCCCGTGCATACCTGATGTTGATTGATGCCATGTGGATAATCCTGCAATCCAACGCCACGATATTAAGTCTGAATTAAACAACCAAAATTGCATCGAAATAAACGCCAGTTATTTATTTCTACCTAAATTAGATCATGGCGTTGGATTACAGGATTGTCTACATAGCATCAATCAGCGTCAGATATGCACGAAAAAAATTTTACATACCAGCTCTACATAATTATTTCCCGATATCTTTGCCTCGTCCACCAGCCGTCGGCGTCCTCACCTCCACCGGCCGCCGACGTCATCGCCTACGCCGCCTGCCGCTGAAATTGTTGCTGCCCCGCATCGTTTATGTGGGTCCCACTTGAGGGAGATGCTGAATCTAAATATTGGAGAAAAACATGGTCAGTTCTTTGGACGTTTAGATAGTACTCCTATTTCCTAGAGTTTAGGTTGATTCAATACATTATTAAAGATACACTTTTAAGACTGTTAAAGATATTAATAGTGACCATAATGATTTAAGCTGCTTAGCGCTACCTTTATAAGAATTTTTTTTACTAGCTAGTACTACTGCATGCATCCATGCACTAGTCGACTATCATATATACTCGTACAGCGGACATGCATGGGTCACTAATTAATTAACTAAGCTCATGCTTTCCCGAGTAGAAATATTGGAACATTAATTAAAGTAGTACCAGTCATTATTGGTCCCTTTTCGAGCGCGTTTGCTAGAAAGCAACAGCAACAGCATGCATGGACAAAGCTAGCCATCGTTGAGAAAGCAAGCTTTGTTAACAGTGCAGAGGTTAGTTTGACAGCAAAAGGTATTTATTCGAAACGTATATATATATATATGGTCCAATACATATTGTGGTTTCGGTACATATATAGTAGGGAAGCGACATCGATGAAGAAACATAGAGAGAGTGAGAGAGACGAAAGCAGTAAACTTGCAGGAACAACTAACACAGAACGAAATGGACCATAAGAAAACACTCTCGTCTGCCAAGCTAGCTGCAGCATGCGACACCGAACTACCGAAGTACAGGTTCGACGCGAAGCAGACGAGCTCGTCGTAATGATCACCTAATGATGCTGAGGATCTGATCCTCCGGGGCTCAAGCGCTTGGACTCGTACGACCCCGTGCCGACCGCGTCGCCGTTCGTCTGCCCCTCGCCGGCCGGCACCTTCATGTCGGCCACGTCCGCGCGGCCGGACGGTTGCCCTTGCCCCTCCGGCCGTTCTTTCAAAACCCGAGCCGAGTCCGAGTGCAGGACGGCAGAAAGCAGCAAGATGACGCAGAGGAGCCCCTGAGTGGTACGTGCCATCGCTTGCTTCCGAGGGATTGGAGCTTAGCACTTGATCGGAGGCCGTGAGCTGCCGCGACAATAGATGCCCTGTATATCTTTCGTGCAGCTGCTAGCACATGCAAAGAGGCGCTCACCAACGAGAGATCATACAATTAATGCAAACTGAAGGTATGGGTTCTGGGAGCTACGAGACCTGTCTTATATAGGCTGCCTAAACGTGATGGCGTCCACGTAAGATCGAGGTTTAGTACTCTCTCCTACATGCATCTTTTTGAAGCTAAGGTGACTATATGTCTATTCTGTGGACATGATCGGTTAGACGACAGTTGCGTCGTGGGCTTTCAGCATGCTGATCGACTTGAAGAAACCAAAGGCAAATTAAAAAAATATATAGGAAATTGCTAAGGAGCACCGAGTATCTCTTCACCTTGAGAGTGCTTAAATTTCCATCCCTCCGATTTTCCTCAAGATTGACGCTCGGGCTTCATCTCCGGCGATGTCAGCGCCACTCCGGTGGCCGTTACGATGAATTAAGGTTTGAGATTCATCGGAACCCCACACATATGGTTTGCAGGAGGAATGAGATCCGTTAGATCTAGATCCAATTGCTTAGAATTTGAATACTTTTAAACGAAAAACACTCATATTTTGCAAACACCTCCAAATAAGTAAGGTAGTGACTAGCACCCGGACGTACGATCCGAGCTCTAGCATCGGACACTATGTTTAAAAAAAATAATGTACAAAGATGCTAGATTTAAAAAAAAAACTATGTACAAAAAGGCTAGATATGATTTGTGTTCAGGAGCAGAGAATGAGCCGTCCAATAGATGACCGAACACTATCTTTTTTTCGAAATTAGCAGCAGGAGCTCTGCCAATTCATTTAAGGAGAGGAAAAAGAAACAAACAATCTTCCAACACAGAAGCTACAAGGGGTGCAAGGAAGCACCAAACCAAAGGGCTAGACAGCCCGAGAAAACAAACAAACAGACAACGGACAGGACTTGAAGCAGTAAGAAACGGCAGAAAGGAAGAAAGCCAGGACAAATTCACTCAAGTGGGAGACTACGGTCAGATGACATTTCTTGTTGCAACGGCAAAGGCAGATTGGTCCTGGTCCTGCTGAGCTCTGTGAACCACGCTAAGGACGGGGCTAGGCGTGTCGTTGAATATGCGTGCATCACGCTCTTTTCAGAGGTTCCATTAGCCAAACAAGATGATCCCATCGAAAATGCGCCTTGAATCGTGCGGCGTTGCCATCCGCAGTAGATGCCACCAGTCGATTCCCAAAAAGCAGATAAACTTTGCCTCCTTTGGGCGCCCAGCCACTTCAGGCCAGTCAGCAGTGCATGCACCCATTTAAATTCCTAGGCCATATACACACACGCACACACACAGCACTCGCGTTGCTTCACACTCGCACCAGCCAGAGAGAGCTCTTCTACTCGATCTATCAGGGCCTCAGGGGCGGCCAAAGTGTATTCCTATTGTACTCGGCGATTCGCAGAGCAAGACGCAACCAGAATGGCCTCCTGTGCCTTCCCCGCAATCAGATATCACCAGCTGCCTGGAGGCAACCGAGGTTTATATTTGTCGTTTCAATACTTCAGTTGGCTTTTACGTATGTGGATACACACGATCGAGCCGACAGCAACGACTCAACTTTTGAGTGGACAAACACGCCGTGTTCATCGGTATATATCCTCTTAATTCGCCTGAATGATCTCATCAATATGTATCTTACAGCCTTTGGTTTTGATCCGTCGAAAAAAAGGAGGGTCCGTCGTTGGTCGAGACCAAGTAGGATAGGCGTCGGCTACCACAACGAAGCGAAGGAATCGTGGCTGTTCGGTTCAGCATCGAGCAGAGGCAATAGGACGAGGGTATGACTTTGAGAGGTCACGCAGCATTGCAGGTCCGACAACCCTAGCGTAGCGTACTGAAAGGTAGAATGCCGAAATTTACCAGCTTGTAACGCACTACCATACAAAAAGGTCGAAGCACGAAGCACCGAAATTTACCGGCTTTTAACCCGACAAATCAAGGCTTAAGATGGAATGAGACGCCCAGTAACCCACCATAATTGTTGCACGCTTATTAGAGCATCTCCAGCAAGGGCCCCTAAAACAGGGTCCCTATTTTGGATTTAGGGACCCCTCCTATTTTTTGAGGCCCTGTTTTCAGAGCACAAGTCAAAGAATTTCCTAAATCTCAGCCCCTATTTTACTTTTTCTCCTATTTTAACATATCCGCTATGTATAATCTTCATTTGACACCACTAAAATTCAAACAAAAATATTTGTAATACATAAAACATAAGCATATTAACATTTACAATTTAAAAACATGATATTTAAAATTTAAATTTAAAATTTTCAAAACATGATAAAATTTTCGAAGCCTCTCATGTATTTCCCTATCTTCAATAATAGGGGTTGTACTCGTATCCCTGGAAATTAGGGCTGAGGAGGCAAATTTAGAGGCCTCCTAATTTTAGGGGCTTGAGTAGGGGCCCCATGGGAATTGGGGCTGAGGAGGCAAATTTAGGGGCCCCCTAATTTTAGAGGCTTGAGTTGGGGCTCTGCTGGATCTGTTTTTTTTACTACACTCCCTATTTTAAGATTTAGGGGCTGGTTTAGGGGCTCTGCTGGAGAAATTTTGCCCCTTGCATCAATCCAACTAGCTAGAGTCGTGCGCAATGCCACGTCGTACGAAATTTAGTCCGGGTATTTTTTTCCCAAAAAAACAGTAAGACCTAAACGCACTTTTCGATTTTCTTGGGGTGTTTTTTTAAAAAAAATACACTAGGTAGGAGTCA
Source organism: Rhipidocladum racemiflorum (assembly GCA_036346355.1). NCBI lineage: Eukaryota > Viridiplantae > Streptophyta > Magnoliopsida > Poales > Poaceae > Rhipidocladum > Rhipidocladum racemiflorum. The sequence goes on along the minus strand of CM070570.1, from coordinate 29,364,809 downwards.
ACAACAAATTTGCATAACCACGGGTCCTTTTTACAAAAAAAAAGTGAAACCTCGACATAATTTCTTTTTTTTCTCGGAGTTTTTTTTTTTTTTTAAATGAGATGGCTAGAAGTCATCGACAAATTTGCATAACCGCGGTGCCATTTCTGTAAAATGAAACCTATAGAGGATCCGTTCACGAATTTGCAGAATTACGAACCATTTTTGCAAAAAGAAGTGGAAGGACCAGGCTACGCTCCCATCTTTGCCAGCATAAGGGTAAGAATATATATGCGAGAGTAGTTTTTTCAGTTGCATTTAACATTGGATGAACCACACGTGGCACCAGGGGGTAAACAAAGAGCGCATCTAACCACCCAATCAAGCATGAGCTACGGGAACAACATCCTTAACAACTGAACTAAGCTCTGTTCATATGCACTCTTGGATTATGTTTGTTTGTCCTCAATCCTATCACCCTAGTGGAATCAATCCAACTACTAATTCCATCACTACCCAGAATTATCAGGTGAATAGGAAGATATGGACACTTCACAATTGCTAGCCCACGCAAGCATAACGCATCCACAGGAGCAAGTCATGCAACAAAGTTTGCTATGCAGAGTAGTGTTTGAAGATCACCTCAAAATTACGTGTATGCTGGATCCTATGTTCTTTCATCGCCTTTACATTACCCGAGTTCCTCCTAGCTGAAGCATCTTCTCTCCACAGTAGTCCTGCATTAAGGCTGCCACAACATAAAGGCACTGGATTATTAGAAGCTAACTATGAAAGATGAGAATGGAGACAACTTCAGTTATTAAAATTGCTGCTAAAATACGGACATGCTTTACTTGAATTACTAAAAGAACAGAACAACAGCCTGGAAAAACATGTAATTCCCCAAGGTAGTGCACGCATAAAATTTATCAAAAGCTATGCATCCTTTTGGATCTACAATCAAAAGCGTTGAATCAACACAAGTGCTGTATAAAAGGAGAAATAACCTACTTTTGAGCCTTTTGAGGAATACATGCCACTACTAACGACTAATGGTGACAATTTTTAGCGGTAGGAGTAGCACATAAGAGACTCCAGTAAAGATGATATTGATGATAATAAAATTGATAAAAAGTTAGTCGATACAGCTAATAGAAGCCACAGGGTCGCGCAGCCAATCAACATAAACTCTTTCCAGCCTAAACAAGAAGATATAGTAACCTGATAGGGGTGCACTCAGTGCAAGGCACATTCAAATGCTGTCCAACATGGGCAAGTAAGCAAAAATCATTTTGTGGCACTGCCTTAAAATTCAATTTGGATGCCACAATTCTACTAAATATTGTAAAATGCTCTTGTCGACTGATCCTAAAATGCCGAACTAAAAGAACACAGTTAGGTATAGAAGTATGCTAATTAGCAACACGATTGGAGAATGTCCTCATAAGTCATAACATATGCTAGCCTTGACAAAACTTCTATGGGGCTAAAAGTCACAGATCTAACTTTTGTTTGCTCAATCACAAAAATTTTATTGACTTCTAGGATCAGTGAACAGGCTAGGAGCAATCATGTAATGACTTGAGCTTTTCCCAGATCTCAAAAATAGACCAAGAATTTATGTTGTGCCTTCTGGAAGGCTGTAGAGTGGCGTAATGGTTTAATTCTTTCCGGCTGTACTCTTTAACCAGGACTACCTGTAGCCGATGTTGGGTGGTCTCTCAGTGGTGCCTTTTAAAGGCGGTAAGCAAATGCCGATCATTCTACAATAGCAGTATAAGGGCGCCACAAGTTTTTTTATTAATTTTTAGAAAAATATGCTATTAGTTACATGGCAGTTTTCCAGGATCAAAAGAAACACCTGACAAATTTTTTTTAGCATTTTATAGCCATACTATTTTTCATCCTGTTCTTGCACCTGTCCTCTGGCATTTTCAAAGACCCAAAAAAAAAAAAGATTTCCGTCAATGAGAAATGGTCTGTAGTTAGGGCAATCTGAAGTTAGGTGACACTAATCACAGATGACACTGAAGACAATCGTTATCCAGAATTGACCAGATACTAATACACAAAACCTCCCTATAAATAACCAGAAATGGGGCATGCAAGTGGGAAAACAAAACAAAAACAGAGGGTTGCCAACTGCCAAGTCAGTTGCAACTCACTCCATAATCCGTATGGTTGACCATACTTATTTAATGAGCCACTATGAAAGAAAAATGAGTACACTATGAAGTTCTAGTATCTTGAATGACCTAGACATATCTGCCAAGATTTAATACAAGAATATTTTACTCAGGAAAGTGCAGAGTGCTTGATGCTGCTGTAACCACCTTTATATTCAATTCTATATTGGACTTATAGTTAAATAATTTCACATGGCAAATCATTAAGTTAAAGTATATTAAATTAGCACAACACAAACAATATAAACAAGTAGTGCATTCACTACAGTTATCACTTCCAAGTAACTACAGTGTTAAGTGCGGAAATGAACATTTACAAGTAACCCTTAACATTTTGTGCAGCTGGCAGCCTACTATTTGCAGGCACCCATATGCAGAAAGTGTGTACAAGTTGGACCCAGATGTCAGCAGTACTGGCCATAAGTTTTCTTTATAAAGTTGAGTGACAAGAATACAAAGTAACAGCGCAGGGCCCAGAATATAACTGGCTCAGGATTTAAAGGCCCTGTTTCTCAGAGCAAATAAGTGTTATCATTTTCGAATACCCACACTGCTCAAGAAGCATCAGAAAGAGAAGTGCTAAATCCCATAAAGAAGCATCCATAAAGAAGCATCCCAAAGACTACATCGCAATAGATGCTCTAATGGAAGTATAAGGACCAATTGAACCTTTTTGAAAGTAGAGACCAATGTGAGCCGCCCGCAAGAGCAGAGGACTAAATGTGTCATTTACCCACAATAAAAGAACTTTCACGCTGATTGGTTCTCTACATGAGTCGATCCCTGGATGGGCTGGTGCAAGATAAAGTGTTCGGTTGAGGGGATTGAAATGAATAGAGGATCATAGATAAGCTGATGCCCAAAAGAGAATTTCCAAGGGATCAAAGATGGTGCCGTTCAACCATATTATTCAGGCCCATGCAAGATGGACTGATCTGCACAGCTGATTATCGTTGGAAGATTTTCTCTATGCAACTAAAGATCATTTGAACAAAAGTTTCAATGCAGGTACATCCACTTCAAGACCAAGATGGGTATTACTTTCCATCATATCATCTTTTTTAAGTTTTAAGTACCATTTATGATTTATCCACTGCAGTCTGTTGATCATCACTGCACGATTAAAACAAATTCTAGTATCTGTTTTCGCATACTGGCTTGGTAGTAAATAAATAACTCAAGTCGTAACAAATGATAGGTTCCACTAATAGGAATTCCAACACAGTTAACTATGGATATCACTCCCCCCCTTTATCTTCATGCTGAAAGAACTAAAGGTAAGGTCAAAAACAGAAATTGGGAATTGAGATAGAGTGTTAACTTACAGCATCAATGGTGTTAATTTCCTCAAATAAGTACTTCTTGGATTTCAGGCTGTTAGAGAATTTCTGAAGAGCACAAATGTTCTTCTAGTGAAGGAATCACAAGTTTAACATCCATAAATGTGAATATACAGTGGTAACACATGAATTAGTTAACAGTAGGAATAGGATATTTTCTCCTCAAACATTGGGTGGTTTAACATCAGCATCATATTGTTGTTAACGATAGCCCGGACTGCTAGTTCTTTAGCTTCTGCATGTTTCCTTTTCACAAAAATGCATATCTGCACAGTAAGACATGAAAACAGAGAGTATACCACATATCATTGCAAGTGGTAACTGTTAATTTAGATCCCTCTACATGTCAACACATGCATATAAGCATGACGCCAAAGCAAACAGTTCAGACAGTAAAAAAACAAAATATCGGATGCTTCAAAGACAAATTCAGTGATTAGTGCACCATCCAATAAGGAAATAAACCATTGTAGTCATGTATTATGTATCTATCTTTATGAAACTACAACATTACAAATGCTGGATACGAAGATGCAACTTGCACCTTTTGTAACATCTAAAATGACATCCTCCAAATTTGTCATATGATAAAAAACCCAGCAAGTGTCTTATTTAGTTTTAACGATGTCATTTATTACTTTGTAGTAGACTAGAATATTAGGAAAGTGAAACATAATTTGATCAATTTGAGAAAAAAAACTCCTTCTGAAGTTTTCCAAATCCAACTGTAAAGTTCTAAAGCTATATCAATTAAAAAGGTGGATAAGCCTCTGATCGAACTCAAACAGAATATGTTGGCAAGAATAAGATGCAATCCGTCCATATAAACCTTTATTTTGACAAAACTATAAAGAGCTGAGAATAACTGGATTCAAACCAGTGCCATCTGATTTCAGGAAGTCCAATCTGAGAACCCCCACTGCTAGTTTCTTGAAGTAGAAAAGTTTGCATTCCAGTGATAGAATTTCAGACAAAAGGTAATAAAGCATTGGAGATTTGACAGATTTACTCACATCTTCAAGCTGCTTTCTACAAGCCTCAGCTTTTTCTACATTTCCATCATTTTCTAACAGCGCGGGCAACTCTAGATCTGAAATGTCCCCCATATCACATGGCATTGTTGAAGAAATCGCATTAACCAGACGGGCTTTCGGAGCTCCACTTCCTAGAATCTAAGCATGAAATCAAGAAAGTAAGGATACGGGAATAGCTTAATACTATCTCCAGTTCCAAACGCAAGTTGTTTTAATCTTTCTCACGATCTCAAGATGAGACGTGACCATTGATTACTGTAGTATATAATGGTATAAAAACGTAATATTACAAAAGTTTTTCATGACTAATTTGTTGATATTATTTTCGCACCAGATCCACGTACTTTAATATAAATTAGTGATCAATTTTTAGAATGTAATCAACTGTGTAGCACAGGAACCTTTGGAACTGGAGGTAATAATAGAACAAATATACATAGAAATATTCAAGACACTTACTGTTTGATCCCCCAACTCCAGAATAGTCTGTGGTGATTTTCTACATAATAAATTGCAAATTTGTTACTTCCAATAGAAAGAGTTGTAGTCTTAAGACACATTACATCTATAAAATGGTATCCAACCGACAACCTCACAGCTGGAGATCTCATGATGTGCTTCAGCACAGCGGGTGCTTTTGAATCTGGAACTGATTCCTGAGAAGGGAGGTTGACAGCATGAACAAAAAGTACACAAAATTAAAGCAGATAAAAAAATTCCTCATAAAAGACAGATCACAGAAGCTATTTGTATTATTTTCCTAGTATTTTAGGCAATTTATTACAGATAAAAACATTAGTCTGCACAACTGATTGTTATAATCTACTTAATACTTATCATGTCAATTAGTTGACATCCCATGAAATTGCAGTTTAAGCACCAAGACAGACCAAGGAAAAACAAGCACTCCAGCACTAGTAATATAGTCACAAATTCAAAAGGCAGTACGATTTAAATTTACACATGTAGATTAGTGCTTACTGCTTTCAGGATTAGATGCTCTTAGGGTGCTAATTTGATCATATAGTTGAAGAGACGAGTCATTAGACATTTCTACAGTAGTATGCTAGATCTCTTCAGCTATGGCATGGGATCTTAACATAGAATTTTGAGTTTGGTCTACCATATAATTTTTTTAACTCTTATAACCCCAAACTGAAGTTTTACATTATGAATGGATATAAGCCTATAGCCTTTCCTCACAAACTTTATTATGAAATCAGCAAGTACAAACACCAAGCACAACATGGAACCAACTGGTACAAAAATAAGCAATGCAAATTTTGCATGTAGAGAATGCAACCTTTTGGCAATAATATGAATCACAACCCTCAGATGAAGGCGATCAGGATAAACCAAGTAGGAAACAAGCTTTAGCATAAAATGAAAACGACTTAGAAATGTATAATACTGCGCAGAGAGAAAATAGAACCTCAGGCATCTTTTGCATCATGGATGGGCTAAGCAATGCAGGTTTTCGTTCAAGAAAGGAGTTTGGAATCTTGAGTGTTGTTACAGGGGAACCCTTGCTCCCAGTCACTTCTACCGATTCCTTCTCCAGAAGCAAATCAGACTTTGGACTTCTGATGCCAACTTTTGCAATTCTACATTCATGTAGATAATTTCAGTCTCCTCTCATTTAATGTTTTTAGAAGAAAGAGTAAGACATATGAGGATAGATAGATTATACCTTGATCCTGTCAGTTGAGAAATTGTTGGTCTTTTATCATCTTTGGAAGGAGTGTCTTGCATTATATCAGAAACATAGCTACTTTTTAGGAGTGCCTCACCTAGAAGAATGTTATGTCCAGTGCTATGTGCTGTGCTGCTTGGAGCATTCAGTACCGATAAGCTACCTGCGTTAAGAGGCTCAAGGCTGAAAAGGATGAATTAGCATGGCACTCTTACAACAAGATTTGTAGAATATCTTAATAAAAATAAGATAAGTGGATACCTTCAAAAGTAAATGTAAATCCAGAAATAGATGGATATATATATATATATATATATATATATATATATGGCAACATATCCAGTGAAAACCCTTCTTACCGTGAAAACTTCGTGAAACCCACGTATAAAAGTTTTGAAAAATTCTAAAAAAATTACCATACGTAGAGGAGGTGAGGTTCTACAATCCTGTGAAGATCAAACTTAATTGCATTTGAAAGATATTGAAAAGACAAATTGCAAAATGAATAGTGCTAAATAGTGAAAAATCACTATTGATACTGAATTTGTCTTTTTTATATCTTTCAAATGCAATTGAGTTTGATCTTCAAATTTTACAGGGTTGTAGAACCTCATCTCCCCTACGTATGATAATTTTTTGAGAATTTTTCAAAACTTTTACACGTGGGTTTCACGGAGTTTTCACGGTAAAGGGGGTTTGCACTAGATATCTCCACATATATATATATATATATATATATATATATATATATATATATATATATACTATTCTAAAGCAGCACTTGGTGACAGTGGTCCATTCTTCCCACGTCATTAATTGTCGCTTAATTGCCCTGCTTAATTGCCCTACTTAATTGCTCTGCTTAATTGCCCTACTTAATTGCCCTACGCAAGAAACGAAGCGTTGCTTTAATTAGCCAGCTTTCGCAAGAAACAAAGTGTTAAAGATAGATGTTTGATCTTATGAAATGATTTTTTGTTTTTTAATCTTTATTTTTCGTTATCAATTTTGTTTTTCGTAGCAACGCACGAGCATGTAGCTAGTATATATATATATGACAAGCTTACAATGATGGATTGTTACGGAAAACTTAAAACACCAATTGACAACTGACAAATGACAGAATTTAATCAAGGAGCAGGGTCAACAAAGAGTGTCAAATTTCAAGAATGATGGAATTTAGGGTTGTCGCGTTGTGACGAACTAAATAAGAGGCACAGTTGTTGCAATTGAAATCCTTGTCCACAAAAGGATCAAGTATCACACTCACCACAGTAAGTGTCTTATTAATGCTACATTGCTACCTCATAAACTATACTATGATTGTACAAAATGTTGTATACTATCATAGGAAACTTATTAGACACCTTTGGAGAGTTCGAAAGGGTAAAATACTGCAACGAAGAGCATTCTGACGTAGTGGAAACTGGAAAAGAAGCCAAAAATGGATGTGATGCACATGAGTTCTATTCAATGCATCAATTCCACCTCTGTCACCACCATTATAAAAGATATATTTAAAATACTTCAGGTATTTACACTTCCCGTGTATAAGACTCATATTTCCAATCTCTACTATATAAAGTGAGAGTTTCTTCCCACGTCACATTAATTGCCCTGCTTAATTGCCCTACTTAATTGCCCTGCTTAATTGCCCTACGCAAGAAACGAAGCGTTGCTTTAATTAGCCAGCTTTTGCAAGAAACGAAGCGTTAAAGATAGATGTTTGATCTTATGAAATAGTATTTTTTTATTTTTTAATCTTTATTTTTCGTTATCAATTTTGTTTTTCGTAGCAACGCACGAGCATATAACTAGTAAACTATGAATCTCCACATCATTTCCAATAAAAGTTAGTTCAAAAGAGCCAGACTATTAACACTGAAACTTTAGGATAGTTTTTCTGCCTGTTCAATATTAGGCAAATTATACCAGATGGGACTTAAAAGTGCTTATGGAATTATGTCATCCATGTTCATAAGTTCATAACATGTACAGCTCAGACTTGCAAAGAAAATACAGCAGTTTTGGCATACCCAACTACCCAAGTAAATACCTGTAGAATAATTATTTAATCCAACACATTCATAATGTTGCACGATTTGAAGGGTGATCGTTTCTTACCCAACTTTGGCATTCATGGAGGTGGTCGACAGCCCATGTAATGCTGGCTTGCAGTATGTTTTGGCCGAAGCAATTTTAGATTTTTCAGGTCGTGCATGCTTGTGTTCTCTGCGTTTACAAAAGCACATTCATTATTTGATAGTATTAGCATTTTATGAGTATATTCTAGCCAGTCAATCTGTCTACCACCTTTTCAAGTCTGTAGGATGTGTATATATCTTTTTGATCATGTTATTGGCACCACTTAATTGATTTAAGGTTGTTTCTGGAGTTAGTTGGGGAGGCCTGCTTGCTTTCACATTTGCGGACTTGGACAGAAGAGAAAAGCTTCCTGTTTCATTCACCGATCCAGGTTTGACATTTCTGATTTCCCTGCATGAAATGTATCACAATAGTGTCACCTGGTAAAAAAATCACTGCAGAAAACTACAACTCAGCTCAAAAACAACTAAAGAATTCAACTGTCACAACTCTTCTATATTATATTCCCTGACACTACAGTCAATCGAAATATGATCCCCAACAGAACCATGGCGCTTCTGCATTGTGCCCTTGTCTAATGATATATGTGCGCCAGAAGCAGCATGGCAAGCTATGCATGTAATCCTACATTACTGATCTCTGATTTAAGATAGACTATTCCTTGCCAAAATGAACAGTGGGTCAATACTAGGTTGAAGGTTTTATTTTGTTGAGGAAGAAACTTATGACAAAGACAAACCTCTGCATCGATGAAGAGAGATTTTTTGGACCTGAAGTCCCTTCCTCAGCATTCTTTGTCCCACATGATGTTTTCTTTAGAAGCTTCACTGAAGTGCCTCTAAAACATTGGGTACCATGACTTCCTTCATTAAGAGATGCACTTTCCTCCACAACCTCATTCTGGTCACTTTGGGGACCCACCAATCTTCTTGAGATGTAGGGATTCACAGTGCTGGTGTTTCTGGATTGTGAACTAACTGATTGCTCATTGTCATTATTCTTCATTGATATATTAACTTTACTAAGGTCCACTGCAGGAGCTTCCTTACTGTTCTCAGGAACTGCTGCTGCTGTTGAATGTGTTGGATCTTCACCAGATACAGCACTGCAAGGAAAATTCTGAGAAGATTTGTTAACAGCTGCTTTTGCTGGGTATGTCTCATTAGAGTGATCCCCATGCCTTTCATTAGACACTATGTCCACTTTATTTTGTTCCATTCTTGCAGGGTTAATGCTGAAAAAAATGCATGCACTTTGTCAGATGAATCAGCAGCAGTAATTTTGAGGTCAGACGATTGGCATTCTTTACATTCTCCTACCTTGTCAAATGAGTAGGCCTCAAAGTGCAAGCATCCTGTGTTTGTGTTTGTGTTTGTTCCTTACTCTTATTATCTTCAATAATATCAGTGCCCTTGCCTGAAAGACCTCCTTGTGGATCCTTGTTATCCTCTGAAGACATGGGGTCAGCTTTTTCTGTAAATCTACTCATACCATTTTCCTCAATTCCCAACTTTGCGTCAAGATTGAACTTTCCCAGCCTTTAAGCAAACAAAATAAATGAAATGAAAAAAACTAAATGCATGAAGTTTTATGGGATGAACATTTACTGATCTTCACCAGTCAGTGAAACTTACTCATTGAAATCAAAGGAAAAGGAGAAATTGTCTTTTTCAGTTTCTTTTTTCCCTTCAGAAAGACCGTTGCCATTTGAACTGTTGTGCTTCACTTTTTTGAGAGGACTAGAGAAATCTAGATCAGACACGCCCATTTTAAATGATGATAATTTGTCAAATGCTCCATCAAGTTCAAAATCATCCCTGGTCAAAGAACCATACTGTCATCGCCATAATGAACAGTAGATAGTAGCAATGTTCTAAATAACAGTAAACGGTCACCCACATTTTAGCGTTTATACGGTAAGCAAGCTTGTAAACGGTTTTACTATTTAAAATTGAAAGCAATATATTCATATGTTTACAATAATAAAATAAGCATCTAATTCATCTTCTTTCATGCATACATAATAGAACTACCAGGCTATCAACAATTGTTCACAGCAGTGACAAGAAGAAAAAAGATGACATGACGTGAATGTAATTAAAGAATCATAATTGAATGAATGAACAGCTTGCCGCACTGAAAAGCAAAGCTAGCATTCATCTCGTATATGTCATAATATTCCATGTCATGTGGCAATCTTGCAACTTTACCAAATAAATGGCCCAATAAAGCAGGCATGTTAAACTTTAATGGCCATTAAACCGAATAAATAGCCCGATAAAATGTACAAAACTTGAAATATCCATAAACGTAATTGGCAGGGGACCTTTACCGCTTTAACGGCCTTTATTTAGAACATTGGATAGTAGACAATGGCCACTTGATTGCATCATATGTTATGGAAATTTTCAAGTCTAATACTCACAGGTTTTCAAAGCTAAACTTCTTGCTACTCTTAGGAACTGACTGGACATCAAAGTCAATTGTGTCTTTTCCTGATTTTGGTAACTTCCAAGATGAAAGAAAATCATTACCAAAGTCGTCATCTGCCAACAAATAACAAGCATACATCAGGTCAAATTATTACAATGAAAAAGAAGAAACATTTCCTGAGTCTACCGCACAAAATTACAAACACAGTTCTACGTTTAATTTCTTGCAGATAAGTAAGAGGCAAGAACAATGAACAAGACTCAAAAGCAATTTCAATCAGAAATCTTCATTTTACCAGTATCAGATCGATTTGACTCTGATGCAGCATAAACAAAGAAACAAGGTTCCCAGATGATCGAGTATGAATAACTAATGACAAGACACATACCAAGGGACGAACTTATATTTTTAGCATTCGCAGTGGAGGCAGCTCTTTTTCGTGATTCATCCATAGTGCAAACAAACTTGGACTGCATGCAAGAGGAAAAGGGAAATACATTAGGAACCACCAAAGAAACATAATAGAAGGGAGACCATATTCCAATATACATACAGGAAAATATCCAAATATACTTGCAAATGTTGTTGAAATTGTATTCACCTTTACATATGGATGTCACATTAGGACTAGGTCAATTCAGTTTTCCTGACAAAACACATGGATGATATCGAATTTTGGATGATCCAACCTCCCTCTCTTAGGTAATATTTCGAAAAGGGAATACTTCTCTTAGGTGGAAGAGTTTAACTAGTGATATCGAATTTTGGATGATCCAACCTCCCTCTCTTAGGTAATATTTCTATTCAGGTAATACTACCTAGATTTAAGCAATAAAAAGTATCAGTAGGACAACAGAGGGAGAAACTAGGTCCCCCACCCCACCCACTCATGACCCAACAGCCTAAGTAGTTAGATGCAATAGGGAACCTCACCAAGCAGAGAACTTCATGGTTATCACGGCGCCTCGGCGAGGTGAGTCACCTCAGGGACGCCTGGACGCCTAGGCGCCAATTAGGCGATCAAACAAAGTATAACAGCACACTTGAGTTGCTGTCTACAACCACACAGAGGATATCAAAATTGCACACACAAAAGATATACATCCATTCACAAAAGATCCCACTTGCTCTGGTGCAAGTTCCCATGGCTGCAGCCAGCTGTAGCAGATTGGTAACACTCCATCTCCATGGCAATAAAGAATGAGAAGAGAAAAGCAACACTCCCATCTCCCACCGGATAGAGACATGAAGCCATGCGCCCCTGCTAATCTCCATGGCAATACAAACACATTCCAAGCAATGCAACAAGCAGCCCTCTCTGTTCCTCATTCTTCTCCTCACTCGGTCACTCCTCACTCAGTGAATTGCAGCAGCTAGTAGCAGCAATCAACGCCGGCGACGGAGGTGCAAGGCTGTAGGCTTATCGGATCTAGAGGCAAAGGGCTGGAGGCGACGGGTCGCGGCGGGCTGGAGGGCGGAGGCGACAAGCTGGAGCCTGGACAGAGGCGTGGCCTCATGTTGACTCGGCGCGGGCCCGGCTGCCTCCTCCGCAATGCCTATGAGCCCGCCACAACGCCTGGGAAGACTAGGCGGTCGCCTGATGAACTCCACATGAGGCGACGGCCCCTGGCGACACTCCCCCCCCCCCCCCCTTCTGGACGGCCTAGGTGACGCTCATAACAATGGAAACTTAATGCCCAATTTGAATGGGCACGACCTGATCAAAGATAGAGAAAATAACAAGGGTGGGAGCAGGACAATCAGGCGACCCACTCAATGGCAAGAAATAGTGTGAGCACATGCATCATGAGCATAACACTGATTCCGTCAAAGTTATAGATGTATTGGGATTTGGGAAATCTAATAAGCAAGAAGAGCGTACGATTAAATTAAGTAGAACTCAACTTAAAACAATATTGACTCGTACTCTTGTACTAGATATCAATAAATGGTTGCATTGAAATATCGAACTGCCTGGAAGTTCAACTGCCAATAGCGTTGGACAATGAAAATACAAGATAACTTTGAATATGGCAGTCAAAGCACGGCTTTTTTTAATTGACAGGATAATTAACATTCCTGAACACAAAGTTTGGAAGACGAGAGGCTCTATTTCGACAATAGACCTACCATCAAATGAAGTCCGGCAATACAAGACTGTACAGAATCATAGTTTGTTTGCAGGCTACACACTACATAATTGAGAATATTTTAACCATGAGAGCCTCTACAAAAATAAGGAGTGAAAAAATGAAGATCCCTGTGGAGCATACCACCAAATGTCCTTCAGAAGTTACAGCCAACAACTACAGTAAATATATGTTGTAAGCAAGGAAAAACAGCAGTTTACATTCCCCACGATACATTAGCGAAACATGGGAGACACCACATTACCCCAAAAATTTATAAGTTCCTTCGACAGGAAACTACTGTGCCCAATCGAAAAAATAACTAGCAATTAGTTTCCCCAAAATTACAATAAAAACATGTAAAAATAACTACATTACTTCAATGAGATCTTCTACTGCTCATAAGAGCATCCCATGAAGCAAAAAAAAACAGCATAATGAATCGGGGAGTGAAAAGAGAATGGAACAGTAACAATATTCGAAACAGCATTACAGCTAATATTCGAGAACAGAGAATGCATAATCAAATAGCATCATGCAAAAATAAAGTGTGAATAATATTCGAGCTCTAGCTCCTCTATATAACAAAAATCCTATTGCAACGTTGAAGCTAAAAGTTAATATTAACATAAATTACCACAATTCTGTCACTGCTTGCTAGTTGCTACACACCATAATCAAAACAAAGGAAGCATTTGATCACGCACACCGAAACTCCAATTTCACAACAAGCGCGCGCGCACACACACACGGAACGGGTGGCCTAGAGACCAGACACATCCTGCACTAAATCCTCCCAAAATCCACAAAAGGTGTGGAGCATTGCATCTACTAACAGAAACTGCCCTAATTAACAACGGAAGCACCGAACGGAACACGAAACCATGAGCAGAAACCAGTCCAATTCGCAGCAACAAACGGTTCGCCCCAATTGATCGGAGGCCCTACAACCCTAGACGTGCAGTCCAAACCGCCGCAGGCCGCAGAAGCCCATTTTCGCACAAAAACACCCAAATCCACGGCCAAATCCGGAACTCAACCCAACGCAGCAGCCGGGAGCATCGAACCGAACCAGCGCCGAAAAAACACAACATCGACCAAAACACCTAGCGATCGCACGGACAAACCCGACAATGCGGCACCGCGGGAGCACGGAGCCACGAGCGCGAGGATCGGAAACAGTGAGACGGACGAAGCGCTCACCTCGGTGGAAGCGTCGTCGCCGAGAGGCGCCTGGTCGAAACGGGGAAGCCGAGGAGACGCGAAGTGCTTCGAGCCGCTGTCCAGTGGCGGTGGCGGCGGCGGCGGCAACCGCTCCTAGAATGGTAGCGGAGAGGAGGAGCAGAAGGCGGAGGCGGCAGCGGCGGCGGATAGTCGCCGACGGGCTGGCTTGCTTCTGCTGCTTCGGTGGAATAAAATGGAGTGGAAGCTTCGGATTTTTTTGAAAAAAAATTTGTCGAGAATTTTGTCCGGGTTTGAGAATTTCTAGTGGCGACACCTTCCTTCTGAGGCTTGTAAGCCAATTAACCAAGGCATCGGAGATGCTGCCTGTCGTGCGGGGTTTGAATTTTTGTTTTCGGATTTCATCTCGGCATCTTTCGAAAGATGAAATTTCGACAAAATTTTAATATTTTGGATAAAATCCGAACGAAAATCAAAAAGCAAAATTTGAATCTGGTAATTTTTTAAATGATATTTCTGAGATTTCGGCCCATATAGACGAAATTTCAGTCCAAAATGCCGATATCTCGGCGAGATTTTACTCACCATCACACTTTGAATTTTTTAGGATTTTTTCAATTTCACGGGAATTATGATTTACCGACTGTCCTAGATGGGAAACGACGCGAAGAATTCAAAAGATGGAATTTCGACAAAATCTTAATATTTTGGATAAAATCCGAACGAAAATCAAAAAGCAAAATTTGAACCTGGTAATTTTTTAAACAATATTTCTGAGATTTCGGCCCATATAGACGAAATTTCAGTCCAAAATGCCGATATCTCGGCGAGATTTTACTCACCATCACACTTTGAATTTTTTAGGATTTTTTCAATTTCACGGGAATTATGATCTACCGACTGTCCTAGATGGGAAACGACGCGAAGAATCCAATCCGGTCAACTTTTATTCAAATCTCGGTCAATTTTACCGAGATTTCAGTCAAATTTACCTATAATCTCGACGAGATTATAGGTACTGTAGCACTTTTTGCATCCATGTACCTATCGCCTCAATATATTCAGGCAACGGGTACCTATTTTTGAAGAAAAAAAATCGTTGATTATTTTCAAAAAAAAAAATTAAAATAAATATTAAATAAAAAATTTCGAGGAACCACCTTCACGGTCCACACGCACAAAGAACGCAGCTTGACGTGGGCCGTAACAGCCGTCAGAAACATCGCAACCGGACGTTAGGCGTTAGGCCATTTGGTCCATGGGCTATAGCTAGCCCATCATACCATCGACCATTTTTGCCTGCTTCAATTCTAGAGCAACAAAATTGGATTTGTCTATAGGCCACTGATGAAGTATGTATACAGTCTGTGCAGCTCCACAAAAAGCATGCAAATTTGGGAGTAGCAAGTTTTTTCGAATCTGTGTAATTAAGCTGTTCTCAGATGGGCTTTTTGCAACATATATTATTTGAGCTTATGGCTTTGATAAAGTGGAAGCAGATAGGGTGAAAACGGGTCGGATATAGACTGATATTATCTTTTTCGTATCCCAACTCATTTTTTTTTCCTAGATTCAGAGCCGGATACAGAATAGTCAAATATAGATATAATTATTAGGGATACGGACACGAGACGGATACATGATGGATTCATATCGAAAACAGATAAAGATCTACGGATAATGCACACATATATAGAGTAATATATGTTGAATCAAACCATACGAGTACATGACCATAATAGCAAATTATATATTAACCAAACCCATCGGACATCATAGAAAGAATATGATACTTAAGAATCAATAAAACCAACTAATTGGCCGCCATGGAAATTATGTAATGAGTGGGCTGGGTATTGCCGGATATCTGAATAGAAAAACTCGATATCCGGATCCTGTCTCATATTTATTAGATATTGACTGCTCTAAATCTGATTCCAAATCTAGATTCCAGTATTCAAATCACGTCCTAGATCCAACCGAATAGTCAAATCCTTTTTCGAACCTGGCTCCTAACGAATTCTACTCTAGATTGTATGAAAAATATCCGACCCGTTTTCACCCTAGAAGTGGAAACGAATGCCACGAATGCCTTGCTGTTGTCAATCCATTGACACTGAAGCCAAGAAGATGGAGCGATTTTTCGAAGGATTGCAGAAGAATTTGAAGTTTCATATATCAGCCATAGACTTCAAGGACCTGTCATCTATGGTGGACAAGTTGATAGTCTCAGAGGAGACCAGGAATGATTTGGAGGACACTAGAAAGAGAAAAGCCTATGAGTAGAGGATGCTCTCTTCCGCCCAATACGGAGGAACGACCCCAGTCTTTTCTTCCGGATTTCCGAACAAAAGACCAGCTATAAGTGGACAGCAGTCAAGCTCCACCTCCACCCAATCAGGGACAGTAAGTTGCTATAATTGCAATGGGAACCACTTTGTGAGAGATTGCCCCCAAAAGACTTCAGGGTGTTTCCACTGTGGACAGCCCGGACACATCAGACAGTACTGCCCACATAGGGATCTACCAACTGTGGTGGCCAGATCACGGGCGTCAGCCTCCGCCCCCACCAGCATGCAGTCAGTGCCTCGACAACAGCAGTCTCAGACCCGAGGATACCTAAAAGTACCAGTTAAGTCTGAAGGAAACCCAAGCAGTCAAGGTCAGAATACTTCGGGACAAGTCCAAGGAAGGATCAATCATGTCACCTTCAAAGGAACAACAAGGCCAACAGACAAAGTCACTGGTAAGTTTCAGACTCAGAAGTGGTTATGGTCTACCGAGTGTTGTGGAAGAATCACACCTCGGAAAAAGGAATCGGGTTTTGCAGCAGTAGTTTTTCCCAACCGCTCCCCAGGAGGAATAAATCTCGGGGACGAGATTTGTTTTAAGTGGGGTAGGTTGAAACGATCCAAAAATTCAAATGAATTTATTTGGAGTTCTTTCAATTTTCGGTTCAAATTTGAATTGGAAATTGGAATTTGTTTTTTTGGTTGGGTTTTGTTTTGTTTTTGTTTTTTTGGTTTTGGGCCGAATTCTTGTGTTCTTGGGCCTTCGGCCCAGCTTCCCTCCGGCCCGTTGGCGTCGCCCAGGCCCAGTTGGCCCAGCTCCCGACCGTCCCGCCGCCGCTCAGCCGCGCTCCGCCGCCTTGCGCCGCTGGCCTTGCTTGCTTCCCAGCTCGGCCGGCCGCCCGCGCTTGTGGCATAATCGCGCCGCTGCTCCCTCGCGAGCGGCTATAAAAGCCGAGCCCCGCCTCTCCATTTCTCCTCGCCCACTCCCCCGCTTCGCCGGTGAGCCCCTCCTCCCTCTCCCGAGTCCGGCCGTCGCGCCGTCGTCGCCCGCGGCGAAGCCGCCGCCGCCGCTAGGTTCCCGGGGAGAGGAACCCTAACCCCTCCCCTCTTTTTCGCTCGGCTGGGCTGAAACCCAGTTTCCCCGCGCGTAGGGATGTGATCGGATCGGATACGGTCGAATATCGTCCTATTCATATTCGTATCCATATTTTTTATCGAATACAGAATCGAATACGAATAGTGTCGAATACAAAATCGAATACGAATTATACAGGATAATATCGATTCTGAATCTGGTCGAATACGGATCGGAATCAACACGGATACGAATAATATTAGTCGGATATTTTAAAATCCAATTTCAGTTTTTTTCCAAAATCGGTCCAAATTTAAATTCAAAATTCCAAAATAAATATATTTGTATGTCTTTTTTTTGCCTTTTTATCCCTAGCTTGTCATACATGTGACTCTGTGAGTAACAATGTACCCCATTACAATAATTGAACCAAATGATTTGCGGTGGCATATGTCTTTGAATCCTAAGTAGCCCTCCTGAAACGTCACTTGCCAATTTCTGTACCATCTTTACCCAAATATCTCCAAATTAGCATCTATCACACATGAACACATTATATCTTATCATCCAATGCAGACCCCAGTCTCTGAAACAGTGAAACATGTTAAATTGTTAATGTATTATTCGGAAACGTGTTATTCGGATAATATCCGTATGTCATATTCGGATATTATCCGAACAAAAACTCGGATATTCCGTATCCATCGGATAATCAGTGTTTCATATCTTATCCGTATCCATATAAATTATCTGTATCCATATCCTTATCCGAGAAATCAACTGGATATCCGTGAAACTATCCAAATCATCATCCAAATCAATTCGGTCGGTCGGTCGGAAAATATCCGTACCAGTTCCATCCCTACCCGCGCGCGTGTGGGCCGTTCGGCCCAGTACTGTTGGCCCACGGCCACAGTGCCTTTTTCTGTTTTTCGGATTATTAATTCAATTAATAAATCCAAAAAACCAATTAAAAATCCAGAAAAATGCCAGAAAAATTCCCGAAAATTCCAGAGACCCCAGAAACCCACCAAATACACTACCCGAACCGTTTCGATCCACTGATTCCAAAAATGCCCTCCGTTCCTCAATCCGGAGTTCCCAAAATTCCGAATTGCCCAATTCGCCCTTCGTTCTCTCTCTCGGCCCGGTTCTGGTTTTCGGTTTCGTTTTCAGTTTCCGTTTCTTTTTCGTTTTTCGTTTCTTTATTGTCGTTCATTCTTGTCGCGCTAGATCCAGACGTTGGACAGTTCCAGGAGCAGACGCAGATCCCGGAGCAGACGTTGGACCCGACAGGAGCCCCGAACAACTACGTCGACTACAGTTCAGCCGATCCAATCGCCGAGCAAGGCAAGCCGTACACCCTTGATCATATTGATCCCAATCATGCCATGCTATAGTATTAAAGTATTTTATACCGCATTATTTTACTATATGTTGAAATATTGAAAGCAGTATTTTAGAATGACATGATACCTAGGTAATGCCGAAATTGCTTATGAAACCTCCTTGAATATATTGAACCTTATTATATCCTTTGTAACCCTAGATGTTGGTATTATTAGATAAATTACTGTTACTCCTGTAGTTAGCTCAAATGCTTTTCAAAATAAAATAAAGTGCTGCCGAATCTCGGATTCGGGTGTTTGTGAAAGTGCTACAGTTTGGGGGACAGAATCGGATAAATCTCGGAGTGGATGTAACTCCGATCCCCGGCTGATGATTGATGCCTTGGTTTGACTGATGACCGGTTGAGTGGGATGCCAGGATAAGTAGTGAATGAAGGCTTGATCTTTGGCAGTGTAAGGATAATGAACCCCCTTGAGCAAAGTAAATAACTTAGTTCCCGCTCAACCACAGGTCGGACTGGTCGGTGGATCCGTATCCGACATAGCTCAGTAAGTTAGTCATTCCTGAGATAATAATTGGACTTCTGTCAGTAACCATTCTCGTGGGGGAATGGGGACCGGCCTTCCCGGCAGGGAAGTATACCGGGGGAGAGGTGGAACGGGAATAGTGACATTCCTAGTTCTCACAACGGTAGGTGCTAGTGAGGACTGTGAGTCCAAGATAGCTTTATACCTATCGGTTAACAACTAAAGAACATGAATGATTAAACGAAATGCTGTGATAATCTCGGCCCGGCCGCACGCATTTAAGTTGTGTGTTAAACTCGAGCTGGCATTAACGGTCGTTGATATCTTGTGGGTAAAGTTGAGCACCTCTGCAGAGTTATTGATGGTATTCGAATACGCCGTACTTCCGGTTAATGAAGTTAAGTTTGATTTGGGGTGATACCCGTAACCAAGCTCAAGTAATTATTTCGGAAATTGGATAAATGTGGTTAAGTGTTGTGAACTTGTGAAACCCCCTTATTATTTGTGGTCTGTGCTTCAAATGTAAAATGAGTTGAAAATAAAACTGCATCCAGATACTTAACCCTATTGCCATCCTTTGGAAAATTCCCCGCATATAGTATTCAGTGATTCCGTACGACTTGTTGAGTACTCCCGTACTCACCCTTGCAAACCCCGACCCCTTTCAGAGTTTGAAGAAGCTGGAGCGTTTCAGGAGATCGTAGATGGCGATCTTGTTTTGGTTTTGAGGTCTTAGTCTTTTGCTCAGGCCTGCCTGTGCGGTGTTTTGGTAATGTACTTAGGGCCCTGCTGCGCCCTCTTTTGTAAAACCCTGGCCGTTAGGCCCTATATTGAATAAAAAGAGTTGAATTCGCTTTTGCCTGGCAAATATACTCTTGTTTTCCAACAGTTAGTCTTCCTGGGTAACTGTTGTGAGGTTTCGCACTGCCCCTAAAAAGGCGGTCCGTCACAGCCACGAAGAACAAAAAGCCAAGATTAGTTAGGGAATTGTAAACTATAAAGAGGGAAAAGATTGAGGGTGGCCTTGCGCATAATATGACACGAACGGAACTCGACTAGGAGGTCCGAGGTGTTGGCGCGGTGGCCTGTAATGGCGGCTCCGGTTCTTCACTTGGTGCGGGCAAACAAGCAAGCAAATGGTCTTTGGGAGTAGAGGAATGGAATCAACGTTGTATCTTGGATCCATGCTCACTATTTTATAGCCATCGAGCACTTGAAGCGACGGCAATGGACGCGAGAACTCCGGCGACCGGCGACATCAATAGCAAGGATAATGCGCACGAATGGAAAGGAAACGGTCCGGTTTTGATTATGGATTGGTGGGGTTTAAATTCCTTTGATTTCGCATGAACAAAATGGGAATTAATGATGCCATTGACTTGAGGCTGTGATGGTGCATGGAAAGAGAGAGCAGGAGGAGGAAGGAGGAGGGGCGGGGTCGACTGGCGAGTGGGGTCGGGCGGACCCGCTGGCAGGCTTGCAGGGAGAAAGAGGGGAGAAGGCGGGTGGGCCGGCTGGGCCGCACGAGAGGAGGGGAATGGGCCGATTCGGCCGGTCAATGGAAAAAGGGGCTTTCTTTTTTTTAACTGAGAATTAAAAGGGCTTTTTAGAGGGAGACAAATAAAGTTCAAAATTTTTGAAAAAATACACGGAAATTCATAAAAATTAATTTGAACTTAGATAAATTATTTTTTTGAGTTTAAATTTTATTTTAAATTACTTTTAACTTTTGAAATTAAACAAAATGTTTTTTACCCATAAAATTTCAAATAAAAACTGTGAATTAAATAATTAATAAATAAATAAAATTCAAGAAAAATTAGGATGGTACATACTAGAAGTCCGATTCTAGTTGTTTCATGAAGTAGTTGAGCACCTTGCTTCTTCTCTAAGTTTCAGTTTTTAGAGCAACTCCAATAGACTCGCTATCGAACTCTCTTTCTCCATTTATTACCGAGTCGCATATATTCTGCCTCTCCAACAGTCTCGCTATCGCTCTCCCGAAAATTAGCGAGCGGAGAGAGAATCGCTAGATCTAGCGAGTCTCTCTCCGCTCGCTATCTAGCTCGGTGAAACCTTCCTCCTTTCGCGCGAGCGGACGGACCGTCGCCCCCCTCGTCATCTCCCACAGCGGTCGCTCTCCCCTCGTTCTCCCCTCCGCCACCATCTCCACGCGGCGAACGGGATCTGGCGACCAGAACAAGGATCGAGCCGGAAGTCGCCATTTCTCCGCTCCCCAAGAAGGTCTCAGCGGATCCCCAATCCGGATTTGACTGATCTACGGGCAACGAGAAGAGCGAGATCGCCGTGAGATCCAGGGCCAAGCCGGCGCCGCCGCTTGTGTGTCCCGTCCCTAGTGAGCGATTTTTCAAGTCCCGGCTCGTCTTGTTCGGATCCTTTCGTTCGATCTGGTCTCCGGGCCTTGAATTCTGGGGGTTGGCGCCGTCGCGATTGAACGATATGGAGTAGCTTGTTCCTACACCGGTCGGATTGTTCGGTTGTTTCCTCGGGAGCTAAGAGGTTAAGGATTTGTTGTCTTGTCCGTGGGTTGTGGTTGGATTTTGGGGATTTGGATCGGTCTGGATATATAAATCCTGCGTATGATATGCTGTTGTAAGTAGAGCAAAAGGTTAGAGACTTATGGGGGATGTTGCATGGTGTGAGGAGAATTTGTCCTGGTCAGCTGTTCATGAGAGAGTATTTGAAGAATTGTTGTTTCGAGAGGGTTTGTTTATGGGGAATACGGGTCAAATGCTAGAGAGATTTTGGCCTGATTTTGTACAACACTAGCCGATGCATTGTAGTTCTCTGACGAGGTTGATATGTTTTGTGGCAGCTGAAAGATGGGGAGGGTACCATCTCTGCTAGTTCTTGTTTACTGAATACTTGTCTGATCTTGTTGAAAAGGAACATGGGGCTCACAATCATGGTATACCCTGCTTCCTCCCTGAAAAGACAACCATTTGCAGCACTGAATTGTCATACGAAAGAACGTTTGTTTCAATCCATAGTATGCATATACTTTTCTTGTTTTGTACACTGTAGAAAAAATGCAGCTTGCTAGTAATGGTTATTTGCTGTTATAACTTTCATTCAAAAAATTACTTGATATGTATTGAAAGGGAAGCACGTATTCTCGCTCTTGATCTTCATGGAAAAACCCCAAGACAGCAACATTAACTAAATCGATGGACCAATATGCTTTATGGTTAGAATGTTCCATATGATTTACCACATGCTTTAGTTAGAATGTTTCATTTGATTAGACAATATACTTTAGTTAGAATGTTTCATCAAGTTTGTATGCTGGAATATGTTCATACATATAAACATTGAGTCTCAGTAAGTAGTGTTTGTCTATTTGCTTGCATGTGGTAGCTCAGCATCCACATATAGCTTGTAGTGGTTTATCAGGTAGTATATATGACCATGCACTGGAAAATTGCAACAATGAGCTATTGAGCTTGCTTCCTTTGTTAAAAACTGTCTTAAGTGAAAGATTAATTAGTAAAATTAGGCGTCAGGCATAGTTTCAAGGTTGGTGACAAATAACTGTTGCACCGAGGTGGTTACAATAAATTTTGAATTTTAAATTCCCGCATTGAAATATAGCCGTTCGAATTTACCCGATCAAAAAATTCAAGTTACTGTTATGGCGGTTATGGGATATGATTAAAATATAGGGTAGAGAAAATAGAGAGTGCGATATTGAGAGTGCTGTTGGAGAGGAAGGAGATATAGAGAGTCAATTTTTTGGAGAGCTCTCCAAATATAACTTTTGGAGAGTGAAATTTGGAGAGGAGAGCCTTGTTGGAGCTCTTAGCTTTGGACGACGGGAGTCAAAACACCGCTGCTCATCTTTGTGCTCAATGTCTCGCCGAGCCGAGCTAGGTGCATGTGGCATTTAGTTGAACCGACTTTCTATTAACATTTACTAGTTACATGCCCGTGCATTGCTACGAAAAACAAAATTGATAACGAAAAATATAGATTAAAAAATAAAAAAAATTATTTCACAAGATCAAACATCTATCTTTAACGCTTCGTTTCTTGCGAAAGCTGACTAATTAAAGCAACGCTTCGTTTTTTCCATAGGGCAATTAAGCAGGGCAATTAAGTAGGGCAATTAAGCAGGGCAATTAATGACGTGGGTAGAACTCACCACTGCCACCAACTGTTGCTTTATAATAGTAGAGATTCAAGACGATTGTAACGCCCTTGTTCTTGAAAAAAATAATAAGTTCGGTGTTTGGTTAAAAAAATACAAGGCTCGACTTCTTTTATTATTTAAAAAAAATTGATAAGAGTTCTAATATTTCATTAAAGAAAAAAAAATAGTAGTCAAGTTAGACCATCTCCAACCATATTCCCTTCATTTCATTCTCTTTTCTCATTTCCATTCCCTTTATTTCCCCTCATCTCTGATTTCCTTTAAAGAGAATTGTATAGAAAAAGGAGAGAGAATCCCTTGCTAGAGGGAATAAGAGAGAGAATCTCTTCACGAAGAGAATGCTGAAGGGAATAAGAATCCCTTCTCTTTAGACTATCTCCAGCAGCTTCCCTTCAGCCTCCAAATCCCTTCATGAACAGATCCCAAGTGCTCCAGCGGATTCCCTTCGGACGGGATTTGGAGAGAGAATCTGGATAGAAAGAGATTCTCTCTCCAATCCCTTCACAAATTCTCTCGAGGTGAAACTGTTGAAGATGGTAGAAAATAAAGGGAAGGAAATAGCGAAGGGAATGGAATGAAGGGAAATTACTGAAGATAAAAAAATCGACAGTACGTACGAACGAGCCGAGATCCATCCACCACCAATAACTTCATCTACGCAGCGCGCTGCCGGCAGCACTGCCGCTTGAGTATTCGCCCATACTACATCTATTATGCATGGGATAATTGCCGGCCAACCAAGGTGGCCATGTCGCCTCCTGTTTTTTTTGCTCGCCTCCTGTTTTTTTTTGCAAAAAGTCCCTTGGTTTTCTCTAAATTACGGATAGCAGGTCCCTATAAAATTACAAAAAAACCCTCAATTTTTTTTTTATTTTTTTGCCCCAAACTGTGAGAGTAAAAATAGTTTTTTGCAGAATAGACCATGTGTTCTTTCGATTTGTGTTTAGGTCCCGCCTTTGTTATTTTACGAAAAAAACCCTCCAGTTAAATATGAATCTTGAACCAGCTATTTTTCTAATTTTTGGGAGTAACGCTTAGGTCCAAAAAAATAACAAACATGTCCCCGTCTCTTACGTCCAGGTCCTTTATCTGTTTTTTTCGAAAAAAAATATATTTGTCAACAGAAATATGTATACAGTTCTATCTCTAGATTTTTTTTTGCGGCTCGATCTCTAATATTTTTCCGAACGTGTATTATTACCCGGTAAACGCATAGGGTGTTAAACCCGGCATCTATAGTTTTTTTTTTTTTTTTGCAACTCGATCTTTAATATTTTTCAAAACATGTACTATTACCCGGTGAACGTATAGGGTGTTAAACTCGACATTTATAATTTTTTTTGTAGCTCGGTCTCTGATATTTTTCAAAACATGTATTTTTTCTCGGTGAACGTATAAGGTGTTAAACTTGGCATCTATAATTTTTTGGCAACTCGAAATCTAATATTTTCCAGAACGATCTCTAATATTTTTCAAAATATGTATTATTATCCGGTGAACGCATATTGTGTTAAACTCGTCATCTATTATGTTTTTGCAACTCGGTCTCTAAAATTTTTCAAAACATGTATTATTACCTGTTGAACGCATAGGGTGTTAAACTCGACATCTATAATTTTTTTTGCAACTCGAAATCTAATATTTTTCAGAACGATCTCTAATGTTTTCCAAAACATGTATTATTACCCGGCGAACGCATAGGGTGCTAAACTCGGCATCTATAATTTTTTCTCTGCTTAAATCTAATATTTTCCGGAACATGTATTATTATTTATTTTTTTTGCAAAAAGGGCCGTTATCACGCAAATTAGTCGACGGTTCCTACCTAGCGTATTTAAAAAAAGAAAAGAAAAAGAGAACAAAATAATGATTATATCTTTCTACCTTTTTTCAGAAAAAAAACTAGATCAAATTTCGCACGGCGCAGCAACGCGCGCAGCCCTACCTAGTTACTGTTATCCGCCTGCGCCTGCCAACGACGACGGTGGGCGGCCTGGCCCGGCTGCGAGCGCATCGATCGGTCGATGGCTCGCTCGCTCGCTAGCTCATGCGTCGCTATAAAGTTTCAAAACCGCTCGCGAGGCGGGACCGAGGCGCGCCAGATCCACCAATCCGCGTGCGGATCCAAAAACGCTTCCACCCGGCCGGGCGGGCAGCGCGCGGCCCCGACGAGTAACCCTCGGTGTCGATCCATCGCCTCATGCGCGCGAGGGCTCTCGCTCCCTGGCAGCCAGGCCAGGCTTCAAATCGCGCTCCCGCGCGGCGCCAAATATCGCGCCGTGGCGGCCCCGCCCCCATGCACGTCGCGCTCACCCGTCGCCACCTCCTCCTGCCGGACTGTCGCGGCCTAGCTCGTGCCTCTGCTCTTGTCTGCGCGCGTGTCGAGCCTTTCCTAGCTCCCGCTTCTCTCTCTCTCAATCTCTCTCTCAAATAATATTATATTGGACACATGCATGTGTCCATTTTCTCGGCTGCGCTACCTCGCTCCCGGCCGATGCTGCTGGGGCAAACGCAGGCGTGCGTAGTACAGCGGCGCGTGACGCGTGACATGAGGCCGGCGTGCGATCGATGGGGGGAGCTAGCTATGGGGATTTGCTGGGTTGGTGGTGGTGAACTGGTGATGGCTAGCTATGGGCCGGCAGGTCTGGGAGCGCGCGCGCTGTGCCAGCGACTGGCGACCTTGGGGCCCCGCCCGGCGGGACAGTTGGAGAGCAGGAAATGGCTGAAAAGAACGCGGCGGAGGCGGTCTGCCAGCGAGGGTAGCTACTCCACAGCGGAAGCCGCATCTGATATACAGTAATATTATAGACGGTTTTATACTAAATCTAGATATTATATACGGTTTTAAAATAGAACCGTATGTGATACAAATTTGATATGATTTGAATGCTTCAAAATTTGGCTGTGTTCAAAATTTGGCTAAGTGTTCAGAACATCCAAGTCATGGTAATTTTATTCGATTTTTGCAGTGCTCATACTGGTATGCTAACGTTTTTCTTCTCCAAACCGTGATCTCCAAACCGTATTCGGAGTATGAGAATACTAAAATCATTGTCCGGGTGCTTGTGAGGTTAAGGGAAGGGGGGCGTTATATTGCAAATGCAATCATACCAACTCTACAATACTAGATCATGTAACAACTCCGAAGTTAAGTGTGCTCGGGCGAACCGTCTCTGATAACAGATTATCACAGACGGTTCGTGGGTAGAACTGTATGTGACAACCTATTATCATAGACGGTTCTTGATTAGAACCGTTTGTGATGTGTTTTTTACAGACGGTTCAAAAACCGTCTGTAATATGCAACGATTATCATAGACACATAGTTACAGATGGTTCGAAAAACCGTCTGTGATGATATTTTTGAACCGTATGTGATGTCCTTCTCTGTAGTAACGATCGTTAGTTCTGGTTCCTGCCTCGTTATAGTTTTACCCTACAAAATGGTTAATTGTTTCTATTTGCTAGGAGTACGCGCTTACTCCTTCCGTTTTAGGATTTTGCATATATCGCAATGACCACATAGACTATTACTACCGTTGCACTACTCTACCCGTTTTAGGATTTTTCACTTCAACTAAGGCACACATAGAAATGATTAAATCCCCCTCATTCATTAGCCCACTTATTGCTTTTGGACTCTATTTCACAGTACTCCCTCTGGTCACAAACAACGTTTTAGATATAGGTGCAGTCAAACTTTCGAAACTTTGGCTATTAATATCTTTTAAATATTTAAATTACATACATAAAAAACATATGTGTAAATTTATCTTGAAAAGTGCTTTTATAATATTATAATGTTATTGGGCTTTATAAATATATTATAATAGAAATTCATTTAAAAATAGTGTTTTGGATACCGTGACGATGTCCAAAACAACAACCATTTGTGACCGGAAGGAGAAATAAATAATATTGGGCATAATAAATGGTAAATATGTGCAAATGAAAAAAATAGTTAAATATTGTCTCAAAATTATAAAATAATATGTTTTTGAAAATAAAATTTGAAAGGTAAAATGATATGTATTGTAGCTAGTAGCTATATATTCCCTCCATCACATTCTGGAGGTTTGAGAGCTCCTCAAGCATCCACCTGCCATCCTTTTTTTTGTGAAAAAACCCCTCCATTCCTTTAAATTACGCATAAGTCCCTGCAAAATTACGAAAAGGTTATTCGTGATTTTTTGTGAGGGCAAGAAAAACTTTCCGAATAGCGTTTGGGTCCCTCGCTCGTTACTTTATGGAAAAAACCTTCCGTTAAATACAAATAGCAAACGAGCCATTTCTATTTTTTTTTTGGAGATAACGGTTAGATTCAAAAATATAACAAACAGGCCCCTGATTTTTACATCCAGATCTTTTCTCTGTTTTCCCTAGAAAAAATATTTTCGTCAACGAAAATATATGTACTTTTTTTCCAACGCGATCTCTAATATTTCTCAAGCCTTCAAAATTTTTAAAAATATACTTAGGTCTTTTTTTTTGTGAAAAAACACAATTATTTTTTAGTTACATGCGCGATGTGCTCCGCGTTTATTGGCCAGTTAGCGAAGGAAACCGATTGAAGACGAGTAGGCGCGCGCGCGACCCGGTGGTATTAATTTCTCAGAACATATTACCACCGCTCATTCTGAAGGTGTAATGTAGGTCGAAATGATGAAGGGGGCTAGGCATCTGCTTGCGCTCGGGATTCATGTGATCAGCATTTACAGCTATATATGGCGACTAGTGGTACGGACACAGCAATGCAGACAAAGGGCTAGGCGAGGGTTACTATTGAGTATTGAGAGGTGTGATTGTTGGTCGGGGAAGAAACATATTAAAAGCGTTGCTCTCCTTGGAGGTACACCTGCAAATACATTAATTTGTTCATCCCCGAAAGGTCCTTGTCTCTCTTAGGGCATCTCCAATGGTGTAGTCAACTACTAGCTATAAGAAGTGTACATGTCATCTATAGATAGCTAATAGACAACATCTCCAATGGACTAGCTATAGCATTGTCTACAAAATTAAATATGGGCCCATATGTAAAAGGTGATAAATGCTTTAGAATCAGCTATAGCCTGACTATAAGTTAGTAGCCAGTCTATCTCTCTCTCTTCCTTTTCTCTCATCCACCTAAGCAAAATGCTGAGTTGGCATCCTTATAGCTAGCTGAAGTGGTATCATTGGAGATGCCCTTAGAGCAAGTACAATAGTAAAGCCTACTGCAGGCTAATAGCTTACTAAAAGCCAGCTTATATAATAACTGTCTCTAAAAGTTGTCTCTAGATATTGTGCAATAACTATCTATTCTATCTTGTATATAAATGATTTATCTATGCATCCGTGCAAAGCTGGCTACTAAATAAGAGCCAACTATCTTCTCTATCCTATTTTTTCACTCCTCCACATAGACCAAAGCTGACATGTATAAGCTAAGAGCCAGTTGGCGTGGCCTTATTGTACTTGCTCTAAGAGTAAGTACGATAGTAAAGCCCATTGCAGGCTAATAGTAAGCTAAAAGCCAATTTATACAATAACTATGTCTAAAAGTTGTCTATAGATGTTATGCAATAACTATCACTTCTCTCTTGTATATGAATGATTTACCTATGCATCCGTGCAAAGCTGTCTACTAAATAAGAGCCAGCTATCTTCTCTCTCATCTTTTCTTACTCTGTCACATAGACCAAAGCTGGCATGTACAAGCTTAAAGTCAGCTGATATGATCTTATTGTACTTGCTCTAAGTTGCCCGTAATTCCCAATATCTCTGTTTCGTGACACAGGCTCAGGAAGCACTGGATACTCGCACGGCACGGTACACTACGGAGGCGACAAGATTTTGCGGACATGAGTTATAATTTGATTGGTAAGCAAGGATGATGGTTGCGCACGTACTTATTTAAGCAGAAGGACATCATGAACCTAGCTGTGATGCAATTATGCTAACAATCGTTTCAAATTAATCATTGGAACCAGGCAATAAAAAAGTGCGATCCAATACCCATTATACATCAAACCGTCTTGATGAATCATCACTTTGTAACAGTCATGCATCCAGATGTGTACTCTCTCTGGTTTCATATTTCCTGTCGCTGGAGCGTTCTGTAGTTTGTTTGAAAATTTCTGTCGCTGGAGCGTTCTGTAGTTTGTTTGAAAATTTATGTCGTTAGACCATTATGCATTTAATGACACCAGATTTTCAAAGCATGCGTATTGATTGCTGTCGTTTGAACTCTGCATGCACACATGACGATTGGGTATCCTTGCTTTGAGAATTGAGATCACACCATTTCCAAACTATTTAATATGATCATATTAGAAAATTAGCACTCTATTAATCACACCTTGGTATGTGAGATTATATCTAAAACGATAGGAAATATGAAACCGGTGGGAGTATTTGTCCATGCATGCAAAGCAAGAATTGGCTGTGGGCCCGTGGGCCCAAACCTAGCTGCTTGCATGGATGTCATCAACGGACGGGCAAGCTAGGCCGGGCTCTAATAATCAGAAGAACTTGTTTGGACAATGAGTCGATGACTGATATGATAAGCTATGCCAATAAGTGCGCCGCACGCCGCACTAGTGAATAAAAAATGATTTTATGTTTTTTTCGAAGGAAAAATAGACTTAGATGTATTTTTAAAATTTTAAAAGGCTCGAGAAATATTAGAGATCACGTTGAAAAAAAGTACACATATTTCTGTTAACGAAAATATTTTTTTCGGGGAAAACAGAGAAAGGGGCTGAATGTAAAAACCGGGGACCTGTTTGTTATATTTTTGGACCTCACCGCTATCCCGAAAGAGTAGAAAATGACTCGTTCGCGATTTGTATTTAACGGGAGGTTTTTTTTCATAAAGTATCGAGCGAGGGACTTAAACGCGATTCAGAAAAGTTTTTCTTGCCCTCACAAAATATCGCGAAGGACCTTTTCGTAATTTTGCAGGGACATATCCGTAATCTAAAAGAGCGGAACGACTTTTTTTTGCAAAAACAATGTGCTCAGGACTCTCAAACCTCCCCATGTAATAAAAGGAAAATAAGGGGAGAGGAGAGGAATATTACCACCTTTTTAGGGGAAGAAAACCGAGAGCAACCAGGTAGGTCATGTGTCCGCCCCTGTTTTTGCGAAAAAGTCCTCCGTTTCTTCGAAATTACGAACAGGTCCTTGCGTGATTTTATGTGAGAGGAGAATATTTTTCCTCGGTTCGCGTTTAGGTCCCTCGTTTGCTGTTTTACAGGGAGAGCCTCCCGTTAAATATGAATTGCGGACGAGCCATTTCCTAATTTTTCAAAATGCGAGCAGGTCCAAAATTATAACAAGTAGGTCCCCGCGTTTTACGTTCAGGTCCTTTCTCCGTTTTGCCCGAAAAAATATTTTCGTGGTCTGTTTTTTTCTCCAAAGCATGCGAAAAATATTTTCGTTGGCCATTTTTCCAAAAAAAAATGGAGGACTGTTTCCTTTCTCTCTTTTGCTCGGAAAAAATGCTTTCATGATCCGTTTTTTCTCCGGGGCATGGGAAAAATGTTTTCGCT
Source organism: Rhipidocladum racemiflorum (assembly GCA_036346355.1). NCBI lineage: Eukaryota > Viridiplantae > Streptophyta > Magnoliopsida > Poales > Poaceae > Rhipidocladum > Rhipidocladum racemiflorum. The sequence continues at coordinate 29,333,781 of CM070570.1, read as the reverse complement.
GGCCGTTTTCCCCAAAAAAATTGGAAGCGCGTTTCCTTTCTCCGTTTTACCCGAAAAAAATGTTTTTGTGATCCGTATTTCCTCCGGAGCATGGGAAAAATGTTTCCGTTGGTCTTTCTCCCAAAAAAAAAGTGAAATTCATTTTTCGTCCGTCGTTTCTCCGTTTTTGTCCTTTTTCCTCATTTTTTTTCCGGGAAACTCGTTTTCGTAGCCCGTTTTTCCTCGTTTTTCCCGAAAGAATGTTTTTTTTCGTTGGTCGATTTTCCCAAAAAAATGGAGATTCGTTTTTCGTCCATTGTTTCTCCGTTTTTGCCTGTTTTTTTCGGTGAAAAATCAAGGGAGCACATAGGGTGTTAAGCTCGGCATCTAAAATTTCTTTTGTGGCTCAATCTCTAATATTTTTCAAAATATGTATTATTACCCGTTGAATGCACAGGGTGTTAAACTCGGCGTCTATATTTTTTTTTGCGGCTCAGAATCTAACATTTTTTGGAACATTTATTATTCCCCCCACCCCAAAAATGCACGTTGTTTTGCTGGTTCATCAACGGTTCTTACCTAGCGTATTTTTCCCCAAAAAAACTCAAACAAACAAAAAAAACGCTTGGATATTCCTGTCTTTTTCCAGAGATAAAAATCTAGATCAAATTCCGCACGGCCCGGCGGAGCGTGCAAATCTTACTAGTCTATGATAAACTTCGTGGGACAGATTATATTTCAGGTAAGGAGGGATATATTGAACCTGGTTTGGCAATCATGCCACTGAACCTACACCAACTAAATAAGCCAGGAGGTTTCCCAACACGAGAGGACGGCCCAATAAAACCAATTGTCTGGTCCAAATAATTGGTGCGTATGCATTGAGTGCATGCGAGCAAGAGTTGATGGATCTAGCACCTCACATGCAGCTTGCATGTTGCAGCCTACTTGTTGCAGTACGTACTTAATGGGAAAGGAAAAAAGACTGCCTGTGCGATGGCGCGGTCGTGACTACACTTGCTTGGTACAACGGTGGAAAAAGGAGGGTATCCTCTTCTTCTAGAGACCTTCAGAGACACTGAGACAGGAGTGTAATCGGTGTAAATAGCTGGTTAGTTGGGCAGGTCAAACATTGAAAACCATAACACTTCTCAATTATTCAATAATCATTTCTTAACTATGTGGAAACGCAACCAGTGCATAATGTTAATCTGAATCGACATGCGCTGTGTATCTTTAGTCGTTTGGTATGGGCACGTAACGAATTGTATATGTAGATTTTTTTTCTCATGCAATTTATAGTGTTGTGTGATTCAAAATATCTGTATATTAGACCCGAGGATTCCGGCCTCACGTGTAATTTGGCCGATGCGTTTGTTCGTCGTGCTGCTATGTTGCCCGCTTGATTCGACGGTTAATCCGGCTTAAGTAAATTGTGCCCTCTCTTCGCACGAAGCCTTGCCGTAGCGCAGCGGTGGTGTCCTCACCTAGCGAAGCCCACGTCGCATGTTCGATCCCCGCGCATGCTCGCCTGCGAGATTATACATCTTCATTTGTAATAGAAGAGGCGACCCATTCTAATGGACACGAAAGACCTACCTCGTAATCTGCATGCGGAAAAGGGGCTTAGCGGTACTTTATCACATAATTTCCGCACAATTAGACAATATTTACTTTTTTGGAGTTGTGATAATAAATTGAGTGTGATGAGACTAGGATTATGATTTGTTCGTGTGCTTGTTTACATCCATTACTTCGTTTTAGTTCATGGAGTGGTTAAATTCGTTATGCTAGATTTAAATTGCTTCTATGTCACCTGTTATTGATGTTTTAGATGCTTTCCATTATGATATATCTTGAGATATTCTTGTTGTTGCTACGTACCATGGAAAAACAAAGGAGATGCTGCCGAAATTTTTCGGTTTAGCATTTGCGCCCTTGCTGTAATTTATCCTAATTTGTGGTATTTAGATGCTTCTTATGCTATATTTGGTGACATCCAGGGCATACTAGATGCCGGGGTGTTACACAACTCAAACCTTCAAGTGTGGGAGAGCACCCCTCCCCTTTTATTTATACTACTCTTGGGCCAACTACCACCCTTGGATGAGTCTCTCAACCCTAGAGCATTCCACCAAGGGTTAGGATTAACCCTCTCACACAACCATGCAAGGGAAACCCAAAACCCTACACACATAATGGGTTTTCTTGCACGATTTTCAAAGTATACTATCTAGACCCGCTAACCTATCAACTAGACCGCGATCCAACGGTCCACATTGATCCCCGCAACATCTAGCTAGTATCATCGCCTTTCCTTGTCTTCTTGACTTGCCCGGACTCTGTCTTCGATCATCTTCCGGCGATCTTCAACCGTTTGGACCTCCGACGCAACTCGCCCAGTCCCGGTCATCCTCCGCCTCACCATGACCTAACACCGTCGTCCTGTAACCATCAAAGACAAGGAAACCCATCACATAGTATTGTCCAATAATATGCAATAATCATCAAATTTCTCGCAATTAATCATGTCTTATTCATCAATCGATTCTACTGCCAGCCATAGGCCGGTAGTACTACAAGGAGTTAACACAACTCAAATTACTTCCTTTTGAATTCCAATCCAAATCAAACTCAAGCCTAAGTACACCTTGCTCAAATAAAGTCAAATACTCATCACAAATATGGATGAACCTCCACATGGTCCTTCACTATTGTAATTAATGTTTATATTAATTATGTTATGTTAATCGTTGTGTATAGCTGAATGTTATAATGTTCTCCATAATGACTAATTGGTAGTGTAAAATTGGTGGATCAATTAGAACTCATCAGCAACCTTATATCACCAAAATCAAATGAATCTACTAACCCTTCAAAATCAATGGTCTTCTCTCACACAATCGCCTCACAACCGCAGCCAGTCTCACAGCGAGGGCTCTATATGAGATATCACAGACGGTTCTATTCATAAACCATCGGTGATATATACAAAAAATCTTAGATGGTTTTATTACAAAACCGTCTATGATGACTCCTGTAGCTATCATAGACGATTTAAAGTTACAACCATCTGTGATGTACACGAATATCATAGACGGTTTTAATATAAAATCGTCTGTGATAGCTAAAGGAGTCATCACAGATGGTTTTATAATAAAACTATGTGTGATATTGGTGTACATCATAGACGGTTGTAATGTAAAACCGTCCGTGATATAGTCACTGATGATTGCACTATAGAACCGTCAGTGATGTTCCTCATTACAGACGGTTATGGGACGTCTAATATAAGCCTTTGTGTAGTAGTGCGGGTTCCAATAAAACCCTCGCGACATCACACACCTTCGTGGCATCACACACCAGCGTGGCATGACGCCACACATATGGAACTAGTGGATCTAATAGTGGGTTAGTCGAGGCTAGAGCCCACCTTACTATTGGTCGGAACGTGAATACCCACTACAGCATCAGCAACCATCCATAGAAGAGTGAGTCATTTAGTCTGAAAGTATAAGAAGAACTACATGGGCACCTCCTCCATTTTAATTCTGGATCCGCCATTAGCATTTGGTAAGTATCCATCCTTTCCAACATGCAAAAAATCAAAGTATCCAATGGGGTCGTTTTGCCTTGGGCTGTGTCTAAGGCGACATGAGGAGAAACTAGAGTTCAAAATACTGGCAAAATTTTGGATATCTTGGTCGAGATTTCGGATTTTGGTCAGGTATGAGATCCTAAATCTTGGCCGGATAAAAAAATTTAAAAAATTCAAAGTGCTATAGTACGTAATATGTTGGCAAAATTTTGGTAATTTTCATCAAAGTTTTGGTTTTTTGATTGTATTTTGTTCTTCACATAATTGTCTGAGTGGTTGACTTGACTAGTGCATGGTTTGGTGGTCGGCTCATGGGCCTGGTAGCCTGCTGGACATCTACCAACGTAAGCATGCATCTATGTACTAGTAGTTGCATTGCATTTACGTATGTAATCAACTTGTGAGATAGCTATTGGCTTGTGTGCACGTATACACTAGATAGCACTTGATTCTAGCCTATATGTACGTGCGTATACATACCTCAAATTTGTGTAACCACAGGGTTGCGTAACAAGGGGGTCATCTGTACCAAAAATCGTTGGAGGACCTGTTTGTAAATATGGGACAATGTAATCTAATATGTACTGTTTGAAGTATGAGAAAAATTATTAGAAGTGTGTTGTTCGTATTAGATGGATTAAAATCATTGTCTTGGATGGTATGAAGTTGGATTAAGTAAATCGGTATATAGGAACACAAAGAATAGATCATATGTTTTGTAAATATATTGTGCATCAACATGACGAGAGTTGCACTAGGACCATCCACAAATTTTTTTGAAATTTTCTAACTTGGTTTGAACAATTTTTCATTTGGTTGAAATTTGCCGGTCAGTCTTCAGCAGCACTGTCCAAAATTTTGAAAAGTCCTCATAATTGATAATCATATTAAAATTTTATGAAAATATTATAGATGTGTCAGGACCATCCATTTTTTTTGAAAAAATTTCTAACATGGTTTGAGCCATTTTTCATTCGGTTAAAATTTGTTCGTTAGTCTTTAGTAGCACTATACGAATTTTTCAAAATTCATCAAGATTGATAATCATTTGAAAATTTTATGGGAATATTAATGATGTGTCAGCACTTTTCATTCGGTTGAAATTTGCCATCAGCCTTTTATCCAGACAGTAGCACTATTAGGTTTTTTTTTTAAAATTCCTCGGACTTGATCATCATCTGAAATTTTTATGGGAACATTAGTGATATGTTAGGACCATTAAAACAATTTTATGTTTTTTTGACATCATTTGAACCATTTTTCGTTAAGTTGAATTTTACCGAGATTTCGGACAAAATTTCAGAAATTTCGTTCCAAAAAATCCAGATTTGAATTTTGCTTTTTGAATTTCATCTGAAATAATGTGATTTCACTAAAATTTTGAATTTCAAAGGGTGACAGGATGTGAACCAAAAATGAAGTTTTTATCTAGGTATAACTTATATTAAATAAATTATACATTCAAAGAAACACACACATATATGCATTTTGTTCAACTTCTGATTGTGAATTGAGATCTTCTGCATGACAAAATTTTAGGAAGCAAACCGAATGAAAATTTACATACGTTCATTTGCTTACATCAGCTTTCTTTGAATACTGGTTGCTTCGCTGGGTCCGTGCATTGCTATGGGTGGAAGCAAGCATCAAGACACGCAGGGATTTTTACAGAGAGAAAATATTTTTAAAAATCCAAAAAAAGGAAACAAAAAGTACTAATTAAAAAGTATTTCTTTAAAAAAATCTAAAAACATGTTTAGCTCGAACACTGTAGAAATTTTTAAAAATAAAATAAAACAAAACCACTATTGCTTTCACTGTAGAATCTATAGTTCTCTGAGGACACGTGATGCCGGGCGGCCAAACACTTGTGACACCCTCACTTTTCTGATGCAGTATACCATAAAAGAAAGGTTTCAAAGTGCATACTGTGTTAGTCTCATGCTCAGTAGCTAGCACGCACTTTCACAAATTGAAATCATAGTCATACACAAAGTTGTAATATTTATTACAGCGAAAGCAATTTTACATTTAATATTACACATCCAAAAGAAACTAGCTGTGGAAATATTCTATCTAGCAGTGTGTCAACTAAGCCCAAAATTCTCACAGACAACTGACAAGGTGAAGCCTAGAAAGAATCATTGTTATCATCCCCGTATCCTGCGGCAAAGTATGTATCATTGGGTATATCGTATTCTTCACCTAAAAACAACATTATTGACAGGTTGAGTACAAAAGGACTCGCAAGACTTGCAGAACCTAAATACATGTAGGATAAATCAATGGAATGGCTACTGTAGTTATTTTGCAGAAAGCCGAATTGAATTACAAATGCTGAATATTAATAAATTGAAAGCATAAATTTGTAAAGCAATTTTGACTAGTATATATAAAATAACAAGTATGGATCTCATAAAAGTAACAATTAACTCACGGTCCTTTGTGGGGGAATGAAATGTCATATGCCAACACATGGCAAAATTCAATTATGTCATGATGAAAATTTAACAATATAAATTTGTCTCATATCATTCCATCCATTTATTTGGAAATAAGACATCTAACTATGTGATGACTTTACGAAGTACTCATGACCGTAAGCGCGGCTAAACAATTAGTTTTAACTCTGTAGAGGTGTACTATTTTACTCACAATATGTCCTCTCTTTTTCATGGCCTTTTTTGCATACTTTCTTTGGTGTGCTGCAGAGAGTCCATAATAGAACCGTTACATTACCTAGCCCTAACTTTGCCCAATCTCGGTGATGACAAACCCTTGCTATGGTGGCAGAAATAAAATTTCATATAAAATCATATAAATCATGAGTTCAATATAAACAATAACCATTTCTCCCTATAGCATGGCGTACACCGTTGTATCGGTAAACGTTTATTCCAAATCGCCTCGGTGTGAACGTCCCTTCGAGCAAACCTACCCGGAATGTCCGTACCACTCCAGCCTTCTAATGTGCAAAGCTAGTTCTAAATCACTTAATAGGTTAAAGTTGTCCCATATGAGCACTTATGGTTGTACGATTATCTTGGCCTAAAAATAACATAATAGTTCGGTCCCTAATGTGACCCGGACGAGAAGTTTCTCCCTATCTACGTGCAAGTATACCCTCTCACAACTGGCTTTTGCCACTAGCTCGCCCATGTTAAAATCATGGTTATATTTTCATTTTTAGTAAAAATATCATTGATCACAATATTCGAATATGTCCAATATTTATTTTCATATATGTCTAAAAGTTTAAATACATACCATCTGTTCGTATCAGAATCAAAGCATGGCTAAGCAAATGGATGTAATATTCTGGTATACCCATTTCAACATTTTCATGTGTCTATCCATGGCCTAGGGTTATCAAGGTTCATATATCAACATTAGTTAAGAAAATCCATCAATGATGGTTAATTCTACCATGTCCCATAATATAACAATGTTGAATGAATATAGCACATGCATGAAAACATTTAATCAAACATTTTTGAATTGTTGGGATTAATATGATCAATGGGGTGCTTCCCTTGCAGTTCTTCAAAGTTGACAAACTCAGACTCGACGTCGGTGTCTACACGACATTAAATAAGAACATGGCAAATAACAACTTTCAATAAGAGAAAAAAAGAAGTCAAATGTAAAATCAAATAAAATTTTCTACATAAAGCAAGTAGGGTTATAGGTTAGGGTTTCGTGATTTTATGAATGAATGCTTTTATTCTGCATTTCATTCTTTTCTTATTAATAACAGTCTTAGGTTTCATGACAACACAATCACTTGTTCTTTATGATTTGTTTATTCTTATTTTATAAATTCAAAAAGTCTAAGACTATGTATTTAATTATATTCTTCTTCAAATTCAAGATGTTAAAATTATTTGGATTGGAATTAAAAGACATATAGATACATGTAAAATAAGAAGTATATACTCAATGGTACACCCTAAATATTTTTGCGAAATGAAATTTTTTACTGTATAATTATCATAAGAAAATTGGTTGCACCTAATTTAGATTTTATTTGTACAAGTTATACTTTTTGAGTATTTGACACATTGAAGTTAACCCTAATTGGAAAATGATACAAACTAAGTTAAAATTTAAATATTTTTCCATATTTAGGTTTATTAGGACATAAGAATTCTAGTAAGATTTGTGTCCTTCAATTTGGATATGGTTTACACAAAATTTGTGATGAGCATATTTTAAACCTTTACTTAAAATTTGAATTTCAATTTTCCCAACTGTCGAAACTTAAATATTTTTGCATATTCAAAAAATATATGATTTACCATGAATTTAGAAACTTGTTTCATCTAATTTAGATATATGGTTCAAAAGTTATGTCCGTTTGAATCTTATTGGTTTGGAAAACATTGCAATTAATTTAAAAAATACGTTTTCTACATTCTGAATGACCATGTGGAGGTCCATCCCTGTTTGCGATGAGTATTTGATAATATTTGAGCTTGGGTTTTCAAATTAAAGCAATTTGAATTGTGTTAGTTCAGGCGATAGTACTGATCTTATGAGCGAGACATGAATCGATCTAAGGGAAATTTGTTTGTTCTTGAATGATCAATACATATTTTTGTTGAACAATGCTATGCGAGGTGTTTTCTTGTCTGTGTTGTTTGCAGGGCTTCGATCCGAGGTCATGGTGAGGCGAAGGATGGCCGGGAATAGGCGAGGAGCGCCGGAAGTTCGAGAGGCCAGTGATCGCCGGAGGATGATCAGAGATGAAGCGGGTGCAAGTCAAAACGTCAATGGAACCTTGTTGATGCTGGCTTGAAGCTACCGGGTCAAGAAACCCATCGGATCATGGGTTTTAGGAGATAGAGTAGCGATTAAGTTAGCAAGTGGATAAAACTAGGTTGTTAGTGGGTTTCGGGTTAACCCAAAATGTGAAGTGTGTGGGATCAAATCCTGACTTTTGGAGGTTAGCTTATGATTGGAGCAATCCATCCAAGGGTGGAGAATGACCTATGAACACTATAAATAAAGGGGTCTGGGTAGCCTCCCTCTAAGAAGATTTTTATTGCTCCCTTGAGCTCTACCCACATGAAGTGAGGCTTTGTAAAATCTTCCAAAGAAAATACAAAAATCCATTCCCTCTCGATTCTGAATTTAAATTCCGTATTTACATTATGTGTCTACTTTACTCAAATTAAATTCAATATTTACATCCTCGCAGTTAAATTTCGCAATTTGGATTTGCCTCCACTCCTTCTAATTGAATGTGGATCTTCTTGCCAAACATGAGAGATTAACTGGATGAATCTTTTTGAGATCAGGTCCCAATCCTCCAGGTAAACTCAAGTTCTTCTTTTGCGAGAAACCGATATTTTACTTTTCAACAGTGAATTCTTTGTAGATCGCATTTGAGTGTTATTTTTCTTATGTTCTAACTTGCTGTGACAAGTGGGAGGATATCCAAGATCATCTTGATCATCAAAACTCCACAAGCAAGTCTAGATCATAAATTCGATTTTTGCCTCTTCTTGGTGCAATCTTCCTTCAAATCACAAAAGATCGGAAATTTGATGTCGGTTGGTCAAATCGATGGGTGGAATAGGTTCCTGACATCCATGGAAAGGTGCATACAAAGTTTCACAGATTTTGGATTAGCCTATCAAAAGCTATATCAAATTCTGTTTCTGAGATCGTGCTGATTTTCACTGTTCACTCCGAACACTGTTCATCAGACCTCCAAGTCAACGGTACTGTTCATCAAGCACTATTCATCCAAACTCCAGGGGCGGTAGTACTGTTTATCGAGCACTGTTTATCCAACCTCTAGGGCGAGGGTACTGCTCATCCGACCTTCAGGTTGGTGGTATTGTTCATCCGATCTCAACTTGATTGGAACACTATTCATCCAACCTCCTGGTCGGCAGTACCGTTCATCCAACGTCAACTGTTCAGATTTTATAGTTTATTTGATCTGTTTTCTTTGTGGTTTGAATTTTTAGAGGGGGAATTTTAGTTGGCTCCTATTCACCCCGCCTCTAGTCGCATTTTTGGTCCTTCACGTTCCAAAAGCGGTTTTCTTGATTTTAGGCACGTGGGATTTGAGCTTTTGCTGCAGCCGCTAATAGCGCGGGCCACTGTTAGTGTGAGGAGCCGCCCAGATCGTCATCGAGTTGTTGGATGAACGGTCACTCCCATCGGATTTGGATCCTAGCAACGAATCACCGAAGGTGATCTCAGTGCTAACACCCAAGCCCAATCGAGACAACTCCAAGAAACATCCTAACAATTCGACAACCATCCCGGTATTCCCCCGGTATGCGACCCGGACTCGCCCAGGATCCCCGCATACCGGTTTCCAAAGCCGTTATCAATTCAATTTGCACAAAGAGGGCAACGAACCCGAAACCTTCCAAACCACACGCAAGCGGAAACACACGGCATAAAGACGAACCCGACAAACCACCAAACAAACGGAAAACGACCCACAAAGCCCTACGACTAGCCAAAACCCGAAAATCAACCAAGCCAACAAAAACTGAAAAAAATCGGCATGACCTTTCTAGATTCTACGGACATCCACTCAGCAGACAAGAAAACACAGCAGTTGATAAATATATATGCAAAAGTAATGCAACAACCACGACAACAGCACAATCGCAAGCAGAGAGAACCCACGGGACAACGACATAGACTTGAACAACGACGAGACATAAAGTAGAAGACTAACTATACAACAAAAGTGAATCAAATCGCAACACAAAGCAAAATAAGACTACTCCGGAAGTGTCCTGCCACTGAACACTTCCGGGCGTATGCGATAACGCGCTAAGCCTCTACTCGGTGCCCCGCCCGGTCACCGAGAGGCAGTAAGGGCAGAACTCACACCCGCCATCCTGGTCCTCACCTGAAAACCACAAAGCAGAAGCATGAGTACAAAAGGTACTCGCAAGTCTTACCCGGGGTCCATATATGACCGACTCCAAAGGATTATGCATTTAGTTGTAGCAAGGAGAAAGCTTAAGGTAAAAGTGCGGAAAAGCATTAACATTTGTAGTATAAATGCGACAATCGAACCAATTACAAGTTTAAAGCAGTTATAGACCGCACTTACTTCTAGTGTGAGATTGAAATTAACAACAATTAATGTAGAGCAATACATAACCATTTTAAAGCTCAAGCCCAACGGCGAACCACAAGTTCAAGTTATTTACTACGCAGAAGAAGTTCGGATTAAGCTTGCTCATATCCGAGAGCGGCAATTCGAATCGCTTAATTAACCCTGCAGGAAGCATTGATCGCACGACACTTACCACAAGGGCCTAGTGTCAACCCCTCCCAATCATACCCAATCGCTGAAGCGTCCTCCTGTGGCCGAAAACCTAGCACTCTCGAGCAGCCCCAAGCCCGGCTTGGTGCTCGAGAGCCGACCTAAGCCTCGCCCTCAACCACGTCCAACCACGATGAGATTACGGTCCATCGATTCCGTATGAGAGAAAGAGTGGCTTACCGTACCATAATCGGGCATGCGACCAACCGGTGTGCTCAATCCTATTCCACTTACGGATCGGTCCTTAATTGACACAGACGGGGCTACACATTTGAGTCTCCATACCCAAATGAACCAACTCCCCGCCCGGTCCACAATTTATTTCTTTCCAAAACCTTTCCCAATTCCAAACCAACATAATGTAGCGTGTGTGTAATAATAACAACCGCAAGTGACAGAACCCTCCGTCACTTGGCCCGAACCCCGACCTCTAAGTAAGACTAAGCACGGACTCAGTTATATTACCCGTATTAGCTTCAAGGAAGTGTCTAACAATTTTCAATGGGTGTATGTGCAGCAAATGGGATCTAGTCCTATCCCACAATTAACTCCTAATGCAAAACGTAACTCACAATTTAGCAATTTATTCTCAAAAATAGAATCATATAAGGGTTCAAGATGCTTAGGTGCTTGCCTGCAGCTTCTGCCGGATCCTCAACGGCAACTTGCCCACCGATGTCCCCCTCGACCACGGCCACGTCACCCTCCGCGTGATCGTTCTCTACACGATAACAATGCATATGGAATGAGATGCATGCAATGCATATGGGATGGAATAACAAATGAAGACTCTCCCAAAAAATGCAAGCATTCAACAAACCAAAATGAGAACACAATGTTAACACTCCACATTAATAGCCAAGCACTACTTTGAAATGCTCATTTTTATTCCAACCAAACCCTAACCTTTGTAGCAACTCTAAACTTCAAGATAGCAACTTCCAAGAGCATAACTATTGCTCCATGAATCCAATTCAAGCAAGCAAGTACATTTCACAATATACATGAAGTCCCCTACAACTTTATAGGCAAAATTAAATCCTAATTCAACACCTAAAAGATCCTATAATTTCAGTTCAAGTTGTAGGCATCAACTTTCAGAATTTCAGGACAGCATGTAATTTAAATGAGCATATCTTTCAATCCACTCAACCAAAATGAACGATTCCAGTTTATAATTGAACATAAGAACAATACCTACGCATACATATACCCCCAATTGACTACACATTGTTTTATCTTGCCCAAAAATAGCTAATAACAGTACTCTGCGCAATTGCGACAATTCTGGACAGATTGTGATACAAATGACTATAACTTTCTAACCACTTAACCAAATTAAGCAAACTCAGATTCTAAACGACTGTAAGACATAGACCTACGGCATAGATTTGGACAAACATCAAGCAACTGCATGAGGTGCTCCCAGTTCGGCCAGGAACAGAGAACAGATTTCAGCTCCCAGAAATTCAGAGTTTCAGAACAGCATGACATTCACTTGGGCATAACTTTTTAATCCCTCATCCAAAGTGAGATATCCCAGTTTCTAAATGAGCATTAGAACCCTACCTACACATCCATCTACCCCCATTTGGACACCCATTAGTTTAACCCACCCAAAACTGGAGAAATCAGCAGCTCTGCCGAAATGCTGCATCTTCTGGACAGTCAGCACTAAAATCATCATAACTTTCAGATGGCTTAACGAAATCGATCGATTCCAGTTGGAAATGAAAGATAACTTGATTATCTACAACTAATTCTTCAGCCGGCTAGTAAGATGAAGCTTCTAACTTGCTCAAAAACACGAAAAACAGAAGGTCTGAAATCTGCTCGAAAATTTCAGAACAGCCCCAAACCCTAGATGCAATGTTTCCCTCCAAACTTTTCCCAAATCCAACCCTAGGACGCCCAAAACAGCAGGGGGAGACCTTCTAGGGCTAGACCTAGCCATGGGGAGAGCTTACCTTGGCCTCCCTCAAGGAGGATCCATGGGGGAAGAAGAGGGGAAGGAGCTTGGCTTGAGGAGGAGGGAGGGCGCCACCAAGGGGAGCTGCAAACTGGAGCTTGGAGGTGTTGGAGGGGACCTCAAGGTGCAGCAATGGAGGGAGGTCTTCTCCCACAAGGAGCTTGGCCAGGGAAACTAGGGTTTGCACGGTTGGGGAGTGGGGAAAAGAAATGGGGTGGCTGTTGCTTTGTGGCATGTGCTGTTTTGTGACCACAAGCCATCACACATGTGAAGCAAGGGTCAACATTTGGCTCAGTCCCCAAACTTTCAGCACATGGGTTCAATCTTTGAGCCATGATCCAAATTAGTGCTTGATGTTGGATCCTGATTCAAACACAACCAAGTTGTAGAGGAAAGTCTCTAGTTTTCATTTTACTAACATTCATGACCTATATCCTTGTAGAACTCAAGTTAAAAGGCTCCAACTTTAATGAAACCCATATTTGCACACCAAAATTTCTAGCTCTTAATTTTTGCTAAGTTTGGGATACTCTTAAGTGGAAAATTTGGAATAGACTCTGGCGTTAGCAATTGTTCTCCAATGTGGCTAAAATTGGTTGGTGCTAATGCTAGCCATACGAGCCAAATTTAAATTTGGGGCCTTTACAGTTAGTCACTAGTTATATGTGCCTGCGCATGAGCTGACAGGTGGCCCACGGTGGATTGAGTAATATGTATGTGTAAGCAGATGCATGTGAGGCTATCTAGGAGGGCCCATGGGCAGTGTGTGGGCTTGTGTAACCAACATGTGGGTTCCGTCAATTGGTGACCGAGGAAAGGGGAGAACTTGGTTTGGCTCACCACAGCGAGGCAAGGCCGAAGGCCGGCGAGCGGGTGCCAAGTTGGTATGAGAGGAGCCAAGTGCATTGGTTGTCTGTGATAGAGATGGCAATGGGTCTGTACCCAGCGGGCATCACCAACCCATACCCATACCCATGTTAGTAAAATTCACCCGCTATAATACCCATACCCGCATGAGAGTACAAAATTTACCTGTACCCATACCCGTGTGGGTAACAAGGACCCAACGAGTAACCCACACCCGCATTATGGATAGATACCCCTGCAGGATGCAATAACATATCTTATAAAGCAATGCAATGGATATCAGTATTGAAAATTAAACATTAGACTAGAGTGCACAGTTGGGCCTTAGGCAGCATATCTTATAAGGTAGTTAGGATTTAGAGATTTTGATGGGCTGATTGGCTGGGCTGCATAGTTAGGCCAGATGACTAGTGGGCCAGACTCATGGGTGAATGGGTATGGGTAATAGCAGAACAAACCCGTACCCGCTCTACCCACTGGGTACTAACTTTTGCCCGTTAATAGACCCACATGTATGAAAATGGTTCATGCCTGTCCCCTAATGGAGTAAATACCCATCGGGTTTCGAGTCCCCGTTGCCATCTCTAGTCTGTGATGGTCGGAGTGTGCTCTGCAATGACCCTTGGCGGTTGGCTATGGTGAGGTTTGTCGAGGCAATGTTACAAGTCTACAAGTGCTCAGCTCTTGGTCACACAAGCAACAACATGTATGTAGGAGCCTGCCCTACCTTTGATTTAGGGCTAGAAATGGTCGGAGTAACTGTCACCAGTTGGCTGGAGTTGAAGACGAAGGGGCTCACGGCGGTGAAGCTACAAGTAATGAGAGTAGAAATTTACCGAGGGGAAACACTTATAGGTTTGTATGGAAACTTCACACAACAGGAATTGCAAAATGGCTTTCTAGTTTATCCAATTGGATTTAGGTCGGTTTCTTGGATCTTGCTGGTAATGGTAGTATGGCGGATTAAGCGAAGTTCAGCTCAGGTGGAGAAGAATTGAAGGAAGTATGGTAGAAGTCATGGAAGCCCTATGAGGTGCCATTGTCCCTTAAATAGGCTAATGAAGTAGTAAGAAAAGGATGTGAGCACGGCAAGGAATAACGTGGCGGAGACCATGAGTTATGTGAAGTTGCGGCAGGGAAGAAACAAAGCCAGAGGCGGTTTGCTTCGGCCTGTGCTCCGGTGAGTTCACGCGAGAGAAAGAGAGACAGAGAGGAGGGGTGAGTTGAGAGAGATGGAGCTGACATGTGGGTCCAAGGGCCCATGTTAGTGGCTAATGAGAGAGGGGAAGGGAGAGGAGAGTATGGTAGTGGGTCCAACAAGGATGAAGGTCCACCTATCGATCTGCGTGGGAGAATGGGTTAGTTGGTGGGAGCATTAATTGGGGTGGTCCACTTGTCAGTCAAAGAATGAAGATAACTAGATTTTTCTCTCACAGGGAATAAAAGGAAATTACTAGAAGGGTCAAATTGCAATAATTTTTTTTAAATTTTTAATTAAGGTCCTGGGTAAGTTTAATAATTTATGTAAACATTTATGATGAAAATTATTGGTATATTAATTACTAAAATTCTGACAACAGTGATTGCTACAAATTTCATTCTATGTAAATGATTTAATTGAAACTTCAAATTAAGTTATTAATTTTTAAACATTTTGTTAAAGTTTGGAATGACTTAATAAATCTTAAATAAACATTTCATAATTTTAAATTGTTTAATTATTTTCTAATAAAGCTTCTAAACCAAATTATAGAATTTCAACTTCTCAAATTTTAATTTTAAAATGAAATGAAATTTACTTATTAGTTTTTAATATTTTTACTAAAGGTAACGGTTGATCTCAAAAGTGTATGGTAAAATTTGTGGGCTGAGGATAAGTGTCGTAAAGATTTTGAAAAATCTTTCTTTACACTATTTTGTAGTCAAATCACATTAATAAAAACATATTTTCCTTAATTAATTATGTTCACACACATTTCGAATGCATAATATTGTTTCTAGAGATTTCTAATGATTTAATAACATTTTTAAAGATTTTTACAAAATTTCTACTTTTACGTTTTTAACTTTATCTTTTTACTAAATCCATTTAAATAACTTTTCAATAAGGAAAACATCAAAATGGATTTGTTAAAACAAAAAATTCAAAATTAAATCAAATTCACACTTTGGAATTTTATTTTGTCTTTTATAAAGTTTGGGATGCTACAACACTTCATGCCTCCCCAATAATAGTAATATAAATAGATTTGGTGTAACATACCAAAAATTTAATGAAGAATAATATATTATTAAAATATGCATTTTATTTAGTATTGATTTTCTTGTTATTAATGTGCCTTTGGTGAATTTCTTGTGAATGAATAATTGAATTTAGGAATTTGGAAAGAGGATAATGGTAAAAGATAAAATGGTAAAAAGTAAAATTTTGCTAAAAATCTCCAAAGACTGTGAGATCCCTAGGGCCCTCTAGAATGTCACATTGGTCAGTCAAAATATGTGTAAAAACATTAAAGTAGTGAAATAATTAAAGTTATTAATGAATTTTGACTCTGTCCAGCACAGTAAAAGATTTTTGTAGAATTTTTATAGCTCTCCCAAAGTTGAAAATTTTACCATGTGATCTTCAGACCATTAACCGTATTTGGTAAAAAAAATTTAAAAATTAAAAGTTAAATTTGGTATTTATTCCAATTTAATCTTTCCAAGACTAAAGTCTGCAAAACAGAGTAAAAGAATTATCATAAAATAAATATTAAATTCTTGAACCTAAAATTTTTATTGAAGTTATCTAATACTATTTAAAAACTTATGGAAAAATATAAAAAATTAATAAGTTAATTTATGCCCTCAATTAAATCAATTTCTGAAATGGAATTTTTGAATAGTAGGCATTGTTAGAATTTTAGGAATTAATCTGCTATGAGTTATAATCTCAAAGTTTTACAGTTGGAACATAACTTACCCAAGAAATTTGGCAAAAAGTTTGGTAAATTCATGAAGCGATTTGACCCCAAAATTAATTCATCTTATCTTGTTGTCTGAGGGAATGTATCTGATTTGTTTCTCTCTTACTTCCACGTGGGGCTGCTTCATTAAAATACACCATCGACTAGTCCACTTGCCCCTTTTTCCACTACTAGGTGGACCTCCCTTTGCGGTCCCACCTTTCGCACTCTCTCTCTCTCTCTTCCTCTCTCAGTCTCTCTTTCCCGTTCTCTATTTCCTTCTTTCCCCGCTGTCGCGTGGTCCCTGGGCCCGCTCATCAGGCTCCTTCTCCCTCGCCTCTCTCTCTTCTTCTCTTTGATTCTCTCTATCTTGTTGTGCTCTCTCTCTGGCCAAGAAATATCGCAGTGAACCGCCTTTCTGGTTTGTCCCCTCCGGCCGCAAGGTCGCACGCCCCGAGGTCCTCCATACTCTAGCAGACACGATGCTACCACCTTTCTACTTTGTATCACTAACCCGTCAAGATGATTCACCGCTGTTTTGGCCAGCCGTGATTCAAAGTTCCATTCAAATCCTGTTGGGAACACTTCAATGCCTTATAAATATACATAGCCATTTACAAAAACCCTCAAAACCGCCACCTTGACCCGAGCTTTACAATTTTGCCCCTCTTCTCCACTGCTGATTATTCCTCCGTCATCACGAAAATCACCGAACTCTCTCCACTTAGCCTCTCCCTCCAATTCCTTGTAATTGTAGCACCTATACCCCTTCATGAACCAAAGCCCTCAAACAAATTGCCTAGCCAATCACCGTGGTACATCCTCCACGGTGCGTGTTCTTCTATGCTTCCGATGACCCGGTGAGAGCTCGCCTCGAAGCATTTTCGCACAGTGAGACATCACGTCGAGCTTAGTAGACTCCGTAATTGCTCAAATGTTGATCAATTAATATTGTTAATGTTTACTTCGCCGCCGCAACTTTTCCCCGATGAACTTTCCGCCAGCCGCCGATGTGAGATTCGTTCTGAATTCTACCAACCTTATGAAAGCTCCCCTTTAGGTGCGCAAGAACATAGTGAGTCTCACTAAAGAATTCATTCGCCACCCCGGCCGTATTTCGCCACTAGCGAGTTTGTCGTGCTCTTAGCTCTGCTTTGAGTCTCTGCCCGATGGAGCCCCATTGCCAGTCACGCGCGCAAGCTTGTTTCCCTCCCACACCAACCCCACGTGCTAGTTGTGCCCTGTGCACAACACACCACGTAGACGTAGGGCCACTGGAAGATGGGCCCAGCCTGTCAGCATGCTGTATGAAGGATCGAGATGGCGATCAGAGGGAGGGTGAATGATCCCAAATAAAATTTTACACCCACTCAAAGTATCCAAACAATCCCGCAATAAAAATCCGAAACACCCAAAGATTTTCCTTTAAGCTGGTGCTCCTCAGATTCGCAAAACCGGAACGACTAGACAACTATGTGTACCCCTAGCTTACATGGATGAGAGCCATGAAATATGTGAGAGATTTTTCAATCATAATCCTGATTGTCAAGAGTCCAAAAAAAAGAGTAATCAATTCAAATACTTCTTTTCTAAAAAAGATCAAGCTAAATCACAAAAGTCTCTTTTAGAAAAGCAAAAATAAATTTTTTTAGGAATTGTCCTCACTTGGAGCAGGTGGTTGGTGGATTTCTGTTGATCTAAAATTTTTGAGAATTTTTCTCCCTATGAGAAAATTAGTCTTGAAACACTCCACCACAAACCACCTCAAAAAGGCATATAGAAAAATCAAGAAAATCAAAGACTACAGCTAGTCAGGAACTTCGATCAGAAAGTTTAGGGCTCAGTTTTCACCTCATAGCATGTGGGCCCCCGGATCGGCTATCCGGAGTCCTCTGTGTATTTCTGTACTAGTCCCAGATCAGTAGCTAGTACACACAGTCAAAAGTGATGAATCAACAACGATATCACGAATACAAATAACTAAATAATAATAATACCAAATGAAAGCAAAGACCTTATGGTCAAGGTTTACCATTACGGCCTGAACAGGCTGAACAACTTGAACAACTGCAGCGGAAGACGAAAACGCCAATGCGACCCATCCAATTGCCCACATGCAATCGAGTGGAGAACGCACCCTAGTCGTTGGAAATCTTGAACAGCTTCTTTCACTTCTGAGAGAGGATTAGAATGTAGCACGTGAGTACATAAAGTACTCAGCAAGTCTGGGAAAAAAATATGCACAATGTAGGCTATCCAAAGATGGCTTGATATGGTTTATTTGCACAAAGCCAAGTTTCAACAAAACATACTTGTTAATAATTTTCACAAAGCATCATTGAGCAATTCTTTTTAATAATTGAATTATGTAATATTGTAGTGAAGGTTCTAACCACCACTCACTAATATACAGGCTCTATCCGCCACATCTCAACAAAATCAGGGTTCCATCCAATCACATGGCTCTGTCCGCCATGGTTCACAAAATCAGGTTCCTTCCACCTACCTGGCTTTAGCCGCCAGAAGCACACCCGAGAGTTCTAACCACTCCCGGATCCCAAAACGAAACATTGTTTAGTTTGAAACCAAAAACCAAAGTCTACCAGTATGAAAGCATTCTTCGCTTTGCCTTTGACCGTAGGCACGGCTATTCGAATAGTTTTAACTCTGTAGAGGTGTACAACTTTACCCACACGACACGATCAACTCTTAATGCCAAGCTATTAGCACACTTCCTTTGGTGTGTGCCGGCAGAGAGATCGTGACAAAGCCGTTACAATGCATCTACCTAGCTAGACCCACCCGCTGAGGTTTCACCGCTGTTAGGGTTCTCTCCACCCAGTACAGAAGCCCCCTCTTGCGCCGTGTGAGAAAAAACAACAACAACAACAACAACAATGCCTCCGTCCGGCTCTCACACAACAACCGAGTGGTGAGTCTAAACTAGGCTTCTACAAATTAGTGGGCCAGGTCGTACCATTATAGACATGTGGTAGTACGATTATGCTTAGAATGGAGACAGTCATAAGTGTCGGTCCTTAATTGACTTGGGGCGGTACTTGCACAAAAGAACCAAGGCTTGGTTCGCTTCCACCCGACATTCCATGCCGCCCAAGTCGAAATCATTTTTCATTTTATTTTTAATTTTGTAAACCATTGGCAATACTCCTTGCCTATAACTTCCAATACAAGTTTTCAAGAGATAATTGAAATCCCACCCATAGGTGAATATTGACCGTTTGCGAGTCTAAGCATTTCTACCGTACTATTCTATTCCACCAATAGTTTATTTTTATAAAATACAAAACCCCGGGTTTGATTACAATCCTTATAATCAACTGCGTATTCTCCAATAATCCCTCTATTGCCATAACTCTACAATCATAAGCATAATCCAATTCGATATAGTATCCACCAAGTAGGAAGTATATCATGGTACTATTATAACTCCAAAATCTTATGGAACTACAATCTTATTTGTATAGGAAATCTTTCCCTTGAACTCTAACTTGTATTATTGATTTATCCACAATTCATACGGCGATCAATCTTATCATCCACTAAGAATATTTCACAAGGTCAGCTACTAAACCACCGAAAATACTTCACGATATCACACCTCTAAACACCTAGAATACAATCCAACGATATTACTTCATAATAGCATATGACTAATCCTTCACATCATCACCTCTAGATCATCGACTTTAATCCATCAAGAATACGGAATATTATCATTTACTAAACCACCAAATATTCTGAATCATTCACTATTCTCCATAAATGATTAGTACATATCTATATCTTCATAATCATCTGTTTCTTAATCAATCTGTTAAGAATAAACCCCAACAAACACTAATAATCCAACTAACTCTGATTCTCACCTCCTACTAGTTTATCAACCCAAGAATCCAAGTCGACATATTATTTACTTGCAATGATCTATTTAATCCACCCCGAATACTTTACAATCCCATACATCTTCCAAAATCTCCCACGACTATATTGTTTGAATTGAGAACTACTATCACTGTCCATCTCCTTAGTAATTCAATGATCATCATTCAAAGATCAATTTCATATTAACAACCCCCACATTATCACTACTATTCATCCATCTCCAATTACATTCCATACTATGGGTTCTATTCAAACTATCCTCCAAATAGTCATTTTCCTAATCGAAGGGTATTTTATTAAAAAATATTTATTATGGTGGATCACTGTTCTAGGGCGACAAAGGGTTACGGATAGCAATTTCAATGAGGTATAAACAATAGGTATAACTAACAACCTAACGTTTGACATCATCATTTTATATAAATAGCAATGCAATTTGTAAAACATGGTAAAGCATTGATAAAACATGGGATCAACATGCGTCAAGGAGACTTGTCTCGGTCACAGCGAGGACGTTGAACTCTTGAAGTCCGGCGACGGGGTCGGCGGTCGCGGCGGGATCATCGACTACACGCAAATCGAGGCAATAAATAAATAAAAGAAAATAAATAAAATCCAAAAATTATAAAATTAGTACTAGCAGGTAGATCTTTATTTTAGATGAATTTAGAAATTTGAATGGAGTCAAACGGAGTTCGGATGAGAAAGTTATGAGCTTCCGAAGTTTGAAATTCGAATAATTGGAAAACCGAGAATATTCCCGGAATATGCCATTGTTGACTGGGTCAACAGTTGACTTGACTTTGACTGGGATTGAGGGTATGGCAAGTGGGGCCCATGTGTCATTGTCTATGGGGTTGTCTTCAACCTTAAGCTTGCCATGCCCACCATGAATGAGGAATGGAGCTTGGGGTGAAGGAGTGAGGGGCTCGGCCGCGAGGGGACGCGGCAGGCGGCGGCAGGGGCGGCCGGCGAGTCTTGGCGGCGGCGTGGCGGCGAGGAAGCGCGGCGGCGGCGGCGACCGGCCGGCAGCGGCCACGCAGTCCAAGCCCAAGCACAGTAGCTCCATGCACAAGAACAGAGGCCACCCAACAAAAGAAAAAGAAACACACCTCCCTCTAAAACTTGATTTTTCCACCAATTTTGCATGGAATTGATCCAAACAAAAGCCTAGAACCTCTAGAGGACATCCTTAGCAACATCTAGGAGGAAGGAATTGAGCCAAACCTCGTCGGATTTGGAGAAATCGACGACGAACGGCGTTTCGTCCGAATGCACAAAAGCTCAAATTCATCACCCACGGTTGAGGAATTCTAAAATTGAGGATTGGGTTAGAATCTAGACTCATCCACGGTCATGAGGAACCAAGTGGCTTGAAGAATGACTCACCGGAGAAGGATCTATGAACAAGAACACGAAGAACACCGAAAAAGTGTGACACACCGTCGGTTTTCTCGATCTCACGGGCAAAAGGATGGAGTAGAGGGAAAGAGAAGCCTATGCCCGGAAGGAGGATTCTTATACGGAGATTTGAGAGGTGGAATTGCATCGTTTGGAGTTGAAACGGCAAAGTTATGAGCAATCAAAGCCATTTCGGTTTTTTGTAAACTGCGCGTATTCCGGCGAGATTTAGGGCGGGAGACCACTGGGGATGGAAAGGTATCGTCGCTACGGACTCAACGGATCCGGCCGTTCACAATTTGGGTGATGAACAGTACTACGTGCTACTGTAGCACGACGCTACAGTACCCCCATGCTACAGTACCCGCCACGTGGCAAGCTCCGGTTGGTTCTCTTTTACGCGAATGATCCGCCCTAGAGAAAAATAAGGAAAAATGGCTTAAAAATTTCGGAAAAATTCCTAGAGCCATTTTAGAATATTTGGGACCCAATAAAATTGGTTCCGCTAAATTTGGATGATTTTTGTGGAATTGAATATTCGGGCGCGGATCGCAGGCATTAAACAAACGCAGCGCGAGATAAAATAGGAACGGAGGTCCAAAAATCCGGGGAATGATTCCTAAAATCATTTCGGAATATTTGGAACATTTTAGAAGTGGTTTGGGGATTTTTGGACTCGGGTGAAATTTCGGGTACCGGCGGGAATTGGAAAAATCGATTCTTCGACCGGAGGGGAAATAAATCCCGATTTCGAAGGGAAATGGATGCCAGGCTAATATAAACACCAAGGAAAATCCAAACTTTGAATTTACTTTATTTAAATTAGGTTTTTCTCCAGAAAGCGAAAACTAGGGTGTTACATAGCACCCAAACAGTGCAACAAGTGGGCTCTAAATTTTTTTCACAAATGGATATATGCATCACGCACCTTATCCAATAAGAATCACCCAAAAATGATTTTTCTATATTTTTCTAAAAATTGAAGACTGACTGTTGCACGAAGAACAAGTTCAGAATAGATTTGCAATCTTGATATAAACTTGACTTTTTAGTCTATCCTAGGGTGAAAGAGAGATGTAAAACCAAAAGAGCACCCTCAAGACATCATTGATCAATCACATTTAGAAGGAGAGGAGGCAAATCCAAATTGCGGATGGTCCTCCACATGGTCCTTCAAATCTGAGCACACCTTGCTCAAATAAAGTCAAATACTCATCACAAACATCGATGGTCCTCCACATAGTCCTTCACTGTAGTCGTTTTCAAATCCCGCGTGCAGAGAAATACATTTTCCCATGGAGAAAATGTTTTTTTGCGAATTTTCTTGATTTACTCAAACCGAGCCTCTTCAAATTGCCATATCTTTTAAACCATAATTCCACTTTAAGTTAAACAAGTTCCTAAATTCATGTTAAATCAAGTATTTTCAGAATATACAAAAATATTTTAGGTTTGATTAGCAGTTTAAATTAGAATTCAAATTTGAACTATAGATTTGAAACTAGCTAACTATAGATTTTGTGCAAATGAAGTCCAATTTGAACGAAACTAGATTCATTAGAATCCTCATATCATATGCTTTCTAAATAAGCAAAGAAATTTAAATTTGGAGTTAGTTTATATCATTTTGCATTTAGGGTTGTTTTGAATGCATAAAATATTTAAAATACCATAACTTGATCAATTGATGTCCAAATGAAGTGAAACAAATTTCTTTATGCGAGTTAGGTAGTAAAGAACATGATTTTAGAATAATACTTAGGTTGTACGATGCTACTTTCTTTTGCTCCCAAACTTTATGTACTAAATTATATTAATATAAACAATTTTGGCCTCTTGAATTCGAAACTAAGTATATTCAAATAAACGATCTTAGCTTCTTGAATTCATAAAATAAAATAGAGTAAATCATAAAGAACAAGAGTTGCGTGCTATTCAACCAATACCATTAATAACAGCAAAGACTGCGACGTAAATAAATACACATGCGCACATGAAATCACGAACACACAACCATGCTAATTTTATGTATTGATTTTATTTGATTTTACATTAGACTTTTTTTTCACTGTTACAAGTTGGTATTTTGTTATGTTCTTATTCGACGACGTGTAAACACCGACATTGACGATACTACCGTTGACGACTTCGATCCTGAGCTCGTCGAAGAATAGCAAGGCAAGGACCGCCTTGATCATATTGATCCCAGTTTTATAATCACCTAAAATATTGATTAAAATTTGCCTGCATGCTTTATGTTTTATAAGAATGCCTATTTTGGGTTACTGGTAGTTATAAACCAGCAGTGATGGATTTCCTTAATCAATATTGGAATGTGAACCTTGACAACCCTAGTAGATGAATAAAATCTTACATTGGGTATACTTATTTTAAATATTTGCATTTGCTTAGCACCGCTTTAGAAGGATATTGGTGCCATATACACCCACATCCACTGAACTTTCTAAATGTTAATTATGACAGTAAAGGATACTGATATTTTAGTAAAATAAAAACAAAACTATGGTTTCGACATGGGTGATTATTAGCAATAGCCGAATGTACATTTAATATGTACGTATATAGGGGGGATTTATCGTCCGAGTCAAATTAAGGACCAAACGTAGTATTGCATGATCCAAGTAATAACCGTACAACCATGAGGGCTGGTATGGGACAACCTTAACCTATTAAGTTGTTTAAACTAGATTTGCGTATTGGAAGGCTGTAGTAGTATAAGCATTCCAGGTAGGTTTGCTCGAAGGGACGCCCACACCGAGGTGATTTGGAGCCAACGTTTACCGATACAATAGTGTACATCTGGCTATGGAGAGAAATGTTGTTTATTGAGCTCAAAAGAATTATTATGATTCATGTACGTGATTGTTTGTTCTACCATAGTCAGGGTTTGGCGTCACCGGGCTGGTGCAAAACTAGGTTTAAATAATGTAACAGTTATGTATGATCTCTTTACGGCACACCAAAGGAAGTGCGTTAATTAAGGTTTGTAATAAAAGATGGTCATTCCTTATGGGTAAAGCAGTACACATCTATAGAGTATAAAACTAATCGATTAGCCGTATCCACTTTCATGGATAGCTTGGAGAACTGACACTAGTTAGCTATTCTATTTTCATAAAATAGAACAAGTGATATGGAGTAAATGCTTTTACAAAGTTACTTTATGTTCACTTAATTTTTGCTATGACGGCGTTGAACGTTTTATTCCTCACGAAGGGCTGTGAGTTTACTCACGAAGGGCTGTGAGTAATTTGTTGCACTCCTATTATTTACTACTTGTTATTTATATACTCGTCAAACTGTTTTAATTTCATTTGCGCTTCCAATTTACTATTCAGTATTATCATTCAAATTTAACTTTATGCAAAAAAAATTTATAACCGTAGCAGCCTTTCATTTGACTCAGCTTGCATATAATCAGGTTTTGTAAAAGTCTTGCGAGTACTTTTGTACTCTAGTTGAATTACTGTTGATTTTAGGTGAAGAAACAGATATC
Source organism: Rhipidocladum racemiflorum (assembly GCA_036346355.1). Lineage (NCBI taxonomy): Eukaryota > Viridiplantae > Streptophyta > Magnoliopsida > Poales > Poaceae > Rhipidocladum > Rhipidocladum racemiflorum. The sequence continues at coordinate 29,308,293 of CM070570.1, read as the reverse complement.
CCAGAAGATGTTTATGATAATGCAGAATACGAGTTTAATGACAGTGGTTCTTTCTAAGATTTCACATTGTCTATTCGGCTATTCCTTGTGGAATTCTAGGCTTAGCTAGCATACTTTTGTACTGTAAGATTATGTATTAGACTTCCTCTGTAATAAAATTATGCAACTTTTGTATGGTTGTGTTTTCAAATTATGTCAGTGCGTGCTGGCTACTGATCATGGGATTAGCACGATATACACTTTAGAACCCTTCGTTTATGTTGCATTGTAGCATAAAAGGAAGGGTCTCACATTTGCTAACCATGTATATATTTTGTGAAATATACATCTTCAATGCACTTAATTAAGGTGCAGCTCAAACATGAGGATCCATCGATTGCATGCAAACGAAAGTGTTTTGTTTTTATAAAAAAGGTAGAACACAATTCGTGCACCTTTTCTGTTTGGGCCTTTTTTTTCAAAAGGAGGCATGAGCTTTGCCAATTTATTTAAAGACGAGAGTATGAGGTTATTACGAGCCTGTCAAGACCGGCTTAGCGTTAAGTTCCGTAGGCTAAATTACACGGGAGGAAAAGGCGGCCAAAAAACGTAGCTCAATTGGTACTGAGCGTGTCACCGTTCGTAGCTCATCTGTGTTCTATTCTGTTCGAATGTGTGAGTTCACCACTAATAAAAATAAATAAACACATACATACACGTTCAGTCAGATAGCTTTGGAAGCTCTAGATCCTTTAAAACATTTCCTTAGTATGTATAATATGAGATGTACATAAGTTATTTGCGTCTTGTACCCTGAAAAAGAGCGACTGAAAAGGACATGGCAAATTACTACTCGTGGAAGGCCTTTCTCCTTTGCTCAATGGCCTCCTTTATTACGACCGCTACCTCGTGTGGAGTGCATGGTTCTTATTTTTGGATAGGAGAAGCGTTTCCTTACCTTAATATTTGCGATTCTATCGTACTACATGGCGCATCGATCCAATACTGTGTGTACAGATTACATTATAAGGAGCACTTATCGAAGATGGAATCCAACTTGCGGCAAGGAAAAAAACCTCGATATGCATTAATGCCAATCACACTGTAGTATTCCCCATCACATAACGGAATAGTACTCGTAGTACACAATCAGCGGACGATCTTGTGCGTGGGCCTCTCCTATTGGAGTACAACAGTCTTTTCCAAAAAGAGTGAGAGGAGGAATTTGATGTGGCTTCTCCTGAGCATTTAATTAAAAGAGTGCTGCTAACACACACCATATCTGTTGGAATGCATTCTAATGGTTTAGCAGTCTCACAGAGTTTCATGAGGTTTTTAGGTTTTTATATGGTTTCGTGTTTCGTAAAAAAAATTCATGGAGGTTTTACTGTGTTTCGTAGAAAGTTCCAAGCAAGTTTTAAGACGTCTTAAAATGTTTAAGTAAAATAGTTTCAAGAAGTACCGTGCATGTTTTAAGCAAGTTTCAATAAATTTTAAGTTTCAAATGCGATGTTTTATGTTTCAAAATCACAGTTCATGTACATTTGGACAACTTTCAAGTTTATTGAAGCATCAAGTAAAATGATGTTTTAGAATCAAAACATCAAGTTTCGTAGAGTTTTGAACTCGTTTCAAGAGTTTCAAATAAATATTCAAGTGGGTTTCAACAAAATTCAATAGTGTTCTACAAGGTTTCAAGAGGGTTTCAACACAATTTCAAAAGAATTCAGCAAGTTTCATGAAAACAAAATCATACACAACTGAAACTTAACCGAAACATCAAGTTTCAAAACTGAAACATAAGTTTTAGAATTGAAACTCAATCTCCAAAACTGAAACTCAAAATTAGATATAAAACTTTATTGAAGCATCAAGTTTTGAAAGTAAAACTAAAGTTTTAGAATAGACACATCAAGTTTCAAGTAGTTTTGAACAAATTTTAAGAGTTTTCGAGAAATTTTAGGTTGGTTTTAGCAAGTTTCAAGTGGGTTTCATCACAGTTTCAAAGGAATTAAGCAAGTTTCATGAAAATAGGTCACACATAGCTGAAAATTGATCAAAACATCAAGTTTCATAATTGAAACTCAATCACCAAACATAAAATTCAAGATTTAGAACTAAAAACATTCAAAAACTTTATTAAAGCATAATCGAAGAGCTGCTACCCTCACTCGTGCTTGCTGTAGCTGCCATCACCTGTCGAGACTGGATATGAAGATGATGAATTCGATGGTGGTGCTTCATGGTGAGATTCACCACCGATGGCAGCTAATCGTTTGATGTTGATTGTTGTGGAGAGAGAAGGAATTGGGCAGGTATATTTGAATATGGAGTTGGGTCTGGTCATGGTGAGATGTGTAGAGACAGAGAGCAACACTTTTGGATGGGATTTAGATCGGATGGTTCGCAAATGATGCATGTAGTTGACAACAACTGACTCTATAGTGTTCGATAGTTTTTTTTGTTTTTATTGAGCTATACTACCGATGTCATTGTATAGCTTAATTGGTTCAACCACTGTAGCAGTGTTTATCAAGTTCCTTACGTATATGGGGATTTACTGCATTGATCCTTGTGAAGGAAATGAATAGTTGTTTGAGTCTCATAAGTCACATCTTTTTTGCTTCTTTTGAAAAAGGCAATCGTGACATGGCGCCATTTGATTGAGTTAGCTCTCGAATTCTCCATCATCTTTGCATGAGCCACATCTGTAGTCTATTTCCCAATTCCCAGTGAGTTTTGCCTAATCGCCTCACCGATGCAAATTTCTGTCGCTTCTCTTGCCAGACCAAGGTCACATCTATCCACCCTCCTATTGTCCCGTTGGAAAGACAGAAAATAGTATACCGTTTTGTAGTGCTTCTGTAATTAAAATCAGGAAACTTGAGGAAGAAGGAGGAACGTGATGTCAAAAAAGTTTATAGGGAATTGATCATTTGAGGGTGCTCTCACCAAATCTTTAGTGAACACACCCTCTGTTTGTGCCAAGAGGTAGCACATCCCACTCAAAGACTGTTTCCTTGTGACAAGTAGCATCACGTCCTTCCTTCCCCCTCAAAGGCACTCTCTTTGTGACACACGGTAGCACCTCCTTCATCTCCGTTTCCTCCTCTATTCCCTTTCCCTCAAAACCAAAATAGTTTTTATATTTCAAATTTTCCCCTGAGTTTTTGGAAGCAAGTATTTTTTTAACTACTTTTGATAGTTTTTTAAGCAAAACTTTTCAAACTAAAAATTTGTAGAATAGAACTTTTCGAACCAAAAGTATTTGTATAGTAAATTTTAGATTTGAATATTTTTTACTTGAAACTTTCTAATTGGAAATTTTTTATTTGAATTTTTTTGAGATGAAACTTTCTGACTTGAAATTTTTGAGTTGAATTTTAAATCAAAACTTTTCGAACAAAAAATTTTTTTAGTCAAAACTTTTTGAACCGAAAGTTTTTTAATTAAAAGTTTTCTTAGTTGAAACTTTTCAATGTGAAATTTTTTAGTTGAAACTTTCTAAGTTGAAATTTTATTATTTAAAGCATTTCTAGTTGAAACTTTCTTATTTTTATACTTTCTAAGTTGAAGCTTTTTTATTTGAAACTTTCTAAATTGAGGAATTTTTTTTGAAATGTTTTTTGAGTTGAAGCTTTTAATTTGGAATTTTTTGAGTTGAAATTTTTTTATGTAAATTTTATTGAGTTGAAAATTTTGAGTCAAAATTTTTTCAAATCGAAACTTCCTTTTTAAAATTTTAAAGTTAAAATATTTTAATTTTAAATTTTTGTATTAGAGAGGGAAGGAGGTGGGAGAAGTGAGAAGGGAAGTGGGAAATATAAAGGTAGATAAAGAAGATGACATGTGACATCATGTCTTAAATTTATTAGTGTGAGATTGATCTCAAAATATTCGTACCCAAGTTTACCAACGAAAAAATTAGAGAGAACTGTGAGAAATTTTTTAAGCAAAACTTTTCGAACTAAAAGTTTGTAGTATAGAACTTTTCGAACCAAAAGTTTTGTATTAAAAATTTTAGATTTGAAACTTTCTAATTAAATTTTTTTGAATTTTTTTGAGTTGAAACTTTCTAATTAAAATTTTTTTATTTGAATTTTTTTGAGTTGAAACTTTTTGTTTTGAATTTTAAATCGAAACTTTTCGAACCAAAATTTTTTTGACTCAAAATCTTTTGAATCGAAAGTTTTTTAATTGAAAGTTTTCTTCGTTGAAACTTTTCAATGTGGAATTTTTTTAGTTGAAACTTTTTGAGTTGAAACTTTCTAATTTGAATTTTTTTATTTAAAAAATTTCTAGTTGAAACTTTCATATTTTTACACTTTCTAATTTGAAGATTTTTTAATTGAAACTTTCTAATTTGGGAATTTTTATATTTGAAATGTATTTTGGGTTGAAACTTTTAATTAGGAATTTTTTTGAGTTGAATTTTTTTATTTAATTTTTTTAGTTGAAAATTTCCAGTCAAAATCTTTTCAAATCAAAACTTTCTATTTAAAATTTTAAAGTTACAATATTTTAATTTTAAATTTTTGTGTTAGAGAGGAAAGAAGGTGGGAGAAGTGAGAAGAGAAGAGGGAAATGTAGAGGTAGATAAAGAAGATGATACGTGGAATCATGTCTTAAATTTATTAGTGTGAGATTAATCTCAAAATATTCGTACCCATGTTTACCAACGTGAAAAGGAGAGAGAAGTGTGAGAAGATATGCTCTCCTAACTCCTAAGCTCAACACACCACACGTCCTTCTCAAGGTTTAGGTAAGAAATACTACTAGAATAATTGTTATGTACCTCTGGGAGAGGTCGTCATCTCGCCCCCTCTCCCAATAGCCAGAGTAAGCTTAGCTAGCTAGGTGCATACAAAGAACCAGCCAGATTGCCAAGATAATATCCGCACTGCACTCACTACCCCCTCTTGCTTGTCACCTTCACAAAAGAGAGGCCGGCCGACTAGCTACACCAGCGCTTGCTAATATAGCGATTAAGCCGGTGTGGTTCTGCCGATGGAGTTGTGGGGTTCCGATGGCCATTAAATTTTTTCCCTGAAGACGGCGAGCTGAGTGAGCTTAACTAGGCGCAGCACAAGAGGTATGCCAATCGCATGCAGGAATAGTATTTAGGTCCTTGTTCCTTTTTCTTCTTTACTGCGATTCCTAGTCCTAGCTTCCTCTTCCTTTCCGGTTATCGTGGGGAGTGCAAGTGAGGTAGCTCAAGCTGGAGGGGGACAAGAACCAGTCGTCCAAGGGCTTAGACCCATGGAGCAACCCCACCGACACCACTAGCACGCTGCACTACCTGCTCCAGGAGAAGGAGAGGGCGCAGGCGCAGGCGCAGGAGCAGCTCCAGATCTACCACCAGCAAGGGTTCAGCTACCTCCACCACCACCGGAGGCAGCAGGCGAGGGGAGGGGCCGGCACCGATGGCGGCAGCAGCGGCGAGTCCACGCCCGTGGACGCCCTGGCCACGACATTCGGGAGCGGGCGCATCGTGCGGTCGGCGGCCGGGCGCAAGGACCGGCACAGCAAGGTGTGCACGGTGCGCGGGCTGCGCGACCGCCGCGTCCGCCTCGCCGCGCACACCGCCATCCGATTCTACGACGTGCAGGACCGCCTCGGCTACGACCGCCCCAGCAAGGCCGTCGACTGGCTCATCCGCAACGCCAAGGCCGCCATCGACGAGCTCCCCAACCGGCCCGAGGTGCCGCCCTCTGCAGAGCCCGAGGCCGCCGACCCGGCCGAACAGATGACCTCGACGTCCTACGGGTTCAGAAACCCCGGCGGCGCCATGACCGGCGTGTCCGGCCTCTTCCTTCCACATTCTCTCAGCGTGGACCGAGCCTCCGATAGCGTCAAATCCTTGTTTCCCTCCTCGTCCACGGCCAGCGGCGACACCGCCGCCCACGACGAGTACCGGGGCTCCCCGCCTGACCTCCTGTCGCGCACAACCAGCAGCCAACCGCAGGAGCTATGCCTCACCCTCCAGTCCAACCAGCACCAGATCTTCAGCCATGTATCATCGAACCATCACGGTATGATCTCTAGTGCAGGCGTTCCAGGTTGGCCGTACCACAGCCAGAGAATGCCGTCATGGCATGCCTCAGAGAACAGCGCAGGAGAGGGCCGCGGCGGAGGCAATGGCGACAGCTACATGTTCGGCATGCCGCCGAGGCAGAGGCTAGACCAGAGCCAGTTCTTATCCCATGGCGAACCCCTTCAGTCCAGTGGCGGCTGGGCATCGGCTCGCGCTTGGCTAGACCCCCTCGCCGCAATCCACCAGCCATCACCGATGGCTGGGCAGGTCGGATTCGGTCATCTGGTTGGCGGTGGCGGGTTTACGGGGTTCCTCGCGTCGGCAGGGCAGCGGCTCCAGGGCGAGGAGGAGCAAGGAAGTGAAGTGATGAGAAGAGACTGATGAATTGATGCATGTTGGGCATGAGGTGTGAGCTTTCTATTAACACACTTCATTAATCTGGTAACCTGCTCTATGTCATTTCATGCAGGAGTTTGGGTCATCAAATTTCTCATTAGTTGTTACATTCATGCATGTGTAACTAAGGCTTAATTAAGAGTACGTTCCCTTGCAACTAGACAGATGTTACTGTTGCATTAGTTGCTATTGCTATTTTCCCCCTTTTTATTCTCGGCATGGACAAGATGTGGTGATGACGAGATGAGATGATCTCTGATCTTGATGGTTTTTCCCTTGGGATATTTTAATGTTTCTTATCTGATTATTCTAAGGAAGATTCCAACCTTTAGCCATTGCCATTTTGAAGGTTGTCCCTAGATCCTGATTCCATAAAGGCTCCCAAATTTTTGCAGCCTCAAATTATATACATAGGCAACTCAGGGGCAGGAAGAAAGCAGGAAAAGGCAGTTAAATAAAAAAAGGGTTTTAATAAGTTTCATCCGGATGTTTTCTTTAGCAACCATCATCCAAATTCTCCAAATTCTAGGCCATTGGATTTGCTTTCAGATCGATGTACACCCCCCCTGAATTCGAGGTGGGTTAATCCTATGGATGTGTGTTTTGATTGTACGGTCCAAAGTTTGGATGATTTTTAGGACAAAAACATCCGGATGATGCCTATACACTTCCATAAAAAAAAATAGTAGCTGAGTTAAGATTGAATTGAGCCCACTGTAGCAGTTAGGAGGGCAAGTGTGATGCTGTTTGCTTCTACTGCCTCCATGTTGATAATGATAGGGAGCACGCTGGAAGACGAAGGGGGTCCGTACGCCTCAATTATGGGAAGTGAGTGGCATCTTTACCTCTCTCTCCTTTTCGTCTCGCTGTTTGGGGGTAGCTCACCAGACTGTAAATCTTCTGAAATTGCATGTATGCCATACCGTACCTCTGACAGTTGCATGAAAGAGGCTGAGACAATAACATATCAACATATATCCTAGCTACTAAATTGGCAGTATCTAGCGCAGTAGGTCGTCGGTGTTTGTTTCTGCTTGTCTCTAGGCTAGGGACTCCCTTCTTTGCATGTCAGCCTCCACATTCTTCTGAATTTGTTTGCAAGTTCATGGATATATTGCATATTCGCATACATCTGTCATTGACACACAGTAATCGATCATAGTAAAATTGGAGTCGATTATGGGCATGCAGAGGTACTCTTATTATTACAATTGGATTGGAGTCGATTATGGGCATGCGGAGGTACTCTTATTATTACAATTGGAAAAACTAATCCCGTCTATTAATTTTTAAAATCAGGCCGAATTGGTCACCGTCAAGTTTCATCTAGGACAGATAATCTAAATGATATAGTAAATTATATGCGTGTGAGGTACGCATTGCTAACATTTCAAATCAAATTCTGCATGCAATGATCATGCATTTTTTTTTTTTTTTGAAATTGTAATGATGATGCATGCAGTTGCTTTTTTATCACACAATGCTATTACAGTATTAGTCACGTATCTGAAAACATCTTTGCTATAGCGACAGCCTTTGATGAGTGCCCGAATTGATTGGTTTATTATAGCAACCCCACAAAAAAAAGTCAAATTCAGAAAGCCACTTTAATTGGCCTGTTGATGTCAGCCATCTATATATTTTGCTACGTAAGATTTCGTTGATTTGAGGGAGAGGAAAGAATCTTATTGTCTATATTAAACACTTATCCATGCTATAATTAAAAGATTGTATAATCTCATAGATCAATCTTAATACAGTATATAAACAATAATATTCTATTATTGTACATGCTTTACAGCCTCTGAAAAATCACGAAATTATTAAGTGGATTTCAAATAACATCTCATGTCAGAAACCATTGAATATCACAAACTCATAAGCAAAATCCTTTTTTTTTCTTCACACAACATTTGCTGTTACGTAGTGGAACGGGAGCTCTATTTGGCAGAGCTCCAGATCCCAATTCCACCTCAGAACTGAAACTCATAGGCTAAAATAGAGTGAATTAAGTTTATATTTTATTCTAAAATGTAAACAAGATGACCCGGCTAAACATCTTAATATACCCACAGCTCAAGGTTCACAAATTTAATGGAGCTAGAAATACCCAGCTCCATCAGATTCACGAATCTGATAGAGCTGGAACTCCACCAAACACCCCCATACTTTTACTACTCCAAGTCTCCAACTCCACTACATCTCTCTCTCTCTCTTTCTCTCCCCTCTCTTCTGCATCGGTAGCTCAGCCTCATCAGCATGCTCAGAGTCTCAGACACCGAACATGATAGATAAAGCTTGGCACACAATGATTGCAGGCTCTCTTTCCCATTTGAAGATGCTGAGGATAGGTCACTTTCTACTGCCATAGGAGCAGATCCCCAGTTGTCAGCTATGGCCACGCTGTTTTGCATATAGTGCTCGCAGACCGGTGTACTGCTGCTTTCTAGTTCTAGCTTATAGACGACGAGTTGTGAAGAAAAAAAATACTAATAATAACCCAAACTCTCCTTTTCTTTCCTCGGAAGGCACGCTTCTGTAAGACTGGATTCTGGAATAAAGCCCGGATAAAAATTACTCAAAAAATGCGTACTGGTTGTGTTCGTTTGGCCTGCCTCTCTGATCTTTTTTGCATGTTGGTTGCGCTCATCACGATGCTTTTTGCTGGTAGTTTAATTTCCTCCCAGTTCTAAAACATATGGAAGTACGGATCGACCAGCTGAAGCCTACGCGCGAATGATCGACTGTTGGGTAACATTCATGCAGCCATGGATTGTGACGGACCGCCTTTTTAGGGGCAGTGCGAGACTCACAACAGTTACCCAGGAAGACTAACTGTTGGAAGACAAGAGTACAATTGCCTGACAAAAGCAACTTTCAACACTTTTTATTCAATATAGTTGGTCTAACGACCGGTTTTTACAGGAGAAGCATCCAAGCTTCTAGACTTACACTACCAAAAGAGAGAAAACCACAGGCAGGGCCTGAGCGAAGACAAGACCTAAAACCAGACTAAATCGCCATCTACGACCTCCTGGTAGGCTCCAGCATCTTCGAACTCTGAAAGGGCGGGGGTTGCAAGGGTGAGTACAGAGTACTCAACAAGTCGTACGGAACCACTGAATACTATATGTAGGGGTAATCAAGGGATGGCAGTAGGGTTAAGTATATGGATGCAGTTTTGTTTTACAATTCATTTTACATTTGAAGCACAAATCAATAGATAAGTAATTTGAATTTTCACAAGGTTCAACAACACTTTAACCAATCCATTTACAAATACCAAAACAGTAACTTGAGCTTAGTTACGGGTATCAACCCCGATTCCAACTTAACTTCATTAACCGGAAGTACGGCGTAATCGATTACAATTAAGATTAACTCTGCAGAGCAGCTCAACTTTACCCACAAGATATCTATAACCTTTATGCCAATCTCGAGTTTTCATGCAACTTAAATGCATGTGGCCCAGTTTAGATTATCACAAAGATTTCGCTTAATCATTCTGTCCTTTAGTTGTTTACCGATAGTACCGCTACCTTGGACTCGGGGTCCCCATTAGCGTCTTCACTGCTGTGAGAACCAAGAATGTCACTCTGGACCATTCCCGTTCCACCCTCCGGTCCATTTCCTGTAAGGAAGGCTAGGTCCCCATTCTCTCCTCGAGAATGGTAGCCACCAAGACACCCAATTATTATCTCGTGAATGACTAACTTATCGAGCCATGTCGGATACGGGTCACCGACCGATCCGACTTTGGTTGAGCGGGAACTAAGTTATTTACTTTGCTCAAGGGGATTATTAACCTTATACTTTTGCCAAAGACCAAGCCTTCATTCACAAACCCATTCCAGATTTCGCGATCTGCCACTGCACTCAACCAAGGCATTAATCGCCACGGTAGGATCGAATCTCATCCACTCCGGATTAATCCGATCTGTCCCCCATTTGCAAAGACTTTTATAAACAATCCGAATCGGAGATTCGGCAGCATTTTCTTTAAATCCAGGCTTTTAACTAACCTAACAGTATTATCTAACCTATTCATGGCAATAAGCAATTAACTAGGGTTCCAAAGGATTAATAGGGTTCAAATATTTCAAGGAGGTTTCAGTAAGCAATTTCGGCATTACCTAGGTATCATGTCATTCTAAAATACTGGATTTCATTAATTCAACATACAGTAAAGTAATGCGGTATAAAATAATTACTACTATAGCATGGCATGATAGGATCAATATGATCAAAGGTGTACGGCTTGCCTTGCGAGGCAGCTGGATCGGATGAGTCGTCGAGGAAGTAGTCGTACTGTGCTCCCGTCTGGTCCAACGTCGCTCGGAATTGCTCGACTCCAGATCGCTCGGCTCCACCGGGCGTCTCAACGGTCGAATCTAACGCGAAAAGACAACCAACATAAATAAACGATAAAACAACAACCGAAAAAGAAAACGGAAACTGAAAAGGAAAACCGGAACCGAGTCGGAAAGGGACGGAGGGCAAAACTGGGATTGGGAGATTTTCTGAGTTTCGGATTTGGAAACGGACAGCATTTCTGGACTCAGGGGATCGAAATGGTTCGGAAAAGTATTTGGTGGGGCTCTGGGATTTTCCGGGATTTTTCTGGATTTTTCGGGCTATTTTTGGAATTAAAAACGAATTTTCGGATTTAATAATTAAATTAAAATCCAAAATCCGGTTTTTACTGTTTCGGCCGAACGGGCCAAAACCGGCAAGACCATTGGGCCCACGGCCACTTAGGCGGCCTTGAGGCTTCTTTGGCGGCCGCCAGCCTGTGAGGAGGCGGGGCCGCAGGCGAGAGCGAGGCGGGCGGGGGCAGCGAGGCCGCTCGTCGATTAAGCGGCGAGGAGTGGCTAGGGCACGAGAACAGAGGAGGCGAGGCGAGCAGCGGGGCGGCTACTTGTGGCGGCCGGGCCGAGGAGAAGCGAAGGGAGGAGGAGGAGCTCACCACGAGAGAGGAGGGAGCGGGCGAGTTGGAATGGCGGGAGGCGATGGCTTTATAACCAAGCGGCGAGGCGCAGCCCGGCGCGATGGCGGCGCGTGGGCGCGAGGCGGCCGCGCGACGGCCGCGCCGAGAAGCTGCGCGCTGTGAGGCGGAAAGGCGGCGGCAGCGGGCGCCCAGCAAACAGCGGCGGCGGCACGGCGTCGGAGGCGGAGGCGACGACGGCTGGGTCGCCGGCGACTGGCCGGAGGAAGCAGGCCGCACGGGCCGAAGGAGAACAGGCCGGAAGGCCCAAAAGGGAAACGGGATTCGGCCCAAACAAGGTTTGAATTCAAACTCGAATTTCCAATTTTCCAAAACCAAATCAAACGCGAATTCGAACAAAAAAGCAAACAAATTCATTTTGAATTTTTGAGGTTGTTTCATGGATCGATTCGCCCTCTATTATTATTCGATCAAATTGAGAAGCTGGAGTGGCTTTTCCCAAAAGAATTCGCGATCTTCCCGGTTTGCTCGATCCGTTGATTTCGCTGACTCAAAAGCGATCTTTCTCGCCCGGTTTGCTTGCTTTGCTTTCCTACACTGACGAAAACGAGAGATCCACCCGCGAAAAAAGCTGCGCCCAGCACGCAGCGGCATCTCGCGGAAAGGGCTCGCTCCATTCTCCAGCTTCGATGGCAAATTGGCAATGGCATCTCATCCCTGAAAGGTTTTTGGAGAAAGGCCACACAATTGTTGGCGTTCCATTGATCAATATTTGTAGTGTACATCAATTATATATTACAAGGAAAACACTTGCCCTGTACAAAAGATATGTACAAGATTACAATCGATCATGATTGATCACGGGCATGTCACACCACCGCAGTCACAACGGCAGCGTCGCGAATGTTGAGGCTGGACCGAAAATCGAAGAACAGTGTGACGGCTGCCCCTTGGTGAACACACATCGATCGGCAAACTGTGATGACGACGGACATGGAGGACATGAACCATGACCCAGAGCGACGCGTTCACAGATGAAGTGCAGATCATCAATTTCGATGTGCTTCGTGCCTTGATACTGAACCGTGTTTCAAGTCATGTATACGGTGCTAACATTGTCGCAAAACACCACTGTAGCCAATGTGAGTGGACGGCGAAGCTCCTGCAAGAGCTGGTGGATCCGGATGGCACGTCCTACAGCATTGGCTGTTAGAACATAACATAAAAGAAAACATTAGGGCAATTCCTCTTGTATTATTTCTTACTTGCTTTTTTTACTTGTTTCAATATGTTACAATCCCCTATTATATAGCAGAACATTAAGTACCAGACTATGTAACAATTCATTATTCCACTCATACTCCAAACATTTTCCAAAACAAACTTAATTTCCTAAAATTTCTAAGACTCTGACTCTACTTCGTTTACAAGATTAATTCCAACATTCACCCTCTTAATCTTGTAACATCTAACACTCACCCCCTAATATTGACACACCTCTTTGCAAGTCGACATTCGATCTCTTGATGCACCTCCAAGGAGTTCCGCCGACGTATGCACCTCGCCAGCGATCATGACCTTTTGCCTCCACTCCAATTGTTTTTTCACCGATAACACAAGTTAACAGTGATACACAGACTCGCATTAGAACTTACCAGCTCCAATTATCTTTTCACCGGTAACCCAATTTGACGGTAACACACAGACTCACATTAAAGCTTACCTACGAAAAACTTGGACACATCTACAAGAACTCTCGTGTATAGACACATCAAGAAACAACAACGACAACTCCTCAATGTCCCTCGACGAGGCACGCAGATGGCCATCAATACCATCTTGTCACGCTGATTATCGACGACGCTCGTCAATTACCACTACTACAAAATCAGGCATCACAACCGGCCTATTAGAAACGGTTTGGTGTGAACCAGTTGTAATGCTCGCACCAGAAGCGGTTCGTGGCAACAAACCGGAGGGGATCTCTAGAAGCGGTTCGTGGCACGAACCCCTTCTAAAGCCCCACCTTTAGAAGCGGTTCGTGACACAAACCCCTTCTAAAGATCTTTACAAGCAGTTCGTGTCCCCAACCGCTTCTAAAGCTTTAGAAGGGGTTCGTGACACGAACCGCTTCTAAAGACCCCCTTCAGAAGGGGTTCGTGTCACGAACCGCTTGTAGAAGCTCAGTTTTAGAAATAATAAAAGGAATGCGTGCCCTACTCTATCAGAGAGCACGCGTGGGTGGGTTGACTAGATGGATGAGACGAGTCACGAGGATGGAATGCTGGTCGTGGGTTCGAATCCCATTCCCACGATATTATTACTGCCTTTTACTGCTTGGTGTCGCACCACCACAAGCAGTTCCTAGAATCGGTTGCCTAGAAGTGGTTTCGAACCGCTTCTAGAAGCTGGTTCTGTAGTAGTGTACGAGTATTGTGTATCAGGGAGACACAGCTTCTCCGCCTTTCGCCGCCTGCTGCAGCGCATGTCCTTCTACTACTCAGATTACTGCGTTGCTATCCGTGATGCCTTGCAGCCACACGTCACAAGTTTTTCTGTTGCCCCCAACCAATTCTAGCCATATATTTTCCATGTTTTGTAATTTTGTATCCCTTGTTCAGTTGGCAAATCTCTGCAGCCACCTTGAGGTCATTAACACTGCTCTGACCTGCGACCCAATCGCATGACATAGCTAATGCAGGAATCCCATATATGATTGCCTCCCTAGCACCAGCAACTGTTCCAGAATACACAACATGGCATTTGCAATTGTTGCCCGCGTTTATTCCAAACCACCAAAGAGCTTCCCAGAGATGCCTAAAGAGGCGCAGTAAGCAGGAGTTCCTATCTGTGTCCGGTGCGCAGACAAGGACGCGGAAGCGCCCCGCGGAGATGCTAGCTAGTCGATCGACGAGGAAGCGGAGCCTCGGCGCATCGATCCCGTCATCGTTTGTCACCATCACGTACCACCGCCACCGCAGAGTCCATCGGGACGAAGTCCGTACGGCCTACGGGCACAGGCAGCGGCACGGGGATGCTTCCATCTCCGTTTGCGCCTGCTTTTTTTGGTTAGTCACCGATGCGACGATAGTCTGCATCAAGGCGCAGCAGTGATAGCCTTCTTCGGGGCAAGCGCGAACAAAGATTAGAACGACCTCGTTCTGATACCAATTGTTGGAATAATATATCAAAAAAACGTTGAGGCAATTTTCTCTTGTATTATTTCTTTCTTGCTTGTTTTTTTGTTTGTTTGTTGCAATATGTTACAATCCCCTACTTAGATAGTAGAATATCAAGTATCAGACTAGATAACAACTCATTATTCGACTCGTACTCCAAATATTTTCTAAACAAACTTTTCTAGAACTTTCAAGACTCAGACTCTACTCCGTTTACAAGATTAATTCTAACATTGGCAACCATTCCATACTTAGCTTCGGCACTAGAGTGAGACATGGTGTGTTGTCGCTTCGAGGACCAAGGCACCAAATTAATTCGCGCCAAAAAGATGCAGTAATCGGAAGTGGAATGGCGAGTACCTGGGCAACCAACGCAATCAGGTATGTGTGGGACGAGGTAGGCAGGGGAGGACCGAGAGAGACGCAAGCCGTATTACATGGCAGCCTTGATGTACCGAAGGACTCGTTTGACCAGTGAAAGGTGGTTGTCATGTGGATCGTGCATGTGCAACCATATTTGTTGCACATCGTATGCGATGTGGAGGCGGATTTGTGAGGCGACATGCCCGCAATGTCAAGAGTTTAGCGGCATATTTTGTTTAAAAAGGATTCGACGGCAACCAAAACCCCTGCAGGCAGTGGGGTTTGGCATGGGCGGTAGAGATCGATGTCGCAGGCTGGCCAATGCAGCATTGGTGCTAGAGACGAGGCCGTGCGGCAACGAGGGTCGCGGTGGCATGCCAAGTCGAGGGCCAAGAAGACCAGCAGAGGACCAGTTGCTCGCATATGGCCAGAGTTGGAAAGTTCTAGACCAAAGATTATAGAACAATGGCCATTAAGGAGCCGTGAAGCCACCGCCTTTGTCCCCCTTTGCCATTCTTGCCACCCTCGCTGCCTTTTTGGTTCTTCCCGCTGCCATCGCTGCTGTTTGTGGTAGGGGTGTTGGGAGTCGCTGACATTGCCTCCATAGCCACTGGTAGCAATATTGCCGCCGTAGGTGCCAGTGCCGCCTTTCCCGCCGTTAGCACCACCATTGGTTGCACCGAAGAGGGCAGCGGCGTTGACGTCAACGGATTTTCGGTTTTCAGTTCTTGGAGAAGAAGCATAGAATGGAATTGGATGAGGTCCAGGAAGAGGATCATCGAGTGGCACGATGGTGGCCACGTTGTCAAACTTCGGGTTCAGCCCTTGAGAGTTGTGGGGACAAGAGACTCGTCACTGACCGTTTGGCCGATGTCGGTCAGGGCATCAGCGAGTGTCTTGAGCTCGAGACAGTGGTCCGTCGCGGACATGCGTCTCCTTGCATCAAGTTACGAAACTTGGCATTGAGGTAGAATGCCCGTCACGAACTTGTTCTCGATCTGGGTCCAAACCGACATGGATGGCGGTGATGGCTCCACTCGGCGTCGGCGTTCTTGGGCGGAGCGGAGGTGACATGGTCGACGAGGGTGAACTTGCTCACTGCAACCATGAAGAGGTAGAGGTGGGCGTCGTGTCGTATCAGGTTGGCTTGGCATAAATTTATCGTGTTTCGTGCTTAAACCGTGCCATGCAACGACGGATCGCCGTATCGTGCCGTGCTGGCCTGGCTCTCCTTCGGCAAGTCCAGGCACGGCCTATTTATACGCTTTGTGACTGCTTCGTGCCGTCTTGACCCAGGTCTGGCTCATTTGCACTATTGCGACGAGAGGACGAGACGATGGCGGAGGCAGGGGAGCTACACTGAGTGGTCCTTCTCCTCGACCCAATATAGCGGAGTAGTTTTTCCTTTGAGTACTTCATGCCAAAGGGGAAACATTCCTTAGGTCTGTCCACAGAATTGAAATTGAAATTTAAATATTGCGGCAGTGATCACTTAGGTGAACCAACAAGATTGTGAAGGATATTGTTTCCTCTTTTGAAACAAGATATGAATTTACAGATCATTTCAAAGTTATTGGGACACAACCAATACTTGTTCAATACCACATGATTTTTCTTTTACCAAATATGCTCCGAAGAGATTGGCATACTTTTATTTTACTTTTTTTTTCTTTCGCATTCATTCCCCTTTTTTTTCCCCAATTCCCTCCCTCTTTTTTTCCCTTCCCCATTTCGCCCCCTTCTATTTGCATCGCCACCCCCCTCTCCCCCCACCCTGCCCAGATTGCACCGTCGATCCGTCGACGTATCGGCATCACATCAGTAACGCGAGCGGGCAGCGAGCTGAGCGAGGCCAGATTGCGCCGGTTGCTTTTGGAGATTCGACAGGCTACTTGTCAGGGCGAGGGGGGCGGGACGGCGTCGCCACATCGACGATGATGGGTGCTTGTGCCCGTGCCAAAGGCGCCAAAAGATGGCTTGTCCGCGATCAGGCTATTTGCCTGTGACAGATCGTCTCTCACAAGGTACGTGATGTCCGGTGGTTTTGTGCCCACTAATTCGGAGGTGCGCGCGTGCATCTGCAAAGGCCGACGTTGCGAGTTTGACGACATACCAGACCTGCTCAGCTGGAGTAATAAAGACATAGATGGCCTCGTAAGATCAAGATCCTGCTACATCCGCCATTAGATTTGCCGGTTACTTGCCAGAAATTCTGTGTGCCCATGTACTTGAGTCTAATCTACGTACGAGATACAGCGATTCTTTGAAGTACGCAGCAAATCGAGACCCTCTCAATACAAATTACATAACTTTTAAAGCAAGCGAAGACATAAATAATCATGATCTATTCTTCATTTATGCTTTAAAGTTTGTACAATTTTAAAAAAAAATACATAGAAGCACCTCAAAAAAAAAAATTACTAGAAGTTTGTGTGTGTATTTGGTTTATCTCAAGATCTTAATGATTTACATGTTCCTGTGTAAGCTAACTAAATAGAGGATATAATCCTCACGAGAAAAAAACATTATTTTGTCTTTAACATGGTACGGGTAGATATATATTTCCGTATTTGTTGAAGTAGATCAGAGCAACACAGATATGGACCAAGGTTTCAAATTTTATATAAGGGTAAGCCTCAAGATGCCATCGAGCTCCTCCATGCTATCACCGTCTATCTGGTGAGCTTGTCCACAAATTTTTCGTGAATTCGCGTCATAATGTGTTCCACGTCCTTATGCTCCCTTCATTTCAATCAATTTCAGTCAACAACCTTTGAATCGAAGCCTTCTCCTTCCTTGGCCCCCACGTGCTCTCGTTTTACACCACCACGCCCAACTTCGCCTCCTCACGGGACATCAAGTTCATGCACTGAATTGTGAATAGTAACTTAATAGCTTTAGTTATGCACTGAATTGTCATGTAATTTTTTACTTATTTTCTAAAATTTGTGCATCAATGTTGCTATGACATGTGCTACCACTTTTGTCATTTAATTTCAATTGCAACAATGCTAGATGTTATGATGGACTGTTGTGGTATTAACATTGTCATTTTATTTTGCGTCAGGTGGATCCGATGAACGCAGGACCTGCACAAGCGATTCGTCGACTGCGTGAATCAGCTCGGCGACATATATAGATAGTGAGTGTTCTTGATCCAAAAACCTTTATTCTTGATACTGACATATTAGCTTGATTTTGGCTCCATTAGTTAAGCACATTAATTGTTCTTGATACAAGAACCCTGACATAGAATAGTGAGTTTGTTCAGTGAATGGCAATAATTAGCTAGTTGATTCCCAGTTTTTCCAGCATTGATAGTAAGAGATAAGCATCGATTCTAGGTTTCTGAATTCAGGAGGATCTCGATTCTTTTGTTCAATGTCTTTCTTTTGGTTGTACTTCGGTGTGGATAGTATTTTGCGTCAGTTATTGCCGCTTAATTTCCGGCCCGAGGCTTAGCACGATCCTAGCTCCGCCACTGCTGGTAGACATTGAGAATTTTTTTTTAATGTTAGCATGTGTTTAAACAGATGTTTGAGAATTTGTAGTTCATAAGCTAATTGTCATTTTAGTGTTATGTCTCCGCAAATGACAACCAAGCGCAGCATCCTGTAGCCAATTTTGCTTAATTAAAAGTTATTACATCTTAAACTTTGGGAAAGGCCATCATACAAAAATCGAAAATTTTACTTTCCTGGGTGATATAAAAATTCGTGTTGGTGTCGATAGTCACTGTTACATCTCAAGTGTACAAGAGGTATTGAGAGGCAGACTATTACGCTTCTCTTTGTCAAGTACACATGTACCGTACCGAACTACCAACCACATTACCACAATAGTTTACATTTTGTTCATGGTTCTCCAGCAGCTGTATTTCTTGAACAGGGAAAGGAAAATGAGGAGAATGTGCACACACCTTCCATTCAGATCTTTACTCCTGTGCAAGCAAAGCTTGATGATTTGGATCGTCCATGGTGTTCAAATGTACAACCATAACTGATGAAATTCAGAGTTCAGGATTTGTAACGGAAGAATCTTCTGCGGTGCAAGCAGCGAAGCTTCGATGTGCGCGCCATCTTAAATTCCGAACGATTTTTTTCTTCTGACGATTGAACAAAAAGAGGCCCTTGCAACTGCACAGCAGCATGCATGCGACTCCAACCTTTGTTCAAACTGATGCCTGCTTTTCTTCAGACAGCAGTGCAGGAGAGCAGCTTTCGTCACTGCTCGCGGTGGCAGGAGTTGGCATCGATCGACCGAGCCCGAGACATACATGGGGTACTGTACCATGGCAGATTCGTTAGTATTCCTTGGTACTCTCTCCGTTTATTTTTAAATTTAAATATCTCATCACGTCAAAACCGTGTCAAAAGGCTACAAAAACATAACTAAAGAAAAGTACTTTTAAATTCAAATCTAACTATATCATTTTTATATCATAGATAATCTATATATTATTAGACTACTTATTAATCAAAATTTACAAATTTAAAATCTCAAAAATACATAAACACCTTATAGAAATCAACAGAGTACCATAACAAAAACCTTTAATAGCGTATCAGGCCGTGACCTCGACTCGATCCAAGCACTTATTGCTCCGAACCTAATTCATCCGGTAGCAAACACGGACGAAAAAAAACGCCGTGGCAAAAACACTGATTTGCACGGTAAGAAAGCTACTGTACCGATGGATCTACATTGTTCACCTGTAATACAACGGTTGAGAATCGCCAACGGCAGGGATACTGTGCTTCTTTGAGGAAAGGCAGATGATACGACTCAGAGAAATCCTCTGAAGAAGTGAACGGCAACTCTTTAAAAACTTATCAATTCGTATTTGAGATCAATCCGATTTGTAAGGCCACTAGAGGAAGAACTTGATTCTGCTGGAAGATGTAAGAAAGCAGATGAACCTTACCTTTTCCAATAGAGCTAACCACTTAACAAGGTATAGTAGCCACCAAGGTTTGAAATATCAACAAAAATCACTAAAAAATTATGATTTTCGACCGTATCCTTCCAACTCCATAAATGATAAACCGGTCCAATTAAAATTTAAATTAAAAAAAATCAAAAAATTTCGGAAAATTTATCCCAAAGTTCTCTAAAATTAGTTTAATAGACTTTTGGAATCTACCATAATTTTTTTTGGGGGGGGGGCGGGGGGGGGGGGGATTTGACAAATTTTCCTGATTTTTTTTTCCAATTTTCGTTGAGTGTGCCACTTTTTGATGTAAACCGATCGAAAATTGGTGTAAACCGGTCGAAAATCGATAAAATCAAACGAAAATTGAATTACTTCACCGCTGTTTAATCGTTGAGTTCAAAAGTTTGACTTTGAATTTCATTCAGTTTCTACCAATTTTCGGTGAAAATTGATACTGTTAGGGACAATTTTCGAGCTCAGTTCGATAATGTAAACCCTGATAGCCACTACTAATCCCTCGGATCACAAATAGTTATCATTTTAGACATTGACACAATCTTCGAAACACAATTGTGACCACTAATTTTTATTATAATATATTTATAAATCTCAATAAAATTATAATATTATGAAAGTACTTCTTGAGACAAGTACTACAGAAAGGCCTATATTAGACGTCTCATCACAGACGGTTTTTCAAAAACGTCTGTGATGAGGACCATCACTGATGGTTTTATAGTGAAATCGTCAGTGATATCATCATATACGGTACTCTTCATAAATCATCAGTGATATACATCAATATCACAGATAGTTTTGGTATAAGACCATTAGTGATGACTCCTGTAGCTATCACAAACGGTTTTAAACTAAAATCGTATGTTATATGTATCCATCACAGACGGTTCTAACTAAGAACCGTTTGTGATATGAAGAGATCACCATATAAGCATGCCGATGGAGGTTCGTCGCGCAGACCTTGGCTGCTCCCAGCTCGTTTCACCTCTCCCAAACCCTAGCCCCCCAGCGACCTCCTCCTCGGCGTCCTCCTCCCCGACAACCTCCTCCTCGGTTTCCTCTGATGATGATTGCCTGAAGCCCATTAATGATTACAGCTTTTGAGAAGCCAGTTGTAAATGCGGCCCATGTAACGAAGAGACACGTTAAATATTTCGGTCGAAGTTACTGTTGGCCACATGAATGACTACCTGACCTAACCTTGGTCGGGAGAAAACTAAGTGCTACCGGGTCGGCAACAGCCCGACTTGGAAGCCTTTCTAGGTCAAGCCATGAAGTCTTTTACCATGCTGACCTAAATCAGCCCAACCAGACTCTGGTCGGGAGAAAATCCCCGGCGCAAGGATAACGTGCAGGAGAAGTTCTCTCTCTCTCTCTCTTTGACAGGTACAGATAACCGCTTGGAAGTTACCCCTTGCGAAGAGGTGCCTCTCTGACGAAAAGCCACCTTTTCAATGAGAAGACACCTTTTGACCAAGCAACGCCTTTGGATAAGAAGACACATCTCTGAAGACGACAACTGCCATCCGTTCAATGCTTTAAGTAGGCTTCTCCCACCAAGGAGGAAAGGGGGAGTGTGACATGTAATACGCTACACATTAGACATCATCTGTACTTTGTAAAAGACAGAGCAATACAATTTCCATCCATTTTTTATATTCCTTTCCTTGTCATTTCACCTACAGAAGGCAACCAAAATCACAATCATAAGCTTGGTCTAGGGACCCCAGGTCCTGAACATCGACAACCTCCTCCCTATCTCCTGGCTCTCCTTCTCTTGGTCCCGAGCACCAAGCGCCACCATTTTTCATCACCCAGTGCCAACCTCAGATCTGGCGCCACCATTCTTCATCACCCAGTGCCAACCTCAGATCTGGTGCCACCGGCTCTCGCTGCCACCTTCTCGGTCTACCTCAGCACTACAACACCGATGAGCATCTCCCTTGGCTCAGGTGGCACCCACCACGGCACCAATGGCCATCCCCTACTCCTTACATGCTAAGTGCCCAAACTCTCCCCTTTCCCCTTCTTTGATGGTGCTATGGTTCTATTGTATGTTACATAAGTTGCCATGTTTGTTGTATGACCATTGTGCTTTGGTTCGGTGATGCCTCTCAAATTTCTGTTTTAGTCGCTGAAGCACCGATTAATCCATGTTTACTGAATGATGATTATCCTTATTTGTGAACTAAGATGATTTGATTATGAATGTCTTGTATGAGGTTTGGACTTGCAGCTCAAAACGTATATACTAGTGAGTCGTGTGTTAGCGGCTTGGGGCTAAGGAGGGGACGGCGGCAAGGAGGGCACGACATTGCTGAATAGCTCATCTACTTCCTATGCATAGTTTGAAATTCTCCCCCAAATCAAAAGGTATAAACCCTAATCTATTAGCTCATCTACTTCCTATGCATAGTATGAATAGATGACATTATATGGGGATTGATCATAATATGAAGAAAAGGGTTTGCAAAACCAGCAAGAGTTGGAAAATAATATATTTGTCTTGCATTGTTTGACTTTGTGAATATATGCTGAGAAAACTACTTTGTCAGCGATTTAGTTTGCAGACTGAGATGATTTGATTATGAATGAATGTATGGCTATGCTTGCACTTGATTACAGTACAGTGAGATCTAGGGTTTGGTTGACCTAAGTTCTATTGTGCCGAGCTCTTGTTCGTTTGTGAGTATATCTCATATTACTCTTACTTAATTGTTGCCTCTTATTGCTCTGTGATGCTAATTGGGTCATTGATGAACTAAACAATTGAAGGTGTAAATCAGGCCTTGAATCATTAGTCCTACTTCCTGTTATTGCTGAAATTGATGTCATTATTTGATTATTATCATTAAGCTAGTTTGCTACTTACAGTAAAAATTGACTATAATTACTCTATTGTACATAATTAGGAAGGTAAGGGTTCAAGGCCTTATTTGCTTAGTTAATTGTTTAGCTCAATTGTGATAACTTAACCAAGTACAGAGGAGGTAAGAGACTAGTCTCTAGCAGCTCTACACTTTCGTGGAGAGGAGGCTAAAGATTAATCTTTAAGCAGCCTAACACCTGAGAGTAATATCAATCAAGTATCGAGGATCTTATGACCCTAATGCTATATCGTAGGATCTAGCAGTTGTCTCCTCTCATCCTACTCCAATTGTTCAGTGTGCTACTACTGTATGTTGCTGTAACACCCCAAAATTTTGCTTTCCTTAAATTCATGTGTGGTTTGGCACTTTGGTGAATTTTTGGAATTTTCTGGAATTTATTTGGATTTATTTGGAATTTATTTGAATTTATTCCATTTTGAAATAATTAAAGAATTTAATTTTGCAAATAAATTTTTGTTGGAAATATTTTATTTGAGTCCAAAATGATCCAAAGTATTTTCCATAATTTTTCCGAATTTTTCTCGAGTCATTTGCTATTTTTAATGAATTAAATGAATTACTGGGAATTATTTTAAATATTAAATCGCTGGAAAATCAAACCGAGTCGGTTACTGTTCATCCGACCGAGCCCGAGTCAGACTCGAGTTCGAGTCCGACCCGAGCCACGTGGTCGAGCCGAACCCGCTCGTCCCGAACCCTAGTTACGCGGCCGCTGGATCAAGATCCAACGGTTGTGATTGGCGCCACGCCACCCCGAGCCGAGACCGAAGTCGAACCCGTGACGCGTTCGCGGCGATCGTGGGCCGTCCGTCGTGCCGCGTGGACGGCTAGGATTGAGCCGCGTCGCCGCTGCGTGTCCGGGCCGGACTCGCCGCATCGCCTCGCCATGGAAACCGAGCGAATCTCGACGCCTGCGTGCCGGTATTTAAGGCGTGGAGTGCGTGCGAGATCGCCGTCACCGCGGCGCACCTTTTGCTCTAGCCGCCACTCGAAGAGCTCCTCCGTGCTCGCGATTCCTCGCCGGAGTTGATTAGGGTTGTTTAGGGTTTTGGCATCGTTCCGCCGCCGTCCACCGTTCTCCGTCGCGTTTGTGGCCGGATCCGAGACCGCAAGGACGAGGCGCGTCTGGGAGTGGCATTCACTTCGCCGGATCTGCCCTGTGGCGCCGTCCCGTGTCGTCGTCTTCAAGTCCGGCCAGACCTCGACAACCAGCGCCACAAGAACCCCACGAAGATCGCCCGCCGTCCGATCTTCATCCGACGATCACGGTGAGTCCACGTTTCCTTGAAACGGTAGAAAACCAGATTGGATCTGGACCGTGAGATCAAGATCCAACGGTCCAGGTTAGCCACGTGTGCCCTAACCCTGTAGAACCCAGGATAGATCTCAACCGTTGGATCAAAATCCAACGGCCCTCGTTCGCCCACGCCATCAAGCGAAATCCACGTTGCGGTGGATTGGATCCAACCTCAACCGCTCGATCCGAATCGAACGGCTCGGATCATGCCACGTAGTCCAGTGCCACCGCGACGCGACCCATCGACGGGTGGGACCCGTGATGTCACCGCAGACCGGCCGGTGGACCAGATCCACCGTGGACCCGAACCGAGTCCGTGGACGGGCCGACGCCAAGAGCCAATCAGAGGCTGCCACGTGCCCATGCTGACGCAATAATTAATTTCCGAAAAAGAAAATGATTTATTAATTCGAAATATTGATTCAAATTTAGATTCAAACTTCAAACGCTTATAACTTTTGCGTTTCAACTCCGATTTGAGCGATTCAAATTTCTAAATTTGTATAAAATCAAGATCTACCTAAATATGAATTTTATTTAATTTTTGGACTAAAGTTTTTCTCTGTAATATTATTTAATTGATTATTTAAACTTTAATAAATCATAACTTTTGCGTTTTAACTCCAAAATTGACGATTCCAGTTTCTAAAAATCCAGAAAATTATGTTCTCTCTGTTTATGGATTTTATTTGGAGTTTTGGGATCTTTTTGCATAGTGTTTATTTGTGTATTTGCTATTTGCACGCTTTACGAGTAGACGTTGAAGTGCCGGAAGGATTCGAAGGAGAAGTGTTGACTCAGGATCCAACTTAAGACCAAGAGCAAGTACTTTTTGAAGGCAAGTTGTGCTTTGACCATGTTGATCCTATTTCGAAATCTATTTTGATTTAAACTATTGCATGCTAGTTCAATTAGCAACATACTTTGCTTAAACATGGGGATTAGATAAATACCAATTTGCTGTATGACACCTTGATTATCTAAGTATGTGCCATGATCCCTTGTCACCCTAGTTGTGGATTACTAGTTGGACATTATTAAATCGCCAACATGGGTTTAGATCGTTGTAGTATACTGCTTAGACCTGCTACGTGCTCATAACATGATTTTGGACAATCAAATGTTAATATTGACTTAATGGTATATTGAACCTGTTTTGGAAAAGGATCATGTGATGTTGATAGCACGTGGTGCATGGTAATCAACTGGGGTTTGATAAACAGTTTTCGACCGGGGCATGTGGCAAGAGTAATCAGGTGGGCCAGTTGTGGCATTGGGAATGTTGATTTGGTTCTTCGGGTAGTCTTGCCCTGGTCACTCTAAGGACTTAACCTTGCAAGCCTTTGAACTGGGTCATACTTGCAACCACATGGCTGGAATGGGACGGCCCTAGTTGACTAAGTCGCTAAGGACTCACTTGTGGAGCCTCAGGGTGTCAATTACACCGTTTGTGTGATTGTACGGGGAGCGTGTCGTGGGCGTGGCCGATACCCATCTAACGGTGTGTTGGTCCCATACTTCGCCTTAGCTAAGGGAAGGGATGGTGTAGAGCACGAACCTGAGAGGACCACCTGTGTTGTTTGAGGCTTCCAAAGGCTTTGTTACTGAACTTCGCCTTTGTGGTGTTTGACTGTATCTTGTGGGTAAAGTGCATAACCTCTGCAGAGTGTAGAATCTATTTGAATAAGCCGAGTCCACGATCGACAATGCTCGGGAATTACAGTCAAGGGGTAGACTTTCTGAAAATAACTTGGTTTTGAAAAGATGGGTTGGTTTAACAAGGAAGATGATGGAAATATGGTTTAGGATGGGGAAAAATGTTTGTTAAACTTCTTGAAAGTTATTTATGCTTTACTTATTTCCACTGCTTTCGAATCTACTCTTATTACTTGTCAAAAGTCAAGCATCGCAAATATACCTTGAGCTATTCCTTTGTACCAAGCCATGCATATAGTATATTAGCTTGCATTACAGGCATGACTTGTCGAGTACCAAGTACTCACCCTTGCCTCAACACAATATCAGTTGAAGAGGAGACTACGCCAGTTTCGGAGGAGGATTTCCAAGAGGACCCGTCTACTTAGGGATGCGAGCCCAGTCAGTTGCCTGTGGTATACTGGATGGCGCCACGAAGTTTATTTGATTTTCCGCTGCTATTGTTATTTCTCTTTTAATAAGTTTCGCCTTGCGAGGCATATATTTGTAACTTGGCCATAAGGTCGAGTAACCCTTTGATTATTTAAATAAAGTACTTTGATAGTATCGATTGGTATGATTGTGATATATACCGATGTTAAGACTGTGTGCACTAGCGCGTTCCTGGACTAGTGCTGAATACACAGAGGGTCCGGATTTGCAAATTCGGGGTCCCGACAGTTGCCATTGAATGACAATCCGCACCTGATTTCCAAACTAATAACAACATTTACAATGGTCTTGCAGAATTTTTCCTACACCCCTCAGCAAAACATCCATCGTTAGTATGTGTTGTTCGAAATTTTTATCAACTTAGATATTTATGCAACAATATTTACAAGGCACAACCAATTATAGACTTTATAATTGAATATGTAAACATCCTAGATGCATTGAGCAAACAGCTTGTCTAATCAGGATGGTCTTGAAATATAAAGTTTTGTAGCATTTTTATCTCCGTACTTCTGCCGCCAGAGTTGATCCATACCATCGCATCATGTGTTTAATTGTCCCGTCTGCCTTCAGGGCGAAGCTATGCGAGCAGCTGGCTGCGCCGCTTGCCTCGGAGGCGAAGGAAACTCAAAGAAACTGCACCGAATTGATGTGCTTGGTTGTGATTTGCATCGCCATCTCGTCACATATCGTTGGGGGGAAAGGACACGAATGGCCACATCAAAATCTCAAATACCCACACCGCATTGCACCAACGTGCCGCGACTTTGCCCCCACACGACTCGACAGACAGACATCCGAATCAGGCACTTCGTCCGCTGCCCACTAACTGCACAGCGTGTGAATGCCACGCCCAGTCGCCCACGTCCGTAAGCCTATAAACGTAAGCAAACCACCAGTAAACCATCCAAATCAATCTTTAGCGCGCAGCTGCTTAGCTTGTAAGGCCAAACACTAGTTGAGCACACCGAAACCG
Organism: Rhipidocladum racemiflorum; assembly: GCA_036346355.1. Taxonomy (NCBI): domain Eukaryota; kingdom Viridiplantae; phylum Streptophyta; class Magnoliopsida; order Poales; family Poaceae; genus Rhipidocladum; species Rhipidocladum racemiflorum. The sequence goes on along the minus strand of CM070570.1, from coordinate 29,281,134 downwards.
CACCATCTCACCAACCAGCACTCCGAGGAGAGGAACGAGCTGAGCGCGCATATATCAAATTATCAGCCAAGTCATCTATATATGTTGGGGAGCATGAAGGACCCGGGGTGGGTCCGTGTGGTTTGGTGGTTGGGCTGAGCCGCAACATGTGGTCATGACCACCATCGTCGCTGCGTTCGTGTCTGTGCTCGACCTCATCCTCCTCCTGCACCCTTACATTTGCCATGTCCGCCGCTGGAACCACCGATCGACGCACGGCCAGTGCGGCCAAGGGGCCGAAGGGCAGGCTGGAGCTGTCGGCCATTACGGCACTACCGATCGTGACCGTATGGGAAGGTGGGCGTCGCAAGCTGCAGCGATTGCACCATCTGCCTCAGCGCCATGCGGGAAGGGGACGCGGTGCACATGTTGCCCGCCTGCAGCAATGTGTTCCACGTCACCTGCATCGGCACGTGGTTCGCGTCCAGCTCGTCGTGCTTGGTCTACCGCGCTAGAGTGGAGCCACCACCGCCAACAATCCCGGCAGGGTCAGTGTACGTAGGAGAAGTAGGACGTGGAGAAAGAGGAGGTGGGCACTTCAGTGCTGCTGCATGCAGGGGCTCGATCGATGTGTCGCTGAGGAAGATACTGAGCAGGGAGAGGCCGTCGGGGCGGAGGCAGCAAGGCGACCATGCTGTGGAAATGGAAGACTTGGAAAGATATATAGTTGCCGCAGCTGCAACAATAGCATGCTGTGAATGATTAGTTTTCTTTACTCCTTTTCCTCTCTGTCTTGGTCATTTTCTGCATGACTTGTACATCTAGCGTTTCTGTGCTTGATTCAATATTAAGCAATACACTCGTAAAAGTGTGTAACCTCTTAATTTTTTCCTCGAGAGCGTAAGTTCTTATTTAGGTAGTGGACTAGTGGTGCTTGTAGCTGTGGATGCAGCTTACCCTTATTTGAGCACAGAAGGGAAAGTGGATAAAAGCTCTGTTAGAATTTAGTCAGGCAAAGTGCTTTCCCTGTTCAGTTCTTGTTTGCATGAGGAGGAAGACACATGGGTTTATAGACAGGGGCGGACCATGATTCTGCTAAGCCTTAGACAGAAAACTAAGCCTTAGACTGTCTCCAACGGGTTCCCGTCGCCCCCTCTTTCCCTTCGTGATGGGAAAGAAACCTCGAAGGGAACCCTGCTCACCCTCCAGCGGCTTCTCCTCCCGGCTGCGGCTGGGAAGGGATAAGAGAGAGATTCCCTCACGAGGGAGATTCTCTCTCCTTTCCCTTCAAGGCGAGGACCGGTTGGGGGACGGTGCGCGCGTTAGGGCGGAACCTGCGAAGGAGCGGCGCGGAACCGGGGGCGAGCACCCGTTGGCGACGGCAAGGGTCGGGGGAAGTCGAAGCAGGCGGCGGCGGTGGTTGCTGAAGAGGGAGGTGGTGGGCCTCTTGACCGGCGTGTGCACGGAGGCGACCGGCTCGTCGAAGCGAGGTACGTTTGTTCGAGATTTCCCCCAAATTAGCGCCGTGTTTGCTTCGATTGTGCGACGGGGGATCGATTTCTGGATTCGATTTGCTTGTCTAGGGTTTTGGGCAGCCTGGATCTGTACACGGTAGCTTGGATGTGTACACGGTAGGGTTGATCTGTACACGGGAGCTTGGATCTGAAGTAATCTAGCTTGAGTGTGGTTCGATGTGGTTCGGCCTAGGTCACATCTGCTCCACGAGAAAGACATGGTGCAGACTATGAAGGCAGTACGAGGTAGAAAGAGGCAGTAGGAACCCACATTTCTGTTGTTTTCTTGAATCGTGATACAGAGTGTATCTAGGTTGTTGCTAGTGCCAGAATGTCTTCTTGTTACGTCATCTTGTTTTGTTAGCTGTGCTGTGCTGATCGATAGTATCTGGCTTGAGTGTTAATCGATGTGGTTCGGCCTAGGTCAGATCTGCTCCACGAGAAAGACAAGGTGCAGAGTATGAAGGCAGTATGAACTAGAAAGAGGCTGTAGGAACCCACATTTCTGTTGTTTTGTTGAAACCTGATACAGAGTATATCTAGGTTGTTGCTACATTTAGAATGTCTTCTTTTTGTTCTGTAATCTTGTTTTGCTTGCTGTGTTGGGCTGAACGAAATAATCTTGTTTTGCTTGCTGTGTTGGGCTGATCGAAATAATCTGTGCATGCTTGTTGTGTTGGGCTGATCGAAATATTCTTGTTCTGGAATCTGAGGGTATTCAAAGATTGATTACTTTCAGTTTTAGTGCATATGAACAGATGCAAAATTCAATACAAACTTTCGTCCCAGATACCTTTCAGTTTTAGTGCATACGAACAATGCAAGATCGATTACTTGTCTCTTTTTATGCGAAAGAACTTTCAATCGGAATTGAACTTGCAACATTAGGCTGATTGATGGAAGCATTGCATGCAGGCCATGCAGTCAATTTCTGAAATTCCTACAACAGAGATCAATTTGATTGCAGGCCATGCAGTCATTTTCTGAAATTCCTACAACACAGATCAATTTCTGAAATTCCCCCAGATTCCTATGTCAGATCTGTGAATTAGAAATAGGGACTTGGTGGCTAGTCCTTGAATGCTTATTCAATTGTCAGTTCTCGTATAGTAGCATTTTTGTATGTTAGATTAGAATAACCTTTCAATTCTGTAATGTGAGTGAAGCGATGTGAAACTGCAACCCAGATCAATTTGATTGCATGGAAGTTTGGAAGTGTTGTGTCTAAATTAGCTTAAATGGCTGGGGTGGTAGTTGGATGGACGTGCAAAATAGATGCGCGTGTTTCGAATTGGTTGTCGCATGATTTATACTCTGTGAAGTTGTTAAATAATTTCGAAACACCCATATATGCTGATGCAAATATGGGTCTTGTTTCTGTAGATGGATGAAGAAAAGCTCGTAGCTTATCTGCGAATCATGAAAGAAAATGTTGAGTTGCAGGTCGAAGCTCTTAGGAAGATAGTTAATGAGAATTTTAGCCCGGCACAGTGTTGCCATTCTATCGACCTGAACTATGCTCTCCTTGCTGTGGATGACATCGCTACTCGCTTGGACGAACTAAGCTTGAGAACTGCAGAAGTTGTGGCAGCATCAGAGAATGTAGGGCATCGTGGGGATGATGATCATTCCAGTGAGGAACCACCGGTGGCTCCTCGGACCGGCAGTGATGGGGCTAGCTCGGACTCGGAGGGATTGGAGTCCGATGGATGGGAGTCGGACCGCTCGTTCCATCTGAACAAGTAGCCCCTATCGTAGCACTTGTATTATCATAGAAGTAAGGTGCGTTCTAGTTGTTATGCATGGTGGAATGTTATGTAGGGCGGTTTGTTATGTACCGTCCATGGGTGATGGAATGTATGGTGGTGTGTTATGTCTGTTATATCGGCTGAACTGCTAGCCTTGTGTAAGGATATCTATGGTCGACTGATATGTATGGTGGAATGTTATGTGCATGCCGTGTCTCGTGTTATCTAATGCACTTAATTGTTCTGTCATGTAATGTGTGTTGTGGGTAGCATGGATCCATTTCTGCAGAGTATGCTCAATGACAAAGCATGAATCGCACAGGCAAGCGTCCCATTACCAGATGTACCGAACTTCTCCCCGGGTTGGTCATACTCCAATGTGGGAGACAGTGGTTCAGGTAAGGGCAAGAAGAAAAAGGGCGTGCCGAAGACTTCCAGGAAAACATGGAAGGCAGGTGAGGAGGAGCTGCTAATGTCGGCTTGGTTGATTGTGAGCCAGGACTTTGTTGTTGGCACTGATCAGTCAGCTGAGACCTACTGGGGAAACATTATGAAGTATTATGAAGAGAATCCCACTGCGAACTGGACTCCAAGATCTGAGAAGGGTTTAATCAATCACTGGTCTACTATTAGTGCTGATTCGAGCAAATTTTCATCCTACATGGCAAAGGTCGACGATATCCACCCTAGCGGCACTACTCAAGAAAATAGGGTAAGGAGGTTAAGTAAGTTGCCATCCGGTTTGTCTTATGTTTGTCAACTTCACAATGTGCACTTACATATTTGCTAATTTCGCGATTGCAAGATTGCGATGGCGATGAAGATGTTCAAGGAAATCGAGGGAAGGTCTTTTGGTTTTCTGCACCTGTGGTCCACTCTAAGTCAACACCCGAAGTGGTGCGCTCACATAGATGCAAGGCGAAAGAAGACCGACTATGTCTCGTCCGCTCGGTCTAGTGCCGTTGGCCAAGATTCAATTTCTGGTGTACCTGACGATTTGATGGCCGCTGGAGATCACGAGTTACCTAGGCCAATTGGCCGTGATGGGGCAAGGAAGGCTCGGGCCCGTGGTCCAAGTGGCAGCACGTCCTCGGTAGGCGGCAGCGCATACAAAGATGAGATTACTGAATTGAACAAGCACAAGGCTGAACTGGTTGAACTGTGGCGTGAGGAGGTGTCCATCATGAGGCGCACCGAGGAGGACAAGATAATGGCAATGGATATCACTAACATGGATGAGGCTTCTCGTGACTACTTCTCGCGTCGCAAGACGGAGATTATTTCCAAGAGGTTCGGGTAATGCAAGTTCCATCTGGTTAGGTTTCAATGTGCCTTGCATTATGAGTGTGTGTACTGCTACTACTAAGATGTCATTGACCATCAATCACTGCTACTACTATGATGTCAACCAGTGTGTGTGATGCTACTACTGTGATGTTTGTTTAGTGTGTGTACTGCTCTATTGTGTCGATGACATCTACTATTATGTATGCTACTACTATGATATCAATTTATCTGTGTGTGCTGCTATTGTGTGGATGACATCTACTATTATGTATGCTACTACTATGATGTCAATTTCTCTCTGTGTGTGCTGCTACTATCAATGCTCCTTGCGGTTCTGTACACTCATGGAAGGATAAGACATTCTTGATCAGTCCTGAGAATAATTAGACAGTGCTACCCGTTTTCTGCACCTGTTGTCTATCATTGCTCCTTGTGGTTCTGTTATTTGATGAGTTCCGTTTATTGCAGGCACAACATCACGAAATGCCCAAGACCAGGACGAGTGCACCCAGAAGAGGGTGAGTCCTCTGGTTCGTGCTCTAATTAGATGATTGGATCATCGCTGTAATGGGAAAGTTAAGTGCTGCTATTGTGATCTGTAGCTCTTGTGGACTGGATATATGGATATGCACTTTTTGTAGTTTTTGTATTGTGGACGAAGGCAGATGTTTAATAATGTGTCATTACTTTCAAATCATGCATACCTGTCTGTATATGGTACCCAGTGTTTAAATTGATATATTGTTTCAGTACATGGTAACAGGCTTTCCCCCGAAGTATCCTTCGTACAATTACTTCGGGCTATCTTGATGCCAGTATTCAAGAGCATTTAGACGAAAATGTCTCTAGGACTGCATGGCAATGGCATTGCTATCAAGTCCTACCTCAAGCCATAGTGGTACTAGCAATGGGCATTCTGGAAAAGGAAACTTGGATGAAAATATAAGGTAGATACTTGAACCACATACATGACAATATAAAGGGTCAGGCAAGAACCCACATTATGACACATTACATGACAACACACATTACGATAGATAGATTCTTGAACCACCAACACTTAACCAACTACATGACAACAGAATCTAACTCTAGCACCCTCCATGAATGGACCAAAGGTGCTCGACAAGGTCGTCCATAAGCATGCGATGTTTCTTCCTATCACGGATCTCTTGTGTCGCCTCGATGAAACGGAGGACCGACCTGTGCGGCGGGCGTGAGATAGGGACGTGACCATCCATGAAGTCATATATTAAATCCTGGGTGGGACCTTCTCTCTCATCCTCAATAATCATGTTATGCATGATGATACATGCAGTCATGATGTCGTGCAAGGTGGATTGGTCCCAACACCTGGCCGGCCCTGCAACAATAGCAAAGCGGGATTGCAGTACACCGAAAGCTCGCTCCATGTCCTTGCGCACTGCAGCTTGCACAGAGCCAAAATGGACACGCTTGTTCCCTCGAGCCGCCTGAATTGGTTTCACAAATGTGGCCCACTCGGGGTAAATACCGTCCGCCAGATAATACCCCATTCCGTACATATTGTTGTTGATGGTGTAGTTAACTAGGGGGTTAGTACCATCCGTTAACCTGGAAAGAACATTAGATCTGTGCAGCACATTAATATCGTTTAGGCTACCTGGCATGCCGAAGAAGGCGTGCCAAATCCAAAGATCGTAGGAGGCAACAGCCTCCAAAATTAATGTGGGCTTTCGAGCATGCCCTGTAAATTGACCCTGCCATGCCTTAGGGCAATTCTTCCATTGCCAATGCATGCAGTCAATGCTTCCAAGCATCCCAGGAAATCCTCGGGCCGCCCCAACCGCAAGCAGACGCTCCGTGTCAGCTTGAGTTGGTGCTCGGAGGTACTCATCCTTGAATACCTCCACTACGGCACGAACAAACCTCCTTAGGGCTTCGATGGCAGTGCTAGCACCAATACGGACATACTCGTCAGTAGCATCGCCTGAGATACCGTATGCAAGTTGCCGCATAGCGGCCGTCATCTTCTGAAGAGAAGACAAGCCCATCCTTCCGGCAGCATCCTCTTCTCTGGGCGAACCAAGGATTGTGGGCCTCGACAGCACTGGCAATCCTAACAAAGAGGTTCCTGCTCATCCGGAACCTGGACGGCCATAGCACATATCAATGCAATAGCATGTGTCATAGTCGTAAATAACCACCTCCCACATACCTACGCCTGAAGAATACATGGCCATACACGGGCGAGTCGGAGAAGTAGTCATTGTATAGCCTAGCCGCACCCTCCAGGTGTCCTCGGTGGACCACTGCCCGGCCGGGAACTGAGCCCCCCCACCGTGGGACGCTCTCTTGTGCTGCTAGTTCCTCCTCCTCAATGGCAATGCGCAGCCGCAGATCTTCCTCTTCATTCTCCAGCAAGATAAGTTGATGAGCACGGCGAGAAAAGCTCGGCCAACCCTCATCAGACTAACTCATGGTTCTATCTACGACAGAGCTTTGATTATGTTTGCCACAACACCCAACCTTCTTTATAGAGCACGGGATTTTTACTTCCTTCTCTGGCAAGCTACAATAAAAATATTACCGTTTTCTTCTTCAATAAGCTACACATATAATACTATTGCTTCCTTCTCCAGGAAGCTACACATATAAAACTACTGCTTCCTTCTCGCGTAAGCAATACATGTTAAAATAATACTTTCATCGTACAAAGTACGGGATAAATCAAAAATACATGGAATACGTCTACTATACAAAATAGGGTACACACCTTGGCGGTTATAGTATATTCTTATAATATGTATGAAGGGCTGGGAAGGGAATAGGGAAGGGATGCTGTTGGAGATGCAGTCTGGGAAGGGAATGGAATATGGGAAGGGATTCTCTTCAGGAGATGGGAAGGGAATGAAGTGTTGGGAAACCGCTGGAGATAGTATTAACCAACGCCTACAAACACCAAGGTATGATAAAAGTACAATATAATGCACAATTAAAAATAAATTTGGACTTCATGCTTAACGCTACAACAAAATAGATGAAAGAGAGCAAAAACAACATAGCATATAAGCATAGTGGAGTAATACAAAAATTAATACCTAATTAATGAAGGTTTGGTGTATTTGAGCCAATCTGAGTCAATCATATATTCATCAACGATAGTACAAGAACATGAACCTTCAAAGATGAAATTGCATATGTAAATTAGGATACAAAGTTACAAACTTAATTATTGATGCAAATTGCAAAACAAGAATCATGGTGGTTAATCAATGATGCAAATTGCAAATTCCATTCATTACTCATCTCATTCCGCAACTCAGTCTTGAAAATATTCATAACTAAGAAGGCTCTTTCTATTGTTGCAGTTGCAATGGGCAAAATCAATACCAATTTAATGAGGCAATATAACATTGGAAAAATTGTGTGTCTATTACATCAAACTGAATTCAATCAATTAATCCCAAATTGGCTAATTCGGAATGTGGGTAATGCAATGCGATAAAGTAAGGATTAAGAGAAAATCACCTAGAGTTGATGGCAGCTGATGGATAGATTGACTACTTGAAGATGGCATATGATGGAGGGCTTGCCGTATTGGAGCCCACTCTATCGTTGAGCCTTGGTCCTCAGCCCTTGTCTTGTCCATGAGAGAGGGGGGGTAGGCGACATGAGGCGAGTAAGAGAGGAGGTGGCACAATCGACAGGTCGAGCGAACAGATGATAGTACCATGGTCTGATCCTGATAGTTGGATAGGCTTTCTCACTTTTCAACTTTGTGGGTTGTGGGTTGTTAAGGATGGTAGTGTGCTACTGCGCTAGCTTGGTGTGCTTGGGATGGAAGCAATATGGGCTGCCGACATGTCCATATCAGGTAAGGATTTGCGAGCTAAAATTTTCACTATATATAAAGACGGGTTTTCCATTGCCCCACCAAGCCGAGGCCCAGTTCCTCCCGATTTATAGAGGATTCAACTAGGATTAAGTGAATTCATAGCTTCTTCTCTGAAGTTGTGGTCGATGCCTTTGTAATTTTTTGTAACTATAAACTGCATGAGGCATAATTTTTCTAGAGAATTTCTAAATGGCACTCAAGTATTTGTTTGGTTTGTGAGCACTTATTTTTTTATCTATTAGATATTATTATTATTTATTTGTGAACATTTAATTTTTTTTATTCTTTATATGTTTATTTGTGATCTAGTTTATGCTTTATCATTTTTACTTTGTCAATATTTGACTTTATGATCCATGTTTTTATTTGTTGTGGTTCTAATAGTTTGTTTTGTTCCTCTTTTTTACAAATTGTCAAAAAAAAATTACATAATTTAATCTGTGTAAAAATAGTATATAATTTATTATATATTAAAAGTTCATAGAGGGTTGCTAAGAAAAGGAGAAATTGGCAAGAATTTCCCGCAAAAAGTTAAAACATATAGCCCTCAATATGGTGGACCTAATTACAACCATCATCGGATATTTTTTTAAAAAATAATATGAATATGCTTGAAATTCTCACAAAAAGAGCAAAACATCTAGCTCTTAACCTGGTGGACATTGACTAAATTAAACTATAGTAGCCATTGAATGCTATTATTTAAAGAAAAATATCTAACCATTTATCTAGTGGAACCGAGTTATAATAGCTTAGACTAAAAGAAAGAGTCCATATAAAACATAATAAAAAATAACAAAAGTTTGGAATAAGAAATAAAAAGGAAATTAGCCATTTGATTTTCATGTGAACTCAAAATTAAAACACGTACATATCTAAAATTCAAAATAAACTAAATTTGATAAAAAATTAGCAGTTACATTTGTATATTAGATCTGACCTATAATTAATATTAGAAATTAAACAAAATAACAAAAAAGTATGATTTTCATATGAACTCCAAATTAAAACCTAGATATAGCTAAAATACATAATAAAATTATATAAAAGGTAGCAGTTGGATTTGTTTATCAAACCTAACCTAAACATAATATTTTAAATTATATAAAAATAACAATAAAATTAACTACTTAAATTAGAAGAAAGAATTTATACTTAGTACAATGAACAAAATAGAAATTTGAAATAAAAAATTGGCCATTTAACTTTCATGCGAATTCCAAATTAAAACATGTACATAGCTGAAATTTAAAATAAAAATTAGTAGTTAGATTTGTATATGAATTCTGTTGACACTAGAGCCTGGCGTATGGCCGATTTGGTATAAGATTATTAATTTGATATGGTTTTTGATTAAGGGAGGTATCGGATTTATGGAGGCTATTGTTTTCGAAGTCAACCGATACAAGTTACAACGAATAAGATAGGGGTAAGAGCTGATTGAAAAGAAAAAGATTGATTTAAGGAAGTGGAAACCGATACGAACAGTTCCATCAGGAGTCCAAGGAGAACACGATCAAACCAAATGCAAGAAAAGAAGATGACGGGCAACATCGGAGAACACAACCAATAAATTAAATAACCCGCAGCTACTTTATTTACTTTTCGTCAACTAGGAGTAGTTTCTAGACTTGTAATCTTTTTTCTGTATTTCATCTTGATCAATAAAATTACGCATCGTAGATTATTTATTTCGTCGACTTACGCCACCTAGTTCTGCTTTTCTTCGATTTTGTTGTGTATTGCCTTTTCAGCGAAAATCTACCTTTATCCTTATTTAATCAGCCTAATCAGGTTGATTAGACCCATCGGTTACTTTTTATCTAATCGGCTTGAATAGTCGGTTAGATCGAGTCATTACTGGAAAATATCTATCGGCTCAAGGGCTGATTGAATTCAACCTCTTTCTTGTCGATTCCAGGATCAAATCTGCTAGCACGCCCGCACCCAAAAATAAATCTGATGTTTGCATGTGTGATTGCCGATTAACCCCTCTTCATATTTTTTGGTGTCAACAAACTTTTGGCATGCCTAGTGAAAAAATTAATATAAAAAAGATACGCAAAATTAAATAAAAACATAATAAAAATTAATATAAATTCAGATTAAACAAAAAAGAAAATTAGCCATTTGATTTTAACTCTAAATTAAGACCTAAAATTCAAATTTAAATTAAAACTAACAACAAAAATAATAGAAGAATAAAAATAAAAGGAAATTAGGGATTTTTAATAACATAATTATTGAAAAAATAATTTTTTATTTAGAATTAAAATTATGAAAATATGCTTATTTGAGAAAAATAAGGTAAGAAATTTGATATATATATATATATATAAAAATTATTAACTATTATGTAATGAAGGTGGATACACATTTTTACAGTAGCTCAGAAAATATAGAATAGGCTAAAAATTCTCAAAAAATATTATGTCTCTTTATTTGGTGGATCCACGGAATGAAGAGTTAAGAGAGTGATACATCGACTTGTGTTCACTCATCTATACCGGTATAAACAATGTGATGTGCACTAAAAGAAGTACTAAAAGAATGAGACAAGCATTGCAATAATGAAATTAAGGGATGATGATATAAATGAAAAATGTTATGTTATGTTACATTTACTGTTTTGCTATGCAAATATTTGGCGAAGAAAGTTTAGATCACATGTACGGCAAGTATTGTGAAACGGGGTGAATATATTTTCTCCTAAAATATATAATATCAAAATATCATAAATAATGTTCTGCAACGATCTATTTCCCAAAAAGCAAAATAGCATATGTATTATTAAGTCATTTAAGCATACTTTAAGGATGGTGCACGCACAAGTGCACGGGCCACCTTGCTAGTCGATGTAAAAAAGGTGATGCAGAAAAGAATAATGTTCTTTTTTCTTACAAATTATCACATTATTTTTTTACATAATTTACTTTGTATAAAACTAGTATATAACTGATGTAAAAAGACCATATAGAAAAGAATAATGTTCAACATCCAATACCTACAAATTGAGCACTCCTTGATAAAAATAGTACTCAAATGTCAGTAGATGAGGCAAATTGATTTCATCTATTGGATCTGCATTCGAAGGCTCAAATTTTAAGTGCTATTTAGAAAGAAAACAATTAGATTCTCCCTAGACACGTAAATATATTAGATCGAATGATCATGACCACATGAAAATGGAATTTCTTGGATACGCCACTCTCTAAAGTTGAATTTCAGTATATGTCAAGCAATCTGGTGCTCATTAGGGTGATAATAACAAAGAATGCGGGTGATACCGGATAAGATTACAACTACTAGAATGGAAGTACTACCCAATGATGATACGGATACGCAAGATGATCAATGTGCCAATTTCACTAACACTTTTTTAACATTTCGGTATTGTATGAGTCTATCAGTATGCGTTAAAATTATTGCTATTCTACACAGTTAACTACTTACAAACCTAATTAATCTGGTCATTAAATCGTGCATCGAAAAAATTATTACTCTTCTACACAGCTAACTACTTACAAACCTAATTAATCTGCTAAATCATGTATTTAAAAATTATTGCTATTCTACACAACTAACTATTTACAAACCTAATTAATCTGGTCATTAAATCGTGCATCGAAAAAATTATTACTATTCTACATAGCTAATTACTTATAAATGTAATTAATATAGTTGCTAAATCATCTATCTAAATAACAATTATTAATCTACATAACTAAGTACTTACAACCTAATTAATCAACTTAATTTATCATATTTTTATATTTTAATTCATATAAATAAAAAAAATTATCTACAAAATCGCGACGTTTTCTTCCTCCTCTCCCTCTTCTTCTTCCCCTCCTCTCCCCCTTCGTCCTCATCTTCCCCTCCCCCTCTTCTTCTTCTTCCCCGCCTCCTTCCCCTCTCCCTCTTCTTCTTCCCCGCCTCTCCCCCTTCGTCCTCTTCTTCCCCTCCCCCTCCCCCTCTTCTTCTTCTTCCCCGCCTCCTTCCCCTCTCCCTCTTCTTTCTTTCTTTCTTTGTTTGCTCGCTGGCTTGGCTCAATTCTGGCCAGAGGGCCAGAGCACTACAACGACCGAGGTGCTATATACCTCTATGTCGCCATTTGAAATGGCGATGTCGTCATTCCAAATGACGACAGAGGGATAGTTTTGTTATTTTTTTAACCGACGTATTATTTCTGTAAATTGTTATTAAAAATATTATTTTCCTTCCACAAGGAGGGACGAAGCAAACCGACTCGAGTTCCATATATGGCCTCTAACTTCGATTTTGCATATGATCACTTGTGCAGCTACGCGATTGGATTAGGTTCGGTCGAATACCACTTATTCCGTATCATAATTCATATATATTTTCTCGAATTCAGAGTTAGATAGTGCTAGATACAAATATGGATGCAGATAGAATTGGTCACGAATACAGATCGAATTCGGTACAGTAACGAATAGTTAGCCGGATAACCTGTGAAAACATAGATCATATATATAGCGCACATACAACATAATGAAAATTTTACTACATGTTCCTCGCAAAAAAAAAAAAAAAAAAAAAAAAAGTTTCACTACATGTCCAAGATACAACAACAGATGTTTTACTAGCACCAACAACTCTAAATCACATATTCATTGTGAAGATTTTGTCGAGCTGAGTGAAATAGATATAATATTTACCTAATTCTGAATTCGAACGAAGAGGATAACATGCATTAAAGAAATCAAAATCTGCTGACATCCTACACGAACTCATCAAAACTATCCGAGAAAAAACCGGACATATCCGATTCCGACATATGTCTCTCCCAAATCTGATTTCAAATCTGATAAAAAAATATCCGATATTACTATGCCGGAAGAAATCCCCGCAAGCTCAGCCCGTCCACGTCAGCCTAGGCACCTGGCGACCAATCACGTCAGTCTGTGCATTCTGCTGCGTGCCCTCGTGTTAGTTACCCTGATATAGTGATATTCAATGACTGATGATATTGGGTAGTAAACAAATTTTAGGCATCTGAGTAGTACAGAACCTTAAAAAACATGAAGCCTATTATGCTCATATATTTAGAAGTGATGCTGCAATCTCGACCGATCGAGGGCACTAGGACTTCAGCAAGGAATAGATTCGCCCATCGAAGATCAAAAGCAAGATAAGGTTCACTATCTTAGGATAACAGTGCTGGGGATAATGATATCACGTTAGTAGCATCACGAACTAAAAAACTCAAAAGAAACATGTAATGGCAATGTAACATTAAACAACGAGAAAATCAGCAGATCTGAAACTAGAACTCTTAACTCGGACATATGCAGCGCACCAATCACCAAATATGACTAGGAAATCCTCACATAACTTCTACGCTGCATCAACCATACCGACATACCGTGAACAAATTGATGCATCTTCTTGTACATGAAAGAAGGGTCGACTTTCGATTTTAAGGATGGATCTCAAATTTGTATTTGGTAGGATATCTAGTTTGGAAATTACCCTTAGTATACAATACCCCCGGCTTTACAACATTATTCAAAAAAACATGCCACGGTATCTGAAGTAATGAGCTCTGAACCTTTTAATATTTCTTTTTGTAGGACCATTACGAGACCTAATTTACATGTATTGCAAGAGTTTATTGCAAAGATTACTGATATACATCTGTCATCATATCGGGATATCTTTCGATAGAATCTTCATCAAAATGGACAGTTTTCTGTTCAATCAATGTATAGAGCTTTAATGCATCAAAATATCCGAAACACAAATAGACAACTTTAGCGTCTTTAAATACCTTTAAAAATAAACTTTTTTCCTATGGTACTTACGTCGAGGAGTGATTTTGACAAAAGATAACCTCATGAAAAAAAATTGGACTGACAGCAAACAATGTTATTTTTGTAACTATGAAAAAACTATACAACATCTCTTTTTTGACTATCAGATTGCTCGTTTCGTATGGTGTGTAATACAAGAAGCTTCTAATTTGTCACTTCCTCATAGTATACCACATATTTTTGGATCTTGGCTATTGGGGTTGCGAAAGGAAATAAAAGCTTAATGTTCAGTTGGGGCTCCCGCGTTATGTTGGGCTATTTGGCTATGTCGAAATGATGTTGTCTTGAGTAGTGCTTCTATGCTTTTCTTCTTAATACAGGTTGTACAAATCTTGAAGCAAGCAAAGGGGTAAGTAATCATGACCTACCCTTCATTCATGCTTTAATATTTGTGCAACTTTCAAAAAGAAAAGAACAGAAACACATCTCTGTTGTCTTTGATAAGAAACAAATGTCTAATCCAATGCAGGTTATCTATTTGTGCATCAATTGGTTGCACTCAAGGATTCAAATTTCGTTTTCGGACTCCATATCGAGCCTGGCCGAAATCCGAAATTTCAACGAGATTCAGAAATTTCAGACAAAATCCGGACAAAATTCAAAAACCAAAATTCAAATCTGTTTTTTTTTTAACCGAGAAATCCGAAATTTCGCTAAAAAGGACGAAATTTCGTCCAAAAACCCGAAATCTCGGCGAAATTTCCCAGTACTATCACACTTTCAATTTTTTAGGGTTTTTTCAACTTCGCGGAAATTATGATCTACCAACTGTCCCACATGGGAAATAACGTGAAGAACCCAATCCGGTCAATTACGGTCAAATCCAGTCAACTTTTATACAAATTTCGGTCCATTTTACCGAAATTTCGGCGAGATTTTAATTTACTGTAGCACTTCAAAAAAAATTTAGGGTTTTTTAATTTCGTCGGGATTATGAAACTCAGAGAGGTCCGAATCCGAAATTTCGCCGAATTTCAACGAGATTTTAAACCCTGGTTGCACTCATGGTTTGTGATGCAACATCAAGAGGCTCGAGAGATGGTGTTAGCGGCATGCAACTCTTTATAGATCGTAGTCCAAAAAATCTTTACCAGTCATGGATGGAGGTTTAGCACAAAATTGTAGACGGACTGAAAGCTTTGCTTAGTCTTTTTATGGCTTATTCAAACTCTTTTTTTCATTTGATTGCCATTTGCTAAGTCTTTCCTGTTGAGTCTCTTGAAGACAATTTTTTGGATGGTAACGCTGTAATAAACGTTTGATTGTGTGCATCCTAAAGTACAAAGACCGAAAGGTTAATAAATTCTTCTATTATCTAAAAAATGTACATGAAAGCATGATTAAGATGTTGGGGACTGGAGATGGAGAGCTTGCGAATTGAAAGACAATCCTGAAGGTAGAGATACAGCTTAGTAAACATCAGAAGAAGCTAACTGGGTGAAGTTCGCCTTTTTGAGGCAAAGTAAAACAAAAATGCAGGTTTAGCAGCTGGAGTAGTTGTTTTCTGATATGCTGTTGTTCATTCGTAGACAAGACAATTAACTACTCAATGCACTGATGTATATCCTGAAGGTGTCTGAACCATGGTTCAGAATATTGCTGAGATTTCGTTTATCTCAACCGAAATTTTATTCTCCGGTCAGGCCCAAGATCCTAAATCTCAGCTGAATAATTTTTTTTAAAAAAAAACTCAAAATGTTATGGTACTTTCAAAATCTCGACAAGATCTTGATGATTTCGGCCGAAATTACTGAGATCTTGCCCGGATTTCAAATTTTGTGGGATGGATTTCATTGGATTTGGGGTCAAGACCATCTACAAAAAATTTGAAAAACTTTTGATGTATTTTTTATCATTTTTGAAAAGTTCAAAAGTTGACCGATATATCAGTAATTTCAATCGAAATCTCGGCGATTTTGACCGAAATCTCGGTGATTTTGACCGAAATATCAGAAATCCCGATTGAAAAATGACCGGATTTGAAATTTGATTTTTGGATTTCGTCCGAAATTTCAAGATCTTGTAGAAATTTCGGATTTGGACCACCTCTGAGATATAAGAGATATATATCGAAAACCAAATTTGAAACCTTGGTCAGCATGTTGAATGGTCTAGCTCTGCAAATTGACAAGGTCTCTTAGCACCTAACGAAAGAGGACACGAGACTGACGTTTTGGCCGACCGGTACCAAAGAGTAGCTAGGCCAGAAACTGACGGAACGACGATGGCTTCTTGCTGACACTGAAATACTCACGGATGAGCGCATCAGCGTATGAAGCATTTTGTTGTGGATTGGAAAATACTAAAAATTGCATTTTTGACCTGGCCCACACAATGGAGTGTGTTACATGGAAAAATAGAATTCCTTTTGTAAAATGAGGCGATGCGGCAGAAAATCAAGAGAAGGGATTTAAGTGATTAAGCCCTCGAGTCTGATATCCAAAACCCCACTACTGAACAACACCACGAAGTTCATTGTAGCGAAGTTTGTAATGGTTATTGTCTGATAATACTACTACTATGGGGCACTAGTAGTTTTCATTTTTTACGGCGAGACAGGAGGTGCTGCTGAGTTGTGCTGACTACACCTCTTGACTCTTATTGAGGCGTGCAAAGTCATCCAAGGATTAGAGGATCTAAAATACCCACAGTACCAACAGACGACAACTATTCCAAGCATTTAACTACTTGCCAGAATGAAGCCGGAGACATGTTAAAATGTATATAACTCAGCTATGCCAAAGTATAGAAACTCTGACACACAGTATGGTGCCAACTGCCAAGTGATGAACTGTGATGACAGACAGTAAGGTAGGGATGGCATAGTTCGGTATGCAGAAATACACTTCTAGCAAATCCGTCAGCATTAGCAGTGGCTGCCCCTGACCTGAATAGTCAAGAAAAATGAGCGTCCCAGTCCCTGAACTGATCACTAAAAGACGACTCGATCTGTGATCGCACAAAGCAGTGCAAAATAAAATGTTTCAAAGACATTTCTAAGATGCAAAAAATATATTTATGGTCAAGTGATGAACAGATTTGACACCTAAACGACATAGCGATTGACTGGAAAGCATAACACCAAGAAACATCGGCTATTGAATTTACAATGAGGTTTGGGATGGTTTAGTATTTTGGTGATAACTGATAATTAGTACAAGCTAGCTAGAGGGTAAGAAGAAGACAACCTCATAGGCAACTGCTGAACTGCCTCCTTTGCAGAACAGATTCACACACAAAAAAAAAAAAAACAGCTTTTGTCATCATGTAACTTTGAACGCTTAAGTCATGATAGTACTAAGTTGCATATTTTTACCATCACAAAACAAACAATAACAGCTATTTGGTAGCTTCAGTACAAACGCCGTCTGGTGTCCTTTCACTTCAGCACATACACCATTTCACTAGTAGAAGTCATCCAACCTATGGACAGAATAAGCATGAGTTGATTTGAGGAAGTTAGCCATCACCTGAAATGTCGAGTTCATAGTCGAGGACTATCATTGTTGAGATCTGGAACCTTCAGTCTTTTCACTTCATTGTTCAGGTCTGTCATCCTTGTTGCCAGCCCTGTAATCTGCTCAATACTTTCAGTATACTTCGCAAGCCAGTTGTTTTTAAGCCCATTAATCATCTGACGGATACGCAGTTGCTGCCTCCAACAAATATGATTCTGCTCATCAGCCGTACCAAGAACCTCTGAAGATGACTCACCACCTTCCCCACGCAACATCCTGCTCCTGTACTCCAGAAATGCAGCAGAAGACTTCTGGAACAACTTTTCGTACTGTTGAACAGTGCACAGCATCGCCTTCATATCCTGCTCGAGTCTACAAATTGTAGCGTGCCTTCCTTGAAGCTCCTCGAGTATATCGTTCTTCGTAGATGCGATTATATAGTCCTTTTCCATCAGCATCCGCCTCATACCCAGTACTGCAGCTTGAGTGTCCATGAAAGCTTGTTCCTTATCCAAGACAGCATCCCTCATGTTAGGGACAGAAGCTAGGATTTGTTGTACGCAGGCATGGAAGTGCGGAGGAGATTGGTCAGCTATGAAATTGAAACGGCTATTTCCGATGACAGGAGGGCTAGGACCAGCACCGGCATTGCTGTTGTCGTCAGCTTCTTCGTCTTCAAGTTCAATCACAGGTTGCTGATTCGATTCAGGTTGGGACTTGGTCCGAAAGATCGCCTTCTGAAGGCTTGAGGAGTCATCTTGCTCATCCATTGTCCGGAGGAGGCCAAGGGAAGATGAATCATCAGTAGAACTCTGATATTTGGCACTCCCACCAGCAGGTCCTTTCCCTCCAATGCCTTCCATCTCAAAACCCAAAACCTTGACATCCGAGGGAAAGCACTTTTGTGGTCCAAGCTCACAACTTCCCTTGGTCATTCCATGAATCCCTTCCCCCTCCTCCACAATTGCTCTCTTGTAATCCACAAAGACGACACCAGTAACATCATTGCCCTTTCCAAAAACCGGCATCTCCTCCAAGTCCCCAATGTTCCGGCTTATCCCAGAAACCAATCCCTCCTCCACCACAACTTCTGTTGCCCGGCATTGATCATTGCGGCTGTCTCCAGGAATCAAACTCTCGCCAATGTTCTGGCTTACTCCAGAAACCAACCCCACCTCCACCGCAGCTTCTGCCGCCCGGCATTGATCGTTGCTGCTGCTTTCACGATGCAAGCTCTCCTCCCCCACCCCATCTTCACTGCAATCCACCAAACGCTCATCCGTCCTCTGGCATTGCTGCAACATCGAGCCTTTCCTCCTCTTCCCAAGGGGCAAACTTACATCAACCTCGGCGAAAATCTCCCGCCTTTGGCACTCCATCAAACGGAGGAGGTGCGGCGCGTAGCGCCGTGGCTCCCCAGTCACCACCTCCCTCTCCACCACCGCCCAAACCAGCAGGCCCCAGTCCACCGCGTGCGCCTTCCCCTGCTCCACCAGCCGCAACGCCGCGGCGACCTCCTCCAGCGCCGCCCCGCCATCCTCTCCAGCCCCCAGCAGCACCCGATCGTTGACGAACCGCCTCAAGGCGGCGATCGCCTCCGCGGAAGAGAACACGGCAGCGTCCACCTCCGGGGCGAGGGCAACCGGACCCAGCGGCAGCGCGAGGGCGGCCGCGAGGTCGGCGGGCGAGGCGGAGACACGAGCGCCGCCGAGGGAGACGGTAATGCGGCCGGAGACGAGGTCGACGGCGGCGGCGAGTTCGAGCCCGTCGGTTGGGGCGGCGGGGAGGTCGAGCCGAGCGAAGCCCGCTAGGCCGAGGGCGCCGAGCAGCGCCGCGCCGCCGCCGCCGTCCATCTTGCGCGTGCGGAGAGGCATGGGGGACTGCTCGGGTTAGGGTTTGTGGCTGGGTTGGGTGAGGCGACGAGCTGTGGTTGGGTTAAGCCTGGTCGGAGTTGGGGGTTTTCCGGAAATGGGAGGGGAAGGGTAGGAGACGCAGAGCTGTTGGTTCGTCGATTGATTTGAACGAGAGGGGGGGTGGGAATCGGCGCCCTCGACTTCCCGCCCGAGAGCTCGTACGCAATGAAATGTGGGTCCAATATCACTTTTGTGCCTACCAATCAGTGGGTGGTAGCAGTATGGCTCAGTGCATGTTCTGAGCTTGGGAGTCAGCTTTGCTAAACTTGGGATGCTTTGCCACACTGACATTAGGGACCATTTGTGGTGGTACCCAAGCATCAGTGAGAGAATGTGGGTGGGATTGGTTCGCAGCGCTCTGCGAAAGGGAGTTCCGAGTCTTCTGACAGGATACAGACGAAGTACGACGATGGAAGCTGAGGAGACGGAAGAGGACTTGACCGGGCTCACACAGCTGTAGTACATGACTTTTTTGGGTTTTTTCCCTGGATCTTTCTTTTTATTACAAATTTGGCATCCGTGCTCTTTTCTCGACCGCGGGAGGATTGAAATGCGACACGTATCATTTGCAGCGATACAAGAGCACGTTATGTGTTTGCCGTGGTTTGGCTTCCATGTCCTTTCTTGATCATGGAAGGATCGGAAGGCGATACGCGTCACCTACTGCAGTATAGTATTGCAACAGATCACCTATCGCGATATGGGAGCGCGCTAGGTGTCTGTCATGGTAAAGAGAAGATCATATTTACAATTTCGTTTTGATAGGGACAAAACTTACAAAACAATTGGGCCAAGGCGGGAAAAAAAACAAAGCTTTGGAGCACATTACACCCTATTAGGGCCGGTAAAAAAGCTCGTTATGACTCAAATCAAAATTGTTTCGATTATAGTAGTTAATTAATTCAAAATTGAAATGAGTATATTTCGAACGAAAAATGTTAACGTAGCTTAGCTCGATAGTGGCTCGTTAGGTTAAATTTAAAATAACCACTTAAATGATAAATAAAATAATTTTATGTTAAATTATATTAACTTTGAAAGAACATGTATATTAGATGTTGAGCTCAGTAGTCTGCCCTACTGATGGTATTTTTCAAAGAGAGCCGTACGAAATTGACTTTGTGCTACTGTTAAGCCCAGCCCAATTGTAAGATCTGGCCGAGAGCCGCAAAGTGTTTGGGCCCTAACGAAAACTACATTTCTTTTGGTATTGTGGTGGGCCTTCATGATCCCAAAGATTAGGGAATGTGTAATGCTAACTGCTAAGCAGCGTACTGCAGACCCCTATGCTTGGGACTTGCAAGCAAATGCTACCGAAGTAACCGAACTCACTGAAGATCAATTGCCACGTAATAAATATGCGACAGTGTTAACCTGTTCTTCTTGCTGTTTTTCATTAGTAGGAAGGTCTTGCCTTTGATTTGCAATATTAGTTTCAAGTAAATCCTAGAGATCCAACACAGCATCCGTACAGATACCTTCCCAAAAAGCAGGCGATTCTGTAAAGAAGTGGCTGGATCTCTTTAATATGGAGTAATAAAGAGGAACGGTGAAGTGCAAAAACTAAGATGCAATGTGCTAATATGGATAGAATCACTTCCCCTGCCCTTTACGGAAAAATTAATATCTATTAATGAGCGAATCTGAATTAATCTTTAGGATATTTCTTCTACATATTAGACATCTAATAAAGAGATAGCTTTTCCACTTACATTGTATGTGCTTCTACTCGGTCTTCTACTTGCGTTCGTGTGTTTCTATGGGCGTGCTGCTGATTGGCACGGGGATGAGTACATTTTACAACACATTATCAGCACGATCGTTCTACGCGTGGCTGACCGAGATCGATCGACACCGTATCGACACTTTGATCGTGGCCAGCCGCCGATCGTCTGTCTACGTCAAGTCTACACGGCATCATGCTCTTCCTGCATCACGCGATCTACGCTACCTCAAGCTCTACATAAGTTATCGCGTACGAACAGTAACAAAATCCGGCAGATCGTTTTTGCTACTTTACATATTAGCAATAGATCCAATCCACTGTTGAAAAAAAAAATAGGTTACTGTACATTAAAAAAAAGCCTTCAAGGCCAGCAGCCGTGACAATCACAGTCGCACTCGTCATACGTGCCCGTAGTGCGAGCCGTCGTCGACCACGCCGTCCGCTAACTGCCTCCGCACCGCACACGTCCGCCTCGGCCCAGCCGCCCGTCACCAGAGCCTCCCCAAGAAGCAGCATCAGCGGCCGTCGCCTCGGTTCCCCGCCCGACCACAGCCTGGCATCACCGTGAGCTGCCTCAGCTCTGCACCCGCGCGCATTGCCGGAGTCGCCAGAGAAATCAAAGCGGCCTCCCAAGAGTGTGGCCGCGCTCGGAGTCCCGCTGGATTCCGCGCCACCAGCGGTTGCGCCCGGTGTCTTCCCCGCTGCCCGCACGCCTTGCTGGCCGGCCGCCGGTTTTTACCGGTCGCTCTGGCCGCCCCAGTCGCAACCCGACCCCGCCATCGCACGCGACCTGCAACATCACAGCCGCCCGGTGGCTCGCTGCTCCGCCGTGGCTTGCGCGGCTTGCCACCGCCCGCAACTAGCTACCTGTCGACCCGTAGTGGCGGTTAGGGTTTAGAAAACCCTAGTCGCCTATTTTATTTGTGGTTGTTTTTGGGCCATGATGGGCCACTTGGGCGAAGGGGCCATGGACTCTTTTGGACCCATTCAGAGATTCCAAAAATAGGAAGTAAAAAAACTGCATTTAAACCCTTGGTGTTTCCTGTTATCTCAAAAAAAATGTGAAAATTCAATAAAATCTTAGAAATTAGATTTTCTTGGGACATGGACTTCCAAAAATTGGGCAAATTATTATTTAGATCACATTGAAAGTTCTATACCCTTGGTTTATTTTTGTAGCTTTTACCATGTTTAATATGATCTAAAATAATTTTTCTATTAGTTAAGTAATCCTAAAAATTGCTAAATATTAACTAAAAGTTATGAACATTGTTAGAAAATTTGAGAAAATCATGATGACACATTGTCCATGCCATGGCTCTGGTTTTATTTTTCTTAGCATTAGTTCATGTTGATATGTACCGAAATTTAATTTTTCTATTGATAAGTAATTCTGAAAATTGCTTGGTAATCAACATAAATTCATGAAAATGCTAGAAAAATTCTAGATATTATATTGGGGAATTTTATTTAAATAATCATTTTTATACGTAAATTACAAAAATATACCTCGATTTGTTTTTGCAAAAGTAGCAATCAGTCGCGCCACCTGACAGCGACAGACATCCCAGTCGCGCCAATGTGGCACGACTGATTTTTTTTTCCCTCCAGTTGCAGAACCATAGAGCGATTGCTCCATTTTTTAATTTTTTTTAACTCTAGTCGCAGGTTAGTGGAGCGATTGCTCCATTTTTTTATTTCTATTCCATCTTTTAATTGAATATTTTATATCTTTTACGAGGAAGCTCCAAATCACATGAAATAAATTTCTAAATTTGTATTAAGCTATAAGGATTCGAATTATACAATAAAAACTACTATATTCTATGCATATATAAATTGTTTAAATCAAGTTTACTTAAAGACCCTTTTATGAATTATGAAAAAACTATGCTAACCATGGCTCCACAAAATATGAAATAAATATCACTTATTACTGAGGTCTTAGATGTTCCATTTTTGCAAAAAAAAAAAAACAATTAGAAATGAACTCAGTTGAAAAAAGCAAACGACTATAACAAACCTCTTTTGCATGCAACATGAACTAGTTAAAATTTGGATCAAATGAATATGAAATTTGGTAAAACCAATTTTGTTGTGTTTCTGGGGTTACAAGGGTACAAAATATACAAAAATATATAAGTATAGTAATGGTATGCATTATTTTTTGTCTAGTCAAAGTTTCAACAGTGGAATAGCTCGAATAGACGTAACATCTAAATTAAACTATACGAAATCTATTCGAGCTATTGCGAAAGTTACGTCTATTCGAGCGGACAATTCTAGTAGATGTGGAAAGGAAAGAAAAGGAGGCCATTAACTTAATTATTTGAGCAATTAATTTTACAAAGGCATGGTTCCTAGTAGATGTGGAAAGGAGACCCTTAACTTAATTATTTGGGCAATTAATTTTGCAAAGGCATGGTTCCTAGTAGATGAGAGACATACACTGCATCATCTAGTCTATTCGAACGGATAATGCTAATGAGTTTATCTTAAAAGTATTTAATGATTATTGTATGGCTCTAGACATTAATATAGACCATTCCATACCACATGTCCACACCCAAAATAGCTTTGCAGAGTCATTAATTAAGAGAATAAAACTTATTACTTAACCACTCTAGCAGAATAGAAGGCTACTCACCAGCTGTTGGGTCACGCAGTGCTGCACGCTGCGGTATTAATTCAACTCAGATCAACTGCATATCATGAAATTTATCTATTATAGATAGTGCATGGAAGATAATTAAGTATTTCCCATCTGCGATAATTTGGCTATGTTGTACATGTGCTAATCTCTCCACCACAGCGTACCACCATAGGACCTCACCGAAAGTTGGGGATCTATATATGTTATGAATTTTCGTCAATAATTTAAATACCTAGAGCATATGATAGGGGATCTGTACACGGCTTGGTTCGCTGATTGTACTAAGGATATTTTTTGGCATTAGGGGGAGATAAGTACAACATTAAAGAATGCATAGTCATTAAATCCACACACTAAAGAGACCAAACTTGAATATTCGAAAGATAAATAAATCTATAACAAATAAGCTAATAATTTGCCAAATATCTTCACTAATCATAATAGAGTGGAAAGATCTTATATACCTGCAGTATATGCACCTGAAAGAGTAAAAATATCCTAGAATGATATTAAACCCACTCTTACTCATGATAAAATAAGGGGAGGCCTCCAGGTGCATGGGATTTAATTCCGCGGAGACGTCTGCAGAAGTAGAGAACCGAACAAATGAGAAAATACTACATGTGACAGTGAATGAAGCTTAACTTGATGTTGAGAAAATCCCTGAAGTGAGCCATCTAGGAGATGGTAATATCCCTGAAGTGACCCATCTTGAAGATGATAACCCCAGCGTATATTTGCACGCATAATCCAACACTAGGAAGTTGTAACACTCAGACTCCATCGTTGTGGGAAATCACGAGAAGCTGGAAGAAATTAATGAAGAGATCCCTGAAGAGATAAAGTAGAATTGTATAAAAGAAAAGACTACAATTGTCATCATATTTCGCCTCTAAAATTGCTAAAAGCTAGATACAAAACCAAAGTCCATGGCAAAGTGCCAGAAACACTCATATATGGTCAAATAAAAAAGCAATTGAGGCAGCACTTGCTTAATAAGAGAAAAGTTTTTGGTCGCATTGACCGAACATCTCCTAAAATGTTCCCTGTAAGATTAAAATAGATTTTTCATCCAAAATAGAAATAAAAATATCTAGGTGGTGAGATATAAAGCGATGCTTGTAGTAGAAGGGTTCATAAAGAGACCCTGCAAGATTATCTTTTCGCGGAATGCATTGGACTTCAAAATCAATGAAGTATTTTTTTTCAATTTTCTCACTTCATTCAGGTAGTGAGATATTACCTTATCGGACATCTTGTATTCCTTGCTAACATGGTTTACAACTAATTACGAATCACCTTTCACTAAAAGCTGACAGATTTCAAGGGATTTGGTTGTTCAGAGCCTAGCTAGAAAACTTTTATACTCTGCTACATTATTGGTAGCAAGGAATTGTATCTAGATACGTTTTCTAATTGATCACCTTGCGGGGTGACCAGCACTATACCAGCCCTCGAACCTCTTAATTTTCTAGAACCATCAAAGTATAAGGTCCAGTGGTCGGTGTCGATGGAATTCTACTCTACAGAAGGCTCACTGTTAGTCCATTCAACAATAAACTCTGCTAGAAGTTGGGACTTGATTGCTAATCGAGCAACGAAATGGATGCCAAAAGATCGAAGTTCGACTACCCACTTAGCAATCTGACTAATTGTTTCCTGGTTATGGAGAATATTATCCAAAGCAAATAATGAGGACACTTTAATCCGATGAGATTGAAAATAATGTCTTAATTTCGTTGAATCCATTAATAGAGAATAAAATAGTTTTTGAACTTAAGGGTATTTCTTCTTAGATTCATGTAAAACTTTACTTACATAGTACACAGATTTTGAACATTATCTCATTCAACGATTAAAAAAAGTGCTAACCACATTATTTGTAGCCGCTAGAAAAGGCAACAATGGTTCCTCTTGATTAGGTGGTACCAATATTGGTAGGCTTGACAAATAATTTTTAATGTCTTGGAAGACCTTTTCTGCTTCATCCGACTAGTGGAATTTATCGTGTTTTCTTATTAACTTAAAGAAAGATAAAACACGTTCTCCCGATCTAGATATAAAGTGACTGAGAGCAGCCATTCGATCAGTTAATCTTTATACTTTCTTCATCGAAGAAGGATATTTTAAGGACTTAATAGCACAGATATTCTCAGGATTAATTTTAATTCCACGTTAACAAACAAGGAATTCTAGCAACTTGCTATAAGAAACTCCAAAAGTTCACTTTTTGGGGCACAGCAGGCGACCTTCGGGGCCTCGGGGCTAGTGGGGCGGGGTCCAGTTCCTCCTCCTCCCCTGCCTCGTCCCGTGGAGCCAGGCTCGAGCTCACCTGCGCAAGCTCTGCCTGGAGGGCCGCGATCTGGCCCTCTAGGTCCTTCTTCCGCGCAGGGCTGGCCGCAGCTGCGGCCTCTTTCTTCGCCCGCTCGGCGAGCTGGCGCAAATGAGCCATCAGCTCAGGGTTTTTCCTGGTGTACTCATCCATCCACAATTTTAGGTCGCTCACCTCCCGTCGGTCGGCGTACTCCAGGTGTTGGCGAGGTGAACGGTCACCCAAGCTAGGTCGCTTGCCCGAACGTCTAGGCGGAGACGGCGTGGCCGAGGGGGATCGATCGTGACGCTTGCGGCCCGCCAGTTTTTTGGTCTTGCGACCTCGTCCTCCCAACTGCGACGCCAGATTGGCCACGGCGACCTCGAGTGCAACCTTCTCCTGCCAAGAAGGGCTTAATGAGGTCGGGGAACCCCGGGGAGACCCGGACCAGATGGAACGTCAAAAAAGGGGCCCAAGCCGAAAACTTACCGCCTCGGTCCGGTTGTGGACATTGTTCGGGATCTGGCGGCCCTCTAGGATCTCCTTGCCCTTGGGGGTGCCGAACATTCAGACACTCTCACGTCCACCCAGTCCTCCGATGGAGCTGCGTACCGACCAAGAGAAGGTAGTAAGAGCGATTGTCTTCTACATAAGAGGGAAGGTCGAAGATGGTGGCATACCTGAGCGCGACTCCCGTGTAATGTCCTGCCACCCCTCGGCCTTGAAGAAGGGATGCACCCTCCTCCTGAGGGGTGACACCCGGGCTCTGACGTAATCCCGGGTGATGTCTCGTCCGGTTAGCCCAGAGCAGGTGAGGTAGTTGATCAGCAGGAGCACCTTCTCCTCCTCAGGCTGCACGGACGGCCGAGGTGTCTCGACAGCTCGGGCTCTAGCGCCGGTATAAGAAAGCGAGCCGCCTTCCACCTTCCTCAGGTAGAACCAGGAGTCGGCCCACCCTGACACCGAGTCCTTGAGCGTAAAGCTCGGGTACTCGTACGGACGGGTAGGTCGGAGACGGAAATAGAGGCAGCCGGCCGACGAAGGCGTGCCGGTGCGCGACAGGGTGTAGAAGTGGAAGAAGAGGCTGGGAGTGGGCTCGATGCCCACATACCCTTCACAGAGATGGGCGAAGATGGCCATAATGAGGATGGAGTTGGGGTGGAGGTGAGCGATCTCACACTCACAGAAGGCGAGGACGGACTCAACGAACTCGCTTTCGGGCGTCCGGAGCCCGTTCATGGCGTAAAGCTCGGTGGAGACGATCTCCCCTTCCTCCGGATGCGGGCTCTCCTCGGCGCCAGGGGCTCTCCATGTGCCGGCGTCGAGGTACTTCGCCTGTTGAAGAAGCTCTAGCTTTCGCCTATCAAGCTTGCTGGCGCCGAACTTCGCCATTTGGACAAGGAAGGCGATCGAGGAGGGAGACGAGTGCTCGTGGTCAGGAGGTGTGAGCACTGGAGCAGAGAATGTTGGAGACGTTTTTTGCTGGGGGACTGCGCAGATCTAGGGTTCCCTCCGGTGTTTAAAATCCCTCCGAACAACGGGAAAGCGAAGGGACTTCCCGCTGTTATGGTCGAGGTAGCCCTAAATGGCACGGAAGGCAGTTGAGGCGTCCACCACCCCGGGAACGACACGTGGGCGCGTGAATCGAGGCTATCCCGCCAAGAGACGGTTCCCCTGGGAGGGCGGTTTGAACTGGCCAAGTGAAAGCTTCCGGGAGAAGGAACCGTTCAGGGGGGCCCACATTCATCCGCCCGAAACGCGACGGGCTGGGCCAAAAGGGGTCGTTCCCGGAGATGGTTGGTAGCTCGGTGGTCGCGGCAGCTGTTCGTCGCAATAAATCCAACGTGCTTGTTTAACGGTAGGACCAAGGGGAAGGCCTTTTGCCTTTTTCCCACTTGAACCTCGGGGGCTAGCTGTCGGGGGATGGATAATTCCCGTAATTTACCTCGGGTGCCACAAACGGCCGAGCTCATCACCGCCCGAGCCACCGGGAGGTCGTTCCCAAGGACGACCTAGTCGGGGCCTAGGGAGGTCGCGTGGTCTGGCCGATTGCTAGCTCGTCCCCGCGTAAGACGGCCGAGCTCGGAGCTAACTATCAGTCGACCTGTCATGATCTCGAGGTCGGCGGGAGTAACTACCGGCGGCGCTTTCTCCGTTAGTTCGTTGCGTCCTCCACAGGAGCGTGGCGCCGTCCGTGGAGGATTTGTAGGATCTGTTGGTTACCACGTTGGACCTAGTCGAACGTGCGGATAGTGGGTCTGGAGGAGTGCGGTCTTTTGTAAACTATAAAGCATCTTCACCGTGAGGGGGAGAGGTAAGTTGAATATACACGAGCTGGAGTAGGGCTATCATCTCCCTCTTGAGAGGCCCGAACCAGGGTAATACACCGTGCCATTGTCCGTTCCGGTCAAGAGAGTCGTTCCTCCGAGTAACCCCGCACGTGAGAAGGGGTCGCGGTTGGTCCCTCCACCAACAAGTAAGCTCGGCGGAGCCTGCTCCCCAATCGTCGACAAAAGTGTTTTATCCTTAGAATATGCAGGTCGTTCGGAAACGCCGGCGGTCTCTCTTTGAGTGATCTTTTTACCTTTTTTTTCTTCTTATTTTTACCTTTTTCAGTCCTCAGGTGTGGAGATCTTCATGGGTTTGTTCACTGCAGAATGGCTAGCTCTACAATGGTTTCACAGCGGTGCAAGCTGGTACAGCACCCAGGGTCCACTATATGGAGTTATTTTTGTTAATTCTATGGTAATAAAGCTATTTTCGTTAAATATTTTGTGAACAACGTTAATACAGTGAACAATTCTGCTAAGCACTGCTGGCCAGCGTAGAGGTGTGCTCACGTACATCGCTGTGACGCTGCAGGTGTATGCACCTTTCGAACTCAAAACATAGACAACTACGAAGAGATTCTCCACATATCAGTGATCTATAGCCAAGGAACTAATATTGATAGCTGAGTCCAGGGTTCACTAAATCGTTGGGTGCGATTTTCGCATGAACAGTGATTTTCGATAATCGCAAAAATCGAGTCGAAAATCGGCCGAAAATCGTTAAAAATCGTATGAATTCAAAAACCAATTTTTTTCAAAAAAATTTCAAAAATCGTCGATTTTCGTGGAAAATCGACCGGTTTTCGTGGAAAATCGACGATTTCGTGTGGAAAATCGACGACCTTGTTGAGCTTTTTTGTGCGATCGATTTTTGTAGCGATTTTCGACGATTTTTGGCGAAAATCGACCGATTTCCACCGATTTTCGACCGGTTTTTGACACGTAAATTTTTTCGATTTTTTGAATTTTTTTGAATTATTTTTTGAATTGGATCGGTTTACCGACCGGTTTTTGATATCGGGCCGCGGCGATATGGCCGAAAATCGCGAAAATCGAGCGATTTTCGTCGATTTTTTGAACCCTGGTATTTTGATTTTTTTTTTTTCTGCTCTATGTCAGTTTCATGCTCGAGAAACAAGAACATTACTTGGGTTCAGCTACAACCAAACAACAGTTGTATACTTGTTTAAAACAGCAACCATCTAAACACAACTCAGACGATGTAAACACAACCGAATTTAGTGAAGCACTCGTTCTTGAAAACGAAAGCGCAAAAGACTCACATAATTCATGCTCTCTTCAGCACATTCAGATTGTGGTAAATTTGCAAAAGGTAGATGCAAAGCAAGCGAGCAAATTAGTCTCATCAGTAGTAATAGTACTAGTTAGTATTAGGCTAGGCGATGAGCTCATGAGCATCCGCTAAATACTACTCTCTTCTCGGTTCACTTTTATAAAACTTATTTTTTAAAATAATTTTATTTATAAATATTAAATTTACATGCAAATTTAATAAGATCTTTCTTCAATGCTCTTATTTATTCTCTCCCAATCATACACATTTATTTATTGGGGGCATATCCAGTGCAATCAAAGGTTTGGTACAATCACTGTGCTATCCAACTAAAAAAAGTTTTAAAAAAATTCTGAAAAAATCATGGATGTACATCTCAACTTACCCTATCTACGTATAAAATTTCATGATCAAATTCGTCCCATGCTAGAAGTTACAAAAGAACAAATTTCTAACAAACTTTTATAGTTCAAATGCATCCCAAATTTGTCTTTTTGTAACTTGTAGCATAGGACAAATTTGATTATGAAGTTTTATACGTAGATGGGGTAAGTTGAGATGTACATCCATTTTTTGTTTCAGAATTTTTTAAAACTTTTTTAAGTTGAATTGCACGGTGATTGCATCAAACCTTTGATTGCACTGAATATGCCCCCTTATTTATTATCATCCATATAAAGTATATCTTTTATCTTTCAAAACAATTAGAAGTATCTAAGTTATTTTCTCTTCTCAATTTTAACACATACTTAATCCTTATATAAAATTAAAATACACCTTATAAAAATAAACAAAGGGAGTAATGCTACACACACAAGTTCACTCCCACAGTGGGCTGCCGTACAGTTGCTCCGTGCAGGCCTCGCCACCATCGGAGGCCGGGTAAAACGAGTAGTAGCTTCTCCCGTCGTCCCACTCGGTGATCATGCCGTCCATGTACCACTCCCCCATGCAGTCGCCGGTGAAGGGTCCCACGGCAGCGGCCTCCATCACCTCCGTCCAGTACTCGACGGGGTCGTCGTTCACGACGTACGGCGCCGGGGAGCAACCGCACCCCTCGAAGCCGGAGAGGATGTCGTCGAGCCCGCAGTCCTCGCAGCCCTCCTGGCGCGGGTGGATCGAGTCCAACTCCTGGCCCTGGCTGCCCCAGCCGTCGCCGACAACGTCGGCCGCGAAGCCAAGCTGATGACTGTTGTGCCTTACCCCCTCCTCAGCGGCGAGCGACGCGTCCAGGAGCTCGACGAGCATCTCGCCGTCGATCTCCGGCACGACATCTTCTTGCTGCTGCTTCTCGATGGAATCCATATGACTTTTGTTGTAGGAAATGGAACTTCGAGAGTAGGGACAGGGAGTGTTCATGTGTTGTGCGCTGATCGTGGCAGGCAGGACGGTATGACGAATTGTGGAGCGTTTTATAGCGCGAGGTGGGGCGTGCCAGCTGCGGGTGCCGAATCGGCCATGAAGGCCGAGTGACCGGCCGCCGGTCTCGCACCTAAGAGCATCCCCAATGGAGACATGTCAACAGGCTATAAGGAGTCCATATCATCTTTTTGCTTATGTGGAGGAGAGAAGTAGAGGAGAGAGACAAGAGCTGGCTCTTAACTAAGAGCCAGGCTATAGTGTTTTCCAAGAAAAATAAAAGACAATTACATGTGGACCCACATTTAATGTTGGAGAATACTCCCTCTGTCCCACAAAGAGTGCATTTCTAGGATTTTTAAGACAGATTAGTGTGCAAGGTAAATGACTAATGTGCCCCTTATTACTCCATACACAAGCATGGTGGTGCTTCGGTTTCCACAAGCACTTAAATGAGCATGCATACACTTACAGCTGGGTCTTACAGACTAAAGATGCATTCTTTGTGGGATAAAATTTGAACACTAGAAATGCACTCTTTGTGGGACAGAGGGAGTATGTTATAGCCAACCCATTGGAGAGCTTGTCTTTAAGCTAGCTATAAGTGACATGGAGCTTTCTTATAGCCAGTAGTTGGTTCTACCATTGGACATGCCCTAAGCGGCAATCGGCCATGAAGGCCGAGTGACCGGCCGCCGGCCTCGCACCTACCTAAGGCATGGGGACCCGGCGCCACTTGCGAGCATTGATGGTCACTGCCGCTCGCTCCGATCAAAGATTGCTTTTATTGGGAGCAACACCTAATTATTTCACTCATGCGGCTTCTCGGTATGGTGCATGCAGCGGTAGTACGTAGTAGTAGTACTACAGTACGACAGTACTACTACTCCTACTCCAGCTTGGCATACCATACAAAGCATCTAGAAAGTGTTGGGGACAGATCGAAGAAAGAGTTTTCTTGACACCAAACCATGGCAGTACAGTGTGTCCGATCCAGGAGCACAAAGCAGACAGTTGGTAGAAGATGTACAAACTTCAAAGGATGCTCAAAGCCTTAAACCTTTTCGGGATCATGTTTCTGTAGCTGGCTTTGGTGGCGGAGTAGAATTTGGATAAACCTCAGGGGGAAAAAGCGGCTATTACCATTTACTAATATTAAAGACTACGGATATTTGAGGTATAAAAAAATACGACACAAATATAAAAATAAAAATAAATTTAAACTCCAGACTTAATACTTCAACAAAATAGTTAAAATACCTCTCCTTCCCTTTATGCTTTCAACAGTCCTTGCAAATCGCAACATTAATTCACTTACGAATTCCAACGAACACCTTACGAGCACTCCACGAAGAACCCAACAAATGGAGGAGCATCCGACCTTGAAAGAGTAGATGTCGATCTCGCAGAGGTCGGAGTCTGGATGAAGTCCGCGTCGCGCCCGACCTAGATGATCTCGGTGATGCGACGTGAGCGAGTGAGTGGGGCTTGAACCCCCCGATTGCTGGCGGAGCCGACCGGACGGGTACTAATTCACTTACGAATTCCAACGAACACCTTACGAGCACTCCACGAAGAACCCAACAAATGGAGGAGCATCCGACCTTGAAAGAGTAGATGTCGATCTCGCAGAGGTCGGAGTCTGGATGAAGTCCGCGTCGCGCCCGACCTAGATGATCTCGGTGATGCGACGTGAGCGAGTGAGCGGGGCTTGAACCCCCCGATTGCTGGCGGAGCCGACCGGACGGGTACGAAGTCGGCCGTGTGCTTCGACCTAAGGGGTCGGAGCCTGCTGATTGCCTAGAGCTGGTCTGAATCAGGGCCAGGTCCCCTCTTTATAGCCACGGGTTCTTCGCCAGAGCTGGGCTTCTAAAGAGATCAGCCCATTCGTGGTTCCAGACTAATAGGGGTACCCATGGTATGTGTACTCGTCAGCAACATACACCAAAGTGTGACTACTGCAACCTGACTTCTGCGGACTACCACGCTATCGACACGATGCACAAGAGCATTGACGTAGCAAGGGGCCAACGATGCGCAGAACAGGTTCCCAACGTGGTAGGCCCTTCCACAGGTAGTAGTGCAACTGTGCAAGCCCGGGCTGAAGAATGTGTTTATGATCACCATTTATCATTGTTTGTGCAGCCCTCATCCAATCAGCAGCATAAGGCCATGTGCCATGTTCGCATTTAGAGATGTAAGTGATTTTTCTTATTATTTAGGGTAGATAAGATGCTTACTTACTTTAAAATATCGATGCTTATATGTCTAACTATATATAATTAATAGATGGTATACCATCTAAACATTCATAAAAGAGATGTTTACATTGAAGAAAGTTATTTTTGTATATGTGTTTGATGACGTGACTATACTATCTCTTTAAACATTCATATATAAGCATGTTATGTTGTACATACCCTAAAAGATTGATACGGCTCCAGGCACTACAGCTCAAAGCCCTTGTGAAAATCCCCTCACTGCATGCTTTCCTACTGCGCATATGATAATCAGTTTCTACGTACAGCACTAACAAAATCTCTTCAAAAAATTCGACGCGGTGGCGATCCGCATAATTAATTTCAGATAATAACTATGGTGTTGTTATTAATCTCGAATTACTTACACTAATATGTGCATATTAACTAATAAATCATCGAGTAAACCCAATATCAATTAATACACCATTTTAAAGTGTTGCAATAGAAACAATAATTAGATACTAGAATGAAAAGTTCATTACCTTCCATTGCCATACAGACTACATGTTCAATACTTTAATTATACATACAATCCAAGTACAACAAAAATATATTACATGGATCCTAAATAACCAAAAGATATCAACAAGTAATGCAGTCCACTTGAGTTCATATCCCAATCAGATGCTTGGCCACCAGATCCAATATCTAGCAAAAGAGGAGTTATAAAGGAGGAGTACAAATATGTACTCAGCAAGCGTTAACAATAAAATATAATTTATAGGAATGATAATATCATCCGGAACACTCACCAGTTCCATTCCTTAGCCCATACCTCAAAACCAAATACCAAAAATAGATTTTGTTAAGAAAATCTTGAGTTTCGATTTTTTATTTGTAATATCTCTACGAGCACTCGTATACAAGGCTCTGTAGCCTTCAATTCATGATTTTATACCATGTGCAGGTTTTATATCACTTTATCCATAAATGAACTCAACCGCAATTGAGAATCTAGAATGTTTATCACTACTTCAGCATTTAAAATTTCAACCCAGACCCCTTCTAGTTGTACTCTGTACTGATTCGATGGCAATGAGACCTAGGTTAGCCAGTTGTACCTCATCACAAAATCAGAGATACTCATATCCTGTGACCACTTACCAGCTGTACTACAACACAAATCAGTGGTACTAAGATATTGGGAAAGACAGTTGATCTTCGTCACAAAAACCGAAGATACTCATCTAATAGCTTTAAAATATAGCACTAAATAACCAACACTAGTTATTAAACGTGTACTTCACTGAGCATCCGACAATTCCAGTTTAACACTTCTTACCCAATGTGAAGATTAAACATCATCATAGGACAACCATTTATGGTGATTTCCCACACACTATAGTTGATACAATTTAATATGACTCATTGTCTGAGTGTAGTGGCTTTAACCTTATATTATACTCTTATATAGAGGGCACGCCAGCAATATCAAACATAGCACCCTATAGCCACCATTTAACAACTAACCCCGACTAGGGGTAGGCATTAAGGGGCTGTTTGGTTTGTATCCATTTGTTGCCAATGCTTGCCATGCCAAATTTTGGTAGTGTTGACCAAATTTGGCAAGCATTTGGTTTGCAACCAAATTTTGGCTAGATTCTTTTCTCCATTGGCTAGCCAAATTTTCCTAGTTCATTTTCTAGCCAAAAGTTGGCCAAACTTTGGCCACCAATTTGGGCACCAAAATTTGGCTAGCCAAATTTTGGCATGGCATGGCTTGGCAAATTTGGCCTCAAACCAAACAGCCCCTAAGTTTCTTTGGTTCGGTTTATTTGGTTTAAAAAAAATTGATTTGTAGAAACTGTAAACTGAACCAAATCGAACAAATTTAAAAACTGAACCGAATTAATCGAACAAACTCGATCGATTAATTAGATTTCTCGGTTAACCAAAAAAAATCACATGGCCTCCTCTGCCCTGGTTCGACTCCGTCTTCTCCGCACAGAGCAAGGAATCTGCCGTCACCCACCTTCATCTGCACCACCGATGAGCAGGGAATGGCTGAATTTGACATTTTCCTTGGCCTCTGTATCGACCTTTTCGCCCTCCTTTAGCATTTGCCTTTTGTTGTTGGCGCACTTCCTATGGATATGGACAGCAGGCAATGAGCAAAGATACATAATCGATAATGATGGCAACATTCTTGATGCTGATAATCATAGCCTCCCCAAAAGTGAAATTCTAACTAGAAAATACATCTGAACTTTTAGTTTGCAACATATTTACAGTTCAAGAACAAAGGGCCAAACTATCAGTAAGGAGTGCACAAATAAAAGGTGATAATGCACAATCATACAGGAAAATGAAACCTCAACAATTTCCAACCAGACAATTGAACAAATGAATTGAATAGGTGTATGGGATAATTCAGACCTCATGGTTAACATCAGAGTTCACATTCTCCTTGTCCAAAGCACCCTCTCTCCTGAATCAGCACCGTCGCTCTTTTCTGATACCACAGCCTTCTCAGCTGCCTCCGCTGCTTCATACTCAACAAGGGCATGCACCTGCGCAACCCTGATCCGTTATCAACTTGAATGTTGAGTAAAAAGGATATAACCAACTTGATCCAGCAGCAGAAAGAAATATTTTTCAACATCTAGAGATGACTAATGTTATTAAATATATTTTCCATTGAATGACTGGTTACAATAGAGTGGAAGTTGGTAAGACAGGTTAATAGAAATACTATGATCAAGAGCTATGTATCAAGGGTTATATATATTAGAACATCTGTAAGATCTTAAATAATGAATTCACTAAATGATGTTGAGAGATACCTTACTATTTAACATGAAGTCAGGCTTCTTAGAAGTTGCAGATACTCCCACCGAATGTGGATCATGAACATCAGTTACTAAGTGCAATACAAGCAAAGACCATTACAAACGTCCAATAACGTACTTGCCAACAGTTCCAAATGTCTCATGCATACTCTCCATGGAGAAATCTGAAGGTAGATTTTCTACAACAACAGTACTTTTCTGCGAACAGGTTAAAGTTAAAACATAGATGAATTAGGCATACATAATAAATGATATATCCGATGAATTAGGCATAAATAATAAATGATATATCCCAATAAAGAAGGAGTCAGCAATTCACCTTCACGTCTTTCAAGTCAATGTGTGGCAAGGGATGTGAACTCCTGATCCTTTTCCCATCTGAACTCACAACCTAAAAGATAAGACAACAATTATAGCATAAATATTCATTGCACCAAGTAATAATCATTATTTCCATCGGTAGGAATTTCAAAGCGTCAGGACAGAT
This sequence comes from Rhipidocladum racemiflorum, assembly GCA_036346355.1. Lineage (NCBI taxonomy): Eukaryota > Viridiplantae > Streptophyta > Magnoliopsida > Poales > Poaceae > Rhipidocladum > Rhipidocladum racemiflorum. The sequence goes on along the minus strand of CM070570.1, from coordinate 29,244,311 downwards.
ATTGAAAGGGCCAAATATCACCAGGTTTGATGATGTCCTGAGTGCAGCTTCAATTATAGAGAGGTCCTGAACAAGTTTCTTCATTCTTCTAAACGATGCAATAAGTACAATAGGAACTATTGTCAAAGATAACACATCACTAGTTATATGCCCGTGCGTTGCTACGAAAAACAAAATGGATAACGAAAAATAAAGATTAAAAAATAAAAAAATACTATTTCATAAGATCAAACATCTATCTTTAACGCTTCGTTTATTGCAAAAGCTGGCTAATTAAAGCAACGCTTCGTTTCTTGCGTAGAGCAATTAAGCAGGGCAATTAAGCAGGACAATTAATGTGACGTGGGAAGAAACTCTCACTTTATATAGTAGAGATTAGAAGAGACCATTTTACATCTCCATTATGTATTAAATAAAATATTCAGTGAAAAAAAATCCTGATGCATATACAATAAAATTGTTAAACAACGCTTAATTTAAAAAGACTCTTTTGTTTATACTTCCAATTTGCATAGCAAATAGTGGTAGGTTTATGACGGAAGAGCACCCTACATCCAAATGTTTCTTTAATTTTTATATATATCTTACCAATTTACAGTTACAGCAATTGTGCAGAAATACAAAATAATAGAAAGCCATGAAGGTAGAACATAAGATCATCAAAAGATATAACCTGAATAGAAACATAGTTTACATAAAAATGGATGCCAATGGATTGGGTGCCACGTAGTGTAGTATGTGCAGATAAAATTCCTGCAAATATCATAATATAGCATGTTCGAAAGGCAATAGGAACACACTCCCTGTCTTGCCGAACAAGTCCAACATTTGTGCCATTCTGTTCGGTGACGAAAGTGCACATATATATGTTCCTTTTTAATTTAAAAGGGACTATTCGGTTGTAATTTCCCCCCTTTAAATTTGTAAAAGCTTCTTTCTCGTTCAATCCATCTTGCCTTGTATTATCAATCAAAACCAATCCATGTTATTGTAATTATGGAGCTACATCTTGAAAATCCACAATATCCATTCCTATGTGCAATGGCACACACATGCCACCTACGTTCCAAAAAAAATCCATTCCTCTGTGCAATGGCACACAAATGCCACCCACCTACAAAGGTAGTCAACATTCAGTTATATGGTGGGGGCAAGGGACAACATAGATGAGTAAGGAACATATCATTTCCCAGTGATATCAACTTGACACAGCTACCATGGCAGAAGATCAGGCAATATCTGTCAATTGTGGGATCATATTTATTTATCTTCATGGTCCCACAATCAAACTAAAAGCAAGCCAATGAAAGTGACTACAGAAACCATGAAAAGGGAATGACAACAAAATGCATATGCAAAAGTCTCAAAAAGCAAGAAATAAATAGCAAAGCCCCGTAATTGCTTAATGACATGGAGTGAATCAGATAACGGTATATTTAGTATTCACTGAGGCCTAAACAAGCTTCTCGGCACAACTAAAAGGAAGCTGCACCAGGAGTACCCATGTAAATGCCTCGTCATAAGTACCTGTCACATTTCATCATTTTCACTCCATTCCATTATATGAAAGACAGCTAGGGCCAAAAAACACCACCAGTGTTTTAAATGCAGATAAATCTGAGGTAACAGAGCTGCACCATGCTCCCATGAAGGATAGGAGATATAAAAAGGTTGCAAGAAGATATGAAAAAGACCTTCAGATTGAACACATCGAGTTCTAGCCTTCCAGGATGCCATTTATGCACATAGAAAAATTTGCTTTTAATACCCTAAGTCCAAATATCTTGGTGACAAAATAACAGTGACGTTAGAATAAATAGCGCACATCATAAGCAGTTTATGTCTCATAAGACTCCTTATGCAACTAGTCAACTAGAATATCTCAATTTGTTAGCATCACAATTCGCAGTGTTTTCGCTACATGTATGTCCTAAAGCAAGGGCTGAAGAGCACACTACTTACCAAAACCCTCCATGTTCTTCTTCACAAGCTTCAACAAGCACTCGTCCGTAGGAAGATTCTCATCGCTGAAGTAGTACTCCAACTGCAAAGATGGAACATTTCAAGTTTGAATCAGCACATCATTCAAGATATCCTTTGTGCTTGCGTGAATGCACGGTCAGAAAGTTCTTGTGGATATGAACCATAAAGCCTGCGTTTATCTATCGGAAGGTGCTAACCAAAGAGAGCACACTAGTCTCAGCATTCTCACGAGAAACAAGCATCAGGAACCGGACGGTCGCAGCAACAAACAGAATGCGAAAGAGAAGTCGTAATTACGGAGGAAAGGACCAGGCACCGGTGTACCTGCTTGACTATCTTGTCGCGGAGCTCGTCGGTAAGCACGACACCACCGGCGCCAACCTCGGAAGCCTACAATGAAGCGGCGTCACCGGGGACGACGAGGGGAACGTCCTCCGCCCCCAGAGGCGGCGGCTCGTCGGAGACCGTAAGTGCCTCATGCCCGACGGTGTCTGGGCATTCCCCCCCCCCCCCCCCCCCGGCACCCCCCCACCCCACAAAGAGGCGGCTGCTCGTCCGAGACTGTAAGTGCCTCAAGCGCGACGGTGTCGGGGGCGACGAGTGGGGCATCCTCAGGCGCCACGGCGTCGGGTGGAGATTGGCTGTCCCCCCATACCGGAGGGGATCAGGGGAGCCGAGTAGCCCGCCGCCGCTCGTGGTCGTTGTTAGGCTGCGGGCCTATATACCCGGGTTTCTGGGCCAACAGGGCACCGGCCCGTAAATGTTGAGCTTGCTTGTTGCAGCGGTGTTAAGGTGTTCGTGGGCTCTGGCTTGGTCCATTTCATATGCGCGCATCTTCCGTATAGAGTTCCCGCTGGATTGTGGCGTGCGAGAGAAAGTGGAAGAGAGCAAGGCTCAGTTTGTTCCACGGATCAAGCTGTGCTGGGAGGGATTCAAATTTGGGTTCGAAATCTGAAATCTCGGTCCTAATTTCGGATTTCGGACCCCTTTGAGGCGGTGTAAAAAATTTTAAAAATCAAAATGCGACAATATATGTGCAAATTTCAGCGAGGTCTCAGCGATTTCGGCTGAAATTTCAATATTTTTTGCCGACTTTTTTATTTTTTAACTAGATATGATTGAATTTAGGTTGAAGACCATCCACAAAAAATTTCAGATTTTTTTATGTGTTGATTATTTTTTGGTCGGTTCAAAATGTACCAAAATCTTGGAAATTTCGGCCGAAATCTCGGTGATTTCAGTCGAAATTTTGGATTTCCCGGTAGAAAAAAAAAAGTTTTCAATTTTGAATTTTAGATTTCATCTGGATTTTATTTCAATTTCTGAAATCTCATCGAGATTTTGGATTTTGGACACCTCCAAAATTTATTCCAAAACGAGATTTGTATTCCTGGTGCAGGCAAGGACCGGAGTGAAGAGGTACACAAGGATTGAAATTTCGGACCGAAATCCGAAATCTCGGCCGAGATTTCGAATTTCGGACCCCTCCGAGATTCAAAACTCCGGAAAATTCAAAAATTCAAAAAAAAAATCGGATTTCGAATTTCTCGGCGAGGTCTCGGGAATCTCGGGCGAGATCTCGGGTTTTTTACCGGATTTTGATTTTTGTCCACTGTATTTGATTGTATTTAGGGTGAAGATCATTCACAAAAAATTTCTAAAATTTTTTATGTGTTTTTGACCGTTTTTTGGCCGGTTCAATTTGTCGGTTTGCACTGTCCGAATTTTTAAAAATTTCTCAAGATTGATCATCATCTGAAAATTTTATGGGAATATTATGGATTTGTTAGGATCATTCACAAAAAATTTCAAAATTTTCTAAAGTAGTTTGAACTATTTTTCATTTCCAAAGAAAAAGGTTGAACACACATAAAATTAAGTCTTATCCAACGCCACTAACCAGCTGCACCAAGCCTTGTTTCCTGTTTTGAAGTAATGTAGGCCTGTATTTATAGATTGGGTAATATGTTATTCACAAAAGCAATAATTGGCGACGGCTCACGGGCTCATACAGCAAACCATCACTTTGTTCTCACTCACCTAGTAGAGCTGAGTCGCCTAGACACAATCTCCGGCCACCGACGGCAGTGCAGCGGCGCATCTCGACCGTGGAGAGCGAGATCTCGGTCAGATTAAGCGATATCTCGAGTAGATTAAGCGAGATTTCGTCGTAAGCAAAAATTTTTGGTCCGAATGATTCTTATAATATCAGGCTGAATTGATTTGATTCTATTACCAAATTAGATATGATTCATTGTAACTAGCATGCTGAATATAGAATATAGCTAGGTAAGATGTGATTTGTTTTGGAATTTGGACACCTCATGCAAATATGCAATTACCTCAGAAGTATTTGGCTTGAAGCAACAACATATATAAAACTTTTTAAATGATTTGAAGTTTATTTGTTACATTTGAGAAATCAAAAACTGATTTTACATACGGTTTTTACGATGACTTTACCACTGTTACATTTTTAAAAAACTCCTCATGATTGATCATCATCTCAAATTGTTATGGAAACATTAGTAATGTGTCAGGACCATCCAAAAAAAAATTCAAAATTTTTTGACGTATTTTGGACCATTTTTCGGCGGGTTCAATTTGGCCGAGATCTCAGTGATTTCGGCTGAGATCTCGGATTTCCCGGTTGAAAAAAAAACGGATTTGAAATTTGGTTTTTGCAATTCGTCCGGATTTTATCCGAAATTTTCGAATCTCGCCGAAATTTCGGATTTCAGGAACCTCCGGGATTTGACTCAAAACGAGATTTTAAACCTTGGAGGTACATGCATGACATCTCTGTCGTTGTTTTCCGTCCAATTCCATGTAGTTTACACCTTCTCGCTATCTATCGGCCTAGCGCTTGACCCAAGAAGCGTCAACAAACGAGCCATGAAGTTGTACCCTGCAAGACGATGACGCTCAGGTTAGAGCTGTACATATGGTATAATTGATAAATATTGTTTTTTTTAAAAAAAAATATGGTAGTTGGAATGTGATACTAAATATACCAAATAGAACTTCGATTCGGTATCGGTAAATACCATAATATTTCGATTCGGTATCGGTATATATCATATTTACCAAACTAGTGTGAATTGTTCTTTTTCACTTATCGTTTTAGACATCGATATGGTTTATAATACACATATTTGACTATTACCCTATCTAAGTATACCTTAGTAAATATTATACACACATTTGGCTATTACTTTGAAAAATCTTGTGATATTATTTCCATGTGAATTTATACTTTATATACATTTGACTATTACTTTATTTAATTACACATGTATTTTTTTCTGTTTTGGTATTCGGTTTACTACCGATTTTTACTGAAAAACTGCATCCCAAAAGTCAAAATTTTGCTATATTTTACCAGATACCGTATACCGATCAAACCGAGTTGACCGATTTAATTCGATTTTTTGACATGATTTTTTTGTTTCGATAAAACCGTGCACAAACCTAGCCCGGTGGCCATCATCAAGCAGACAAGCCCGCCTTACGCCGTGGGTCACCTCAATCTTCGACCCCTCCAGCGCGTACAATACAGGCCGCCTCACACCAACGAGTAGAGGTGGGCACTTGGGCCAGGCTTTTTTGGGCCAGCCCGAAGTATGATTAGATGGCCCGGCGAAAAACCCGACACGGCTACTACGTTCGGCGCGCTCTCCATGGACGGGGGTTCGCGCTGGGGATATGCCGCGCGGCCGAGCACGCGCTCTCGCGCGCTGCATGCGAGGCCAGCCTGCGCCGGCTCGGCGACTCGGGTACTAGCAGCGCCGCGACGACCGGACCGTGCCCATCGAGGAAACGGTGGGTGAATCGGACGTCTGACGCAGGATTTCTCGGCAAAAATGACACGGTGGTAACAAAATCATCCACCAGCGCTCTCATGATCTATCGATCTCATCCCAGCGCGAAGGAGATCGAGGACATGCACCGGTAGGACCAAGGAGAAACCGACGCGGTTACTGTGTACTGCAGAAAATTATCACCGAGAAAGTGCAGCCTCGCCCTCGGTTGAGGGAAGCTATGAATGGCCACGCCCGTGGCCCCTGGACACGGCTATAATAGTGCATGCACGGAAGGAGATTTATTATTACTGCCCTAGCACGTCTCCGCCCCTAGCTTGCCGGCCGAAAGACGTGGACAATTATTTGGCCGTGTCCACTGGCAAATGGCAATAATCGATGCCAACTTTTTGCTCCTTTTCATGGCAATTTTGACGTCGTTGGACCACTAATCGACACTCTACCTTGAGAATACTGTATGGCTGCCTAACACACACATGGTTATTGTCTTCAATCATGCCATTGTCGACTTACCCTGTGTAAATTGTCGGGTAATTGTTTTGTCGTATCATCAGTATTTGGAGATAATGAATACTACTCATTTTCCTTTTTCTCATAGCAAATGATTCGCCTCAGCAGCAAAAAAACAGCTGCTGGTGTTTGCTTTTCATTTTCAATATTTAGAGCATGCTTTACTAAGAAAGCGAGATGCCATCGGTATGAAAATTCGGCAAAAGCCTGCACAAGTCGTCTTGTTCTACTTTCTAAAAGTTACAGAATTATATCAGAGCCAATCTATGGACTGAAGTGAAGCAGAGTAAGGTATTCTTGCAAGTGAAGGAACCTGTTTGTCGGGAAATCCCGAGAGGTCCCTCTCTTTTCTATTAAACTAGTTATATGCGCGTGCGTTGCTACGAAAAATAAAATTGATAACGAAAAATAAACAATAAAAAATAAAAAAAATACTATTTCATAAGATCAAACATCTATCTTTAACGCTTCGTTTCTTGCAAAAGCTGGCTAATTAAAGCAACGCTTCGTTTCTTGCGTAGGGCAATTAAGTAGGGCAATTAAGCAGAGCAATTAATGTGACGTGGGAAGAAACTCTCACTTTATATAGTAGAGATAACCTAAAAAGAGCTCATTTACAGTGAATTATACTTGTAGTATATTATAGTAGTATAAATTAGATCTAACAATTGATTTGGTGGAGTATTATGGACTTTTACAAATAAAAATATTACATTTTAAAAGGGTATTAACGTAATTTTAGCGAGTTGTCGAGGTCCTTCGACGCGCTATGCACTGACGGAGAGAGGGCTTTCGGTGGGATGAAGAAATTGGCTTCGAGTGGATGAAAAAAATTCATTTACCGTTTTACCCATCCGCTGTATTGATTTTTTTTACCATTCTACCCATCCTCACATTCTACTACACATATAACTTGATCTAATATATCTTGGGAAATCTTACGCTGGATTATACTTGTAGTATAAAATGTGTAGTAGAAATCACATCTAGCCGTTGATTTGTTTAGGGTGTTTCTACTACTCTACTACCAGGTGTAGTATAAGTAAACTTTAGTTAATCTAATCCATTGGATCGAAAAGAATGAACGGTTCATATTCGATTTTGTGTACCGTAAAAGAGCTCTATATCTTTAACCTTTGGATTAAAGGCAATGAACAGTCCATATTCATTGTTGTGCACCGTAAAAGAACTCCCTAAAAAATGGCAAACATATATAATCAAGCAGCATGAAACAAAGCAAACAATGTGATTCCTAGAAGGGGGAAAAAACCTCTTGCTTACTGACCTTTTGCTTGCTTTTCATTCATATAATCAAGCAATATGAAACAAAGTCTTTTTTGTTTTTCATTTATGGTAGATAGTGATTGCTTACTGTCGGTGTTTCGTGCACCGGCAATACGATTATTTGGTTAAGGGGGTCGCGCGCTCCCTCTCCTCGAATGGTTAGACTCAGGGGGTTCAAGATGTATACTGGTTCGGGCTGAACGTCCCTACTCCAGTGCGCACGGTGGATCTATATTGCTTTTGGGGGCGGATGACCGCGTGGTGTCACAAGAGGGGGGCCGAAGTTCGGTTTTGAGCGCCCCGTAGGGGAGTGGATGCTATCTACTGGGAAGAAGAAGCGGAAAAAAGTCTCTCCCTTTCCCTGAGGGTCCTGCCTCCCTTTATATAGATGGAAGGGGCAGGTTAGAAGGGAGTTTTTGAAAAGAAATGGATGGGGCGTCCCATGCCCTGGAATCTTCGTCCCATCGAGTGGTGTGGATCGCTGTCCCGTCGGGAAGTAGCGCACCTAACCTCTGCGCGTTGGCCAGATGCTGACGTAGTGGCGTGCGAGCCTGACGTTGCCTCGGGAGGGAGCGCTTCCCCCCACGGTGCACGTTTGAGTGATAGGGCTGGAGTTTGACTTTGGCAACCTTCCTGCCGCCTCGGGAAGGTGCCACCTACCCTGGTGCGATCGTTCTGTGCCGTCGTGTCCGTAGGGCAGGTGGCCGGTCGCCAGCGAGGGCTCGGCGTCCCAACCTTCGGCGGAGGATGCCTTAGTAGGGCTGGAAACGAGCCGAGCCGAGCCCAAAAAACCAGCTCAGCTCGGCTCGGGGTCGGCTCGCGAGCCTGCTCGTTGGCTCGCCGAGCCAGGATATTTTATCAGGAAATTAAGTATTTATACAATAATTCATGTATTTGCAGTGAATAATATTAACTTACTAGTTACTACTAAATAATAGTAGTTGCTTAGTTGCTCTCTATCACATTTGTAGGAAATAGAATTATCTCAACATCATCTTTTTCCTAAAAATATAAGTCATTAGTCATACTAAATTTCATGCATGGGCTGGGCCACCGAGCCAATTTGGCTCGCGAGCCGAGCCGAGCCGAGCCGGTTCGGTGTTTTTGCGAGCCTGAAAAGTAGGCTCGAGCTCGGTCCGAGCCACGAGCCTGTGCGAGCCGAGCCAGGCTCGGGCGAGCCCGAGCCGAGCCACGAGCTTATTTTCCAGCCCTATGCCTTAGTCGGGTCGGAGCTGTGCGGGATGTCCGACCCACGGGGGTCGGACCACCCCCTTGGTTGGGTTGGTCGGGGATGACCCGTCCTCGGTGGCCCAATGAGGGCTCTGGCTGAAGTTGGGCCTGGGGCGGCCCAATCGCCTTCTCCGGCCGCTGGAGGTACCTATGGTATGAGTACTTGTCACTTACCTTTTCACTTGCTTCAAGATTTGTACTTTAAGATGTAATTGATACTCTCGAATCTCAACAATGATCCGATGGTCTTAGATTTAGGTGATTTCAGCAATAAAAATATCCGGATAATGTTTATCAAATCCCTTCCATGTTACACCTCTACGATGGTACTGTGTCAATCTGTTACTGCCACGGTGGACGATTAGTGAGTGCACTGTAGAAAAGAAGAGGGTTAAGAGTGGGTTCAATATCCTTCTAGGATATTTTCATTCTTTCAGGTGCATATACTGCAGGTATATGAGATCTTTCCACTACCTTATGATCAGTGAAGGCATTTGGCAGATTATTAGCTTATTTGTTGCAGATTTATTACTTTCCGAACTTCAAGTTCGGTCTCTTTAGTGCGTGGATCTAAGGACTCGGCATTCTTTAATTTGGTACTTATCTTCCCCTAATGCCGAAATATGTCCTTAGTACAATCATCGTATCAAACCATGTACAGACCCTCAACTTCTGGTGAGGTCCCATGGTGGTACGCCGTGGTGGAGAGATTGGCATGTATACAACACTACCAAAATTTTTGCAGATGGGAAATACTTAATTCTCTTCCATGCACTATCTGCAACGGGGAAATTCCATTATATACAGTTGATTTGAGTTGAATTAATATCGCAGTGTGCAAGATCAAGTGGGCCCCAACAACTGATGGGTAGCCTACTATTCTGCAAAGTGGTCAAGCAATAAATTTTATTCCCTTAATAATGACTCTGCAAGGTCATTCTAATATGTGGACATTAGGTATATATCACTTCGAAATTTCTCCAGGAAATCCAGTGATTCTTATATAAGTTAAAGGATCTTAACCATAAGTTTTCCTATAGCACAGCAGGGCATAAGAAATCTTCAGGTCTAGGAAAGGTCTTTATGCTAGCACAGCAGGGCATAAGAAATCTTCAGGTCTAGGAAAAGTCTTTATGCTATGGCCAGCAGAATTACTAATTATTTTATCATAATATTCAACTCAAGGTTATTGCAATGCCAACTTCAGGTTGCATAGTATAACAATCAAACAAGCATAACACAAAATATTCTGGAAAACACTTTATTTAAATATCACTGATAATTGCTCAACAGGAGCATAGACCAAATGTTCATGCAGGAACATAATTATTCAAACTGATGAGGCTCTTAAGGAGGCTCAACTAATGGAAATGCGACATATAGCAAAAATGGTATAGGGAGACTATTCCAGATCTCCATATAAGTCAAGTTCCATCTCCTGGGAAACATTGCTATCATTCTCTCCACCTTCTTGCTCAACATCTGGTAGAGCGGTGTTGTGTGTCTCAACCTTCTTTTCTTGATTCTTCTGGAATCTCCAAAGGATTTCATGTAAAGTTACGCCAAATGCTTTGGAGTGCGACAATTGCGTGACCAATGGCCAACGCATCCACACTTAAAGCATGTTTGAGAGTCAGTGCCTTATTGGTCATACCTTGCTTCTGGAAGGTTCCTGTATCCGTCCCTTTACCTTTCCATTGGGATTTGCCTTTTCCCTTTTGATTTCTGCCATTCTTCCATTCATTCCCCTTGTACTTTTGGCCCTTTCCGCGGCCATGGCTACTACCAGCCTGCTGAGCGGTAGCATGTGCTTCAGCACTGCTTGACTTCCATTAGTATTTGCATGATGATTCTTCATCAGGAGTTCATCATGTTTTTTCTGCTTCTAGCAGAACACTAATAAGCTCAGAGTACTTCTTGTACTTTGCATGACGGTACTGTTGTTGTAGTATCATCATGTTGGGGTGGAAAGTGCACAAGGTTTTGTCGATCTTCTCAGCTTCAGTAACTTTCTGGTTACAAAAGGTCAATTTAGCGACAATTTTGTGCCTTTGTAGAATTATAAGTCGCCACAGATTTGAAATCCTCAAAGCGTAGGAGGGTCCATTCGCGTTGTGCTTCGGCAAAGAACACGGATCTTTGTCGTTGTAGCGTTCCTTCAGTGGAATTCCACAATACCGGGTCCTCCTCCATCAAGTATTCGGCCTTGGTCCGAATGAAGATGGTGCCTCAGAAATGTAAACGACGCATTTTATGGTTCGAGCACTTCGATTGCACCGGCCAGATCGAACAATCGCAGCTCCAAGTCCTCGAAATGTTAGGTTGATTTTGGCATCCATTGCCCAGGTGAGGTAATTGTCGCCATCCAGGCAAGCACAACAAATTCCCTTTTTGCAATGTCGGACATATCTCAGATGCAAGCAATACGATATTTTACTACAGGTAAAATACTATATTTCATGCATCTTCATTTAATCAATAAAGTTTTGGTCTATATCTATTATTTATATAATTATCACACTTTTTCCGTAATTTTCTAGTATTTAGCAATTTTCAGCATTACTAAATAACACAAAAAAAACCAACATCAATTAAACTTGGCATAAGTCTAATTTCAACTCATGTAATTCTTGTTGGTTGGGAGCGAAAACGAGTAATGAATATCTCCGTCAATTTGACTCATGGCCAGGTCAACATGCCTCTCGGGCTCACTTGAGGGAGGGAGCACTTCCGGTTTCGGGGCGCCAATTATATATCCAAGCCTCTTGTGTGTTTTCCTAGTCACCTTTTGTCTCATATCTGTTTATTCATTACCAAATCAAATCCCAACCACACAGGTTCTCATAAACTGTTGTATGAGAAATTCTGGAATTTTCCTAGCATTTTTCATAATTTCTGCTAATTTCCAAGCAATTTTCAGAATTACTTTACAACAGGAAATTGAATGTCAGCAAATATCAACTTGACATAATGCTAAGGAAGATAAAACCAGATTCAAGGCATGAACAAAATATTCTCATAATTTTCAAGCAAATTATGCAATTTTCTGTTAATTTCCCCTCCTGTGCGCCACGGCCGGATCCAAATCAATTTTGTAATCGGCTCGGCCCTCTAGTTTCTTGCCAGATTCAATCGGTGGACTTCGTGTCCAATAGTCTTTGGACTTCAAGTCCAAAGTTCGGCTGGACACATCGAGCGGCGCTGCAAGGCGATGGGCGTCGGCTGGGCACACGAGGCCAGCGACGGCGGGCGTTGCGAGGCCAATTACGGTGGGCGCGAGGCCGGCGACGGTGGGGCTAGCAGCGGCGGCAGCAGCGCGAGGCCAGCTGGTCGGGCACGGCGCGATCGGGCCGACGCCGCGCTTCGGCCAACAGCTCTTCTGGTTCGGCGGTTTGGCTCATGATATCCGCATGCATATGTAGCCGTGCATGCAGCTTGCAATGCATGAATCTAATAACGTTGTACGCATGTATATGTAGCCATGCAAGATACATACATGTTCACGATATACGTATGCATGTAGCCATGCATGCTAATAACGTGTCCATTGGTCTTCACGATATACCGTTGCATTTGGACTTCAAGTCCATTAGTCTTCCAGGCAAAGCTTCGAGCAATCCGGCCGTGCGCTTGAAAGGACAAAGCCGGTGGTCAGCGCGCGAACGTGGCAGAGAGGGACAAGACGGCCGCGCGGCGCCAGGCGACGGACGCCGGCAGACGGCACAGGCTTGAGCCGGAAGTCGCGGCAAGCAGGGCTACCGGCAGTGATAAAGGCTCATGGCGTTGGCAAACAGCAGCGGCAGGCGCTGGGCGCTGGCGATGGCCGAGGTTCGCGACGGAATTTGTCCGGCCACGGGCGCAGCGGCGGCGACGACTTTGGGTCGGGCGCCGGCAGCTTCAAGCGCGGGCCGATATTTTTTTTTGTTTGATAATAACTATCTCAACTGTAGATTAGATCTAACACATAGCGAAACAATCTGCAAGATTTTTCGGCTTACTTTCTCGATGCCGGAAGTATTGGCTATCGCGTAGGATAGAGTCGCGTAGGACTTTTTCGGCAATCCGAGTGGATACCGGCGTGGTGACGAGTTGATTGCAGATCGGATCGGGCGATCAATCGCCGGTAGTAGTCGTTCTTTGTTGTCGACGATCCTTCACTTCTTGCGGTAGAGACTCGTGCTGATAACGTGTTGTAAAATGAGTAGTTCACGCACGTCGAACACCGGCAATCAACGAGAACACAAGAACACAAGAACAAGAGACACAAGATATAGGGTGGAGCTCTCTCTTCTTTATTGATCAATGTGTGTAAATACAATGGGAGGTACCCGGTATATATATAGCAGTCCCCTCAAGGAGAGTTCGGATTCGCCCACATATTAAGAGATAGACTCCTAACCGAATATGGTTAGGAGGTTATCTCATAACAGAAGGGGGCGGCAAGGAAATTGGGGGGCTACATGGGGTACGGGCACCACCAAACCTCGACCAGATCAGGGCAGAAAATTAAAGAGGGAAACCAGCACCGAAATCTCCGTTGCTGTCAAAAGGCAAAGCTGGCTGGTGATGTCTCTGCTTATCATCCGCGAAATAAAAGATCTCGCCCAACCAGCCGGTGATCTTTTATCGCAGCAGTACTGTTGCCAACCCGAGCGTACGTACCTGAGATGAGAATCGGATGATGATGCATAGATTTGTGTTTCGTATTCCAAATCACGTGAGGCTGCGAGCCTGCCTTGGATGGTATGGGTATGGGTATTGGATAGACCTTAGTTCCATGAACCTGCCAAGTGCCAACTCTCTGGTCAACTTCTGTCCATGCACGTCACCTGGCGCCAGCCAGTAGCACTGTAGCAGCAGGAAGAACTCTTTTTTTTTGCCATCTAGTTTTCTCTCGTCGTCGACGCCTTTGGTTTCCGATGATGAACATCGGTTACAGTAGTGTTGTACTGCTAGTAGAACTGTAGAAGTAATAGTACGCATGCGGAGCGCATATGCTACCGCATGTCCTAAGATTCTGAAATCTGATCCTGAATACTTCACTGTGGAGTATTACTAGTAGGGCCACTGCAATGAAATAATGCATAAAACGACTTCATTGCACGAGCCTGGCTTGCGACTTGCGAGTGAATACTGCAATGTGCATTCATGCATGGCTGACCTAGGAGCGAATACTGCTATGTGCATTGATGGCTTTGGTAGAAACAAAATGGCCGGAGGAAACAAAACAAACACATTTCAGTTCACGCCATCGAATCGACGACGAGTTCTATGCGAGGTAGCATCAAGTTTTACCATGTGAACGCCCAGAAAATGTGTCGGCGTGCAGCGTACTGCAGCAGCTCCACTCCCGATCCCATCTTCGATATGTGAACTTCGGTTGTCACTTAGCACTGTGTCGTTGTGTGCGTGAGCGCAAGGTGAACGCTGCTCGGCGACCATGGCGTCTCCGAGTTCCAAAAGAGAGCACATGTCTCCTAATTAAACTTGTCTGAAGATTCATTAAGGCCAACCCCATCAATGATCAGTCATCACTGATCTAATACTAGTAGTAATTTCCTGTGCTCGTTAAGAATTGGCATTAGTGTTCAGAAGTGGACAGCATAGTTCTTTATGGATAACACACTAATAGATTATACAAGGCCGTATCACCGGGTATGCTTGCTCGTTTACTCAAAACATGTCTCACTTTTGGAGATGCTGATGGTTTTCAGCTGCTTTGTCTGCAACCACCTACCTAAATAAAATCATATACTGACATACAGCCTGTAACACCCTGCTCTTCTCCCGCCCAGCGCCGCCGCCATGACCCCTTTGACCCGCCTTTTTGGCCCGTCGGACTCGCGGCCGTTCTTGCCGACGCGTCGCCCCTATAAAGCCCCCCAGGGACCCCTCCCGTCCCCGTGCCCTTCTCCTCTCTCTCCCTCCACTCTCCTCAGAAGGATCGCCGCCCGCCGCCCTTCCTCGGCTCGGCGAGCCCGACCACGCCGCCCGTCTCGGGCTCGCGCCCCCTCGGCCGCGCCGTCCCGCCTCGGCCTCGCCCGCGTCCGCCGCGCCGATGCGCCGTCGCCGCCCGCCGCGCCTCGGCTCTGCTCCCTCCGCCGCCGCTCGCCGTCCCCAGGCCCGCAGTGCGCGCCGCCGCCCTCCACCCGCCGTCGCCGCCCGTCGCGCGCTTAGCCGACCAGCTCGGCCGTGCGCTGGGCCACGCTCAGCGTGAGCACGCCTGCAGCGTGTCGTGGTCCACCGCCCGTCGCGTGGGCGTGGTCCACAGGCCCGATGGCCCCACCGTCGATTTAAATAAAAAAGAATTTCCAAAAATATTTATGGCGTCGTGACGCGTCATAAATCGGGTTTTTGGTTTTTAAATAAATCGAAAATCCGAAAATTGTCACGACGCCAAGATGACGTAGTAATTCGGTTTTTCTTTTTAAAAATGATTTAAAAATTCCGAAAAATCCAGAAAAAGTCCGTTTTATTTGTTTTTAAACTTCCGGGAGCCCGTTTTCACCCGTTCGAACTCCGATTGGCTCCGTTCTTCTTCCTAAATTCATTAGAAATCCCAAACTTTAGTTTAGGGCTAGTTTGAAGTTCAATTTGGGTTTATTTGTATTCGTTTGAGTCTTATTTGAATTTGGTTGTTTTTCGCGCGTAGATTACGGAGAGTCCGAGGAGTTCCCGGACGACGATTTCGAGCAGCAACTCGTCGATCCAGGCAAGTCACACTCCCTTGACCATATTGCTCCCAGTTTTATAAACTTGTATGTTGTATTTACAATTATTGCATGCTTATTTACTATAAACATTAATTTCCGACCTAGTTTTAAATGATAGTTAAATCCAATTCCGATATGCGACCTTTGACATTTGAATTCCGATTCCCTTGTAACCTTAGTAAAAATATGAGTTATGACTATGGTAATAGTTAGACATTGCGTAGACATGCATAGAACTGAACTTAGGGAATTTTGGGGAACTTTATGCCAAAATGATATCATGTTCAATTGGAAACTTATGGTGATCAATGTTAGTATTAATGTGGAGATTAGTATGGTTAAAATGAAAATGACTTAGACCTAGGCGAGAATTGGTTGGAAAGTGGTGAGGTCATGGTTCTGGGTTTGTGGAAAGTCTCGCCTAGTCAATTAAGGACCTGGCCTGAAGTTTCACTGAATGTAAAGCCTAACCGCAGTACTACCACGAGTCCGAATGGGACAGACTGGCTATCCTTATTAAATCATTTCATGGACAGTCATGCCATATGGTGGTAGTGGTGTGGTGAAAGCGAGATGTCGCCACTCTGGCGCAAGAGGGCTTCTGATTAGAGGGAGTCTTTCAGCGGTGAAACCTTAGCGGGCATGACTACATGTATGATTTATTAATGGGGCCTTGTCATATTCTTCTCTGTCACTCACCAAAGGAAGTGTGCTGACATAAAGGGGGAGTATTATGTCTTGTGGGTAAAGTTGTACAACCTCTGCAGAGTGTCAAACTAATCGATTAGCCGCGCCCGCGGTTATGGGCATGCCGAGCAAGCCATTTTCAGACTAGACTTTGGTAAATTGAAATTTGGTTTCCAAAATGATGATTGGATGGAGGGAGTCCATCATGGGAAAAACTTAGTCATTTCCAGGAGAGATTCCTGAGTTAAAATGTATAGATTTAATTTTGGAATAAGTATGCCTTTTAAAATTGTTGAAAATGTTATTAAACTGTTGCCTTATGCTCAAACAAACCATATTGCCATCCTTTGAATTACCCGTACATTTATACTGCATTTCCGGTGTGGTTTGCTGAGTACGTATGTACTCACCCTTGCTCATTTTACCACTTCAGAGGAGGAGTACCACGATGGTGAGGAACAGTTGGACTAGGCCGCGTCCCCAGTCGATTGCCTGTGGCAAATTAATTGGGCTCTATCTATTTATTCTTTATTTCCGCTGCTTTCATTTATTCGTTTATTTAGTCGTTGGCCTGCGCGCTATTTCATTTGTAACTTTGAATATTTATCTTTAATAAAGAACGACGGATATGCTATGGTTTCATTTCTACTGTGTGTACTAGCATTTTCTGGACTAGTACATAATACACAGAGGATTTCGGAGGTGTTATTCCGGGGTCCGACACAGCCTCGTCGATTTGTCGCCGAATTTCCTTTTGCTCGTTGTGATCCACACCACAATCATGTATTCATGTACTGAGAAAAATGGTTTGTATGCAGAGGACAAGCAAAGACTGAACTTCGAGCCTATTTTTACTTCACTGTGAAGTGTAAACCACCATGTTATAGTTTAGCATTGGTTGATGTCTTAACCAATAAACATTGTGTGACTGTACATTCACCGATGAGACTTCTAAGATTGGGTGCTCATGAAGCTCCATCCTAAGTCTGACGGTTGTTGGCAACACTTACTGGTAGACTAGTACTCTAGTGACAAGTTTTACTCGCTACTTTCTTCTGGACTCTAGTGACAAGTTTTACTGGTAGACTAGTACTGCTCTTTCTTTTTGCAAAAAAAAAAGGGTGCCGCTCTTTCTTGTGCTCGACAAAGTGGTACCAACACGCTGCAAAAAGCAAAAGGCAGGTGGCCTATGGAGCAGAAGTATTGACTATTGCCACAATTCTCACCCAGTGGTCACCGTTCCCTTCAGTTCAGACCCCAGGCCTTGTAAAGAAAAATTGGGAGTGGGCAGCAAAGTGCCAAAGGAAAAGGGAATCGCCATCAGAGAGGAGCCCCATAAAAAGCAGGGCGTGGGCGAGCAGAGGCAGAGTTGCCTCCAAGCCAGCAGTGAGAGGACTCACTCGGCTGCACCCAGCACAGTGGCCCTCTTGTCTCCTACCTCTCCCCACTCACCTCACTAGTCGCACTCGCACCTCGCGTACATCCCCCACTTTTCTTCCTCTGAGTGGGAGGAGGGGGGAGAGCCAGAGACGGGGCTGGGAGCTTGAGGGGACTAGTAGGAGGAGATGGAGCGAAATTTGGTGAGGAGCTGCTCCTGCTGCTGCAAGCTCGCATTGCTGGGGCTGTGCCTGGCCCTGCTTCTGCTGGCACCTTCCCGTCTGGCCTCAGCCGCTGCAGTGGAGGATGGTATGCTGCTCTATCCTTCATCCCTTTCCGTTCTTGCCCTTTCTTGATCACCAGTGTGGCTCTTAATGCATGCCTTGTTGTCTGCAACCTGTCATTTGAGGCGATCTTGTGCATCTTGGTGTAATCTTTGGTTGGAGTTTAGGTGAATTTCCTCTGTATCGGCATCAGATCTCACCAGCACAGAAAAAAAAAAAATTGGCGTTTCGTGATAATGGGGAGATTTACCTTTCCCCTTGATCTAAGCACTGCTGAGTTTATGAGCATTCGTACCAATGGGCACATTTGAAGGAGGACAATGAAAAATAGGACAGTATTTGGAGTGACGTAGGACAATAATGTAACTTTGCGCATCCGGAATCAATACATGTTTGCGTTCGTGAGGAAGGAGTGGATATACACAAAGTAAAGTGAGGCCGTTTCTCCTTTTTAGAGCATAGTTCAGCAGCATACTCCAATGCTGCAAAGTAAAGATCCTCAAAGGTCGGCAGGATCAACAAGATAGCTTCACGCCTTCACATACGATGTGTGTGCTCATAAAAATCCGTCAGAAGACGAGAAACGTGAAGCGCTTAGCTGAAAAGATTTGCCCACGTCCTGTTGCTTCTGTATCACCCCTGAACGGCCAAAAACTGGCCTGTCCCTGGCTTGTGCCAAAACTTCCCTTCCTCTGTTGTTATACTACTACACGACCTTCTTCTTGTGATATACTAGCTTTATAAGATACTAGCTTAATTGGACACAAATTTGCAACTTTGCTCCATAAACATGCTGCTTCGTTTGTGCTCGCTTGTTGTTTAGTTTAGTGTGTCTCTGCCTGCACCTTTCTGAACAAACATGGGGCTATAACATGAGATATCATTATTTATTGAGAAGTGCTTCTATGCTCTTCCTTTTAAAAGTTGCACAACTATTAAAGTATGAAGGAACGGTAGATGGTGATTACTTACCCCTTCGTTTGCTTTAAGATTTGTGCAACTTGTACTAGACGAAAAAGCATAGAAGCACTTGCTTCAAGATTTATTGCATTATATGTTTTAAAATGACTAATAACCCCAAAGTGGGCTGTCCTATCTTGTGAGAAAGACGTTCTGTTGGGTGCAAAACATATAACCATTTGCAGGATTGAGAAATTCTACAGCCTTGGCCATAGGGAAAAAAATAATAATGATTTTATAAGCGAAACACATCCCTGCCTTGTTTCAAGAAGATTTTATGACCTCACAGCAAGGACGCGGTCACGACAAGTCAAAAGGAAATCACGCGTAGTTGTAAATTCGGATCCAGAGGGAACAGCACAGCAGAAACCTGTGCTGTGCAAAGCGTTTGATGAATAGTCTCGTAAGGGTCAAATGGCTTAGTTAAAGGATGGCCGTGAGGGACCGTCCATCCGTGCCTATCTTTTTATCTCCGTACCTTCACCTCCCTAAATTTACGCCACGGGTCCTGGTGCTTTGTGCTGGACATGTAGGTCTGGACCATCGCATGCGCATGGGGCTCCATGGTAGGTAGGATGGTTGATGGATCGGGTTTTGTGGATGTTTCACTTTCACCACATATAAGATCGTTGTGCGTAGTCACATGGCTGTCCTTGTGAGAACAATGAAGCATAATAAAGTGGCCTAGCGGTTCATTGCGTTGGATGTACAATAGAAAAACTTTGACATGTTTAGTAGTCTAGTAGTACTGCCTAGCGGTTTAGCACTGTTAAATCACGGTGCACTCCTTATATGCTTTTCCTCTCGCTACAAGTTGTACAAATCTTAAAACAAGTGAAGAGATAAGTAATCACAGTGTACTATTTATTCATGCTTTAATATTTGCGCAATTTTCAAAAAGAAAAACATAAAAGGACCTCTCTAAATCACGGCATACAAAAAAGATGGTATTGAGATGAAAATGAATTAAGCATGGAAATGAACCTTTTCAAACTCTGCTGTGTTTGTTCATGTCACCGTATTACACGTATATGCTGGGAAGGGTCCAAGTAAAAACACCTTTATAAGATGTAGATTGGGTTTCCTCACTGTCTTGCACTTGACCAGAGTTGTACATTCTGGACTCTACATTCTTTCAGTATCTATATCATAAAAAGAGTCGAGCACATAGTGCGCTAGACTCTACAGGGGATCGAACTTTATTATGGTCCATCCTATCATACAAAATGCAAGAGCTACATAACTCATGATTGATGTTTTTTTTCCCCCTATTTCCCCCACTAGTACGGTGGTTTGATTGCAAAGTAATAGTTGTATATCACTTATACATGTTTCACAGAGTAGATATCGAGTTGAATTCTTAAGCCAATGTATTTGCCGTCTTGAGCTGCTTGTTGGCCGTCTTAAGTTGCAGCAGCATTACATTTGGAGTGAGATCTGGTATTAAATCGACCTTGGCACTTACATGAGCAAGTGATCTTGTTGTACAACAGGCCTGCTCAGCAATGGAGATTTCGAGACAGCACCAGCCGGAGGCTTTGTCAAGTCTGCTTCTGTCGCTGAGGGTGCATCGTCGATCCCAGGTTGGACGATCAATGGCACAGTTGAGCTCATTTCAGCAGGACAGCACCAGGGTGGCATGATCCTTATTGTTCCACAGGGTATCCTACAGAGCTTTTGCCTCTGAATAATCAATTTGCACCCGAATTGATTTGGCGTGTGGTCATGTTCATACATTTGAGCTTTCATGGCAGGTGATCATGCTATACGGTTAGGGAATGACGCAGGTATCGGGCAGGTGGTGCAGGTTGAGAAGGGCTCAGAGTATGCTATCACATTCAGTGCTGCCCGGACGTGTGCCCAGCTGGAGTCTCTGAATGTGTCCGTGCTTGGTGGTGCATCGCAGACGGTGGACTTGCAGACATTGTACAACATAGAAGGCTGGGATTCATATGCGTTGGCCTTTCAGGCAACGGATGAGCAGGCGAACCTTCAATTCAGGAACCCTGGCATGGACGACGATCCGACTTGTGGGCCTATCCTTGACAGTGTTGCCATCAAGAAGCTCTTCACTCCAGACAAACCCAAGGGTATAAGATTCCACTGCCTCTCTTAGACCTTTTTGTTTGCGAGAATAACTCTATACTTGTTAGTAGTTGCTACAGCACTGAAACCACAGTCACAATGTCCATGTTATTGGTGTGTAATGTGCATATCATTTCAGCAAATCTTACAGGATTAGAGGTGCTCTAGGTCATCTCAAGTGTGTATTTGGTATTGTCTGGTTTTCGACAGATAATGTGGTGATCAATGGAGACTTCGAGGAGGGTCCGTGGATGTTTGCAAACACGAGCTTCGGAGTGCTGCTCCCAACCAACCTTGATGAGCAGACATCTGCATTGCCTCACTGGATGATCGAGTCAAACCGTGCGGTCCGCTTTGTCGACTCCGATCAATACAAAGTTCCCCAGGGGAAGCGCGCCATTGAGCTTCTCTCCGGCAAGGAGGGCATCATCTCGCAGATGGTCGAGACAACCCCTCAGAAAGCGTACAGCCTGACGTTCACCCTGGGCTCTGCAGGGGACTCATGCCAGCCACCGATGGCCGTCATGGCATTCGCAGGTGACCAAGCGCAAAACTTCCACTACTCGCCCATGGGCAATGCCACAAGCCAGGCTGCGAACGTGACGTTCACAGCTCGCGCCGAGAGGACGCGTGTGGCCTTCTACAGCGTCTACTACAACACGAGAAGCGATGACCACAGCTCGCTCTGCGGGCCAGTGATCGACGACGTGCGCGTCTGGGGATTGAATGCGGCTGCTGGGTTGAAGGCAAGTATTGGGCTGCTTCTTGGCGTTGTTAGTATCGTTGGCCTGGTGCTGTTCTGAATTTCTTAGTGGATGTGGTTTAAGATTATATATATAACCTCTTCTGTAAGTATGAGGAGGCAACTGGTTTTGCTAGTATGCTTGAAGTTTCTATGAGGTTGAGTAATGTGAGCTTAGGCTAAAGCTACCAGAAGCTATATATGGTTATTTGTTGTTACTTTCTTCTGTGATTGAGAAAGCAACATGCCAGTATGGAATTGCGTGGTTGTTGTGCCAAGAGCTTGTAATTTGAGATGTCAGAATTGCTCAAAGTTCATCTCTTCAATATATTAGAAATTTCAGGAGTTTATGTGCCTTTCTTTGGCTTCTTGTCTGAATGTTGTTTTGGGCAGCTATGGTACATGTGGAATGGCTTGATAAAACGCATCCAGGCGTGACACACCAGCACAAAGGAGTTCTGAGATTTACAACGAAGGGTCTAGTTTCAATTGTGTAGTCAAAATTTCTAGCGACCAACCAAATTTAAAAACACACTTAGAGGTCTAGATCCACTTTCAAAAAACCCTTGTGGAAAAAATAATGGAAAAGAATCCATTATTCTGTTCAAGGATTACATGTACAGAGAGTTGTCTTAAATAGCTAAAAGAGTCATAGTTGTAGTAGATTTAGACTAACAACCTATTTAGGTAAAACCAAAATATATAATTGTTAGAGCACCTCAAGTTGCTTCTAGGGTCTAGACACCTTCAGGCCGGCCACTATCAGCGTTAAATACTTACATCGCTGCAGATCTGATACACGCAACAATAGTGTTGAGTTTGAGTGTGAAACAATTTTGTTTCCTACTCTAGCTCGGAGTTCGGTTCTTTATGGTTTAAATATGTACATGTGATAGAGCAAAACAAGAAGAAGATAAAAGATAGGAGCAGTTTTCCTATGCTATGCTTTCTCTTCTAATACAAACTGCACAAGCACAAATTTTAAAACAAACGAATATATTTCAATATGTACATGTGATAAGAGCAAAGCAAGAAGAAGATAAAAGAGAGAGGAGCAGTGTTCCTATACTTTCCCTCCAATACAAATTACACAAATCTTAAAGCAAACGAATAGATAAGTAATGACTATCTACTCTTTATTTATATTTTAATATTTATGCAACCTTAAAAAAAACATAAAATCATCTCCTAAGAAGATCACGTTGTAAACATCTTCTTGTATAGTGATATAACATTCATACTGCCTAGTTTTTTTCGAAAGGATTTTCTACGTAAAGTGAATGAGACTCGTTCATACTTTCTTATGTATTATTTGCGAGGAACCGCGTGATACTTTGAATAGGTACCATTTGCGTCGGTGTTACACGACACGAAGCCGACTACTATGTAGTACTATGTACGTGTGGCCTGTGTGAGTCGTGGTCGATCACACGGATGGAATCTCGCACAGGAACGTCGGCGCCGCGCCTGCACTGCACGCAACGAGGAATCCACCGTTGGGCTGGAAGCGTGAGAGTCAGAGAGAGACCAGCGCCGGTGTTGTCATCTGAGTCGACCTCGCAGCACCCGCAAACCAATGTCCCGGCCGTCGCATAGAGATGGCCACCACCAACCTAGGACCGGCCGCAAGGCGAGTGGAATTGGAGTGGAGATATACTGTTGTTGCCACTGGCCACTGCGGGGTCAGATTATCTCCGGCACAACGTCGACATGCATCATATGCATGTTGCAACTTCCAAGGCCTGGTGTTGCGGTTAATACTAGTTATTACCAGCCGTCGCCGGCGAACGGGCCTAGCCGAACTGCACTCGCCAGTCGCCGGCTACTTTACCGGATAGCCTGAGACGTATCGAATACATAATACATTGATACCATAATACATTATTTTTGTTCAAAAACACCGACAACAATACATGTACATAGTACATAACAACAACAGCAGCAGCAGCATGTAGCCATTTTCCCAAAATTAGCAAATTGTTGTTTGATATTTCATAATTCATTACCAGAAAAAAACCCTCCTAATCATTTATTTCTTATTTCTGAAATCTCAGTATCCATATGAGGAGCTTGGCGATTTGGAATCTTAGCAAGCCAAGTTTTGCTGTAATACCTAAAATCATCAAGAACAAATCTCAACAAGCCAACAAAAAATCAGGAAGAACAGAATAGCAAGATAAACAAATTAAAAAGGAATGAACTTACTTAGGATGTAGTGAGTGTGCCGAGCAATGCAAGAGGGTGGGAGGCGAAGGGGAGCGGCGATGGCGTGGGAGGCGAAGGGGAGCGGCGGCAGACTGGAAGGGGAAGTGTAGTGGAAGGAGAGCGAGGGAGTGGCGGCTACTAACCGGGTAAGGGAAGGGGAGCGACGGCAACTGGGAGAGGAAAAGGAACTACAACGTCGTGGGGCAATCAAGAGAGAGAAGGGGGGAGGCATGGAGGGATTGGGGGAGGAAAGGGGAGCTGCAGGCTGGCGGCGGTGTGGGGGGATCTGGGGAGGGGAGCCGCGGGCTGGCGGTGGTGTGGGGCGATCAGGGGAGCGAAGGAGAGCAGCTTCATGTGTCGAGGTTTGAGAGTGGCAGCATGGGTTAAACAAGGGCAGAGGGAGTCTAAGTTTATAGTTCAACAATATCGGAAAAGAATTTGAGAAGTATCTGATAAGTATTATTTTTTTAATTATTTTTTTTTTAGAATTTCTTCAATATGTTCAGATATGTATCAAAGATTATATGTGCCGTATATGTATCTGATACGTATCGGTTATGGTACACCTATTTTTTTTTAAGTATCAGTGCAGCGCAGCTCACCAGCGAGGTCCTCCTGATTAGTGATCGTCTGCAAAAGCTTCGTAAACCGGTAAACGGAATTGGCCTGCCTCACCTGCCGGTGACTGTATGAAAAAGTTTCGTGTATCGGTACTAATGAATGAATTGTTCATGCTCGTAGCGGCGCTCATTGATATTGGTGATGCAAATGCCTGGGTTGGTGGACGGGCTGGTTTGGAGGACTAAATAAGCTGGGAGTTGAGATGGTGCATGGAAAAAGTGCATGATTTGAGCAAGTTCTCAAGACATGGTCCGAGCTGTGCTGCACGATCACCATTCAACATTAAAGGCATATACAGAAGTGTAGACGGTACCTGTCTATAATATACCTTCATGCTGTCTATAGATATGATTAATGAAAGAGTGCAACTAGCGCACGGTATGCCGTAGATAGGCATCTCAACGGAACACTCCACACATGAAAGCCGCAGCCATCCATTAGCACAACAGAAAGACGCACATGGGACATAGGACGCACATGCCAATCATCCAACAAGGGTTGAGCGTTTGACGCACATGGGACGCCTGTTGTTTGATAAGTTTCATTATATTTTAGTAAGTTTCATGTGTTAAGTTTCAAAAGTTCCATGAGTTTCAGTGTTAAGTTTCACAACGTTTCACAGACAAGTTTCATGAGGTTTCAGAGTGTTTCATCCGGATAATCCAGTTTCATTAAGTTTCATGATGTTTCACAAATAAGTTTAACTATATTTTATAGTATTTCCATCAACCAGGCTGCCTCAGGGATTTCACATATAAGTTTCTTGACGTATCATGGTTTTTACAACTATGTTTCAGTAAGTTTCTTGTGTTAAGTTTCAAAGGTTTCATGAGTTTCAGTGTTAAGTTTCACAACGTTTCACAGATAAGTTTCATGAGATTTCAGAGTGTTTCATCCGGATAATTCAGTTGCATTAAGTTTCATTATGCATCGCATACAAATAGGTTTCATAAGGTTTCATAAGGTTTCATATTGTTTCATGAACCAGTTTCATAGATACGTCTCATCAGGTTTCACAGATAAGTTCGGTTTTTATGAACGAACATGAAAACAAATCCTACGTTGCAAGTGAACGCAGGAGGTGTGTCATCACATACATGAGCGATAGATGTGCGTATATAGATATATATGATATGTATACTACATATACATACGTGTGCTAGGAGCGGACGTAGAAAGCCCGTAAGCAAAGTATCAGGCCCGTGGCCTGACTGAAAAACAGAAAAGAAATTGTGTTGTAGTTCGCTAGCGTGTTGTGCCTTTATTGTATTGAGGCACCGAATGGCTGCTAGCTATCCCGTCGTAATGGCTTTGGACAGTATACCGTTACGTAGTTTTTCTCTTAATGAAAATTTATACAATAAACTGTCTATATGGCTGTCTGTAATGATCTTTTATACAATTAATAGACTGTTTGTACGATGGTATATGCAGTATAAAGCTAACTATAAGACCGTCTATTAAATAGTAGACATCATCTTTCTCTCTTCCTTCTCTTTCCTCCGCATCATCCAAAATTCCATATGGTATTCTTATAGATAGCTGACATGTACTGTTGTACATGCTCTAAGTAGCACAACAGCACATTTTGCGCGTAATGGGTTTCAGGTCGTGCACAATTCCAGCAGGCACTTGGAGGCAGGCTAACCAAACCGATTCAGGGTTAAAATCAAAGTCCCGGTGGTACCGGTTTACCGTGAAAATCACTAAAAACCGAAGAGTTTCAAAATCAAATGTTTTAGGAAAAATTAAATAAAAATAAAAAATCGATCGGTTTTCTCGAAAATCAGCTGGCGAATCGAATTTTTTTCGTCCGATTTTTTGAACGATTTTTGTC
Organism: Rhipidocladum racemiflorum; assembly: GCA_036346355.1. Classification (NCBI taxonomy): domain Eukaryota; kingdom Viridiplantae; phylum Streptophyta; class Magnoliopsida; order Poales; family Poaceae; genus Rhipidocladum; species Rhipidocladum racemiflorum. The sequence goes on along the minus strand of CM070570.1, from coordinate 29,217,972 downwards.
AAAAATCACTCAGTTTTCACTGATTTTCGACCAGTTTACGTGACACAATTTTTTTTTGAATTTTTTAAATTAGACCAGATTACCGATCGGTTTATAATTTTGAACCACTTGATATGATCAGTTTTTGTGAAAATAAAATAAAAAATCGATTGATTTTGTGAGCCCTGCTTGGAATTACATCTATCAAACGACGATGGGACCTGGACACTTGGTCCGCGGCTCTAGCGGTTTCCACTGCAGATTTCAGGTCAATTGAACATGAACATGTTTAACATGCATGCACACAGACGATGATGAAGTTGGAAGATGACTAGAACTCCAGAAGTGGTTTCTGGTCCTACTTGCTCTGCTGAAGAGGACATGCAGTTCAGCTGTCATTCTCTGCGATCATCGGTTCGTGTCCGCTGTGATTGATACAGAGCGTCGATTTGTGATCGAAGGGACTCCATGGCTTGATGTATTCATAGTTGGAAGCTGGAACACAAGACAACGGCTCTGAGCAGGGATACGAAAATCAGATGGAAAATAGTCTACAAAAATCAGGTGGAAAATCACTTGCAAGACTGCTGTACTACTACACTACTTGGCATCTAAGCAGGGCATAGGTACAGCCAAGTAGGACGGTGCCAAAGCCAAACGTAGAAGCACTGTTCAAACAAGATCACTAATCCGAAAGTGAATATGTAAGATCTTGCTTGACTGGAATCACACGATTATTATGTCTCTTTCTTATTTCATTAATCCGAAAGTGAATACCCATCATTAAAGTGATGATCACTTTAGTTATTCACCGCAAAAGTCGAGTTCCCGAAATGAAAAGCGCGATAGAAAAATACTCAAAGCTATCTGTGTTATTTGTGCGGAATGGCTAGAGACGAACCTGTTAGACAACCTCGCCATCGAATAGTCTGGGGTTGCCTAATAGATTTAAACTGGAGAAAAGAGACAGGGCGAGACACGGATATGAGGAGGGACTGCTCTGCTTTATTATTCTGATTGCTTCTACGTACACGGGGTGACCCCCTGCCTCCTATTTATAACCTACAACTAGGGTTTCGAGAGAGTCCACATGGACCACGACGGCCCAGGTTTCCCAACACTCCCCCTTGGACTCTTCACCGCGAGATGCATATGGCTCATTAAAACTCCAGAAAAACCCAGTGGGAAAAATACCTGGAGAAAGAGTACATAACATACGTTTGTTGTGTTGCACGGATTGCCTCATCAAAAACCTTATGTAAGAAAACTTCAATGAAAAACTTACTTAAGGAAAAGAGTACAATCCACCCAAACTTCAATGTTAATCTTCAAGATTCACGTTGGGTACTCAAACTTCATGTTCGAGATTTATGTAGGAGTATGTGAAATTCCCCCTGAAATCTGCACTTCTCTAAGCCTTATCATCCCAATTCCTCTAACACATCTTTCTAGGGAGGATGTCGGGAGTGACTTAGTGAATAAATCTGCGAGATTTTCACACGACTTAGTATGCAGTATCTTGACCTCGTTCATCTTATGCATTTCATGAGCATAAAAGAACTTGGGGTTGATATGCTTTGTGAGGTTACTTTTCACGTATCCCATTTGCACTTGAGCAACACAAGCTGCATTATCTTCATAGATAATAGTGGGGGTTTGTTCCATGTTCAAACCACATGATTTCTGAATGTGGTGAACCATTCTTCGAAGCCATGCACATTCTCGAGAGGCTTCATACAAGGCAATTATTTCTTAGTGGTTTGTCGACGTCGTGACTAGAGTCTGCTTAGGCGACTTCCACGAAATTGCTGTTCCATCGCAAAGGAAAACATACCCGGTTTGTGACTTGCCAGTATGCAGATCCGATAGGTATCCGGCATCGGCATAGCCAACCAAATTCAATTCATTGTTTCTTCTGTAAAACAAGCCGAGATCTTTGCTCTCTTGGAGGTAACGGAAGATGTCCTTTACCCCTTTCCAATGCCTTTTGGTGGGTTCTGCACTGTACCTTGCTAGCAAATTCACGCCGAACGCAATGTCCGGCCTAGTGCTATTCGCAAAGTACATGAGCGCTCCAATTGCACTCAAATATGAGAATTCTGCTCCTAGGACTTCCTCCCCCTCTTCTCTAGGCCTGTATGGGTCTAGGTCTGCTTGGAGTGACCTTCCGACCATTAGGGTCTTTGCGGGGTATGCCTCCTCAAAACAAAATCTTTCCAATATTTTCTGCATGTAGGATGATTGGTGTACCAAGATTCCGCCTTGGACATATTCAAGCTGCAAGCCTAAACAGAACTTGGTTTTACCCAAGTCTTTCATTTCAAATTCAGACTTCAAGTATTTGCATGTCTTTTCAATTTCTTCATCCGTCCCAATGATGTTCAAGTCAACTACATAGACGGAGATTATACAAAATCCATTCGTGGATCTTTGTATAAATACACATGGACAATCTTCGCTGTTCGTGTAGCCTTTCTTGCAGAGAAAGTCACTTAAGTGATTGTACCATATTCTTCCTGACTGCTTCAGTCCATACAATGATTTCTCCAATTTCACACTGTATATGTTTTTGTTTGCTCTGTCTTGGTTCAGGATAGGGATACCTTCCGGTACTTTCATGTATATCTCCGAATCCAAGTTTCCATACAAATATGCTGTTACAACATCCATTAGCTTCATTCGCAACTTCAAGTTGACTGCCATTGAGATCAAGTATCTAAAGATAATTCCACCCATGACCGGAGAATAGGTTTCTTCATAATCAACCTCAGGACATTGAGTGAAACCTTGAGCGACAAATCTTGCCTTGTACCTTACAACTTTATTGTTTTCATTTCTCTTCCGAACAAAAACCCAATTGTAACCTACGGTTTATATGGGGAGGCGTGCGGCACACAAGCCCACACTAACTCTGTGGTGATTGCCTTCTTCCAATCTTCCCAATCGAGCCTTTTCTTGCACTCTGCGAGAGATGCGGGCTCGGGATCATGATTAATGATCGTGGTAATCTTCTTTGCAAAGTATGCATCGACATTGGCTGTTGCTCTATTCATCGATTCTCCTGTTATTACAAAAATTATGGCCATTTCGTCATGGTGTGCTTCATGCACTTCTACTTACTCTTCACTGCTATTTCCCATTCCAGGAGCAAGTTCCTTTAGTTTTTTCTCCGCCAATGTGTGCGCACACATTATTTCCGGCGGCTTCTTCCAATGGACGGTTCAGATCTGGAATTGCCTTTTCCACAGGCTTCTTTCCAGTGCTAGGTCTCAACTGGCTCCCCTTCTTGCTTTGGGGCATTTTCGTGATTGGCTGTGGTAAGTCCTTTTGCCCAGTTTCCCCAGGCGTATCCGGGTACTTTGGGTTTGAGAAGCCAGATTACTGTTCTTTTTCTTTGAGGCCTCTGAATAGGATGAGGGATAGCTTTTGCTTTCTTAGGTATTTTCACCCTCTCTGGTGCATTTCTTGCTGGTACATGCGACTTAACCACGCTCTTCAGATCACAAAAATAATCAGGCAGTTCATTTGCTAGATTCTGCAAATCGATTATCTTCTTGACTTCTTGATTTGCTTCAAATGACCAAGGAGAGGCTTAGAAAGGAATCATAAACTACATTTTCCCCTCCTAGGAGAAGTGCATATCCAGAGCACACTAGTGATGCTAATGAGGAGGACCAACTACAACATGCCATGGCTACCTTCAGGGCGGAGGCAAGATTTATCAGTCGGGCAGGTGGTAGGTATAAGCACAGTGGTAGTAGCGGCACCTCTAGAGGGGCTAGAGGGAGCGGCGTTGTGTTGTTGAGAATGTTTCAAAGTTCGTCGCAAAGGGAAAGACTGGATGTGGGGGATTACAACCTTGGTACGGCTTGTAGTCCTGTGCAAACAAGGATTGACACTAGGCAATAGACATAAAAAAGGGAGGAATGCGAGGCAGACGATTAGCTCGACTTGGGCCAAATTCTTCCACACGGTTGGTATTGCAGAGAGGAAAGCAGACAATCCGTACTTTGTTATTGCAGTGAGGGAAACTCAAAAATAGGGTAAGTGAGCTTTAAAACTTTTGTCCATTTGCATGCTGATTATTGCTTACATTTCTTGCCGATCTAGTTAGGAACCTAGAAGTCGCAGCCGACTCGATCCGATTCTCCTATAATCAGAAGCAGCTTCTCCTGTAATCCAAAAGCTGAAACGAAATGGGCCTTGATGCCAACTAAGGGAGCACGGCAAGCCAGTAGGCCCTGTCTCGCGTGGTCTTATGCTGAGGTGGAGGCCGTCAGTGTCTTGTTGTGGTATAGCAGTACGGCTAGTGAGTCGTGTCTCTGTGGATGCTTCTACGGGCAGAAACCGAACTAGTCATATAAATTTATACCATATTTGTAAAAAAAATGTCCTGAGGTAAAGAAAAACGAAGACGGGTGGTCTCGCGTCTTCTTTAAGCGGTGTAGCCTCTAAAGGTTAAAGGTGGTGGGCTGGCCGGGCGCAGGCTGGTGGTCAGGTCATCAGGGGCTAGCCGTTGAGCTGGAACCGTGATGCGTGTCGGCGGAGGGCATCCAAAGACTTGCGAAGGGCTAGTGGTAGGTAGCTGGCCAGCCGGCACAGTCGCCGCACAGGCGAGGCGAGGTGATGTGAGGTGTGGTGGTGAGCATCATGAGGGGACGTGCCATGTGGCTGCGCTCGAGTGTGTTCCACGATCTGATACGGTTCGGTTTGATTTTCAAACTTGTTCCCTCCTGCGCTGCTGTACAAAAATTGACGAACAAAATGGGTATACCTATTTATGACTTATCGGGAACGTAGGAATTTTAGTAGAAACGGTTTTTTTCTAGAAAAAAATAGAGAAAAATCCGTCTATTCCAAACACAGGCCAAATCCACTGGCCTGCTGAGTTGCCCTTGCTTGGCAACCTACCGAGGAATGCTCGTGCCAACCTACCGAGGAATGCTCAGCACGAACCTACCAACCTTTCGATCTGCAGCAACCGCTATCGACAACTCATCTACCGTGGCACCGCACAAGGTGATACGGCACGGGAGCATAACATGTGACGCGTATCTCTTGCCATGGTTTCCACAAGGACGGTGCTAATCTTGCAAATTCGTCCGCCTATACTAGATTTGAAAAAAAAAAATTGTGGAAAGCGAAAAAAAAACATGGAACTCGTTCCCCGCTGGGGCCCCACCTCCCGGACAGCCGTTTTCGAACGTTTTCGAAGGTCTCCCTGCCTCTCCCCTCCCGTGCCACCCGCCCCAACGGCTACATTTCCTATCGCCGCTCCTATAAAATCCTCCACTCCGCCTTCCCTTTCCCCACACACCATCCGTTTCACACACACTTCGAGCGCAGCGCAGAGGTTGGCAAGGCAGCGAGAAGCTTTGTTTGCTCGCTTCTCTGCTCTTCTCCGCGACCAACCGAGAAGCTTTGTTTGCTCGCTTCTCTGCTCTTCTCCGCGACCAACCGACCTCGTCTTGTCTCCATGGCGGCCGTGTCGACCAAGGCTGTTGCCCTCCTCGCCGCGGTGCTCGTCGCGCTCGTCGCGGCGGCAGCGTCCATGAGGGTGCTGGAGGAGGACGTCGTCCTGGGCAACCTCTCCCCGGCTCCAGCGCCGGCGATGGCCAGCGCGGCGGGCGCCATCGCGCCGGGGGCGTGGGCCGTGGCCGCCGTGGTCTCCCTCCTCGCCTTCCTCGCTCACTGAGGCGTGTGCATTGCGCTGCGTACCTCGGGCCGGGCTTAGCTTGAGAGATGGGAATCCTGCGATTTGGATTGCTGCGGAGTTGTGTGTGTTCGTTCCGTCGTTTAGCTTGGCGGTACTATTTATCGATTGAGCCGTGGTGTTGTGTACTGCTTACCTCTCTCTTTTGCCTGTATAAGGGAGAAATATGTTTTGAATGACACCATTTATTTGTATTCTTTACAAGCTCTCCATGTTTGCGTCCAGCTCTGTTTCGATAAGCACTTGAAATCTTGCTTTAAAAAAAACTTTGCATTTGGAACTTGACAGTGTCACTTTCGCACCCAACTCGAAAATCTGGGACTGATCACAGTGTGTTAGCAGTCGCGTGACAGACAGACTGATTGATAACTGTCTGGCCTTGTTAAAAGTGCCCTACGGTCTTTCGTTCAAGTCAAGAACCGCAGTAACTTTCAGCATCGTAACTCGAAGTTTACACTGCGGCGATTTGAACCGAGATCGCACTAGAAGATTTTCACACATACACCTGATTAGCTGAATGTACATGTCTACTCCAAGTTTATACCCCTAAGGGCCTGCTTGGAAGGCCGGTTTTGGGCCTAAAACCGGTGTAAAATACCGGCCAGTAATTTTTTCTGGGCCTAGCTTTGAAACTGCGCTTGGGTGGGCTGGGAACCCAATATATTTACCGTCGGTTTGGGCCAACACAGTCGGAAAGGAAATGTTGCCTTGGGACGCCGCAGTAACTTTCAGCATCGTAACTCGAAGTTTACACTGCGGCGATTTGAACCGAGATCGCACTAGAAGATTTTCACACATACACCTGATTAGCTGAATGTACATGTCTACTCCAAGTTTATACCCCTAAGGGCCTGCTTGGAAGGCCGGTTTTGGGCCTAAAACCGGTGTAAAATACCGCCAAGAATTTTTTCTCGGGCCTAGCTTTGAAATCAAGGCTTGGGTGGCTGGAACCCAATATATTTACCGTCGGTTTGGGCCAACACAATCGGAAAGGAAATGTTGCCTTGGGACGCCACAATTTTTTTTTCCGAAGATTATCGAGCAAAGACTCGCTAGTCGCTCCGCTGCCGCATCGCGGCTCGCAAACCCTAGTGGCGATGGCGACGGCGATCAAGCATTTCCCGCAAACCCTAGTGCCGACGACGACAAGTGCGACGGTAAGCTACCCCTACACCATCCCTCAACTTGATCCATACAGCAACAGCTCACTTCTCTCCAATCACCAGGCAGCGGCGACAACGGTTCATCGGCGACGGCGGTTCATCGGCCTCACCTCTCCTCCCCTCCCAGGAAATCGACATCGAAGCTGGTTCCTGTGAGGTGAAATCTAAATCCCTATTGATCTTGTGTGACATCGATGCTGGTTCTTGTGTGACATCGACGCTGGTTCTTGTTCTTGCTTATGATCTAATCCCTATTGCTTGCCTACCTCCCCTCCCCTCCCAGGAAATCTATTTGCTCAAATCTATTTGATTCCATCAATTCGGTTGCAAAGAAGATCCACTCACGATATTGGAAACAGGTTTGTCTCACGATCCTTGCAAATAAGAAATTGGATAATTTAGTTGCTTTGTTGCAAAGAAGATGTCCACTGTGATTCTGAAATGAGCAATTGGTATTTTAGGTGGTGAATTGCTTTGTTGGTAGCAAATGACTTGTTTGATTGTTGATTTCATTCTTTGCATTTGTTGGTAGCAAATTTGGCAATCGTGTATTTTCGATGTGAATTGCAACATATGCCGACTGAAGATATGCTGACTGAAATTTGCCACTACGAATTAAGGGCCTTTCTCAAATTAACTTGTGTATTTCTGACTGTGAATTAAGGGCCTTTCATCATATTGTCTTAAATACATTTGATTATTAATTAGAATATATGCTGACTGTTAGTAAACCGCAGAAAGCTGACTGTTAGAAATTTCATCATATTGTCTTCGACTTTGTAATGTTATAGTTGAACATATCTGCTTCATTTAAGGTTCTTGGGTGCTAGTTGATATGAAAGTCCTTACTGAGTCTGAGGAAGAGGAAGATGATGATATGATGCTACTTATTTTGCCGGCATTATATTCAGCTTCTACCAAAACTAAAACTCCATGTCATACATCAAAGCTTAGTGGAGCAGAATATATTACTGAACTTCTTGAAGGTCATCCGAGCCGTTGTCACGAACATCTTCGTCGGGACCCCCCCATTTTTCAAACACTCTCAGACTATCTTAGGTCAAAAAATCTTTTGCATAATACGAGAGGTGTTACTGTGGAGGAGGCATTTTCATGTATATGCTTGCACCTAATGCCGCTGAGCATTGACCGATAGATTTCAGCACAGTCCTGAGACTATACATAGACATCTTGGGGCATGTTTTGAGGCGATCACTTCATTGACCTATGAGTTTATCAAACCTCCATCCACTGAGACTCATTGGAAAATATCATCAACTCCACAATTTTGGCCATACTTTGAGGTACATGTAGTACATGGTAGTATAATTTAGGAATTTCTACCCTCTCATCTTATTTCTCAATTAGTAACAAGGTCTTGTTTCTTGCAGAATTGTATAGGGGCAATAGATGGTACTCATGTCCCTATCACAATGACGGATAGTGAGGCTGCTCCATATCGAAATAGAAAAGGAACTCTTTCTCAAAATGTGATGCTTGCTTGTGATTTTGATTTGAATTTTGTTTATGTTTCTACTGGTTGGGAAGGGTCCGCGTCAGATGCAGGGGTGTTACATTCTGCCATTAAATTTGGATTTCGAGTACCCAGAGGCAAGTACTATCTGGTTGATGGGGGCTATGCAAACACTCCTTTCTTTCTTGCTCCTTATCGAGGAGTCCGATACCATATCAAAGAACAAGGACAGGGCAATTGCCGACCTAGGGACTATAAGGAGTTGTTTAATCTTCGCCATGCCCGCCTACGCAACCATATAGAGCGTGCTATTGGCATCCTAAAGATGCGATTTCCTATCTTGAAAGTTGCAACATTTTACCCAATAGAAACTCAAGTGAAAATTCCAGCAGCAACGGTTACGCTGCATAATATTATCCGGAGCCATAAAGGTGATGACAGTTGGTTAAGTGATCAAACAATGAACATTTCATCAGATAAATTTGTGGATCTACCTAGTGGAGATGACCGATACAGAGATGATGTTGTACCATTGAACAATGAAAGGAACTTGGGTAATACTTTGAGAGATGAGATTGCAAAGAAGATGTGGGTAGATTATGAAAGAAGTAGGAGGCGGAGAGTACAAAGGAGAGCTCATTAGCAATTATGTTAAATATATGTTGTTTTTACTTTATTTTATTTTGTACTCATTGTAATAAAATAGAACAATTGTTAGTTATCATATAGCTTTATTTGCTATTTATTCATACTATTTACAGTACCTTGTGGTTTATGGTATATCTAAGGCTTTATGGCACATAGAGCAAGGTGGACGTCAAAGTATGAAAAAGGATTGGTTGATATACTCCTTGAGTTCAATGTTTCTCACTATCGTGGTCAAAATGGATGGTGTTCAGAAGGTTGGAATAGGATTGTGAAGGATTTCAATAGACTCTTTCCAGAAACAAGACTTTCTAAAGCTCAAATTCAAGATAAAGAGGCTCAATTGATGAAAGACTACAAAGCAATTAGATCCATTCGCAATCGAAGTGGTGTCTCATGGAATCAAAATGCATCCATGATTAACACTACATCTGAAAAATGGGATGAGATAATTGAAGTAAGCTTCTATTTGTACTTGAATTGTTCTATCATTTGTGCTCTTTGCTTATATGATCACTCACTCAATGAATTTTGTAGGAGGACTCTAGGCTAAGGAGGTATGAAAATAAGAGTTTCCCATTGTTTGATTCGTTGGATCTCTTGTATGAAGGTAATGGTTCCACCTTTATTTCCTAAATATAAAGTATTGCATGTAATTGCCTTGTCAACAGTTTAATCCCCTAATCTTTGATGTTTTAATAGGACAAATTGCGGAAGGAAAACATTGTTTCACTTCTAGTCAACCATCTCATGTTGCAAATACAAGCTTCGATCTTGGATGCAAGAACAAAAAACTTTCAAGCAACACTAGAAAACACTCACGGGATGCAAGTTTTGATTCAAGAGCTCAACATCCTATTGGCATTGGGGATGGACGAGACAACATTCATTCCCCTTCAAGAATGCATGAATCTGGAAGGCAAGGTTTGGAGAATGACATACAAGATCAAGAAGAGAACAATATATACTCTTGTCAAAGAATGGATGGCATTGGAAGGAGTCTAGAGAATGAACTTCTACAAGATCACCATGATGAGCAGTTAGATGTTGAGGATAATGAATCAAATCAACCAGGACGAAGAGGTGATGACCATCCAAATTCAAGAACTGGGACTACTGGATCACAAAGAGGAAGACTCAAGAAACAAAAGAGTACAACATCGGCACCACGCATTGAAGAAACAATGGCAGCTTATTTTGATTTCAGAAAAGAACAAGCTAACATGAAGGAGCAGGCTTCAAATCAAGGAAATGAATACTCAATTTCAAGATGCTTTGAAGTGCTACAGGCTATGGATGATGTGTCTGATGAGATCAAGATCTTTGCCTCCGATGTCTTCAAGGATGCAATAAGCCGTGAGATTTTTCTATGCTATGAGGCAAGATTGCGTGGTTTGTGGTTGAAAAGGGAAGTAAACAAGCTTGGAAATTAACTCTTTGTAAGTCCTATTTTGCTCTATTTTCATATGCTTGGAGTACTATGCTTGAGATTACTTGTGTATGTTTATTATTTGTGCACTGTCTAGGAGTATTACTTTTGTATGTCTATTATAATGAGTTTGTGATTGTGATGTGATTGTATTTCAGGTTATCATACTGCGTTTATCAACTGAGCGGTGAAGGTCATAATGTAACAGATTCTCGTTGTTTTGGAAGGCCGATGTTGATATTGTTCTTTTTGTCTACCACAGTTCCATAGTTCTATACAAATTGATTGCCCTACTTGCATTGTGGCAAAAGAAAAATGACATGTGGGACATATTTGAGTTTTGTTATGTCAAAGCGTACCTTTTTTATTTCTATTTTTGTTATTATAGTGGACACTGGAAAGTGGTATTAGTTGCTGCATTTTAAAGCTCAGTGGCTGGCAGCTCCTTTCCATTTATGACTCCAACCAGATCCTTCCATATATGACTTCACATGTGCTTGCCATTCTAGCATGAACTAAATCTGTGTCTTAGATATCACCTTGGGTATGTGCAACATGGTTACATAAGGGACAAGTCAATATTATTGATCATGATCTATGTTATGTTGTGTTAATGAATATGATCTGTTTATGAGATGGATTCGTCATCATAGTTTGATTTGTGGTATAAATCAAGATAATTTGTGACTAAAAATGTAGTGTGTATTTTCTGTAATTGCACTTTCAGCAAGGAAGCATGGGTTCATGTTTTGTACTCGTCTTTTACCTTGCAATTCTTCGCTCCAGACTCCTAGCCAGGGTTTATTTCGCTCCAGACCTTTGAAAAGCAAATCTTACCCAAACAGTATATGGAATAGTTTACAATAGGAAAAAATTGCAACTGTATTTCCACGTGCCCAGTAAAATGCCGGTGGAAACCTTTTACAGTTGGAATAAGTTACAAAGCTCCCAAGCAGGCCCTAATTCTGATTAATGACATGAAGCTCCTTTTTCTCGAAAAAAATGGAAAAGTTAGCGGGCTTCGGGCTCGGCCTAACCATCTGGAAATTTAGCAGGCTTCTGGATCGGCCCGACCACATTGCCCGATCCGTTGCGGAATTTTCCGGCCCATAAAGGAATCCCATGCCAGGCCCACGGCGCCCTCATGGATCCAGACGCGCCTGCCGGGCTAATGGGACCGGAAAACCTCGTCCCGCCGCGTGCGGGATCCATCCGCGCTGTGCACAGCGCGCCGCAACCAACCGTCCTCGTGGTTGATGGTCGCAACCAGCGTAATATGCGAGGTCCGTTCATGGCCGCGGCCGATGGCCCGTCCCGCGTTCGCTTCAGCGATTCTTGCGTCGTCCGTCCGGCCGTCCATTCCCGCTCTTGACAAGGCGAAATTGCGATAAGATGCAGCTTTTCTCGGTTCTCGGATGAAAAAACCGGGTGGTGTCCCGTCGGACTGATCAAGCCCACCAGGAGGGAAAGCTCGAGACAGATAATATCGCACGTGCCTGATAACCGTGTGACGCGGGACGGGCCACGCATTTCTCCGGGAGCCTTCTCCATCTTCTCCTGCCACGACCGCCACTAATGCCAGTTGCTGGTGAGACAGCTCCATGTGTGCAAATTAGATGTGGGTATCGAAGCTTTTTAGGGTCATTCATGGCACGGTTGGTACGGCCCAAAGCTTTTTAGGGTCATTCATGGCACGGTTGGTACGGCCCGACACGTCTAAGAATAGATTATGCCAAGCCTTTTTACACACGATAGACAGCATGATCCGATACACCAAGATGGGCCATGCTCGAACTAGCATAGTCTGTCAAGGCGGGATGTGGAGAGCGTCGAGGGAGGTGGGGGAGGGGGCAAGGGAGGCGGAGAGGTGGAGGGCGTTGAGGGAGGCAGAGCGAGAGAAATTAAGAGAACAAGAGAAGGTAACTCTGTACCTGTTCAAAAATAAATAAAATTTAGTTAATCTTCTCTCAATATTTGTTCACTATCTTACTTCCGTGCGTCTTCGACTTCTTTCCTCTCGCCACAATAATGCAAATGGATCGGAACTAGACCAGCACGACATGAAGCTAGCTAGCACAACTCGCTAATAGGCTGTTTCTGAGCTCGCCGAGGACGAGTCGACCCGACACGTCTAAGAATAGATCATGCCAAGTCTTTTTAGACACGATAGACAGCATGGTCCGACACACCAAGGTGGGCCATGCTCGAACTAGCATAGTCTGTCAAGGCGGGAGGTGGAGGGCGTCGAGGGAGGTGGGGGAGGGGGCAAGAGAGGCGGAGAGGTGGAGGGCGTTGAGGGAGGCAGAGTGAGAGAAATTAAGAGAGCAAGAGAAGCTAGCTAATGGATCGGATCTAGACCAGCACGACATGAGACTAGCTAGCACAACTCGCTAATAGGCTGTTTCGGAGCTCGCCGAGGACGAGTCGGCTCGACTAGGCTATCACGGCACGACATGGTACCGTCTAAACCAGCGACCCAATGCCCAGGTCTGCTCTTGGCTTCGGTTTCACCACGATGTTCTCGTGCGGTTTTATCGACGTAGGAGCATCGCGCTTGCAGGAACCCGATTCGGCTGTCGGTCCGATCGACCTTCCGAGCAAGGGACGTTGATGCGCTGTTCGGGTGTTCCGTCTACTCGCCAACTTGAGCCCCGGTGTTCGGCCCAGCCTCCGCCAACGAGCAGTACTTTCAGGTTGCGCACTTGGTCCAATGAATCGGTCCTTGTTCTCTTGCCATTCATCTACATATTTGCACGTGAGTAAATCCCGACCCATGTTCCTGAACAATAGCGACTTTTCTTTTTCTTTTTTGGATATAAAGGAACATAAGCGATTTTGTACACACTATCTTCAAAAGATTAGCGTGACGTCTCGTGATCTTAACCACCACAAGGAGGAAGAATTGAGCAATATATACGAGAGATAGAGGGGGAGCTCAACTGGATTCGGCGGCGGTAATTTATTTTTCGTGCAACGGCCGTAACTGTTGGCTCCGCCAGAGCCTTGCGCTAATAGGTCCGTACGTTTAGCTCAATTAATTCCTCGTAGGCGCGGGTCTCAGAGGCGGCGGCGTAGAGGAGCATGGTGTGAAGTGACCGAGCTCGACCGCGCGGTAGGCGGCCTGGAGCGCCACATAGTGGAGAGGCTAAACCTCCCCGTGGTGTGTGACGGCGTCCTTCGTGAGCCGCAGTGCCCTCATGTGGTTGTCGCGCTAGAGGCAGGAGAGGGAGTTCTCACACTAGGCGCGCACGGTGGCGCTGTCACCACCCCCTGCCACTGCATCCCGCTGCTGGTGGGAGGCGCCGAGGGTGGGGGAGGTGGAGTAGGGTTTGGTGCGGGGGTTTTCTTCTTTTAGTCCATTGGGGGAGGTAGATGCGTACGCGCGACGCCACGCACACACGTTAGCCCATGTCGCGCACACACAACGGATGCACAGAGCGGAGCGAGGGAAGCTTCTTGTGCAGACACAACGGCTAAGACAATTTCTTTTTTTTTAAAAAAAAAATGACCAAGAACTCTAGCATTCGTTAAAGAACATGAACAATAGCCAAGAAGGCCTGAACCCGCTAAATTTAGTATACCTACTAGTATTTTCGTTTAGTACTCTCTTACGCTACTCAACACTACTCAACAGCCGCTGCAGCACAAATAATTTCAGTGGCCCAAGGCACTGCATGTCTTCAAGAGCATGTGCTAAGTCCCATGCGCAAGTGGCAACGGCACAAACAAATTGCACGGGATTCGTACTTGGTAGGGGCACACCAATAATTTGCTGTTTTACAGCGGCACGCCTACAGTTTGCAAGTCTTTTGCACTTGTACGAACCAGGAGATTACATTGTACCAGAAGAAACGAAAGATTTGGCATCTGCACTGTTCAGATCAGGCGTATAGCTAGTGATCCAACAGTTACTGTATGTGACTAGGTGTGTACATCAGCGCTAGCTGCCGCGCCACAGTTTTCTAAACGATCGTGATGGATATATTTGTGTGCTCCAACCAGACGGCGACAAGCAAGCAAGCCCAGCAAACATGGATCTCCATAGCTAAATATCCCCGTGATTAATCCTGACCACAACTTACTGCCAGTGAAGCCTAACAGTGTGCTGATAACGCATTATTATTTGGCCACGGCGAGCACAATTGGAATTGGCACATTATTGGTGTTAGTAGGGGGCGCAGATCGATCGATGATATGATGGGATGGCCGAATGACTTGGGTTTCATCGAACTTATCTTTGACACGGGTCGATCGATCGCCATGAACGTCACGGGCGATTCGGGGAAATAAAAGGAAGCTAGTGACAACAAGTTGACAGCCACTTTTGACAAGACACTGGTACAATGATAACCGGAGAAAGTTACATTCCGGTACGTCTGAACCAACGTACCCCGGCTCTCTCCATCAAAGGAGGAATAACAAATCTAGCTGGAATCAAAACCACTGGGCACTAACAAGCTAAGCTTCAGACAGGACAGGGGTACTACATGGTGCTGCAAATCTGCAATGGAGAACAGAGCCTAGATGGATACTTATATTGTGACATGGTGACCGAGGTTACCTCTCATCAGAGAACAGCATCTCGATTTTCAGCTGTCACTTGCACAATCTCACGTATCCGACTCACGTATCCGACTGGAATCAGAAGCACTGTTAGGGTGTGTTTGGTTGCCTGCATGGTACCTGAATCGCATGAGTGGATGCAACTGTATCTATTAGACGCATGTTTGGTTTCCTGTTCATCCTGGCCAGGTGGATGCAATTGCACCCACTCATACAGGATGGAGAAAACACAGAAATTAGACTTCTCTCTAATGCAGGCCCATGAGATGCACAAACAAGCAACCAAACAACTTAACTTGCATCCACTCAGTCAGGCTAAGGCTAGCCTGGATGGCTCATACGAAACAAGCTAGGATGATGCAGGTAACCAAACACACCCTTAATGTCTTTCCCGAGCAGCACGGAACGTGCATGCGAGGAGAAACAAAACAACCTAATTTTATTATCTTAATAGCGATGTGTCGATCACGTAGATCCTGTATGATCTCTTTTTCTTCCGGGCGGATTTGCTGAATAATCAGCTGTTTCTCCACTAACCACACAAACTACAAAGGATATTTCCCCTTATGGCGTGTCTGGATCAAGTGTAAGCAAGTGGAATAGCTCCTAAACTCTGCTCTTGTTTGTGCAGTGGATATTTCCCTGGCTAGCTCGTTCAATGCTGAACACGACAGTTCTGTAGCCCGATTCATAGTGCCTTTCGAGAGGTCGGAATCAGAGTTTGAAATATCCAGGAAAATCGCTTAAAAATCACGATTTTCGACCGTATCAATCCGGCTCGAGAAACGAAACCAGTTGGTAAACTGATTCAATTTCAATACAAATTCTAAAAATTCAGAAAATTTTGAAAAATTTATCCAAAAGTGTGCCAATACATTTCCAATATTTTTCCTAATTTTATAGGCCTTTACCAGGTTTTTTTTTTTACAAATTTTTTGCGTTCTCTAAAATTTTCCTTGAATGTTGTCCAATTTTTGTAGAGTATGCCGATTTTCGATGTAAACCACTTGAAAATCATAAAAACCGAATTATTTCGCATCTGTTTGCCCACCGAGTTCAAAAAGTTTGACTTTATATTTTATTCAATTTTTGCCGATTTTTAACAAAAAATCAATACCGCCCGGGGACGATTTTTGAGCTCGATTTGGTAATATAAACCTTAGTCGAGATCAAACTTAGGTAGGTAAGAACTCCTCTTTTATATACCAGCGGGCCACGATCAACACCTTGGTGTATAATTGTTTTGCGAACCAATCTGAACTTCTCAATTTCTTGTCTCACTCACCTAGCTCATTCAACCGATCAATTGGCCCACTTGGGTCTGTTTGGTTAGGGTAAAAGATGAATAAAATGAGGCGATCCATATTTTTGCACTCTGTAGGATTGATATACACTAACATAGCAATTAAAGGGGGTGAATAATTAGGCAGAAGCTAAAACCAATTTTTTAGTGATTCTCAAAACACCCCTAAATGAATTATGAAATATTGCTTCGGTTTTCATGAAAATAGATTGATATATGTTAACCAAAACAGTAATTCCTAAAGATCCCACAGTTGGATTGATATGAAATTTGTACTGTAGAAACTAGATTCAATTTTGAAACTAACCCAATAAGAATCAACTCAATCGAATCTACAGATCTAGAGTTATGGCCTTCGCAAGTTGACTATATCAAATAATGACGAAAATTGATTAAACCATAATTATGAGATTAATCAAGATCTACGAGGAATTAACCAATCAAACTTTTGAGATCAATCACTTGATGTCCTAGAAAGGTTTTGAGTGGATCAAATCAAAATTATCACGGTGAAACAATGAATCAATCTATAAACCAAAACAGACATGCAAATGAAGAACGAAAAAGAGGAACGAGATTACCAACACATCAACTTGCAAAACTTGATCTTTATTGCTTGAATGTGTTCAAAAAATGCCTCAAGAGCATTCTCAAATAATATCCCAAAATTTTCTTACCTTTTCTCTATTTTTCTCTTCTTCTTCTCCTCTCTTCAATCTCTCGTGCGTGCTGTAGCGTTTTCCTGTAGTGCGAGCACTATATCACTTTCCCTGTAGCGATGAACAGCGTAGCAATTCGCGAGCACTGTAGCACTCGCGAGTTACTGTAGCATCAAGATTTTTTCCTTCGTCCCTGTCACACGCTATTGCCGCCGTCGTTGAGTACAATCGCAATTGTACTTAACATGATGTTTAAATTTAGAAGTAGAAGCATCATTCACATTCATCATAGTAGAAGATAAAATTCCAGTGGACTCAAAAGGAAGTTTCTTATAACCCTCTTCAAAAATCTCAACCTTGCCATTACAAAAAGCCTAAACAACAGTGAGAGCTTGAGTTTTATATGAAGCATAAGGATCAAAATCTAAACCTTTCTTGTTTGTGCTAACCTTAGATTGGTCCAAAATAATATTTAAATTTTTCTTCCCTTTAGTGAATTGTTCTAAAGAATCTTACAAGTAATAAACCTTTTGAGAAAGAATAGAACAATTATCGCAAGTCACATCCACTTTTCCATTTTGCTTACGACAATTAGAGCATGAAAGAATCTCAAGAACCTCATGTGTGAGCAAAGCGTTGGTCATTTGAGAAACTCTAGCATTATTATCATGCAACTTCAATTCTAGTGTAGAGCATTTAGAACATAGAGTTCGATCATGCAAATCAACAGCAGAACAACTAGCATTTTTAACAAGTTTTTCATTTTTCTTATGTTCAGCCTTAACTTGCTCTATCAAGGAAGCATGTTCTTTTTGAAGTGAAGTAAGCTCATCGTAAATTAAGTCGTATGATTTGCAAGTGTCATCATTAGGAATCAAAGTATTAAGCCTAACAATTTCAGCATTCAAAGATTCAACAGCAAAATCGTGCTTCTTAATTTTCTTATCATGTTTATTAAGCAATTTTTCAAGACGAGCAACAGCAATAGCTAATTCATCATATGAAAGATCTACCTCATTAAAGTCACTGTTATGATCATCCTCGGTGAAGCTATCCTTGCTGCTTGCCATGAGACACAACCCCGTCATCAAGTGTGGAGAGAACACAATACACTATCTTACAATTCACAAAGCTCCCCTTCTTGCTATCACTTAGAGAGAACTTCTTCTTTTCTTTCCTTTTGTTCTTGTCCTTCTCCTTCTTTAATGCTTTAGTTACAAGGTTAGGACAAATTGGATAAATATGGTTGAGATCACCACACTCATAGCATCTTGGAGGACCACCATCAACTCTCTTCCTTATTCTTAAAAATAGGTACAAATCAGCAAATCTGGCACTACCACCCTCTGAGGCACGGTAGTGCTAACCTCAACCTCCAATGGTCGGCAACAGCTATATTCCCTATACTACCGATGGAAAATGCATGGTAGTACCACTCGAGTGGTAGTACTGGCCCACACGGGCTGTACTGGTAGCCCCAGCGCACCTCCAGAACAATCTCTTTGGAAAATAATTACCAGAGGCGACTACGCTCACCTCCTCGCTGATGAATTCGTGGAGGAAGAAGAAGGTAAGTGTGACTTATAAGATCTCTAGAGGCTGATCTGCAAGAAGTTGCTGCAGAAGTATAGAGCGTATCTCCTTCCATGAGGTCTTTAACTAATTCTTGCGTGGATCATTTCTCTTTGGCCGACGTCAATAGAGCACCGACCACCAACAGAGGAGCAATCCACAAAGGAGTAGCGCTTTCAACAGGCTTGACCCACATGAAAATATTAACCGCGATCGCCAACAACCTCGTTCTTTTGATTACATAGAACAAATACCTAACAAGCGAACACATTTGGAATTGTATACAGGATGCAAAGTCTTTTCACCAGGGCTAAAAAATGTTGCTTGGATTGAAAAATTCAAGCCAGGTCCTCTGGAAAGTTATGATGGAACTGAAAATCCATCAGAATTTCTCCAATTTATGCCACCGCCATCCAAGCTGCTGGTGGCGATAAGAAGGTAATGGCAAATTACTTTCCCACTATTCTCAAAGGATCTGCAATAACTTGGTTATTTAATCAGCAAGAAGGAACTATTTTCAGTTGAAAAATTTATGTTATGCCATTTTAAACAATTTTAAAAGTTGTTATGCGAAGCCATGTAAAAAGGATGACCTACATCGTCTCCGACAAAACATTGAAGAAAATTTACGTTAGTTTATTAAAAGTTTTCTAGAGGTTCGGAATACAATTCCTAATATATCTGATGATTCTGTGATTCGTGCATTCAAGTAGGCTGTACGCTATAAGTGTGTCACAGCACCACAACATTTACCCGCCATCCACCATATCGGAACTCTTCGATATGGCATATTGGTATTTCGATGCACACAAGGCAGTTGAATGGAACCGTATGATCGACAAGGGCCATACACCACCTCAACCAGGTTTGAACATCTTCGAAAGTAACAAACCCAAGAAGATCTCCACACTTGAGGACTGAAAAGGTAAAAATAAGACAAAAAAGTAAAAAGATCTCTCAAAGTGAGGTCGCAAGCGTCTCCGATTGACCTGAATACTCCAAGAATAGAACAAGTTGGAAGAAAAAACTTGGTCGGATATGTGACCGGTTCAATCCCAAAGGTTCTACTCAAGGAAGTGGGAATGGACGATAGTGTCCCCTGCATAATACACCATGACATGACCTGTGCAATTACCGAACATGGCAAAAACATATGGATGAAGTTTACTCTGATAAGGGTCCTATACCGATCTTACGAGAATGACAAAATATAAAGGATGCGGATGGTGATGAAGATATGGTTATCAAAAACCAGATAACCATGTCAACATAATCTTCGGTGGATCATCTGCATATTCTTCAAAACAGCAATTTAAATCCGCATGGAGGGATGTCAATAACATCGATACTAGACTTAGAAAACTAGGGGTTCCAAAATGGTCAGATGTCGTGATCACCTTCAGCAAGGATGATTGCCCAAAAGGTACGTCTACTTCTTATAAACTTTCATTAGTAGTAGCTCCTACTATTAGTAACCGTAAAGTTAGAAGAGTTCTAATTGATGGAAGTAGTTCATTAGACCTACTTTTTATCTATACTCTTGATGAAATGCAAATCCATCGGTCTACGATACGGCCCATGACAAATCCTTTTTTTGGAATTATCCCTTACCCGTTGGTGTCGGTGTTTCGTACACCGGCAATATGAACTTGTGGGTTAGTGCGGGTCGCGCGCTCCCTCTCCCCGAATGGTCGACTCAAGAAGCTGGGAAAGTATACTGGTTCGGGCTGAATGTCCCTACTCCAGTCCGCTCGGTGGGGGTGTATTGATTTCGTGGATCGAACAGGGTTACAAGTGAGGCAAGGATTCGGTCGGCCGATCCCCTTATAGTTGGCTGCCCGCTATCTGAAAATCTCTGCGTGTGTGTCTTTCCTCAGACCCTGCCTCTCCTTATATATACGGAGGTAGCAGGTTACACGGAAGTTTGGAAAAAAGGTGAGGGGGTGGTCTTCGTCTTGGAGTCTGGTCCTCGTCTTGTCCTGCCGACCTCTGCCCGCCCCAGGCAGGGTTGGTAGACCTACGGTGCGTGGTTTTCTGCTGGGCTTGCCAGGGTGACGCACTGTCGCGTGCGCCCGTCAGCGGCTTTAATGGCGATTGACTTCGGCTTGGCCTCGGGAGGGAGCGTCCTCCCCTGCGGCGCGTCAGCGGATGGGACTGGGGCTTGACTCCCCCGCACGTCTTCTGACATCATCGGGAAGGGACCGCCTACCCTGGTACGGACGTCAGGAGACGCCGCGTGCACAGGGCGGTCGGCCTGGCACCAGCGCGGGTCCTGTCGCCTCGAGCGCTGGTGGAGTTAGCCGACCGCGCTGCCCGTTCTGAGAGGTCGGACTCGGTCGATCACCGGCCGACCAGGCGTTTCGACTCGGGAGGTCGAGGTCGGACGACCGCCTAGGGCCGGCTTGGAACGGTGCCATGCCAAACCTTCGTGGCCCACGAACCTTTGCCAGGACTGGGCTTCTGGAAGGATGTCAGCCTGCTCGCGGTCTCGGGCTGATGGAGGTACCCATGGTATGAGTACTCGTCAGTTGGTAACTCCAATCGGAAGATTGTTACTTGTCACTTTTGGGGATGCCTATAATTTCATAACCAAGTTGATTTTATTTGAAATTGTGGACTTTGAGTCTGTAAATAATGCCATATTGGGTAGACCTTACTCACCAAATTTATAACAGTTACTCATCAAGCCTACCAGAGATTCAAGATACCTGGTCCAAAAGGCGTGATTAACGCGCAAGGTAATCTAGCTATTGCACTGAATTGTGATAAACTTATTCCCATCGACCCGAGTTACCAGTCTAAAACTGTTGGGATAGGGTCAGGGATGGATGCCAAACAGGAAGACGTGGTCATTGCCTTCCTCCGGGCTAATGCAGATGTATTTGGGTGAAATAGATATACGACCAGTGAAGTAGAGGCTACGGTGATTCGCTTCTGATCGACAAGAGTTGGACAAACTCTTGGAAGCTGGCTTCATTCGTGAATTTGATCATACAGATTGGCTTGCGAATTTGATTATGTTCAAGAAGGCACATGGTAAGTGGCGAATGTGCGTCAATTTCACCAGCCTAGATACCACTTGTCCAAAAGATGATTTCCTTTCCCCTGAATAGTCCAGCTGGTCAACTCAATAGCGGGTTGCGAAATGATGAGCTTCCTGGATGCATACTCAGGTTAACATCATATAAGCATTGCAAGAGAAGATGAAGAGTAGACTTCCTTCATCACCCCGTTTGGAATCTACTGTTATCAGAAGATGCCATTTGGGCTCAAAAAAATGCTAAAGCCACGTACCAATGCCTCATGCAGAAAGCTTTCATAAGTCAGATAGAAAGAAACCTAAAAGTTTATGTAGATGATCTTGTTGTAAAGAGCAAGAAAAGCTCTAATCATTTATCAGATTTGGCCGAGACATTCTGTAATTTGAAAAACATAGAATAAAGTTAAATCACGAAAAGTGTACTTTCAGAGTTTCTTCTGGTAAGTTGATAGGATTCTTTGTTTGTTTAAGCGGAATTGAAACCAATCCTAAGAAGATCTGGGCCATTGAGTTCTTAAAATATTCTTCTTCGGTGAAGAACGTACAAGGACTAATTGGTCGGATGGCTACTCTCAGCCGCTTTATATCCAGATCGAGAGAACATGGTTTATCTTTCTTTAAGGTAATAAGAAAACACGATACATTCCGTGAAAAGATAATCTTTTATCGGACCAGTTATCTAAACTGGGCGCCTCATGATTAGGGGTGAAAACGAGACAGGAAATATCCGCCTGATCCGATACCGAATCCGTTTAAAATCCGTACCGATGTTATCCGTATCCGTATCCAGAAAATCCGGTATAATATGGGTTAGGATATGGGAAGAGCAATATCCGATCCGTATCCGAAAAATCTCATGTAATATGGGTTAGGATATGGGAAGAGCAATATCCGACCCGATATCCGGTAAATATCCAACCTGAATATCCGGATAAAATTAGTTATTCTTCCATTAATTTGGTTCATTATTGGATAGATAGAGTAGTTGTTTGATATTGGCACTAAAAAACACTACTTTGTTATTAAGAGTGAACTTCAACAAATCTATCAACAAACAAATACAGTGATGACATAATGCTTTTACCTAAATTGATTTGTTCAACTTATTTGATAAACTTTTTTCTATTCAAATTACTGGAATTAGTTGAGTCGCTAAATTGAAGCATAGCAAACAAATCCGAGTAGTCCTCATTATGAGAGAAGTCTATCTTTAGTTTGTCAGAATGTGACAATTCAACACTATTTAATATCTCCAGGAATTTATTCCATAGGTTAAGTTTGATGGAAGAGCTCCCCTTGTTCTCTGTTTTCTTTATATCTCGATCTCTCTCCTTGTATCCGACCCATTTGTACCTCTAACTATACTACTATCCTACGTTGAAATAATTATGACTTGAAGCTAATGTTGTAAGGTTAATGATTCATTCTTTCTTTTATGTACACACTTATGTATTATACTATTATCCGATTATAATATCCGATCCCGACCCGAATCCGTCAGGTATCCGCTCCGTATCCGAATCCTGAATAATCCGAATTCGTATTCGTATCCGGGACATCCGTATCCGACTCCAAATCTGGAAAAAAATATGGGTTAGGATACGTAACGAGCAATATCCGCCCGTATCCGACCCGGTTTCACCCCTACTCATGATCACATGTTTCAACACATGTATTTCTTGAACATTTGTCTAAACCATCTATAGAAAATTCCATAGAAAAGTCTACGACCAGCAATGAGATCGGAGTCCTCGGGCGAGATTCGAACTGGGCTAAACCATTTAAAACCTATCTAGAACATAGGACATTGCCCAAGGATATACATGAAAAAGACATTGTTTCGAAAAGTGTGAATGTACAAATTACTCGATGATACTCTTTATAGAAAGGGAACTCATGAAGTTTTAATGAAATGTATATCCCAAGAACAAGGGATAACATTAATTCATGAGATACATGGGAACTTATGTGAAGCACATGCTTCATATAGAACGTTGGCCGGGAAAGCATTCCAACAGGGGTTCTACTGGCCTACCGCTCTATAAGATGATATGCACCTTGCAAAGACTTGTAAGCAATGCCAATTTCATGCTCGACAAGTA
Source organism: Rhipidocladum racemiflorum (assembly GCA_036346355.1). Classification (NCBI taxonomy): domain Eukaryota; kingdom Viridiplantae; phylum Streptophyta; class Magnoliopsida; order Poales; family Poaceae; genus Rhipidocladum; species Rhipidocladum racemiflorum. The sequence goes on along the minus strand of CM070570.1, from coordinate 29,194,330 downwards.
AATTAACCAGCTAATCAATTGCAAATAATGCCATTGTCATGGCTATTTTCGACATAGAGCATTGATATAGTATTGCCTAAAGCAACTAATTGATATAAATTCCTATTTGTTACTACTGATACTTTCACAAAATGGATAGAAGCTAAACCCGTAGTTTTAATTACGGTACAACCATACAAGCAGCAAAGAAATTCTTTGTGAATAATATAGTCACTAGATTCAGAGTTCCTAGTAGACTAATTACTAATAATGGATCACAATTCATTAGTAGTCTATTTCACTATTACTGTGATAAAATAAGCACAAAGATTTATTATGCTTCTGTTGCTCATCCGCAGAGTGATGGAGCAATAGAACGTGCTATGGTCAAATAATGCAAGGCACGAAGAAACGAGTGTTCGATCGTCTTAGAACACGCTTGGGGGCTTGGGTAGATGACCTCTACTCAGTGCTTTGGGCCATATGCATGATGACTAGTAGAGCTACTGGTGAAACACCTTTTTCACTGGTCTACGGAGCAAAAGTTGTTCTGCCCAGTGAAATTCATTTAGGTTCTACACGAAATATTTCTTTTAAATAGGTTGATCAAAGTAGTAGATGCGAAGATGATATTAATTTCCTTGAAGAAAAGCAAGATTGAACACTTATCAGCTTGGCAGCCTACCTACAAGGCTTACGATGATACTATAACAAAAGAATTTAACCATGAACTCTCACCGTGGGAAACTTGGTTTTAAGGCGCATCCAAAACCATTCTAACTTAAACAAGTTATCTTCCAAATGGGAAGGTCTCTTCATTATTGTATCATCACCCGAACTAGTTCTGTTCGGTTGTAATGGAAGATGGCCTAATCCTTTAAAATACTTGAAACATGCAACATCTTCACAAGTTTTATATATAAATTTTCATATTCATATATTAAGTTCATATTCAATACATTATTTCTCTTTTGTGTGAAATTTCAACTATTTCTTGTCTCACTTTCATTCTAAGGATACATGAAAATTTTATTCGACCTAACTCCATGAGCAAAATACGAGGTTGTTGGTCGGGTTGTGAAATGATTTTTAATAGAGCCTTTTCATGTAAGCCCGTACTTACTGCATTGAAACTCATTAGACTAACCTCATCTTCGACCTGCTGCCAGTTAATACTAAATATAAAGCAAAGAGCGAACTGGTTGGTACTCCATAAAAAAATTGTTTTTCTTTCGATCACGATGCTAATCAGTAAACAAATAGTTAGGGACTAGTAGTGATACACTTAAGAAAAAATTCACAAGCAGACAAGCAGTAGTATAAATTCAACACAAAAAAGGTTGACAAAGAAGATATCTTCGTTCATTTGTAAAGAATTTTTACATTACCATATACTAGTCCACGACAGATTTTAATTCTGCGCATGTTCTGTTCAACTCTTCTTAAGTTGAGAATTGCAGGTTGGGCGCTAGTTTTTTCAGATCATTGGCATCCTTATAAAAAATGCCTCACTTTCATAAAAAAAGACATTGATCTGGAAAGCAATTGACATTCGAAGTTCTGACTCGATGGTACTCAGCACAAAGGGGATGCGACCGTTGATAATCTTCAATTGGTCCTTTGTCCTCACAACCATCTCATCAATCGACGAATTTGGATTTGTAAGTTCAACTTGTTTCTCCTTCAAATCCATCCATATTTTCTTCAATTGAACAAAAAATAAAGCTCAGGGTAGATTTATATACTCCCCAAATCATTATTTTTTTCTTCATTGAAAATCTTCATATCTTCTTTCATTTTATTGATCTATTCTTGGACCTTAGAATCCAGCTCTATCAATTTTTTCCTATCTACTTTCCTGGGAGAGCTAGTGTTCCTAAGCCCATATTATATTTTTAAATTCTAACAAAACAAAAATCAATTTGTTATAATTTAGAAATATATAGCAAAATATTATGAAGTTAGGAAAAGATACTTACTTTCCACTTTGGTCTCCTTCTCAAGAATGATGACTTGGAGCTCTGGACCGAGCTGCTTGACCTGGTCATCATTCTCCTTGAAGGCCTGTTCGAGCCTGGAGATCTTTTCCTCACTAAATTGTAGTTTCTCCTTTAATTCAATGAGGTTAAACTCATAGCCCTTGGCACTGTTCTGTGCCACCAAAAGCTATTTTTCCAACTTAGTTATTCTTTATTTTGATTTGTTTCTGAACAGATAAAATTAGAATAAAATCAAGAAAACACAAAAAGGAGTTCTAATCTACTTACTTTTTTGTTATTTTTTTTACTTCAGACTTCTTCGAAGTTTTAACTTGCCAACCTATCAGGTTGGATGCCTCTTGCAAGAACTAAAAAGCAAGATAAGATATCAAATATACTCCTTTTCTCTTAAGATTTAACAAAAATAAGTTAATAAGAATACCTTAGAAAGCAAGTTATCAAAAACTTGCTTGAAATCCTCCTCCTTGTTAACAACACCAAAAGTAGGTGGAAGGGGATTGACCTCCGTGGTCATGGCCACTGTTGTGACCACATTCATTGGTCTCTCTTCACAGGTTGGAACAATAGCCATCTTCTTGGCTGCCCCGACCACTTCCTCTACCGCCTTAGGAGATGGATGTACATTCTTGGCGGTAGTTGATGTTTGAACCGCTTCAGTGGCAAGTGAGATCTGTACCTCTTCTGTAGTAATAGATGCCTCGCTGATCTGCGGTTCATCTTCAATAGCTAGGGGATCTTTGACAACGGTAGTTAAATATGTCTTGAGGCTCATAAATGACCACGGGTTCCAATAAGCCCGTCATGTCCTCATAAATGTGGCCCATGTAATGAAGAGACATATTAATATTTTAATCAATCAAAATTACCGTTGACCGCATAAATGGCTACCCGACCAAAATTAGGATGAGCGAAAGCTAAGCGTTACCAAATCGGTAATGGGCTATAACATCTTTTACCATGTCGACCTTGATCTAAATTAGCTCGACCAGGCTCAGGTCGGGGAAAAATCCTCTGTGCAAGGATAACATGCAGAAGAAGCTCTCTCTGATAGGTACAGACAACTGCTTGGAAGTTACTCCCTACGAAGAGGTGCCTCTCTGATGAAAAGCCACCTTTTCGATGAAAAGACACATTTTGGCTAAGCGACACCTTCTGACGGGAATACACCTCTCCGAAGACAACAACTGGCATCCCTTTGACATTATAAATAGGCTTCTCCCGCCAAGAGCAATGGACACATTGAGCAAGATACGTTCAAACACGTTCATATTCTGAATCAGCATTTGAAACAGACATCTGCTACGACTGTACTTTGTAAAGTGCAGAGTAATATAATTTCCATCCATTCTTCTTTTCCTTTCAGTGTCACTTCCAAAGATAGACAACCAAAATCATAATCATAAGCTCTGTCTAGGAACCCCTAGGTCCTGAACATCGATAATCTTGACCTTCAACATTGGTCGGCTTCTCTCCCATACCTTGTGCACCTGCCGAGATCTCTTCGGCAACCTCAATAGCAGGTGCTGAAGAAGGCTCCACACTGGTCGGCATAGCACCGACCAGAGGGTCCACGTCAGGATCTGCTTCAATACGAGGTGTAACCGGGGGCTAAAAAAGAGAAAAATCAATATTTGTTCTAACAGATTGGAAATGCTTAGAACTACAAATTAAAGAAATACTTACAAAAAGACACCCCTAAGTTCATGCACCAAGAAAAGAAAGGAGTATCGGATGTCCCTACATTTGACACAGGAGACTTTCTCCTTTTTACGATGAGAGGAATGTTATCATCATCACTCTCTTCCTCCTCACTTTGAACATATGGAACCAAGGGATAATTCCTATAAGGAATATCCCATGCACCATATATTCTCTTATTATGTACCTATAAGGAGGTCCTCCTCTGCGTTCCTGCAGAAGTTCCAGCCCTCTTTTTTTGAACGTGAGGCTGGTCAGCAGTACACTTAGAGTGTGTTCCTTGGCTAGTGCCGGTCGGATCAGCACTAGTCACTTCGGCGAAGGCTGGATCCACCACCTTTGAGACAATTCTGCCCGTAGTCCTCTTCTTCTTCATCGGAGGAGCTGCAGCAGAAACCTCAAACTGGTCGGCACCTCATTTCTGACCATGCATCTGAAAAATAATGTAAGTTAAATTGTTAGGCATAAAACAATTAATCGTTTATTTTAATAAATGAAATATTTGGTACTTACCTGGACAGTTGCTTGTCCAGAGCAACCTGATTAGACCCGTCTGAAGAAAGGCGCCAAATTTGCACAACTTTGGTACAAGCCTTCTTGACTGTCCAGACTAAAATATATAGAGTTAGTGAAAAATCTCTTTCAATAAAAAAAGAGAATAAAAAGGAGGTCGGGATTCAAAACCCAACCTCTAAGCTCGTCCTTTGATGGATCTTGGTCGCCCTTGATCCTCCAGGCAAGTTTGAACCACCTCTTCAGGGGACTTAGCTTATGGAATAGAAAATAATATACAATTTTATGTCCCGAAAGACCCACTGCCACTAGCTTGGATATGACGTTCACGATTTTCTTCTCTTCACTAGTCAGCTCCAAGGAATCCTTCTCGTTTTTAGCCTCCGACCTATTCTAGGTCGGGCAACCTTCCCGGTGAACCGGAGGTGGCTACCTCCCGGTAACTCCTAGTAAAACCACTCCCGTCGATAGTCCTTTTAGGTATCCTTAGTCAGAATCGACGGATACAGGACACCAACTTGGAGCTTAAAATAAACACTCTCAAAAATATTTGGGATTTTATTATTTCTAGTATACTGGTGGAAGAAACAAAAAAGATGAACAGGAGGAGGAATACCAAGAAAAGCTTCACAAAGATGCAAAAAAAATACTCAAAATCAGAATTGAGTTAGGAGGAAGATGATGCAGTTCAATCTCATAGTGATCAAGTACATCGGCCAGGAATTCGCTCTCAGAGAGACAAAAACTTAACTTAGGGAATGCAGAGAAAAGCACGATCCACCCCTCCTGAGGGATAGGTTTCGCATCTTCCCTGCTAGGATCCCAACGCACCATCTCGCACGATGGGATCAATCCTTGATTCTCGAGTTCTTGAATCTTGCTCTCGTTAAAAATAGACCTCTCCATTGTGAATAGAGAAAATGAGCAAGAGAACTCAAAAGATGAAAAGCTTCAAACTTTTTCAAATGCGAAAAAGAAAATACGGAAGATGAAAAGCTTCAAGAGTCAAGAAGAAAGAAAGCAGAAAAGATAAGAGTTCTTCGCACTCATAGAAGTTTGAAGGTGTGAAGCATTCGAGGGAAACATCTCCCTTTTATTTATACTATCCATTAGGATAGTTATCCCATTGGTTCGGTTACCAAGAAAATCTTAGTAGACTTCTATCGGGAATTGAAACAGTGACATAATTAGCACAAGACCCTATAATCTATCTTGAAAATATAAGGCATATGATTAATATGTCCTTAAAATATAAGGCATATGCTTATGTGCTCATAAATAAAAAGGAGTCCATAAATAAAGACTTGGCTCAAAACCCAATACTTGGTTATTTCCAACCAGAGTTAAAACTAAGCCACTTGGAAATATTCCCGACCTAATGAACATGTTTAGGTCGGGTCAATTCATTTCGTTACCCTGACCAGCATTCAGGTCGGATGTAGGATAACCTTCACGCTAACTTAGTCTAGGTCGGGAAGGAAGTTATCTTCGCACAAAACCAATGTGCAGATGAAACTTATTTTTACAAGTACAGACAAAAATATCTCTTCAGACAAAGAGACATCCTTTGTCAAAAAGATACCTTTTGGCAGGAAGCCATCTCTTCGAAGATGACAATTACGATCCCTTCGACGCTATAAATATGAGACTCCTACAAGGATTGAAAGTCATAATGTAATAGAGTGTTGTATGATAATTGTAAACAATCTGTATAATGTGATCTAATAAAGAAATAATTCCAATTCTCCTATTCCTTTCAATCTTGTTTTCTAGACGAAGGCAACCAAAATTATATTCGTAAGCTCGATCTAGGGAACCCGGGTCTTGAATATCGACACACATTTGCAAATAAACCAAGAATCTATGAGATTCATCCTCTTAGCCATGTGATGATCAACACGAGATCAAGTCAACTTACAAACCATGATTGCAAACCCTATTCACTTGTTCTAGGATACAAACCTATAACCTCAAGCTTAGTTACAAAGCACATATTGCAAATAACAAATCCAACTTAAACCAAATGCATGAGCTTTATCTTTTTTGCAACACATACAAATACAAAGCTCCATGCAAACACCAATTCAAAGATTCAAATTAAGAACCAAGCATGAACTTCCACATTCGCAACACATGCAAATATGAGCTTCATGCAAAAACCAACCAAGAAAGTGAGCTAGAGTAATCCGGATTGAGTTCATCAACACATGATGAAGCTCAAGCTATAAGACTCAACCCCTCTTAATACTACGGCAACCTATAATAGCAATCCGGCCTCCCAACCAAACACCGAGACCGGTAAAAAGACTAAGAAACATCTTTATCCCTATCTAGTTATACCTTTGCTATTTTTACAATCCGCTTGGAGCCTTTATAATTTTCAATCACCTTTCTCCAAGTTCATGTCTTCTTCTTCTTGTTCATCAACACATAATGAACCTTCTCTAGCTCTTCCTTTTACTCTTCGGGATCTCCCCTTGAAACTCGTCAATACATGATTCTTCTTCTTCCCAATTCTTTATCATCCCGTTGGACTCAACCTACTTCACAACTCAATGAAAAAATTAGTTCAACAAACACGATTGTCTCAATCATCATTGCACTCCATTAACATATAATGGATGCCCCAAGATTGATTAAGCACAACCCAAATTAATTTGAATAATATAAAGTGTGTCTTGAGTATTTTAATACAACTAATGCTTCAGTATACTCAAGAATTTTCCGTTTGTCCTTAATCAATAAAGGAACACCATCAACGCATCATGAAGCATTCTTTGATTGATTAAATGACAACCGAACTAAATTTAAACTTCATTTAAATTGATATGAGTATATATTAACTACACAAGTTTCATATACACATTTTGATAGAAAGTAATGATCCAATAATATGTGAAATATATGGAAAGGGATCAATACTCTTAGACCATCGAACATAGAATAAAATCCACTTAGAAATAAGCATACATATAATTGCATTGGAAATAATATGCACATATTCAGTTTCAATTGCATTGGAGTTTATCCTATATTACCTTGAGTATATTACAACTACACAACTTTTATATGTACTCATGGTTTTGTTTCAAAGTCTTGATCCTTTATATATGGTAAGACAAAATAGATCAATACTATTGAAATATCAAGTTAAAGTATGAATTCCCCCTAAATGTGTGCATCCATATAATATATTGAATTAGAAACATAATGCGCATCTTTAAGGTTTAAGCAATGGCAAAGTTCACCTTTTAACTTGAAACCTAAGTATACATTAAAATAATAGAATGAATACAAGTGCATATCTTGAGTTTTTCATTTTCCATCCAAATTTGAGACTAATAGAAATAAAACTAAAAAAACATGTTAGTCTCATAATGATTAGATTTGTCATTAAACAATGATTAAATATTAATTTAGAACCAATCACAAAAACTAATGGAGCTTGAACTTACACGGTTTTGTAAACTCTTCAGAGATCGTGGAATGCTTTGAGACACTATACATCTATCTATTGAGCAGAAAGTAGTGATGTTCTTGAATAGTGTTGGACACAACCTTAGGAATATGTTGATTGGCGCTAATTATGATAGGTCCAATGAAACCGTTAGCCTTTATTTCAAATTAGTCCTCGACGCCATTGGTGAGCTTCAAAGAACTTATTAGGCCACCTTCATTGGAGATCCTAAGCAAAATATATAATAGGAACCAAAGGTGGGATCCATACCTTAATGTACGAGGTTGAGCCACAATTATTTTCTGGTTTTTAGGCATAAAGTGTATGTCTCTTAATCTTTTTGGGTTGTATTGTTCACCAAATATGATTGTATTTGAGCCAGGGTTCACAAAACCGTACCGCGAAAACCGGTTCGGTTTTCGCGGTACGGTTTTCGCAAAAACAGTGCGAAAAACCGCTAAAAAACCGTCAAAAACCGAAGAGTTGGAAAATCCAAAAAAATTGAAAAAATTTGAAATCCGTTCGGTTTTTCACGGTAAACCGCTCGGTTTTTACGAAAAACCGCTAGGGTTTCACGAAAAACTAACCCGACCTCTTCGAAAACGGTTTTCAACGGTTTTACGCGAAAAACCACGGTTTTTCGCGAAAAACCGAATATACAAATTTTTTCAAATTTTTTAATTTTTTTTCAATATTTTTTAATTAGACCGGTTTACCGAGCGGTTTTGCATCTCGAACCGGAGCGGTACGCTCGAAAACCGCGATTTTCGAGCGGTTTTCGGCGGTTTTGTGAACCCTGATTTGAGCTATTGATCATAGGAATGTACGGGCCTTTGTTTCCAAGGATATGGAGCTTTCCTTTCATGGTAGGAAGTCCTATGCTACTCAAAATGTGATGGCAGCCGTTGATTTTGATCTTCGGATCACATATGTGTTAGCAGGTTGGGAAGGAACATCACATAATGCTCTAGTTTTACAAGATGCTTTAGAACGTGAAAACTATGCATGGATCGTATTTCCTATGTTATGTATGTGTGTGTACTTTTGTTAGATATTGTTGACACTGTGCATGAACATAGTTGCCGTGTATGTGTCCTTTTGCACCTTGCCTACAGTTCTTTGATGAATTTGATTCCACTGCACCCCAGTGAAGAACATAAATGAATGTCCAAGAACATAACATATTGCATTGTGCCATTCCACCATTGTCATCCGATGAATGCAGCAAGACAAACTGATAGCTAATGCAAAGAAATGAAAGGCTAGAAAGGCCTTTAACTTGGGGTAGGGTTTTTCAAGTTCTTCTTGAATCACTGACTTGCGTTCAGCACCTGACTACCCCTGCTACATTTTAGACTTTATGGTTTTGGCTTGGCTTGGTTCACTTGTGTGATAAAAGTACAATCATTAGTTTGTTCTAGATCCTATTTGCTTTGCATGTTCCAGCTTCAACGTTGCTCTTGCCGACATGGCATTAGAAAACCCTTGCGATTTCTGCGCTGAACTTGCACACTATTTACCCACCTGTACTAATCATTGTAAGATCAGACTCTGGTCATTATTGCCATGGAACTCCCCACAAATAGCTGATGCTGAAATGCCCTTATCCCTACAACCAATCTATCCACCCTCATCCCTCCAACCAAACAAAATTTTGGCTCATCCTATCCAATTTGCATCCCTCCAACCAAATATGAACTTGGATGGCTTCATTCCTACCGGGGGATGGTCCCATCCCTTTGAACCAAACAGACCCTTGATGACTGATGAGCATGAGTTTCCACTTGAGGTAGTGAAGCAAGCTTGCAGGGACTAATCATACTGCAACTGTTAGAGGAGATGGTTAGGTATATGTGCGTCCATGGTTCAAAATCTCATCGAGATTTCAGATTTCAGCTAGGGCCGAGATTCTAAATCTCAACGGGAGAATTTTTTTGTGAAAATTTTCAAATTACTATAATGATTTTGGTGAATTTCGCCAAGGTTTCGCCTTTTTGGACCAAAATTGCTACAAATTCAACCGATTTCATATTTTTACGACCAGATTTAGCACCAAATTTTTTATGGAGAAATGTAATGTCTCTTATGAGGAATACATATGAAAATTTTGCAAAACAAAAATACATATATAAATTGTATGTCCCACTCTCACATAAAATATCGGTCTTGTGGTCGGTTTTCATGATGTTGAGGAGCTGCTTCAGATCCATTGTAGAATGAGTCAAGTTGATCTGCAAATTGAATTAGTTGCACTTGATTTTGGTATGGAGATCATTTCACCGTTGTTTTGTGTGTTTTCTCCTTGTCTGCTGCTTACATTAGAGCAGGTTAAGCCTCTAGCTTGATGATAGCTGCCTAGCTGGTTGATCCAAATTTCATATTTGTTCTTACGCCCCATTTCCCTTTTGTCTGCCTCTTTTCTGCAAGTGATCATGCAGTGCCATTGAAACATTTCATTTGAATCAACTCTATATTTTTTCTCCACAAGAAATAAATAAAAAGTAATAGTAGAGCTATGCCTCTATTACAAATTTATCTTGAATTGAATCCTTTTTTGTTGTGTGGCCAGCTGGCTACTTATATAATGTTTGTTTGTTCTTAAGGTCATGTAAAACCTTGTGCTATGGAGTATTATCTGTTTGAATGAATTGATGCTGTAAATAGTGGTTTGCAGATAGCAAGTCGACACCTCACCATTAAATACTTATTTGGGCTAGAAAACTTGATATGTAGAACGACAGGTGTACCTAAATGTTTTAGCAAGTGCATGTGCAGCTGTAGCTGCCGCTATTTACAACACTGGAACTATTCAATCTTGGAAAGTACTGTAACTTATTTACAAACTATACAAAATGTGGGATATTACCAAATGTCCACACATTCCCTATAGTGCCTCCTGAACCATCCACAAGCAACCCAGGAGGCGATCCAAAAATCCCTAGCCAAGCCCCCCCCCACTTCATCTCTTGCCTTGCCTCCACCGCTGATTGTCGTCGGCTGGCCGATGGGGCGTACACAACAACTTCCTCCCTACTTCCTCCCTACTTCCCCTCTTCTCTCCCCGTATTCTCCTCCTTTTATCCAATCCCTTTCCGGTTGCCCCCCTTCCGGCTCTTCGCAATAGCGGCCGAGGAGTTCAGCTTCTTGCGGCACCGTCCGTCCTGCAGAGATGGTGCAGTGGCTACTGGTGGTGCCCCCCATGAGTCCAACACAATGAAGTCACAGATCTTTGGGCTGGTGTGCCTCCCTCAGATCGATCTAGCCAAACCTGATAGAGCTCAGACCTGATGTGCCCTCCCTTTGTCATATCCAGTCATCCCACTGGTGGTTGAGGTGGCTTGGTGGTTAGAATAGGCGCGGCGAGGTCTTGGCTGGCAAAAGCAGCTGGTGCTAGGAGTGCGGCGAGCAGGACGCGGACGTGATGAGCTTGGCCGCGTGGTGGAACGGCACGTACAGGGGTAGCAGGCGGTAATCCTCTCAACACGTTGGGGGCGACAAGCGGGACGAAGGCTCGATGATGGGAAGATGGCGGAGGACGACGAGGACAAAAAGAGGAAGAAGAGTGCATCAGGACAACGGTGGCTGAAGGAAATGCGGCACGAGCGCTGGTTTGACCGGTGATTCCAGCAGGAGCTGGAACATGGTGAGTGGGGCGCACTCCTAGGCGTCAGCGATGAGCTTTCACTGCGTGGCGGTGAGGTTCACCGTGTGGTGGCGTGATGAAGTATAGCAGGCAGCGAGCGATTGCATGGGGACGACGACGGGAAGGAGGATGGCAAGTGCACGAGGACAACCAGTTGCAGGGCTCCATCTCTTCCATCTCAAGGAGGCGATTCAAGACAGTGAGGGGAAGGTGAACGACAAGGATGACGAGCTCGTGTCGGGGCATTTGCAGTTTAGGCGGCTGGGGGTGCATTGCGAGCTTAGTGGTTGGCTCGACGTCGAACCCCTTAGCTGCGGGTCGGGGTGGTATCTGTGGCAGTGGTCTGCTCATGGTCATCTCGGTAGTGCGTTGGTTTTGGTCGTCTCAGTAGAGGGTCGTCACGCATATGTTTGGTGGCCTTTGTGGTGTTCTCGGTGTGTGTCGAGCGAGTTTCCAGGTTTGGAACTATCTCTTCATTGCTGGTGTTCCCCTTGTTGGGATGGTTGTCGGTCTTTTCTTTGTTATTCCTCTTCGGAGGTTACTGTTACTATTTCTCTCCCACTGAAATAAATGACAGAGCTCATATCCTTAGTTTAAAAGATGTGGGATATTGCTTCTAAATTTATATACACTTCATCGTATGGACTAAATGTGTTGTTACTTATTTGACATAATCATTTTCCTTTGCAGGTCGATCCTGTGTTAATTTACGATATATGAAGGATGATTACATGCACTCTTTTTTGTTAGGCGGACAACAAAAGGGGCTCCAATAATCAATCGTGGTATGTACTGCTTCTGTGGATTTAACCCACTATGCCCTTTATTGTTGTTCACTAGCGGACTATGTTTCAGTATATCTTGTTGGAAAATTATATACTGCTCTGGTTGATCGAGGAAGTGAGGAAGATCAAACTATATGAACTGTGTTAGTGATTTTATGTGTAAATATTTAGTATTTTGCCTTCAAACAGATAGAAAATATAGATAAATACTTGCATAATTTTTCATATCTTTTTTTTTTTAATTTTTCTATCCTCCATAGATTATTTCACATGGTTGAAAATGACCGAAATTTCGGTTTTAACGGCCCCAAAAATACCGGATTTAAATCTTAGATTTTGACTAAAATTTTAAAACAACACTAAAATTTTAGATTCCGATCGCCTCCAAGATGTCATTCAAAATAAAATTTGAACCCTGGGGTCCGTCTCAGCGCATAATAAGAGAGAGATACCTGATTAGATAGCTGATGTAGCCTGTAGGTAAGGTAGTGATGGCCAGGATCATGCGCGAGACGTCTTATCGTCCATCGATATCAGTCTCCATCTCCATGCATGCGCCTAGAATTCCGACTATGTACTCCTACATTGCTGCTGCTTGTGAGCATCATCGGCATCACATTAACTAATGTCACCGTCTCCTGATCGACGATCCAGCGCCCGCAGATAGACTACTAGTCCACTGCTGCTGCACGCGCCCGCATCCATGGCGTGCGCAGCACAGAGCAGCACAGCACACTAGCCCGCGAGGCCATTAGCCGCTCGAGGCGACAGGTGTCTAGTCAGGGAAGTGCCCGCCTCTCCGGGACTTGCGGCGTATCCCGCGCGAAAGATCACAACAGTGTACATGCATGCTTACTACAGCGATAGCTCTACTTGCCCACTCGCCTTCTGAATTTCTGATTCCAGATGGTGCACGTCCTGTTGAGATCCGTGCACACACGCAACCACATGGCCAGTTGTTCGGTATATGATAGATTCGACTTAACTTTCTGTAAAGGGTAAATAAACAAGGTTAAATTTGCGACCTCTTTTGGCCAAGATCGACGAGGTCATTCAAAACGTGCTAAACCCGTAGCAGGAAGTAATCGTTCCTCGAACCAAACTGTCCCTAAGGTCATCTTTAAAAAGGGCCGGTCAGAGTGACTAGGTTTGAAACCCAAAGCAGTCGCTCAGCAAGTTGTGGCGCATTTATATTTGAAGTGCAGCAATACATAGCCGGTTGCGTGCGTACGTGCGCTGGGGGGAAAGTTGTGGACGATGCAGCACGCGTGGACAGGCGGGTAAGCCCACACCGACTACGCGTCTACGCGGCAGATTGCGAAAAGCACTGAAGAAACGTTTGCCCAAAGAACACCGTTTTCCAAATAATGGTGATTTTTATTGTAATCTTCTTCTTATCTGACGGATGAGTGGATGCCTAGTCCATCTAGGATTAACCTGCAGATAGCACCGGCCGAGAGACCACGCAGCCAGCAGTCGAAAACTAACTCGGATAATTGGACATGCCAATGCCACGACCACGGCCACCCAATAGACATCTTTCTATCCAATGCCACGACCACGGCCACCCAATGGACATCTTTCTACTTGATTAAATCCAGAATTATGTACTCTGATCGATCTGAGATCCTAGTCGATTGATTGTATGTCTCGTCAACAAGCAGGTCAATCCATCGTCGCTTTTCTTTCTTTCTTTCTTGTTTCTTTAACCGGCGAATGACAGGTTTGCCAACGCCCATATCGCACTGCTCTCTAGATGATTTTGACGTGCGGACGGGCTCCGGGCATGGTTCATGCACCACTTTCAAATCCCAAGCTTTGCTTGCCGCGTCCATTCGAGCGCCTGGTTAGGGTGTAAACCGGTCGAGCTCGGTAAAAACTGAGCCAAATTTGAGCTGGTGTCCGAGTTTACACCCAAGTTCGCATAGTCTTAAGTTCCATCTAAGTAAACTTGATAATGATAAATAATTTAATATATACTATTTTTTAATAATAAAAAATATTCAAGCTCAAGGCCGGCTCGAGTAGGTTTGATAAAAGTTAATATATAGTTTTATTTAACACGTAAATAGTTAATTTATCGGACTTGCGAGCTATTTAAGTTTGGATCGGTGAGGCTCGCGAGTTTAAGATCAAGCTAAGTTCGATTTGTTCCAAGCTTGATGCGATCTTAGAGCGGGCTGAGTTAGAGTAGCTCGCAAGCCTTAAGCCTGGTGTCGCACGGTGCGTGGAACTTTTTTATATATTGCCGCATTGGCCATGCATGTCATGGCTGGCACTTTCATGTTTCATGTTTCATCTGCTCGGGTGATCAGAATTTGCAAGCCTTAGTTGGTACGGTAGATCGCCTCTAGCTGGCTCATCAGTCCAGCATCACCACTGAAACAAGTACCCCAGACTAGCGGTATACCGGAGTGATGTAGTACTCCATATATAGTGGCGCATGTAGTCTTTATAGGCAACACGCCATGCACACCTCGATCCTGACGCTTTTCTTTCCTGAACAATTGTAATCAAACAGGTGGTTTTGGCATTGTAGCAACTTGAGTAGCTTCTCGATCGTGGCTGGCATTCATCGTGTGATCATCGAGTTGAGGGCACTGAACCTTCGGGGAAACATAGCAGCTAGGGTGTATAATTTTAGGCCCCGTTTGGCAACATGAAAACATGCCGTTTCTAGTAGAATCTGAAAAAAAAATTTCAGCCAAACAAGTTAAAGTTCGGAACGATTCACCTCGGAACGTTTCTTCTTTTTTCACGCTGGGGCCGAATCGCTCTCAACCCCGTTTCACCCCAATTCATGGAGTCCAGACAGCTAGCCAAACGGTTTCCAGACAGCAATTCTGATTCTACCTGAAACGTTTTTTCTAAGAATCTGAAACCGTTTTCGTTTGTACTAGAATATGAAACCGTACAAAACGGGACCTAGTTTGGGAAATGATATATACGACGAGAATAGGAACGAAAGTAATCGGATCCTCAGTTTACCTATCACTTACTACTGCTATAAACTTTATCATCTTATATTTCTTATTATTATCCTCTCTCACTGCAAGTGCTATCGGCTCCCGCAGGAGCTGGCTCTCTCTCACCCATCCGTCTCGCTCACTAAAGGTGCTGTGCTGCCATATTCCAGGCTTCCAGCTCATATGAGGCTGCCATGGCTTGAGCTCACGAATTTTCATTTATACGGAGCGGCCAAAGCTTGCAGGATTTATCGCCATCGTATCCGAAGCTCGCCACATTTAGTAGAGTACAACACGGTTAGGAGCGAGGAGCGGTGATACCATGAATTATCCACCGTGACTGCATGAGTTTGATCAGATCTGATTTGTTATGTGACGATCCATCTTTTTAGGGGCTCGTCGAGACATCACAACAGCTACCCAAGAAGATTAGTTGTTGAAAAAGACAAACGTATATTGCCAGACAAAAGCGATTCAACTCTTTTTATTCAATATAAGGCCTAACGGCCGAAGTTTTTACAAAAGAAAGCGTCATAAGCTTCAATAGATTACATTACCAAAAGTAATCCACAGGCAGGGCCTGAGCGAAAGACAAAGACATAAAACCAAACAAGATCGCCATCTATGATCTCCTGGTACTCGCCTGCGTCTTGGAACTCTGAAATGGGTGGGGGGTTTGCAAGGGTGAGGGGGTACTCAACAAGTTGCACGGGAATATGCCAAATATTACATGTAATTGGCTACAAAGGATGGCAATAGGGTAAGTATCTAGATGCAATTTTATTTCTAACATCATTTTACATTTGAAACACCAACCATAAAATAAGTAATAAGAGGGGGTTTCCAATATTTCAACAACATTGATCAACTTACCCAAACTCCAAAGTAATTACTTGAGCTAGGTTACGGGTGTCACCCCAGTTCAAACTTAACTTCATTAACTGGAAGTATGACGTAATCGATTACCATTAAGATTAACTCTGCAGAGGTGCTCAGCTTTACCCACAAGATATTTACGACCTTTAATGCCAACGCGAATTAACATGCAACTTAAATGCATGCGCCCGGGCCGAGATTATCACAGCATTTCATTAAATCATTCCTGGATTCAGTTATTTTACCGATAGGCCTGAACACTACATTAGAACCTACTGTTCTAACGAGTACCTACCGTTATGAGAATCAGCGAATGACGCTACGATCCATTCCCATTCCACCCCTTCAGTATACTCCCCTGCCAGGGAGGCTGATCCCCATTCTTCACCGAGAATGGTACCACCAATTAATTTAAATTTTTCAGGAAATGACTAATGTACTGAGCTATGTCGGAGACAGGCCCACAGACCAGCCCGACCTGTGGTTGAGCGCAAACTTAAGTTATTTACTTTGCTCAACGGGGTTATCATCCTTATATTGCCAAAGATCAAGCCTTAAAAGTATTTTAAAAGCCCATCTGGTACCAACTGTACCAGCCACCATACCAACCATGGCATTAATCATCAGTTTGGGATAGGACTCAATTCCACCTCGTGGATTAGCCCAATATTGTCCCCCTGATTGTAGCACTTTTATAAACATCGAGCCGGCGGCTCGCCAACATTTCATTTCCATTTTAAAACATTTGAGCTAACTAATAGAATTAATAGTAAACTAGCATGGCATAAATAATATTTAGGGTTAACAAGGTTTAATAGGGTTCAATATTTCAAGGAGGATTGATAAGTAATTCAGCATTATCTAGGCATCATGTCATTCTAACATAATGATTTTCAATAATTCCACATATCATTTGAAATAATGCAATAGAAATTAATTATTAATTATAAACAGCATGATTGGGTTCAATATGTTCAAAGGGGTACGGCTTGCTTTGCTCGGCGGCGGGATCGGCTGAATCGTACTGGACGTAGTCGTACTCAGCTTTCGACTGGTCCAGCTCCTACGGCGACTCGATGGTCAAATCTAGCGCTAAAGAGGTGAATAACATAAATAAACGAAAAATAATAACTGGAAATGAAACGGAAATTGAAACAGAAACCGAAAACCGGGCTGGGAGAGAACAGAGGGCAATTTGGTTATTTGGGAATTTTAGGAGCTTCGGATTGCGGAGTGGAGGTCATTTTTGGACTTAGTGGTGCAAAATGGTTCGAAAAAGTATATTTGTGGGTTTCTGGGTTTTTCTGAATTTTTTTGGGAATTTTCTAGGTATTTTATGGATTCAAAAACTAATTTTTTGGATTAATAATTCAATTTAAAAATCCAAAAATTGGAAAGCAGTTGGAACAGTATTTGGGCTGATTTTTGGAGCAAAAATGGGCCACGGCCCACTTCGACCGGACGGCCTGGCGGCATGGGCGAGCGCGGGGCGAGGCCATTGGGCCGACCCACGCGGAAGAAGCACTAGTAGAAATTTGCACATCTATGACATTTTCCTCATGATGTTCAAAAAATTTGTCATTGAATAGCGTCTATCTATGACGAACTTTTGTGATTTGTCATGGATCGTTGGTGACGGACCTCAGCCACTAAAAGTTATGACGAAAGTCAGAAAAGCGTCATAGAACAACACAATTTTTCGTCACACATCATACACGCCATTCACAGCACTCATATGTGACGCTGTTGTATTAAATTGTGACGAGGGCGGCTAATCATTGAACGATTCGGCATCGATGATGAAATGTATTTCATCATAAGTATGTTTGACTACCGAGTTCCTGTCGTACTTATTCCCGGATTTTGGTGCGCACACTTATTCCCAAGGATCTTGGTGCGCATATCAGCATGTTATTAAGTTTAAGTCCATATTACGACTACAAAAGAGAAGTTCTTACATGAAGGAGTTATCTTCTTTGGCCTAGTGGCAGCAGGAATTGCAGGATATGCAGTGTACAAGTACAGGATCCGGGTATGAATGATGTGGGCAACTTCTGCAAGTGTTGGGTCACTGTATGAAGGGGGACGACATATATGTAGTCACACATAATATGAGTTTTATGGCTCTATTTTTTTTTCTTCTTCCTGGAGATGTGCGTTGTCTTATTTCTCTCCTCCTCGTACTTGAGATGCTGCAAAGTGTTGGGTCACTGTATGAAGGGGGACGACATATATGTAGTCACACATAATATGAGTTTTATGGTAATTAAAAGTGTTAATTAAATTCAGATACATGACAGAAACTTGAGTTCACATCTCATAAGTTTTATGGTCATCCATACTTAAGCATAACTTTGAAATAACAAAATACAAATTAATCATCATCTGACATGTCATCTTCTGCATTTAAGTTGGCACGGTCACTACAATACTGCAATACAGTGTCATCTTCAGACATTTCATCCCCACTGTCTTGGGACATGTTAACTTGCCTATTACTTATTACAAGGTCTTCTAAATTAGCTTCAATAATAGTGACTTCTCCAACATCCTGCCAATGGTGCAAAACTTCCTCGGAATCATCTTCTTGCACTTCATGCTCTGTATCAGAGCAATGGTCATCTTGGTGTAAGTCAGAATAGTGATCATCCTTTTGAGCCACATTATACATATCCCTATGTTCAAATTTCTGCACAATTCGCCATCCTATGCCCAAAGAGGTGTCCTGCAAGTAAAATATCTTTTTCGATTGAGTTGCTAAAATGAAAGGGTCAGACTTGTACCAGAATGACTGGATGTTGATGGATTTGAAATGTCCATCATCTCTAATGCCTCTCGTCTTGCCAAACTGATTGAACCAATCACATCGGAATAGAACCACCGACCGACGGACATCTAGAGTGGAGTTATATTGCAAATCAATAATCTCCCTAAGGACACCATAAAATTCAATGTTCTCCCCATCATGTGTACCATCAGTCATGACACCACTATTACGTATGCGGAGGTATTTCTCACGATCCACGGTGCTATACCGGACTCCATTTACAATGCAAGTTGCACAGCTCTTGACTCGGAGATCAGGACCACATGATAGTGCATACAGTCCTTCGCTGACCTTTTCTGGTTTGTCTTTCCGCAGCTTCTTGACCTGAGATACAAGAAAAGTACACAAGTCATCTCCAATGTGAAAATTCATACAAAATTGCTATTCATAAACTATGTATTACTTACATGACTCATAAACCATTTAGGAAATCCTTTTTGAAGCCTTTTGTCAACATCATGTGCCTCTTCTTTCTCTAACTCTTCTCTGTACATGCTGCATGACATAGTGACACAATCATTACGTAAAATTTATATTTAATACACGAAATGAAAAATCAGCATATATAATGAAACTTACTCCAAATATGGCTCAACCTCCTCACAGTTATTTAGCACATACCAAACTAGCTGGGCCATGACTTTATCATCGATGTACTGTACCCTATTGGCTCCTATGAGTTTAACACCATGCATAAAAACAGAGGTGTCACCATCGAATGGCTCATCTCCACCACTGACGTCCCGATTAAATCTAGTATCAACATCCTCCATGTACCTTGAACAAAATGTCAAGGTGTCACTTGCTACATAAGCCTCAGCAATTGATCCTTCAGGCCTAGCCCTGTTCCTCATCGAATTCTTGAAAGTGCCCAGTCGTCGTTCAATTGGGTACATCCATCCATATTGTACAGGTCCTCTAAGCAATGTCTCATCAGGTAGATGGACAGCCAAGTGCACCATCACGTCAAAGAAGGCCGGAGGAAAAATTTTCTCAAGCTTGCATAGGATCAGTGGGATATCTTTTTTCAGCCGTTTCACAACATCTATCCTCAGATTTCTACTACACAATTCCCTGAAGAAGTTCCCGAGCTCTGCAATTGCTTGGTATACATCCTTGCCCACAAATCATCTTATGCCGGCAGGTATGATTCTTTGCAGAAGGACATGGCAATCATGAGTTTTCAGCCCCTGTACCTTAGAACCATCCGCACTTACGCATCTTGCTATGTTGGCTGCATATCCATGCGGAAACTTGACACCTTTGAGGAACTTGCAAAACTCAATTCTTTGTTCCTTCTTCAAGACATAGTAAGCTTGTGGGATACGAACCGAATTGCCATCCTGCTGTAAGTGCAAGTCATGCCTTATGCCCATATCATGCAAATCCAGCCTAGCATTGACCGTGTCCTTTGTCTTGCCCTCGATTTTGAGCAATGTGCCCAGAAGGTTGTCACATATATTTTTCTCTATGTGCATCACATCAAGAACATGTGGCAGCTTCAAGTCTTTCCAATACGGCAGCTTCCACAGACCTACTTTGCGGCTGAAAATTAGTGGCCCTCCATTCTCTCCATGCTTTTTTTTCTTACTTGTAGCATGCTTACCTGGCCTGACATCTTTCACCTTCTCTAGTTCATCCAGGACCTCCTCTATACTAAACTTTCCTGGCTCATCCTGGTTTTCATGATGTCCATCAAAAGCTAAGCTTCTCCGCCATGCGTGTGTCCTTGGAAGGTAACGACGATGGCCAAGGTAACCAATCTTATTCCTTAGTCGTCGTGACAATGGGTTTTTGTCACAATGAATACATGCATAATATCCTTTTGTAGTTCGCCCTGACAAGGTGCTCAAAGCTGGATAATCATGTATGCACCATAGCACGGTGGCACGAAGATTAAACTTTGCAGCACTAAATGCATCATAAGTTCGGACACCCTCCCAGAGTTCTAGCAATTCTTCTATAAGAGGCTCCAAGAATAAATCAAAATCCTTTCCCGGAGATGTTGGACCTGGGATCAGTAATGACATCATGCAGTTCGATGGATCGATGCATTCCCATGGTGGCAGACTTAAAGGCCTAACAAGCACAGGCCACATGCTATACGACGTGTTCATGTTGCCAAATGGATTGAAACCATCTGTGGCTAGGGCAAGCCTCAAGTTCCTTGCATCTTCTGCAAAAGTTGGATACTTCTGATCAAAGTCCTTCCATGCCTCCCCATCTGCTGGATGGCTCATTTCATTGTCCACCAGCGTTCGCTTCATCTTGTGCCATTGGGTGTCCTCAGCTGTTCGTTTTGAGGCAAAGATCCTCTTTAACCTTGGTATAAGTGGAAAATGCCTCAATACCTTATGAGGAACCCGCTTGCTGCCATCTGCATCTTCCCATCTAGATTCATCGCATATTGGGCACAAATCCATATTGGCATATTCCTTCCGAAACAACACACAATTATTCTTGCACACATGGATCGAGTTATATCCAAGGCCCAATTCACGAAGATATTTCTTTGCCTCGTCATATGATTTCGGTAATTGGCATTGAGGGAATGCTGAGGACAATAGCTTCAATAATGCAGTAAAAGCCCTATTGCTGATTCGATAATAAGACTTCATATGGAGCAACCTCACCAGAAAGGAGAATCTTGAATGGTTAGATCCCGGGCAAAGTGACCGCCAGATCTTCAAGGATCAGTAGCAAACTTTGGCTCTTTGTCCATCTTCCTCTGCCCGTATGCAGTTCTCCTATCAACTCTGGCACTCCGTTATCGTCGTCGTCGTCATGCTCGCCCAAATCTATCCCATCATCATTATCTGATTCATGCACCTGCTCTAAATATTCAACAACTTCAGCATCAACTGATTCCCCATGATGAATACACCGAGTGTATGTAGCAGACATCCCAAAAATATGTATGTGGTCATGAACTTCTAGATGAGGACCTAAATTACGATTAAGACATCTACGACATGGGCAAAGAAATTCGATGTGTTCATCGAATCTTTGTCTAACAAATTCCATGAATCAAGCTTCACTCCTTCGATGTACGCAGTTGTGAATTGTCTCCCTTGTATCCATGTTCTGTCCATCTGTACCACCGTTTGGAAGACATGGGGATAAAATCACACACAATCATCGCTTATCCATGGATCAAAGTTCAAAATCCCAGTCTAATTTCAGTGTCTAGTGACACTGATAGACATAGTGTGGTATATGCTATCTTAAATACTAGTTTAATGCTTATTATAAGGAAATGGAGGTATATGCTATCTTAAATACTAGTTTAATGCTTATTATAAGCAAATGGATCTATCATGATAGGATAAGACATGACAAGTATTTTTGTAGCCTACCAAACTGATACCACCCCTCACATGATGTTACAGACAATGTTCTTAATCTGAATTATACCCCAATCCCCATAAAGTTTCTCACCAAACACGAAAAGGTTATGGATACCACCCTCACATGATGTTACAGACAATGTTCTTAATCTGAATTATACCCCCAATCCCCATAAAGTTTCTCACCAAACACGAAAAGGTTATGGAGGACAACAAGTGAAAGATTCAACATAATTCAACATTATAGGTACAAGCACAAGTTCTTTATCTGTCGGCTTTAAAGTTCCTGCCACACACTGAAAATGCATGTCACAGCCAGAGGAGAAGCTAAAAGATTCAACATTATAGGTACAAGCACATGTTCTTTATTTCACCATCTATATGTTTTATAGGTACAAGCATGTATTCAATAGATAGGAACTACATATATGCTTTGATATATTTTATTTGGTTCTTTATTTCACCATCTATATGTTTCCTTAGTCCAATTGATCGATGATGCTTAAATTCCATGTCGCAGCTTATTCTGCTAACATAGCAATCCTAATTATTTCTAGATCTGTAACTGAGAATCAAAATCCTTCTCAATCTTGAGACCTACCTTCCAGTCGACGGTGTGGAAGGAGCCGACGGCGACAAAGAAGTGTGGTTGGACGCAGCCGATGTCGTCTCCCCCTGGGGCACCTATGCCAGCGCTAGCGAGTGTCCCCCTATCCCCCGCAACTCTTCCAGTTGCCGTCGATGGGCAGAGGCGGAGAGGAAGATGGGCGGAGGCGGAAAGGGAGGTCAGAGATGGGCCGGAGATGGAGGTGGGCGGAGAGGGAGATTGGGTGGAGAGGGAGGCGGAGAGGAAGATGGGCGGAGGCGGTGAGGGAGGTCAGAGATGGGCCGGAGATGGAGGTGGGGCGGAGAGGGAGATGGGGCGGAGAGGAAGATGGGCGAAGGCGGTGAGGGAGGTCAGAGATGGGCCGGAGATGGAGGTGGGGCGGAGAGGGTGATGGGGCGGAGAGGGAGATGGAGGTGAGGCGGAGAGGGAGCTGGGGCGGAGGTCAGTGATTGGTTCTCCTTCAAAGAGAAGAAGAAGAGAAGAGAAGGAATAAAGTCGCAAAGAAGAAGAGAAGGAATAAAGGAGAGGATCATATGCAGGAGAAGGGTACTCGTACTGTGCAATAATGAGATTTTACCCATGTATAGCAAAATTTTAAAGAGTTTTAACGGTGCAGTATGTAAGTTCCAATGATGAAATATGTTTCGTGAAATTTTGGGTTAAAAAATCAAGGTTTGAAAAAGGCTTCAACACAATTTTTAAATAGATTTCAGCAAGTTTCGCAAATTCAAAGAAGTTTCAAAAGATTATGATGAAGTTTTAAAAATTTATCAATATTTGTAAATGCCAGCTGGTATGATCGGTATATACCATTTTGGTACCTAAATCGGTACAAAGTAGCTCTATGTATTGTATTGGTTTCGATACCAATCGGTAGCGTTAATACCAGTCATACATGATGTAGTTATGTACGCTAGCTAGTATGTAGTTATGTACGCTTCTGGTTTGGTTCATGAGTTTCTTTGTATCTCTCTCTCTTTTCTATGTGCTTGATCTCCATATGCTTACTGCACACAAGTAATATAAATTCACAAATCCCATAGAAGCAAAGCGTTGAGCATTGAGCCTTAACCGACCAAGCCATCCTGTTTAGAGAAAACAGAGCATTGAGTCGCTCCATCCAATGTCATGTTCCTAACCAACAAGATGCAAATGCTCATCCACAACGTCCTCGATCCCATGTACAAGCACTCACACCTCCTCCGCCCAGATTACATGGGATTTTTCTGATACGGATACAGATAACATCGGTACGGGTTTCAAACTGCAGCATGCAAGCCAAGAATACTAATTAAGCTGGCGTTTTGAGCAAGTAAGGGTGCGTTTGGTTCCTGTACCAAGTGGTACATTTGATTGCTTGAATGGAATCATCCTATCCTGGATCAAGTGATATAAATTTAAAGAATATTCCCTTCAGATGCTGAACCATCTCATTAACTCAAAACAATGGAACCAAATGGTACAGGATCATCTAATCCCATTCAACCTCAACCAATGAACCAAACACACCCTAATTGAATCGTACAAGATTTTCCTACCAAATACAAGACACGAATAAAAAGATGCTAATTAAAGTAGCTAGGTGAGGGAGGGAGTACCGGAGTAGTGGTGGGTGAGTGACTTACATCTCCAGCGAGCGAGCGGTTAATGTCGAAGAGAATGCCGTGAAATCTACGACATATTAATGTTTCATGCTCCTTTTTCTTTTTCTTTTTTTGCTATGGCTATTTCCATATCTTTTTTTATGTAATGAGCCTATCCTCTGTCTTCTCTTTTCTGTTTATATTTCAATATACCGAAACCCATATAAGAATATAAGACTAGATAAATATTAAGAGGACTCTTACGCCTAGATCAAAATCTATCATGGTCAAACAAAGAACAAAGTTTTTTGATCACTTACTTCGCTCGCTCTTTTTTGATCGGTTTTTTAATGCTATTTTTTTTAATGCAAATAGATTCAATCTAGTGATTTATTTTAGATTATCCGCAAATACCAATTTACTTAAAAAAATCAAAAAAGTATCTAATTTAAAGGACTCATTTTCTTTTTTAGGATTAAAAAAATATCAAAAATTATTCTTTTATTCTTTTCTTATCAAAATATCAAAATGAAGCGCGCTGAATAGAATTGCGTTCGCACCCAAAAGGCCAACCACCTCGCCCCTTCCCCCGCTGAAAATTTGGACGCGAAATCTCCGTTTTGTCCTCCGTCCACCGAAGAGCAAATCCGCACCGAAGGGCATTCGGGAGGACAACATTACTAGAAGCCTCCTCGGCTTCTTCCTTCCCCTCACTCAGATCCGTCACCTCCGAACCCTAACAGCCGCACTCAGATCCGCCGCCCCCTCTCGCAGCATCCTCCTCCGAACCCACACCGGAGCATCTCCACTCCACCACACCGGAGCATCTCCACTGCACCACCGATCCAAACCCGACGTCCCCTCTCGGATCCTCTTCCACCAAACCCGAGCAGCCGCCTCTCTCGATTCCACCGTCGACGACGCCTGCCGCACCGGAGCCACTACACCATCCACGACGCCTGCCGCACCGGAGCCACTACACCATCCACGACGCCTGCCGCACCGGAGCCGCTACCCCTACAATGGGAAGACGCCGACAACGCGTAGCACGAGGTACACCAAATACATCCAACAACACGAACTAGGTTCTTCATTTTCTTCTACTTCTTCTATTTGATAGATATGCTGATCATATGTTGCTAAGTATTCTAAATCGTTTTTTCATGTTAATGTTTTGCATATCGATTAGGCATATCTGTTTCTGTAATGTTCCCCATGATTAATCCACCGAGTGTATATGGATTATGCATATGATAGATGTGCTGATCATATGTTGCTAATTATTCTACATCGTTTTTTCATGGTAATGTTTTGTATATCGATTAGGCACATCTGTTTCTGTAATGTTCCCCATGATGAATCCACCGAGTGTATATCGATTATGCATATGATAGATGTGATGATCATATGTGTTTTCATGGTAACTAAAACACATGCATGATGCATCCATTTTCTGAAATGCAACTGTACAGCTGCTTTGGTTGTGCACAGGTAGATAGGTGGTTTTGATCTCTTGGGCATCTAGCACACGGATTTTCTCTTCTTCTTTTCTCTTCTTCTTTTTCTCTTCTAGCACACGATTTTTCTCTTCTTCTTTTCTCTTCTAGTTTATAAAATGCACTATTACCACCAACATTACTCCATAAGTCACTCCTTGAATGGTATTATTATCTTGCAATCTGTTTATTCCTGTAAGAACTCGCACTAGCTGAATACGAAAGATCATGCATGCCAATATCTTGAAGAATAAAAGAAGGATGGAAGAACTTGGCATCAAAGATATAGCATCGACTATTAAAAATATGTCAATGTAACTCGCATCTGCAAAGGGAAAAAATCAGGCAACAAGAGTAGTCATGGTGAAGGTTACGATTCATCGGAGTATATCCTCAAGATGAACATGAGGTTCAGGGAGATGATGATGATTGCTTAGACAAGGAGCAGCCAAGACTCTAATGATCGAGGTGCTTCTTCTATCTTGGTGAGGGCTAGGATATTTGCAATGCACATGCTTACAAGTTGTTTTTTATTTGTATATAGACTCTTGTAAATTTATACACATGCTTACAAGTAGTTTGTTTCTACTGTAGTTTCCTAAACGAACAAGAATAAAGAAGCTTTGTACAAAGAGTAGGAAGCCTATTCCCAATATGGCTCCAGGAGTAAGACAATCCAAGAGAGTGAGGGCAGGTCCAGAAATAGTGGAGAGACCTCCTGGAGTCTCAACAAGGTCATCGAAAAGGCAACTCACATCAGAACAAGCTGAAGATAATGGGCATGAAGAATTGCCTCCAGTAGCACAAAACAATGGTGCTGAAGATGTGAGCAATGGACAATTGCCTCGAGACAATGATGTAAACAGGACCCCAAGCCCTCTGAGGGATTGGTCATATCCAGATGAAGCGCATCAACATGATGATGTTCGTGACCACTGTGAAGAGCAGACCGGACAGTGGACCCAAGCCAATGATGAAGGCAAGTTATAGTTCCATGTAACTTTAAATTTGATTTCACTATTTGATGATTGTTAACAATCTAAATGAATACTCTGTAGTACCTATAGAAAGGGGTCCGAGAAATCCGAGGCCACCAACCAGGGGAATATTGCTTGACAAGATGACTAGATCTATGGGAAGAAGATTGCCCATAGTTGTTGCCGAGGGGAAGAGAAGGCCAGATGAACCTGTGCAAGCTGCCAAGTTCGCATCAGAGGCTGGTGTTATCATTAGGGCTGAAGTTCCTATCCTCAATCATTGGAAAGATTACAAGAAAGAGACCGACCATTTTGATAACTTCATGGGCAAGTTAGCTGTAAGTGCTTATCTACACTCTCTGTGCTACATTCACATGTGATATGACCTGGTGTAACTCATTAATGATTGCAATTCACATCACCAGGGACAGTTGGCCATTAACACAAATGACAAGCCAACAAAGGATGCATGCGCTGATGTATTGCAGTCTGGGATACGACAGTCACGGTATAAGTTGAAGAAGGCCTACTTCAATGGTGTCCCTGCTAATGAGATCAGAACTACCTCTCCTGTCCCTTGCATGACTGATGAACAGTGGAGAGAACTTGTTGCAAAGTGGTCAAATCCAAAGAGCATGGTATGTGGTATCTTAACACATATTTTTTTCATTTTCTATCTGTGATTACGTCTAACACATACATCTCTTGTAGGAAATCTCTGAAAAAAACAAGCGAAACCGCTTTAAAGTCAAGTATCATCAAGCTACGGGATCCCGCAGCTATGTTGCGCACTTGCACGCATATGTAAGTGCCCGTTATCGTCTAGGAATAATTTTTGTAGTCAACAACCACTTGTCTGGTATAATAGTTTGAGAAGATAACTTATCTGTAATTTTCAAACTGTAATAGAGGGAGAAGAACAAGGATGCAGAGGTGGATGCAGTGGATGTCTTCAAGGAATGCCATACCAGCAGAACAAAGGGACTGAGTGACGCTGCAAAAGTTGCAATTGTAAGTCGTTGCGTATGCTTGCTACATTGTGTGTTCTAAAGTTTTTTCCTTGTTACCTCATTTTCTTGGCATAAGTTGATCATTGCTTGTTTTATTTGTTACACTTGTATGATAAGCGATGATTGTTGTCCTCAAAAGGTACCTTCCTGTTGTTTTTCAAACAGTAATAGGCAGATTTTAACTGTTCCTTTCAATTTCAAGAATTTGAATACACATCTGCTTGCCAAATTTCCTTATCTATAGCTAGTGCTTTGCCTAGTAGCTTCTTGTTAGTTGTTGATTCTTGAATATCTTATGCCACCTTGCCAATTTTGTGTATTTTTATGTATTTACTATTTATTTTCCCATCTAACGTCCAATCCTTGCAATTTTGCAGTCAAATATGCAAAATATGCTGGCAGAACCTGTTGATGATGGTGAGCCACCAAAATCTAGTACAAAGGTTATGTCTGATGTTCTCTCCTGGATAGCTCCAATAGCATGTTTTGAAGAATCTTTGGGCTAGATACGGCACCAAATCAGCGACATCGATCGAAAAGAGCACTTCGGGAAGATCTTGCGGTGAAAAACAAAATTCAGCTATTCTCCATGACGACGTCATCACACTGAAGAAGAAAGCTGAACTTGCAGATGAAGCGCTGGCGAAGACCCAAAGGGAGTTCGCGGAATTCAGGCAGCAGCAGGAAGAGAATAATCTGCTCCTTCGGCGTATCTTGAACTTGTCCCAGGTTAACTCCAATCTATCCTAGTCTTCAAATCAATCCCAGACTACTTTATGAGCTGATGCACGTTAATGAACTTATGTCGATCATACTTGTGCTGTACTCGTGCGGTTGTGTGGTATGTGAACTTATGTGAACTAGTGCTGTTGTGGACTGAGTTGGTTATGTGAACTTGTGGTTCTGTAATAACTTCTACTAGTGGGTGTGAAATTGTGGTTCTGTAATGATGTGTGGTTATGTGAGCTTGTATTTGAACTTGTTTCTGTGTGGTTGTACAATGATCTGAAAATTATGGGCATATGGCTGACACAAAGCTAACTTATATGTGAACTTGTATGTGACCGTCGCTCGACTTATGGGTCACATGGGCCAATGCTGGACTTATATGTGAACTTGTATGTGACCGTTGCTGGACTTAATAACGGGACTGCCCAGAATAAAATAGGCCGCCCTTTATAACTTCTGTGACATAAAATTTGTCATAACAGTATGACACGTGTTCCTATCGCAGCCAGACACGTGGCTTCTTATGCGGAAGACATGTGGCGTCAGCAATGACTGACATGTGGCATCAGTCAAGCCTAACATGTGGCACCAGCGAATACAGACACGTGGTGTCAGCAATGGCTGCCACGTGGCTACCATGTCATCTGCCAGCGTGCATGCCACGTCACACGCCACATCAGCCATTGGCTGGCTGTAAAGCAATTCTATGACGAAAATGGGCCCTATCTGTGACGTCTCATTGAAATTACTGTGACGCTATAGTTTTGTCATAAAACGGTATCGGTTATGTGACGAACCATGTTTCGTCATGGATGGAAGCTGTTCTGTGACGAAATTTGCCATTTCGTCATGAAGGAACATATATGACGCAACTTCTGTGACGAACCTAATTTCGTCATACATTCATCACAGAAATTTTCTTATGACGAATTTTGCACCTTCCATGACGATAATGATCCGTCATAGAAGAGCGAATTTCTACTAGTGAAGGGGGGGCGAGACGAGCGGGGCCGGCGGCCTGGGCCGAGCGATGCGCGGGGCACGCTAGGGATAGGGCAGGCGTAGGGCGGGCGGCGGGCGCGTCTTGCGGCCGGCGATGGGGACGGGGAAGGCAGGGGGAAGGGAGGGGAGAGCTCACCGAGAGCGGAGAGGGGAGGGGCGAGTTGGGAGTGGAGATCTTAGCCGACTTTTATAGCCGCACGGAGGAGCGAGGCGAGATCGGCCTTGGCGCGGCCGGGGTGACTGGGCGCGGTTAGGCGGCTGAGGTGGCACGGATCACGCGCGCGGCGCGGGGAGCCCTGAGAGGAGCCGCCCAGATCGTCCTCGAGTTGTTGGATGAACAGTTGCTCCCATCGGAGTTGGATCCTAGCAACGAATCACCGGAGGTGATCCCAATGCTAATACCCAAGCCCAATCGAGACAACTCTACAAACATCCAAACGACTCGACAACAACCCCGGTATTCCCCCGGTATGCGATCCGAAACTCGCCCAGGATCCCCACATACCGGTTCCCAATGCCATATCACAACAATTCCCACAAAGGGGCATCGAGCCCTAAACCTCACTACCAGAGACGCAAGAAAACGCTAAGCAAACAAACACACCACACGGCACACGGAAGCCCAACTAAAACAACCAACAACGGCGACCAACGAAAGGTAGACGAATTCCATTGCAGTAGAAGTACAAATTGTTCATAAAAGTAAAACCAACTACTCTCTACTAACAAAAGTAAAACACCTCCGGAAGTGTCATGCCCTGAACACTTCCGGGCGTACAACGTCAATAGCCTCTACTCGGTGCCCGCCTGGCCACCGACAGCAAAGAGGGGCGTAACTCGCACCCGCCGATCCTCACCGCAAAACCACAAAGCGAAGCTTTGAGTACGGAAGGTACTCGCAAGTCTTACCCGTGGTCCATATATGACCGACTCCAAAGGACATGCATTTGGATGTAGCAAGGAATAAGCTAGAGGTAAAATTTGCGGAAATGCTTATGTTTATTATTTGGTCACTCAACTACTCAATTCACAATTTTTAAGCGGTTGATACTGCACCTACTTCTAGCATGAAATTGTATTTAACAGAATGTAAAGCAAGTCATCTCAATTAAAAGTTAGCTCAAACCAAACGGCGAACCACAAGTTCAAGTTGTTTACTACGCAGAAGAAGTTCGGATCAAGCTTGCTCATATCCGAGAGCGCGGCAATTCGAATCGCTTATTTAACCCTGCAGGGAAGCATTGATCGCACGACACTTACCACAAGGGCCTAGTGTCAACCCCCTCCCAATCATACCCAATCGCTGAAGCGTCCTCCTGCGGTCCGAAAACCTAGCACCCCCTCGAGCCGCCCCAAGCCCGGCTTGGCGCTCGAGAGTCGGCCTAAGCCTCGCCCTCAACCACGTCCAACCACAGGAAGTTACGGTCCATCGATTCCATATGAGAGAAAGAGTGGCTTACCGTACCATAATCGGGCATGCGACCAACCGGGGTGTGCTCAATCTTATTCCACTTACGGATCGGTCCTTAACTGACACAGACGGGGCTACACATTTGAGTCTCCGTACCCAAATGAACCAACTCCCCGCCCGGTCCACAATTCATTTCTTTCCAAAACCTTTCCCAATTCCAAGTCCGACATAATGTAGTATGTGTGTAATAATAACAACCGCAAGTGACAGAACCCTCCGTCACTTGGCCCAACCCCGACATCTAAGCATTCTAAGCACGGACTCATTAATACCCATAGTCTAGCTCAAAAGGAGATATTCGACGAATACAAGGGGTGTACGTGCAGCAAATAGGATCTATTCCTATCCCACATGGCAATTCCTAATGCAATACTTAATATTTCAACTAATCACATTATTCTCAAACATAACGATACATAAGGATAAACATGCTTAGGTGCTTGCCTTGTTCTTCTGCTGGTGGGTCGGCAACAGTCGGCTCTCTGGCAGTACCCTCAGTCACCGCGGCGTCAGTCCCCGCGGGATCGCTCTCTACACGAGTACAATGCACAATAAGATGCATGAAATGCATATGAGAGAGGCACAAATGCAAAAACCACGACGAAACGACGCAACCGGTCAACCACACAACCCGGACAGACCAGGTGAACCCGGACAGTCTGGTTTAAATGTCCGGACAGTCTGGATAATCCGGATACTCCGGATGTTTTTGTCCGGACTCTCCGGATAACTCGGACACTCCGGACCGCCCGTCCGGACACTCCGGACTTGGAGCATTTGGCCCAACTAGCGCGAGGGATCGAGGTGCCGCTAAGTCCTACGACACCGCGAGAACCCGATCTACAATCCTTTCTACACGCGGTCGAGCCGGAAAAACTCCGAGCAAGCCCAAACCACGAGAAAACGATGCCACTAGAGCAAATCCCAAACCAAAACTAACTAGCCCCCGGGATGGTATCACCACTACCCGATCTACACTTTAGCAACCCACATTTGCCAACCCAAGTCCCAAGTCCAACCCTAGAACCATCACACCCCCAAAACCCTAAGGCTCAAAGTTCAACCCCAAAACTCCCAAATCTAAACCCAAGTCCCAAATCCACCATGGATGACCCTAAGACCCAAGAATCCCGCGAACCTAATCCCAAAGGAGAGGACCTACCTCCAAGTAGGACGGAGAAGAGGCAACGCCGGGTGGAGGAAGAAGGAGGCTGGCGTGAGGAGGAGTTCCACGAGGTGGAGGAGCAGCCGGGGAGGTCACCGGCCGGTGGGGCTCGCCGGAGAGGAGCTCGGGGTGGTGGAGAGAGCACCAAGGAAATGGGGAAAACAAAGTGGAAGAAGAAAGAATGGAGGGGAGCCACGAAATGTGACGTTTATACTCCAACCCCCGCAAATACCGGACACTCCGGACGCTAACCCGGAGACTCCGGGTTGGGGTCTTCGGTAGGATTAACCCGGATACTCCGGATCTCTAACTCGGACACTCCGGGTTGGGGCCTTCGGCCAACCCGATCCGGACACTCCGGACATTTTGTCCGGATACTCCGGGTTAATCGGACATTCCGGTATGAAACCCGGACATTCCGGATTGTTCAGTGTTTAAAAAAAATCAGGGGCCTTGACAGAGCAGGGGCGCGAGGCTGCGTTGGAGGCGACGGGGGAGGGGCGGGCGGGGCGCGAGTCGGGCCGGCGCGAGGCGGGCCAAGCCGGCTTGGCTGGGACGGGGGAAACAGGCTGGTTGGCCCAAACACAAAAGGAATTTGGCCCAAGGCCAAAACAAAGAATCTAATCCAGATTCCAATTTCAAATTCAAATAAAAAAATTGCAAAAGGACTTCAAGTTTAAATTCATTTTGAAATTTTTGAGTGTTGTTTCATATTACGTGTATTTACTCACTTTTGTTGCAGCCGCTTTATCAGTTGTTTCAATGTTGCACCTGAATCATTTTTTGTTGCAATAGCATGTGAATTTGTTGCTACCCTTTTTTGTCATCATGAGTTATTGCAACTGGAATTTTTTACATGCTTTATTAATATTTGTTGTAACTGGATGTTTCTTTTGTCGCATGCTTTATTAATCTTTTTTTTTTGTAACTATATTTTTGTCGGCGATTGGCTACTGCAATCGTGGGGAATTTTTGTTGCATATTTATTGTCTTAATGTTACACCTCTTTTTATAAATCTTTTTTTTTTGCAACTATATTTTTGTCTGCGATTGGCTACGGCAATCATGGGGAATTTTTGTTGCATATCCATTGTATCAACTAGAAAAGTGAGCGCGGCACACGCCATGCATGTGAACGAAAAACAAATTTGTGTTGTTTTTTCAGAGAAAAAACGGACAACAAAAACACTTATTTCGGAAAAAACAAGGAAAAATGGACTACGAAAGCATTCTTTCCGGGGAAAAAGGAAAAGTTTTTTTCGAAGGAAAAACGGGCCACGAAAACATTTTTTCCGGGAAAAACGAATAAAAACGGGACCCGAAAACATTTTTCACAGATAACGAAAACATTTTTTCCGTGAAAAACGAGAAAAAAACGGATCACGAAAACATTTTTCCAAGAAAAACCGCGGCGAATGCCGCGCGCGTGAACGAAAAACGGATTTAGAATTTTTCGGAGAAAAAACAGATCATGAAAACATTTTTTCAGGAAAAACGGGCCGCGAAAACAATTTTTCCGGGAAAAACGGACCACGAAAATATTTTTCCTGGAAAAGGAGGGAAAACGGACGCCGAAAATATTGTTCCCGGGAAAAATGAGAAAAAAAACGGACCTCGAAAATATTTTTTCCGGGAAAAACGGAGAAAGGATGAACGAAAAACGAATTTCTATTTTTTTTTGGAAAAATAGACCACAAAAACATGCTCCGGAGAAAAAACGGACCACGAAAATATTTTTTCCAGTCAAAACGGAAAAAGGACCTAGACGTAAAGTGCGGGGACTTATTTGTTATAATTTTGGACATGTTCGCTATTTTAAAAAATTAGAAAAAGGCTCGTTCGCGATTCGTATTTAACGGGAGTCTCCTTTTGTAAAATGGCAAACGAGGGACCTAAACGCGAACCGGGAAAAAAATCTTCCCCTCACATAAAATCGCAAAGGACCTCTTCGTAATTCGGAAGGATCTATCCGCGATTTGGAGGAATAAATTGACTTTTTCGGAAAAATTAGAGTGGGTGAGGTGGATGCCTAAGGAGGCTTGAATTCTCCCGGATGTAATATATGGATAATAATGTTACACCTTTTTTTATAAATTTCTTGCGATTCACCGAGTTCCTCTACTCCATCAGAAAGATGGGGTTCTGGTGAGCTTGCGGCGACCATGGGATCATTCTCTCCTTCCCTGCTCTTAATTACTCCTGGAAGAAGACTACGACCACATGCGTCCGAAGTCCCGACATCGATATCCCAAGCTTCAAGCAGTTAATCTGAGATCGCCGCCGCTTGTGCTTGAAGGAGGTTGTCCACCACGGCCTCCTCCTTCTCTGGTAAGCTAGTGGCGACTAAAGATCTTTACATTAATTAGACGAAGTTTCATAATTTTTTGTTAAAGTCAAATCGAACAGCCGATGTCCATCCTGTTTGGTAGCCTGCACGCGCGGAGCATGGCTCACGCGAGCCAGGCCCGCGGGAAACGGCCGCGCACGGCGTATCCGTAGCGTCGCGAGCGTCTTGATGCTAAATTGGCCTTCGTTGCATGCATTGAGCCAGGCCGCGCACATGCGATGCAGGCAACCAAACACGATCTCGTGTACGGTCAATGCATGCATCGAACCAGGCCGCGCGCATGCAGGCTACCAAACAGGCCCTATAATGACTAACAAAGTGTACGTTCTCGTCCTGCCCAATATGCTTGACAGCGTGTGAGGATATTAAACATTTGATGTTCATGTGTGAAAGAGTTAAAGAGAAGTGGAAAATTCTAGGAGTTTGGAACAAAGTTGAGAAAATTTCGCAGATTGATTGCTCGGGATCGGTGCTTGTGGAGGAGATAATTTGATTAGGGGGGACAGTTTCTTCACTAAATAATGTGGGTTTTGTAGAACTGGTGTTAACAAGAGTATGGTATAATTGGTGGGAAAGAAGACAACTAGCGAATGGAGAACCTATCCAAACCCCTTTCAGATCGGCTATGACAATCGCTGCGCTGACGAGCAACTATATGAAAGCAAAAAAGAATACTTCAGAAACTCGAGAAGGCTGGAAGAAACCCCCCCCCCAAGGTATGTTAATGGTGAATGTAGATGCAGCCTTTGATGCTAACTTGGGAAGGGTAGTACCGGGACTGTTATCAGAGACTCGGGGGAAAGTGTATTGCGGTAGCCATGAGTTTTTGGCACATGTTGCAGATGCACCAATGGCAGAAGCACAGGCCCTCAAGCAAGGGCTAGCGTTAGCGCATCACATAGGTTGTAATAGCTTCATTATCCGAACGGACTGTATGTTGGCCGTGGAGACGATGCATGATGGAGGTTTCTCGGCGACTACAGGAGCGGCTATTTATGATCAATATATAACTCTGTGGAGTGGTTTTCAAAATGTTAATTTTGTTCACTGTAATAGGGAGGCAAATCAAGTAGCCACGAGCTTGCTAGGATGGCTTTTAATGTTCAAACTGACTGTATTTAGGTGAATGAGCCCTAAGTTTTATCTTGAATGCTTTGGCGAATGATGTAATGATTTTTGCTCATCAATAAAATCAGCCGAATGGCATTTTTCTCAAAGAAAAAAAAAGTGTACGTTCTCGTCGTACACCCGGATACTTGTCGCTCCATTTTAGTTTAGTGACTCTTCGAGAGATGTAACGGCCGGCTGGCCAGCAGGCCAGGCGTTTGACTAAAAGAACCAACATTACCTGTCTACACGAGTACATGCAGTACGACGCATGATGCTCGATCCACTCCAGTCCTTTACACTTTGAGCCGAATAAACAACACCGGCGACCGGCCCGCAGCTCCAGCATTCACACCGCGATTTCCTCTGCAGCGACGGCAAAGATAGCCCGACTTTTCTCGATCCCGAAACGTGACGTTGGATGCACGTTTCAGTGCTTCGTCATATATCCTATTTATTATGTAGTGCTTCTGTACATGATTCTTCCGATATAAGTTACATAAAACTTTGAAGCGAATGAAAGAATAAAAAAATTACTATTTATTCAGGCATGATTTAATATATGTAACTTTAAAATAATGATATGTAAAGGCACCTTACTTATTGAGTTTCATACGGAATTACTCCTTCTGTCTCGCAATATGTCTCTATTTTTAGGAAGTGCCGTCCCATTGACGTTGGATGCACGTTTCAGTCTAGCTTCGTCATATATCCTACTTATTATGTAGTGCTTCTGTACATGATTCTTCCGATATAAGTTACATAAAACTTTGAAGCGAATGAAAGAATAAAAAAATTACTATTTATTCAGGCATGATTTAATATATGTAACTTTAAAATAATGATATGTAAAGGCACCTTACTTATTGAGTTTCATACGGAATTACTCCTTCTGTCTCGCAATATGTCTCTATTTTTAGGAAGTGCCGTCCCATTGACGTTGGATGCACGTTTCAGTCTAGCTTCGTCATATATCCTACTTATTATGTAGTGGTTCTGTACATGATTCTTCCGATATAAGTTACATAAAACTTTGAAGCGAATGAAAGAATAAAAAAATTACTATTTATTCAGACATGATTTAATATATGTAACTTTAAAATAATGATATGTAAAGGCACCTTACTTATTGAGTTTCATACGGAATTACTCCTTCTGTCTCGCAATATGTCTCTATTTTTAGGAAGTGCCGTCCCATCATATGAGTCCAACACGAAGATTAAAGATGTAGTTATTACAATATTTCCACCGTACACTCTCTGTTAATGCCTGTGAAGTGGATGAGTAGCTGTAGTATACCATTTAATTGAAGTATATATTAATGACATTAACTTTTTATTAGCATGAATGTCTCCTTATTGTATAAGTACGGTAGCCTTTGGATTTGTACTTTGGGAAGGAGATAGTATAATGGTACTTGTTGAATAAGCCAGCCACGAGACTTACTCCACCATTAGTACTCTCATATGAAGTATTCTTTACTCCCTCCCGACATAAATAGTTATTATTTTGAACATCGATACTGTCTTTAAAACACCGTTTTAAACACTAATGTATATTATAATATAATTATAAAACTCGATAATATCATAATATTATAAAAGTACTTTTAAAGACAAATCTGCATATATAATTTTTATGCATATAATTTAAATATTTAAAAGATATTGATAGTTAAAATTTTAAAAGTTTACCGTACTTAGGGCATCTGCAATGGTGCCACTTCAGCTTACTATAAGGGTGCCAACTCAGCATTTTGCTTAGGTGGATGAGAGAAAAAGAAGAGAGAGATATAGACTGACTACTAACTTATAGTCAAGCTATAGCTGATTCCAAGGTATTTATCACCTCTTACATATGGGCCCATATTTAATTTTGTAGACAATGCTATAGCTAGTCTATTGGAGAGGTTATCTATTATCTATCTATAGATGATATGTACATTGCAGATGCCCTTATATCTCAAAACGATAAGTGTTTAACTGAACCACATATAAAGTGCGTGTCATACACTAGACTATCGAGTCAGATGAACACGTGAGATCGCACAGAATCCAATAACTCCACGTCAGGAGAAGGTAGTATATTCCTAGTTCCTACACAGGAGTATCGGCCTTTTCCAGTCCAACCCTCTGCTCATATGGTCAGGACTCAGGAGTATGGTCAATGACAGTTCCCCCTCTGTACCATCGGAATCTCAAATGAAGGCAGTTTTAGGATTAGTTTTGAAAGAATGTATCTGGTTGTACTGCATGTGTGTATACTAGACATGCATTTCTGGCAGCTGCGTGTACATTGGGGTACAATAATGGGGAACAGTAGCGAACGTGAGCTTAATTATCAACCGCACAAAACATGCCACTAATTTATGTATATCTAGTACCGGCACAACATTCTTAATTTCAAAAGCCGTTCTGAAAGCATGAGAAAGCACATTGACTAGGAGTGAGTTGTTTATGAGATCGAAGAACCCATGGGCCAACTGGAGAGCCGCCGCCACCACCACTACTACTACTACATGTGAAACAACGTCAGGCCCGGCGCCGCTCATGAGACCTGTGCTTTCTATGTGCAGCATCAGCCGAATATGCAAGAATAGCTAGCTCACGAGCCTGCATGGCCGTGATCCCGTGATTGGACCATCGATCCATCTATTATTGACTCCGCTGTTCATCCCTCGGCAAGTCAGCACTGCTTCCTAGCTCAGCGGAACAATGGTCGGGTCTATGTGTGAATCGCCGATTTACTTTACGTCTTTAATTACCTACCGTCTTAGCACACCCATAGATTCACTAGCTCCATGGTTTATCCACTGGGAGAAGATAACAATGCTTATCTGCGAAGAGAACAATCAACGATGCATGCATGATGCTGGCCTAAAACAAACACGGATGGTGTGGTGTGGTGTGAAAGTGTGGACTAACTAAGCACGTACATATATATGGTGTGAAGTGTGGACTACAGGACGTGGACCCGGATCACCGCGTATTCCTTAACCGTCTAATCCCTGGTGATCTCACACCCCATCGCTGATCTCAGTTGTGCTAACAACGACAACCGGAGTAAATGGGTGGGTGCACGGGAACGGGCTGGGGAGAAAAGTCCGCCGAGATCACGGTGAGGGACCTCCCTAAGGGATCATGTAGCTAACAGTTAGTTGCTAAAAAATAGCTGGAGTGGATTCAAACATAACCAGCTAATAGATCAGCTAACTATTAGCTGGGCACCCAACTAATGGTTATCTCATTAGCTAGCCAAATCCAGCTAATAGCTAATAGGTGGCATTTAACCAAAATATCTTTCGCGTCTGCCACCAATAGCCCCTAATAGCAGGGGTATTCTGGACAATTGATCAACCTAAACATCTATTAGCCACATATTAGCCGGTGGATCCAAACACCCTCCAGCTAATATTAGTTAGGAACTATTAGCTGCTATTGGATCCAACGGGCCCTAAACCTCATTGACAATTACGTACGTTGCATTACAGGCTCATCTGAGAGACCTCCCTAAGACCCTAAACCACATCGACAATTACGTACGTTGCATTGCAGTAATCTAGCGGGCGGCGGTCCCAGGATATAACACAGGGAGGGTTTCGTCGTGGGACATGGCTAATGCTATCTGCGATCGCCTTGTATATGTTGTCGTCGAGCCGTGCACCAGCCGGTCTCACCGGTGGATCTCATTCGGACACGTCGCGACCCCGCCACGATCGTCTGGCTCCATTGCCACCAAACCCAAGCGAGATGAGCAGGACGTGCCCATCTATTTCGCCAGGGCGAGGCCGGAGGCCCAAGCAAGCAGAGCACCGAACCGACCCGCCTTCCGTCCGCCCCGACTCATCTCGGCAGGTGCCCCCTCTATATAAACGCCCCACGAACTCTCCCACTTCTTCCCCACATGCACTTGCAGTAGTACAACGCACCACCTCTCTCCCCTGTTTCGCCCGCCTGCCCTGCCCTGTTCCTCTGCTCCTCTCGCTCTCACATACCATATTTGGTAGCACGGCCAGCCATGGTGGTTCTCGCCAACCCGCCCGCCGCCGATCACATCCCGCTCCTGAGGTCCCCCGACCCCGGGGACTACTTCTCCGGCGTGCCGGTCGTCGACCTCTCCGGGGCCAGCGCGCCGAGGGACCTCGTCGACGCCTGCGAGCGCTTCGGCTTCTTCAAGGCCGTCGGCCACGGGGTGCCTGTGGGCACCATGGAGAGGCTCGAGTCGGAGGCTGTCAGGTTCTTCTCGCTGACGCAGGCCGAGAAGGACCGCTCCGGCCCCGCCTACCCGTTCGGGTACGGCAGCAAGCGGATCGGGCTCAATGGCGACATGGGATGGCTCGAGTACCTCCTCCTCGCCGTCGACTCCGCGTCGCTCTCCGACGCCTGCACCGTCCCGTCCTGCGCGGGCTTCCGGTGAGTCCCTGTTAATCTTGTGGTGTCCGTGCAAGGACGCTAGTGCAGCTACTGCTGCTACCTTACCGCGACGCGCGCGCGTGCCTTTTGGGTTTTACTTGAGCCGTTTGACGTGACACGTACGGATCGGTCGTGGTGGTCCGGTGGTGCAGGGGCGCGCTGAACGAGTACATCGCGGCGGTGCGGAAGATGGCGGTGCGGTTGATGGAGGCGATGGCGGAGGGGCTGGGCATTGCGCCCGTGGACGCGCTGAGCGCGATGGTGACGGTGGAGGGGAGCGACCAGGTGTTCCGGGTGAACCACTACCCGCCGTGCCACGCACTGCAGGGGCTCGGCTGCAGCGCCACCGGCTTCGGCGAGCACACCGACCCGCAGCTCATCTCCGTGCTCCGCTCCAACCGTACTTCCGGCCTGCAGATCGCGCTCCGCGACGGCCAATGGGTGTCCGTGCCCCCCGACCCCGACGCCTTCTTCGTCAACGTCGGCGATTCGTTGCAGGTATGTCGGTATGTCCGTTCCTGGCTCTGGCACGTGACATGGGCACACGGCTAATTCGATCGAGGCTCTCTCTCTCTCTCTCTTTTTTAATTCTCCCTCACTCTCCTCGCACATGTACTCCGTGGTAAAATGGTGTGGATAGATTCAAATAGAGAACTGTACACTTTGTTTACAAGTCAACCGGAGGATCACGCAGACGCCGGCCCGTCTGTCGATTCAGAGCTAGCGCGTTCGGTTAACATCAGTATTAAACGAAGCATTTGCTCGCCATCTCATCACCTGAACTACTAATATTACAAAATTATGACGGGGAAAAGGACAAGGAAATGGCTGTTCTTCGTGATGGTACGATTGCCATGGCAGGAACGGGAGTTTCGTAGATAACTACGACTCTCAAGCCAGACCCCATAACTGCCGCCACTCGCAGATTCGGCACATGAACACAGTCACAGTGTGATGGCTGCATGGCACCTAATTACATCACCGTGCACAGCCAGATTGCGGCGC
Organism: Rhipidocladum racemiflorum; assembly: GCA_036346355.1. Classification (NCBI taxonomy): domain Eukaryota; kingdom Viridiplantae; phylum Streptophyta; class Magnoliopsida; order Poales; family Poaceae; genus Rhipidocladum; species Rhipidocladum racemiflorum. The sequence goes on along the minus strand of CM070570.1, from coordinate 29,153,328 downwards.
ACAAACAGTGCTGTGCACTTAGATATATCTTGATCTGATTGTGGATTGGATAGGTAACACTGATCCATTATTTGCGAGTTGACAGGTACACATACTGATATACCGATGTCCATGGTGTGGTTTTTGGATGTGTACAGGTGCTGACCAATGGGAGGTTCAAGAGTGTGAAGCACAGGGTGGTGGCCAACAGCCTAAAGTCTAGGGTTTCCTTGATCTACTTTGCAGGTCCACCATTGGCACAGAGGATTACACCATTGCCACAGCTGCTGGGGGAGGGAGAGCAGAGCCTGTACAAGGAGTTCACATGGGGTGAGTACAAGAAGGCTGCCTATAAATCAAGGCTTGGTGACAACAGGCTGGCCCAGTTTGAGAAGTAGCAGCTAGCTGCCTAGCAACAGAACAGGCCGGTCAAGCAACAGCTTTACATGTCAGCTAGCTAGCTTATACTACATGTCAGACACCACGAAGAAGAGGAACTGAAGCTGTTAAAGAAAAAGCAAAAGGAAAAAAAGAGCAAGAAGAAGAAGAAAAATAATTTCAAGATGCACATCATGTACAGCTGGGGAGATAGCTAGATTTTTTTTTGTGGTGTATGTGCTCGCGCGCATGGTTTCTACAACTTTCTAATGACATGTGTGGTGAGGTGGACTCTTTTCTAATGATTTAAATTTTGTTTTCGGACTATATCTCGAAGGGACCGAAATCTAAAATTTCGGTATGATTTGGAAATTTTGGATGAAATACTGGTAAATTCAAAAAAGCTAAATTCAAATCCAGTTTATTTTTGCCGAGATCTCGCTGTTTTTTAACCAAATAAAAATTAGTTAAAAACACGATAGAAAATTTTGAAAAAAGTTTTGGATTGTGCTGATGCATCACTAATGTTTTCGCAAAATTTTTAAATGATGATCAAGCCTGAGAGATTTTTAAAAATTATGATAGTGTAAAATGGTCACCTGTGACTAAAAAGAATGGATTTTTTTAAAAAAAAATCATAAAAGAATTCATGCACATTCCCTATCTAGCACAAAATAAATTGATTTGGAGCTTTCAATGGTTTTCATGAAATAATGTGTATATTTTTTATTTAAGTAAAGTACTTTTCATATTGACGAATGTATTTGAAACATAATTTGATAACATAAGTCATAGAATTATCATTTTTTTAGTTAAGACATAGTATGCACATGCTTTTCATTGACAAAAGATGCATCACATCATATGCATATATATAATTTGTGTGAGTATTTATAAATATAATGCAAAATTTTTACATGTATTCCTCATAAATAGCATTCTAATTCTTTTTTAAAAAAATTGATCCCAAATCCGGTACAAAAACATAGCAATCCGACAAAAAAACAAAATACCGTCAAGATTAACCGAAACCTCGCTGAGATTTCTGAAGTACTGTAGGATTTTTGAAAATTTTGGTTTTTTTATTTATACGGGATTTGTAATCTCGTCCATGACCGAGATCCGAGATTTCGTTGAGATCTCGTAAAATTTCACTGAAATTTTATTCCTTGCTCCTTTCCCATTTCGGAATGCTGGACAAATGATGAACAGCCTCCGATAGTTATTGTTAACTAAATACTCCATTCGGTCATAAATAGCAGTTATTTTGGACATAGTCATGGTCCCTAAAACTCAACTTTGACCACTAATTGCTATTGTAATATATTTGTAAAAATCCAATAAAATTGTAATATTATGAAAGTACGTTTCGAGATGAATATATATATATATATATATATATATATATATATATATATATGATTTTCATACATCCAATCTAAATATTTAAAAAGATATTGATAGATAAAGTTTTAAAAGTTTGATTACATGTATTTCAAACTAACAAATTTTTGTGAACTGAAGGGAGTATAGCGCAGCACAGGGGCTCTTTTCTCCCTTTTTCTCCCTTTCATTATTTTGTTTTCGCATTTATCTAATTTCTTCTTGCTGAACACTGCATGTGTATTGTGGTGTACGTAACGTAGTTGCATGTGTGTGTGGTTGGCAGGGGTGGATCTAGTGGGCGCATCCTAATTTTTTTAAAAAAAGTTATAAGATTGTCTCTTTAAGTAGATTAAATTTGTTGATTAAATTAATTCCGATTTTGGTAGTTCGAGATTTTTAAGACATTAAACCATTTGTATTGTACTTTTAGTAAATTTTAAATATATGTTGAATTTATGATGTTACAAAATAATTGTATTACAAGACTGTATGTGAAGTATATGCACCTCATAGAAAAGTTTTCGAGTTCCACCTTGAGATAGCAACGGAGATCCAAAACCCGATGGGTATTTACTCCATTAGAGGATGGATATGAACCATTTTTCATACCCGTAGGTTTATTAATAGGCAAAAGTTACTACCCAACGGGTAGAATGGGTACGGATCCGTTCTGCTATTACTCATACCCGTTCATCTATGGGTCTGGTCCACTAGCGATCTGATCCAATTGCCTAAGGCCTAACTGTGCAATCCAGCTGGTCTGCCCATCAAAATCTCTTAACCCTAACTGTCTTATAAGATATGCTACCCAAGCTCCAACTGTGCACTCTAGTATAATGTTTAATTTTTAATACGGACATCCACTGTATTTTCATTGAATTGCCTACAAGATATGTTGTTGCACCCTACAAAGACATCTGTCCATAATAGGGTGCGGGTTACCCGCACAGATACGAATACAAGATAGTGATACCCACTAGATATAGACCTGTTGCTGTATCTAGTTCCGCCGCCTGTGGTCGTTGAACCTTCTGTTTAACCTGCAAATAGGCTTCCATGCACGCAAGCTTTGTACGTAGCGCGCTGTTTGAATTCGCTGACAGAGATCTCTGTTGGAATTCAATGATGCCTTTAAGGGCTTCCTTTTATTACTTCTCTAGCTTCGATCTAGCTCTTCGTTGGCATGCACTCATTGCAAGCGCATGTGGATCGAGCCAAGTACTCCTATATTATCCTCCTATATTATCCCCTCTTCTAGCCTGGGCTAGCTTCTATATATTGGGTCATTGTATAGTTGTATTCCTCTCCAAATTCCCTATTATTGCCTATACGCTAGCGTCTACTACTAGCACGAGCCTTTTTAGAACACATACGTTTTATACGAGACAGTTTAATTTCTAAATTCTCGTGTTCCAGGTAAGGACTCGAACGGTTAATATTATCACTTCACTACGTAGGTCGGGTTTGCGACGCAAGAATTTCTTAGTAAAACAGTTCATTTTCTACAATCGGGCACAGTCCCTAAGGCACTCCCAAATCTCAATACTCCTATATCAGCAGTTTCTTAATTACTCCCTCTTCTATTTCATAATGGTTCTAGTTCTAGTATTCAAAATTTTATCAAAATGATTATAGTTCTCACATTCCAAAGCAATTTTTAGACGTAACATGACCTTTGTATCCTTTATCAATGCAGCCATCTGTTTAGCCAATCTGTTCAGCTACCTTTTATTAATACCGCACAACATGCAAGGTGTCGGCGTACTAGCCAACAGGCACCTCCGAGTCGGGTGCTTATAAGGTTCAGACGGGGGGCTTTCGGGGTAATCGCCGGTGGAAGGAAGATGAACGGGGTGCCGGTGAAGCTCAGAGGGATGGGGACGCTAGAGGTTCAGGCCCTCCGAAGAGTAACAGCCCTAGTCCTGCCTTTCTTGCTATTGCTTGTGTTCTAGCTTGAGAGTATGAAACCTACTAACAATGGGTCGAACCCTCTCTCACATGCACCCCGGCCCCCTTTTATACTTGGGCTCACGGGGGCGCATGGGAGGCTTACACGATAAGGCACACTCATTACACTGCTATGAGAGTATTTAATGCGCCTGTCAATGCTCTTACATCCCACTAACGTCTGCCGCAGCCGTCACACCCTCGCCTCGGGCCCCACGTACACCAACGCCACCAGTTCCGTCAGGGGGTGAGGTGCTGCCGTGATGTCACACGTAATTAATGCACGCCTGGGGAAGACGCGCCGCCATACTATATCCTCCATCCTTTGCATTTAATGCGCACGATTCGCATTAAATGTCCTTGATCCGGGCGCTGCAGCCTTGGGGGTGGACGCCAGGGGAGTGGCCTGCATGCCACGCGTCTTCTGGGCGACCACCTTGCTGGGCGCCTAGTGGTGTGGCCTGACCGCCACCTGTCCAATAGGCGACCACCTCGTTGGTCGCCCAGTGGTGCAGCCTGACTGCTACGCGTCTTCTGGGCGACCACCTCGCTGGTCGCCCAGTGGTGTGGCCTGACTGCCACGCGTCCACTGGGCGACCACCTTCCTGGTCGCCCAGAGGTGTGGCCTGACCGCCACCTGTCCACTGGGCGACCACCTCGCTGGTCGCCCAGTGGTGTGGCCTGACTGCCACGCGTCCACTGGGCGACCACCTTCCTGGTCGCCCAGAGGTGTGGCCTGATTGCCACCTGCCCGCTGGGGCGACCAAGCTGGGGAGTTGCTGCTTGCCGTGGCGGTGTGCCCGGACACACCCTGCCCGCCCGGCGGTCTCTTTTATTGCGGGGGAGTGGGGACCCTGGTGTAAAATACGCCGACACAAGGCTTAATCCAGCAAACAGTATTGTATTAATCACAAACGGAATGAATTAAATGAGAGTAGATAAGTCATTTTCCACGTCTCCTTATTTTATGTGAATTTAGTTAGAACTACAATCATTGTGAAACGGAGGGGGTAATTATGTAAGATTAATGTTGACTTAGAGAGAAGATTAAATAAGAGAGAGATGAAACCTATTTCTTGCATGAGAAACAGTTTAGTCACACAAACCAAGAGAAAATACAATAAAAATATGCATTGGGAAGATGAGGGTTATATCTATGTGTTGCCTGATATTCATTTAATGTTTTCTATGTATTTGTACTAAGAAACAAATAGTTGAAAGAGTTATATCTAGTACTCCCTCCAGTTTGATAATATCTGTCGTTTTAGACATAATCTCACATACCAAAAAATAAGTAAATGCTTGTAGCTCAGATGGTTGTCCCTAGTTATCCAAGCCTCCCTACGCAGTTTGAAGCCTGGTTAAATGAATACTTAAATGTGAAAGTTACATGCATTGGTTCATCACCTACGCGAGGCATACAAAGCTCTCGTCTCCATACAGCAATGCATAACTTGATTGCATGCAGCACGTACGTGTGACGGAGTGGTGGTTTAAATGCAGCTGTATGCACGCATCTCCAACAACTAATATTCTCACACCCACCTCAAAATGCTCTAGCGACAGATATTATCAAACTGAAGGGAGTACTATTTTATTAATGATGTGAATACTTTTAGATACAACTAAAAAAAACTTTGCATTGGAGCCGTCTATTCTCCGTTTCTTCTCCCTTGCAAGACAGCAATAACACCAACAGGCTGTCATTCGCGTATTAAAGGCGGCACCAACGGCGTACCACATCGTACGACCTTCCCTGGGGAATAAAAAGGTAGAGTACGTAAATTAAATTAAGGCGACGTCCAAATTAATCGCTCGTGTCTGATCGGTGGGCTCGGACACGCCCACCGGGCCGGGGAATTTCCAGCCTACGCGATCGGCCCCCGCGCGCTCGCGCACGGCCAATCGCAGCCGAGGCGAATGAATCGCGCGCATGTGGTGGACTGGTGGTACTGCCGCTGCTGCTGGGCCCCTGCTACCTGGTCAAAACTCAGAGCTCGATCCGCGCTTTTAAAGTAGGGGTTGGCGTTGTGCCGAGCCGAACGGACTGTTAGACCGCGTGTTTAAAACTTTAAATCTTGTCGCGGTGGTTCGTTGTGTTTACTGTATTGGTAATTTTTGAAAAATCTAGGTATAACCCATTTGTGATTTGTATCGGTTTCGTGTGATCTATGCCTAGCCCATTTGCACTATTACAATAAGAGAAAATGAGCCGAAGACATACGGAGCTGAGCCAGTGAACACAAATATTAAGGAAAAAGGAATTAAATTTTATTCTTTCTTGAAAAGGTACAGAGTGACAATCAGGGTTGACAAAACCGTTTCGAGGTGGAAAATCGAACCCAGCTCGGCTTCGGTTTTTCGCGAAAATCGGTCGAAAATTGTCAAAAACCGAAGATGTTCAAAACCGAGCGTTTGAACAAAAAAAATTCAAATCAAATTTTAAAAAAACAAAAACCGGTCGGTTTTCTCGAAAAATCGATCGGTTTTCTCGAAAAACCGCTCGACGAGTTGAACCTTTTGGGCGATCGGTTTCTTGAGCGGTTTTCGTTGATTTTCTCGAAAAACCGCTCGGTTTTCACCGGTTTTCGATCGGTTTTCATCGCATAAATTTTTTCAAATTTTTTCAAATTTTTTTTGAATTGAACCGGTTTACCGGCCGGTTTATGATTTTAAACCGGCTCGATACGGTCGAAAACCGCGATTTTCGACCGGTTTTCGACGGTTTTGCGAACCCTGGTGACAATACAGTGCTTGCGTAAGTACACGCCTCTCTCTCGATCACTTTTGCTCGACTCTCACTCCCTCTCTTTCTTTTTCTCGCGCCATCTCTCTCAATCAATCTCTCAGCGATGAGCGAGCGAGACGATGAGAGGAGTGTCGTCGACCGAGGAGAGGGAGAGAGAGACTGAGAGAGTTAGAGAAAGTGACATAGAGTCGGAGGGGGATGGGATCGAGGAGGATTTTCATGCGAGGCAACTTTTTCAGGAGTCAGAAGGCAACGACTAAATGCAAATGAGCAGAAGGTGGTGCAACGTTCTTCTTCCCCTCCATGGCACAAGCAAACACGTCCTCAAACACCCATACTAGTTCTCCCCTCGAGCATCCTAAATATTTAAGCATCCATAGTTTTACTTAATTACTCGAATTTCATAATTTAATTTAATTTTCTCCTTTTATCATTTCTTCTTTCCCACTCCCCCCCCTTTTCACCTGTTTTCCCCTTCCCCCTCTTTTTCGTTTCCATTCCCCCCTTCCCCCCTTCCCCCCTCCCTCTCTCTCTCCAGAGCTCTCTCCCCGTCGCCTTCGCCTTCCTCACCGCCTCCCCTCCTTTTCACCTCTCAGCCTCCTCCACCTCCCACCCTCCCCTTCCCCCTCCCTCACCTTCTCAGACTGCCTCCCCTTCTCCTTTCGACGCGGCCGAGGCAAGGTGCGGCACGACAGCAGGTACGACCTCCGCCTCCTCCTGTCCTCCATCATCGTGTATGACGTGCTGCTTGCCACACGCACTGTAGACCGTGCCGCATGCCGCACGCACTACAGGGTGTGCCGTGCTAGCACGAGCACGGCCCAAATTGATGTGCTGGCTCGTGTCGTCCACCATGCCAGGTTCTCAGGCTCGGCAAGACCTGACCAACTATGACATGCCAGCACAACCCATTCATCGTCGAGTGAGGTCGTGCCCTCCATGCTTCAGGTCGGCCCAAAAAAGCTCAGCCTGATGCCGACCTCCACTTCTAACTGGGGCACGCGTACCACGCAAGCATATCGATCGTTTTACTAGGTCGTCGTAAGCCCAGTTTGTTTCAACTTTTGGATTATGGGAGTAACTGTTTTTTATTATGAAAGAATCAGGTTGAGTCAGTCGTGACTTCTAGGTTTCGGACTGGCTGACAGAATCAGTGAGAATCATATTTTAACTCTATGTAGAGGGCAGTTTCCGAGTCTCAGAGAAGTTGTCCAGATTTTAATTCTATGTAGAGAGAAGTTTCTGAGTCTCAGTAGGAGCAAATAATTTATTTTTTTAAGCAAAAACTGTACTGAAGCTGAAACGAATGGGCGTAGTAGGAGCAGGATTACTGGACTAGCGTATAGTACTCGTACGATCCTGCTATGTTATGCATGTGTGTGCAGTGCAGCATTAGCTAATGAACCATAGTGTAGTAAAAACGTCTTAGCTAGCAAGAGAAGAGTGATGCCTGCATGCATGGCAGCGCTAGCCATTACTACTGTTGCTGCATGCTGCTGCTACTCTAGCTCGCCCGGGGACCTTTTTCCTTTCTGGGGGGTTCTGGATTTGGAGGGGCCACGGGAACTTATTGCATGCCACTGCATGCATATGCATTTGCTGCTGCTGGCGAACGCGAGAGGTAGAGGCGTAGAGCATCAGCTTCGTTTGCTGCACTCTTTTACTATTCTCTGGTGTTATCTCTACTATTCTAAATCACCAGTTGGTGGCAGTGGTGCATTCTACCTTCCCGCTCTTCAGTTATTTTGAAATGAAACAAACACACTTAATTGCCTTGGTAATTGACGCAAGAAACAAAGCTTAGCGTGCATTCTACCTTCCCGCTCTCCAGTCATTTTGAAATGAAAGAAACACACTTAATTGCCTTGGTAATTGACGCAAGAAACAAAGCTTAGCCTTGGTAAATTGCCCAGCTTAATTAGCCAGCTTTCACATTAAAACAGCAAGACGCAACCAGTTCCCGCCAGGGAACATTTTGAAAAAAAAATTCAATAGTGCCAGGGAACAAGAAACTAAGCGTCATATACATATCTCTATCTCTACTCTCTACTATATATAAAGTGACAGTCAGTTTCTACTCAATAGTTTCTACTCAATAGTCTCTACTATTCTAAAGCAGCACTTGGTGGCAGTGGTCCGTTCTTCCCACGTTATTAATTGCCGCTTAATTGCCCTACTTAATTGCCCTGCTTAATTGCCCTACGCAACAAATGAAGCGTTGCTTTAATTAGTCAGCTTTCGCAAGAAACGAAGCGTTAAAGATAGATGTTTGATCTTGTGAAATAATTTTTTTTTATTTTTTAATCTTTATTTTTCGTTATCAATTTTGTTTTTCGTAGCAACGCATGGGCATGTAACTAGTATACTTATATGCATTACTAATCTAATTAATTTTATTTTTTAAATTGCTATTTGTATATAGTTTTAAGTTTTGGGAATGCGCCTTCCATTATTAAAATCTTATCTTTAATTATTTGCCATTGTAACTCTGTTACTCCTCGATTTATGTATCAATTTAGATCGTATAACATTCAAATGTGTTTTATTGCTACGCTCGTTTTAATAATCATGTATACGCGCGCCACCACTAGCATATATACTACTGAGCTGGGCTGGGGGCCAGTGACATGCTGGTCTTTTTGTGTACACTATTAATGAGCCACTGTTCCAATTAATCCCCTAGCTTTCCAGCAAAGATGCGGGCAACATTTTTGGGTAGTTCTCACTCGCTCCATGCCTCCATCATCTATCGATGTTAGCTCTAGCTTAGCTAACTGGTGACCATTCTAACCGCCTGCCCGGCCCAGCTATTGCATTGGTTGCAATGGTCGATCGTTATTAAGCCCTGAACCTCTGTTGCGTTGACGGTTCAACAAGTGCATGCTATGATAATCAACCGCAATAAAAAAGCGTATGAACTGAGCTTTTTTTTTTTTCTCTCCGAAGGATATACAACACCACGGTACTTCGATCTGGCGACTTTTCAAAGAGAATATCGCCGATCGTCAGACCAAATTAACTGCTCGTCCTACCGTCTCTTGCTGGGGGTGTGCTCCATGCATCCACTTATCAAAATAACCAACTGACCCAGGGTTCAACTTTTCGAATGAGTTTCGCGAAATTTCGCGAATTTCGTTCGTACCGCTCGCAAGCGAAAAAGAAAACCGTTTCGAAATTCGATCAAATTTAAATTTAAATTCAAAAAAATTTAAAAAAAATGAAAAATTTTATCTAAAATTAGTATTAATAACCTTATGACCTCTGATGTGAATATTATTTTTTTAAAAAAAACAAAGTTTGAAGATGTTTTTGAGCCATTCAATTTATTTAGTAGCAATATATGTTGAATTATATATATTTAGTAGCAATATTTGTTGAAGTATATTTAGTATAAATATTTGTTGAAGTATATTTAGTAATCATATTTGTTGAAGTATATTTAGTAATCATATTTGTTGAAGTATATTTAGTACCAATATTTCCTTATAAAAACCAGTAGCATGAGGCAAGAAAGGCACTATCTATAAAATCATGACCTGTATTCAGAAAGTACATCTGAATTTTTCTTAAAATCACATGTAAACTGCTAAGAGATCATTAGACTAAATCAAAATCGCCGGTTTAACTTGTCAACAATCAATATAGAATTATATGAGACCTGTAGTAATAAACCGTCTATCATTTTTTTCTGTTATTTTGAGAGAGAGCTATATCATAACTAAATATTTAACATGAATGCAAGTATTAAACAATCAACTGTAGTGCATAAAAAATAAATAGAAATACATTGTTACAGGATCCGCTACAGCCTACAAAAATCATAGTTGATCAAATAAGTGCAACATTTGAATCAGAATTTTAGACTACACCTCACAACACACTGCATGTTTCAATATTTATTCAATTATATTTAGTAGCAATATTTGTTGAAGTAATTCTTCAAATATCATTTTTGGAATTTAATGGCTTTTTCCAAATTTTACAATAATTTTTTTGCAATTTTTTCCAAATTTTTCTACTCCCCCTAATTTTTTCAACTACTATCGGTTTTTCGAGCTTTTTGGGCGAATTTCGAGCGATTTTCGTTCGAAAACCGCGAATTTCCCTTGGAGGTTTTAAGCTTTTTTTACTAGATTTCAAATTCATTTGACTTTCAAATCGAATGGTTTAGTGCGAATTTCGAGCAAAAATTTATGAATTCCGATACCGTTGGGATGCTGAAATTTGAGTCGGAAACAAAAAGTGAAACCCTGAACTCACCTGGCTAGCAAAGAACTTGGTTGTTATCCGGTCCAATATGCAACGGCAGTCCGGCACACGCACGAAGAGAAAGCAGGCTACTCCACAGTTGCATGCATTGCTTTCCCCGAACGAACGGATGATGGACCCGATCGAACCAGCTCGGATTTGCATGCTCCGAGATCGGTTTCTCCCGTGTCCTGCATTTTAATTAGTTTGACCAGAGCTAGTGAAAACACCCGTGGTAACTGGTATAGAGTATTGACCATATATCGGGCCGGCTAGCATTCTAGCCGTGCGGATCGGTGCAGCATATATACGCTCTTGGGCAATTGTGTCCGTCCGTCCCTCCGTCCCTCCGTCTGAGGGTTCATTAGTTGTCGCACGTACGCGTACGGACGGATAACGTTGGTGCATGCATGCGAACTCGGAATTAAACCTCAGTATATGCACAGCACAGCTGCTCCTGCCCAGCGGTTGTGGTGGCCGCGACGCGCGTGGCTCCGGTCAGGCCTGGGCCCGGGCTTCCCCATAAACAGGTTGGCTACTTGGGCCCTGCATGTTTCAGCGAGCAGGCTTTGCATGGGCCTAGCGCCCTAGCTACGCCGGTCCGGCGTTGTACCAGAACTGGAGTTTTTAAATCCAGCAAAGGCACCGGACCAGCTTTTCCCGATGATTGTTTTCTATGGACCTGGCGCACTGGCAGGGCAGGGGCAGGGGCAGGGGCAGGGGCAGGGCGCGAGATCTTGTTCCTTCCCCCTGGCCTGGAACGAGCTGGAACGGAAAGGATTAAGGTTCATGCATCGTGATCAAGATCGTGATCGCGTCGCAATTTGCAGTGCGATTGGCTGATTCACGCCTAGTCAAGTCAGCCGGGGCCGGGGCTGCATAACTACACTGCATTTGGGTATGCCGTTTAGGAGTTGGGGCTGATAATTCTTGGAAACGAACGAGGCGCAGATGAGCCCCATGTCTTGAGAGCCATTTTTGTTTCCAACAGACGCGTTCTCTGAAGAGGGCAGCGTTGCCTCACCAAAGCTCGCCATATGGCAACTTGCTGCGGACAGAGAACAATGTTGCAATCAATTGATCGAGATCTGGGCATGCGGAGAATATTTTGTTTAACTACTCTGGACGGCCAAAAACCTCCCTGAGCTGCCTGCCAGAGAAGCAGAGGAACGTGCACCATAAAATATACTAGTATCAGCCAGTAGCAAGGAGATCTCGATCAGGGCCAAGAGAGTCACATGGAATCTTAGGTGATACCCCCGGCCCAAGTACAAATTAGAAAGAAAATTAAGTTCTTTGATACTGTAATTGAGTCCAGGTCCCTTGAACTTTTTTTTGATTCGCAACTCTCGTATAGCCGTCCACTTTTCGTTGTTGCTAGTAAATCGTTAACCGCGTCGAGCACTAATCACGTGTCCTAGAACTAACGGACGATTGATTTGCAGTCAAGGAATTAAGTCGCTGATGTGGCAGTCAGGAGCATCATTGCTGAAATGGCGTCGTCACCACAAGAAAGCGCGCTCGATGGCAAGATGCAATGCACTGTGATAGGCTCCGATGTCAGATCTCCTGGGATTTGGGATATTTTGCATCGGAGTCGTAAGTCGTCGGTCCAGCCGCAAGCGCCAGTACGCCACGCTCGTGCCCAAGTACGCTCGTCTGTAGGTGGATGCATACGCTGCCTTTTGTATGTGATCGATCGAGGAGCCAGCCACAGAGCTACTCCTGAGTCCTGTGATTCTGGGAAATGATAAATTTTCTAGCTTTTTTTTTTTTTTTTACAAAAATAGCTCCACTCTAAAAGAATTTGACAATGTAGCATCCTTCCTATCACGGAAAGTCCGATATGCGACACCTAGCGCCTGCTGCGCGGGAGGAAGGGTGCCGCAGAGGGGGGAGGTGCAAGATAAGCTTCCGTGGTAAGAGAGTATGGAAGGTGCTTTCAGCCATACGGAAAGGAGATTATATTTGTAATTTTATTTGAAATAGAGCTGTTTCTGTTAAGAGAGAGAGAGAGACAGAGAGAGAGAGGAATCAGGAAAGAGATCAGAAAAGCGATCACTTCTGATTGTGGCCGTAACATCACCAATAATTCACTCGTCAAAATCAAAGTATATGGTGTAAGTTCCGCGACTAAAATGCTTCATATACCACACTACTTGAAATGACCTCAAAATTTCAAAACGAAGTTCAACAAAAGGCTATAATCATCTCAGCCCGTCTGCATACATTTAAGTTTCATGTAACCCGGTAGCATTAGCGGTCCTAGATATCTTGTGGGTAAAGCTAAGCAGCTCTGCATAGTGATCTTTAAATGGTATTCGGATACACTGTGCTTCCGGGAAATGAAGATAAGTTTAAATTAGTGTGACTCCCGAAACCTTGCTCAAGTAATCTTTGGATTTGGTGAATCTGGCGTAATTGGTTAACTTCTTAAACCCCCCTATTATATTTTATGGTTTGTGTTTCAAATGTAATTAGGTTTAAAATTAAAATTGCATCCACAATACTTATAAACCGGTGTCATCCTTGTTAATCTCTGGCATTTAGTATTCAGTATCCCTGTGCGATTTGTTGAGTACTGTTGTGTACTCACCCCTGCTTCCTCAAACCCAACAGAGTTTCAAGAAGTCAGAGTCTACCAGAAGATCGTAGATGGTGATTTGGTTTGGTTTTATATCTTAGTCCGTGCTCAGGCCTTAGCTGTGGTATTTCTTTTGGAAATGTAAATTCTATTCGGCGTTTCCGCGCCCCTTGTGAACAACTCAGCCGTTAGGCCTTATATTCGATAAAAGAGTCGGTTTCGCTCTTTGCCTGGCAATGTACACTTGGTTTCCTGACAGCTAATCTTTCTGGGTAGCTATTGTGGTATTCAAACGAACCCCTAAAACAGCGGTCTGTTACACTTCTTTGGTACGAACAGCACCTTGAGGGCTGCTCATATCGTCATACAAGAAGGTTGAAGGGAAAGAGTGGAATGGGAAGTATTTGGACACACACAGACATCTCAATCTTCGGCAATCTAGTGCTTACCTTCAGCTCCTATAGCACCATTGATTTCCGCCACCCAACCGAAGTTCCTACACATTTGGAGTTAGTACGCCATGCAAAACCATCATCTGGGCTAGTTCTGAGCATCTTGTGAGTTTGATTAGCCGAAAGCCTTTCATTTGGGCCACCCTGCCTAGGCCTGAACCTGGGCAAATGGGCCGGTGAGGGCCGACTTGGATGGAGGCATGGAGCTACCTAGGAGCAACGCAAAACCACTGGATCTGTTCAAGGGGAGAGCTCTTCTTTTCCCTCGCGAAAGGATTCTCATTCAATTCAGCGCTCCAACAGATTCCCTTCAGCATTCTCTTCGTGAAGGGATTCTCTCTCCCATTCCCTCTAGCAAATGATTCTCTCTTCTTTCCCTATACAATTCCCTTTAAAAGGAATCTGTTGGAGATGAGGACAAATAAAAGAAATGGGAATGAGGAAGGCAACAGGGAACAGGGAAGGGAATGAAATGAAGGGAATATGGTTTGGAGATGGTTTACATGGCAGAAGCAGAGAGATCATAGAGCATGGTACATGCAAATCAGCAAATGCAATGCAACAGTAGGAGTACCAAACTAGTTGCTCGGTGACTGGTGAGTCAAAAGTGAGTACTCCTACACGTTTGGTTGTTGCGATAATCCATGTGGTGAACGCAACACGGCCGGCGTCATATAGTTATCCCCACGGATCTGGATCCTCTCCGATCTCGCTGGCATCTCGACAAAGCGCGGCGCCCCCCGCACCACACCACACCACACCCCCCCTCTACTAGTCTCTGTCCCCTCCCAACTCCCGAGTCTCCGGGGAGACGCCACCGAGCGAGCTCACCAACCCACTCGTCGACTAGCTCTCCCCCCGCAGAGACAGCAACCGGCGAAGCAATGGCAAGCCACAGAGATACCTCGCTTGCTCTCCTTCGCGCTGCATTCCTCGCGCCCCTAGCTCGTGCCATCAACTCCTTTTTCTCCGCGTTCTTTTCAGGATTTTAAGGGGTTCTGGGAGTCCAGATTCGGGGGAAAGAAGGAGCCGGAGCAGAACGGGCACGCCAACGGGGGCGTCAAGAAGAGGACCTCCGATTTGGCCGTCTACGAGCAGTTCGAGCAGCAGGTCTGTGCGCCTTGCGTGTGAATGTGTGATGCCCCTTTGGTGATTGAATCAATGCATGCAGGTGTTCTTGGCTGGTCCTATTCCCAAAATCCCTGATCGGTTTCGTTGTTTCAGGCCAGGCAGACGGAGGTGCGCGCCGCGGCGATTCGTGATGGGAATGCTGATGCGATGTGAGGATTTTTTGTTTGTTTGTTTGTTTCACCTATCTTAGTCCATCCTGTAGGTTCTGGACTCTTGAAGCGATGACCGATGAGTGTTTCATGCAGCATGTGGTGAGGTTTTGCTGTAGTTTTGAGCATTAGCTTTTTTGGTGCGCAACGAAAGGGGTTGGACTAAGTGAAGGCTTTTAATTTTGTTTCAACTAGAAGGGTGGCTCGCGCTTTTAATTTTGTTTCAGCTAGAAGGTGGCTCGCGCATTTGCGCGGCTAAATTTCTTTTAAAGTTTATATTATCAAATGATATAACTTATATGCTTAAAAATACATTAATGTATTTTGTAGGCTATTTATATTTTTAAGACGTCATAAACATTAGAAATGACAATAGAAGCTAGAAGAAAATTTCAACTTGAGAACGTAATTGAAGTATAAGCTTTGATGGAAGAAAATCATTAAACAAAATAAGTTGATAGTTTTTAACATAGCAACTCTTCATCTTGTATAGATCATGTACCTATATATACTATTCTTTCGCCATCAATAACTCTTTTTTCAAAATATATGTATCACGTGTACCTCTATTTAATCTCAAGCAATATGATGATTATTTTACATATATGGTATAAGAGTACATTGCACATGTATACATTGATGCATCATGAGCGACTTACTTTGAATTTATCTTCCTCACACGTTGGCTGCCCCCAACAAACTGTGTGTATTCTATCTCTTCTTTATCGCCCTACACCTTTTCTGCTCCAATCTCCAATAGCAAGCCCAATTCTTGATCGATCCCGCTCAGCTACTACACTTTTTAATGCAATACTCTATCGCATAGCTATCTTCTATTTCTCTCCAATTATTACTTAATGCTATACGTTGCTACATCAATATGCATACATGTATAACTGTCGCTTATCCCTACTAAGGACACCCGTCATGCTCTCACCACTGGGCCCAAGACAATTCCATACAATAGTACCATCTCTACTATGAGTTTTTT